>JAUPFV010000001.1:217110175-218447616 GCA_036936605.1 Limnanthes douglasii subsp. nivea | reverse complement strand
TAACGGTATTTTAGATCTATTATCGAGTGAAAAACACTTGTATTTTAATAAATCAATATCGTTTCTTGCTATATAACATTAATAATGTTCAGAGATTTTTTAACCATATGATTTTTTTCGTTTCTTTAGTAATAACTATATATTCAACGTCGATATATGATAAGGCAAAAACCTTTAAAATATAATATATCCAACTAACCACTCCACCAAATATAGCAAAGAGATAACCCAAATATAGTAAAGAGATAACCTAAAGTTGACTTATTAATGTCAAGGTAGCTTGTATAATCAGAGACTATATACCACCTCGCCAGCTTTGTACCTCTTATTATACAAAATAAATATCATATAAACCATTTAAATATCTCATGAGCCATTTAAGGGCTTGCCAATAAAGCTTCATACGATAAGCCATAAATTTTCTCAAAATACTAATTGAGTATGCAAGATCATGTCTCGTGCATATCATCACGTATATAATGACTCCATAGTTTTAACATATGATTTCCCTTTCATATACTTCATATCGTTTAATTTGTTTGATGCTTAAGTAGTACTTAGTTTAAATTGGTCACCAACGCGAGTATCAACGGATTTGGCTTCAGACATGCTGAACTTCTTGAGAACCTTCAATATATACTCTTATTGAGATAAAAATATATACTTTCTAAATCTATTCCTACTGATGATTATGTCAAGTATATTCTTAGCATATTCTATATCCTTTAATTCAAACTCTTCTTTCAGTTGAGTCTTCATAATTATAATCCTCTTTGTGTTCTTTCCAGCTATCAGTATACCTTTCACATATACTAAAAACAAGCTTTATCTCTTCATATGCGTTTCCTCATCACAATAGACACAACTGGTGAGGGGTTTTAGTGGTAGATTTAAGAGATATAAAATAGAAGAATTAAGTGCAGATATGCAATTACCTTTATTCGAAAAAACCTTACATAGCTTTAGGATTTCTATCATTTATATAATATATTTTATAATACACTACTTCATTATCTCCTAATAATTCTCTATTTTTAGTTAGGTTTGATCATGGGTCCAAGCCAGATTTCCACGTCATGGGTGTTGCTTTGTTATTGCACTTAGTGACCTTATTTTTCGTAGCCACTGTTCAGCGTCGGCCGAGGTAATGTCTGATCTTCATGCGGGTTTACTGGTCTGCTATCACGCGGGATGATGGTCCTGTTTGCATATGGACAACGCCTAGCTCTTCTGTCGATTTTATTGTTTTTACGTTGTTCTGTCAATGATACCTTGTTCTGTCATTTCATGGTTCTGCTTCGTATAATATCCTTCAATTATGATTCTTCTTGACGCAGTTCTTTTCGATCATTACTTTCTTATTGGTGGTACCTTAGTTTGGCTGATGGGTATAACTTAAAAATAATGTTATGCCTTATCAGGGCTCCCCATAGTCATTGTAAATGGAGAAGTTGTATAATATTTTTGTTTTGGAAGGATTACAATTACGATGCCATATGGGGGTATGTAACGTTTCATTAATTGCACAATTCCCATATGGTTGTTTTACCATTTTCATTTTTATATCGTCATGCATGCTATCATTATTGTCAGTCTTTTTCCGCCACATGTATTAGGTCCGTTTCTTATGTCTGAAAAATATTGTCCCTATTTGCGTGTTTGTAGAAATGACGCTTCCCCTTTCTCTTATTTATCGAAACGGCCTTCCCACTTCTATTTAGTTTCTAACCCGTAAATTGGCCCATTTAACACCAATTGATTTACTATAAATTAGCCTAATGTACATTCTATTTCCTTTTATTCTGTTTTCCTTTATACTATCCTTGAAGATACAAGCTTCTCATTGTTCATATGTTTATTAGTGAATTAATTTCTAATGCCAAATATCAATCATAGGTAAGCGCTACAATGCTCTTATTTTCTGTCATTTCTTCGCAATTTATTATTTATGTTGTCGTTGTTAGTTTCCCCAACCCTCTGCCTAGAAACCCTAGAATCTTACGTTATGAGTTTTGACTCTTCAGACATCAACTTATCTTTGTGCCATAGAAATGACTCATAAAATATCCATGAAGAAATCTAACACCACCGGTAAAACTCTTTCTAGTGCCCCACCAACGAACATAGTGGAAGGTAACGAATTATTAGATAGTTACTTCGATCGCCTCTCATACTTGTACACAAACTTGAGCTTGGAAGGACTTGATAGGTTTAGATTAGTATATAATTTTCCTTACTCTATAATTACTAGACTTCTTGAGCCCGACAAACATCTCCATCAAACTTGAGATGGGGAGACTTGTCTATTTATTCGATTGGGGGATTTGATTACCTTTATCTAGATTGATACAAAAGGTTTTTAGGTATATCTGAATATGCCCAACACAGTGGACTGCTAATGGATGGCATATTTTTATTAGTGTTGTATTGAGCTCGAGATTGTTGGATGAAGATATCTGTATAGGTGACTTGTTTTTAGTATAGATGTTTATAAGCTTCTAAAGACCCCATTTTATTACATATCCACCCGTAGAAATATTGTCACGTTCTTAGATTCTAATAAACATTGGAAACACTTTTTTTCATTTCTGGGAATTAGGAACATCTTGTTGCCAAACAGAATCTTCAACTAGAATGGCCATGGATGAGTACGTGTAAGGGTTGGATTGGTTTGCTATTTTTCCTAATTCTTATATATACATGTTTTCTTTTATTGATATACAAAATCTTTTGCTTGTTGATGGTACAAAGTCTGGGAAGTACTAAGAGTTGTGGAAGAAAGTATACAGTGATCGGGAAATGAGTCCCTTGGAATGAGTATATGCCGTTGGGTATCCTTAGTGGGAGTTGGAGTATTGGCATTTATTTATTCCTAACAATTTTTATTAGAACTGGTTTGCGGCCTTTACCAGAGACAGAGATGTCTAAATATGGAGACGTGACGCTTACCTTTTTTGAGGAACCTGTTATCATAGAAGTCATGGGGGCTCTCTTAGCAGAGATGGTGTATTCCAACAACCCGAAGGGTGTCGTACTGGATCTGCCACCCAGGAAGCCCAAATATGTGGAGGTCGGTGTCACTGCTGCTGCTGGGTTTAAGAGGGCCTTTGGTAGTATTGAAAACAACGAGGCAAATGCCAAGAAAGAGAAGACAATTGTCCGTCGTACTACGTATGCGTCTAACACTACTAGGACTGCTACTGCCTCTGAACAACAAAAATCTAGTGATTTATTGTAATATCCTCTCCAGGAAAATAATATGAGAGTATAGGTCAAAGGAGTCTCTCTACTGGAGGATTTGCGAGGAAGAAGAGGTACTTAGGAAGAACGGGCCCCCTGTAACAATAATTATGATGGATTTGGGGACCGTTCCCTTATGGGTCTGGACAGCTTGGCTATGGTGATTAGTGCAAACCCTCTTGCTATCCATAAAGATTATGATAAAGTTAGAGTTGGAGGTTCTTCTGTTGGTGGAGGTAAAGAGCATACCCCTCATCTAGATTCTTCGAACCATAGTTGATCCGTCTGAGGTACTCCTCCCTTACAAGAAATGACCAATCCTCATTGAGCTTCCTTGTCGATGAATGTAAATGACAAGCATCCTTTTGTCGGTTTCCTTACATTTGACCTTTCAAACAACGTTACATCTGGTGGCCCAAGTACTCTGAAGCTTGCCTCCCAAACGATCTTCCCAAATGACCCCTTGCTGTAAGCATGCCCAAGTCGTCTACTCTGATGCTTCAATAGTTGAAATACTGCCCTGAGATAACTTTTTATAATAGCATGAGCATGACCGATCTTCTATAATGATAGCTGAACTATCAGTAGAGGTATATTGTTATGCTTTGAATTTATTATATTAGGCAAGTATTGCATTTTGATTTCTTCTGATTTTCTATTATTGTAGAATTACCATAACTCAATGGTAGTTGGCTATTATAGAATGCCCCAACGAATGCAAAGATTATGGAAATTTCCAACTCGAGCCTCTATTCTTTGGGTCTTTGAAGACTCTCTTTGTTGACCTGACCCGCTATAAGAACGGGTATGCTGCTTCAAAGTCATTTTATAAAAATCTGCTGAAGTAGAAAGCCAATCTCACTAGTTGTCTAGCATCGACTATTTCTGCCAAGAAAGAAGTGGCTAAGACTGTCGGGGACCTGTTGAGTCAGAATGAGGTCGTTTCAAAGCGTGCAACTGAGCTGATCGATTAGAATTCAAGACTTTTTATCAAAGTCGAGGAGTTTTCCACTAATAGTTATAAAGTGTTGTTTGCGAGTAACACAATACGGTCGGGGGCGACTCGCATGAGGCTAGAACTGAAGCATATACAAAGGAGGCACAATGAATTTTTTTCAAATGCATATGTTGACGACCAAAAAGAGACATTGGAGAAGATAAAGCCACATCTGGATCGCTTTCGGAAAGAGACCATCATCGGGCTGTGGAGACTAAATGCTGACATAGAGCTGGGTCAGTTTAAAGAATTTCTGCCCGTGGAAGAGAAGCATGGGTTACCGACGATGAAGGAGAAGAAGAAGAAGAATAGATCATAGTGAAGGTGACAGAAGTTGTCACCCCTCTTATTTCAAAATTTCCCCTATTGTCTAAGGGGTTAGCAGTTGATCCCCTACCACTTGTCCCGACGCAGTACCTGCCCAGACCGAGTTAGCATATGTACTCCCCGACAATGAGTATTGTTGAACATAATTCGTAGTTGAACTGTATCTCCAAACCAATTTTTGAATTGTTCTTGCTATATGGTTTATAGTTGTTGTTATATGAACCGTTATCCTTTCACCTTAATATGCATTATGACTTATGTTCATTCTCTCCTTTAATATTAGTGTTGGTAATATAATTGGAATCATTTTTTTAGGGGGGGGGGGGTGAGGGTAATGTTTACTTAAATAAGCATGTTGCTGCTTGTTGTGTGACTATACTAATTTCTTATAACCTTTGTCGCTTTATTGGTCTTGTTGACCTGGGCTCAATATGGCCCATAACATTGTCTTATAGACTATGAATTTGTAGTCGGTTTTCTTTACTGAGCTATGTAGCTCGAGCTCAGTATGACCCTTAACGTAGCCAAGGTTTGTGATATACATTATCTTCCTTTTATTGACTGTACTAAGCCAGGGCTCAGTGCGACTATTTGCGTAGCCTAATAGGCGGGGCCAATTTTAGCCATTTGGTTGTTATTGTAGTTGCTTATATCCCTCCTTTGTTGCTGAATAATTATAAATTCTGAAAACTTATGCTTTTACTACTTAAAATAAAAAATAAAATAGTACACACGAAACATGGCAAAATAGAGGTGACTTCATTAATAATTTTGGCTTACAATATGCCTCGTTGAAAGAACTTAAGCGCTACCAAAAGGGAAAAAAGTACACAACCGCTCTTAAGTAGCACGATAATACATTTTCAAATGATTTACATTCCAAGGTTGTTTCAATGCATTACCTTCTATGCCTTCCAATCTGTAAGCCCCATGATGTCCTTTAGAAATGACTCTGTATAGTCCGTTCCAATCCGGACCCAACTTGCCTGCATTATATCCTACACTTGCTGGAAAACTGTTTTCATTACTAAGTCATCTATATTAAAGCTTCAATGCTTAAGCTTGGAGTTAAATATGCTTCTCATTAAGCTTTTATAATGTTATGATCATACCCTCATTTATATGTTTGATCAACTTCTACGATGGCCTCGCCATTGGATGATTGTCTTTCCCTCATTGCCCGTGTGGGGCAACCATATTCTCCCTTTCAATTCTGGACCTAGTTAATACCATCACTTACCCTAGTATGAGCTATGTGTAAATTTTCCCATAGACGACGCCAAAATCTAGTGAGGGATTTTAGTGATAGATTTAAGAGATAGAAAATAGAAGAATAAAGTGATGATATCTTATTACTTTTATCGAAAAACTTTAAATAGCTTTAGAATTTCTATCCTTTATATAATACATTTTACAGTACACTACTTCACTATCTCCTAATAATTATCTATTTTCTGTGAGGTTTGATCATGGGTCCAAGCCTGATTTCCACGAGTGCTGCTCTGTTACTGCACTTAGTGGCCTTATTTTTTGTAGCCACTGCTCAACATCCACCAAGGTACTGTCCAATCTTCATACGGGTTCTTGTTTAGTTTTGGCCGGGGTACCGGTCTGCTATCACGGGGATGATGGTCCTGTTTACATACGGACGACGCCTAGCTCTTCTACTGATGTTATTATTTTTACATTGTTCCGCCGAGGGTACCTCGTTCTGTCATTCCATGGTTCTGCTGCGTATAATATCCTACAACTCTGATTCTTTTGACGCAATTCCTTTCGCTTATTAATTTCTTATCGGGGGTACCTCGGTCTGGCTGATGGGTATAACTTAACAGTAGTGTTATGTCTTATAAGTTGTCATAATTGTTTCTCAACCAATTAATTGACTTTGTGAAATAGTCAAATCTTATACTCAACTGTATATATGATTGTTTCAACCCATATAAAGATCTGTTCAACAAATACACATCACATTCCTTTATATCTTCAAAACCTTTAACCTGACTCATGTTGATAATCACTTTCGTTTCACCATGTATGAAGGAAATAATAACATCCATTTGATCTAACTAAAGATCAAATCTCTCACAATTGACAATACTAACCATACATATTTTGTTTTTCAACCAGTGAGAAAATTTTATTGAAAATAGTACCATCATTTTGTGTGAAACCTTAGTTACCAAGCTTAAACTCCAAAAAATACATTGATTCCTCTTGATTATCCATTTACATCTAACAAACGTTTGACCATTCAGATGCTTCAAAAGAATCCAAGTGTCATTATTCTTTAAGGAATTGATTTCTTCATTTATATTATTCTTTCGCCGCAGCTTATCAACGCTCTTCATATTATCACAATTATCTCAAGTTCAAGAAAATACATGTATTTTAATAGATAAACATAACATAATATATCAACATAATTGTACGAATTTGTAGGATTTATCTCTTACTAATTAACTATTAGTATCATTATTTTGCTCCTCGGCCCGACATCTAAAGTGTATGTATCTTCAAACTCTTGGCCAATGCCAACCTCATGAAAGGCTTGAACTTATTTTATAGGCGCTAAACCCTTAACAACTCTAAAATTATATTTTCCAAAATCATTCTCAACCTCACTCTCTTGTTCAAACTTCATATTAAATTCATCTTCACATCCGACGATAATGTACATGGTCATCACCTTATCGAGCAATAATATTTCAACTTTATTGAACATCACATCACTGCTAATTAAAGCTTTCTCATTCCCAGGTTCCAAATACCATAACTTATACTATTTCACACATTTATAATAGTCGAGGAACAAATTTTGTAATGCTCTTTACTAAAGGTTGTCTTGCTTCACATGGGCATAAACAACACATCTAAACATTCTCAAATGTTTCAGAACTGATTTATTTATAGTAGAAATCCAACACCAAAATGGACTCATTTTGATGATGTATGCAACTATCTTGATAGCTTATTCACAAAACTATCGATACATACTAGTTGTTAGAAGCATATACCTTACTCTTTCTGGTAAGTTTTGTTCATTGTTTCAGAAATACTATTTTGGTGATTAGTTCCTTTTACAATCATGTTTCTATAAATTCAAATTCAGAATGATAGCTAGTGAATGATCATTCACAAATTTCAAGCCATTTTGGTCATTAGCTTTCTCATCATCTTCCCATTTTGATTTTCCACTAACTTCTAACAGCTCTTAAAAGCATTAAATACTTCATATTTGGTTTTTAAAATTATAACCCACACTTTTTTAAAATAACCAGCAATCATAGACATAAAATACATGGCACCTCCTATTGTTGGATGCCTTACAGGTCCGCAAATGCCATAATGAATATATCGAAGAACATAATGAGTTATATAGTTGATGGCTAAAAACTTATCCCTCTTACATTTCCTAACACACATTCTCACATAAGCTTGACTTTTGAACTTTATCGCCATCCAAAAACTATTGTTTTCTAAGTTTTATTAGGTATATCTCACTTAAGTTCTTTAACCTTAGATGTCATAGCTTGGTTAAAACACTCTTAACACTAGAAATACCTTATACCACTACATATCTTTCAAAAACTAACATACCATTAGTTATATAGATTTTAATAACAACTAGGGAGCCTTGCAGAATCCTAAGTCTTACATCTCCATCATTATAATTAAACCCTTCATCATATAACATTCTAATAGAAAGGATGTTATGTTTAACTTCATGGACATACCTCATATTTATTATCACTCTCCCAAATCTTGTACACAACTTGAGACGAGTATTCCTTATTATATTCACATCACATAGTTAGTTATTCTCGAATATCATATTTCCACAATCAAACAACTTGAGGTGTTCAAATCAATCTTTGTTGGAAGTCATCTAGTACAAATCCCATCAGTCCAAAACCCAATTGTTATCGTACCTACAAGTTAAAACCATTAAAATATCAATATATTCATAACCATCCGAGACCGATGAATCATATCCATATTCAAATTTCCAATGACTATTTATATTATTCATGCAAACTCAAGACCAGAGCACTATGGGCCTTGTGATGTAGCCCAAAAAGTCCAAACAAAAGCCTTTTTAATTTGATTTTATTTTATTCAAATATCTTATGTATTTAAATCAAATCTAATAATATTAAGATTTGATTTGATTTAATTTTTAAATATTTATTTTATTTCCTTGTATTATAATTTTGAGTTTTGAGAAGCTCTTATATAAAGCCTCACATGCCTTAAGTTATTTGAAGTTTTTGGAATAATATATTTTTTTATCTCTGAAACTTTCAATCTTTGTTACCCTTAGATTAGGGTTTTATCATGTTACCCTTGAATTAGGGTTTCATCTATAGTTGTTTATTCTTCTATTTCCGCCGCGTCATCAGTTTGGTATCAAAGCCTGGGAAGCATGTTTCTAAAGCCTGACTATTCTGATTCAAGGTTTAAAGAAGAGAACAAGACACATGGTCATGAAGATTGGGAAGATCGTTTGAGTATGAGGGGCCATACCAACCGTTTCAATGACGATCGTATTGACCGGTTACTGAAGGAGTTTAAATTGGCTACCAATCGTCGAATCAAGGTAAAAATTGCTTATCGAGATGATGTCTCATGCTATGAAATGTTTTTCAAAACCATCTTTTTTCATCAACTGGACATGGGACGTTGTCTTCAGGCTATGAAAAAGTTTTCGAAATTAGTTTTTTTCATCAACCGGATGGCTTCAATGTGACTTCGAATAAGGAACACTCGATAAGAATTTATCTTATTCCGATAAGGTCAAAAATTATAATTCTCAATGTAGCGATTGAATACAATAAAATAAATAATTTGGGTTCTTGATGGTGATGGCGCTGTGAATTCGAGGACGAATTCTTGTCAACCAGGAGAGGATGATGTAGCCCAAAAAGTCCAAACAAAAGCCTTTTTAATTTGATTTTATTTTATTCAAATATCTTATGTATTTAAATCAAATCTAATAATAGTAAGATTTGATTTGATTTAATTTTTAAATATTTATTTTATTTCCTTGTATTATAATTTAGAGTTTTGAGAAGCTCTTATATAAAGCCTCATATGACTTAAGTTATTTGAAGTTTTTGGAATAATATATTTTTTATCTCTGAAAATTTCAATCTTTGTTACCCTTAGATTAGGGTTTTATCATGTTACCATTGAATTAGGGTTTCATCTATAGTTGATTATTCTTCTATTTCCGCCGCGTCATCACCTTGGACATTACTTCAACATTAATATCATGTACAATAAAAACAATTATCTTATTTCTTTATTTATTAATGTTATTATCCCCTATATATTTATCAAGATCAAACTTTATGAAACTCATTTTTATGATTGTGTTTGATTTTCAGGTGAGATCTGAATCTGTACATCCAATATTGAAAAAGTTAATCTTCCTTTTACTTTATATTTATCATCAATTACAATATTTTTATAGGTTCACGCTCACAACACCACTTGTTATGGTGGAAATCAGAATAATTGAGTTTCATTAACTGGTCGAGACTTTGAATACAAGCTGTGACATTGCCTCAATGATGACGAACTCTTTACAAGTGTGGCATGAGAGTTTCGACTTTTAAGTTCTAAAAAAATCTGCAAGATAACTTATGAAACACAATTAACACAACTCCTAAAAAATACATATATTTTAAATCCATTCTATCTTAAAAAAGAACTCTAGGGTCATAGTATTCTCCTAATTCTTATATTTTAAGAAAGTTTCTAACTTTACTTCTCTCTAAAACTGAATAATGCATTTTATTCGCAACACCACTTCAGCAATAACTTCGTGACTCTTTATATAGAATTATAAAACCAAAGATATGGAATATAAGAACTCTAACTCTACACTCTAATCAGGTTGTGTACGAACTGTATATATTTATTGATTTTATATAAATTATAGAGCTTTATAACAAATGTTTCCCTTCGAGTCTAATTGCTCTAAACGTCACCGTTAGAAAATTCCGCACGCATTGCAGGTTGTACGGGCCTAAAATTTTGATAGCATTAATGATATCTAATGTCTATATAACATATATGAGACATTAATCCCAATGCTAAAACAATTATAATGGTATAAATAATGAACTTAAAAGTATTTTCCACTAACCATCTCGACCACAACCATTTTAACGATATTGTTGTATGCAGTGAGAAAAAAAAAGAGAGACTTCCATATAACTCCCGAAACTGTAACTTTTGATGAAAAGACATAACATGCATTTCAATTAATTAAGGCAATTTGGGAGAACTGAAGTCTAGAAGTAACCTATTATTAATCGAATACATGCAGGCCATGACATATATCCCATGTTTATATTAAAAGTTTGTGACTTATACCATATTATATACATGGGTGCCATTACACCCCAAGAGACGTTAATATATTTTTCTTTACCATTTTTAAATGTTTTCAACACTTACATTCTCTGAAGTCAGGAAATGTTAAAAATATTTTTATTCATTACATAGATATTTTGAATGAAAAAGAATGGTAGGTAAGTAAAAATAATCAATTGGGTTTTGATATAATATAATATAATGTAGTTGGATTTTTTGGAGATTTATAAGCAATTTATCAATAAAGGAGATAGTGACAAATAAAGGGGTTGATATATGAAGCAAAACCAAATCAAAATCACTTTCCAACAATATTTTGTTTCATTATCACATTATTTATATTCTTGATTTGTAAAATCTTTATCAATATCATTGCATGTGATGTGGCACATCAATTTCTTTTTTAATTAAATCATATAATATGAGTGTTTCTCAAACAATTATATTAGCCCATGTTAGAAATACATAGAGATAGATAGAGGGAGAGGGGTGTCATATTGTTGAAGAATGATAAAGTTATTAGTCCCAAAGTTCTTTATTCTTCAAGTTGACCTAATAAAATGGCGAGGGTTTATATTTTCAAAATCTAGTTATAAAAAAAAAGTTATACATGTTTATAAATATGATTGAGTGAACATGAAGCAACGTAGGGTTTGATGGCGAATGTGGCTGGGGATGGGATTGTTGGTCCGGTTTTGGTTTGAGTTTCGATGGACTTAGATATTGGTTTTGAGTTTCGATGGACTAGATTCTTTTGTTAAATTTTTTGGTTTTAAATCGGATTATACAGTAAAGTTTTTGGTTTCATTTGAATTTTGATCCGTTTTGGTTGGATTCCGATTTAATCGGATATCAATCTGGTATAATTTCAATCGATCTAATTCGATTAAATTCAATTATGATTTGATTTTCAATTTTGTTTATTTAAAACTAATCTAAAGATATAGAAATTAAAATTTAAAAGTTAATCTTTGATTTTGTTTTAATTAATAATTTGATTTTATTTTAATTTATTATTATTTAATAATTTTGAAAATATAATATATAAAAAATAAATTAAAAAAAATAACCATTTTACAAAATTTATCTATTGGGTTTTGTATTAGTTTTATCGGTTTGGTTCGGTTCCAAATCCATTATACTGATTCTTATATCGGTTAACAGTTTTATTGATTTGATTACTCAGATCTCAATTTTTAAAATAAAATTTCAGTTAAAATTTGATTCAATTTTTACAAAATTTGATTTTGGACTTAATTCACGGACCGCGACCCCAACCATAGGTATATAATTAAAATTAAATTAAATTAAAACTAAATATTAAATATGGTTTGAGTTTCTATTGTATATGATTAATTTGTGGACCAGTTTGTTTCTAAGAACTAATAATGTCGACTAATTTAATTTGATCGATATACAATTAGTATTTGTTGATATTAATTATGAGACAAAGTTTATTATAGTAGAAAGATAGTACTATGTGGTTTTTACTTTGTAATTTATCCAGTAGTAGTGACCAGGAGTGTAAGGTTCCTATATTCAGATTTTATCCCACAACTAATTATTTAAAGGAGAGATTAAATTGGTCAAATGCATATTACTTATAAAAAAAAAAAAAACAAAAAAGGATAGTATTGAAAAGCCAGGTCATGAGCCACAAACCCTCAGATGGGGGCACATGCTCAACTTGATTGCAATCACTCAAACTCGACCTACCCAATTGAGTTGGGTTTTAAATTCTTTCTCTTCTAGCCATTCCCAACCTAACCTAAACAATCGATAGTTTCGGTGGATTTAATCTCGGTTAAGACAATATTCATATATATATATATATATATATATATATATATATATATATATATATATTTGTTCGTTTTTAATATTATTTTAAAAATATTTGTTATTGCCTATCGATTTTAGTGCTAGATAGGTTTTAGATGTCTAAAAACTATCTATAGTCCATTGACTATTCTGTGTGGATAAAGTTAATTATGTACATATCTTGATTAATGTAAAGCTGTCATGTAGTACCATATTTGACAGTAATTTGTATCACCAATGGTCCATCGACATTAGATCAAAATTCAAATATAATCAAATTTGAAATCAAAAGACTATTGGTTATACTGGGATCACGTGACAATTTTACATTAATTAAAAAACTGCATATACTAATTTTATCTAAACTCGATAGTTCAGAAACTACCCACATATTTTCAAAAGTTCAATATACTATCAAAAATTCGAAAATTGATAGCCACAAACAAATTATATGTTTGTTTCTGTTTTTGTTTTTCTTCTAAATATTTTGTTTGTGTTTTTATTTTGTTAATATTTTGTTTTAAGACCATATTTTTTTATAAATTTGTTGTTAATATTGATAATTTTGTACGAAGTAACATTTTTTGTTTATCTATCGTTTAATATGATATATTATATAGGTAAAATGAAAACCAATTATTAAATATTTAATATTAAAATATTTTACAATTTATTAAAGGGTGAAGCTATTTCCCCCATAAAATTTATTATTTCCTCCATTATTCCTAAAAAACCCCATCTTGTTATTTCCTCCATAAAGGAAAATCTTAATTTATCCTTGTTTTAATTTTACACCAAAAACCCAAATTTCTCCCGTAACTATCCACCTTCGCCTCTTCTCTTCTAACCCTAAAAAACCCTAGTCACCAAACAATTTTGAAGTAGTTTATGGAGTTCAAAAATAAAAATCTATCGTTAATCTTATTTTTATTTTAAATATATGGGTTGACATATTGAATAAAATCTCTTTTAAAATCTATGATTTTTTTTGTATAATGAGTTATAGGAACTCTATATGCTGAAAAAAAATCATCATTTAATCGAGTTCCTGCATATCGAGTTACTAGTTTAATCGTTCTTTTAATATCATTTCTGGTTTAATTGTTTATTTCCTGTATATTGAGTTTAAAATGTAGATTATTAATGTCTGTTGATTGGTTTCTTTTTTTAAAATATTATATGTTTTTAAAAAACATGTTATTCGGAGTGGTTGTCTGAGAACTACATGTTTTCTTTTAAAAAAACATGTAATTTTGTGACTAATCTTAAAAATAATTGAGTTTTTATGTTTTTAGGGTTTAATTTTATAAGTTAAATCATATATGTTGGCTTAATTTATCTTAATGATGTGTTTGTTGTAATAAGAATTTGATAGTGGATAGTGGCATGAAATTATAAATTAGAAAGTAAATAAAGGGCAAAAAGGTAAAAACAAGTGTTTAGTGTTTTATTAAAAATTTGAAATGGAGGAAATAATAGATCTTATGGAGGAAATAGCTCCACCCTTTATTAAATAAAAAAGTTAAAGGGATGAGAACTTGCGTTATTGTTGTTGTTCGAAGGTTTATTAAAAAAGAGTGTGGTTGAGATACATGGACCAATTTATTTATTGAGCCTATAATATTTTGTGCAGTATACCTGTACTTTTACCTCCATTTTAAAGGTTTTGGGTGAGGGACTCATGCGTATATATTAAATGTTTTTTCTAGAATGTGTAAAACTAATTTAGTTTAATATTGTTTTAAATGATAAAAATAAATATAGTTACTAAATAACTAACGATTATTTGTGATATTTTTATATTTTTTATAGCTTTTGTTATTTTTTTATTAATAAAGTATTTAAATATATTTTTTCTTTTAAATATCATTTTTTTATATTATTGTAGTTTTTCGAACTAATATGTATCAAGAAATACTTCATTCGATAACCATAATTTTTTGAGCCAACTTTTTTTTGTTTAATTTTAGTTTCACAATATCAGTTAAACCGGATACCTTCCTCCATAATTTTAGTAAACAAAACACCATATTTTCATAAATACTTCAGGTCACAATTGTTTATATTTCTACTGATTATGCAAAAAATGGATGTTTTTAGAGCTGGACACTCCATTGAGAGTAACGAATTAGGAACGAAGCTATTGGAGGCTATATGTATAGCTTCACATTTTTGTCCATTTTGTTTCGATTTTTAGTTCAGCCTACCTATTTTATTAAACAATTATAAAATATTAAAATATTTTTTATAACTTTCATGTATCCGCATAAATTTTATTAAACAATTCATAAATAAGAATTCAAAAAACATGTATATTTTCACGTTTTATTTTTACGAATCGATGAAAAATCACAACTTATTGATTATTTGATACTAAAATCTATAATAAAAATATATTAAAATAAACTTTAACCATCAATTAACAAAAATTCATTTGAAACCTTACGAGACACAAGATGTTACTCGTGAAAGAGATGTACAAAACGGAGTAATTTTTTTAATGTATTCTAGGATTGTATAATAGTCTAGGATACATATTTCTATATGGTGCGTTTTTAGTGTTTTTTTCATAACATGAATCTAAGTAAGAAAAATAATGAGTTTAGTTGTGGCATGTCTTTTTCGTAAGAGGATGAATCACTAACGGAGAATCATGATATAAATATAGAAATATATCATGTGTTCAATTTTTTGTAATTTTTTTTGCACAATTTCTATGAAAACATATACCATATTCTCGCATCTAGTGTGCGCAAATGCAACATAATTTTTTGCACGAGACGTTCGATGTTGAAAATGTATTTTCGCACAACGCGTGCGATATTTGGCTATTATTTGAACATGTTCCTGCGATATTATACCCAATTTTGTACAGTTTTGCGTAAATGCGTGCGTGATTTAGGTATAATTTTCAAAAATACAGTACGAGATATAACCATATGATCATATAATGAGTGTAAAATTGCATGTTTTGTATATATTTTATAGTTTGGTTTGATATATTTATCTATGTTCTAGGAACCAGAGTAACCTACGTGTATGATGGTCGATTATACACATATTTTAACCATCCGCAAGTATTACGTTAAACCTGATTTGGACGCTTGAGTTGAATTTGAAGGTCCCGATACATAACTCATCAACATTCTTACCCTTTACGACTCTGGTAAATTGGAAAAAACTCATTGGATATACTATAATGTGAGAGGTACAACGTTTATAGACATAAACCCATACTGAATGTTATGAAAAACGACAATGTTCATCCAAAAAATGTAATTTCTCCTTCTTGTTAAAGGAAAGTCCAGTTGAAGGACCACTTGGTTATTGTCGATTGTATGTATTAAACAAAAAATATAACCATAAATCAGTTTTGTACTTGAATGGTCATTCCTGAATCCATAGACTCAAAGCGAATGAATAGGATTCACTCCGTAAGTTAACATTATTCACTTCTCATCATAGAGAAATATATGTGTGTTTGAAGAATCATAACCCTGAAAATGCATCTAACATTTACACTATCTACAACATTCTTAAAAAACATTGTTTAATAAAAAATTGGGTAAATCCAAATGCAATTCTTGTTAAAAAAACAACGACATTTATACCTCATGGTCTTGTAAGTAATGTCCATGATAAGAACTCGCGGAACATGCATAAAAACTCGATACTTGTAGCATACGCAAAAAATAATTTTGTAATATCGTGGAATCAATCAACCAAATCAACAGACGATATTACAAAATTCTTTTTTGCATATGCTACAAGTATCCGCGAGTTCTTATCATGGACATTACTTACAAGACCATGAGGTATAGAATTTCGTTGTTTTTTAAATTTTTGGTGTAACATGAACCAACAAAACATTTTGTATTACTTTCATTTATATGAGCTCAGAGAAACAAGTGAACTACATGTGGGTTTTGAGTGTTTTGGTGAAACAAGTGAGCACTGCTCGGTTTTCTATCCATCTGCTCGATTATGATCTTCTCTCAGCTCTATATTTTCTCGGTGAAAGTCTGATTATTTATCTTTGACGTCAACTCGTATTTATCATGCTCGGTAAAGTATCTGCTCGGTCTGGTTGCATTTGTTTGCTAGCGTTGCTGCTATTTGACCAGCCTTCTCTTGACTTACTAATGGACTTGTGCCTCTCGAATAGGCCTCAACTATATAATAATCATTGTCTTTCTTGGTTTTAGCTTCAATTTACTTTATAGAAAGTTCTGTTGCGTGGCTTTTTCATGTTACTATCGTTTTCCTCTATTCAGATATTATCTGGTTTACTAGTTGGTGGATACCTCCTCATCATGGGATCCATTGTTCATGGATTATATTTTAATAACATGAAATCGATGAAGTAAAATCGTATACGAAGCAGAGGTGACAATAAAACTGGGTAACTATTATGTAGGATGTACTTTACGTGACGTGTGGCATGTAATGATGTAGTTTTTAAATTTATAACGACAATATGCCAGTCGATCATCAGGCTGTGCATGAGTGGCTATGGTTCTGACACCAAAGCCATTTTTATGTAAATGATGCTTGAATTTTGGGGAAAACGTGTTAGGTTTTAATGACTAATGACAACTGCAATCACATCCCCTGTGTAGTGGATAATAGATTGAAATCTCGATATCCTTCTAGAATTTGTGAAGTACTATATTGTTTCATGGAGAATTACTTTACCTTTAGAAAATAAAAACACTGGTTTTACATTAACGAACACTCATAGCTGCATATAGTATTCATCATCTTTATTAGAACAAGGTATGTAAATACATCCAAATCCATAATATTTTTTCTCTATAGCAGAAATTAGCATAAAAAACCCTCTTGGCTCGGTCATAGGTGTCAAACCCATATACCATGGGAAATAAAACCCCCATTAGTGGTAATGGTGCTCATTCATGACTTATCCCCACCAATTAATTTCTTATATACGTCATGTTTTGTTTTTCGGAGGGAACCTGCAGCCGCTACTCAGAGTGCAATGAGTGCGCACAGGGTAAGCCCTCAGTCTGACACAATAGCCTGCAAACCAACGCCAGAAGGTAAACCACACAAGGTGACAGGCTCAGCCGAGAAAACGTATGTAGAATGGAATCGAACTCATGACCTTTGGTCACAAGCATGCCTTACTCATTCTAGTAATTGTGATGGCTCCAAAAAAGCTGGAAGAGGAAGAAGAAAAAGCTGGAAGTAAAGTCAGAATATAAAGATCCACCCTTCTTAGAGAGCTATTTATCTCGATTAACCCTAAAATATGGGTATCTTGATGATAGTGGTCTGTTAAGTATTAGGGCTAGGTACGAGGTACCCAGTGATGTAATAATAAGGGTACCAATGGTCGGCGAGCATCCATATCAGGTGAAGGATAATGAGACCTGCCTATATACCACCGTATTTGATTAAGGCCTACATCTACCCTTATCTTCTCTTATACAAGAATTCTTTAGCATTATAAGCATATGTCCCGCACAACTGGTTGTAGACGGGTGAAGGATGTTGCTTAGTATCGTAATGAGCTCCCACCTATTAGGTATTCCGATCTTCCTTGCATATTTTATCGATGTCATGGATGTAGTTAAACTAGAAAAGTCCCCATTCTTTTACACTCAGTTGAGCGGAGTGAGGAAAATATTCGAACTTCTTGATTCTGACACAAAATGTAAGCATTATTTCATATTTGTGTCGGGGAATTGGGAGCATGAAAGTGTGATCATGAATCTCTAGTTAGAACAGAAATGGAAAGCCAAGTGTAAAGAAAAACTCGTACAACTTGTAGCCATAACTAACAAATTAAATGATAACACAACTGGTTGCTCGTTCAAGTGAAGGGAAACATTAGGAGGGTGCAGAGAAGGGTTGTCGAAGGAGTATGTAAATCCGTTAATCTAAGTAGCAAATTTAATAATTTCCACCTTGTTTCAAGAACCGTCTCGTTTTTTTACATAAGTCAATTATTTGATTGCTGGGTTGTGGCCAATTCTTGAGTTAGTGATTGCAAAAAACGGGAAAGTAACTATGGTTAAGGGTGAAGAAGTGGCTACTACAGAATGAATACATGAGCTGGTAGAGTAGAGGTATCGTGACCATAATTAGTACATGTGTATGGTTGGCAGTGCCCCATAGTCGAATATCAAAGGAAACCAAATAGTTTTCTTCCATGCAAGGTAAACTGAGAAAGAGGGAGAATTGGTGGCCATTCAGGAAGCTAGAAAGGTAAACCAACAGAAAGATGATGCTGCCTCAGTGGGGGATGAGGTGATAAAAGAGTGTGATCGACGTGCTTGAGAAGAGGCTTAGGAGACAAAGGATACCAAAATCCATTTACAAAAAAAATCTCACTTAATTATTGATACAGTGCCCCTCATGATGAGGAAGCTACAATTAGTGGATGAAGAAAGTGATGATGAGGTTCGTGTACCAGAGAAGCAGGGTACCCAAGTATCAGGCTCTGAGGCAGAGCAAAACTGGGGGAAAGCTTATGAGGTGATAGTTCTAGATGAGGTTCGAGTGGATGTTCAAACAAGTCGAGCAGAAGATAATGACGAGGAAGACAAGCAGAGAAAGCATAATTCTGAAAGGTTAACTCAAAGAATGGAGAAGTTTGTGAAGACAACTAGTGTCCAACCTTCTTTTCCCTTTGTGAAAAGGGTAGCATGGGGTCTTCATTTCTAAGCATAGTAATACCGGATTAGTTTCATACTAAGAACAAAGAAGTCGGGACAATTCGAGCTAACAAACTGGCCAATGAGCTCCCACCCTCAAACATTATAATGCCACGTCCTTCGATGCTGATATTCAAGCAGCTCAAAAGGTACCCGGATTTTTTATTTTATGATAATATGCCCATGGGCGAGATATTCCAAAGTCACATGGAGCTTGCTATTGAGGTATTATACGCGACAACCTTTATTTTTATAAATAAATGAAAATAGTGATCTGACCTTGATGTGGATATAGATGCATCACAATTTTATCGTGTAATCTAATTGGTGCATGTCAAACACCGGTTACCAGGTTATGGAGAAGTGGAAACCTAAACCGATGTACTTTGGATCGGTGAAAGGGTCAACCACCGAGCTTGTTGTGGTTTAAAAATTCCTATGGGTCAACCAGAAAAAGGATAAATTGGAACTAGAAAATGATAGGCTTCGGAACGGAGTGACCGCGCTCAAAGGTGCTCTGGATGCATATGAGGAAAAAAAGAGCAGAGAGCTGACCCTTGGAAATACAGCCCTGATAAAGCAGAGAGCTGACCGCTGGTCTTCTTGCTCAGAATGTGGCCCAAGTTGAAAGAGTGAAGGAGCAAGCAGAGCGTATTGCCGGTCTGGTGGTGGAGAATGGGAAGTTAAAGGCTATTGTGGATGACCTGAAGACACAAATAGAGCAATAATGCAAACAATAAGGAAGGATGAGGTTGACTTAGAGGAAAATGAGAGACATGCAATAGAAGTCGCCATGGAGACGATGGCCAAAAAGCAAAAGGAATCTATGGTTAAGTTGCTTATTTATATCTTTATTAGTATTTTTAAAATTGGCACTTAGTGCATATCTCCACTAACGTTGCATGTAATCTAATATTTATGATGTGGGACCTAAATTTATGGTCATTACTTTACTGGGTTGACCAATTAATCAATGTTGCTCTAAACCGTTTCCTTAATTGTCCATTTAAAGGCAGGCCTCAATTGGTTTTTCCTATGCTATAAACCGAGCACTTCTCGGTTTTCTATCATTCTATTTGATTATGATCTTCTCTCAGCTCTATATTTTCTCGGTGAAGGTCTGATCATTTCTTTTTTACATTAGATCGTATTTTTCATGCTCGACAAAGTATCTTCTCGGTTTGGTTGCATTTGTTTACTTGCATTGCCGCCATCTGACCAGCCTTATCTTGCCTCACTAATGCGCTTGTGCCCCTCGTTTTGGCCTTGACGATATAATAATCCTTGTCGTCCTTGTTTGTAGCTTTAGTATACTTTATAACAAGTTTGGTTGTGTGCCTTTTTCATGTTCCGATCATTTCACTCTGCTCAGATATTATCTGGTTTACTAGTTGGTGGATACCTCCTCATCTATCATGCCCCACATCATTATGATACCTATAGAACCTGGTATTTCAATTTTCTCTCAGGGTTTGGATGGGTAGTGGCCTTTGAAACCATACAAAATTCTTTGATTTATCATAAATGGTTACAACATCTTTAGTGAACTATGCAAAATAATTAGGTCGAACCCACTGATTTCTCCAAGGTCTAAATTGTTTTCCCTAGGAGTATTGACTAACCTTAAATCGATAGGAGTTCTGTTTGAAATCCTTCAGACGGTAATCAGCTTTAGTTTTCTGTTGAGAAGCAGAAGAAACACTCTTAGATTGACGAGACAACTTCAATCTATTCATTTATTCTACTCTAATATGTTTTTCACCTTGTGATAACAAACCTCCCCAAGTCAACGCTATTTTTTGTATGAGAAAATCAGCTAACACCTTAGCAAGTAGCCCTTTCCTAAAAGCAACTATAGATTCTTGTTCATAGCAATATTGCAAACCATTTTTAGTTTATTCAAATCGTTTGGTATATTCCTTCAAGCTTTCACCATCGAACTATCGAAAATGGATTTTTGTGTCTCTATTATCTCTAAGCTCTTTGCTTCCCACAAATTATCTTCTGAAATCCGTCCATAATATGTCAAAGTTTTTTATCAACCCCTGCAAAAGTCGATTATACCACTTTAAAGCATTGTCCTTAAAGGTTTGGAAAAAATTCTTGCACAACAACTTATCATCATCGTCAAAATTCATCATGAAATTCTTAAATTATTTGAGATGGTTATCCGGATCTTTGCTTCTATCAAACTTCTCAATTTTCAAAATATCAATTCATCTGGATAAATAACCAGAATACATTTCTACAGAAGGATTACTACCTCTAATTGTGCCATTGGCTGAACTGATGGTCTTCATTAGATGTGGAAAATATAATGGGTTCAGATTAGATAGCGCTTCAGACTCTTGTGAATCATATATTATAGATTAGATAACTTCCACCCTTATTAATAGCACCCTAGTCCTTGAGAAAGCAATAAGAAACGACTAAAAATCATGAATTACTTTTCATCATCCGGGACATTGCTGACTTTACTTATGAATCTTTACCAAATCCTGATTGTATGATTATTTATTGTAATCGAATGTTTTCTCAAATTTACCAGAATGTACCATAACCTATTTCCGATTTTAATCTTAATAGTCTCGAGATACGTTAGTATTACAATTTGACAAACTTAATTTCCTCTAGCCAAACAAAAATCAAAGATATATTCGGGTTGATTCATGCTGACCTTGTTTCTATTTTACTAAAAGTCCTTCATCGGCTAAAACCTCCCTTAATGAATAAAAATATTTTTTATAAAAGTAAAAAGAATACAACTAATAGGTAGCATGTTGCTAGAGTGATTAGAATACTTTTTTTAACCTTAGAAACTCTAGATTTACTTTATATTGCCCTAGATGGCTTATTAATATAGAAAAGTAAACTTTTTAGTTTTTCGAATCATGAAGGAAGAATGAACATTGTCATTAGAAAAGTAATCACTCTGTTGCTTCAGTCAGTAATAAGAATTTTCCAATTCATTTATGTTTTACAATTGACCAAAATACAAATAAACTTAGGAGCGAAAGTAAGCTATATGGATTTATTTTTATTTTATTTTATTTGAATATATATTTAGCTTTGATGGATTAGTCATGCAGAGTATGCTGAATGAATTTTTCTTGTCAAGGTTGTGATAACCCAACGTCTCATGTCTTTGAACTTACGGTCACTTTTAAAAACTGCTATAGAAACCTTTGAACAAAGTTCAAAGGTAAAATTCATGCTTTAAGTCGAAGTTGAAGATAAGAAAATATAGAAAGTTACCGTGCAAAACAAAGTTGTTACCGATAGTCAATTAAGGTTTGAGTTGGAATCTGACATTGATTTTAAGGAACAATTGAGAGCTAAGTTAGAAATCGAGTAAGAAGTCAAGATGGAGATGAGGATCCAGCTTTGTTTCTTAGTCATGATTAGTAGCACGACAGAAATGTAAATTGCCTCATTATCCATATTTTTGGTTGGTTGCAGCATCATATGAATCTTATTTATGCTGCATCATAGTCTGTTCTTCCTTAGGAGTTAAAGGATTCAATCAATAGATTGAAATATTAGTAGTGGCTTCGGGCATCCGAACAAACTTATTGTGCTAAGTTCAAGATCGAAGTATCGGGCAAATGGGACAACATGCAAAATGAACTAGATGCAACATTAGAAAAAGGATGCTGAACAATCTAATGGGTTGATATTGCACCTAAATTTCAGGAAGAGATGTTATTTGGAATTGGTACTTATGATACAATGTTAAAGGAGAGTTCAAAATTGGTTCTAATAGTGGTTCTAAGCTCATTGAATAGGCCGATGAGCAATAATTTACACATGTTGTGTATTCATTCTGGTAATGAATGAAATGATACTCCAAAGCTGCAATGCTTTCTGGTGATACAAGTGACATACCATCATTCAGCGGAACCGAAAATAAGGTTCAAGGATGATATTTGATCAAATTGTATTTATTTTTGTTTTTTTATTTTTTATACTCATTTAATTGTTAGTTTAATTTACTCTAATTCTGTTTTCTTTTGTGTTTATCAATAAATTGATAGATAAAAGAGTAAAAAATAGTCAAATTGTAAAAATAAACTACATTGGAAGAAAAAAAAAACTAAAAAATTGAAATTAATAAAGGACAATTAAAAATGAATAAAAAAATGAATAAATCAAAAATTCTAAATATAACCAAAGCCACGTTAAAAATTTAAATCAAATATGACTATCATTAAACCTATTAATTATAAATATATACATTTGGTTACCGATTCTTCTAGACAGAAGAAAGAAAATATATACTATTTTGAGAACCTTTTTTGCTATAATTAGATTTTTTTATAATGAGATTTTCTTTGGCTATAATAAGACCTCAAAATGACCAAAATATCATTGATATAAAAGTTCTCTTTCAGCCCCAACTTAATCTTTTCTCTCTTCTCCACACAAAAAGCTCTCAAAATTAGCAAAACAAAACTCAAACTTTCTCAAATCCGAACTCACAAACACGTTAAGGTATGAATCCTATACTTATTGATGTAATTTTTATGCAATTTTGTTAGGTATTTTTAGTAATATTTAGAGTTATAGCATCTGCCAGAAAAGTCGAATTTTCATCTAAATGTTGTTTTAAAAAAAATAAGTTCTAGATATGTGTTAGTCTAGTGATTGTCGACGTTTTGGTATGTCGTTTGTTGAATTTGGGTTAGATTTGAGGGATTAGGGTTCTTCGGAGTTTGGAGGCTAGGGTTTATAGATTCAACTTGGTGAATCATATTATTAATATGACCAATGTTGAAATTGCTATTCCCAATTCACCTGAATCAAAGGGGTATGTCATTTAACGAAGAATGGTAGGACTGACTAGGTATATTAAATACGATAATGGTCCTAATATAGCCTTGCCCAAATATATATATATATATATATATATATATATATATATATTTTACTTTTCATAAATCTTAGATGGAAGATCAGATCAATAGAAAATTACTTTCTTTTATCTTTTGTTTTTCTTATTATTTTAAAAATATTTTTATTATGGGGTCATATATATATATATATATATATACAATTGTTATGAATACATTTTTTTTTATTATTATTTTAAAATACATTTTTTAAATATTAATACTGAACATAATGCTTTCAATTACCTACGAGTTCAATTGGTTGATAATAGATTTAGGTTGAGACCAATAGGTTATCCCTACTTCATATATGTACTAATAGTTGTGGGTGAATGATTAGTGTGCTACAAATATTATCCAGTAAAGTCTGAATAAAGTTTAGAGATCTTATGATACAATTGTAGGAGGTAAGAAACTAGAGATATAACGAGTCGTAGAAGAAGATTAGTTGTTGGTGACATAGAGATAAACACAACACTCTCAAAGGAAATATTGATGAATTAAGAAATAGCTCAGGGGTAATTTTGTGTTACGAGAATGTTTGAGGGTCCTAACTGTAGCAAATTCTTCGTTAGGGTATCTTTCTAGAGAGAGAAAGTGAAAGCTAAACCAATTAGAGAGAGAAAGTAATATTATATTTTTCAACAACCTTTATCAACTCGTGTGAGGTCCTTTTATAGTATAATAACGGGCCCCACACGCTTTAATTCCCACTTATTACATATTTAGTCCCTATACTTTTCCACTTATTCATAATAACTACTTCTATTGTACTTTTATAATATTTCCCTAATAAAAACACTTCCTTACAATTTTTCCATACGTCTTTTATTCTCCCTCATCAGTAGCCCCCTAGTCCTAGTAAAAATGTTTTGACTAGGACTGTGATGGCATCTTCGAACTTTATCTTATTCGCTCCAATTCTCCTCGAAAATATACCTCTTCGAATACCGTTTTATTCTCTAACTGTCCTCGAATAATACTTCTTCAAATCGAAAATGCTTCTTTGAATTTCCTTTAGTTGAAAAATGTCCCTTCACACTTTTTTAGCTAAGAAATGTCTCTTTAAATTTCCTTTAGCTGAAAAATGTCTCTTTGAATTTCCTTTTATTCCCTTGTGTAACACTGATTAGAAGCCTCCCAATCCTTGCAATATCTTAGCAAAGCTTGAACCATAAATCCCATTGGAAACTATTACATGGATATCCCAACTTCTTTAAAATGTCCTCTTTGAAGTAATGCGTCTCAATATAATATAACTTCCCAGTTTTGGCTAATAAATTGCAAGGATTGGACCATCGACTTTTTCAGCATCAATTTGTGTATCTCAATCAACAATCTCCCGCCTTTTTTATGACGTCATTAGTCGTAATTCTTTGTCACCAAATCCTTTTAGAGATCTTATCCCACTTCCCAATACTTTTCATCATTAGATTGCCTCTTCGCCTTCTCCCTCATTTCTCGAATCAATATAATTGTGCCTATGTTACCCATAACGCCCCTAGGCAAACAAAGGAAAATGTCCCCAGGCCTATCTTACCCTAAAAGCATATTCTTCTATAATCTTAATTTATATTCCAAACTTTTCTTTCTAAATTTTCTAGAGAGAGAAAGCTGGCTTATAAACCTCGTCGGATTCCAGAGTGGTTATTAATCAGTAAAAAATTCCAAGAAAAAGCTGCTGCTGGTTAATACGTTATACCTCAGCCCCAACCTTCTGTCACTACTTTCTACGGTTCATGGCCTCCATCGGAAAACTCTCATACTATCATACCCTTCGAAATTTCTCACCAAAACCAAACTTCCGATCTCAACCCCCTCGAACCCATGGGTAAAGACAGACACCATAAGCATTCTTCGAGTAAGAGGAAAATGCACCACAAGGACAAAAAGAACTCTCAAGAACGCAAGCGTGCCAAAGAAACTCCCTCGAAAATTCCAGATCCGGATTTGGCTTTAGTAGTTGACACTCTTATTCTGAAGATCGACACTTCTGGGTCAAGCCTTCCAACGACCCCTTCGATAACTGGAAGCGAGAGCCCTCTATTTTCTCCCTCAAGAACTAATATTACTGAAGACGATCTTCAAGCAATGCCAAATAAGTCTGTGGCCAACAAGGGGAAAACAATAGCCTCGGATAATCTTGAGCCAGAAACTCTACCAATTTCCATTGCAGAGCAGAGCAAAACATGTGGCCTTCACTTGGCCTCTTCGAGTCAAATGTCCACCACTCCCCTAACAATATCCGAAGAACAGGCTCGTCGGATCGCCCCAAAATCCAAGGGTGACATCACTCTTCCCTTGGAACTTGATGACATTGGGGGCAACAACATTCGAGGCATCAAAAACAAGCATATGGTCTACTTCACAATATTTCCTATAAATACATTTCGCCTTTGGAAGAGGCCATGGTGAGGACCCGATGGTGCATCCCCTCGTACATCAACATTAGATTCCCCTTGGAAGGTGAGACTCCTTTATCAGTTAGGGATAACGAGTTAGTTGTTTATACTGAAATCATGAACTGGGGGTTAAGGTATCTCATAGATCCATTTTTTATTGAATACTTTGCCAAAATAAACCTCTGCCCGTTACAAACTGGTCCAAACACGTGGTTCACACTCATGGCCTGTATCATGGCCTCAAGGATTTCGAGCAACAAATATTCCTTAGAAGAGCTCATCGGATTATCTGGACTGGCCAAGAATCCGTTTTTTCCGTTTTACTCATTAACTTTTGGTCCAGGACAAAAAGTATTGAAAGACTTGCTGGAAGCTGACAAGAAGTAGAGGCAATAATTTGTCTACTTTTCTGGATATTGGGAGACTGGATCTGAGTCCACTCCTTCGAATCCACACAAGTTGTCTCTCTTGTGGACCAACAAATGTAAGTCTATTAACTTCTTCTTTTATTTTTCCTCGGATAATGATTTACTTACCTAAATTATTTGTAGCTATGACCGAAGTTTCGAAGCCATACGCAGACTATGTAGAGAGTGCCACCACTATCTTTACTAAACTCAGCGAGTGGGCCAAAGAAAATTGGAACAACAAATTCCACCTGTGCTTTATGAATAATAACTTGGCCAGAAATCGACTCTGGGGACTGAATCCCCTCGACCGGCTGACCCTGAAAGAATTAACGACCCCTCCCTCTCAACAAGAAATCCTTGATCGAGTGAACAAGAAAGATATAGTCATTTACCTTCCAAAGCGCTCGCGTGCCAAAAGTAACCTTGATGACTCCGACGAGGAAGTGTCCACAAAAAACCTTCAGTCAAACTCTAAAGGATTAGCTGCTAACCAGGAGCCAACCTCATCGGCAAACACTGTGATTCCCATTACCATTTCCCCTCCGAAAATATGTCCGCCCAATCAAGAAAAAGGAAGCAAAGACAAAAGAAACCAAGAAAAAGGTTGTTTTGGAACCTATCCAAGAAACATCCGAGGACATTAAAACGCCAGATGATGTCCAAGAAATATCTGAGGACGCTGGGACCCAAGATGTTGCGACTGACCCAAAAAGAGAGGCGAAAGAAAATTTAGGTTAGACACCCAATTCTCCTCTTATGCAAACTTGAAGTCCCTCTCTTGCTGAGAATTCTCCCATATTAGCACCGCTCCCAATCCCCCGAAGCGATCCCCCTAAAAATGATGACCCCAATATTCTAACTAGCGAGTCTTCGGATTTTGATCCCACAACAATAGGCTCTCCTACCAGCTCCTTCGAGATTCCTCGAAATGATGAGTTTTCGCTAAGTGTTCACAACCTATTGCATGCTTCTGTCAACATGGGAAGAAAAATGCAACATCTGGAAGAGCGGAAAAACCATTACAAGTTCAAGGCTTCCCTTGCTTCTGCTCAACTTGAAGAGGCAAAGAAACAACACTCCATTTTAGAGAGTCAGACGGATGCAATTTTTAAAACATTGTTTGCCTCTGAAAATTACATCGTTGTCCTCGAAAAATGCTGTCAGGAAGAGAGGGATCGCTACCAAAAGAAGAAAGAGACTCTAGAGATACTCTTGACAAAACTTAAGAAAGCTCACGAAATTGTATGCAAGGATTTAAGGGTTGGCTGGCTGATTACGAGGTTGTTCTGGAGGACAGGAAAAAGTTAGTGAAGAAAATTGAAGATTTTCCTCAACAAGTGGAGGCTGAAAAAGAAAAAGCAGTGGATGGCTATGCGGCCAAGTGTGTGGACACACTCAACGCTCGAGACGCTACTACCCGAGCAGGTCTGATCATCCAAATTCATGCCAAATATCATGACTATGACTTGGGCAATTTTTGGAAGCTGGTGTCCCCCGAACTTCGCCCTCCTAACATTATTGTGAGTGATAGTGAGTAATCAGAATCCGAGGAGGGCGACTCCCCGGAAAATTCTGAGTAGATAAACTTGTAAGAAAAGTGTCAACATGTTTGTATAATTTTTGTATAAGTCATTGCGAGGAAAGTTTTGTAATAGTGTGTACATGTTCCGAAGAACATCGTGCTCGACCTTTCTAGTTTGCCCTTTTTTTGGAATGACAATTTTATAACCTTTTGAATTCACATTTTGATGCGTAAAAATAAGTGTGTGTCAACTTGCGTTGAATAGAACATTTGTCTTATACCAATTTTACTTGGTCATAATAATCGTAGTAAGTTGCTCTAAGGCAAACTTATAAAATATCATAATTATGGATCCTAACAACTCAACCACAACTTGTATCTCAGAAAGAATAATTCGAGGCAAAAGTTCAATTGTATTGATCAGCTCATAATGACACCTCGTTGAAACCTTCTTGTGCCTAACAGGGTAGGAAAGAGTATGCATTCGCTGTTTTTGTAAACCTGAAAATACTTATGAAAAAATAAGTGTTACATGCCAAATTCTTCCTCATTCCAGATATAATTTTAAATGTTCTATATTCCACGGATGTTTGAGATATCTCCCTTCCTTGTATTTTAATCTATATGTTCCCAGCTTTACTTTCTCCGTTACTTCATAAGGGCCCTCCCAATTTAGCCCAAACTTTCCAAGATTTTTCTCCTTTGTGTGCAGAAAAACTTTTCGTAACACTTTGTCCCCTACCTTGAAATCTCTTTGCTTTAATTTCGAAGCATACCTACTCCGCATCAATGTTTGATAATGCAAAGAATTTAACTGCGCTCTTCGTCTCTTTTCTTCTACCAAGTCTAATTCCAGTGTTCTGCTTTGATCGTTCAAATCTTCTGCATAAGCTGCCACACGGTATGATGGGAAAAACATTTCCGAGGGGACAACCACATCCATTCCATACACCAAGGCAAATGGAGATGTGGCAGTGGAAGTTCGAGGCGTTGTTCTATAAGCCCGCAATACTTGTAAATAATCGGGCCATTTCCCAGCCTTACCCTCCAAATTCTTCTTCAATCCATCCAAAATTGTTCGATTGGTCACTTCCACCTGACCATTAGCCTGGGGATGGAATGGAGCAGAAAAACATTGTTGTATGCCCCTGGAAAGACAAAAGGTTATAAATTCCTTGTTATCGAATTGAGGCCCATTATCCGTTGTAATCTTTATCGGCACCCCAAAGCGACGACAAATATTCGAGACAGTGAACTTGATAACATCTTTTGCTTTTGTTCCTGTTACAGGTTCTGCTTCCACCCACTTGGAAAAATAATCAACTGCTACTATTATCGTTTGTCTCCCACCAGATGCCATTGGTTGGGGCCCGACTAAGTCAATGCCCCACCTATTGAACGATACTGCTTCTGAAATACTCTCTAGAGGCACCCCCGACTTATGTATGATGTTGCCATATCTTTGACACGTATCACACCGCCTCACCAACTCTTTTGCATCAGAAGAGATGGTCGACCAATTATAACCAACCAAAAATACTCTTCGAATTAACGCTTTATATCCACAATGGGTCGATCCTTCCCAGTCATGCAATTCTGATAGGACAAACTGCGACTCATCCTTGGCCAAACATCTAAGTAACGGTCTGCTCAGGGATTTCTTATATAAGACTCCTCCTAGCCTCAGACTTTTCTGTTGGTAAGCTATCTTTTTCTAGGAAGTCCATGATTTATGACGTCTAATCATTCATGATCACATTGCTTTCTTCCTCCACATTCATCTAATGCTCCGTACTGGTGGTAATCGAACGACGCTCCTAAATTCAGACCCACGGATGGCCTTCCGATCGCGAAGCTGCTGCTAATGAGTCAGGAATGATATTTGCCTCCCTTCGAACATACTCATACTGAACCTCATTAAACTCAGAGGTCAAATCCTTCAACACTTTCAAATACTTGACTAACTTATCTTTTATCGCCTCTGACTATCCCAAAGCTTGATTTATCACCAACTGTGAATCACTGATCAATTTAACCTTCCTGGCTCTACATATTTGAGCCAATCTTAACCCTGCCAATGCCGACTCATATTCTGCCTCGTTATTGTTGCCTTAAAACCAAAGCGAATAACCTGAAACATGGCTATCCCCTCTGGGGAAATTAATTGAACTCCTGCACCACTTCCAGAAATTTTTTACCCTCAATCCGTTCGAACCAACCATTTTGTCTTATCCGAATGGTTAACAATTTCCATGTCGTCCATTTCTGAGTGGAATTCGACCAAGAAATCGGCCAAAACCTGAGCCTTTATTGTCGTCCGAGGCTCGAATGTTATGTCAAAATATCCCAGTTCAACTGACCATTTCGTCATCCTCCCAGATATATCCGGCCTCTGTAATAAACCTTTTAAAGAGAACGTTGTTCGAACCACGATAGGCTGGGATTGGAAATATGGTCTCATTTTCAGGGCAGCTGTTACCAAGGCCAAAGCTAACTTTTCCAACTTAAGATAGCGCTTCTGAGCATCTAGCAAATTTACTGACGTAATAAATTGGTTTTAACCGATCGACCTCTTCCCGGAGTAAAACCGCACTGACTGCACAATCTGATACTGACACATAGACAATCAATTTATCCCCCGCCAAAGGCTTGGAAAGTATCTCCGGGGACGCCAAATATTCTTGAATCTGGCGAAAAGCGGCTGAACATTCCTCGGTCCAATTAAACTTTCTGGAATTTCTTAACACTTTAAAGAATTGTTCACACTTATCCGAGGAACGAGAAATAAACCTATTTAATGCTGCCAATCTCCTTGTAAGAATCTGGACTTCCTTAATATTCCGAGGTGGCGTCATAGTTGTCAAAGCCTTTATCTATTCTAGATCAGCTTCGATGCCCTTTTCACTTATCATGTAGCCGAGGAACTTTCCCGATCGCACTCCAAAAATAATCTTCTCTGGATTCAACTTTAAATTGACTTAATCCAAGTTAGAGAAATGATCTTCATCCCGCAAACTCTTTACCAGCATATCATCGATGTAAGCTTCTACATACCAATTTTCTCCTCAAATATCTTGTTGACCAAGCGTTGATAAGTCGCCCCTGTATTTTTCAGGCCAAATGGCATGACCTTATAATAGTATAATCCCCTCCCGGTGATAAACGATGTGCTTTCCTCATCTTTTGCGTCTAACCTGATCTGATTATATCTTGAATAAGCATCCATGAAAGATAATAATCAATTTTACGTAGTTGAGTCCACTAACTGATCAATTCGGGGTACCGGAAAAGGATCCTTGGGACAAACTCTGTTCAGGTCCGTGAAATCCACACACATCCTCCACTTTCTATTCTTTTTCCTGACCAAAACCGGATTCGAGGCCCATACAAGATACTGTGACTCTCGAATGTGACCTATGTTTAACAATCGTTCCACCTATGAGAGAATAGCCGCAGACTTTTCCTCAGAAACTGGTCTCCTTTTTTGCACAATAGGTCGAACATCATGCCGTATTGCGAGTTTATGACATATTATCTCTGGGGGTACACCCGTAACATCCTGTGCACTCTAAGAAAATATATTTAACTTCGTTGACAAAAACGCAATAAATTTTTCCCTAAACTCAAAAGAAATTTTTACTCCAATTTTCAAAACTTTTCATCTTTCAAACTTATGCTCCTCATGATCTTCATCCGGAACCAAAATTCCAGGAGGCCTCCCTCGGATCATCACAAGGGGTGATTTCCGAGGTAGTCCCCTTCAATTGCTATACCTTCTCTGATGCTTCTCCCCGAACTCCTCTCGACGATAGAGCTATCTGATAACATTCTCGAGCCATCTTCTGGTTGCTCCTGATTGTTCCTATATTGTTCCTTATCACATATTTCAGACACTGGTGTACCGTTGAGATAACACCATGCATCATGGACAGCCAAGAGCGACCCAGAATTACTTTGTACGACGTTGGTGCGTCTACAACTATGAACAACACTTCAACTTCCTTCTTAAACGACCCACGACCTAACTCCACCACACACTGAAACTCTCCAACGACTATTGCTGTTACTCCCGTGAAGCCCAGTATAGTTTTGTCGGATCGTCGTATAACAGACGGGTAAAAAATTCTCCTGTAGGTACTCATAAACAAAATATTCGCAGAACTTCCCATGTCAATAAGTATCTTCTGAACTTGGTCTCCGGCTATACCCTCAGCAATAACCACCGCATCTTCATGTGGACCCGTTATATTCCTCATATCAGCATCGTCAAAGCATATGATGGGGGATGGTAAATGATGCATCTGCGCTGAAACCCCTACTTCAATCTGTGTGTTAAGGTTCATCATATGTCTTTTCCGCGAACTATTAGAATTCCCTGCTATAGTATCTCCTCTGAAGATAGCTAGTGATTCGAAAAAAGCACATAGGCATTTACTTTTCCCTTCGGAATAATCTCCTCTACTATGTTCACGTTATTTCTCCCTTTCTTAGGATCCAAATACTCCTCTTCAACAACGAAGACATCAACCTCTTCAGAAATTACCATTGCTGTATCGGCATTTTTTGGGACAGCCTTTAATGCAGCATTTTTTGGGACAGCCTTTAATGCAGCATTTTTCTAGGTGTGTTTTTTCACAAATTCTAACAACATTCCATTTTCAATCAAAGCTTGCACTTATTTTTTCAAAGCAATGCATTCTTTAGTGTCATGTCTAATATCCTCATGATACTTGCAGAACATGTTAGCACTTCTGCTTTCCCTCGGAGTTTGAATTGGAAAAGGTTTTCTGAACTGCACTGTTGATCTTGCCCTATCAAATATCGTGGCCACGTTTTCCGTCAACTCCGTAAAATAGTCCGGACGAATCCATTTGTTCGAGATTGACCTCGCTCTTTGGTTATAGTTTATCTGGTGATTATAGTTCTGCTGGTTTGTTCTCGGCCTCGGCGGATACTGACCCATAACCTTGGCTGGAGTACTAGTGTGTGGCTTTGGATTTCCAAACTCAGACCTTTGAAATTGGTTTTGCTCTAGCTAATCACTTGATCCCTTCTCGGATGCTTGAGTTTCCTCTACTAAAATTATTTTCTCGACTTGATCCAATAATGCCCCAAAAGTCATTGTTTGACTTTCTGCTACCGTATCCTTTAAAAGTCTGGGGAGAAGCCCCATCCTAAATACCACCAGCGCCACAGAATCTTTACAATACTCCATGTCGGTTTTTGTTTTAACGAATCGATTGGTGTAATTCTTCAAGATTTCTCCAACGTTTTGCATGCAATAGATTATTGTGTCTCCATTGGCTCGAAACTTCTTGCTCCCCACAAAGTGCTGCCTGAAGATATTCTAGAACATGTCGAAATTCTTTATCAAGCCCTACAGAAGCCTATTGTACCACTTGGAAGCTACCCCTTTGAAAGTCTGAGAAAACGCTATGTACAACAATTTATCGTCATCATCGAAATTAATCATGAAATTCTTGAATTGTTCGATGTGATTATCAGGATTCTGCATCCCGTTAAACTTTTCTAGCTTTGAAATATCAAAATGTTTTGGGAGGTTGCCTGCCAGAATTTCCAAGGACAGATGAGAAGCTCTCCAATTATGTCACGTCCGATAGACATTTGCTCTCAAATTTTCATGGGTCGGAAAATAGAGTCTCTAATCGGACGGCAGAGTATACTGATACTGCCACTCCGGATTTCGCTGGTCGACATGTTGGTTCCCAGAGGGAAAATTCATTTGGTCATAACCTTGCTCATTAGTATGAGTGTAATAATTCTTTTCCCTCAGAGATTTTCTCTCCAAACTTCTTCCCCTCCGGTGGTCCCCATGCTTTCAACCATATCGTTTCTTTTTGTGACTCCTCCTCGGAGACGATTCTGGTGAGTTGTAGCGAGAATAATCACTTGAATCGAAAGATTCCAAGTGACACTTTCCTTTCCTCCTCGAAGAACGTCGTTCTTGACCCCTATACCTATCATCTCTGTTTTTAGGACGAAAGTCGGTTTCTCGCTCTTCTTTTCCACTGTCAGGTTCTCTTCTCACCTCGGAACAAAGATTTTCCTGAATATTTTCCTTTTCTGCCCTTAATTTTTCAATCTCCATTAATAGCTCATTCCTTCAAGCCAGGAAATCTGAGTCGTCAAAGGTTTCTCCGACGCGCTGGCCTCGTATTCCATATCATTCCGATAAGTGTTCCCCATAAGATTCTCCTCGCAGTCGTTGACAAAATCATCCCCTTCCTCTTCCATGATTCCGCTCGAATTAGGAACAATTTCCAAAAAACTATCGTCGTTAGAACAATCTTCGTTTCCCATAGACGGCGCCACTGATGAATTAAGAAATAACTCAGGGGTAATTTTGTGTTACGAGAATGTTTGAGGGTTCTAATTGTAGCAAATTCTTCGTTATGGTATCTTTCTAGAGAGAGAAAGTGAAAGCTAAACCAATTAGAGAGCGAAAGTAATATTATATTATTCAACAACCTTTATCAACTCGTGTGAGGTCCTTTTATAGTATAATGACGGGCCTCACACGCTTTTATTCCCACTTATTACGTATTTAGTCCCTATACTTTCCCACTTATTCATAATAACTACTTCTATTGTACTTTTTACAATATTTCCCTAATAAAAACCCTTCCTTACAATTTTTCCATACATCTTTTATTCTCCCTCATCAAATATGACTTTAAAATTTGTTTTTAGGTTTGATGTGGATGATTTATAATGGGAGGGTATTTTGGGTAGTTTATCAGTTGAGTATTAAATTTCTAAGTAAAAGGTAGAGAGATAAACGAGGTGTGTGCTAGTATTTAATATTTGTAGAAAAAGTCTAACCCTCTTAACGGAGTTGGTTGAAGTATTTATAGTTTTTTTTCTTGACCCATGGGCTTTATGGGTCAAACCTTATAATCTCGTCACTCTTATGAGCCTCCGAGCCCAGTAGACGAACTACTAGGTATGCAGCTGAGTCATGGTTCCACTCCCATTACTGTTCCCCCATTATCTTTTACATGGTTGATCTGAAAATCCCTTCGGGTATTATTACTTTCAACAATATCTAAACTTATCACATAACCCTCTTAGCTATTTTAAAAACTTCTGGAAGAGCTAACTGCATCAAATAATATCTGAAATGATCATTTGTATTCGAAGTGAATTTGAAAGGTATGTGAATCAACTTAAAGGTTGCTATTTTATGATCAAACTTTCATGACACGTGTCATCTTGCAGTTGGACCTACTAGTCGTTTTTCTAGGGATTTACATATAGACTTTTGAAAATATAGGGGCTATAACCGGTAGACTTTCATCATTACCATAGTCAATTCATTCCTCTACGTGAAACACTCAAGTAGATTCTTTAGTATATAAGTAAGTTTTTTACTGTTTCTTATTTCTAGATTAAGAAAAAAATCCGAATCTTAAATCTAAAGAGAAACTTTCATATTTTTCAACATTTCCTAAGGTTTTATGTTCACAATAAGAATTTCCTTAATTAAAGGTGGTTGGCTTAACTTGGCTGAGTTAGACAGAGACAAGAGAGGCCTGAATCGCAGCCAGACTGCCAGCCTCTCATGGCTGACTTGTCATTGAAGAAGTGTTAGAACCATATAGAAGTTCATCTTCTTACAGACCAACAAAATTTCCCAATAAAACATTCTCTATTTCATATTTAGTAAATCTCAAACCATCATAACAACCAGATTTATCAGTTTCTCGATTTACAAAACAAGAGACATTAGTTTATCAATCCAAACAACCAGAAAGACTAGTTCGTCAATCAAAGCAACCAGAAACGCCCTTTTAGATTAGCTGCAAAACTCTATCACCTTTCATTTATATGGGCTCAGATATATAGTAGATAACCCACCTCGAAGGGTTACTAGGCTATCCAAGGCCAAAACTGCAACTCCACCTATTAAAGGGGCAAAGAAGCCCAAGGAAGGTCCTTGAATGGTAAAATCCCCAGAACTGCCAATTTTGGATCCACACCCATCGACTTCTCCCATCGGATATTCTCATACTGAGAAGGAAGATACTGAGCATACATTGCGAGATTAAGCGCAAAAAATAATGGAAGAGGGGATGGGAAACAATGGGCCGGACACCCCTATAGATATCTCCAAACATACTGGGGACACTAGTACAGTTCGGGAATAGAAAAAACTATGTTGAAAACTAACACCGAACCACTTTCGGAGTGCCTCTTTGTGGAGTTGGGCCTAACTTCTCCAAGGTTAGTGTTAAGTAATTGCTAGCCGTCCAACGAGTTTCTTATGTGTACACCCATACTTCTGAGTTGGACAAGATAATGAAGAAATAAGGCTTTCCGGAGTCTATTAATGTGAGAATTCCCATCCTTGATGAGAGTCCGATGGATAGTAAAATCGGGGAGCTTGTAGTATACAACGAAGTGCTCAATTGGGGCCTTCGATTTCCCTTGGATCCAAAGATAGTTAGATACTTTCATTTAGTAAAGTTGTGTCCGAGTCAGTTAATCCCCAACACTTGGTATACCTTATCAGCTAACATTATTGCTTCAAGGCTTTCCAAAATCCCAATGACTATGGAATAATTTGCAGTTGTGGCCAGATTATATAGAAATCATAATATCATTTTCAACTATTTCAACATGGGGAATGACTAAAAGGTGGTCAATGACCTATTAGAAGCTAACAAGACTTTTGAGGAGTCGATTGCTTTATATCAGTGACGCTTGGGAGAATGGTAGAAAAATCAGACATAAAGAAAATCCAAGCATGCTAACCAGATACTGGAAAATCTCAGGTAAGATTTTAAATGATTCTTTTCAATGTGTAGAAATATCGAATTCATACATCTAGATAATTTCAACATTAACTCGTAATTCGGATTTACCTTTCAATGTTTTCCAAAATATTCTTAAAACATTTGGAAGAGGGTCAGACCACCTTCACTAAATTGAATCACTGGACCATAGAAAACTAGGAAGCTGGTTTCCATAATTGCTTTAGTGCAGCCAATATGGTGAAGAATCATTTAATGAGAACAAGCTCAACAAGGGAGATTTCTTTGGAAGAATTCACCAACCCTCTTGAAGTCGCGGAGATCATCAAATGTAACGGAGAAAAATATGGTAAGTTCTTCTTACCAGCTTGGAATAAGGCTCCTAGTCACTTGGACATAATGAAGAAGAAGAAGAAGAATGAAGACTCCTCTAAGGACTTCCTGATACAGGTAGATCGGGGTTTCCATGAGAGATTAATGTTGCATTGTTGGAACCGGTGGCAGTAACAGTTGGTGAGGCAGAAAGGCCGCCATCGTCTTCCCCAACCATCAAAAAGAAAAAAAAGGGTCAAGAGACACCAAAGAGGTAGTGATATTAAGGAAGGTAAGAAAAAGAAAGTAGTCTTTGGTTCAGAGATCATACTCTGAACCAAGATTATTCCTTCTGAAAAACCTAATGAAGTTCCTATTGAAAAAGAGGCTCATGCTGATCTTTCTTCTCCAGTGTTCTCTAGTGCTGACCAACCTCCTGCTTAAGTCGAGGTTAACTTATATGATATAGGGAACTTATACTTTAGCGAGTTCGACAAAGAGGATTTTGACTGAACCTTTCCTTAATCATCCAACATAGCTAACACAATGATTCATGATGGTGAGTCTTTTGAAGTGTATGATGAGCATGAAACCTTGGGCTATGCAGTCTTAGGTTATATCAGACCCATAGTCGACTTAGAAAGATAATTCGGAGCCCAAAAAAAAGATATCACTTCCCTCCAAACTGATAATCAAAGCTTAAAGGTTTCTCTTGCATCTGGACAAAAAAAGGTAGAGACCTTAATCAAGGACAAAGAAAAACTGACCACTCAGTTAAAACAAACCAATGAAGACCGAGAGAAAATAAAATCCAGTTATACCAAACTGCAAACCTCCACCTTCCAAGAAATAAAAAATTTGAATGAAGCATTAACTAAAGAAAAGGCTACCAACGAATAATTGTCTAAAGAGAAGAAAGAACTACAAGATCTTATCAAGAAAAGAGACGATTGAATCACCAATTTGAAAAAATCAAAGGCTCAAATGAAGCAGCTGCCAAGAACAAATATGCTGAGGGGGTGCTGAAGTCCATGGAACGAAGGGAAGAATCTGTCAAATCCGATATGGTCCTTTTGTTCCACGAAACTTTCCCTAAACGATATCTTGGGAAGCTGTGGGCCTATGTGCCATATGATAAAGTTCAATATCATAATTTAGCACAAATTGATAAATACAATATGACTGCGGATGAATCTGACCCTGATAACGAAGTTGAGGAGGGTTTAAGTGATGATAAAGAGGAAAAAGAAAAAAAACGAGGTTGAGAAGACAACAGAATGAATGAGCCCTAAGGTTAATTTTTTTTTTAATTTTATGTTTTGAACTAAAGTCCTTGGATGATCAAGCCATCTCGCTGTTTTATTTGTTTTTTCTTTGTGAACTAAATTCCTTGAATGGCCAAGACATTTTTGTAAAATGGGTCGAACAACTTTGATGATCCGACCAATATTTCACATCATATTTACTTTCATCTATTTTATATTTTATCTTCTCTTTTACATACTTCCATTGGAATCCAAACATACTTATAATATAATAGACATTAATAATATATGAACTCAATTAAATATTTCAGGTTTTTAATCATTCTTTAATATATTCGAACCAAGTAAAAGTATTCCACCGGATAGTTAAAACTTGTAATCGTATTTAATTTATCTGAAACCTTCACTCGTATTTCAAGGTGTTTAATAGATGTTCAACATGTCTAATGCATTCACAAATATTTCAAAGTGTTACATGTGTGTTTAATTTGTCCCATCTATTCACCAACTCAACAATTCTTTTAAAAAGGAAATAGATAGTATATTAATTAGGATCCTGACACCTCATTAAAACCTCCCTATGTCACCAGGGTAGGAAAGATTATGCCATGAGGTTGTCAATATTTCAAGGATATTTAAAAAGGTTGCCTTCTTTGTCTGGAAGTCTGTACGTTCCTTGCTTGACTTTTTCAAATACTACGTAGGGGCCTTCCCAATTCAGATCTAGCTTTCGAAACTGTTTCTCCTTAGTATGTAAGAGCACTTTCCTTAATACTTTGTCCCCTTCTTGAAAATCTCTTTTTTTAACTCTAGACGCAAATCTGCTTCTCACCAACCCTTCGTAGTGTGTTGTTCTTAAATGTGCCTTTACCCTTCTTTCTTCAATTAAATCATCTGACTTCTCATATCCATGCCATTATCCTGTTCAGAATAATTTTTTGCGCTGAATGAAGGCAAAGTAGCTTCTATGGGGGTAATTGCATCCAATCCATAAACAAGAGCAAAATGAGTCTCTTGAGTAGCCGTATGAGGAGTGGTTCAGTAGGCCTATAAAACTTCTTGTAAATAACTTGGCCATTTTTTCTGCTGCTCCTTCCAAATTCTTTTTCAAACCCTTCAAAATTTTCTGATTAGCAACTTCAACCTGGCAATTAGCCCGAGGATAGTGTTGAATTCCTCTTGATATGCAAAATGCCTTCATGTCTTTGTTGTCGAACCGAGGGCCATCATTCGTAGTAATGCACTTAGGAATTCCAAATCGTCATCATATATTGGAGATAATAAATTTAATAACTGCCTTAGAATTTATTCCTGACAAAGAGCCAGCTTCGATCCACTTAGAAAAATAGTCTATAGCCACAATTATAGTTCAGCGACCAGAAGCCATATGAAGGGGCCCAACTAAATCCAATCCCCATCTATAAAAAAAGTATCGGTTCAGATACCTATTCCATGGGAAGTGCCAACACATGGATTTCATTTCCATAATTTTGACAAGGGTCACATTTGTTTACCAAATATTTAGCATCTGCCATTGTAGTAGGCCACTAGTACCATCCTAACAAAACTCTCATAGTTAAAACTTTGTAACCACAATATGCTGAACTTTATTCATCGTGTAACTCAGATAACACATTCTGAGATTCTTCAAAACCAAGACAGCATAAGAAGTTCATGCTGAAAGACTTTTTGTAAAGAACACCTCTCAGCATCAGAAAACCCCGAGCCTTGTACTTTACTTTCTTAGTCGAAATCTTATCTGAAGCTAAAACATCATTGGTAATAAACCGTTGGATTTCATATCTCTAATCTTTGGATTGTAAGCCAAATTTATTCATATTCTCTTCAACTTCATCCTTTTTTCCTTAAAATAAATCAACGGAATGACATTCTTGCATTAGGATCCAAGGGTATGCTTCAGAGTAGGCTATGGTGGTTAAATAATCTGCCATAGTGTTTTCCGATGTAGAGACACATCCATATCAGATGTCTTTAAAACTTGAAGTAATTTACTTAAGCACTTGTAGAAACTTTAGTAAATTATATATTTTTGGTTTCAGACTGCCCTTGAGCCTGATTAATAAGTAATTCAGAATCACTTACTAACCTGACATTTTTTTATTCATACAATTGAGCTAACCTTAAATCATTTATGGTTGCTTCGTATTCCTACTTATTATTGGATGCCCTGAAACCAAAGTATATAACTTTATACATAATATCACCATAAGGTCTTTCAGTATGAAATTCTACCAAAAAATCAGATACAACTTGAGCCTTGATTGCAGTTCGAGGTGCAAAATCGATATCATAGTCTCCAAGCACAACTGACCATTTAGTCATCCTCCTTGATATGCCAGCCTTTTGTAGCACGTTATTTAAAGGAAAAGACGTTTGAACCGCGATAGAGTGTGTGTGAAAGTAGGGTCTCATTTTTCTAGCCGTTATTACTAGTGGCAAAACCAATATTTCTAACTTCAAGTACTTTTTCTCAGATTCTAATAAACTCTTGCTTATGTAATATACCAGACGGGGCTAACTATCCACTTCTCTTACCAGCACAACACTTACTACATACTCCGATATATCCAGATACATATAAAGTCTCTCTCATTGAATAGGCTTGAACAATGTCTTGGGAGAAGACAAATGCTTTTTGATTTCGAAGAAAGCATGATCACACTGTGGGGGGCCAATTCAAATCCTTAGCATTCCTTAAAGCCTGGAAAAACTGAGCGCACTTGTCTGATGATCTCGAAATAAACTGATTCAAAGCAGCTAATCTTCCAGCCAATATCTGGACTTCTTTAGTATTTCGAGGTGGATCTATGGCTGATAAAGCATTTAACTGATCCGGATCAGCCTAAATCCATTTTCACTTATAATATATCTTAGAAACTTACCGGATCGGACTCCGGATGTACACTTCACAGGGCTCAAATTCAAGTTAGTAACCTCTATGTTAGAAAACGTTTCTTGGAGATCAAGTAAGGATCCTTCCCAGTATCCTGAATAGATGAGCTGGTAGATTTTACCTCAAGAAATAAGTTATTGTCCTTTATAGACGTTTTTTCTAGGTATAATCACATATGAATGAATCCAGATGATCAAGATTATACTAATTTTATTACTGATAGGGGGCTCCATTGTTATAAAGTGATGCTGTTTGGATCAAAGAATATCGGAGCTACTTATCAACGGTTGGTGAGTAATGAAATTTCCAATCAATTAGGTAGAAATATAAAAGTTTACATAGATGACATAATCGTGCGTACGCTATTTTCCATTCCTTTAGTTGATTAATACGACCCAAAGAGGGTATTAATATTTCTTTATATGTCCCATTTTGGTTAACCGATCTACCTCTTGCCCAATCACTTCCGATTTTTCAATAGAAAAAGTCTTCATTTTCTGTACCACTGGCCCAACATCGGATCAGACTGATAGTTTGTGATTAATCACATTGGCTGACACCCCTGTCACATCTTCATTAAACCATGAAAATACATGTAGATTGTTAGATAAAAAAGATAATTATTTTTGTTTTAACCTTAAGTGTAACTGGGCTCCAACCCTAACACTTTTACCCTCTGTCAAGCAATGAGTTTCAACGTCTTCAACTAGAATTACAGCGCTAGGAGCATCCCTTGGATTATCTAATTCACTTGAATTGAAAGAAGGCTCCAATAACTTTTATGATTTATTAATTTTCCCTGCCTCCAACGCTTTTGAGGAAATGGCAGTAACATAGCATCCACGAGCTATTTTCGGATTGCTTCGGACAACACTTACTTGGCCTCCAACAACATACTTTAGAAACTGGTGGATAGTAGAAGCTACCGCATGCATCCTGGAAAGCTAAGATCTACCAAATATGGCATTGTTTGACGTCACACAATCAACGACAAAAAAAATACCCTTACCATTTTTCAAATGGTCATTTACCCAACAATACTTCCTCTTCAAAATCTCTGATAACATCGGGAGAATTTCCAGTAAAGCCTAGAATGGTTCTGTTTGAATATTGAATGACTGATGGATTCTTAATCTTCTTATAAGTAGTCAAGAGAAATATATTCGCCAGACTACCCGTATAAATCAGGATCCGATGTATATCATTTCCCCCAATAGATGCTCCTATCACAACAACATCTTCATGTGGCCCTGCAATATTTCTCAAATCATCTTCATCGAAAAAAATGAACGAAGTAGGGCTTTAAAGATGTATGGACATCATTATTTCTAGCTAAGTGGTTAAACTATTAATATGCCTTTTCCTTAAACAACTTGAGATTGTCGTCACAATGTCTCCCCCAAAAATAGTCAATGATTCAAAAAATAATTACAGATCGGAAACCATTGCATCCTTATCTACAATTACCCCAACTTAATTCCGATCTGGATCAGGTTCAAGATATTATGAATTTACATCAAATATTTCCACAATCACCATGATATCTTTTTGCATGGATTCCTCCATAATATTTCTTGGAGTAGTTGGTAGAGTTGTTCGAGGTACATTGTTACGAGGCTGATGAGTGGTATTATCTTGTCCATTGCCCCCTTTCTTTTTAACAAAGGCACATACATTTCCCTTTTCGATTTATGTATTTCTTGTATCTATGCTATACAATCATGTGTATCATGACCACATCATTATGGTACTTAGTATTCTGACTTTCCCTAGGATACTGAATTGGGGCTGGCCTTCTAAAGTGTACAACATTTCTAGTCTTCTCATATATAGTAGCTATGTTTTTTCCCAGTTCGGAAAACCATTCGGGTGTTGAACCCGCGAATCCCGTTTGGGTCTAGGTTGTTGGTTTTAATTAGATTGACTTTTCTTGGGTCGATGTGATCCTTGTCAGGACTCCTTAGGCCTATAATTAACAGTGGCCTGTGATTGAGTTGTAGTTTATAGAGCTGATATTGTAGCAGCAGACCTGTTCTGACGTGGTATTCTAGATTTCTTATTTTTCTCAACCGTAATCTTCTTTCCAACTTCATTTAATATCCCGCCCCAAGTCATTGCCTTTTTCCAAGTTACTGCGTCAGGTAGCATACCTGGATTCAATCCTTGTCTCAAATAGGCAATAGCCACCTGTTCAAAACAATAAGCTAACCCATTCTTTGTATTAACAAATCGACTATTATATTCTTTCAATGACTCATTTGATTCTTGAGAACAATGGATAATAGTATCATAATTTCCCTTGAGCTCCTTACTTACCACAAATTACCTCTGAAATGCCACCCATAACATATAATGTTTTTTAATAGACACTTGTGGGAGACTGTTATACCACTTTATGGTACTTCCTTTAAACGTTTATGAAAATGTCATGCATAAAAACTTGTCATCGTGAAGTTTTTAAACTACTCATGGTGGTTGTCTGAATCTCTACTTCCATCACACGTCTCCATCTTGGAACTATCAAATCGTTTTGGAGATGTCCGGAGAGTATTTTTTAGGTTAATGGTGACTACCTCCAATTGTGCGTTCGGCTGAATACTATATCTTCATTAGGAGTAGCAAATATAACCCGGTTTAGATTGAATAAAAAATTGATCACTTAATAGATGTTTAATGTCATAATCTACTGAACACTTTATTTTTCCTTGATTTTTATTCTTTTTCGTTTTGTCTCTCCTGTCCCTATTCCTTGAATGTTTCTTAGTCAGCCTTAATTTCTTTTTTTACGCCCCCCTTCACTACTGGACGACTGATATTCATTAGAACCAGAATCAGTGGAGGAATTATCTGACAAGTCCGATGCACTTATAACTTATTTAGTCTAATGTACCTTTTGGATTTACCATGAAATTTAAGAGACTTGCCACTATTACCATGCTCATCTACAGACACACCACATGCATCAGACGTTTCCTTTATTGCCTTTTAGAATTGCTTTTGAGCCCTTAAAACTTCAATTTCGGCCCTTAGTTGATTACCTTCATCCTGCATGAATTGTATTTCGTCTGTGTTGTGATTTACATAAGACACAGTGGTGTGCTCATTATTCTCCCTTACACCTTCAACTGCAGGAGGTAGAACATCGTGTACGTTAAGATTCATGTTTTGATAGTATATGAACTACAAATTCTACTTAATGGTTTTGAATAAAAATATTCAGGTACCTCACTCTCCCACTGTGGTCGCCAACCTGGTGCGATGATTTATAATCGAATGGTATTTTGGGTAGTTTATCAGTTGAGTATTAAATTTCTAAGTAGAAGGTAGAGAGATAAAAGAGGCGTGTGCTAGTATTTAAAATTTCTAGAAAAATTCCAACCCTCTTAATGGAGTTGGTTGTAGTATTTATAGTTGTTTTTACCTGCTAATGGGCTTTATGGGTCAAACCTTATAATTGGGTCACTCTTGTGAGCCCCCGAGCCCAGTAGACAAACTACTATGCATGCAGCTGAGTCATGGTTCCACTACCATTATTGTTCCCCGTTATCTTTTATATGGGTTGTCTAAAAAGTCCTTCAGGTATTATTGGGATCAGTAAGAATATTACTTCCAACAATATCCGAACCCATCAAGGTTTAATTTAAATAATTTCTTAAAATTCTTAATAAATTGTATATACCTGTTCTAATTACTATACAATTGTTTTAATAATGGATACTTTCAATATGATAATTGTTTTTGTTTTATTATAAAACATTAGTATAAACCATAAATATATGATAATATGGATCAAAAATTTAAAATTTTACTCTTTATTTGTTAAATAGTACATCTCCCGAATCCAGTACCCATCAAAACTACAACGAATCTCCATAAGTGGACAAGTGACATAATTAAGTTTTTTTTTTTCAATCGATCAGAACTAAGTATGTTATAAAGGAACTAAGGCCTTTGAATAGGTGTCTCATGTCTATATATTTCTAATTTATTTCATGATCACCCTTTATTAGTATTAGAACATAGACCTCCCATTGTAGACTTTTTTTTATAGTCATTGATGTCTACGAATTATAAAATATTTTGATCTCTTAAGAGCATGTACAGTGGTACATGTTAAAATTATATGTTAACTAGTGACACGTAGGATAAAAAGATATGATTTACCTATTTTTTAGCTAACTAATTTGAATGGGCTTTAAAAGATATTACTTAACGAATAAAATAACAAAAAAGAAAGAGTGGAGGAGAAAAAAAGGAAAAATAACCGCTAAAATGCAATGGATATATCTGCTAACTCGCTCTGGGAATTTAACAAACGAGTTAACAAAAATTACTTCCACGTCATCTAACTTCAATCTTAACACGTTCACTGGAGTAGATTTTTTAGTGTTTTAACTAAAAATCAAATTAACACATGATTTAACACTTCCGCTGTACATGCTCTAAACCTATAAGTAATGAGGTCGTTACTATAAGTCGATATAGAATCATAAAATGAAGGATCCTCAGGTAGTAAGGGCTCCCTTCGGGATCGAAAGACCACGAGTTTAGAAGAATGAAGACTGTAACCTCGGTCCAAGCAAATGGCTTGAACACCGAACAACAAGAACAATCAATGAGCAGCCTTTGGGGAATAACTTGGTATAGTTTCCGAAGTGTTACCGCGCTTTACCGTTATCGAAGGACTCTTGTGCTTTACTCATACCAAAGGGTCATGCACTTTAACATTACCAAAGGGGTCCCTTGTATTACCGAGGCCGATCACAAACACTGCCACCCAAATACTATGATTGTTACCACTCTTCAACGTAGCTGACCATAAAGAATCTTAATGGACATTAAAAGTGATCCACGATCAACTCTTCAACGTAGCAGGCTATAAATGAGTTTAATGGCCATTAAGATCAGTCAACAATAAAAAAAAGTGGACCACGACTAAAATAACACAGTTATGCATTTCGTGGGAGAGAGAAAATACACTAATAATTGTATAAATATGAATTAATATCATGTAAAATTTATATATTTTCTCGGTGAAATAAAGTTCTTTAATTGCCATATATTTTTGAGTATTTTCTCTTAAAAACTCCGGCACCGTCTGTGGGAACCGAAGTCACAAAATAACACAAAAACCTAACCCCAGTGGTAGTTACTAGATTCGGGATCAAAAGGGAAACGTCAAAGTCAAATCACCCGACCATAAATTGAGTATCTGTTATGGAATTTGTAGATCACCTAGCCAGTGATTTGCACCATATGACTGTCCAACTGGGAGACCCAACCGCGATTCACCTGATCGTCATTGCAAGTGGAGTGCTCGTTGAGGAAGGCCAACAGGAAACCACTGTTGGTTAAGGTACCAACCCTATAATAGAGAAGGATGCACCCGCCAGGTCGAACTTCCAGCTGATCGAGGTAATCCGATAACTACTTTTATAGTCGTATATCAAGGAAATACAACAAAAGAAACTGACTGTCTTACGACTGGATGAATGACACCTTATAAGCCCTAACTACAAAGGTGCAATGAGTCAGCCCTGGAAAGCAGAGGTCAACGGAGCAAACCGAGGAGGTAAGTCCTCAAAATGGGAGGAGTTCAGTGAAGTAGAAGGGGAGAGTAGTGGAAAGAAAAAGATCCGATGACCGAAAACTTACCCGTGAAACAAGCTACACAACACCTAAATAAGCCAAAGAAAATAGCATTCACTAATACGATCAGGTTCGGATCAAGATGGTAGTTTACGTCTTTAACGAATCCCCCTTCATGGAAACTATTTTGGAAGCCGAGCTCTCGCACAAGTTCGATATGTTCTACATGGAGGCCTACGTCGATAGTAGGGACCCAGAGAGGTAGTTGGAGCAATTCAGAAACATGATGATGGATTTTAACCCAGACGATGTGATGTTCTAGAGGGCCCTCTCCATTATTCCCAAAGGTAACGCTATAAATTGGTTTAATGGTTTACCAAAAGGGTCTATACATGATTTTCAAGACTCTAGAACGACTTCAGAGGCAGGTTCGTACGCAATAAAGAGTTAAGGCGCGAGAATGACTCAAACATGGATTTATACCAGAGAAAGGGTGAATCATTAAAGAGCTACGTCAGAAGGTTTTCCATGCCATGAATGTCTTGCTAGATTTGGAAGAGCTAATAGCGGTGGCATCATTAAAGCAAGGTTTGGACCATAAATATGATATTTATACTGATCTAGTCCGGTTTCCTGTTAAAAAGATGGGAGACCTCTTGGCCCGAACAGACCAATTCATCCAAGTGGATGAGGCTTAGAGAGGTGAATCACCATATAGAACCCTTCAGGACACTAAATGAGCACCATCAGAATGTAGGAAGGTTGATGAGGGGATGCACTGAGATATCCTAAAAACATATGATAACTAAAAGGTAATATACTACATGCTGTTTCACGCCATTAATGGAGATGATATTAGTAATCTAATACAAGACTAAGGAATGAACGTGGTACTAGCCTCCGCGTACCATGAGTGCTCCCAGTCACAAGAGATCGAGTTGGAACTTTTTCTTATATCACAATGACCATAGTCACCTGACCGATGAATATTGACAGCTCAATGAGAAGATCTAGAGGCTCTTCGAGAGTGAAGAGCTCGTTCAGTTTGTCAAGCAGCATATGCACATCCGCCACAAAGAAAATAAGGACGATGATCAAACTGAGAGAAACGAGGTTCAATGGAAGGATAAAAGAGTTAACATAAGAACATAATAATGGTTATTCACGATATCCAGAGAATGACCCTTAAACAACGACAATTCACAATCCAGGAAAAGGCTCAAGGCTAACCACAAGGTACATGCTATAGAAGGCTATTCCTACCTCAATTATCGTGACCCGGTAACTGACTTATTTTTCAATAAAAAAGATGTCCAAGGGATCATGACACCCCACGTAGATGCACTAACAATTAGTTTTGATATCGGGAGAAGTGATGGTAACCCGAGTGCTAGATTATAAGGGTAGCTCGACAAACATAATATTTAAGGCAAGTTATGACAGAATGAAATAATTCCTCCGATACCAATCCATGCACTGATCCCTGGTGGGTTATGAGTGCAAGTCATCCCAGTTCGTAGGAGAGGTCGAGCTCATGGTAAAGGTTTGTCATGGTTACACCATAAGGGAACTCAAAACACTCTTCATGATGTTCGACGTCCCCAACTCTTACCATGCCATCATAAGAAGGTTGTGTATGTACCGAATAGAGGCTAAACCATGCATTTTTTGTAAATGCATAAAATATCCCGTTGATAACTTGGTGGGTATCATCAAGGAGAGCCAGCGGACTGCCAAAACATGCTATGATATAATTGTCGACCCCTCTTAACCTTTGAGATATGAATTAACTTTCGATGGAGGAATCGGTCCATAAACAATATCCCATCGCCCGAGTTGGTAGATGATCCCCGTGAACTGATTGGGTGACCGACCCTTACGAGAACACGAGTGAAGAGGTAATGGCAGAGGGTCGTGCTCTTCGAATCAGGTACGAACTAGACCTAATTTTTTTTATTATTTGATTACTTCACTACAATAGAATTTGGATATTTTTTGTATGGAGTGCTAACAATGTGTCTGAGGTTCACCCCTCGGTTATTTTCCATGAGATGGCCATCGACAAACGAGTTAAACTGATCTGCCAGACACGATAATCATTCTTAAAAGAGAAGGCTGAATCCATTCCAGGGAAGTAGACAAACTCCTTTGACTTGGGCACATTCACAAAGTCAAGTACCCAATGTGGGTAGCAAACCCAATATTGGAATAAAAGAAGGGCGAGAAATAACGCATGTGCGTGGATTTTACCAATCTCAACCAAGCTTTCCCAAATGCCGTTTTACTGCTCCCTCATATTAGCCAACTAGTGGAATTATATTTGGGATGTGAATACTTATAATTAATGGACGTATACTCGTGTTAAAATCAGATTTGCATTTCCCCAACTATTGCATTACTGTTATGCTATTTGGTCTCAAGAATGTATGATGTACATACCAGTGCCTGGTTAATCAGATTTTCAAGAACCAGTTCGGTAACAATATGAAAGTATACATTAATGACATGATTGTTAAAATTACCACGAGAATTTATCAACTCCAAGTCTTGAGCATCATATTCGCCATCTTGCGACAATTTAACCTTAAGTTAAATCCGGTTAAGTGTTATCTTGGTGTCTGAAACGATAAGTCCATCGGCTACAATGTTAGAAAAAAATAGGATAAAAGCTAACCCATATTGATTAAAAGTATTGCTACAGATGGAGCCTCCCAAGAATATTAAGAAAATATAGTGTTTAACAAGACGCCTAGCTGCATTGTCGTGCTTTATTTCACGTGAGTTATATAAAAGCTAACTTTTCTTCGAAGTACATCGGGGATCCAAGAAGTTTTCTTGGGATGAAAAGTATAGTGAAGCATTCGATACACTCAAAAACTACCTTACATCACCATAAATTATATCCGTCCGTACCCCGTGTAAACCCATTTTTCTATATCTTTCATTTTCTACCTTTTCAGTTAGTGCGGTGTTAGTTCGGGAGCTGGAGGGCGTGTAGCGGTCGATTTATTACACCAAAAAATTTTTGATTGAGGTAGAAACCCGCTATCGTAATCTGGAGAAGCTGGCCTTGGGGTTGGTAGTAGTGGCACGAAAGATGCAACCCCAATTTGCATAGGCATGCTATCACCGTGCACACATCTTTTCCTTTGAGGTACGTATTGTACAAAGCTGATGTATCTGGAAGACTAACAAGACGGTCTGTAGAGATAGGTTAATACGATCTCAAGTATGAGCCCCGTGAAATGATCAAAGTTCAAGCCATCGCAGACTTCATTAATGCATTATTAATATCGTGAGGTGAGAATAGCGTGGCTAAGCACCAACCGGATGCTGCTAAATACGAGGTTGTGCTTGGAGAAAGGAAGTTGGTACATAATTTTTAAGCTGATACTTCAGCTAAACATCCGCTTTAGACGAAAGTCCGCTCGTTCTTTTGTAGCAGTCCCTCACGACCGATACGTTGACAACCGATCCCAACATCTGCATAGTGGAGTCAGTGACCGACTCGCGCTAACCATACCTCCTATACCTCTGCGATGGTAATCTTCCCGGGTAAGGCAGCAATTGGGATTTGCAACTACATGCTGCTAAGTATAGTATTTTAGATGGCGTCATTTATTAAAAAAGTGCTACGAGACCTATGTTATGATGCCTAAGTTAAGACAAAACTATCGCAGTTCTACATTACTTACATGCAGAAGAAGCATAAGTGCATTATGGTCATTACATCAAGACTGTTTAAGATTGAGATGTCAATGAACCCTTGTATCCATTTTGTACTTTATTACGTTATAAATCGAGTATAAAGTAGTGACTAATATTCTTGAGGTTGAGATGAATTGGAAGCAACAATTTTTATTTGTCAGTGGCTACTTGGAGAGTGACGAGGAAGTCTCAAGAAAAGATAATCTGAGCCAAGTTTCGAAAGAGAGGCAAAGCACAAGTAAATTAATCTATTTGTCAATCAAAATTATATTTGTCATTAGTTTTTGTCCACTTAAAGCTTATGTCCCCTCCTTGTTGCAACTATCCTTAAGCCCCATCAGCAGCACTTCAAAGCTTCCAAAGAAACATTTAGGAAGATACACCGATGGGCCGAGAAAAACAGGGAGAATGAGTTCCATAAAATGCTTTACTCCGACCAACCTGGTTTGGAGTCATTACTGGTGTACAAGATCATAACTCAATCTACCCTCGGAGCAGTTGGTGACTCCACCTTGTGTAGTAGATGTTTGAAGTAATTAACGCCTCTGATCCGTAGTTTTTTCTTCTGACCAAAAAAAGGACCCCAAACCATAGGGTTAATAAAGGTATTATCGGTTATTTTATATCAAAGGAACCAACTACAAACACCGTGAAAGCGAGACAAAATAACGAAAAAGCAGAGAAATCAACCGAGCCAATCATGACTCAAACATAAGAAAATTATTCGTCGCTGAAAAGAAAGAAGTCATCTGATGAATCGAAGGATAAACATGGGAAATAAAATAGCATAGAGAAAAAGAAGAAGTCGAAGATCAACCAGGAAATTATCCCCTCGATGAATCAATCCATAATCCCTACTATGCTTGACTGTGTGACACCCAAGTATTGGAAAGCCAATCCTTATTTCTTTTGTAGGATGATCAGTTGGTGCTTGAGGGCCAGAGTTTAAGAGATTCGCCAAAACTTAAAGAGGGAATTCTTCAACTCTGAAGAGATCTGCCAACTTTAAATCCTTTCAAGTAGTGAACTTGGACTCCCATGCGGTTGACTTATAACATCTTGTCAAGCCCATTACCAATTTGGAACATTGAGCTGAAAGAGACCTTGTCGTTTCTTGGGAAAAAATATGAGCGTCATCAGAAAGCTGCCTCAGATAAGATATCTTGCACTTATCACCAAGAATCTTTGCTCGAAACTGTTGAAAAAGAGCTTGTGGACCAAAATTCGGTTGATGTGGCAAAAATTTACACTTAGACTCCACGTTAAAAATTAATGCTCATAAATATGAGGAGGTCGTTAAAGAACATAACTTTCTCACAGACACCTTCCATAAGACGTTGGAAGAGAAGAAGACATCTCTTAAGAAAGACGAAGAGGATAACCTGAAAAACATTGAGTATCTTTCTTCAGTCAATGATGAAGCAGCGTGGGACAAAAAGATCACGGTTGATGCTTACACCAAGGGATACCTAACCTCTATAAATGAGCCAGATGCTAAGGTCAAATCTGATATGGTTCTCAATTTCTACAAGGTTTTCTTAAAGCTAAAAATTGGATCTTTTTAGGACATGGTACTCAAGGGATAATATACTGCTAGCATCTTACTTGAAGATGAGCTAGAAGAAACTTTACATTTAGAGAGGGAAGATAAAGAATCCGAGGATAAGGAATCTGAAGACGGAATTTCTGGGGAGAATCACCAGTCATAGAATCCTAAGGAAGGGGGGTAGAACAATCAGTGGCTTGGCCAAGCCGGTGAAGAAACGTTCGAGGGGAAGATTATTTTCCCTTGTTTATTTAAAGTTGAAAAAAAAATATTTTTAAAAATTCTAAGTCCATGGTCGACCAAGGTATTTTTTACTTGTCTCATGCACCATAAAAACTTGTTACTTGAAATTATATCTTTGAAGTATTGCTAGTTGAGGGTGATCAATCCTCAACTGGTCTTCGAAACACTCTTCGAACATGACCAACTAATGTGAAAACCTTTTAAATGTTACCAACTAATGTGAAAACCTTTTAAATGTTACCAACTAATGTTGGAACCTTTACAGTTTACCGACTAATGTTATAACATTTCCACTTGATCAAGTAATTTTGAAACATTTTTAATATGACCAATTAATATTGAAACCTTTTAAATGTAACCAACTAGTGTTGGACTCTTTTAAATGTGACCAACTAATGCTAGAACCTTTTAAATGTTGGGTCAGAAATATCCAGACCGATTAACAATGAGACAAGAATATATAAGACAAAAATATTTATAGTAGCAGGTTATATGGATACCTTATTTAAACCTCTCCATTCCACAAGGGTATGAAAGAGTATGTGACCATATATTACATCATGAAAATAATTAATACACACCTATATTTATTTTTACGATCATTCCAAATACAACAAACGATGAGTAAGCTCCCCTTAGTCTTTGAATGAATTTAAAGAGTTAAAATACTATCATAATTATTCGTACGAGACAGTGTTTGTATTTCTTACTTATAATTTAATAACCTCTATATGTATTGATTTCACTTTACTTAATGAACATTGGATTGCATTTTGAATCTAACGGCTTAAAATAATAAGTGGCTTTGATGTGATTTTAAATATTTTTACCTTCTCAACCACCTACTGAACCAAGTCAACTTACTGATGGATGATTTGCTTTTGATCCAACGGCCCAGCTTAACCTCAACTTCCAATGTAAAGGAAAACTTCATTTATGTAAAATTTGTAAAATTTAATCTTTTAATACTTTTTCTCTTTACAATTCTAGTGAAGATGGTATTTAATACCATTGTTTTGACAACATATCATAATACTTCATCTATCAATTTAAAATATCGATCATGTATGATAAGGTTTAGATTTGTTTAGAGGGTATTTAGGTAATTTGATGGTCAAGTCATAAGTGTACGAGAGAGTAAATAGATAATTAAGCTGATATATATAATGTTTAGAGAGATAAAAAGTCCATTTTCATAAATGTCGTTTTCCAAAGCTTTTATGGACTGACTTTGGGTTAACGGATTAATGAGTCGGTTGATGATTATAGATCAAGTCCAAAGACCCAAAAGCACATTTAACACCAAATAGTAAGTAAGAAAGATATTAAAAAATATATTAAATACATTCCAATTCTAATTAATAAGTCAAAAGGAAAATGTATAGTTTTTGCCTTAGGTCAAGATTGACCCTCAAATAAATATGATCCTACAAGTGCTATCGCACTCAAATATTTCTGGTCCCCCTCAACTAGTCCCCTTAGCCCTCTCAAAAGAATTTTGGGAGGGGTAACTAATGGATATATGAATAGTACTAGTTTTTTTCTCCAAATCTAACTTTCTTGTATTTTTTAAACCTAGTAGTGAATATATTTGAACCGCATCCGATAGCATAGTTCAAAGATGGTTATTGTCCAAAATTCATAGTTTTTAACCAAGTATTCTTTATGACACATGTCACTTTTTGATTAGAGCCACAAATTTGTTTTACCCTAGCTGAGGCGAGAAAATCAATAGAAGACATTTCCATTTTCCATTTTCCTTTTACCTTTCTTTTCCTCAACCTCTTCAACCATCGCAATCCTTTCTCCGATAGCTCTCGGTGTTTGTATGTTCAGTGCCAGAAACGCCTTAACCAAAGTTGATTGGTTAAAATTTTCTAAACTAGACAAAGAAAAGAAAAGGACAAGGGATGTTGCTGGGTTACTTGCCTCCTAAGGCACTATTGTAGTAACTCAATTTATCATTACAGATGAGTCTACCCTTAGAATAGGGCAACATTCCTTCTGAACTCTCTTAAAAAACCCCGTCATTCACTTCTCACAATCATTCTTTGAAGCTACCACAATCATAAAGAGCCACCAATCATTGGATTCATTCATCTGCCAGAGATGTGGATTCCAATTTTGAAGAAAACACTCCTCGTATAGTGACTAGAAAATCTAAGAGCAAAACTAGTCTTACCGAAGAGACAAGGTCAGCGTAACAGAAAGAACCTTCCAGCAATCCCTACCCAAAAAATCCAACATAAAAAAAGACCCCGCGTCTCAACCAGTTGATCCCTCTCATCCTGAACAAGTTTGTCCTCAACACCCAAATAAAGAAAAATATGTTAACACTCAGCATATTGAGCCTTCGGGATCTAGTCCAAAGGTTATGGAAGAGAACGTGGAAGATATTAGCAAATACTTCCCCCTTGAGACATCTTGTCTGACTGGGGAGAATTCGTAGCCAGTGAAGAGAAAAACTTCGAAGGGTAACCAAGTTAGTGATGGAAAAGGCAAAGGTAAGGCCCTTGTACATAAATGGAAAAGCTTCATTCGTCCTGATTAGACGCGTCGGGCCCATATTCATAAAGATTAGTGTTAAATATCTCTTAACTATACACAAAATTCTCTATATTTATTTTCACGAAGCAGAATTAGTGGCTATTCGTGGTAAGTGAGGGTTCCCTAAAGTTAGGCTGCCCAAACCTGAAGAGACTCCAATAACTCTAAGGTGGTGGATGATCTTTTGGAGGCAGATAAAATCTGGAAGACTCCAATTCTGTTTATCAGTGGCTGGTAGGAGAATGGTAGGAAAATTATCTCCCTGGAATATCCGAGCCGTCTTACCAAATTCTTGAAGATGACAGATAGAACTCTTCAAATCTCTTCAATTTTTTGTTTGACCATTGATTATTTTCTTTAAATATTTTATATCTTGTCTCCAACTTGTTTCTCATAGCAACTATTGCAAATCCTTATACACACCGTCTGAATAGTGCAAAGGTCACTTTTAAGAAGTTGAATTAATGGGAGGAAGCAAAATGGTCCAACAGAGAACTAAAGCCGCTGATGGCAAGCTATATATTCCAACCACGAACAGAGCTCTCAGTCATCGGAACAAGAATGATAAGAAAAATAATAAAGGATCATTAAAGATTTATGTTGAAGGTGGAACTATAGAGCCGCTAGACGAGATCAATCAAGCCTTGTTACCTGTTGTTGCTGCCACTTTTGAGTGAGATGATATATCCTCAAATCCTCGTACATCTAAGAAAAAGTAGACATGCAAGAGAGGCAAGCAAGGCACTGATAAAAGAGACAAGAAGAGAAAGAAAACATCGACATGTTCGTATATTGTCCTTCATTCAGAAATTACTCCTCCCACGATCCTTACTGTTGAACTTCCACCACTATCAGCATATGATCTTCCTTCTCCATTAATCCCCCCAGCAAAGAGACATATATTCGAAGATATAAATCCAATAGAAAGAATTGTGGGATTTGACTTGGATATTTTTAGGCAGAATTCCTATAATCTACAAGAAACGCCAATATTGTTGTGTTTGAAGGTGTTCATTTTGAATTGTCAAAGGAAAATAATGTACTGGGATATTCAGTGTTGAGCTATATGAGGCTTATTATCGAGCTAGAGAGAGAAATAAGGTCCTATAATTAAACTATTTCTTCTCTTCAATAGGAGAACAAGAACTAGAAGGTTTCTATGGAAGAAGATAAAAATAAAGCTGATCGTTTCTCCGAATATGACAAATCAATCAAAGAAAAAATGGTTAAAACAAAGTCTGATCATGAAAAACTGCAGTCTAATTATAAAACACTGCAATCATCCAGCTCAGCGAAAATCACTTCACTAAAGAATCAGGAAATATCTAACAAGGGAACCATTGAGTGAGAAAAGTGGTAATACGAAGATAAAGTGGCTTCTCTCAAGGAGAAATCTACACAAGAGGCAGATGATGCTATAGATGCATATACCGACCCGGTTATAGATTCTCTGCACAAACGGGGCGTTTCAATCAAATCAGATATGGTGTTTTAATTCCATAAGAGATACCCTAAATTAGTCCTCGGGTTTTTGTGGGGACATGTCCTCGAGAATTCGTTGCCCCCTAGATATGCCCATAGCCGATCAATTGGGTCTTTCTGAGGACTCACCCGGTGATGGATCTGCTGATAGCGATGAAGAAGATTCTGCGAATGGGAGTTCGGAATAAGAAGGAGAATAAGAAGAAGAGTAGAAGAAGAAGGAAATACCGATGGGAACGACCCCAAAGGCTAATATATATATATATATATATATATATATATATATATATATATATATATATATCATTTTCTATTGCGCAATTCCTTGTTGAATACAAGGCAAATTGTAATAGGTTCGGAAGCTATGTGTACGTTTTTGGTAGTGCCAAAGCATTGTTTTTGTTTTTCAACTTAGATTTTGTCAAATCTTTGGGTTTTCCGAGGCGTTTTGCAATTGCTATTTATCTGAGCGACTTTATTTTATTTCCTTATATCTTTTTATTTCCATTCTATAATGAACTTTATTCTGAATTAATTGATCTTTATATACAAACCATTTAAAGGAATATAAAGTTAATACACAAGTCATTCGAAAGTAATCCATTTTAAGGCAAATAAAATTGGTACCCAATCCATTCGAAGGTGATCTAAGACAAACAAAAGTTATACACAAGCCATTCGAAGGTAATCCGTTCAAAGGCAAACAAATTTAATATACACAATCCATTCAAAGGTAATTCATTCGAAGACAAACCAAATTAATACACAAATCATTCGAAGGTAATCCATTCGAAGGCAAACAAATTAAATACACACATTATAAAAGGCAAATGTGGTATATTGATAATGATTTGGACATCTCATTAAAACCTCCCTAAGCCACCAGGGTAGGAAAGAGTATGGCCCCAAATATTTACATTGATAAAAAATAAAGTAAATATTTACAATAGATATATACTTGAGATACAACCTTAAGTGTTTAATATTCCACGAGTGTCTCAAAAGACTACTTTTTTAATCAATTAATCGATATGTTCCTTGCTTAGTATTTTCACACACAGTGTATGGTCCTTCCTAATTTGGTACTAGCTTTCTGATTTCTTGCCTTTGGTATATAAAAAATACATTTCTTAAAACATTGTCCCCCACTTTGAATTCTTTCTAATATATCTTAGATGCATATTTTCTTTTAATTAAACCGTAATAATGCACCATTTTTAAATGAGTTTTGATTATCTTCTCTTCAATCAAGTCTAGTTGAGCTCTTATTGCAATCTCATTATCCTCTTTTGAATAATTTTGAACTCTAAAAGAAATAGGAGTATATCTTATCAGTGCTATTACATCCATCCCATAAACTAAAGAAAATGAGACTCTTGTGTTGCGGTTTGTAGAGTAGTTCGATAGGTCCACAATACTTCTTGTAAATAATTTGGCCATTCACTTGTCATCCCTTCTAAATTCTTATTAAGGCCTATTAAAATTGTTTTATTCACAACCTTTATTAGTCCATTAGCTTGGGGGTGAAAAGGTGAACATAAACAATGGAAAATTCCTCTTGATGTATAGAAGATTTATATGTCTTTGTTGTCAAATTGAGGACCATTATATGTTGTAATACTTCTAGGAATTCCAAACGTACACCATATGTTGGAAAAAATAAACTAGAATACTGCTTTGGAAGTAGTTCCGGACAGAGGTGCAGCTTCTACCAACTTAGAGAAATAATCAACTTCTAGTATAATGGTCTAACACCCTCCATAATCCATTGGTAGGGTTCTAACCAAATAAAGTCCCCATCAATCAAAGGGTACCGCTTCAGATATTGATTCCATAAGAACCTCTTGTATATGTATTGAATATCCAAATCTCTTGCATGGTCACATCTTTTAACTAACTCTTTAGCATCCGTTATGATAGACGACCAATAATATCATACTAACAAGACCCTTATGTTTAAAGCTTTGCAACCACAATGGGCAGATCCTTTCCTATCATATAATTCAGATATAATTACTTTGGCCTTATCGGACCCAAGGCAACGTAACAGAGGCTGGATAAAAGATTTTCTATAGAGGATCTCTCTCAAAACCAAAAACCCATATGCTTTAAACTTTAACTTTTTATCTAGGCTTTTGTCTTTGTGAAGACTTCTTTTAGTAATAAATTCTTGAAGCTCATGTCTCCACTCTTGGCTTGTTATTGTAGTTACTTAAAAACTATCCTCAGTTCCAAATCCCATTTTGAGGGTCCATAGCCAACAATACATATAATTGTTTTTTGTTAGCTTGAATCCATTTCTCATTAATGACATACCCTAAAAAAATCTGGATTGTACTCCAAAAGTGAATTTCTCTGGATTTGGCTTTAAAATTGATGGCTTACATGCTAGAGAAAGGTTTTTTGAGATCAAGAAGATGATCCTCCCATTTTAGGCTCTTTACCGTCATGTCATCAATATAGACTTCCACATTTCTCCCAATCTGATTGGTAAGCTCTTTGTTGACTGAGTGTTGGTAAGTATCCACATCATTTTTTAAACCGAAAGGCATTACCTTGTAACAGTATAGTCCTCTACTAGTGATAAATATGGTATGATCATGATCCTTCAGATCCATTTGTATCTGATTATACCCAGCAAATGCATCCATGAAGGACAACAATTTATTTCCAGAAGTGGAATCCACTAACTGATCTATCTGAGGTACATGAAAATGATCTTTGGGATATGCCATGTTGAGGACTGTGAAATCAATACACATTTGTTATTTTCCATTTTTCTTTATTACGAGCAAATGATTTGTTGTCCATAATGTGTATTGAGATTCTTGAATATGAACCATCTTTGTTAACATATCTACATTCTTAACAATAGCTTCAGATTTTGCTTTTGAGAAAGCGTTTCTTCTTTGTATTATCGGACCTACATCAGATCACACAGATAAATTATGGAAAATGGTGCTAGCTGGTACGATTGTTACATCTTCATTACACTAAGTAAAGACATAGAAATTCTTGGATAAGATAGATAATAAGCTTTCTTTCAATTCTGATGGAAATTTTGTTCCAATTCTGATATTTTTCTCATTTGCTAATTGTGTACTTTTACATATTCAATAAGAATAACTGAGTTTTGAGTCTCTCTTGGATATTTATCTTGCTTGGATCCGAAGAGGACTCTAGTAAATGTTATTCATGTTTTATTTGTTATATTTTCCAAATACTTTGGATCAACAGCAGTGACATAACATTCTCTGGCTACCTTTTGACTTCTCCAAACCATCCCTACTTGGGCTCCAATAGTGTATTTGAAGCATTGGTGAACTGTTCATACAACATCATGTATCCTTGATAGCCAAGATCTTCTAAAGATGAAATTATAAAGGGTCGGACAGTCCAACACTAAAAACAGAACTATTACCATTTTCTTAAATGGTCATTTGCCAAGAATTGATTCTCTTTCGAACTCTCCAATAGAATCAGCATAGTTGTATGTAAACCCTATTATGATTCTATTTATTTGGAAAATAACGGATGGATTCTTCATTAACTTATACTAGATAAAAATAAGATATCAACTGAGTTACCAGTGTCAATTAGGATTCGTCAGATTTATGTTCCCTCAATATATGCCCCCTCACAACATCCTCGTGTAGTCCAACAACATTTCTTAAATCATCTTCACCAAAAACTATAAAGGGAGCAGGATTTTGATATAAATGAGATAAAATTTTCCCTTCTAATTGTATGGTCAAGTTAACCACATGAATTTTCCCGAAACAGCTTGAGGGAGCTGTCATTATATCTCATCTGAAAATAATTAAAGATTCAAAGAATTAACACAACTTGGAGACTCTTCCACCATTTCCATATACAATATTCGCTCAACCCTGATTTAGATTAGGATCCAAGTATTATGGATCCACATCGAATTGCTCACTAATTACCATTGTACTTTCCTGCTTGGGAACCTCTTTGGCTTGCCTTCAAACAGTTGGCACCACTGCCTGCCCCCTATTAGTACTTGGTTGTGACTTATTACCCACATGTTTCCTACCCACTTGTGATTTAACAAAGGTAATCAAGTTCTCATTTTCAATCATTGATTGTATTTCCTGATTCAAAGCAATACAGTCATTGGTACCATATTTTACATCATTTTTATATTTACATAATCGTGTATTTCGATTTTCCTTTGGAATCTGGATGGGTGGGGGCCTTTGGAATTGCACAAAATTCTTCGACCTATAATAAATGGTCACAACATTCTCAATCAGTTATACAAAATAACTAGGTTTAACCCACTAATTACCTCTTGGTCTAGATTGTTTCCCTTGAGTGGACTAGTTCAATCTAGGTCGATGAGAACCTTGTCCAAAGTCCATCAAACGCTTACTAACCTTACCTTGCAATTGGCTGATAACTTGTAGTAAATATGGCGTAAGGGAAAATACTATGTTAATGAGATTGTCTCAATCTTTTAGTTTCCTCAACTGTGATTTGCTTCCCTACTTGGTTCAACAAGTCACCCAGAGTTATATCTTTTTTGTGGGTGACTCCATCATCCAGTTCACAAACTAACAACCTTTTTCTAAGCGCGGTTATAGATACATGTTCGAAGCAATTTGCCAATCTATCTTTGGTATTAACGAAAGATCGAGTATAATCTTTCAAATATTCATTGAGGTGTCGCTAACAATGGATTATAGTATCCTCAGTTCCCCTAAGCTATTTTTTCCCACAAAATATCTTCGAAAGAACATCCAGAACATATCAAAATTATTGATCAAACCTTGCGGTAATCTATTATATCACTTCAATGTGTTATCCTTAAAGGTCTGAGAAAAATCTCTACACAGTAGCTTGTCATCATCATCAAAGCTCATCATAAAATTCTTGAACTGCTCAAGATGATTATTTGGATCTTGGCTCACATCATATTTTTATATTTTGAAAATATCAAAGTGCCTAGGTAAATGTCCGGAGAGGAGTTTGGCAGACAAAAGAGATTTCCTCCAACTATGTTCCTAGCTAAATATTTGATCATCATTAGAGGTGGTAAAAATCTCAGGCTCGTATTGAACAGGGAATTGATCAGTCAACAAACTATTTATGCAATGGTCAGCTGGCGCCTTCACGTATCTCTGATATTCTTTCTTTTTTCCCCTTATTCTTTCGACTTATTTTCTTTCCCGAGGATTCTTGTTTCCTAGTCTTATGATGTTTATTCGAATAATTTTTAGATTGAGGCTTTATTTTATTTTTCCTACGATTATGATCATTGTTCGAAGAAGATGATAAGATTTCTGATTTTGTTGTAGATCCTTCCGCAGACTCTGAAGTACTGGAATAATGTTTAGCTTGATGCTTTTTTTAGACTTTAGGTGGGCTTTAAGGGACGGGTCATCTTGACCCCACTTTGGATTATGTTGTGGATTATCATCTGGCTCATCAATTTTTTGAGATTCTAGATGAATCTTCTCCTCTAGATCCTTCTCAACTTCTTTTGGGGCCCTTAAAGCCTCAATTTCTCTTTACAACTGATCTCGCTGCTGTTGCATGAGAAGCCTTTCTTCGCTCTTTTTATTTAGATGAGATATGTGCACATGATCTTCTTTGACTATAATCTCTTCATTCCAAAAAACTTTGAAGGCAAAATTTGTACGTCTTTTGGATTTCATTATTCGAGCACCTTGCTCCCACTATGGTCACTAATCTGATAAGGTCTAAAAACTTTAATAGGATATTAAAGTAATTTTATGGTCGAGTAATAAGTTTAAGATAGAAAGTAGAGAGATAATTGAGCTGTTATAATTAATGTTTAGAGAGATATAAAATCTATCCTCATAAATGTTATTTTCCAATGCCTTTAAAAGTCAACTTTGGGTTAACAAGATAAATGGGTTGGATCATGATTATGGGTAAAGCCCAAAGACTGAAAAGCTCATTTAAGGCCAAATAATAAGTAAATAAAAATATTTAAAAATAGTAAATACATTGATGTTCTAATTAATAAGTCAAAGGGATAATGTATAGTTTTTGCCCTAGGTTAGGATTGACCCTCGAACAAATCCGATCCTATCACTGTTACCACACTCAAATATTTTCGATCCCCATCAACTTATATTACTCGTCTTCTTACATTTTATTTTTTAGTTGTACTATATTTATGGGGGTAAAAGTTGTCAATCCTAATAAATTATTTGTTCTTCATATAACATGTATGTTCCTCAATCAGATCCTCAAAATTACAAAGTGAATGTTATCTATGGAAATTTAGATAGTGAATCAAGCAATTCATCTAACGAAAAACCCCAATTCATTTTCCTTTTCCAAGAAAACCTCTAGTAGAAACCATATTACCATCACTAAATCATTTTCTACAAAATAAATATCACCCTCGACGATTCTATGGAGCTAGGAGTGGCCATCTCGGAATCAGGTGTTTTGTAGTTAAAAAAAAATATGATTCCGAGATGGCCTCTCGGAATCATATGTGTTTGCAAAAAAACAACGGATTCTGAGATACTGCCTCAGAATCAATTGCGTTTTGCCCAAAAATGAAAAAATCAGGAATGCAGTATCAAAACCAATATTTTCGAAGTGATAATCTCAAATTACTATATTGTAAAATGAAAAAACGAGATTAAATTACCTTATTCGTTGCTTGAGTGTAGTTCTCCTGATATGTATGAGTTTCTTGCTTTTCCATGGTCAATCTTCAATAAAGCTGATGTTTATTGGGTTTATGGTTAATTTTAGTTGCAAAAATCAAATATGTAGGATTAAAAATGGGTTAATGATATGTTTTTTCACAGTAGGGCTATCTATTCCAATAATGGCACATAATATCAAATTTGAAAACAAAATAAGGGTAAACTAGTAATATCATGTTTCAAGTGTTTTAGAAATTTCAAATTATGGAGGAAATAAAAATTCTCATGGAGGAAATAGCCTCGGCCAAAACTTAATCTCTGCTATGTTAAACAAGAAACCATTATTGAAGATAGTAAATACAAAAACAAAACTATTAACATTATATATCCAAATATAAAGAACTAAAAGCATTTGTTTCTCAAATGGACTCAATTGAATCGTCAACCTTTTCAGACCAAATTTGTTTTAATAAATCTTCATCTATCGTTATTTTTAGATGGATCAAATTATTTTCCATACCTCAACCCATTGCCAAAATCTTCAAAAGGCAAACCAATATTATTATTAAAGTATTTCCTTAGTTTACTCATACTTTAATTATTAATATATAATTATTTGATTGTTATTTCTTATTTTTTTGGTAAAAGTGTTTGTATAATAGCGAGTAACCATTTTTGGATTTATGGTTAAGTGTTATGTTGTATAAATAAATGGTGCTGTTTCAGTTCTTACTATTCATATATTATGGTAAATCTATCCTCAAACTATAAAAGAATCAAATAAAAACCCTTTTTCATAATTGTTTTTACTTTTTTACTATTTAAATCCTTATCAGTAGCTCATGTAGTCTTTGTGAAAGTTTCTGAAGAAGGACTAGTTTTAATCATATGCTACCTCATGGCTCTAGTCATTCCTCTTGACCTTAATTTGCTAACTTCTCGGATAACTTTGAATAAAGCCTCTAGTCTCCCTCAGAAATCTATATTTATTTTCCATGACCGCCTCATACACTTTCTATGACAGCCTCAGAAACTTTCTATGATCACCACAAATACTTGCCTCGAAACACTGTTACATTTAATTCAGAAACTCTTGTGGTTATATCAATCATTCAACTAGAATGTGCTAGAACTTTATAAAAGACACCTAGTATGTGTGCAACGTGCTATATAGTTCTGACATCTTACACATGTCAGTTTACTTTAGACTAGGTAACCATTGTTTGTTGATTCATATTTCGACCTATAAATGCTTGTCAACCTTTCAGCTTCTTTTTCTGAAAAACCCAATTCCTTCTCCAACATTTATTCTATAAATACTCATTTAACTCTCATTTTCCCTATTACATATAAAGTCTAGAGATAGAGAGAGAAATCCGTATGAGAAATTTTACTTCACCATCATCACCACATCAAACAGTTAATTTTACCGATTTTCATTTATTTTGTTCATACCTATTTAAGGAACTACTGCCACATCAGTTTATGAAAAAACCAAACCCCAGCAAATAAAACATATTTGGTATCTACGATTACTTCAACATCACTGAGATGGGCTGGTGAATATCGAGCAACAAGTGTGATTGATAATTCTCCAATACTACCCACTCGTACCACCTTATACGGAGCCTTTAACCTTGACCAAAGCTCTTTTGGAGACCAAAATCCTTCTGACCTAATCTCTAGAGATTCTCACAACAAACCCATCAACAAAAAAAAGAAATATCATTGAAACCCAATGGAAGCATCTTCTGCCAACACTTCAACTCCTCCTCGAATTAACCATAAACAAACGTCTCGAATATATTCAGGAACAGCTTTTCCAACCTCCTTAAAAAAGTGCATTTGTAGAAATGGGAGATTATGAAGATATTAACACTTCACAAAACCCTACACCATCTTCTTTTCTCGAAATAAAAGGATGTCACAGACAAAGAGTCATAAGAAATTCCTTTAGAGGTTAACCAACAAACCAATACAATTACCCCTTATAATTTGTAAACTGCTGCTACCAGCATTGCCCCTCTTCAATTTTGAGACGAAGCCTCCTAGGAGATTCTTGAGTCAGAATCTATGACAGAGACTGACTCAAATATTCAAAATACAGAGAACATTCATCCCTCAGACTCCAATGATAATATCTAAAAAAACAGCTCCAAATGAGAAAGAGAAAAGAAAAGACTTTTAAGATGTCTTTCCTGAATACCTTAGTGCACTAAAAACGTGAAATATGAGTATTACAACCAATTTGAGGCTGAGACTCTCAAGAAACAATGGGGTATCCCAGATAAAGTCACTCTTCGGCTACCTGTGATAGGAGAGACTCTGCTCTCTTGTGGAAAAAATAAACTCATGGTCTACCTCAAGATCATAAACTAGGGCCTTCAGTTTTCGTTGGACCTATGGTTCACATTGATATCCAGTATAATGGCCTCAAGACTTGTCCAAATACCCTTTCCCATCGAACAATTCATCGCACAAACTAACCGCTCAAAACAAATTCATGCTGCTCTTCTAATACCTCACGCTCGACAAATCTTTCAAATTGATTAACGATCTCCTCGAAGCTGATAAATTTTGAAAACATAGACTTTTCTTTATCTCTGGCGCTTGGGAGAATGAAAAAAAGGTCTCCGCTGAGAATACTTTGAGGTTGAACCTCAAATGGAAAAGTAGCAGTAAGAGATCTCCACCAAGCTGATACCAAGGACACATTGTCAAGCTATCTATGTTGGCGGAAAAAATATAGTGCGACGAATTTCATAAAGCATTCGTGCATCATTACTTTATCTTAATCCATTTATAGAAGATTTCTTCAAATGCTGTCATCCCAGATGACAAACTAATGAAGCCCCCTAATGCAGGAGATGTCGTTAAAAAGTTAGCTGCTCGTGACACGCACACGATATTGCATGTCTAGAATAGAGCACAAATCCACTTGCCTCTAAAAAATAAGAAGAAAAAATCACAACCTAACTCATCCAAAGGTGCGAAGAGAAAAGTCCTCAAAGGAAACAAAAAAGGACAGCTTCAAAAGCTGACTCCCCCAACACCGAAAAAGCGCCAGCTGAGTCTTCAAAGAAAAGAAAGAAAACTGTTACTTCTAAAAAAAAGAAGAGCTCTTCAAAACCTCCTCCAATACCCGTGACATAAGATATACTTGATGTGTCTTCTCCAAATTCGACCCCAAATTTCGAGGAGATAAAAGAAAAAAATGAAGTTATTGAAAAGGACAATCAAGAAACAGAGAATGTGATTGACGAGGATGAACTCCAAGATTTGTATAGGGACATGAACTCTCAAATTCAACAAATTCAAGATTACATCGCACAAATGGGCACCAAATTACAAAAGTTAGTTTACCTAAAATTCTAAGTTCATCTACTCATCGGGTTTCTTCCTCAACTACCGTTGATGTATACAAAAACTTTCCTATGTATCCTGTAGGTGAACCCTCTGAGGAACTGTTAAATTTACTTCGACCTTTCTCTGACCTCAAAGATACGACCAATAAATTATATGAAGAGGTCATATCTGCACGAAACAAATTAGAAAACCTTGCAAATAATGTAATCTGGTGGAAAAAAGAAGGTTAATTACAACAAGAAATTGAGAGATATTTGTAACCAAAAGCTTATCGAACAATTTCAAGCCTTTCAGGCCGACATATCAGAATTCCTCAATAGAGCCCTCCAAATCAAAATGATGTTTGGTCTCGATTAATGACCAAGAAAAAAAGGAACTTAAGTCAAAGCATCAAGCTGAGCTGGAGAACCTTAAGTCAAATCATGAACCTATATTAAACGAAGAACATACGAAATACTCATCCCTGAAGAAACTGTTCGACGATAGTGAGGAAGGAAGAAATAAAGCTCTTCAAGATTTGGAATTGTACAAAACAAAATCCGATGAGAAAAAATGTCTTGCCATCAAAGCTATTGTCGATGAGAATAGTAAGAATAGTCTTGCTTGTATGAAAATGTCCGAAGAGCAAACAAGAATCTCATTGATTTGCGAATTCCATCAAAATTTTCCGAGGGAGAAAACATATTTATGGAATTCAATCCTAGTGGAACGACGCCCTAAAGAATTTTTTGACCTTAACCAAGTGAGTACAAGGAATTTGAATTTGATAATGAAGTAAGCCAATCAGGCTCTTTGGATCAAGAACACTCCTCGGAAAGTAGCTCGGACAGTGCTCGTAATGATGATGAAGATCAATAAAAGGTGTTGTTATTTTTTATGGGAATTGTCATTTTGTTATTGTTTTTATTTTTAATTTTTGTTAACGGCCGTCGTATATTGTTGTCAGAAAGTTTTGTGTATGTTTACCATGATGGGTAAATGTTTGTGTTGTTTCTAACTTTTCTCTAAATATCGATTTCTTTTAATTTGATTTCCATATGTGATCCTATGATAATACTTTAACAAATGCAACGTAAAATATATCGTCATTCAAAATAGCACTTCGAGAAATGCTTTTAACGGATGTTAGCATTTTGAATTTTGTTACCATATAAACTCATACCTCGAGCAATACCTTAATGAACGTTAGTACCTCAAATTTTATCACCATATAAATTAACACCTCGAGCAATTCTTTAATGAATGTTAACACCTTGAATTTTAACTCCACATAAACTTATACTTTGAGCAATGCTTTAATGAACGTTAGCACCTCGAATTTTAGCACCACATAAGCTTATACTTTGAGCAATGCTTTAATGAGCGTTAGCACCTCGAATTTTAGCATCTCAAAAACTTATATGTTGAGCAATGCTTTAATAAACGTAGGCACCTTGAATCTTATTTTTTGCAAATTACCCAAAGATGATGAGTCCTTGCGTAATATTCAATATAATAATCATCATTTTTTAAAAATGGTCAATCAAAAGAAATTATTTATAACTTCAGATATATATATATGACATCTCATTAAAATCTTCATGCGCCACTATGAGAGGAAAGAGTATGTCACTGTACAAGCTAGACGGGTAAGTAAACAACAATATCATAAACGTATGAAAAATTACTCATAATACAACTTTAAATGTTAGATGTAACAAGGATGTTGCAAAAATTGTATGAGCTTGAGGGGCGCATTTTCCTAACAGTTACCAACTTCTCAATCCTTAAGTATATTTTTTCCAAAACCAATAAATTTTTTACTCAGATAATAAACTGGCCAATAAGCTCCACCTTTTTCCTTTATCAACACAGCACTGATGGTGAAATCTGATATATCTACATACATAAATATTTGACTTCTTATTTGAAGCTTGGACATAATTTCAGGTGATAACAAGTGATCTTTAATCTTCGAAAAACGCCACCTCACATTTTGGTGTCCAATTCAATTCCTTTGGTTGACGCAAAAATTAGATAAAAGGAACACATTTGTCAGAAAATCGAGGGATGAATCTACTTAGAGCAGCCAACCTCCATGTCAAATTTGCACTTCTTTGATTGTCTGAGGTGAGGTCATTGATACCAAAGCCTTTAATTGGTCAAGATGAGCTTATATTCCCTTGTCACTTATGATATATCCTAAGAACTTGCTTGACCTAACACCGAAGGTGCATTTCCCTAGATTTAACTTCAATTGAATGACCTTAATATTCAAAAACGTGTCTTCCGAATCTCGTAAATATTCGTTATCTGTTAAACTCTTGACTAACATATCATCCATATAAACTTCCATATTCCTCCAAATTTGAGAAGCAAATGCCTTGTTTACTAACCTTTGATATGTTTCCCCATCATTCTTAAGACCAAAAGGCATAACCCGGTAACAATGCAATCCCCGATCAGTAATAAACGTAGTTTTTCTTGATCCTTTAGATTCATCTGGATCTAATTATAATCTGAGAATACATCCATGAAAGAAATAATTTTATTTCTTGACGGTGAATCAACAAGTTGATCAATTCTTGGCACATAAAATGGATCTTTAGGAAACAACATATTTAAATTGGTAAAGTCAACGCACATTATCCATTTTATGTTCTTATTTTTTATTACTTCTGGATTTGCAATCCATTATAGGTATTGTGCCTCCCGTATATGTCCGACCTTAGATAAGCGATTCTCTTCAACCACAATTTTCTCAGATTTCTCTACAAATATTTTTACTCTTTTGAATGATGGGTCTGACTTTCAGATTTACGGACAAGCTGTGACGTAAGACTACGGATGGAAGCCATAATACATCCTCGATTTTCTAAGCAAAAATATCAAAGTTGTGAGACGAATACTTTAACAATTGGTAACGTAAAGTAGGTGACAATAACGTCCTTATTCGTAAATGTTTCGCATTTGGGAACATATACTCTTCAATATTTTCTCGCACAATTATAGGACCCAGGGTTTCCTCGGAACATCTACACCTTCCTCATCCGAATTCAACCCCCTTAATTGTTATTCAGTCATTTGATCACCAGAAACGACCCTTTTAGAATGCAAAGTTTTTGCATAACATTCTCTTTCCACTTGCTGATCATTTTGAACTACCCCGATGCGATCACCATTTACATACTTCAAACACTGGTGGATAGTTGAAATAACAGCATACATCATTGTCAACTATGACCTCCCAAAAATTGCATTGTACCTGGTAGGACATTCCACTACCAAAAACAAAACATGATTTTTTTTTCTGGAAGGACCTTTCCCCAATAAAATATCTCCCTCAAATTCCCCAATTACTTACATTATTACCCCTGTAAATGCAATTATGATGCGCTCAGATCAGAGAATTGTAGATGGCTTACACATATTATCATATGTTGATTTGAACAACACATTTGATGAACTCCCTCTATCAATTAATATTTGTCGGATCTCTGTTCCCGCTATTTATGTGTGACTCACCTTTACATATTTATGGGGTCCATCTATACTTGTCATATCATCCTCGTCAAAAGGTGTAACATTCCTTCCATAAAGATGGGTAGAGAAGTTACCTTTTATTTGAGTAGCCAAAGTCACTACATTCCTTTTTCTTGAACTATTTGTATTTTCGGCCATAATATCTCCTCTGAAGATAGAGAATTTCTCAAAATACTCACAGAGACCGCAAACCCTCCCTTGAACAATTGGTTTACTTACAACCATAACCACTATCTGATCTGGGTCTGCATCCAAATATTCTGAAGTTGTATCGAAGCCTTCCTGTTTTTCTAACTTCGCACCCATAATCATTAATGTGATTTCTTGCTTCGACGGCGTGCTCTCATTATGTTGTGCAGGTGTACTTGGATCATTCCGACCATTATTTTGTCCTCTAACAAAAAATTTTAACTTTTCATTTTATATCGAAATATGAATTTCTTTCTTCTAAGATATACAGTGGGCAGTACCATGTCCAATGTCGTTATGGTATTTGCAAAACTTATTATTTTTCTCCTCCACTGGCCTATTTATTAGGGTTGGTTTTCTAAAGTTAACAAGAATATTGTCTCTTCTAAAGTTTGTTGCCACGCTCTCAGTTAACTCCGCAAAATATTCTGGCATTATCCATTGGTTGGGCCTCACCGGAGGAGGTTGATAACTAGTAGGTTGAGAAAGTGATCCTCCTATTAGAAGAGGAAGACTAGCACTTTCCCTCGGACGAGATGATACCTAGGATTTTGAGGAGCTTCTTTGATATCCTTGACCAGTAGGTGCATGCCCCAAATTTCTTTGAATGGAACTTGACCCATTTCAAACTCAAGTCGACTCTTTTGTCTTCATTTATTCTTCAACTTGAGCCATTAAAGCTGCAAATTTCAATGCCCTTCTCCTCGTAGTCTCGTTTGTTAAACAACCTAGGATAAATCCTTGCATAATGGCTTCCATGGAAACAAGCTCTTCATAATCTTCCAACTCTATTTTTCTTAACACAAATCGTCTCGTATAATATTTTAATTTCTCATCTACTACCTATTGGCATCATATTACAATATTACCATTACCTTGCATCTATTTGCTTCTCACGAACTGTCTTCAAAATGTAGTGAAAAATATATTATACCTGGCTATGGATCCCCTCAGAATTCTATTATACCATTTTAGTATGATGACCATAAAAGTTTACAAAAATGCTCTACACACCAAGCTATCATCATCTTCGAAGTTTATTTTATAATTTTTAAACTGCTCAATATGATCATTCGGATCCTGTATCCCATCAAAATTTTCAACCTCAAAATATCAAAGCGCCTAGGAAGAGGTATCGACCTAATCTCAGAAGAGAAAGGAAAATTCTTCCAATCCTCTCCTTGCATGTATTGATTGGCTCCAATTGTTTCCATAATTGCATACAGTTTTGGTCCGCAGGATTAACATACTGGTTGGATGAGTTACCCTGGTACAATGGGTTGTCTCTCATATTCCGAGGCTTACGCTCATTCTTCTATCTGTTTTCTTTACGTGATTTTCAACGTCAACTTCCCTCTCCCTTTGAAGAATAGAAATGTATTCCTTGTTTAAATGAATCACCTTTGGAATTCGACCTAGAGAATTCACTATCACTGGTCGAAATATACTAATGTTTATCTTTCTTTTCCTTCCGTGAAGAATGATGTTCTCTGTCTGACTTGACATGTAATTTTTTATGGTCACTTCAAACTTAAAGAGCTGTGTAAGATTCATTAGACAGATTCTCTAATTCTTTTTTCTCGTCGACTCGTCATACCTTAGATTTCAGCCTACCAGATTGAATTTCATTTGATCAAGCTCATTGTTTAGAACAGTTATAATTTATAGTATCCGATCTGTTCGATCTTCTACATTAGATTGCTCACGCTGTTCGTTTCCCTAACTATCAACCCAGTTTCCTTCTCTAAGAAAACCCGACTCAAGCACTTCGTTTTCTATCAACACTGTGGGATTAGTTTTGATTTCTAGTTCCATCGTAACTTAAATCAATAATTTCAATCGTAAATTTTGTGGTTTTAGATTTGTATATCTAGGTACCTCACACAACTCCTACTATTGTCGCCAATGTTAAGTAATAGATCTTCTGTGTAAAGACAGAACAATAAAAGGAATTTTAGAGAGAGAAAATAACAAGTCTTTAGAAAGAGAAACATATTATAAGTAATTATGAATAAAATGTGTCAACCAGTCTTTTATTTCAACCCCCCTCTTATTTATAAGAAAATAGGATGAATAACAAAATCAGTTACAAGTTCCAAAAAATTGCACTTTCAGCCATTATTATTCATATTTTATGTTAAATTTATTCTCTAACTATAAAAGACTCTAATAGAAACCCATTTTCATAATTTCTTTTACTCATTGATTATTTAAATCCTTACTAATTATTACTAGAATATTCTTATCTCTATTTTGACGACATGTCTCTAAAGAATTATCTCGAGCTGTATTTGGCATGGAGTTGGTAATTCATGTTGAGAATAAAAATTTTAAAAATCGACACGTTGATGATGACCACAAACGCTCGTCAAAGAAATTCCTAGAGATGAGCTCTAAGAGAAATAAATCCATTCTTACTCGTAAATATTGATTCAAAAAAATGATAATGTTGTCCCTTTTATTATTAATAATATTAATTTAACTCGTACCAAAAACTTTATCACCGTGGTTTCAAAATTTAAACCCTCATTGAAGATAGTAAAAATAAACAAAACTATTAACGTTGCAAATCTTAATTATGGAGAGCTAAAAACAACTCATTCTAGATAGATTCTAGATAGGTCAAACTCACATCTCCAAGCGTTTGTCGATATCTTGAAAGGAACAACCAACATTACTATTGAGGTGTTTTCCAATTTTTCTCGTCCTTCAATTATTAATATATAATAATGACATAATCAACTTGCTTTTTCCTTACTTTAAAGCTATTATTCGGTGTTGCTTGTTAGAAAAACCATGTCTCACACGAACATCAATCTCTTACACCTCATACGATCTCACCTATTATTTTTGGTAAAAAAATTAGTTCATTAAGACAGGAGCTCAACAAAAATAAAGATAAATACTTTAAAAGATAAATATTACAAGGTGGTAAAAGATAAATGTTGGATATTTTAGTGTAATTGGATTAACTAGTCGACCAATATAGTCATAATATATTATCGAGCAAGTCAGAGAGTGTGGAGTACACACTTGTTAGAATATATTATGATTAGTGGGTCCGATGGACGGATCCTTGTTCGGGTTAGATTTATTTTGAATGATAAAGATATTGTGAAAATTCATGGAAATTTGAATTTGAAAAAATAATTTGAATTTGAATTTGAATTTTTAGTCAGTTTATCATTTAAAATTTTAACCATTTTTGGACATAAAACAGTTTTACAGTTGGAATATTTTGGTTGAATAAATAAGTATGAATCTGTAACAGAAGATGATAACAACAAAAATTCATTGTCCTTGTTCAAAAGAAAAGCTATGATTTTATCCGGTTGAAAATTTTGGAGAACCACCAAAATAATTTCAATCTGAAATTGTTAAAACAAGACTTCAGAGTTTATCCGGAAATCTCTAAACAAAATTCTCAACAAAAGATTGAAATTATATGTTTTTGTTATTTGTTTTATGAAGATTTAAATGAAACCGAGAATCATGAACAAACATGCAAAGTTGGAGAAGGCGTTGTGTCATATTAATACATAAGCTTTTGGTTCCCATGAAGGTATCTGCATCGAATTTGTTGAAATGAAACAAAAATTCAGAACCAAGTTTGCAAAGTTGTACAAAACGCTGTAAATGGGAGAACTACGATCCATGTGTCATGGTGACATAGTAAATGGTATGTCTGATCCCTTATAATATATATATAAAATAAAATAAATATGATTAAGAGATATACTATTTTATCTCTTAATAGTATATCTAGAGAAGTAAAGATTATTCGGAGTTGTTGTTGGATAAAAGTAACTTGTATGCAATTGCAATCAAACCCATTTTAATCAACTGAAATACTACTAAGTATTTAAGACATTTTAAGGGAAATGAGTATGTTGGATTTAAATTATGATCTATGAATTGATATACACATAGAAATTAATTGTTGATTTGGCTGTTTAGAAGTGTGTATGTAAGACTAAAAATGTTTGTTTATAAACCAAACATGTTTACATTTTAGTTTCTGATTTTAGAAATGAATGCCTTTATCATCTACTGCATATTTTGTTTTACATTAAAAAAAATATACAGTCTAAAATAATTGCATCTATTTGTATCTGTATATGGATGCATATTTAGAATAACAAGACGGTTGTATAGTATTCGAATTTGTGATATAAGAGAATATTAGCAGTCAAATTATGGCTGAGTTGTTTGATTAATTATCTTTTCAAGAAGTTAATTGAGTCATGCATGTCTAGAAAATTAAAATATTTACATGCTGGAAAGTATTGTTCTTATAACAGTTATTAAAAAGGAGTAAATTCAAAAGGCACCGCATTTTGTAATTGTATTAGAAAATTATAACAACAGTGCATTTTGTATAGCACTCGACTATTTAGCAACGCGGGACATGCAGTAAATTAAAAACATGCATCAGTTTTAAGCAGATGAATTATAGTCATGCATATAGGATATGCGCGGACTAGAGGCCATGCAAAATTATTGCATGTCTAAGGTGTACAATTGTGCAAATTTGAATAACAGGAATGCATGAAAGTTTATTTATTTTCTCTAATATACAGTGGAAAGAAATGGAGCAATTTTCATGGTGTACTGGAAGTGCTTGTTGCATGTAAAACCGGAGTTTATAACTGAGCATTGAAAGTTTAGTTATTTTCTTTAATATAAGGTCTAAAGTGATTTGATATACAAAGTTTGTTTACATGCTCACTCGTATAAAAGTTTGTAAATTAAGTTGTATATATAATATTATAATTTACAAATTTGGTAAAATTTGATGTTATTTAGATATATAATATAATTTACGATTTTGGTAAATTTTGATGTTATTCATAAATGAGTTATGATTTGTTTATACGTGAGTGGCATGTTGATTTTTAGCATCGATCAAATCAAGTTGATAAAACAAAGAGATTCTTATCATCTAGTTTCGAGATGAAAGATTTGGAGGAAGCTGAGAAGCTTTTTGGTATATGTATGTCATGACTAGCACTGGTCCGGATATTGTCTTTGTTGTTGGAAAGCTTAGTATGTATAGTAGATTCCTAGTCACATCATTGGCATGCTGTAAAATGAGTATTAAAGTATTTGAAATGAACAATGTACTATGGTTTGACTTATACTGGATTTTCTTCCGAATTTATACTTGGGGGAGGTGTTATCTTTTAGGAATCTAAGAAACAAACTTGTATTACTGATTCGACAATGAAATCATATTTTGTGGCATTAGCAGCAGCGAGTAAAGAAGCTAAGTGGCTAAGAAATTTAATGTATGAAATTCCGTTGTGGCCCAAACCGATATCACCTATATCTATCAGATGTGATAGTGAAGCTGCCTTGGCTACTGTCTATAGACAATTTTACAAAGGCAGGTCTAATTACTTGGGTGCTGGATACAATATAATTCGTGAGCGCATCACGCATGATGTCATTTCAGTAGAGTTTTTTAGAACTCAATATAATTTAGCCAATCATTTAACCAAAGGGTTAAGTAGAGATTTTGTGCACAAATCGGCTATTGGGATGAGATTAAAGTCAATTTGAAATATCTCATGTTGAGATTCCAATTCCCATCTAATATGACATTAGGTGCTGAATTCAATGTGGAAATCTTAACATCTAAGGATTGGAACACATTATTAGTATTATCCCAAAGTATGTGTTGAGACATGCAAGTTGTGGAGGTTGAAGTTTATCTTCTTAATAGTTTTTTTTGAAAAATTGCATATGCATGTGCGAGACTAAAAGATCTACCTATTTAAGGATGAAGTTTAGCCGCTTCAAGAAGCTAGGACTTGGCTTTGATATGCTTAAGAAGGATAAGGACACAAGGCTAGTAAAAGATAGTGTCAAGTAATAACATTGGAGAATGTAAATTTATGTGTATATTATCTTCGAGTATTCATCTCATGAGAAGAAGATTTTAATTATGTCAAACCATATTGTAGAAAAGTGCGTAAAAATCCCATCCTAACTATATGCAAGGTCAATCACAATTTTTTTTCCACATCTCAAAATATACAACCCGTTGAAGAAAATCCTAAATATCTAAGATATAACAATTTTTTGAGGATGACGAACAATAACAAAAAAACACCCCTTCCCCACCAAAAATTGATGAAAACGACTAACCTCTAACATAAAATACTATTATAGAAGATGTTGTTAATAAACCTGCCATTTTTATCAAGATACTGAAATTAACAACATAACATGTAAAGAAAATTAATTTTCATGTTTTCTTTTGTAGACTATCTTCTTAGTCATGTATGTAATGTATTTTTATCTGTATTTTTCGTGAATTCTTTTAGTTGACGCAAAACTTGGAAAAAATAAACATATTTGTCAAAAAATCGAGAGATGAATCTATCTAGAGCAACCAACCTCTTTGTCAAAATTTGCACTTCCTTGATTGTCTGAGGTGAGGTCATTGTTACCAAAGCCTTAAATTGGTCAAGATCGGTTTCTATTCCCTTTTCACTTATAGTATATCCCAAGAACTTTCCTGACCTAACAGCGAAGGTGCATGTCTCTGGATTTAACTTCAATTGAATCGCCATAAGATTAAAAAACGTTTCTCTTTAAATCAAATGTCTCGTACTCTCAGGTTTTTTTCTGAACGTATCTGATCTCTCTTCCTCAGGAATCATCAATTACAGTGGAGCATTTCTTCGGTTTAGTTCTTGGTTAAGCCATATAATTCTCGCAATTTCTTTATCTATCCATAAATGAGGACGTTGAAGAAGAACATATCCGACATAGGAATAAAGAGAAAGAGGCCACGCGCGTAGCATATGAACCTTAATTCTAGGTTCCGGTCCCAATTATCCTCAATTATCCTCCTCCATTACGATAGGCTTCCAATTTAATTAAAATAATAAATAATAATTTGAAACTTTCATTCAAAAGAAGTTACATTTGATAAAGAAATATATATATATTTATTAATTAAGTAAATAGATATTGATTTAAAATTTACTGAGATTTTTAGTTTGTATTTTAAAAAAGTACTAAATATATATATAAAGAGATTTAGAGTTAATGAATGGTTTGTCTCTTCTCCAGAATGTAATACGCGTGAGTGAAGATGAAGGGAAAAAGTATTAGCGGGACAATTATGAAGAAGGGACGAAAGAGAGCGAGAAGCTTATAGAAAGGCAAGCCAGTCATTATCGAAAAGAAGTTATATTTGATAAAAAAAACTACATATTTATTATTAAAGTAAATAGATATTAATTTAAAATTTACTCAGATTTTTTGTTTGTAATAAAAGGCAGTAATATATATATATATATATATATATATATATATATATATATATATATATTTATTTATTTATTGTAATTTACATCATGTTTGTTATATTAAATTTACATCAGATAATGTAATTTGTTATTATAATACTTTTTATTTCCATTCTTCGATAAATACTACCTTTTATAGAAACTTTATATCAAAGATTAATTTTATAACTTTTATCACTCTACTATCTTTTTTATTTCCTAAAACAACATCTCATAAAAACATATTTGTTTATGAGACTTGCTAATCTTGTAACTTTGGTTGTGTTTTATTTAACTTTGGAATTATTTGGTTTATTCAATCATCTTATAAATCTTGTATCTTATAATCTGTTAAACATTTGTCATTTAGTTCGTTTTAGAAAACTTGTCGCGTAGTTTTTTATTGTGGACATAAACTTGATTGAGATTTTATTACATGAACTCTATGATCATATTAATTTTGTTAACTTAACTTATAGTCATGAGTTTTATTGCGGGACTTTTATAACATTTCTTACATAAATGACTTCAGGTATCGCGTTGCTGTCATGTTGGGAGCTAACTACACAATTTTATTCGTTCAGAACTTTGACATATTTAACAATAATCAATGTGGATTGCTTTCACCAGTTCGGATTTGAAACTGAATTCTAATTCTAGGTTCTAGTATGAATTATCTTCAATTATGTTCCAGTTTTGATAATCGGATTTTCATTTTTTTTTTATGAAATTAAGAAGAAATGGAACGCATTCGCCGCAAGGAATCCTTAGAGATAATGATGAGTGAGTTTTGTTAGGTGAGTTCCCATAGTTTTGCTATCGTTCAATCGTTGATTTGTTGATATTTGAATCGATATTGCTTTTAAATAGATGATTTGAGATCAAATAGATGATTTGAGATCAAATATATTTTCTTAACAAAATTAATAATAAATGTTAGTTACTCTAAAATATAATAAGTTAGAGAAGAAAAAAAGAAAAAAGAAATAAATATATTTAGTTAGTTAGTATAAAAATAATAATAAGAACTTGGAGTATCTTTTATTATAGCTCTATAAACGGTTACTTGGATATGAAACTTCATATATATACAAAGGAAAATCGATATGAATAAAATCTGAATGACCATAAACCGAATTCTGAATATCTAAAGTAAACTATATTAGATGAACACAGAAAAACATCATACAAGAATCTTGAGACAAAACAATATACAACTCAGCCTATTCTCGGGTCATAATCCGGGTCTATATCCGTGCCAGGGTCTTCATCTGGCGTTGTAGATGGGTCATAATCTACGTCTTCATTATTTAGGCCTGGGTCTCTATATGGGACTGCATGTGGGCCTGGGACTGCAATTTGGCGTGTGACTGCAGCTGGGGGTGGGTCTTCATCTGGATCTTCATCCAACGGTTACTTGGATATAAATGAACCGAAAACTCGTCTTTAAAAACAAAACGAAACCCACTTCAACTTCATACTTCACGTCTCTCGCTTTCTTGATCTCTCGATCTCTCGCTCTCTCGCTCTCTGTCGGTCTGACGGAGAATACAAATCTCCTACACGACAAATCTCCGATCATACATTGAATCTGTATTCTTTTCAAGAGAGAAAGACAGTACTCGTACTCAATTGTGTTTTCAGCTTTTATTTACGACTCGTGATTTCGATCACTACTCATTGTTTCGATTTCGGTCCGTTCCGTTGGTTATCGGAGTTTCACATTCGGCGCTTCCACTGTATCTCCTCCGTCTGCCATTGAAATCAAGGTATTCTTGTTGAGTTCGTATCACAAATCTTGTATTATTATTTTTTGAATTTGAATTTGAATTGATATTTGAATTTAAAATATAATTCAGTTGATCGGCTTAATTAATTTCGATGATTTCTATGAGACTGAGTAACTACGTAGCCTAGGTATCTACTTGAGAATGAGGTATACCATACCATACCAGACTGATGTTACAGGTTCGGTCTTGTTTCGCCGAGTAGTATCTTTTATTGATTTAAAGGAGAAGCAAAAGACAGAAAAAAATAATATAAAGACTTGTAGTATCTTTTATTATAGCTCTATATTACGAAAGATTACAATGTGTTGCCATTCTCCTTGGATGATATGTTCATGCCTAGATCGATCTCTATTACCATAAGGTTGCCTTTCTTGTATAACCAACCAACTCCTTTCTTTTCGTCTATTACAGATCTTCCTTGAACAGATTGCCACATCATGGTAGGAAAACCAAGAATGAGAGGTGTTCCCACCCAAAAAAGAGAAACCGCGTCGCAGAGATGCGTCACTTTCACCAAACGCCGCCAGGGCCTTTTCAGTAAAGCCGCTCAGCTTTGTCAGTTGTCTGGTGCTCAGATCGCCATTCTCGTTACCGCTCCCTCCAACAGAAACAACTACTATGTCTTCGGTCATCCTTCAGTCGATGATCTTACCGACAGAGTTTTGTTGGCTACTACTTCCTCCACTTCCTCAACTTCCTCAACTTCCTCCACTTCCTTGGCTTCGACATCCTCTGCTTCCACTTCCAGTTCGAGTTCCAGTTTGTGTTCGAGTTTCAGTGATCAGACAAAAACCCTAACCCTAACCCCAACGGGAAAGAAAAGAAAAAGAGATGAGATCACTCTTGATGATCGCTGCTGCTGGGACGATGACTCGGACCTAGATCTTACCATCGAGGAGAGAATCCAGAGGATGGAGAAGCTAAAGGACCACGCACTCAAGAGGATGAGGTCAGGTGTCTTGGAGACCAAGAAACCCCAGTCACCACTTGAGAATCAGAATCCGAACCAGAATGTCCTGGCTGATCATCTTGCACTTGCTGCTGAAACTCAAGTAGATCATGATCATGATCATTATCTAGATCTAGATCTAGACCTAGGGTTTGATCTGGATTTCGTGTTTGCTGATTCACAAACCAGCCATCAAGAAACTGTCGACGGACTCGGTAATAACAGTCGTGGTATTGAAGGCCAAGGTCCTGAACCGTACATGGCATTTCTGGAAAAGGAAATCGATGCCTTGCCTGATGATGGATATGCAATTGGGAATAGCTTCTCTGATCCGATGGGCGCTATGATTGATGAGATCGATTGTGGGTATAATAATGTTACTATGGCTAGCCGTTGCTGCGACTGCTCTTTCGATATCTTCCCACCAAATGTAACTCTTTCGTATTGAGAGTTAGGAACAGCTGACTTTGGTATTTCGTGAATATTCATTATTGAATTTGAATAGAATAGGTTTATTGCATACAATTGGGGATTGCTCTAATGAATTAACGATTCTTTAGAGCTGTAAATCTGAGATTGCTCGGTAACAAATAACAAATGAGTTGTAAAGTTGAATAAAGATTTTGTGGTAATGGATATATAAACAATTTAATTCAGATTTGTGTTTTGGTTTTTCGGTTACTTACTTCGTAACCTATCATTTGATACTCTGCTTCCAGTTCATAAAATGACGATTTGGATTGGTATTTCTGCCAGTTCAAGATACAAGGCTAATAATAGTCTTGTAATCTATCTGCTCCTCTGACGTCCCAAAGCAAATCAGAAACATGTTAGTGCTGAAATAATCCTATAAAGTTTACCAACCTTTGAGAGGCTCTAGACAATGAATGGAACGATGCAATAGCATCTTGTAAATGCAAACTTTCATTAAAATATGTAAAAGACACTACTATAATAATACATAAACAATTTGATTCAGATTTGTGTTTTGCTTTCTCCAGGTACTTGCTTCGTAACCTATCAAGATATTTGCTCTTAATCAATCTCCTCTTTTGACATCCTAAAGCAAATCAGAAAATTGTATCCTAAAGCAAATCAGAAAATTGTGTCGTAAATAACTAATGCAAATAAAAGATTTGTTTTTAAAGATTTTTCATTTATTTTGTTTTTACCAATTTGCTTTTGAAAAATTAATCAATTGATTAAAATTATGCGACGAAGTTTTAAACTTTTCGTCTACGAACACAATTAAAAAGACCATATGACCTATTATCATTTTTTTGAATTCTAATATTAGAATCTAAAAATTTCAAAACATAAATCTTAAAACCTCTAAATTACATAATTAAAAAATTTGATTTTGAATACAAAATACATTCCAAAATACATAAATCATATCTAAAAAATAGGAGGAAAAAAAGGGTAATATATTATTAGTTATAATAGTGTATTTATAAAAAAATGACGATATATAAAATAATAATGTATTGAACTTAGTGGCCAACTATCTAATGGTTTATAATTCTAACATATCCTTAGTGAAACTCACAGTCCAATAATAATAAGCACAAAGGGTTTGACATAGAAAAACAGAATCGCGATACCGATTTAGTCTTCCTGAAGTTATCAACAACCTACAAACCTGATGTAACATATGAAAATGAGATGACCCCGAAATGAAGATGATGACGAGTGAAGTGACCACTCAATATCAATGTGTTCCGTCCTCTCATGAAAAACATAATTTTTTGCAATATATATGAAACTTTTGTTAACATGTAAAGAAGAATGTTGAGTTTAATGTTATCGATATAAGTTTAATGTTTTCAACATTAGCACACTAATATAAAACGAATACATTAGACAAATAAATCTTTAGTGAAAGTACATTACAATGACTAATAATTCCAAAAAAGTGTGCACAAATATTAAACAAATTCGTCTAATCGGTCACTTCGTGGTCGACGACCACGTTGTTACGAGTTTGAATATCTCCATATCTTCTACAACTATATATTATCGGTAATTCCCAACCCGACACTTCTAAGATACGTAAAGAGTATTTCTAACCATCTTTTATCCATCTTGTTTTCCGTACAAGGAAAACGAAAGCGACTGATACCCAGAATGCCCATCGGCTTTAACGTAGTAGTTATAAAAGATCTAAAGCAAATTAACTGTTGTAAGTAACCTTTGAGACAAAAAACATTTGTATAAAATCATACTTGTTGCTCGTTAATTCAACTACTATTGTTGTTGTGCTACAACTAACCATTCCACTTGATTGTGAAGGCATTGTGGGATTTTGAACTATATATAGTATTTTCACTTGAAACATTGCCTGCGTCAGTATTTTGAAAATGAACAGACGGAGTCCTGCTCCATCTCCACAATTTTAGTGGCAAAGTTCTGTTCCCTTTATGCAATGTGACTGATGAAGTTTTAACAATGCTACTTAGAAAATATGCACCTTTTTTTTCGAATCAAGCATATGCTCAAAATATGATTTTTCTCATTCGGTGGACGATATTTAAGTTGGATCAAAGTTTTTATCTTTCATGATTGTTTTTTGTATGAACTAGTTTTTATTCAAGAACAAGTTTTTGTTTTTTAAAATAAATTAATGTTTAACCTTTTAAACTGAAAAATAAAATAAAGTAGGTGTTTACGATATTTTAATATTATTTTTTAGTTAATGACACTATTATACATAAAGAGAGTTTAAAAGATTTTATCTCTATAAAAAATCAACTTGGATCATAAATGGAAAATACAAGGTTAACGTATGTTAGGGAATAAATTGTGTAATCTAGGTTAACAAATTTTGTAATCATATAACCTATCATATATATGCTTAAGTTTTTATGTTAGATCCAAAATATTTTAAAACATAAATTTTAAAAAATATAAATTATACAAAATAGAATAATTGAGTTTGAATACAAAATACATTCCACAAATGATAACCGATATTAAAGAAACAAAATAAATGGTATGTTATTTATTATTGATTAGAATTGTATATTTACAAAAAGTTTTAGTCACACTATATAGAGTAATAATCTAATGGACTAGTGAACCAAATATCTTATGGTTTATAATATTAACACCCTCCCTCAAATTCATAATGCAACAATAATAAACATTGAGAGTTTGTCATACATAAAATAAAACCATGATACCGACTGAGCCTTCGTAAAGATAACAACAAACGGGAAAACTGACGGAACATATGAAAATGAGATGGTCACAAGCTGAAGATGATGTCAAGTAAAGTGACAATGAATTCTAATGTGTTTCGCCCTCTTCTAAATTACATAATTATTGCAATATGTATGACACTTTTGTTAGCATAATGTAAGGATACGGACTGAGTAATATTAACCTCCAAATATTCAAGAAACCACTGTAAACAAATACTCTCACACCACATGTGGTCAAGACCATAACACAATACTCTACATAGGTGGAAGATATGGAAACAACATCGTACTTGTAGTTTTTCCATAAAAATAACGAATCTCTAAAGAAGATACATAAACGAGTGTTTATGATTATGAGGATCGATATCTTAATTAAAATTACATGTAGTTCGAGTGAATATGATGAAAGAAACAAGAGATTCTCAAACTAAGTGTCATGAAGATATCTCAAGATACGAAGATTAGCTCCCGAGTGGAAAAAACGTATAAACATTTAAGACTCACTAACTACATGAACAACATAAGCTATATCCGGCTGAGTAGCTGTAAGATAAAACAAGCTATCCACAAGAGTACGATATAGAGTCGGGTCTGATCGAGAGATAACATTAGTAAGAGACTCTCGAACATTAGTTTTAAGATTGGTGTTTGTCATTCTATTAACAATTGCGCTCGCTCAAATAGATCATATGTATATTTTAGACTCAGTCACCATAATACCAAAAAAGTAATATAACAAACCCAAATATTCCATGGTAAATTTATGAGTCAAATCACGCTTTAGTGTCTCAACGACATCAAAATCATCAGTTATAATTGATGAGTCCGGATTTTCTCACCACTCACTGTAGAAACCGGACAGGGGCAATTCGGATAAAAACCACCCACTAAACCATCCGAACTGGACAAAATTATTAAAAGCTAATCACCTTTTGACTAAGCTAATTTCTAATCTGCTTAATAAACTAATGGGTTTTTGAACTCGACCCGATTTCATAAGTTTGACCCGAAAGCCCATGTGGCCCATAATTAAGGGTATAAATACCCAACCACTTTCATTAATGAGGGTAATGAACATTTAATACAACCAGACAACTCAAATCTCTCACTACAAAACACCCAAACATTAAATACCTTTGAAACACCATAAAACACCTGACAAAATTACCCTCGGTAAAAAATAATCCACACCAAATTGGCGACCACAGTGGGAGAAGAAGGTGCCTAAATTTAGCATTCGAAACCATCAAGAAATATCAGTTCGGATGAATCCAGACGAGCAGGCAGTGCCACCAACTTTGGCAGAAGTGGTGGGAGAAAATGATGAATACACGATTGAAGAGCGGGTAGATTGAAAGCTAAAATAGAAGCCTTGAGGGCTGCTAAAAGGGTGAAGATGGGCTTAAAAGAAAAATCAAAAGTGGTGATGTCCGAACTACATGATGATGAGGGTCAGTACATTGTGGTTATAGAGCTTTAACCGGAAGATTCTTGTTGGTCGGATACTACTGGCCCTCTATAATGAAAGATACCAAGGAATTGGCGAAGAAGTGTGATCCATGCTAAAGATATGGTAATGAAATTCATATCCCAGCTGTCCCTTTAGAGTCAATTTTTGAGCCAATACCTTTTGCTCGTTGGGGGCTGGATCTGGTGGGACCTCTACCTATGGCGTCCGAAGGGTGCAAAACTATTATTGTTGCCATCGATTATTTCTCAAAGTGGATAGAAGCAGCCCCATTGGCAGGAACTACTTTAAAAGTTGTTATAAAATTTATCTTATCTAATATTTGCTGTAGATTTGGAGTTCCAGAAAAGATTAACCACAGACAATAGGCCACAATTCGATAATAAGGATATGGAGAGTTTATGTGCCTCTAGAGGCATTCATCATTGCTTCTCTTCTCCTTTCCACCCACAGGCAAATGGTCAGGTTGAAGTGGCGAACAGGACCATCTTGTCCGGTCTTAAAAAGAATTTAGAAGGGACTGCTGGAAAGTGGTCAAGTTATCTACAAGAAAACTATGGGCCTACCGGACTACTCATGGGGCTGCTACATAGGAATCCCCATTTGCCTTGGTATATGGTATGGATGTAATAACTCATATAGAGGAAACTCTTCCTTCATTTAGGTTCCATAGTTTTTCCGAACGGGCTAATGAAGTGGCAATTAGAAGTCAACTCGACTTGATAGAAGAAAAAAGAGTTAAGGCTCATCTCAGAGCCACACACTATCAAGGTTTGATGAGAAGCAGGTTTGCTTCCAGAGTCAGAATGAGGGATTTTCAACCAGGGGATAAAGTGTTGAGAAAAGTCTTCCTACATACTAAGGAGAAGCAGTTCGGCAAGCTAGCTTCAACTTGGGAAGGACCCTATGTGGTCAGTGAAAAGCGTAAGCCTGGGACATACAATCTTCAAGATAAAGATGGAAGGATCACCCCTGGAACATTGAACACCTCTGGTTGTATCTAGAATGAAAATTATGTAAATATTTACTTCTTTAAAGTCCATGTAAATATTAGGGGCCATACTCTTTCCTACCCTGGTGGCGCAAGGAGGTTTTAATGAGGTGTACGGGCTTTTTAATGAAATTCGATGCCTTCTTGAAAAATTCGGAGTGTTTTGATTGATAGCTTCTTTGAAACTTTTTAAAGTATCACTGACAGACCGGATTGATTTGGTAGAATGATGACCATTTAAAAATTTGTCATCGGAGAATTTAAACACTCTCACTTTAAAATACTTATAAAATAACTAAGGTCTATTTAAACATTTGCCATCGAAATTGGGTAACTATAAAACAATGCAAGAATTGTGTAAGGTAAAATTGTCCGGCTAACACCGGGGAGTGATATTAAAATATGTAAAGTGCCTTGGCCATCCAAGGACTTTGAAGTTTTAAAAGAAAAGGTTTATCCGGACAAGAGCCGGACACGGTTACAAAAATTCCTTGGCCATCCAAGGACTTTAGTCTAACACAAGAATTAAAGAAAAATAAAACGATAGTTAAAGAAAAATTCATTGTTGGCTGGATACTACTGGCCCTCTATAATGAAAGATGCCAAGAGATCGGTAAAAAAGTGTGATCCATGCCAAAGATGCAGTAATAAAATTCATATCCCAGCTGTCACTTTAGAGTCAATTTCTGAGCCAATACCTTTTGCTCGTTGGGGGCTTGATCTGGTGGGACCTTTACCTATGGCATCCGGGGGATGCAGAACTATTATAGTTGTCATCGATTATTTTTCAAAATGGATAGAAGCAGTCCCATTGGCAAGAACTACTTCAAAAGCTGTTATAAAGTTTATCTTATCTAATATTTGCTGCAGATTTGGGGTTCCTCAAAAGATAACCACAGACAATGGGTCACAATTCGATAATAAGGATATGGAGAGCTTCTGTGCCTCTAGAGGCATTCAACATTGCTTTTCTTCTCCTTTCCACCCACAGGCGAATAGTCAGGTTGAAGTGGCAAACGCAACCATCCTGTCCGGTCTTAAAAAGAATTTAGAAGGGATTGCTGGAAAGTGGCCAAGTTATCTACAATAAGTACTATGGAGCCGGACTACTCTTAGGGTTGCTACACAGGAATCCCCATTTGCCTTGGTATATGGTATGGATGCAATAGCTTCTATGGAAGCAACTCTTCCTTCATTTAGAGTCCACAATTTTTCCGAACAGACTAATGAAGTGGCAGTCAGAAGTCAACTTGACTTGATAGAAGAAAAAAGGGTTAAGGCCCATCTCAGAGCCACACACTATCAGGGTTTGATGAGAAGCAGATTTGCTTCCAAAGTTAGAAGGAGGGATTTTCAACTAGGGGACAAAGTATTGAGAAACGTCTACCGACATACTAAGGAGAAACAGTTCGATAAGCTAGCTCCAACTTGGGAAAGACCCTATGTGGTCAGTGAAAAGCTTAAGCCTGGGACATACAGGCTTCAAGATAAAGATGGAAGGATCTTGAATCACCCCTGGAACATTGAACATCTCCGATTGTATCTAGAATGAAAATTATGTAAATATTTACTTGTTTAAAGTCCATGTATATATTAGGGGCATATTAGTTCCTACCCTGGTGGCGCGGAGAGGTTTTAATAAGGTGTCCGGGATTTTTAATGAAATTCGATACCTTCTTGAAAAATTTGGAGTGTTTTAATTGATAGCTTCTTTGAATTTTTTTAAAGTATCACTGACAGACGGGATTGAATTTGTAGAATGATGACCATTTAAAAATTTGTCATCGGAGAATTTAAACACTCTCACCTTAAAAATGCTTGAAAAATAACTAAGGGTTATTTAAACATTAGCCATCAAAATTGGGTAACTATAAGATGATGCAAGAATTGTGTGAGATAAAATTGCCCGGCTAACACCGAGGAGTGATATTAAAATATGTAAAGTTCTTTGGCCATCTAAGGACTTTGAAATTTTAAAAAGAAAGGGTTTATCCGAACAAGAGCCGGATACAGTTAAAAAAATACCTTGGCCATCCAAGGACTTTAGTCTAAACACCAAAATTAAAGGAAAATAAAAAGATAGTTAAAAATTCTAAGGCTGAGCTTCCTTAGATGGCCGAGCCTCACCTAGTTTCTTCTTGGAGTCTTTGGGATTCTTGTTAAGGCTCTCTCCGATCCCTTCATCTTCATCAGTAGTATCATCCCAACCACTAGAATAGCAGTGCTTATCACCATCGGCCATATTATGGTGAGGAAGGTCTTCGTATTCCATAAATCGCCATAAATATCCTAGTGTCTTCGGAAATTTTTGGTGAAAGAGCAAGACCATATCTGACTTGACTTCAGCATACCTTTCCTCTTGAGAATCTATCACCTTGTTGGCGTACAATTCTGGCTTGGATTATCTTCTCCTGCTCCTTTATCAAGCCATCTTTCTCCTGGTTAACCCTAGACACGGCATCTTCGAGCGAAATTTTGTCATTAGTTAGGGTCTGAATGACATTATCTTTGGCCTTCACCTCCTCTTTTGAAGTGGAAAGATCCTTCTCCAAGCCAGAACACTTGGATTGGAGTTCTTTGTTAACCCTCTCTGAAGTGGCCAGCTTGGTGGCCAAATCCTCTTTTCCCTTCTTCAACGCCTCGATCTCTCTCCTTAGTGCCTCTGCATTCTGGTTGGCAGTAAGGAGGTTGTTAGACAAGCTCTTTTTATCTGAGTTGAGTGTGTTGATGATGGCTGATTGATTTCGCACTTGTCTCTCCAAGTTGAGCACCGGTTGAATATTGCTCAACAAGGAGTGAGTCACCATGTCCTTCTCTCCTGAAACAGAAAAAGACTTACCATTGAAAGTGACAATGTTCGAAGAGCTTGGGTGGATGTAAGGGCCAGCAAAGTTGTCATCCTCAAGGTCTTCAAAGTAAAGGCCAATCCCTTGAAGGCCACTGATGTCAACACCATCAATGTTAATATCCCCTCCGGCACCCTCTCCGGTGTGAAATTCACTTGAGATTTTCTCTACCTGAGTTGGGTATGTTGGGTCGACCGGAGGAAGAGACTCCAGAGGCCGGAGAGCAACTGCATCTCCCTTGGAGGTTTTCTTCTTCTTGGCTTCCCTATCTCCACATTCTCTTCCCCTTTTCCGGTCTTTTTTGGGAGCCTTTGAGGGTTTTGGAAGTCCAAATACCTCTTTGGTACTCTCATTTTCCACCACTTGAAGTAGGGCAGTATCAATTCCTCATTGGTCCTGCACCTCTTAGTTTGTTGGGACATTCTCTTCAACACCACCTTGGTTGACCTCAGCTACATCTGTTTTTTTTTTGTCATTTTTTCCCTTCATTTTACTTGGGGCTTTAGCTCTGCCCGGCAAGGCCCGCTTCCCATCCTTCTCGTCTGTCCTCTGTAGAATGACACCCGGAGGAGACGGTGTAGTTAGTTCCTCCCAAGATAATTCTCTTCGGCCGGTTGTGTTCCAGAGGTGGGATCTCACCAGGTTGTCGGTAGTAAAACAATTATGGAAGCGATTTCCCCACTTGTCAGCAGCCCAAGCATTCAGCTTGGCACAAGTGGTCTGCCCCTCATCTAAGTAGTCGGGGAACTCATTCGGCAGCACTAGCAAAAGAAGAAGAAGAACATTTAAGTAAACAAACTTTTTTATAAGGAAGGAAAAACTAACATGATGAAATATTTACCCGTGATTTTCCATCTACTAGTAAGCATGCTTGGGTAGTTACCAGCTTTAATCTTTTTCCCATTTTCCCAAGCTCCACTAATGAACATGAATTGGGTCTTCCAGTTCTTCTCCGATTCAAGCAGATCATCCACCACTTTATAGTTGTCACCCATATTGAAATGATAGAAAGGGATGATGTGATTCTTGCAAAGGTTGGCCACAACAGAAAATTGCTCCATCGGAAGCGGGATTCTAGAGGCCATGATACAGGCCGTGAGAGTGTACCAAGCATTGGGACTCAGTTGTCTTGGGCAGAGCTTTATCAGATGGAAATAACTGACGATCTCTGGGTCCAAGGGAAATCTAAGCCCCCAGTTGAACAACTCTGTGTAGAAAACTATCTCACTTAGCTTGTAGTCCATTGGCGTCTCCGGATTGACCGGTATCCTCATTTTAACAGATTCTGGGATCCCTCACTTCGTTCGGATCCGGCCTAGTTCAGCAGTATGAATGAAGGCGTAGTTAATATTCTGCATGGCTAGCAGATACTTTACACTCACCTTGTGGAAGCAAGGTCCCACTCTACCTACAAGAGACTCCGACAGGTCCGGATGTTTTAAACACAGTTTCTCTTTACCTTTGATTTTCTTGATAATGACAGCCTTCCCCGTTTGCCAGGAGACATCAGTCTCAAAAGAGGCTTCTTCAACACTATCTTCGATCACATCTTCCATCACCATGGAAGTATTGTCAGTTGTCGTTGGTGGAGGAGTGCTGGTAGTTGGCTCAGTAAGCTGTCTGGATGGCTGAGCATCGCTTTCCCTTTGTGGTCTAGTGTCCGGCTGGGGCTCAGATCCGGAGGGTTCATTTCGAAGGCTTGTTCTGGTATCCTCCGGACCAGACGATTTGTCCTTAGGAACTTTAATGGGTGCCTCTGACCCTGCAGCTTTATCCTTGGCCCCAGACTTAGAGGGCCCTGATTTCGGAGACTTAGACTGTGGAGCAATAGCCTGGCCTTTTACTAAACGGCCTCTTCGTCTAAGTTTCAGCTTTTCTGGGGAATTTTCAGCATCTGATCCCATAGCTATGAACAGAGAGGGTCTCTTTGTGCTTGTAAAAACATTTTCCCGTTCGATAGTAGGCTGCGACTCCTGAACCGATGAGCCTGAGACGATTGGTGAAAGACTAGGTTGAAATAACCTTCTGGGTTTGGAGCTTCTCGCAGAAGATGAACCTCGGTCAGGCTCTGAGCTTAGTGTTTCAGATTTGTCGACTGGAGAAACTGGAAGGCCTGCAGCAATGCGCATTTCTCGTTCGACTCTTTATGCTTTCTCTAACTCCGAAATATTAAGCCACCCACCTTTTACAAGTGCGTTTCTTGTTGTAAACATAAACTTACACGAAAAGGATTTTGAGAAGAGAGATGAAAGCTTTGAAGTAAAGAAATGAAAGAGTAATGAAGATGGTAAAACAGTGAAAATTGAGTTAATTTATACTAAAGAGATAAAAAGATACCTAAAAACCTAGGAGAATACGAAAAGATGAAAGTAATGATTGAAGACTGCGCTGACATCGCAAGCATTAAATGAAGAGGTTACTTTTGGGGATTAGTGGGAGCGCCGTTCTAGGAGAAAAATGGCTGGTGAGGCAAATCAGAAGGTGACACGTGTCCCACGATCCATGGTAAAACCATTGAACTTCTAAATATTTTTTCAGTCCGGATAAGTCCTTCACTAAATACTAAATCCGTCCAGAAAATGTCACAAGTGCCCAAAGGCGATTTTTTAGGTCTTGCCAAAGGCCTTCGAACAAAACCTAAAAAGGGGCTACTGATGAGTCCGGATTTTCTCACCATTTACTGTAGAAACCGGACAGGGGAAATACGGACTAAAACCACCCACTCAACCATCCGAACTAGACAAAATTATTAAAAGCTAATCACCTTTTGACTAAGCTAATTGCTAATCTGCTTAATAAACTAATGGGGTTTTTTTAATTCAACCCGATTTCATAAGTTTGACCTAAGAGCCCATGTGGCCCATAATTAAGGGTGTAAATACCCAACCACTTTCATTAATGAGGGTAGTGAACATTTAATACAACCAGACAGCTCAAATCTCTCACTACAAAACACCCAAACATTATATACCTTTGAAACACCATAAAACACTTGACAAAATTACCCTCTGTAAAAAATAATCCACACTAGTAATAAAACATATATTATAAAAAATAAATATTAATAATAAAATAAATAAATAATAATTTTAAATTAATGAGGAGATGTATAAATGATAATTTAAAAAGAAAACTAAAGGGATAATAGAATAGAAATATAGTGTAACAAAATAAAAGATTTTGTCGCGTCGGAGTCGCTTCTCCATCTCTTGAACTACTTCAAACATAGCGATTGGTTTGAAGAAACATTTGAATAGGCTCAATGCCCCTAAGCACTAGATGCTTGACAAACTTGTTGGCGCATTTGCACCTAAACCATCATCTGGACCACACAAGTCAAAGGAATGCCTGCCCCTTATTTGGATCCTGCGAAACAAGTTGAAGTATGCTCTCACTTACCGTGAGGTTATCGATATCTTGATGCAGCGTCATTATCTTTTTTATGGATAATTTATGACTGAATAAACATACCTTACTGGATTTATGGATGTTGTCTTTATTCTCAAGACAAATAAGACCTTTCGTATTTTGTATGAGACCAAGGGACGTTTCCGTCTTTACTTTATCATAGATGATGAGGCCAAGTTTAAGCTTTACATAGTTAGATCGATTCAATTTTATCATAAAGCTATCCCTTGCCTAAATACCTATGATGGACAAACAATCACTTACCTTGACCCACCTATCAAGGCTAACGATACTATCAAGCTCGACTTGGAAACCAACAAGATTATTGATTTCATCAAGTTTGATGTTGGAAATATTGTTATGATAACCACAGGTAAGAATAGAGGTTGTGTTGGTGTTATCAAGAACAGAGAGAGGGATAAGGGAAGTTTTGGGACTCTTTACATCCAAGATTTTTTAGGCCATGAGTACGTCATTCATCTATGTAATGTGTTTACCATTGGAAGATGTACCAAGCCAATGATGTCACTTCCTAAGGATAAATATATTAAGTTAACCATCATTGAGGAAACTAAAAAGACGACAAGCTAAAAAAGAAGTCGCTTAATTTTATTATATAATTAACTAAATAAAATTTGCACACGTTGTTGCGGCACAGTGGTTATGTGAGTGCCCAGGAACCTACTATTTTATGTATCTAACTTTAATAATCATAAAAAATGGCAAGATAGATCTTATCCTAGTGGAAAAAAATTTAGGTAGGAACCAAAAGGCCTAGCATAAATATATTCAACCAATGTCGAATTATTGTATTAGTTTCTTGTCTCCTTTGGTTTTCCTTTGCAAATAATTACACAATTATTGATCTTGCAAACATATAAAAAAAATTAAAAAATAAGAACCATGTATTTCAGAACTATAAATAAAACTAAGAAATATAATTAGCTAATTTTTATTAAAAAATAAATATAAAACTTTTATAATAGATTTTGAGTTTCATTAAAAATACTAAATTTTTAATCATAAATTAAAATAAAAAATCAATTCAATTGTATATTTGGATTCTGAGTAAAAAGATGAAACCTGAAATCAACTAACCAATTCATTTTATGCATTATCGCAGAAGCAGAAACATAAACTCAAAATCTATAAGAAGCTTTTAGATTGGTTATATCTAATCTAGTAATAAGTTATTTGTCAAAAAATACTCATTCAAGATCTTAGATTATATATCAACCTATTTAAGACAAATTAGGATTCTAATAATCTTGCACCATCCAACTTTTAATATAAAATAAATTTTAATGTAATATAAAAAAATAAATCTAAGAAAATTTATTTACTAACCTAAATTAGATTTTTTATTCGTGAATCCACTATACGTTGAAGAGTAAATCTATCTTTGTTTCTTATCTCACCTCCACTCTTTAGTTACTTCAAACACAAATCTACGTAACTAAATACATAATAACAAATAGACTAAAATTGAGAGCATGAAAAATTTCAATTAAGTTTAATTCGAAAAGGAAAGACTTGTCCTTACACTCGAGAAAAACGGGTTTCTTTTGGTCAAACATTATTATTTCTGTATGAACTGAGTTTGTTTTTATACTAAATTTATTAACGTAGAATCCACCGTATATCTATCAAAGATGTTTATATCTAAAAAAATATAATTCCATTCTTTTTTTACGGAAGGAACCCGCAGCCGCTACTCAGAGTGCAATGAGTGCGCACAGGGTAAACCCTCAGTCTGACGCGATAGCCTGCAAACCAACGCCAGAAGGTAAACCACACAAGATGACAGGCTCAGCCTTTTGGTTATAAGAATGTCATATTCAACCAACTCGGCTACCCCTTGGGGGCAATATAATTCCATTCTTAATCTTCTTTCACTTGATTCTAATCCATTTCATGTTTGGTTTAATATAACTTTAACTATACAATTTAAAAAGTATTAATTAAAAATTTGAAATATTTTTTTTTAAATAAAATAAACTCGTATGTTATACATAAATATTAAAATATGTTTATTATCATACTAATTATTAACTTAAATCAAATCTACTATATTAAATTCATATCTAACAGTAGTTGCCAAATAGTTCTATAAATCTATTATTAAAAAAAATAAAAAGATCATGTTTATAATAATAAAGACATTGAATCATAACTCGAAATAAATAAATAAATATTAGTATAAAAAAAATTATATGGTGCGGTTGTTTTTAAATTATAATAACAAAACATTCATAAATTCGTTAACTTATATTTTAAAAAAAAATCATCATAATTGCGTCTAATTTTGTTCATTCTCTCTAATTTTTGCTCATTCGTTTGTTTTTTTTTTTTTTTTTTTTCAAATTTTCATTCACCGTAAAAACAAAAACACCAGTTAAAGTGAAACAAAACCTAAAAAATCAAATTAAAATTCAATCTAAATAAAAGGGGAGAAAAAAAATTAAGACCTAAAATCTATAACTAGTACATCTCAATAGAAAATCTACGATAAATAAAATTTCTATTCCTTTTTAGATTTCTAATAGATAGAATCATTTCTAATTCATCGATTTTATTAGTTTAAAAGATTTCGATTATGTTTATGAAACATATTTCATGAATTCCTGGAATTTATGGTCTTAATCTAAACATAATTTCATTCATATTTTTTTAAAACATGTGTGTAGTTTCTTTTTTTTTATTATTTTTCTTTTCCAAAACAAAACAAACTTTTATTTATTTTTCCAATAATCTTACAGTTTTTTTAAAAAAATATACTTATTCTAAAAATAGACTTGATTAATGATCATGTAATAAAAAAATATGTAATAAAAAAATAAGTGACGAGGACAAAAAAAGAGTAAATACCATTTTCACGGGAAAACGAAGAATACACGTGTTTGGTAAATAACAAAACCACATTTTAAATAAATAATAAATAAAAATAACACATTTCTAAAACGATCCATATGTCCAAAAATGACAGGTACAAAAAACTACGTTGAAAGTTAACCTGAATATTTAAACCAAGTCAAAATATAATAATATAAATAGTAAATATGATGAAATCGTTTGACAAGTGAATAATAACTTTTACCAAAAATAAATAATAAATAAAGATTAAAACCTTAATATAAAGGTATAATAATAACACAGTTGATATATCAACTAATTGATATACAAATATTTTTTATAACAATCAATTAAATAGAATACTAAAATAATCATAAAATTAAGTAATTATATATATAATATAATATACAATTGTATAGAAATAATAATAATATTTAAAAAAAACAAAGACTAAAATACAAGATAGTTTATACCATTTAGTATAAAAATACAAATATATAATCAAATGTAAATTTATTAGCTAAGAAATGAATAAATAGTTTTTATTCTAAAACAACAAAAAAGTCGAAATCTATATTATAGATGTCCACAACAATTAGAAATAAACAACACTATAAATCTTAGGGTTAAAATAGTAAAATGCAGCTTCACTATCTATAAACAGTAAGCATGTGTTTTACTTTACCATATATAATTTAAAAGGGAGTTTTTACGTGACTTGAAAGAAGTATTATTTGAAGGTTTTCATGCAGCTGCTACTCTAAAAGTTTGTATCTTATTGTTATGTTATGTTACAACTTTTTAAGTATATTTTTGAACTACCATGGTCGGTGTCTTTTTCTTGTATTTACAAAAAAATATTACATTATCAATTTTTTTTAAATGAAAATAATAATAATGATATATCTTTTGCAGAGTGTAGATAAACGGCTATCAAATAAACGAATAAGAAAACGGAACCTTGAAAATAAGGGAGAATATAATATTGGTGGAAAAATATACAAGGTTTAAAAAACTATATAAACCGAATTTATCGGTAATTGATTGACTGCGTGAAATTTTTGTATATTTTTATTATAATAGGTTGGTATAACTCTTTTTTGAAGATAATTTATATTAGAAATTATTAATTAAATTGGGGTAGAAAAAGAAAGAAGAAAAGTTCACCAAAAAAAATAAAGTTGTACTAAATGTTATCACGATTTTTTTGGTAAAGTTATTGCGATTGTTTAATTATTTTATTTAATTAATTAGACGTTATATAAATTAATATTTTAGTTGTTGGTATATCTATTAATAAAACTATCATTTATTAGTTGGAATATGAAAAGCGCTGTCGCATTTTGAAGTTTATTTAAAGTCATTTTGTGGTGCAGTAACATTCTTTATGCATATTACTCTTTCAATTTGGTACGATAAATTTCTTATAAATAATTCAATTGAAAGAGTAACGTGGAGAGAGAATAAAATTTAATGTATTAAACTGCAGTATTAAGTGGTTTTAAATAGCCTACAGGAAGCAATAGAGCTTTTCGTGTATGAGCTAAGAAATGATAGCTTTTATTGACCGAAATACTAACAACTTAAATATTACTTGATATAATGTCTAATTTATTGTATAAGATAGTTAAAGCAATTTCAACAAATTCATCCCTTAAACTAGAAATGCATGGAAAACAACCAGTTTAATCTTCTAGTGCTTGCACTCCAAGTGAATTTCACCACTTAACAAACATCTTCAACTTCATCAACTTTGTCATGAAATCTGCAGCTTATTTTTCCGTTCCGCAATAAACCAGCTTAACAACTTCCTGATTTGTAAGATCTCGTAGATAATGATATCTTACAATGATATGCTTCGGATGCCTATGGATCACTGGATTCTTCGAGAGTTTAATTAAGCAAGTGTTGTCACAATAGAATTCCAGACACTCGGATTGTTCATATGTGATTTGTTCTATAATGTCCTTAAGCCGAGCACAATGACAAGTACAAGATGTTGCAGCTATGTACTATGCTTCGGTTGTAGACAGAGTAACTACCTCTTGTTTTCTTGTACTCTAACATATTGCAGCTTCATTGAACATATAAACATAATTTGAAGTGTTTTTCCTATCATCGAGATCACCACCATCTTATAAAAAATGCCTAACTCCATTGTACCTTTTAAGTATCGCATAGCTCTCTTAGATGCTTGTATATGTCCCTCTATTGTTTTGGTCATTAACCAAGACAATAAGCAGACCATATACATAATTTCAGGTCTTGAGGCTCTCCGGTCGGAGGGGAGGGGCACGCTACCAACTGAATTATATCCCCCCGAGAAAAGTGTAACTATAAGGTACATTAGACAACCCACCAACTTCTTGTATAGAGTAACATCGAATTCTGTTCTAGCTCCTTCATTTGAGAGTTTATAACCTATGTCGATGATGATGAGTCCGGATTCTGTCAACGCATTTTGTGGGAACCGGACAGGGTCAATTCGGACAATGTCCACCTTACCGGACAGGGTCAGTTCGGACACCATCATCCATTGAACTATTCGAACAGAACTAAAGTACTTAAAACCTCATCACTTCTTGACTAAGCTTCCTGTTCCCTTACTTAGAACTAATGGGTCCTTAAACTCGACCCGAATCCATTAAACACAACCCGAAAGCCCATGGGCCCAAATATTAGGGTATAAATACCCAACCACCCACATTAAATGAGGGTAATGAAAATTAAATACAGCCAGGCAGCTCAATTCTCCCTCTACATTCTACCCAAACATTAAATACTCACAAAACTCCACAAAACTCTAAACAAAAATTACAAACTTACCCTCAGACAAAAATAAACCACACCAGATGAGATTTTTCACTGAATTATAGTTTGTCATGTCAAACCTTTCCAACACCTCATGAGCATACTTTTTCTGTCTTAAGTGAATGCTATCTTGGCTTAGATGAATTTCAACACCAAGAAAAAACTTCATCAAACCAAGATTACTCATCTCAAATTCTTGTGTCGTTGACAATTTAATCTCATCAAGTAACTGTTCATCATTTCCAATTGAAATTAAATCACTATAGCTTTACCGGAAAGACCGTGACAATATTTGGTGAAAATTTCTCAGGCCATCGAGGATAGTTTTGTTTGTAATATCTACTTGTCCATTAGACTGCGGATGGAGAGGTTCTAAAAAAATTATTGAATACATCAAAAAGAAAATAAAGTTTTCATGTCATTGTTTTCAAAATAAGAGCGATTGTCAGTTGTGATTGTTCTTGGAACTCCGAATCTGCAACATATGTTAGATAATATAGATTTGATAAGATCATTCGCTTTAGTTCCAGATAAAGGCTCATATTCCACCCAGTTAGAAAAATAATCAACAATTACTATGATGGTTTGGCGTCCCCTTGATGTCATAGGTAACGATACGAGTAACCTTAAGCCACATATGTCAAAAGAGAACGTTTCATAAATGGATTCTACTTGTACCGCTAGCACATGTATTGCATTCATAAATTGTTGGCATGTATCACACTATCTGACTAGTTCTTTAGCATCAGACTTGATGGAAGGCCAACAAAATCCTTCTCATCAATATTTTAAAGCTACAGTGAGTTAATCCCTCTTCATCATTCAATTTGGATATCATCATCATATGTGATTCATTAGTCCCGAGCTACCGTAATAGTGGTCAGTTTAAGGATTTGTTTTATAAAGTATGTATCTGAGGACCGTCAAACCATGCGCCTTAAACTTTAGTCTTCTAGCCAACATTTTATCGACTAAAAATGACTTTTTTATTAGAAACCTTTTAAGTTTGTACCTCCAATATTTCTCCAGATTTTTTGAAATTTGGAACACTTCTTCGATATCTAATTTCTGTATAATTGGTATTATTAAATGGTGATCTTGTTAACGTATTTATGGATACCCTTCAATGTATGCGATAATTTATAGGGATAGTAATATATTTTTTGGCTCGATGAACATATTCATACCTAACACACTCGAAAAAGGTTGTTAATCATTTCAATACCCTTAGGTACTTTACCCAAATAATATTTTTGCGCTTTGGCCTGGCTCGACGCATGGTTGGCAACAGGATATAAATCCCTTATTAGTCGAACTTGCTTGACATCACATATTCGTAAAAGGCACAATACTTCCAAGGCTACTTCATATTTTGACTCGTTATTAGATGTCTTGAAGCCAAAGCGTATTACTTGATACATTGCTTTTCCAGTTGAAGCTACCAACTGAACACCTCGCTTCATAACTTAAAATACTTGAACGCCCATTGATTTTAGTTAAGATATGCACCTTTTTTATGGATCTCGAGGGATCCATGGTAGTTAGAGCATTCAACTACACTAGGTCGGCTTCAATTATTTTTTCGCTCACTATGTAGCCTATGAATTTTCCGGATCGCACTCCGAAAGTGTGTTTTTCATGATTTAATTTCAAGTTAATGGCCTTCAGGTTGAGAAATATTTTCTTCATATCGTATAAATTATCTTCATCTCTTGTATTTTTTACTAACATATCATCAATATAAACTTGCACATTACTTCCAATATGGCTAGCTTGTTGATTAGGCGTTGATAAGTAGCCCACGTATATTTCAACCCAAACGACATGACTTTGTAGCAAAGCATCCTCTCATTAGTTATTAATGTGGTGTTATCTTGGTCTCTCGAATCTATATGAATCTGGTTATACCCATCAAATGGATTAATAAAGGATAAAATTTTATTATCCAAAGTCGATTCTATTAGTTGACCAATCTTATAGACACGAAAATAGATCTTTGGACAAACTATATTTAAATCTGTAAAATAAACACACATTCATTATTTTTTTACGAGTATCGGGTTAGTATTCCATAATGGGTATTGAGACTCTCGGACCATCTATAATGGGAGTCTTCCTCGGATCACCGACAACATCTAACTCTGAAGTAGACTCTGGTAATTGAAATTCTCTATTTGTTTCAGTACTTTTGATTGTCTTTAGAACCGACACATTAGTATAGCATTGTCTTGCTACTTTTTACTATTGCGGACAACTCCCACCTGATTTTCAATCTTATAATTCAGACACTGATAGACAGTTGATGTGATAGCATATATTCTCGACAACTCTTCCAAATATTGCATTATACAAAGTTGGTCCTTCCACCACTATGAAAATTACTTTTACCATTTTCCTAAAAGGTCTTCGACCTAGTAATACATCATCCTCAAATTCTCCGATGACCTCAATAGTAACCCCATTGAACCCTACTATCGCTCTATCTAATCATAGAATGAAATGGAGGTCTCTTATTGGCTTGTAAGTGGATATAAAAAGGATTTTTAACGAAATACTCGTATCAATTTGGATCTTTATGATTTCATTTACCTTAATATCTGGCTCAATTACTACTACATCTTTGTGGGAGGGGGGACAACTTCCCTTAATTCATCATCATCAAAGAGGATAAAAGATAATGGATATCGGTAAAGGTGGCTTGACCCTCTACCCTCTAACTGGGATGCTAAACTTACAAAATGTCTCTTTCTCAAGTAATGAAGATTCCTAACACATGTTCTCACCAAAAATAGTCAATGGTTCGAAGAATTCGTATAAACTTTTAAATTTTATTTAGTGTTAGGCTCATCAATTACTAGAATGCTCCTCCAGCTAGGATTAAGGCCTAAATACTTTGCATCCACATCAAAATCATTAAAGGGTCCGGTTATGACCATTATATTTTCATGCTTTGGTACAACCTCAGTTACCTCACTCTGCACCATTGCTTGGTTACTCATTGGATTTTGTTGTCGACTCGCTGGATGAGCCTTAACAAAGGTGGTTAGCTTGTTATTCTAAATTATGGCTTTTTTATTGTTATGCAGTCCCTCGTATCGTGGCATACATCGTAATGATACTTGAAAAACGGTCATACCATCCTTCCATCGGACTTTGAATCATGAGTGGTTTCCTGAACTGAATAATTTTATGCATCTTATAAAAAATACTAACCATGTTTTTAGTCAATTCAACATAATTATCGGGTCAGGCCCATTGACTTGTTCTAGGCCTATGTTGTTGACCTTGCGGTTGTCGACTTACCCTATGTCGAGGAGAGATCTAATTTGTGCATGTCCGGAAAAAAATAATAACTTCATAGAGCTAAAAGTTTTGGAGACAGAATAATATGGGATTGTCTTTGTGAATGGATCAACTTTAATCTTTTAAATTATTCCACTTTGATATGCTCATCGACTTGAGCTAGTAGAGTGTCGAATATCGAGGTTTTTTTCTTGGTTACCTCATCAGTTAAATCTTTGGGGAGAAGCCTTTGACTGGAAGAAGTAATAAAAACTTGCTCATAACAATCATCCAGACTATTTTTCATAAGAACAAAGCATTTGGTATAATCTTGTAACCACCTTTTTACATTGGATTATTGTGTCTTCATTTCCATGCATCTCATTACTTCATACAAACTACAGTCTAAATATTGTCCAGAACATATTAATTGTTTTGACAAAACCTTGCAAAAGCCTATTGTACCATATTAGATCATTGTATTTGAAGGTTTTAGAGAAATATTGACATAAAAACTTATCATCGTCGTCGTAATTCATCATAAAGTTTTTAAACATATCTACATGATTATCCAAATCTTTATTTCTACCAAACTTTTCTATTTTGGATATATTAAATTGCTTCGTTAGGTGCTTGGAAATAATTTAGGCAGATATTAGAGACTGTCTCAAGTTATGTCCATGGCTATATTGGTGGTCATTATTAGTTGTTGCATAAACACCTTGTTCTGATGGTACTACAAACTGATTGTTTAATTGGTAATCAAAACTCTGGTTCCACGACCCCTCATGTAAAAACATTAAAAAATTCCAAATTTGCAGCATAGTTTGCTATTGTCAGACCCTTTCCTTCGGTTACCACTCTATCCTTGCCCTTATGAGGATCCTGTTTATCTGAGGAATTGCGTTGTTTTTTTACTTTTTCTCGCGCTCCAAGCTTTTATAGCAACCTGTATGCCTCTTTGAATAACGCTTACCACCGTAATTTATTTTCTTTTTGTGATGGTGATATTTATTCAGAGAAGAAAAAAACCCCTATGAATCAAAAATAGAATACTCACTCGATTCTGGGACTATATAGATATATTGCCCTTCGTTTATTTTCCAAAAACAGTGGCTTGTGTTCAACCAAAACTGTTTTCTCTAGTATTTTTCCTGGTTTTGCAAAAAATAGACTCAGTGTCTTCCCCCTCATAACCTTATTTTTCCCTAGATTTTTGGATTTCCAAATGGACCTTTTTGGTTAAATCACCATTTTTTTATAAGTATAATGGAATGATTTCTTCACGCAATTGATCACATTCTGACTTAGTTTTAGTGCATTTATTCTAATTATAACTTGAATATAACGAGCATAAAATAATTGACTTCGCAAACAACAAAATCAACACCTCAAACAGTATGATAAATGATACATCTTCAATAATATTGTTGGTAATACTATCAGTTATGCTTTAAATAATTTCTCTCACAAAAGTTACCTCATTATCGTTAAGCAATATTAAATATAACTTCGCCAATTGATATTCCAAAATTAGGAATCTGTCCATGGACCATAATTACGACTTCATCAATAAAACTTCAGACCGGAGGTATCTTTTACAACTCAACTAATCATTATAGGACATATTAATGAACTTGCATACATTTAAGAAAATTTTACCATTTTGCATACATTTAAGGATTTTGAATTGACATAACATAGTTTTTTTCATAGTTTAAATAAGAGGTTAAGACAAACTTCTACATAATAAAATGAGTTCGTGTAATAATCCTTCGAAAATGACAATTTTCAAGTTATTGGTCAAATAAGTTCTTTATCGTAAACAAAGATTTTATAAAATATGATAAAATTTCAAAATTACTTCATCTACAATAATTTGTAGCCCTTGAACAACTACTTTGAATATATTTCAAAGACTGGGATGGGGCTCACATACCCCACTATATGTTGTATGCAATTATTGATCAAATACAAAGTTATAAAAGACGTGTAAGCATATCCTGAATTTGGAATATCTCATCACATACAAATTTGTAGTATCATAAATATTTTTATATGCCCAACTTAATAAAAGTAATCGATTTATTATATTTGGCATATATATAATTTTATATCTCACTGAATAATATAATATAGATACCAAATCGGTTAATCGTGAGACTGAGGGATGACTTTTTAAACTTGCGTTTAGTTATTAGGTTCCAATAGTCCAGTAAAGGTTATAGTCTCTTGTAGTGGATAGTTCTATCTATAGCAACTTGAGAACTAAATAAAAGGTTGAATTGATAAGAGATATCAGATGCGCCATGAATTAAAAAGAATTGGTTTAATTTAGGCCTTGATAAGTAATTTAGAGAATTTGTTCTCTAAATATAAATAGCTTATTTTCTAAATCTAATTAAGCACGACAAAATATTTTATATTCAGACAAAAAGAGAATTAATCGCTTCTTTATTCTTCTTCTCCAACTTTCAACCCTAATTGATTTTCTCTAGTTCAAGGTTTATTGAGGCTGCTATCTTTATTCTTTAGAGATATAATAATGTGCAAATAGCAAATGGTATGAAGCCTCATAGCCTACGATTCGCAAAAAGCATCAGAATCAAAAAAAATTCCACTACAGATCAATAGTGAAACAAATATAAGATTCAAACCAATGATTATTTGTCTTTTAAAAAATAATGTCATGGATTTTTTTATTCACTCCATGTTATAGATATTAAGAACATATCGATTCAGTCTCGTAAAGCCCCAATTTCGGGTCTGATTCAGTTTGGAAAAACCTCTAATTTATTTTCTGATTTTGAGACCTAATTGTATGTTATGAGATATTCGAAATAGTTTGTATGTTTATGATTTATTGGTACAATCGATATCATATAACTGATGATATGATATGCATGAATAAACTATTCAGACCTAAAGTTCCAAACAATCCCTAATTTTGAATAAAAAATTGGATTTTATATTTTAGGTGTTCGTAACGATTGTAAAAATATAGCTTGAGTTTATAACTACATAAAATCATAAATTGGTGATTGCTTATTTAAATTAGGTGATTCATATTTTACTCCACTTAAATTTTTTAAATTTACGCGAATGTTTAGTTATAATTTTGAATAATATAATTTCAATATATGTAACGAGTGTGTTTGTTGTCCGAATCTCAACAAACCAATCAAAATCATTTAATAATTTATTTCCTTTTCATTGTATGTGAGTTTGATGTTTTAAAACACTTTAAAACAATTATAAACCGATTCATTTTTTTAGAATTTCTGATCTTAACTCGTATATATTCGTTAATGTGTATGATAAACATGTTCTGATTACGTATTTAGGATCTAATGTTTTTGTTTTGAAGTATATGGGTGACGTGTTATGTGTTTAAAGGTTTGAAGTTATGCAGACTCCAACTGTATGCACATTGCAAAACATCTAGTGAATGAGAATCTATGGCATTCAGGATTGGCTGTAATTATCCATTATCGTTGACACTTGGACTATGAGATGTAGGGGTGATGTCTTACATCCCCAAGAATTATTTTTTCAGGCACAGATTTTTGGATGGCAGTCATATTCTTTTAGGTATCTGAGCATTTAATAAGATATTTTAAATCACATAGTTGCTTCAAATGTTAATGAAATATTGAGATACATCGCCTTGAGGTTTGATCAGTTAAATATAGTCATTCAGTTTTGTTTGTATGAATTACAATATGAACACTTCAACGAGTATTTTCTGCAACTGATTGGCAAACATGTCATCCCATCTGCACGAGCTCGACGAGTCATAAGGGAAAGAGGTTTGAGCCCTCATAGGTTAAAGATTGATTGTTGTAAATGTAGGTTGGCCCTTATGGAAGACTACCTCACATTTTTTATGGTGAACAACCTCTTTTATGATTTTGTAATTACATTTATATGCACCATACTCATACAGAACTGGTTTTTTATGTTTAATAGTTTGTTTTCTATACCATACCATGAAATATTAAAGTAAAACTTTAAGAGAAGGTTTGACTATTTTCATAGATGACCTTGAACCATCACTATATTTCTTAAAGTTTTGTCTCTAAATGTGATATATAGCGTGATGGCACTTACCGTATTCGCTAATGATCATGGGACTCATTTATATATGAAGGGCGTTCAAAAATTTTAACCTCATAAAGTTCAGCTTTTTTATGTTATTCATAATATTAAATGATGTGTGTTTAAATCTAGTTCTACCTAACCTATTCTATATTATTTAGATATTAATGAAAATCATGATATGTTAATTTAGTAAGAACACCCGGATATCTATCCCACTATGATACTCGACTACTCTTCATTTTACTCAAGAAGTTAAAATGAGCTATATTAAATAGTTAAAATTATGTCATATACAATAGTGATAGTCGGTGGGACATTCTGTAAACATATCATGACAACTTTTATAAATAGAATATTTTGACATTTATAAATTTCATTTTCAATATTTAGTTCTTTTTTGTGCTTCAATTTTAATTTTTCCCAAGTTGGTTGAATTTAGAATTTATTCAAGTTAAAACTTTATTACATAAAATGACAATGGTAAAATTTATAAAAAAAAATAGTTTAAAAGTCTATTTACATGGTTAAATTCCATATAAGTATTTTATCTCATGAGTCCGGAGATTTTCACCACTCACTGTAGAAACCGGACAGGGGAAATTCTGACAAAAGCCACCCACTGAACCATCCGAACTGGACAAAATTACTAAAAACTAATCACCTTTTGACTAAGCTAATTGTTAATTTGCTTAATAAACTAATGGGTTTTTGAACTCAACCTGGTTTCATAAGTTTGACCCGAAAGCCCATGTGGCCCATAATTAAGGGTATAAATACCCAACCACTTTCATTAATGAGGGTAATGAACATTTAATACAACCAGGCAGCTTAAATCTCTCACTACCAAACACCCAGACATTAAATACCTTTGAAACACCACAAAATACCTGACCGAATTATCCTCAGTCGAAAATAATCCACACCAAATTGGTGACCACAGTGAGAGGAGAAGGTGTCTGAATTTAGCATTTGAAACCATCAAGAAAAACCATTTTGGATGAATCCGGACGAGCAGGAAGTACCACCGACTTTGGCAGAAGAGGTGGGAGAAAATGATGAATACACGATTGAAGAGCGAGATAGATTGAAAGCTGAGATAGAAGCCTTGAGGGCTGCTAAAAGGGTGGAGATGGGCTTAAAAGAAAAATCAAAAGTGTCAGCCGTTCACCACACTGACCATCCAAAGGAGCATGAACCATCAGCAAAAAACCCATGTAAGTACTAAAAGGACTCATGCTAGCTCAAAGAAGTCTCACCGATCTAAACCGGTGGAGAGCTCAGATTCAGATTCACAATCTTCTAGTAGCTCCTCGAACAAAGATGGACTTGAGGAGTCCCTATCATCCAGCAGCGATAAAGGTCGTTCTAAAAAGAAGCAGAAGTTGGTCAAAAAGTATTCAAGAAAGAGGGACACGCATGGAAGGTTGAAAATGAATCTAGGAAAAGGGTCATCTCATGGTCACAGCCATAGCCGGAGAGATGTAGATCGATTGTTGATAGATCCTTTCGTTTTTCATGATGAACCAGGTATCTTTGCAACTCCCAATGAAGATACTGTGTTTAGTCGTGGCCGGAATTGGAGACAATCTCCAGTGTCTTTATAGATACTGTCTGGAAACCTTCCTAAGAGGTTTGACAGCACAAAGATGGAAAAATACGATGGGAGTAAAGATCCAGATAATCATCTGGAGCAATTCAAAAACTTTATGATGAATTTTGACGATGATGATAAGTTGCTTTATAGAGCGTTCTCCCAGTCTTTTACGGGGAGTGCTCTGAAGTGGTACAATAGTCTGCCACAGGGCTGCATCAGAAATTTTGATATTTTTTGGGTGGCCTTCTGGAGGCAGTTCGTTAGAAGTAAGGAAGTGAAGGGAAATAGAGACACTATTATCCATTGTGCCCAAGAACCAAATGAATCCTTGAAAGAATATATATAAGTCGCTTTGTGAACACCAAGAATGGATTAGCTGATTGTTTTGAACAAGTAGCAATAGCTTCTCTAAGGCAGGGTTTGAACCCTGGTAATTTGGCTGATTCAGTAACCAGAAAGAAGGCCATAACGTGGGGTAGTTTATTGATTCAAGTGGGGAAACAATTCAATATAGATGAAACAAAGAAGACCAGGGTGCATAGGCAGGTGAGATCGGCCCCAGCTGCACCAAACCAGAACCAGAATCAGTCCGGGTACAAGGCTAAGGAAGCCGGACAGGGTCCCAGCAGGGCCAAGGCTCAATCCCACCCGACACCAGCTCAGAGCCAACAATCTAGAAATAAGTGAGGGCCTTGGGTTCAACCGGAGTGGTTTGTCGAGTTGAAAGAGAATGTGGTAACCATCTATAATAAAACAAAAGACGGAGTACATTTCAGGAAGCCAGCTGCGCTTCAATCTCCCAGGGAAAGTCGTAATAATTGTTTCTGCCAATATCATCATGATATTGGTCATAATACAGAAGATTGCATCGCTTTGAAACAAGAGGTGTAAAATTTGATTGAAAGAGGAAAGTTGGGTGCTTATATTAAAAGAAGAAGTGGAAATATGCACGATAATGCTCATCGGACTGGCCTAACAATACAGGGACATTGGCTCCGGATGGGGCTATGGTGATAATTGAAAGATTCGATGTGGAGTCAGAGTATTTGGATCCTGATCTAACCCGGAATAAGGTGGATGTTATCACAGAACACAGCAAGACGGTGTCCGGACTCATCAGTTTTTTTGAGTCACTTACCATATTTGGAGGGAACACCATGACTGCACCGACTGCTTCTTCGAGGAAGAGGCATGTTTGTACCCTGGCTAATCAACTGGAATGAGGCATGACTTCCTATCAATCGCAAATTCCTTTTCCCTTCATTTTTTTCGATGAAGATGATTTGAGGGACATAGCTGGTCCCCATGAAGATCTTGTGGTGATATGAGCATCCATTGGGGGCAATGACGTTAGACGAATTTTGGTAGACACCGGTACTTCAGCCAATATCCTCTTCTTAACTTCTTATAAACAAGTGAAGAATCCAGCAGTGATTCAGTGTTCGAACAGGTCAATTGTGGGTTTCACTGGAAGCTCAGCGGACGTGATCGGGGAGTTTGAGGAGGAGGTTTTGTTGGGCAAGAGTCATTTAAAGAAGATAGTCAGAGTATTTTTCATTGTGGTGGATTGTCTCACATGTTACAATGACATTTTGGGAAGATCTTGGCTCTCCAGGATGCATGTTGTGGCTTCGACAGTCCACCAATTTTTAAAATACGTTGTGCAAGGACAAATGGGAGTTGTCCGAAGTAGTCAAAAGATAGTAAGGGAGTGTTATGCAATGGCACTGGCCCCTCGAACTTTGGGAGCAGTCCGGATCAATGAGGATTAGCAGTTGGAGGGGCCATCTCGGGGAGAGGGTGAAATTGATGACCCCAGAGAGACCCCTGGTGTATTAATACCAATTGAAGAGTTTGAAACTCACTCTCTGGCTGAAGGAAGAATCGTCAAGATCGGATCTAAGATGAAATCAGAACTGAAGAGTAAAATGTTGTCTTTTTTAACAGACCATCAGCATGTTTTTGCTTGGTGCAATGCTGATGTAACCGGAGTGCCAGCGGATATTATATCACCCCAACTGTCCCTCCGAAGAGATATAGCACCTGTTGTACAAAAGAGGAGAGCTTATTCTAAGGAGAAAGTTGATGCCATAGTTCAATAGGTTGACTAGCTTACTAAGATGGGGTACATAAAGGAATCCCAGTACCCTTTATGGACAGCCAATCCGGTATTAGTAAAAAATAAAAATGGCAAGTAGCGAATGTGCATCGAATTTACAGACCTTAATAGGGCTTGCCCAAAAGACCTATATCCGGTCCCTCAGATCGATCAGTTAGTGGACTCCATATCTGCGAACAAGTTGTTGTCCTTTATGGATGCCTTCTCCGGGTATAATCAGATTGAAGTGGATCCGAAGGATCAAGAACACACTACTTTTGTTACTGATAGGGGCCTTCATTGTTATGAGGTGATGCCTTTTGGGTTAAAAAATGCTGGGGCTACTTATCAGAGGTTGGTGAACAAATCTTTCGCTAATCAGATTGGAAGAAACATGGAAGTCTACATTGATGACATGATGGTAAAGAGTGTTGAAAAATAATTATACTTGGCAGATCTGCAAGAAACTTTTGCCAACTTGGTAAAAGTAAATTTTAAGTTAAATCCAGATAAGTGTGTTTTCAGCGTGCAGTCCGGGAAGTTTTTGGGGTATATAATAAGTGAGAAATGGATAAAGCATGATCCAGACCAGTTTAGTGCTTTATTGCAGATGGAGCCTCCTCGGAATATTAAATAAGTACAAAAATTGACAGGGAGGTTAGCTACTCTAAACCGTTTTATCTCAAGGTCTTCGGATAGGTGTACCCCGTTTTTTCAAACTTTAAAAGGTGCAAAAGAATTTAACTGGTCTCCACAATGCGACCATGCTTTCGATGAAATTAAAAAGCACTTATCCTCCCCTAAAACCTTGTTTAAACCTGTTGATGGAGAGACATTGTACATATATTTAGCAGTCCCTGATTGTATCATAAGTACAGTGCTAGTAAGGGAGGTGGATAACTATCCTCGTCCGGTGTATTACATCAGCAAAAGCTTGATAGATGCTGAAAAGAGGTATTTAAAACTTGAAAAATTAGCACTGGCTTTAATAATTGCTGCTAGGAAAATGAGACCCTACTTTCAGTGTCATTCTATCATTGTCCGAACGTCTTTTCCCTTGAAAAAACGTTCTTCAGAAGACAGACGTATCAAGCAGAATGACCAAATGGTCAATAGAGTTGGGAGACTATGATATTGATTTTTCCCCTCGAACTGCAGTTAAGGCTCAGTCTGTTGCTGATTTCCTAGTTGAATTCCATTCGGACAGAGACACTAAGCAAACATCAGGTGAAAAGACTAAGAAAGTATGGGTTGTTCGGACTGATGGTGGACCAAGTACCATGGGTTGTGGTGCTGGGATATGTTTAACCTCTCCGTATGGTGACAAAATGTACCAAACTATATGTTTTGCTTTCAGAGCTTCTAATAATGAGTCTGAATATGAAGCTGCCATAGCCGGTTTAAAGTTAGCCCTAATTTGTGGAGCCAAAAAGGTCAGGTTAATGAGCGATTCTCAGCTTCTTATCCATTATGCACAAGGTCAATCCGAGGCCAAAAAAGATCAGTTGATTAAATATTTGTTCATTCTTAAAGAAGTGGCACTTAACTTCAAAGATATCACCTATGAGCACATACCCCGAACAGAAAATACGTTAGCATACTCATTGGCAACCATAGCATATTCTGAGTTCTACCCGCGGATTCACGTGCAAGAGTGCCCATCCATTCAACTCAATCAAAGCAAGGAGAGGGAGGAAAGTTTAAACATACAAGTGAGTCAACCTCAAGACTGGAGGTATCCTCTTTTTCAATACATCTCATATGGCATCTTGCCTCCGGGAAAAGCAGTAGCAAGGAAAGTGAAGTATAAGGCTCTTGGATTTGTAATCCTAAGAGACGTTCTTTACAAGAAGTCTTTTAGTAAACCTCTCTTGCGATGTTTGGGGTTTGAAGAGTCCCAAATAGTGCTGTCTGAACTACATGATGGTGAGGGATCAGCACACTGTGGTTATAGAGCTTTAACCGGAAGAGTCTTGTTGGCCGGATACTACTAGCCCTCTATAATGAAAGATACCAAGGAATTGGTGAAGAAGTGTGATCCATGCTAAAGATATGGTAATGAAATTCATATCCCAACTGTCCCTTTAGAGTCAATTTTTGAGCCAATACATTTTGCTCGTTGGGGGCTGGATCTGGTGGGACCTCTACCTATGGCGTCCGGAGGGTGCAAAACTATTATTGTTGCCATCGATTATTTCTCAAAGTTGATAGAAGCAGCCCCATTGGCAGGAACTACTTCAAAAGTTGTTATAAAATTTATCTTATCTAATATTTGCTGTAGATTTGGAGTTCCAGAAAAGATAACCACAGACAATGGGCCACAATTCGATAATAAGGATATGGAGAGTTTATGTGCCTCTAGAGGCATTCATCATTGCTTCTCTTCTCCTTTCCACCCACAGGAAAATGGTCAGGTTGAAGTGGCGAACAGGACCATCCTGTCCGGTCTTAAAAAGAATTTAGAAGGGACTGCTGGAAAGTGGTCAAGTTATCTACAAGAAAACTATGGGCCTACCGGACTACTCCTGGGGCTGCTACATAGGAATCCCCATTTGCCTTGGTATATGGTATGGATGCAATAACTCCTATATAGGCAACTCTTCCTTCATTTAGATTCCATAGTTTTTCCAAACGGGCTAATGAAGTGTCAATCAGAAGTCAACTCGACTTGATAGAAGAAAAAATAGTTAAGACTCATCTCAGAGCCACACACTATCAGGGTTTGATGAGAAGCAGGTTTGCTTCCACAGTCAGAATGAGGGATTTTCAACCAGGGGATAAAGTGTTGAGAAAAGTCTTCCTACATACTAAGGAGAAGCAGTTCGGCAAGATAGCTCCAACTTGGGAAGGACCCTATGTGGTCAGTGAAAAGCGTAAGCCTGGACATACAATCTTCAAGATAAAGATGGAAGGATCACCCCTGGAACATTGAACACCTCTGGTTGTATCTAGAATGAAAATTATGTAAATATTTACTTGTTTAAAGTCCATGTAAATATTAGGGGCCATACTCTTTCCTACCCTGGTGGCGCAAGGAGGTTTTAATGAGGTGTACGGGCTTTTTAATGAAATTCGATGCCTTCTTGAAAAATTCGGAGTGTTTCGATTGATAGCTTCTTTGAAACTTTTTTAAAGTATCACTGACAGACCGGATTGATTTGGTAGAATGATGACCATTTAAAAATTTGTCATCGGAGAATTTAAACACTCTCACTTTAAAATACTTGTAAAATAACTAAGGTCTATTTAAACATTTGCCATCGAAATTGGGTAACTATAAAACAATGCAAGAATTGTGTAAGGTAAAATTGCCCGGCTAACAACGGGGAGTGATATTAAAATATGTAAAGTGCCTTGGCCATCCAAGGACTTTGAAGTTTAAAAAAAAAGGTTTATCCGGACAAGAGCCGGACACGGTTACAAAAATTCCTTCGCCATCCAAGGACTTTAGTCTAACACAAGAATTAAAGAAAAATAAAACGATAGTTAAAACTTTAAGGCTGAGCTTCCTTTGATGTTCCATCCTCATCTGGTTTCTTCTTGGGTTCTTTGGGTTCCTCGTTAGGGCTCTCTCCGGTCCGTTCTTCTTCATCAGTAGTATCATCCCAACCACTGGAATAGTTGTCCTTATCATCATCGGCCATAGTGTGGTGAGGGAGGTCTTCGTATTCCACAAATCTCCATAAATATCCAAGTGTCCTCTTCGGAAATTTTTGATGAAAGAGCAAGACCATGTTTGATTTGACTTCAGCATACCTTTCCTCTTGGGAATCTATCACCTTGTTGGTGTATGCATCGATCTTGGCTTAGATTGTTTTCTCTTTCTCCTTTATCAAATCATCTTTCTCCTAGTTAACTCTAGATATAACATCTTCGAGCGAAATTTTGTCATTGGTTAGGGTTTGGATGGCATTGTCCTTAGCCTTCACCTCCTCTTTCGAAGTGGAGAGATCCTTCTCCAAGCTAGAACACTTAGTCTGAAGTTCTTTGTTAACCCCCTCTAAAGTGGCCAGCTTGGTATTCAAGTCATCTTTCCCCTTCTTCTACTCTTCGATCTCTCTCCTTAATGCCTCAACATTCTGGTTGGCATTAAGAAGATTGTTGGATAAGCTCTCTTTGTGTGAGTTGAGTGTGTTGATGAGGGTGGATTGACTTCACACTTGTCTCTCAAAGTTGAGCACCGGTTGAATATTTCTCAACAAGGAGTGGGTCACCATGTCATTCTCCCCTGAAACAGAAAAAGACTTACCATTGAAAGTAACCATGTTCGAAGAGCTTGGAGGGAGGTAAGGGCCAGCAAAATCGTTTTTCTCGAGGTCTCCAAAGTAAAGGCCAATCCCATGAAGACCACTGATGTCTACTCCATCAATGTTAATATCCCCTCCGGTACCCTCTCTGATGTGAAAATCACTTGGGATTTGCTCTACCTGTGTTGGGTATGTTGGGTCGACCAGAAGAAGAGACTCCGGAGGCCGAAGAGCTACTTCGTCCCCCTGGAGATTTTCTTCTTCTTGGCTTCCCTATCGCCACCATCTGCTCCCCGTTTTCGGTCTTTTTTGGGAGCCTTTGAGGGTTTTGGAAGTCTAACTGCCTCTTTAGTACTCTCATCTTCCACCACTTGAAGCAGAGCAACATCAATTCCTCCTTGGTCATGCACCTCCTAGTTTCTTGGGACGATCTCCTCAACACCACCTTGATTGACCCCAGCTGCATCTGGCTTTTTCTTGCCTTTCTTGCCCTTCATCTTACTTGGGGCTTTAGCTCTTCCCGGCAAGCCTAGCTTCCCATCCTTCTCATCTGTCCTCTGTAGGATGACACCCGGAGGAGGTGGTGTGGTCATTTTTTCCCAAGATAAGTCTCTTCGACCGGTTCTGTTCCAGAGGTGGGACCTCACCAGGTTGCCAGTGGTAAAACAATTGTGGAAGCAATTTTCCCATTTGTCAGTAGCCCAAGCATTCAGCTTGGCGTAAGTTGTCTGCCCCTCTTCCAAGTAGTCGGAAACTCCTTCGGCAGCATTACCCAAAGAAGAATAAGAGTATTTAAGTAAACAAACTTTTTATAAGGAAAGAAAAACAAACATGATGAAATATTTACCCGTGCTTTTCCATCCGCTGGTAAGCATGCTTGGGTTGACACCAGCTTTAATCTTCTTCCCATTTTCCCAAGCTCTACTAATGAACAAGAATTAGGTCTTTTTATTCTTATTCGTTTCGAGCAGATCATCCACCACTTTATAATTATCACCCATATTGAAATGGTAGAACGGGATGATGTGATTCTTGCAAAGGCTGGCCACAACAGCAAATTGCTCCATCAGAACCGGGATTCTGAATAGCCTAGAGGCCATGATGCAGGCCATGAGGGTGTACCAAGCATTGGGAATCAGTTGGCTTGGACAGAGCTTTATCAGATGAAAATATCTGACGATCTCTGTGTCCAATGGAAATCTAAGCCCCCAGTTGAAAAATTATATGTAGAAAACTATCTCACTCAGCTTGCAGTCCATTGGCGTCTCCGGATCGACCAGTATCCTCACTTTGACAGATTCTGGATCCCCCACTTCGTCCGGATCCGGCCTAATTCAGCAGTATGAATGAAGGCGTAGTTAATGTTCTGCATGGCTAGTAGATACTTTACTCTCACCTTGTGGAAGCAAGGTCCCACTATGCTTTCAAGGGACTCCAGCAGGTCCGGATGCTTTAAACACATCTTCTCTTTACCCTTGCCCTTCTTGGCAGTGGCAGCTTCCCCTGTCTTCCCGGAGACATCAATATCAAAAGGGGCTTCTTTAATGTTGTCCTCCATTACCTCTTTCATCACTATGGAAGGATTATCAGTTGTCTTTTGTAGAGGAGTGCTGGTGGTTGGTTCAGTGAGCTGTTCGGATGACGGAGCATCGCTTTCTCTTTGTGGTCTGGTGTCCGGCTGGGGTTCAGATCCAGAGGGTTCATTTCGAAGGTTTGTTCCAGTAGCCTCCGGACCAGACGATTTATCCTTAGGGACTTTGATGGATGCCTCTGACCCTGTAGCTTTGTCATTGGCCCCAGACTTAGGGGGGCCTGATTTCGGAGACTTAGAATGTGGAACAACAGCCTAGCCTTTTACTAAGCGGCCTCTTCGACGAAGTGTCAGTTTTTCTGGGGAATGTTTAGCATCTGATCACATAGCTATGAATGAAGAGGGTGTCTTTGTGCTTGTAACAGCTTTTTCCCGTTCCATAGTAGGTTGTGACTCCTGAACCGAGGAGCCTGATACGATGAGTGAAAGACTTGGTTGAAATAGCCTCCTGGGTTTGGAGCTTCTGGCTGAAGATGAACCTCGATCAAGCTCTGAAGATGGCGTTTCAGTCTTGTCAATTGGAGAAACTGGAAGACCTGCAGCAATGCCCCTTTCTCGCTCAACTCTTTGTGCTTTTTTTAACTCCGAGAGATTAAGCCACCCGCCTTTTACCAATGCGTTTCTTGCTGTGAACATAAACTCACACCAAAAGGATTTTGAAAAGAGAGGTGAAAGCTTTGAGATGAAATAATGAGAGAGTAATGAAGATGGTAAAACAGTTAAAAATGAAGTAATATATATTAATGAGACAAAAAGATGCCAAAAACCTAGGAGAATACGAAAAGACAAAAGTAATGATTGAAGACGGCGCTGACGTCATGGGTATTAAATGAAGAGGTTACTTTTGGGATTAGTGGGAGCACCGTTCTAGGAGAAAAACGGTTGGTGAGGAAAATCAGAAGATGACACGTGTCCCACAATCCATGGCATAACATTTGAACTTCTGAAGAGTTTTTTAGTCCGGATAAATCCTTCATTAAACTCTAAATCCGTCCGAAAAATGTTTTAAGTACCAAAAGGGGATTTTTAAGGTCTTGCCAAAGGCCTTCAAACAAAACCTAAAAAAGGGGCTACTGATGAGTCCGGAAATTTTCACCACTCACTGTAGAAACCGGGCAGGGGAAATTCGGACAAAAGCCACCCACTGAACCATCCAAACTGGACAAAAGTACTAAAAACTAATCACCTTTTGACTAAGGTAATTGCTAATCTGCTTAATAAACTAATGGGTTTTTGAACTCGACCCAGTCTCATAAGTTTGACCCGAAAGCCCATGTGCCCCATAATTAAGGGTATAAATACCCAACCACTTTCATTAATGAGGGTAATGAACATTTAATACAACCAGGCAGCTTAAATCTCTCACTACAAAACACCTTAAACACTAAATACCTTTGAAACACCATAAAATACCTGACTGAATTACCCTCAGTCGAAAATAATCCACACCATTATCGACTCTTAAATAAAATTGTCAATATTAACTACATACTTCATATTTTTCAATCTTAGTTCATTTCTGACGAGATTATTAAGTATTCCCAACATTTAATGTTGAACAATAATGAGGAATAATGATGATTCAATGTTAACGACTAAAAAGACTTACAAATTAAAGAAGTTTAAATAAAATATATTAAGTAATGCATGGATTGATACAAATCTAAACATTATAATTGATTTTTATTCATAAGATACATTAGATTAACAAATTAAGCGATGTTAAAACACCTTTATAAATAATGGTGATTTATTGTTGACTTATAATTTTTAAAGATTTTTGATGGGTTGATAAAACTCAAACCATCATAATTTATTTTTATTTATAAGATACATTAAAGTTTCAAATTACATGATGTTAAAACATATTTACAACTAACAGTAATTTATTTTTATCTTCAAACTTTAAGATATCTTTGATGGATCGATACAGTTTAACCATCAGACTTTCTTTTCATGTAAAAAATACATTAAAACTTAAGTGATGGTGGATTATCTTTACAAATAATAGTGATAGATGCATAGAGAAGTTTCTAAATAAATTAGTTGTACAGTGTCATGACGCCTACCATCTTTATTAAAGATTATAATTAATTCTGCAACAATGTTATACATATTTATGTATTGTACGGTAAAATAAATTAAAATACTATGACAAATAGGTACATCTTTATCACAAACATTCATGTCATATCTCTCAAAGGTAGGTGAGCAAGCTAGTTGGCCGTATGTTTCGTAACCACTTGAGTATTCTAACTATTCATATGTTTTATGGATACATAAGAAGAGAATAGACCAAATAAATAAAATTAGATACAATATGACTAATTGAACTCTATAAACAATATTATAAAGTTATCAAGAATACATTAGTATTCATAGATAATTATACAAATTATATTTTGTTCATAAATATCATTTTTCGTTAATATGAACATATTTTAATATAGATAAAGTTTACTAACAAATTCAAATATTTTGTCATATCTAACCCTGGTGGTTGCCGCTGAAGGGAGGTATGATAATTCAGTGAACAATATCATGATCCAATTTTGGTTTATACAGTTAAAAATGTGCAATACTTCCTTATTAAGAAAATCCATTAAAAAGTAATTATCAATATTGGTATACTAAACCGTAAACATAACAAAAGCATTGTTTGAGAAATTTGATCATTTAGGGATGTCTAGTGCAAACAAAGCCTTACAAGCTTAACATTGGGAACTGAAGTTTGATGCAATAATAATTATCTTCATTTAGCATACATAACATTGTAGAACAGTTCAAATTAGAAACCCACTACCCGATTTTATATATAAGGCAATTATGTTAATTTTGATGATATTTTGTTTGGACGAGAAGTATTCACTGAACGATTTTATTTTTTTAAGAAGGACCAGAAATTTGTTTGGCATCAAACGATAAGGGTTTGATCATTTGATACCGGTCATCTCCATATTTATCTTAAAAAACCAACGATCAAAATCTCACTTAAGATTAAGCAGTTGTAGTTGTTCATGAAAGGAAAACTCAACATCCTCAAGAAATTATACAAACTTAAGTAGTATAGTAGCTTACAAAAGAATCAAATTTCAGCTTTTATAATGTCATAAAAAATTCCACAAAAAATGTTAAGATTCTTTATGATCAAAAGAATCTAATTTTAGATTTTGTAATGTCATAAATTGTTGTGGAAGAATATTAATACACTTTACGATACAAAAAATGATATTGTTGTAACTCTTGTAACACCATAAAAAAAGTTATATATGAAGGTTAAGATCATTTGTTGTGAAACAAAATAGTCCATATGAAGCTTCTGTAACACTATAAAGAGCTCTATAAGAGCATTAATAATGTTGTGAATGGAGAATTCAGCTTAAACTTCCATAACATCAAATTTAGATTTCAATGTCTGATTATGGACTATTGTTGGTGTGGATTATTTTCGACTGAGGGTACTTCGGTCAGGTATTTTGTGGTGTTTCAAAGGTATTTAATGTTTGGGTGTTTTTTAGTGAGAAATTTAAGCTGCCTGTTTGTATTAAATACTCATTACCCTCATTAATGAAAGTGGTTGGGTATTTATACCCTTAATTATGGGCCACATGGGCTTTCAGGTCAAACTTATAAAATCGGGTCGAGTTTAAAAACCCATTAGTTTATTAAGCAGATTAGTAATTAGCTTAGTCAAAAGGTGATTAGTTTTTAGTACTTTTGTCCAGTTCGGATGGTTCAGTGGGTGGCTTTTGTCTGAATTGCCCCTGTCCGGTTTCTACAGTGAGTGGTGAAAATTTCCGGACTCATCAGTAGCCCCTTTTTTAGGTTTTGTTCGAAGACCTTTGGCAAGACCTTAAAAATCCCCTTTTGGCACTTGTAACATTTTTCGGATGGATTTAGTGTTTAGTGAAGGATTTATCCGGACTGAAAAACTCTTCAGAAGTTCAAAGGTTTTGTCATGGATCGTGGGACACGTGTCATCTTCTGATTTACCTTACCAGCCGTTTTTCTCCTAGAACGGTGCTCCCACTATTCCCAAAAAGTAACCTCTTCATTTAATACCCATGACGGCAGCGCCGCCTTCAATCATTACTTTTGTCTTTTCGTATTCTCTTAGGTTTTTGGCATCTTTTTATCTCATTAATATATATTACTTCATTTTTCACTGTTTTACCATCTTCATTACTCTCTCATTATTTCATCTCAAAGCTTTCACCTCTCTTTTCAAAATCCTTTTGGTGTGAGTTTATGTTCACAGCAAGAAATGCACTGGTAAAAGGCGGGTGGCTTAATCTCTCGGAGTTAGAAAAAGCACAAAGAGTTGAGCGAGAAAAGCGCATTGCTGCAGGTCTTCCCGTTTCTCCAATCGACAAGTCTGAAACGACATCTTCAGAGCCTGATCGAGGTTCATCTTCTACCAGAACCTCCAAACACAGGAGGTTATTTCAACCAAGTCTTTCACCCATCGTATCAGGCTCCTCGGTTCAGGAGTCACAACCTACTATGGAACGGGAAAAAGTTGTTACAAGCACAAAGAGACCCTCTCCATTCATAACTATGGGATCAGATGCTGAAAATTCCCCAGAAAAATTGACACTTCGTCGAAGAGGCCGCTTAGTAATAGGACAGGCTGTTGTTCCATAGTCTAAGTCTCTGAAATCAGGGCCCCTTAAGTTTGGGGCCAAGGACAAAGCTATAGGGTCAGAGGCATCCATCAAATTCCCTAAGGATTAATCCTCTAGTCCGGAGGCTACTGGAACAAGCCTTCGAAATGAACCCTCTGGATCTGAGCCCTAGCCGGACACCAGACCACAAAGAGAAAGCGATGCTCAGCCCTCCAGACAGCTCACTGAACCAACCACCAGCACTCCTCCACCAAAGACAACTGACAATCCTTCCATAGTGATGGAAGAGGTCATGGAGGACAGCGTTGAAGAAGGCCCTTTTGAGACTGATGTCTCCGGGCAGACGGGGGAAGCTTCCACTGCCAAGAAGGGCAAGGGTAAAGAGAAGGTGTGTTTAAAGCATCCGGACCTGCTGGAGTCCCTTGAAGGCAGAGTGGGACCTTGCTTCCACAAGGTGAGAGTAAAGTATCTACTAGCCATGCAGAACATTAACTACGCCTTCATTCATACTGTTGAATTAGGCCGCATCCGGACGAAGTGGGGGGTCCTAGAATCTGTCAAAGTGAGGATAACGGTCGATCCGGAGACGCCAATGGACTGCAAGCTGAGTGAGATAGTTTTCTACACAGAATTGTTCAATTGGGGGCTTAGATTTCCCTTGGACACAGAGATCGTCAGATCTTTTCATCTGATAAAGCTCTATCCAAGCCAAATAAGTCCCAATTCTTGGTACACCCTCATGGCCTGCATGATGGCCTCTAGGCTCTCCGGAATCCCGCTTCTAATTGAGCAATTTGCTGCTGTGGCCAGCCTTTGTAAGAATAACATCATCCCCTTCTACCATTTCAATATGGGTGATAATTATAAAGTGGTGGATGATCTGCTCGAATCAGAGAAGCATTGGAAGACCCAATTCTTTTTCATTAGTGGAGCTTGGTATAATGGGAAAAATATTAAAGTTGGTGTCAACCCAAGCATGCTTACCAGCAGATGGAAAAGCACGGGTAAATATTTCATTATGTTTGTTTTTCTTTCCTTATAAAAAATTTGCTTACTTAAATACTCTTCTTTTTCTTCTTTGGGTAGTGTTACCGAAGGAGTTCTTCGACTACTTGGAGGAGGGGCAGACAACTTGCGCCAAGCGGAATGCTTGGACTGCTGATAAATGGGGAAATCGCTTCCACAATTGTTTTACCGCTGGCAACCTGGTGAGGTCCCACCTCTGGAATACAACCGACCGTAGAGACTTGTCTTGGGAAGAACTGACCACACCACCTCCTCCGGGTGTCATCCTACAGAGGACAGATGAGAAGGATGGAAGCTGGCCTTGTCGGGCAGAGCTAAAGCCCCAAATAAAATGAAGGGCAAGAAAGGCAAGAAAAAGCCATATGCAATTGAGGTCAATCAAGGTGGTGTTGAGGAGATCGTCCCAGCAAACCAGGAGGTGCAGGACCAAGGAGGAATTGATGTTACTCTGCTTCATGTGGTGGAAGATGAGAGTACCAAAGAGGCCAGTTCGACTTCCAAAACCCTCAAAGGCTCCCAAAAAAGACCGAAAACGGGGAGTAGATGGTGGAGATAGGGAAGCCAAGAAGAAAAAAATCTCCAAGGGGGACGAAGTAGCTCTCTGGGCTCCAGAGTCTCTTCCTCCGGTCGACCCAACAGACCCAATACAGGCAGAGCAAATCCCAAGTGATTTTCACACCGGAGAGGGTACTGGAGGGGATATTAACATTGATGGAGTAAACATCAATGGTCTTCAAATAATTGGCCTTTACTTTGGAGACCTCGAGAAAGACGATTTTGTTGGCCCTTACCTCCCTTCAAGCATTTCGAACATGGTTACTTTCATTAGTAAGTCTTTTTCTGTTTTAGGGGAAAATGACATGGTGTCTGGTGTGGTTTATTTTCGTCTGAGGGTAAGTTTGTAATTTTTGTTTAGAACTGTGTGGAAGTTTGAGAGTATTTAATGTTTGAGTAGAGAGTAGAGGGAGAATTAAGCAGCCTGGTTGTATTTAATTTTCATTACCCTCATTTAATGTTGGTGGTTGGGTATTTATACCCTTACATTTGGGCTTTATGGGCTTTCGGGTCATGTTTAATGAACCCGGGTCATGTTCAAGGACCCATGAGCTCTTAGTTGGAGAGCAAGCAGCTTAGTCAAGAAGTGATTAGCTTTTAAGTACTTTAGTTCTGTTCGAACAGCACAATGAATGATGGTGTCTGAATTGTCATCGTCTGGTTAGGTAGACCTTGCCCGAACTGGCCCTGTCCGGAGTGGTTACAAGATCCGGACTCATCAGTAGCCCTTTTTTTAGGTGCTTGTTCAAAAACCTTTGTCAAAACCTGAAAAACAGTCTGTAGCTAGTGACAGTTTCATCCGGACAGGTCCTCCGAATAGTGTCATAGTTTTATCCGGACTGAAAAAAGCTCTTTGAATTTAAACGGTTTTTTGCGAAAGTTCATGGGACACGTGTCTCTCTCGGTTCGTTACTTCAACCGTTTTTTCACCTCGAATTTCGCACCCATCTTCTCTAAAAAGCAACCTCTTCATTAAATGAAGGTGACATCAGCGCCGTTCCTTAATCATTGCAAATCCTTTCAAATTCTCCTATGAATCAAAACTTCTTTTTAGGGTTTACTATAAATTAAAACACTTTTCCACTATTTTATTATCACCTTCATTTTCACTTTGCTAATCTTCAGAGCTTTCTCTCTCAAACACAAGTTCTTCACTTGGGTTGTTTATGTTCACGGCTAGGAACGCTTTAATCAGAGGCGGGTGGCTCAATCTATCAGAACTAGAAAAAGCACAAAAATTTGAAAGGGAAAGGCGCATCGCAGCAGGCTTACCTACTTCCCCCATCGACAAACCAGCAACCTCAACTACAGAGCCTGATCAGGGTTCCTCCTCTACAAAAAGTGTCAAACCAAAGAGATTGTTTCAAACCAGTCTTTCTCCTATTGTCTTAGGTTCATCGGTTCAAGAGTCAGAACCCACTATTGAACCAGGTTTAACAGTTATTAGTTTCAAAAAGCCTTCCCCATTCATAGTCATGGGGTCAGATGCAGATACCTATCCCAACAAGCTGGTCGATCGAAGAAAGGCCGGCTGGTCAAAGGGCAGGCCTCCAAAGGCACCCCTTCGAAATCAGGTGCCAAGGATAGCAGTACAGGGTCAGAAGCACCCATAAAAGTACCCAAGGATAGGCTGTCCGGACCCGAGGCCAGAGTCCAGGAGAGTATTGAAGCTCATCTGTCCGGAGGTCAGACTGAACCAACTCCAAACTCCCCCCTCACAAAGACAACTGAAAACCCTTCCTCAATCATGGAGGAAATAATGGAGGACTCTATCGAAGAGGCTCTATTCGAGTCTGAACCCTCAGGACAGACTAGTGATGCTGCTGCTGCCAAGAAGGATAAGGGCAAAGAGAAGCTATGCCTTAGGCATCCAGATTTACCCGAAATCCTCGAAGGAAAAGTGGGACCTTGTTTCCACAAGGTAAACGTTAAATATCTTCTTGCTTTACAAAAAATCAACTATGCTTTCATCCATACAGCCAAGTTGGGCCGGATGCGTACGAAGTGGGGGATTCCAGAGAACGTAAAGATAAGAATCCCCATAGACCCCGAAACCCCAATGGACTACAAACTCAGTGAAATAGTCATCTTCACCGAGCTTTTTAACTGGGGTTTAAGGTTCCCCTTAGCTCCGGAAATAGTTAGGTATTTCCACCTCATTAGGCTCTGCCCTAGTCAACTGAGCCCCAACGCCTGGTACACACTTATGGCCTGCATCATGGCCTCCAGGCTCTCCAGGATTCCTTTACCAATGGAGGAATTCGCAGTTGTGGCCAGTCTCTGCAGAAACCACCACATTCCCTTCTATCACTTCAACATGGGTGATAATTATAAAGCAGAGAATGATCTGCTTGAGTCGGAGAGAAATTGAAGGACTCAATTCATGTTCGTAAGCAGCACTTGGGAGAATGGGAGGAAAATCAAAGCTGGAGTCAACCCAAGTCTCCTCACCAGCAGATGGAGGAGTGATCGTAAGGATCCTACCTTACATTTTTATTTTGCTTTTATTGAATTTGCCTAAACTGACTGGTCTTGTCTTTTGTCTTAACAGAGCTGTCTAAAGACTTCAATGACTATCTAAAGGTCGGGCAGGCCACTTGTACCAAGATCAACACTTGGGCTGCTGAAAAGTGGGGGAAACGGTTTCATGATGCTTTTACAGGAGGAAATTTTGCAAGGTCTCACCTCTGGAACACTACTGGCCGGAAGGACTTGACCTGGGAAGAGCTCACCACTCCACCTTCTCCGGATGTCGTCCTCAAGAGAACACATGCACCGGACGGTTCATTATACTTGCCAGGTCGAGCCAAGGCCCCGAGTAAAATGATAGGCAAGAAGGGAAAGGGCAAGAAGGCTGCAGGTGAGGCTAACCATGACGAGGTGGAGGAGGCTGCTCCAACAAACCTAGAGGGGCCAGCCCCAAGCCAGATTGATGTTGCTCTGCTAGAAGTGGTAGAGCATGAAAGTTCTAGGGAGGAGGTTAAATCCCCAAAACCCCCCAAGGGTTCCTAAGAGAGACCGAAAACGGGGAGCAGAAAGCAAGGACAGGGAGGCTAAGAAGAAAAAGACCTCCAGAGGTGATGAACCTTCTCTCCGGCCTCCGGAGCCTCTCCCCCTGTAGATCCTACTGATCCGACAAGAGCAGAGGAGATCCTTGGTGACTTTCAAACTGACGAGGTCGGAGGAGGAGACCTTAGCATTGATGGTGTTGACATCACAGGGCTGGATGAACTTGGTGACTATTTTGCAAACCTTCCCAGAGACGACTTTGCTGGGCCTTACCTCCCTCCGAGTACTTCGAACACCGTTACTTTTAATGGTAAGACTTTTATTGTTTCAAGTGAAAGGGATATTATAGCTCACTACATATTAAGTAATGTTCAGCCAGTGCTTGTTTTGGAGAAACAAGTTCAAAGTCAGACAGATACTATCAAAGATCTCAAATCTGACAAAGAGAGACTGCCCGATGATCTTCTTACTGCCACTCAACATGCTGACATTCTGAAGGGAGAAAACGAGGAGCTAAAAAAGAGCCAATATGGGTGGACCACAAAGGCTTCCACTTTAGAAGACACTATCAAAGAGCTCCGGGAGAAGCTGTCCGGATTAGAGAAAGATCTCACTTCTTCAAAAGAGGAGGCAAAGGTCAAGGATCAAGTCATCCACAACTTGACAAATGCAAGATTGCGCTCGAGAACACAGTGTCCAAGGCTGCAGAGGAGAAAGCAGATCTGCTAAGGGAACAAGAGGCCAAAATTCAGGCCAAGATCAATGCTTATGCCAACAATGTAATAGACAGTCAAGAAGAAATGTATGCCAAGGTGAAGTCGGATATGGTCTTGCTTTTTATGAGAAGTTTCCGAAGAGGAATCTGGGAGACTTATGGACTTTTGTAGAGTATCCAGACCTTCCCTTCCATACAATGGCCGAAGATGACAGGTTTGATTTCTCCAGTGCATCCTCATCTGACGACGAAGAGAACACCGGGGAGAGCCCAAACGCGGAGGAGGACGATCCCAAGAAAAAGAAGAAGATAGGTGAGGCTGAGCCATCTTCAAAGGCTCAGTCTTAAATTATGAATTATCTTTTTATGTTATCTAAACTAAAGTCCTTGGAAGGCCAAGGCATTTTTGTAATTGTGTCCGGCATTTTGTCCGGATAGATCTTTTGTTCTGTCTGACAATTTTAAAGTCCTTGGAAGGCCAAGACACTTGGGTTATTTGAATGACTATCTTTGTTTTGCACAACTCTCGCATTCTTTCATAGTTTGTTTCAATTTTGGTGGCTAGTGTTTAAATAGCCCTTAGTTATTTCATAAATATTCTAAAGCGAGAGTGTTTAAGTAGTCATCCTTCCTTCAATTCAATCCGGATGGTGTGAAAAAAAAACAAAGTAAGAACACTTCGAATTTTTTCAAGAAGGCATCAAATTTTATAAAAAAATCCCGGACACCTCATTAAAACCTCCCCGTGCCACCAGGGTAGGAAAGAGTATGCCCCCAAATATTGACATGGATTTTTAAACAAGTAAATATTTACATAGCTTCTATTCCAAGTACATCCGGAGCAGTTTGCCGAGCAGCTTCTCTTTAGTGTGTAAGAAGACTTTCCTCAATACCTTGTCCCCCGGCTGGAAATCTCTTCTTTTAACTCTAGAAGCAAACCTGCTTCTCATCAAACCCTGATAGTGTGCAGCTCTAAGGTGAGCTTTAACTCGTTTTTCCTCTATTAGGTCAAGCTGACCTCTGATTGCCACTCCGTTAGCGTGTTCGGAGAAGTTGTGAACTCGAAATGAAGGGAGGGTTGCTTCTATGAGAGCTATTGCATCCATCCCATAGACCAAGGAAAATGGTGACTCTTGTGTTGCAGCCCCAAGTGTAGTCCGGTAGGCCCACAAAACCTCTTGTAAATAGTTAGGCCATTTCCCAGCAGCCCCTTCTAAATTCTTCTTTAAACCGGACAATATAGTTTTGTTAGCCACTTTAACCTGACCATTTGCTTGTGGGTGGAAAGGTGAAGAGAAACAATTTTGTATACCCCTTGAGGCACAGAAACTCTCCATTTTCTTGTTGTCGAACTGTGGCCCATTGTCTGTCGTTATCTTTTGTGGAACACCAAATCTGCAACAGATATTGGATAAAATGAATTTTATGACAGCTTTTGATGTTGTTCCTGCCAGTGGGGCTGCTTCAATCCACTTCGAAAAATAATCAATAACAACAATTATAGTTATGCGTCCTCCGGATGCCATAGGAAGAGGTCCCACCAAATCCAACCCCCATCGAGCAAAAGGTATAGGCTCAGAAATTGACTCTAAAGGGATGGCTGGGACATGAATTTCGTTGCTATATCTCTGGCATGGATCACACCTTCTCACCAGCTCCTTAGCATCTTGCATTATAGAGGGCCAATAATAGCCAGCCAGTAAAACTCTCCTTGTTAGAGCCCTGAATCCACAGTGAGCTGATCCCTCACCATCATGAAATTCGGAGAGGACTACTTGAGACTCATCATATCCCAAACATCGCAAAATAGACTTACTGTATGACTTCTTATGCAGAATGTCTCTCAGTATGATAAAACCACGAGCCTTGTGCTTCATCTTTCTTGCTAGTGATTTATCCGGAGGCAATATGCCATCGGAGAGATACTGCAGGAGAGGAAATCTCCAATCTTGAGGTTGTTTCATCTGTACATCGAAAAAAAATCCTCTTTTCTCACATTGAGTTAAATGGAAGGGCACTCCAGCACATGGATCCAAGGATATGACTCAGTGTATGCTATGGTTGCCAAGGAATCTGCTAGCTCATTCTCTATTCGGGGTATATGCTCATAAACAACGCTTTTGAACTTAAGTGCCTCATTTTTAAGAAGAAGTAAGTACTTCACTAGTTGCTCTTTTTTGCCTTAGATTGACCTTGCGCATGGTGGATAAGAAGCTGGGAATCACTCAGCAGCTTGACCCTTTTAGCCCCAGAAATATAAGCTAACTTTAAACCAGCTATAGCTGCTTCATATTCAGACTCATTGTTGGAAGCCCTGAAAGCAAAACATATAGCCTGGTACATCTTGTCACCATATGGAGAAGCCAAACACACCCCTGCGCCACATCCCATAGTACTTGATCCACCATCTGTCTGGATGATCCAGACCTTTTTGTCTTTCATTTCAGTAGTTCGCTCTGTATCCTTATCAGAGTGGAATTCAACTAAAAAATCAGCCACAACTTGGGCTTTGATTGCTGTTTGGGGAGAAAAATCAATATCGAAGTCCCCCAATTCCACTGACCACTTCGTCATTCTACTTGAAATGTCTGCCTTTTGGAGAACATTCTTCAAGGGAAAAGATGTCCGGACGATAAAAGGATGAGCCTGAAAATATGGCCTCATCTTCCTTGCAGCAATTACTAAGGCTAATGCTACTTTTTCGAGTTTTAAATAGCGTTTTTATGCATCTATCAAGCTCTTGCTGATGTAGTACACCGGATGGGGGTAATTATCCACCTCTCTTACCAATACAGCACTGATGGCACAACTTGAAACTGCCAAGTATACGAAGAGTGTCTCTCCATCAACAGGTTTAAATAAAGTCTTGGGGGAGGACATATGTTTCTTAATCTCATTGAAGGCCTCATCACATTGTGAAGTCCAATCAAATCCCTTCGCACCCTTTAAAGTTTGGAAAAACGGGGCACATCTGTCCGAAGACCTTGAGATGAATCGATTTAAAGCATCCAACCTCCCAGTCAACCGTTGTACTTCTTTAACATTCCGAGGAGGCTCCATTTAGAATAAATCGTTAAGCTGGTCTGAATCGTGCTGTATCCCTTGCTCACTTATTATATAACCTAGGAATTTCCCGGACTGCACTCCAAACACACATTTCTCTGGATTTAGCTTCAAATTTACTTTTACTAAGTTAGTAAAAATTTCTTGGAGGTCCACCAAGTGTAGTTATTCATCCACACTTTTCACCATCATGTCATCAATGTATACTTCCATATTTCTTCCAATTTGATCAGCAAAGGATTTGTTCACCAATCTCTGATAAGTAGCCCCAGCATTTTTCAATCCAAATGGTATCACCTTGTAGCAATGAAGACCCCTGTCAGTGACAAACGTGGTATGCTCTTGATCCTTCGAATCTACTTGAATTTGATTGTACCCGGAGAAAGTATCCATGAAGGATAGTAGCTTATTCCCAGAGGTGGAATCTACCAGCTAATCAATCCGGGGAACTGTATATAAATCTTTTGGGAAAGCCCTATTGAGATCTGTGAAGTCAATGCACATACGCCACTTGCCATTTTTATTTTTCACCAAGACCGGATTGGCAGTCCACAAAGGATACTGAGACTCCTTTATGTGCCCCATTTTTGTGAGCCTGTCAACTTCTTGAACAATAACATCAACCTTTTCCTTGGAAAAAGCCCTTCTATTTTGTACCACGGGTGTTATATCCCTCCGAATGGATAGGTGATGTGATATAATATCTGCTGGAACCCCAGTAACATCAGCATTGCACCAAGAAAAAACATGTTGATGGTCTTTTAGAAACTTCAACATCTTATTCTTCAGTTTGGATGGCATTTTGACCCTATCTTAACACTTTTTCCTTCTTCCAAAGAATGTGTTTCAACTTCTTCAACCGGTATCAACACTCCAGGGGTCTCTCTGGGGTCATCAATTTCACCCTCACCCCCAGAAATCCCCTCAAACTGCTATTCTTCGTTGACACGAACTGCCCCCAACGTCCATGGAGCCAGTGTTGTAGCCTAACACTCTCTTGTAATCTTTTGACTGCTCCGGACAACTCCCACCTGTTCTTGAACAGCATATTTCAAACATTGGTGGAGTGTCGAGGGCACTGCATGCATCCTAGAGAGCCAAGACCTCCCTAAAATAGAATTATAACAAGTGGGACAATCCACCACAATAAAAAGTATCCTGAACATCTTCTTAAAAGGGCACTTGCCCAACAAAACTTCCTCTTCGAACTCCCTGATCACATCTGCTGAGCTTCCAGTGAAACCCATAATTGATCTGTCCGAACGCTGAATTATGGCTGGATTTTTCATCTTTTTGTAAGTGGTTAAGAAGAGGATATTGGCTGAACTCCCAATATCCACCAAGATTCGTCTTATGTCATTGCCCCCAATGGATGCTCCTATGACAACAACATCTTCATGAGGGCCAGCTATATCCCTTAAGTTATCTTCATCGAAAACAATGAAGGGAAATGGAATTTGTGATTGATAGGAGGTCATGCCTCCTTCTAGCTGGGTAGCTGAAGTATGAACGTGCCTCTTCCTTGAAGAAGCAGTAGAAGCTGTCACAGTATCCCCTCCGAAAATTGTAAGTGACTCAAAAAAACTTAATAAGCCCGGAGACTGTTTTACAACGTTCCTCGATGGCACCCACTCTATTTCAAGTTGGATCAAGATCCAAGTATTCTGATTCTACATCAAATCTTTCGATTATAACCATATCCCCCTCCGGAGCAGCATTGCTCGGACCAACCCGATGAGCATTATCATGCCTATTTCCTCCTCTTCTTTTGACATACGCCCCCAGCTTTCCTCTTTCAATTAAGTTCTGAACTTCTTGTTTCAAGGCTATGCAATCGTCAGTGGTATGGCCAGTATCATTATGGTACTAGCAGAAAGAATGGTTACGATGTTCTCTAGGGGATTGTAGTGCGGCCGACCTTCTATAATGTACTTCTTCCTTCATTTTGTCATAAATGGTGGCCACACTTTCTTTCAACTCTGCAAACCACTCCGATTGAACCCAAATCCCTCTCTTATTTCTAGATTGTTGACTCTAGGCAGGTGCAGCTGGATGAGATTGAGCTTTAGCCCTGTTATGCCCCTGTCCAGCCTCCCTTGCCTTGTTCCCGGACTGATTTTGATTGGGTTTAGTGCAACCGGGGTAGACCTCACCTGCCTGTGCACCCTAATTTTCTTTGTTTCATCAACGGTGATTTGCTTTCCGACTTGATTCAGCAAACCTCCCCAAGTCATGGTTTTCTTTCTGGTCACTGGATCAGCTAAATTTCCAGGGTTTAAGCCCTGCCTCAAAGATGTTATTGCTACCTGCTCGAAGCAATCAACCAACCCATTTTTGGTGTTTACAAAACGACTTATGTATTCTTTCAATAATTCATTTGGTTCTTGGGCACAATGGATTATTGTGTCCCCATTACCCTTCAATTCTTTACTCCCAACAAACTGCCTTCGAAAGGCCACCCAAAAGGTATCAAAGTTCTTGATGCAACCTTGAGGTATGTTGTTATACCACTTCAGAGCACTCCCCGTAAATGATTGGGAGAATGCTCTACAGAGTAACTTGTCGTTATCATCAAAATTCATCATGAAGTTTTTGAATTGCTCCAAGTGGTTGTCCGGATCTTTACTGCCATCGTATTTCTCTATTTTAGTGCTATCGAACCTTCTTAGGGAGGTTTCCGGACAGAATCTTGGAAGACAATGGAGATTGTCTCCAATTCCGGCCACGACTGAACACAGTATCCTCATTAGGAGTTGCAAAGATACCTGGTTCATCGTGGAAGGCAAAAGGATCCACCAATATCTGGTCTACATGCCTCCAGGATGTGAGATGATCCTTTGCCTATATTCCTCTTCAATTTTCCATGTCTATCCCTTTTTCTTGAATACTTTTTAATCAAATTTTGCTTCTTTTTTGATCGGCCCTCATCACTGCTGGAGGATAAGGACTCTTCAACTCCATGCTCGTCCGAGGAGTTACCAGAAGGCTCTGAGTCTGAGTCAGAACTCTCCACTGGCTTAGACCGGTGAGACTTTTTGGAGCTAGCATGAGTCTTCTTGGTACTCACATGAGTCTTCGAAGGCTCATGCTATCTAGGGTTGTCGGTATGATGAGCGACTGATGCTTTTGACTTATCTTTCATGCCCATCTTAGCCTTCTCTACCCTCAGAGCTTCTATCTCTCCCTTTAATCTATCACGCTCCTCGATGGTATATTCATCATTTTCACCCATGAATTCAAGCAAAGCTGGTGGTACTTCTGGGGCGTCCGGATTCATTCGGAGTGATTTTTCCCGTTGGTTTCGAATGCTTGATTCAGGCACCGTCGTGCTCCCACTGTGGTCGCCAATTTGGTGTAGTTTATTTTCGTCTGAGGGTAAGTTTGTAATTTTTGTTTAGAACTGTGTGGAAGTTTGAGAGTATTTAATGTTTTAGTAGAGAGTAGAGAGAGAATTAAGTAGCCTGGTTGTATTTAATTTTCATTACCCTCATTTAATGTTGGTGGTTGGGTATTTATACCCTTACGTTTGGGCTTTATGGGCTTTCTGGTCATGTTTAATGGACCCGGGTCATGTTCAATGACCCATGAGCTCTTAGTAGGAGAGCAAGCAACTTAGTCAAGAAGTGATTAGGTTTTAAGTACTTTAGTTCTGTTCGAACAGCACAATGAATGATGGTGTCCGAATTGTCATCGTCCGATTAGGTAGACCTTGCCCGAACTGGCCATGTCCGGAGTGGTAACAGGATCCGGACTCATCAGTGCCCACTCCTTGTTGAGAAATATTCAACCGGTGCTCAACTTGGAGAGACAAGTGTGAAGTCAATATACCCTCATCAACACACTCAACACAGACAAAGAGAGCTTATCCAACAATCTCCTTAATGCCAACCAGAATGTTGAGGCATTAAGGAGAGAGATGGAGGAGTTTAAGAAGGGGAAAGAGGACTTGGATACCAAGCTGGCCTCTTCGGAGGGGGTTAACAAATAACTTCAAACTAAATGTTCTAGCTTGTAGAAGGATATCTCCACTTCGAAAGAGGAGGTGAAGGCTAAGGACAATGTCATCCAAACCCTAACCAATGAAAAAATTTCGCTCGAAGAAGGTGTGTCTAGAGTTAACCAGGAGAAAGATGATTTGATAAAGGAGCAGGAGAAGACAATCCAAGCCAAGATCGATGCATACACCATCAAGGTGATAGATTCCCAAGAGGAAAGGTATGCTGAAGTCAAATCAGACATGGTCTTGCTCTTTCATCGAAAATTTCTGAAGAGGACACTCGGAGATTTATGGCCATTTGTGGAATACGAAGACCTCCCTCACCACACTATGACCGATGGTGATAAGTACAATTATTCCAGTGGTTGGTATGATACTACTGATGAAGAAGAAGGGACTGGAGAGAGCCCTAACAAGGAACCCAAAGACCCCAAGAAGAAACCAGATGAGGATGGAACATCAAATGAAGATCAGCCTTAAAGTTTTAACTATCTTTTTTTTTCTTTAGTTATTGTGTTAGACTAAAGTCCTTGGATGTCCAAGGCATTTTGTAACCGTGTCCGGCTATTGTCCGGATAAATCTTTTCTTTTAAAACTTCAAAGTCCTTGGATGGCCAAGGCACTTTACATATTTTAATATCACTCCCCGGTGTTAGCCGTGCAATTTTACCTTACACAATTCTTGCATTGTTTTATAGTTACCCAATTTCGATGGCTAATGTTTAAATAGCCCTTAGTTATTTTATAAGTATTTTAAAGTGAGAGTGTTTAAATTCTCTGATGACAAATGTTTAAATGGTCATCATTCTACCAAATCAATCTGGTCTGTCATTGATACTTTAAAAAGTTTCAAAGAAGCTATCAATCAAAACACGTCGAATTTTTCAAGAAAGCATCAAATTTTATTAAAAAGCCCTGACACCTCATTAAAACCTCCCCGCGCCACCAAGGTAGGAGAGAGTATGGCCCCTAATATTTACATGGACTTTAAACAAGTAAATATTTACATAATTTCCATTCTAGATACAACCGGAGGTGTTCAATGTTCCAGGGGTGATTCAAGATCCTTCCATCTTTATCTTGAAGCATGTATGTCCCAGGCTTAAGCATTTCACTGACCACATAGGGTCCTTCCCAAGTAGGAGCTAGCTTGCCGAACTGCTTCTACTTAGTATGTAGGAAGACTTTTCTCAACACGTTATCCCGTGGTTGAAAATCCCTCCTTCTGACTCTGGAAGCAAACCTGCTTCTCATCAAAACCTGATAGTGTGTGGCTCTGAGATGAGCCTTAACTCTTTTTTCTTCTATCAAGTCGAGTTGACTTCTGATTGCCACTTCATTAGCCTGTTCGGAAAAACTATGGACTCTAAATGAAGGAAGAGTTTCCTCTATAGGAGTTATTGCATCCATACCATATACCAAGGAAAATGGGGATTCCTATGTAGCAGCCCCAGGAGTAGTCCGGTAGGCCCATAGTACTTCTTGTAGATAACTTGACCACTTTTCAGCAGCCCATTTTAAATTCTTTTTAATACCGAACATGATGGTCTTGTTCGCCACTTCAACCTGACCATTCGCCTGTGGGTGGAAAGGAGAAGAGAAGCAATGTTGAATGCCTCTAGAGGCACATAAACTCTTCATACCCTTATTATCGAATTGTGGCCCATTGTCTGTGGTTATCTTTTGTGGAACTTCAAATCTGCAGCAAATATTAGATAAGATAAATTTTATAACAGCTTTTGAAGTAGTTCCTGCCAATGGGGCTACTTCTATCCACTTTGAGATATAATTGATGGCAACAATAATAGTTTTGCACCTTCCGGACGCCATAGGTAGAGGTCCCACCAGATCCAACCCCCAATGAGCAAAAGGTATTGGCTCAGAAATTGACTTGAAAGGGACAGTTGGGATATGAATTTCATTACCATATCTTTGGCATGGATCACACTTCTTCGCCAATTCCTTGGTATCTTTCATTATAGAGGGCCAGTAGTATCCGGCCAACAAGACTCTTCCGGTTAAAGCTCTATAACCACAGTATGTTGATCCCTCATCATCATGTAGTTCGGACAGCACTATTTGGGACTCTTCAAACCCCAAACATCGCAAGAGAGGTCTACTAAAAGACTTCTTGTAAAGAACGTCTCTTAGGATTACAAATCCATGAGCCTTATACTTCACTTTCCTTGTTACTGCTTTTTCCGGAGGCAAGATATCATCTGAGATGTATTGAAAAAGAGGATACCTCCAGTCTTGAGGTTGACTCACTTGTATGTTTAAACTTTCCTCCCCCTCCTTGCTTTGATTGAGTTGAATGGATGGGCACTCTTGCACGTGAATCCACGGGTAGAACTCAGAATATGCTATGGTTGCCAATGAGTATGCTAACGTATTTTCTGTTCGGGGTATGTGCTCATAGGTGATATCTTTGAAGTTAAGTGCCAATTCTTTAAGAATGAACAAATATTTAATCAGCTGATCTTTTTTGGCCTCGGATTGACCTTGTGCATGATGGATAAGAAGCTGAGAATCGCTCACTAACCTGACCTTTTTGGCTCCACAAATTAGGGATAACTTTAAACCGGCTATGGCAGCTTCATATTCGGACTCATTATTAGAAGCCCTGATAGCAAAACATATAGCCTGGTACATGTTGTCACCATACGGAGAGGTTAAACATATCCCAGCACCACAACCCATGGTACTTGATCCACCATCAGTACGGACAACCCATACTTTCTTAGTATTTTCAATTGATGCTTGCTTAGTGTCTCTGTCCAAATGGAATTCAACTAGGAAATCAGCAACAGACTGAGCCTTGACTGCAGTTTGAGGGGGGAAATCAATATCATAGTCTCCCAACTCTACTGAACATTTGGTCATTCTGCTTGATACGTCTGCCTTCTGAAGAACGTTTTTCAAGGGAAAAGACATTCGGACAATAATAGAATGAGACTGAAAGTAGGGTCTCATTTTTCTAGCAGCAATTACTAAATCCAGTGCTAATTTTCAAGTTTTAAATACCTCTTTTCAGAAACTATCAAGCTTTTGCTGATGTAACACACCGGACGAGGATAATTATCCACCTCCCTTACTAGCACTGCACTTATGGCACAATCAGAGACTGCTAAATATATATACAATGTCTCTACATCAACAGGTTTAAACAAGGTTTTAGGGGAGGATAAGTATTTTTTAATTTCATCGAAAGCCTGGTCGCACTATGGAGACCAGTTAAATTATTTTGCACCTTTTAAAGTTTAAAAAAACGGGGTACACCTATCTAAAGACCTTGAGATAAAACAGTTTAGAGCAGCTAACCTCCCTGTCAATCTTTGTACTTCTTTAATATTCCGAGGAGGCTCCATCTGGAATAAAACACTAAGCTGGTCTGGATTAGGCTGTATCCCTTTCTCACTTATCACATACCCCAAAAACTTCCCGGACTGCACTCCGAAAACACACTTCTCTGGATTTAACTTTAAATTTACTTTTACCAAGTTGGCAAAAGTTTCTTGCAGATCTGCCAAGTGTAATTATTTTTCCACACTCTTTACCATCATGTCATCAATGTAGACTTCCATGTTTCTTCTAATCTCATTAGCAAAATATTTGTTCACCAACCTCTGATAAGTAGCCCAAGCATTTTTTAACCCAAAAGGCATCACCTCATAACAATGAAGGCCCCTATCAGTAACAAAAGTAGTGTGTTCTTGATCCTTCGGATCCACTTCAATCTGATTATACCCGGAGAAGGCATCCATAAAGGACAACAACTTGTTCTCAGATATGGAGTCCACTAACTGATCGATCCGAGGGACCGGATATAGGTCTTTTGGGCAAGCCCTATTAAGGTCTGTAAAGTCGATGCACATTCGCCACTTGCCATTTTTATTTTTTACTGATACCGGATTGGCTGTCCATAAAGGGTACTGGGATTCCTTTATGTGCCCCATCTTAGTAAGTCAGTCAACCTCTTGAACTATGACATCAGCTTTCTCCTTAGAAAAAGCTCTCATCTTTTGTACAACAGGTGCTATATCTCTTCGGGTGGATACTTGGTGTAATATAATATCTGCTGGCACTCCGGTTACATCAGCATTGCACCAAGCAAAAACATGCTGAGGGTCTGTTAAAAAATATAGCATTTTACTCTTCAGTTCTGATGTCATCTTAGATCCGATCTTGACGTTTCTTCCTTCAGCCAAAGGGTGAGTTTAAACCTCTTCAATTGGTATTAAAACACCAGGGCTCTCTCTAAGGTCATCAATTTTACCCTCTCCCCAGAGGGCCCCTCCAACTGCTAATCCTCACTGATCCGGACTGCTCACAAAGTTCGAGGGGCCAGTGTCGTTGCATAACACTCTTTTGCTATCTTTTGACTACTTCGACAACTCACATTTGTCCTTGCACAACGTATTTTAAACATTGGTGGACTGTCAAAACCATAGCATGCATCCTGGAGAGCCAATATCTTCCCAAAATGGCATTGTAACATGTGGGACAATCCACCACAATGAAAAGTAATCTGACCATCTTCTTAAAAGGGCCCTTGCCCAACAAAACCTCCTCCTCAAACTCCCCGATCACGTCCGCTGAACTTCTAGTGAAACCCACAATTGACATATTCAAACGCTGAATCATTGCAGGATTCTTCATTTGTTTATAGGAAGTTAAGAAGAGGATATTGGTTGAATTACCAGTGTCCACCAAAATTCTTCTAACGACATTGCCCTCAATGGATGCTCCTATCACCACAACATCTTCATGGGGACCAGCTATGTCCCTCAAATCATCTTCATCGAAAACAACAAAGGGAAAAGGAATTTGCGATTGATAGGAATTCATGCCTCCTTCCAGTTGATTAGACAGGGTATGAACATGCCTCTTCCTCGAAGAAGCAGTCGGTGCAGTAATGGTGTCCCTCCCAAATATGGTAAGTGACTTAAAAACATTGATGAGTCCGGACACCGTCTTGCCGTGTTTTGTGATAACAACCACCTTATTCCGGGTTGGATGAGGATCCAAATACTCTGACTCCACATCGAATCTTTAAATTATCACCATAGCCGATATCCCTGCATTGTTTGTTGGGCCAGTCCGATGAGCATTATCAGGCCTATCTCCACTTCTTCTTTTAACATAAGCACCCAACTTTCCTCTTTCAATCAAATTTTGCACCTCTTGTTTCAAAGCAATGCAATTTTCTGTATTATGACCAATATCATGATGATATTGGCAGAAACAATTATTACGACTTTCCTTGGGAGATTGAAGCGCAGCTGGCTTCCTGAAATGTACTTCGTCTTTTGTTTTGTTATAGATGGTTGCCACATTCTCTTTCAACTCGACAAACCACTCCGGTTGAACCCAAGGCCCTCGCTTATTTCTAGATTGTTGGCTCTGAGCTGGTGTTGGGTGGGATTGAGCCTTGGCCCTGCTGGGACCCTGTCCGGCTTCCTTAGCCTTGTACCAGGACTGATTCTGGTTCTGGTTTGGTGTAGCTGGGGCTGATCTCACCTGCCTGTGCACCCTGGTCTTTTTGTTTCATCTACATTGATTTATTTCCCCACTTGATTCAGTAAACCACCCCACGTCATGGCCTTCTTTCGGGTTACCTAATCAGCCAAATTGCCAGGGTTCAAACCCTAATTTAGAGAAGCTATTGCTACTTGTTCAAATCAATCAGCTAATCCATTTTTGGTGTACACAAATCGACTTATATATTCTTTCAAGGATTCATTTGGTTCTTGGGCACAATGGATGATAGTGTATTTATTGCCCTTCACTTCCTTACTTCCAACGAACTGCCTCTGGAAGGCCACCCAAAAAGTATCAAAATTTCTGATGCAGTCCTGTGGCAGACTATTGTACCACTTCAGAGCGCTCCCCATAAAAGACTGGGAGAACGTTCTACAAAGCAACTTATCATCATCGTCAAAATTTATCATAAAGTTTTTGAATTGCTCTAGATGATTATTTGGATCTTTAATCCCATCGTATTTTTCCATCTTTGTGTTGTCAAACCTCTTAGGAAGGTTTCCGGACAGTATCTTGGAAGACAATGGAGATTGTCTCCAATTCCGGCCACGACTAAACACAGTATCTTCATTGGGAGTTGCAAAGATACCTGTTTTATCATGAAAGGCGAAAGGATCCATCAACATTCGGTCTACATGTCTCCGAACATGGTTGTGACCATGAGATGACCCTTTTCCTAGATGTCTTTTCAACCTTCCATGCATGTCCCTCTTTCTTGAATACTTTTTGACCAACTTCTGCTTCTTTTTAGAACGGCCTTCATCGTTGCCGGATGACAGGGACTCCTCAACTCCATCTTCGTTCGAGGAGCTACTAGAAGATTCTGAATCTGAATCTGAACTCTCCACCGGTTTAGACCGGTGAGACTTCTTTGAGCTAGCATGAGTCTTTTTAGTACTTACATGGGTTTTTGCTGATGGTTCATACTCCCTTGGATTGTTAGTGTGGTGAACGGCTGACACTTTTTATTTTTCTTTTAAGCCCATCTCCACCCTTTTAGCAGCCCTCAAGGCTTCTATCTCAGCTTTCAATCTATCTCACTCTTCAATCGTGTATTCAATCGTGCATTCAGGAACCTTCTCCTCCCACTGTGGTCGCCAATTTTGTGTGGATTATTTTCGACTGAGGGTAATTCGGTCAGATATTTTGTGGTGTTTCAAAGGTATTAAATGTTTGGGTGTTTTGTAGTGAGAGATTTAAGCTATCTGGTTGTATTAAATGTTCATTACCCTCATTAATGAAAGTGGTCGGGTATTTATACCCTTAATTATGGGCCACATGGGCTTTCGGGTCAAATTTATGAAACTGGGTCGAGTTCAAAAACTCATTAGTTTATTAAGCAGATTAGCAATTAGCTTAGTCAAAAGGTGATTAGTTTTTAGTACTTTTGTCTAGCTTGGATGGTTCAGTGGGTGGCTTTTGTCCGAATTTCCCGTGTCCGGTTTCTACAGTGAGTGGTGAAAATTTCTGGACTCATCAATTGTAACAAGAATTAAAATTGATGTAAGCTAATTCAGTTAAAAGATCTTGTAAAAAATTATCATTTCAAAAGAATATTTGTTTTATATTTTCAAAGGGCTCTTTTAAGAAAATTATTATACATCATGCACACTTCATCACTAAACTTCATTAAATAAATGTTAAGATAAAGCCTTTTGGATTGGTAAAGTTAAAAAAATCTTGATATATATGTTACAACTCAATAAATCTATTAGTTAAACATTATAAGTTGTAAAAGTAAATCGGAATCTAAGAAGATTAACAAGTATGTAACAATCATATTAAGATCTAATAAAGTCAAAAATATGTATCAATTTTAAATTTATTTATATATGTTAGTTAAGTGTACGATTCCTTGTATCATAACCTATTAAATTTTTAATATCATTTTGTTTTGAGATTGACTTTGTAGAGTGTTATGAACTCAATAAAATCAGTATGAGTAAATTCATATTTGAAGTTATTTGTCGTTTTAATTACCATACATTACAATGACAAGTTGCATAGCACTAAAAACATTTATTCAGAAAAAATGGAGTTTAAAATTTCTAGGTGAGACATCTTATGTATTAAAGAACCCATAATTATCATGATCACTCTTGATAATTATGAGGATTTATCAGAAAATTTATAAAAAATAGTATGCTAAAATACTATGATAACAATAAACATCTCATTAGTTTGAGGTAATTTGCGATAAATTTTATCACTCAACATCTCAAGACTAATTTGGAAATTTAGAAATGCACAATTTTTCTTGTGTCTTGACAATTGAATTCTTGATATTTTCTCGTGTTAATTCATGATAATGTATAAAGATCTTAAGCATATACTTAAGTAATATACGGATAAACTATTGTATAATGGGACATAAGTAATCCAATGTTTAGTATTCTTCATCATATAATAACATAAAAAAACTCAAGAAACTAAGAAGATTATTTAAGTGCATAAGTTCATAAGTTAAAGGAATATTATATCAAAATGGATAATTTAAAACTATATATTTTATTATACTAAAATTTACGATACTTAATAACATCCAATACAGTAAAGACGTTAAGTTCCTTATAATCAAGCAAAAATAAAGATAGCAAATAAAGCGAACTTCATTTAGTGACTCAAGATTACAATAGAAAAATAAAGATTAATCTTTGTATTTTATATGTCTCTCTGCTAAATTGTAATACTTATTAATAAACACAACATTCATGTAGGCGTTTTTAGTCTATATCATATTTAGATTCATGGGGAGTGTTGTTTTTATTTTAGATTTCTTTGGTTTAAGTTTGGCTTTCATATGGTATTTTTACTTTAGATTGTATATATACAATAATTTGTATAAATACAATGACTAATTTTTTATCCTATTACTTAATCGTTCTTCATTCAGTAGGAACAGTTGGACGTTGACACATATTGATTATAGACTTATGTCAGACCTCCATGCTTCACTCTATATAAATTCAGGGGTCATTAATGTAATAGTTAGTAGTGTAATTATGACGGATTCGCTACGTATTGCTACTGTATATTAGATCCTATTTAGTTCACTGTTAGTTATCATCTGACATTATCAGACATACATGTGTTACATGTAAGAAAACATCGTTACACGGTGCATATTTTGATAGATACAAATCAATACATATAAATGATCCAAGAGAAATAATGTAAGGATATCATGGAATTTAGAATGTTTCATCAAATGTAAATTTAGAGTACATCTACAGATTCTTATATGTCCATTTTAATAAAAGTAATCGATTTGGTATGGTGGAACTACATAGAAATTTAGGTTGCATGAGAGAATATAGTGTATAGACAAGTTTAGTTAATTTTGGGTTTGAGAATGAAACTTGAGAACTAATTAAAAGTTTGAAATCATAAAAGATGGAAGTTGTAGGTTGACTTAAAAAAATTCTTTTAATTCAGAGACTTCTAAGTAATTTAGATAATTATATTCCTTAAATATAAATATACTACTTTATAAATCTAATCCAGTACGACCAAATATTTGTTATTCAAAGAAAATAAAATCAGTCACTTCTCTTTCCTTCTTGTCCAACTTTCAACCTTAATTTGTTTTCTATAGTTGAAAGTTTATTAAGTTCATTATATTCATCCTTTATAGTTAGGTTCATATGCAACTAGAAAATTGCAAGAAGCCTCATAGCTTGTGATTAACTAAAAAATCAGAATCAAAATAGTCTTCTGTTGTAGATCTATAAGAAAAAACAAATGCAAAAAGGCAAACCAGAAAGCATGTGTCTTTTAGTTGTTGATTCATCTTGGAACCAAAGTGATTAGCCCTTAAGCGTTGTTAAGGTTTACAAACCCTACAACGATTAATATAACACGATGAACAATAAAAAGGCTGCAAACCAAGTAATATGAGATATATAATCAGAAAAACTAAAAGATAATGATCCACATAGTTTGATTTTCAGACTAGTATGATAATTAGAAATATTGGTACATAAAAAATGAAGATTGAGAAATAAAATATAATAAATATATTTAAACATTAAAGATTTACTTGAAGCCTTAAAGAGTGGATAAATATGAAAAACGTTAGTAAGTATGAGTGAGTAAATATTGACAATGAACATGATTATAAGTCAAGACTATTTTTTGTGAATATAAAAAGGCCACGCAAGGGACTAAAAATTCTTGGACTATATGTCAATTAGATAAACAATTTATAAGCTATATCAACAATATTTTAAGATCAATAGGCCACACAAGGGGTCATAAATTCCTAAACTATATGTCAATTAGCAAACATCGTTATTTTCCAACTAACGATCTTTTAAGATAAAAAAAAATGTCACGCAGGTTGTCGTAAACATCGGGATATAAACACCTTGATAATAAGTTAACGAAACACCTTGATAATAAGTTAACGTATAAAATAAATGAGCTACGTGAGAAAGAATAAACAAGTTATTAGATAAATAATATAAAATAGTTAGATGAGCTACCTCAGAAAGAACATGCACGTCATAAGGTAAATAAAATGACAAAGTTAGACAAACTACATAAGAAAAAACAAGCAAGTTATAAGATATACAGAGTGGTATAGTTAGACGAGCTACGTAAGAAAGAATGAACAAGCTATATTGTAAATGATTTTAATCAACTAGTAATTAATGACAAGCTAAATGATACCAATAATTAATATAATAAAAACAAAGTCAAAAGATGAGGTATTTTTGTTATGTTATATTCTTTCTAATTATTTTCCTACAGAAAGATTCAACAAAACGAAGAAGGCAATAAGATGACAAATTACTTAACGAGCTACAAGATGATAACATAAAGTTCACAAGTTAAAGATTATAAGGTAATGATAGTGAATTACATTTGATGAATAAAGGTAGTATAAATTAGAAAGCTCCAAAAGATGACAGAGGATATTCAATTTGATGACTTTGAAGATATTCGACTTGGGGAACTAAAGTAGAGTTAAATCAATATAGATTTTAATAATTGAATATGAATCACTTTGATGAGATACGTCTAAAAAACACGAGATATAATCAAGACAAGTTATAAGCTAAGTGAATAAGTTAAAATAAAATATATATCATTTACATGACTAATCTTTTATATAGTCTTTTATACAAGCAAATGACAATTGTTGAAATCAACATAAATGGGTTAAACATGGCGTGATTAATGATATATATATATATATATATACTAAAGAAGAAACAAAGCATAATTGGTTGTGATGCATGAAGGATAAATTATTTGAAGACTACATTATCCGCATATATTTAAGAATTGTTAGTATTTAAATTTAATTTGATATTTATACTCAAAGACTAGAGGTCGTCATGATAAGGATATAATAGTCACATAGTGGTAGAGAAATAATAACATTTATATAAGTAGTCATATAAAAATAATTAATTTATACTATGAGCTAATATAGTATACTTATAGAGGGTATATTAGTTTTTTATATTGTACAATTTAATATCTATATATATAAAAGAAGCACTTAAAATTAAAGACTATATAATTTATGACCAATCCTATTTTTTTTCTAATTTTATCACTTACTATAATATTCACAAGCTTATTTTAATATTGATTTTAAAGTTTAATATTAGCTGGATTCAAATCCATTTGTTGAGATATTTTACGGAGAATTTTAAAATTCTAAAATTATAGTTTCGGTTTAGTTATTGAACAATAACATAAAGTTAATAAAAATGAACAAAGATTTATAAATAAAATAAAGGTAAGTTACCGATAACTATCGTAGAAGATTAAAAGTACCAATAATCACATGGAGCTCGAAATTTACCAATAATCACATGCAATATAAATGTTTCTAACAATATCAATGAATACACAAAACATATACACCTTTAATAATTAGTTATTTTAACCTCCAAAACAATATTTATTTCAAAAGTCTAACTCAATTTTTTTTCTACAACACATGCATTTCTATTTTTTAATGACGAACAAAACAAAATCCATGGGTGATATTTTAGGTAATTGTTTTAGGGTAATTTACCAATAATAACCCAGTTACAAATAAAAATTCCATATAGCAACCCAAAATTTGAGAACGTATTGATAATCACATGATTTAAGAACTTAAGTATTGAGAACCACTTATATTTTTTTAATATCCATCATATCTCTAGTTTGTTATTACAATTTTGATCTTGTTTTTATTCGATCAATCTATTGTTGTTGTTTTATGATTATATGATTTTTTTAACATGCGTAATAATTATTTTTTCTTTTGTGTTTCGGTTGTCAATTTATGTGAAAGTTGGGTGCAAAAATACGAACAATTTTTTTACTTGAAACAGCAAAAAATAATAAAGAAATAACAACAAAAACATATAAAAATTAAAAAACTAAAAACAAATTTTGAAGTTATTTTTTTAGACATCAAAAGAAGAGTCTCATTCTTGAGACTCTTTTTTTTTTCTTTTTATCTTAGTCTTCAAACTCTTCTTCCATTTTACTAAATTTCCTCTCTCTTTTCCACGAGCATGATAAGGTTAATCATTTGGGTACTCTCATCTCCATAATATTTAAAATATTATGGAGAAAAAACTTCATCATCAAAAGAAGATGAAGAGTATTCTTTTATGGTTATCATTTTCTAGTTTTATTGTCATTCTCGTGACCTATCAATTGGTGATAAATTATTAAAACGGTTGAAAGTGGAGTCATCACTAGATGAGACAATAATTATAAGAGCCATTATGAAATAAAAATGTTTTTTTATGTATGAAAGCCTAATGAAAGTATAAATTAAATAAATAGCCAAAAGTTAGAACCATACACTCACTAATTAAAGTTTATTATTTTAGTAAACTAATTGTTGTAGTTATTACCGCAGTGATGTCGATTTATACTTTTGTCAAATCAAAAAATTAATTACCCTACTACAAATTACTAATAAGTTTAAATATTAGTAGGATAAAATAGGTGAAAAGATGATAATTTATATTTATATTAACAGGTTTGAAATCAAATATGTTTTAGCTATAAAAGTAAACATTTGTTAGTTGTGTGTGAAATTACATTATAATATGTTGCAAAAATTAAGAGTTGTAATGAAAAAATACTAGTGTAATTAGTTTTGAAATTACTTTATAGTGGATTGCGTAATTATGTTTTGGTTGGTTGTGAATAACAACTTTGGTTACGTAAATAGACACATATTATTAAATAATAAAATTGTAATTAGGGTGTGCAACTATAGTTTAATTGGTTGCGAAATTATGTTAATAATGGTTGTAGTTGTAAAATAACAATATATATATATATATATATATATATAAACGATAAAAGAAAATTAATAATCCAAAAAATGTAGTTTAAAGGCATGAAACTTTGAAAAAAACATAATTAAAAAATAAAGTAAACATTTTATGCTCTTTTCTTGATGCAAGATCTTCTTCTGTTTGACCAAGATGTCATTTTGAATAGTTTTTTTTTATAATAACTTAATTTTCCTTTATTAGTTTTTCAACGGGATTTTTAAAACTAGTATTACTTTGTTCCTTGATTTTTTTCCAGTTCTCTAATTTATTTAATGATATATTATTCTATATCTAAATCTAGATCTATATATTCTCACTGCAAAAAAAGACATGTCTAACCGTGGTTGCATAATTACGTGCAATCGTATTCTGAAAATATATTTTTAGATGAGTTAAACATGGTTACATAATTGTGAGTAATTTGGGTTCGAATTTCGTTTTTTGGTTGCGAAACAAAATAATGAAGTTACATTGTGTAATAGATTTTTCAAGTCGTTTGATTCATCATGAGCATTTTTTATTTCTTCTGTGATATGAGATGTATTTTTAATTAATGATGTAGAGGATACTAATTCTTTTGATATTTTTTAATCTACATTACAAAATTAAAACACATGTAGATTAATATTGAAATAAAATGTCATTTTGGTTACGTGAATACGCACAACTAAGTTCGAAAAGAAAAAATCAGTTGGAACCTTTAAACATGTACACAAGTAGTTCTTAGGTTATTAATCATATTTTTATTGCTTAAAAATATACTAATCATCCAAACGAAACACGAACAGTGCTTATGTAATGCATACTATTAAAAACATAACAATTGAAAACTTAAAGACCAAATAGAGTAATTTATCGTGAAAACCTCATTTAGTAGTTGATTTATGTTGATATGCTTGTGATTTCACTGTAATTGTTGCTGAAAAGTTTAATTTTAGAGATTTATGAGTTTCGATTTTAGAGAGAGATGGAGAGAAAAAAAAAGTTGTAAGTTGAAGAATAAATTGAAGTTATTTTTTTATACCATAGAGGTATTGTTAGAAATTTTTATTTAGCACGTGGTTATCAGTAAACTTGAAAATCTAGGTGGTTATTGGTATTTGTTTCCAGCAAAAGTAACATTTTATTTAATGTAAACCTTTACATTTGAGTCACCGTTTTAGAATACACATGCTTTATTTACATTTAATAAAGCTTCATTCCAAAATAATATCGCTATCTAAATAACTGGAAGCCCACCAGTTATTTGATGAAAATGTGAAATTGAGGAGAAGTAGAGTATATCTACTGTAATAAGTTAAACCTTATTTTTTTTCATGCTTCTAAGTTTCAATTTTCTTTTATTATTATATAATATTTGTAACAATCTTTAATTATCTCTAGCTTTAGCCTTCCACATATATTGCAAATGAACTCAATCAGTGAAACCTTCATTTTCATTATGCATTTTTCGATTCCAACATAAACTTCATTGGAGATGAAGCTTATATAGGTTAAGGTTAAATTTCGTTTTCATGAAGACCAAATTTAGAATCAGCAAAATCTGATGTAACAAACAAGATGTTTATCATACAATTCTTCAATCAAGTATCACTTCAAAAACTTTATGAGTTGAGTTCATATGGTCTTCTTAAGTATCTTGTTTTCATCTGAAATTGATTTTGTTTCTTTTGTATTTATTGAATCCAACTTTATGGTATACAACACTTTAAGAAGGTTTTCGTATAGACAAGACCTACATAGATTAATTATTTCCAGAATAGTAGCAGTCAAGCAATAACCCGTTAGTTAAAATGTTAGTATTATTTCATAGTTTTCCTTATAAGGATAATAATGAATCTAGAAACTTAATATGCTTGATGCATTGGTATCTCATTATTTAGTATACACTTTAGGATCCAGTATAATAGTATCAGAAACATAACTTTAGAGCATAACCAAAATGATTCCCCAATCTTCTAGTCTAATATAACCTAAGTCATTCCTTTTTAATATGGTGATTGCCCTCATCTGATTGGGGCTTGATATTTGTTAAAGTCAGCCTTCATTTTGCCGCCCAACTACCTTATTTTGATTTCTGAGTATATGAGAAATTATCATGTTATGTGTAATAAGTTTTCTGCAACATGATAGCATAAGTTATAAATACCATGAAGCTTTACCCTTAGTTAGCATCTCAATCAGAATTTGTGAATCAGTTTCTATATCTAGGTAGTCAATCCAGAAATCTTTACTAATCAATAAACCATCTAATAAAGCTCTTCTTTCTGCCAAAATGGGGGTAAGTTTGTCATATACTCTACCAAAGCCAACAATAATATCATCCTTACTATCTCTGATTATCCCTCATCCACTAGAATCACATTAAGTTGGCAAAAACCATCTTTATTTAACTTCTACCTATTAGAGGTATCCAGTTGAACAAAACAGATTTCCTTTAATTGGATTGGTGATTGTAACAACCTATATCTATAACAACGTTAAGGTCTTTAAACCAATAAACTTTTTTAAACACGTTGGCTTGACTAAACCTATCAAGATATGTTTAGTGTAAGTGATAATAATCATGACAGTATAGTTACAGTCGTTAAACTTAGCGTAGTTTCTAGCCCTTCATAAAACCCAGCAAATAATAGTAGGTATGATTGTTCTAATATGAACAACTTTATTCATAGACCATAAACAACTTATAACTAGGTGAGCTATAATCATATATTCCTCTAATCTAATACTAAATCATCCAGAATATTAACTCCAAGCCTCCAAAGGATATTACATGACATAAACAAGTTGTTGATGCTTTCAGAATTTTCAGAGAACTGGCATTTATAGGCTAGAACAAATTTCCTCTTCTGAAGAATAAAATATACTAAGATCGAGGAGTTTAGTATTCTCCATAGTAATATTGAAAATTTTCTTGAAGTAATACTATTCCAGATTCTCTTGAACATATTGGAATTATTCCTTTTAATTCTCAATCCGCTCCAAGTATCTTTAGTTTTAAAGTCGCCAGCTATAAGTGAGGACTATTTTATAGCGCCCTCCTTTGTCTCTTTGACTGTTATTCTCTAAATTTTATGTATGTCTGATAGTAAGACACATATCTTTAGCTTATAAAATACCCATCATTATCTGTTCCAAAAGGAGTTGACATTTTCTTTTGAGTACCAACTATTATTTTCATTACTTGATATGATTATGAAAGGCAAAGATTCACACTATCTATATGTCCATAAGTCTATTTCAATTTTAATTAATTTCCAATATATATTATTCATCTAACTCTCTAACATTAATTAGCCTTTTCCATGTTTAAGAATAATTTTCTGAGTAGTTAACATGAAGAGTATGAAGATCCTTACAATATATATATTATACATATTCCAAGACTAAAGAGATTTATGCTCTATAAATCTATACCATATATTACTTGAGTATACATCTTGTAGGTTTTTATTTTTCCTAATATTAAGATCACCTTCCTCATAAGGCATACAAAAGTGAGTCCATCTAGTCCAAATAGTATTAGTGTCTTTTGTAGAACCCCACAACAACTTATTAAATAATCTTTCCATTATGTCAATAATAAACTTAAGGAAAACACAATATTGTAGGCAGTAAATAGGTAAATACATCAATGTGGTTTGAGTTAAAATCAATCTACCACCAAATGATAAATGCTTACCCTCCCACTCCATAATTTTACTCTTACTCTTTGTAATAAGAATATCATAATTGCTAGCTTTATTATTTGCATTGATTTTTATTCCAAGATAGTGGATAAGAAAGTTACCAGCTGTAAAACCATACTGTAATTCTAGCATTGTAAATCTTAACCGAGAAACTCTTGTAGAAATTATAGCTTTAGTTTCCAACTTATTTATAGTTTGGTCTGCTTTGTTTTGGTAATGTTGGGCTAAAAACATGGTAGGTCCTCCATGTTTGTCAATTGTCTAACGTCAGTCCATTTTATTTACCTCTGTAATAAACAGATCCCCCACGTTTTCAAAAACGCAACAAGCATATCTTTTTTGAAAACGTGAGGGACCTGTTTATTAAAAAATGATATGTTTGTTTTGTTTTTGAAAACGTGAGGGACCTGTTTGTTATAAAGATAAAGAAAGGGAACTGACGTGAGACAATTGGCAAACACGGAGGACCTACCATGTTTTTTACCTCATAATGTTATAAGAAACTACCCAATCTATCTATATTATGAGCTGAACCATTTATGAAGTTGATTAAATTATGTGCAAAGGCTAAAAAAGTAATGGTTAGAGGATTTCTTGATTTAAATATTATTTGTTTATTTGTTTCAAACAACTATTTTAAACCACGAATTAAGTATTCCTCAACTATTATGAAAATGCTTAAGGATATTGATGAGTCCGGAAATGTTCGCCACTCACTGTAGGAACCGGCCAGGGGCAATCCAGACAAAAAATCACCCACTGAACTATCCGGACATGACAAAAGTATTAAGACATTAAACACTTTTCGACTAAGATAGTTACTAATCTTCTTAATAAAACTCATGGGTTTTTGAACTCGACCCGATTCCATGAGTTTGACCCGAAAGCCCATAAGGCCCATAATTAAAAGTATAAATAACCAACCACTTTCATTAATGAGGGTAATGAACATTTAATACAACCAGGCAGCTTAAATCTCTCACTACAAAACTTTTAAACATTTAATACCCTTGAAACACCACAAAAAATCTGACCAAATTACCCTCAGTCGAATATAATCTACACCAAATTAGCGACCACAGTGGGAGTTGTTCAGAGTAGTCAGAAGATATCAAGGGAATGTTATGCAATAACACTGGCCCCTAGAACTTTGGGGGCAGTTCGGATCAGTGAAGATTAGCAGTTGGAGGGTCCCTCTAGGGAGAGGGTAAAATTGATGACCCCAGAGAGACCCTTGGTGTTTTAATACCAATTGAACAGGTTGAGACTCACTCTTTGGCTGAAGAAAGAAGTGTTAAGATCGGATCTAAGATGACATCAGAACTAAAGAGCAAAGTGTTATCTATTTTAACAGAACATCAGCATGTTTTTTCTTGGTGCAATGCTGATGTAACCGGAGTGCCAGCAGATGTTATATCACACCAGCTATCCATACGAAGAGATGTAGCACCCGTTGTACAAAAGAGAAGAGCTTTTTCTAAGGAGAAAACTGATGTCATAGTTCAAGAGGTTGGTCGGCTTACTAAGATGGGGCACATAAAGGAATCTCATTACCATTTATGGACAACCAATCCAGTATTGGTAAATAAAAAAAATGGGAAGTGGCGTATGTGTATCGATTTTACTAACCTTTATAAGGCTTGGCCAAAATACCTATATCCAGTCCCCCGGATTGATCAGTTAGTGGACTCCACATCTGGGAACAAGTTGTTGTCCTTTATGGATGCCTTCTCTGGGTATAATCAGATTCAAGTGGAGCCGAAGGACCAAGAACATACTGCTTTTGTTATTGATAAAGGCCTTCATTGTTACTAGGTGATGCCTTTTGGGTTAAAGAATGCTAGGGATACTTATCAGAGGTTGGTGAACAAAGCATTCGCTGATCAGATTGGAAGAAATATGGAAGTCTACATTGATGACATGATGGTAAAGAGTGTGGAAGAAGAGTTACACTTGGCAGATCTGCAAGAGATTTTTGCCAACTTGGTAAAAGTTAATTTAAAGTTGAATCCATCAAAATGTGTTTTCGGAGTGCAGTCCAGGAAATTTTTGGGGTATGTGTTAAGTGAGAAAGGGATACAGCCTGATCCATACCAACTTAATGCTTTATTGCAGATGGATCCTCCTCAGAATATTAAAGAAGTACACAGATTGGCAGGGAGGTTAGCTGCTCTAAACCGTTTTATCTCAAGGTCTTCGGATATGTGTGCCCCGTTTTTCCAAACTTTAAAGGGTGCCAAAGAATTCAACTGGTCTCCACAATGCGATCAGGCATTTGATGAAATAAAAAAGTATTTATCCTCCCTCAAAACTCTGTTTAAACCTATTGATGGAGAAATGTTGTATATATATTTAGCAGTCTCCGAATGTGCCATAAGTGCGGTGCTAGTAAGAGAGGTGGACAATTATCCTCGTCTGGTGTACTACATCAGCAAAAGCCTGATGGATGCTGAAAAAAGGTATTTAAAACTTGAAAAGCTAGCACTTGCATTAGTAATTTATGCTAGAAAGATGAGGCCCTACTTTCAGTCTCATTCCATTGTCGTCCGGACGTCTTTTCCCTTGAAAAATGTTCTTCAAAAGGCAGACATATCAAGCCAAATTACCAAATGGTCAGTAGAATTGGGAGACTATGACATTGATTTTTCCCCTCGAACTGCAATCAAAGCTCAGTCTGTAGCTGATTTCCTAGTTGAGTTCCATTCAGACAAGAGTACTAAACAAGCTACAGGTGAAAATACTAAGAAGCTATGGGTTCTTCGGACTGATGGTGGAGCAAGTACCATGGGTTGTGGTGCTGGGATATGTTTAACCTCTCCGTACGGCGACAAGCTGTATCAGGCTATATGTTTAGCCCTGATTTGTGGAGCCAAAAGGGTCAGGTTAATGAGTGATTCTTAGCTTCTTATCCATCATGCCCAAGGTAAATTTGAGGCCAAGAAGGAGAAGTTAACTAAATATGTATTCATTCTTAAAGAGGTGGCAGTTAACTTCAAAGAAATCAGCTATGAGCACATGCCCAGAATGGAGAATACACTAGCAGACTCATTGGCAACCATAACATACTCTGAGTCCTACCCATGGACTCATGTGCATGAGTGCCCATCCATTCAACTCAATCATAACAAGAAAGAGGAGGAAAGTTTAAATATACAAGTGGGTCAACCTAAAGACTGGAGGTATTCTCTTCTTCAATACATTTCAGATGGCATCTTGCCTCAGGAAAAAGCAGTAGCAAGAAAAATGAAGTATAGGGCTCGTGGATTTTTAATCATAAGGGACATCCTTTACAATAAGTCTTTTAGTAAACCTCTCTTGCGATGTTTGGGGATTGAAGAGTCCCGAATAGTGTTGTCCAAACTACATGATGGTGAAGGGTCAGCACACTGTGGTTATAGAGCTTTAACCCGAAGAGTCTTCTTGGCCGGATACTACTGGCCCTCCATAATGGAAGATGCTAAGGAATTGGTAAAGAAGTGTGATCCATGCCAAAGATATGGTAATGAAATTCATATCCCAGCTGTCCCTTTGGAGTTGATTTCTGAGCCAATACCTTTTGCTCGTTAGGGGCTGGATCTGGTTGGACCTCTACCTATGGCGTCCGGAGGATGCAGAACTATCATTGTAGCCATTGATTATTTTTCAAAGTGGATAGAAGCTGCCCCATTGGTAGAAACTACTTCAAAAGCTGCTATAAAATTCATTTTATCTAATATATGCTGCAGATTTAGGGTTCCGCAAAAGATAACCACAGATAATGGGCCACAATTCGATAACAATGATATGGAGAATTTATGTGCCTCTAAAGGAATTCAACATTTCTTTTCTTCTCCTTTTCACCCACAGGCGAATGGTCAGGTTGAAGTGGCAAACAGAACCATTTTGTCCGGTCTTAAAAATAATTTAGAAAGGACTGCTGGAAAGTGGCCAAGCTACCTACAAGAAATGTTATGGGCCTACCAGACTACTCCTGGAGCTGCTACACAGGAATCCCTATTTGCCTTAGTATATGGTATGGATGTAGTTGCTCCCATAGAGGTAACTCTTCCATCATACATAGTCCATAATATTTCCGAACAGGCTAATGAACCGGCAATGAGAAGTCAACTCTTCTTGATAGAAGAGAAAAGAGTTAAGGTTCACCTTAGAGCCACCCATTACCAGGGATTAATGAGAAACAGGTTTGCTTCCAAAGTCAGAAGAAGGGATTTTCAACCAGGAGATAAAGTGTTGAGAAAAGTCTTCCTACATACTAAAGAAAAGCACTTCGGAAAGCTAGCTCCAAATTGGGAAGGGCCCTATGTGGTCATTGAAAAACTTAAGCCTGGGACATACAGGCTTCAAGATAAAGATGGAAGAATCTTCAATCACCCCTGGAACATTGAACACCTCCGTTTGTATCTAGAACGAAAGTTATGTAAATATTTACTTGTTTAAAGTCAATGTAAATATTAGGGGGCATACTCTTTCCTACCCTGGTGGCGCGGGGAGGTTTTAATGAGTTGTCCGGGCTTTTTAATAAAATTTGATGCCTTCTTAAAAAATTCAGATTTGTTTGATTGATAGTTTCCTTAAAGCCTTCTAAGTATCATTGACATGTTGGATTGACGTGGTGGAAGGATGACCATTTAAACATTTGTCATCGGAGAATTTAAACACTCTCACTTTAAAATACTTGTAAAATAACAAGGGGCTATTTAAACATTAGCCATTAAGATTGGGCAAACATAAAACAAGGCAAGAATTATGCAAAATAAAATTTCCAGGTTAGTACCGAGGAATGATATTAATACATGTAAGAATGCCTTGGCAATCCAAGGATTTTGAAGTTTAAAAAGAAAATGTTTATCCGGGCACGAGCCGAACACGATTACAAAAATTCCTTGGCCATCCAAGGACTTTAGTCTGACATGAGGATAAAATATAAATAGAAGATAGTTAAAATTTTAGGTTTGGACTCCCTCAGATGTTCCTACTTTATCTTGTTTCTTCTTTAGGTCTTTGGGTTCATCATTAAGGCTCTCTCCGCTCCCTTCTTCCTCATCAGTGGTATCATCATAACCACTGGAATAGTTGTGCTTATCACCATCTACCATAGTATGGAATGGGAGATCTTCGTACTCCACATATTGCCATAGAGTGCCAAGCGTCCTCTTCGGGAATGCTCGACGAAAAAGCAAGACTATGTCAGATTTGACTTCGGCATACCTCTCTTCTTGGGAATCTATCACCTTGTTGGTGTATACATCGATCTTGGCCTGGATTGTCTTCTCATGCTCCTTTATCAAATCCTCTTTCTCTTTGGTGACTTTAGACACAGCAGCTTCAAGAGAGGTTTTGTCACTGGACAGGGTTTGGATGACATTATCCTTGGCCTTCACCTCCTCCTTCAAAGCAGAGAGATCATTCTCCAAGCCAGAATATTTGGTTTGGAGTTTTGTGTTAACTATCTCCAAAGTGGCCAGCCTGGTGGCTAAGTCTTCTTTCCCTTCTTCAACTCCTCGAGCTCTTTCCTCAATGCCTCAACACTTAGGATTGGCGTTAAGGAGATCGTTAGATAAGCTCTCTTTGTCTGTGTTGAGTGTGTTGATAAGGGTAGATTGGCTTCGCACTTGCCTCTCCAGGTTGAGCACCGGTTGAATATTGCGCAGCAAGGAGTGAGTCACCATGTCATTCTCCCCTGAAACAGAAAAAGACTTACCATTGAAGGTAACCACGTTTGAGGAGCTTAAAGGAATTTAGGGGCCAGCAAAGTCATCTTTTTCAAGGTCTCCAAAGTAAAGGCCAATGTTTTGGAGGCCAATATTTTGGAGGCTACTGATGTCTACTTCATCAATATTGATATCCCCTCCGGTACCCTCTTCGGTGTGCAAATCACTTGGGATTTTCTCTGCCAATGTGGGGTCTGTTGGGTCGGTTGGAGGAAGAGATTCTGAAGGCCGGAGAGCGACTTCATCCCCCAAGGAGATTTTCTTCTTCTTGGCTTCCCTATCTCCACCATGTGCTCCCCGTTTTTTATCCTTCTTGGGAGCCTTTGAAAGATTTGGAGGTTCACCTGCCTCTTTGATACTCTCATCTTCAACCACTTGAAGTAGAGTAGCATCGATTCCTCCTTGTCCCTACACTTCCTGATTTGTTGGGACGATCTCCTCACCACCACCTTGAGCAACCTCTGTTGCAACCTACTTCTTCTTACCCTTCTTTCCCTTCATCTTACTTGGGGATTCTGTTTTGGAACGCAAAGCCAGCTTGCCATCATTCTCCTCCGTTCTATGGAGGATGACAGCCGGAGGAGGTAGAGTGTACCAAGCATTGAGACTCAACTGGCTTGGACAGAGCTTTATCAGATGAAACTATCTAACAATCTCTGGGTCTAATGGAAATTTGAGCCCCCAGTTGAACAGCTCCGTATAGATGACTATCTCGCTCAGCTTGTAGTCCATTGGGGTCTCCAGGGTGACCGGTATCCTCACCTTGACAAACTCAGGGATCCACCACTTCGTTCGGATCCTGCCTAACTCAGCAGTGTGAGTGTAGACATAGTTGATGTTCTGCATGGCCAGCAGATACTTCACGTTCACCTTGTGGAAGCAGGGTCCCACTTTGCCTTCCAAGCACTCCAGCAGTTCCGGATGTTTCAAACACAGTTTCTCTTTACCCTTGCCTTTTTTGTCGGTGGCAGCTTCCCCTGTCTATCCGGAGACGTCGGTCTCAAATGGGGCTTCTTTTATGTTGTCCTCCATCACTATGGAAGGTTTGTCAGTTTTTATGGGGGGGGAGTGCTGGTTGCAGGCTTTGTAAGTTGTCCGGACGGTTGAGCATCACCGTCTTCTTAAGGGTCTGGTTTCCGGCTGGGGATCAGGTCCGGAGGGCTCATTTTGAGAGCTAGTTCCAGTGGCCTTCGGGCCAGAGGATTTATCCTTTGGGACTCTGATAGATGCCCCTGATCCTGTAGCTTTATCCTTGGCCCCAGACTTAGGAGGCCCTGATTTTGGGGACCTAGATTGTGAAACAACAGCTTGACCCTTTACTAAGCGGCCTGTTTGGCGAAGTGTGACCTTTTCTGGGGATTTCTCAGCATCTGACCCCATGGCTATAAATAGAGAGGGTCTCCTTGTGCTTGATACAGCTATTTCTTGTTCAACAGTGGGTTGTGACTCCTGAAGCAAGGAGCCTGATACAATGGGCAAAAGACTTGGTTGAAATAACCGTCTGGGTTTGGAAATATTAGCAGAAGATGAACCTCAATCAGCCTCTGAAGATGGTGTTTTGGGCTTATCGTTTGGAGAAACTGGAAGACCCGCAACAATGCGTCTCTCTCGCTCAACCCTTTGTGCTTTTTCTAACTCCGAAAGATTAAGCCACCCACCTTTTACCAATGTGTTTCTTGTCGTGAACATAAACCTATACAAGAAGAATTTTGAGAAGAGAAGTGAAAGCTTTGAAATATAGATATGAGAGAGTGATGAAGATGGTAAAACAGTGAAAAGAAGTAATTTATACTAGTAAGACAAAAAGAGTTTCCAAATACATAGGATAAAACGAAAAGACAAAAGTAATGATTGAAGGCGGCGCTGACGTCATGTGTATTAAATGAAGAGGTTGCTTTTTGGGATTAGTGGGAGCACCGTTCTAGGAGGAAAACAGTTGGTGAGGCAAATCAAAAGATGACACGTGTCCCACGATCCATGACAGAACTTTTGAACTTTTGAGAAGTATTCAGTCCGGAAAAATCCTGAGCTGAACACTTAAACAGTCCGGAGAATGTTACAAGTGCCTAAGAGGATTTTTTAGGTCTTGCCAAAGGCCTTCGACAAAACCTATAAAAGGGGCTACTGATGAGTCCAGAAATGTTCGCCACTCAGTGTAGAAACCAGACAGGGGCAATACGGACAAAAAACCACCCACTGAACCATCCAGACATGACAAAAGTATTAAGACATTAAACATTTTTTGACTAAGCTAGTTACTAATCTCCTTAATAAAACTGATGGGTTTTTGAACTCGACCCAAAAGCCCATAAGGCCCATAATTAAAAGTATAAATACCCAAGAATTTTCATTAATGAGGGTAACGAACATTTAATACAACCAGGCAGCTTAAATCTCTCACTACAAAACTCTTAAACATTTAATACCCTTGAAACACCACAAAATATCTGACCAAATTACCCTCAGTCGAATATAATCCACACCAGATATAAGATCCCATAGCCTTATACATTTTTTAGCTTTAAAATAGCCCTTAGTCTCACCATTGACTACAATTGATAGATAAACTGAATTAATTAAACTAGAAATTATGTTTACTAATGAGGAACTAAAACCAAAAAGCTTCAAAATCTTGAGGATGAACTTGTGTGATAACCTATGAAAGACTTCGGGATGTCCACCTTAACCATGGCATTTCGTCCTTTATTTTTTTGTAGGTATCATTAGATAGCTCTTTAGCAGTCATGATATTGTCATGAATATTCCGTTAATGAACAAATCCTCTTTGTTACCAAAACTTATCTTGGGCAGAACTAGTGATAATCTATTATTTATAATATTAGAGATAGCTTTATTAAACATGGAGTATTGTTACTTTAAGTATAACATGGGTTATTATTGGTAACTTACCCTTTTTTATTTTCTTATTTTCGTAACCAAACCACACGTATTTTCACCTACAGAACACAGTCTAATTTTTTTAATTCTAAACCATGTTTTCAACACAAATACACATATTTTTACAACTACAAAATATTAGTTGTTTCACATCCACTTAACATGTTTTAAAGTTGTGATTATAACACTAAAAAACGACTAAAAATATATTGGTATTTAAAAAATTGAGACTTATGAATACTTTAATTTTAAAATGAGATAATTATTCGTACTTTATCGAAATTTAAATGGTCTAATATTCCTTTAAAAAATATTTAAAAACAATAAACATAAATAAAACTTACAACTGAAAAAAAAAACCTTTCAATAAAAAACAACGTGTTTAAGTCAAACTAAATAACGTAAATTCGCAAGGACTCTGCAAAGACGATTCTCTTCAAGAATCCTCTGAGGATGCAAACCGAAACCCATATGTTTCCTTTCTTTCATTAATTTGCTTCTTCGGTATTATAGAGATCTATAACAATCAAATATTTAAAGAAGAAAAATTCCCAGTTCTTCCTGCAAAATATATCGATGGAAAATTATCGAAGAACCAATACAAGAAATCTTATGCAGAAAAAGTTAAACCCAAGATCAAATCCTCATACCATAAATTAAAAACAGGACCATATATTTTTCCAGTATTCCAAAGATGTAAAAGATCTGTTAGTTTAGCAATCTAAAATCACCCTCATCGAAAAATTCACAAATGGCTTACAAAAAAAAATCCTCTTTGAATCAATTCTTGAGTTCTTTTATGTTCAAAGGATCTTATAGTTTCAAAATATGGGACTCACGTCATATACTGTTCGAATTTGATTTAAATGAAGATGTTAGTTGTTTTCTGGGTTCGAAATGTTTAGAATTTCGGCGATTCTGTTATGCGACTGTTGAGATGGACACCGGATTTTAACATAAAGATTGAAAGTCCAATTGCGCTAGTATGGTTGATGATTGATATAGTTCCCAAATACCTATATAACTCGAAGGTCATGTACGATGTTTTTGCATCTTTAAGAGTCCCTTATAGATTAATCGTTCCAAATAAAAACAAAGCATACAAAAATGTTTGTTTTGCTCAAATTGAATTAGATATTTCAAAGAAGCTGCATCATAATATTTGGATCGGTTACAGAAGAAACTATGGTTGTTGGCTATCTGTAAGTTACAAAAATCCTTCTTCATATTGTGAATACTGTTATCATTTGGGACACAAAGTATCAGGTTGCAAGAAGGCTAAAAAGAATGAACAAAGATAATAATAGAGAAAGAGAACAAATAGATTGATATTCAACCTTTAGAAAACCCAGACAATGAAACTCTGAGCAGGAATATAGTCAGAAATATTCATACATCTAACAAAGTTTGCAGACCAAAAATCAAGTCCATTGTGACTCAAAAGTGTCAAACTAAGGAAAAATGATAATTATAACTCTGTATTCAATAAAAAGTTACATCAAATAATAAAGATGATGATATTGATTACACTCTGCCAAAAATAACTAGTCGAGAATCATCAACACCATAAGAAATAGAGATCATTGAAGCATTACGGAAGCTGGATCAAGGTTATATACAAAATAACTTGCAAGACTATGAAAACATGTACTCTAGTAGAAATACTCCTGAATAAGACAATATAGGTAGCAACCCCATTATTATTATCTTGAAATACACTTCCCCATACCTGGATTTCAATGTTATCTTGAACCGAAAACTCAAATCAGCCAGAAAATGGGAAAAGACCTAGTAAATTGGTGATTAAATCTCTAAAATATTATGGGAACAACACGCTTTACAAATCCTTTTCTGATAATAATAAAGATTGTTAGTTTGAATGTACGAGGCATCAATAACAACCCAATAGTGAGAAGACTGATATCAATTATCAACAAAGAGAAAATTGAAATCCTGGCCATTCAAGAGCCCATGCCAGCATTGAGAAAATAGACGAAATTGCTAAAAGATTGGGTTTTACTAGATACACAACTAACATATCTAACAAGATATGGCTTTTATTGAATGAGGATTCTCACATTGATACTCTTATTAATCACGATCAATTCTTACATATGGATGTTACTTACCATGTCATAGATAATAGCTTTAATATTACTATTGTTTCAGTTTAAAAGGATGGCTTCTTCAAATAAAGGTTGGTTTACTGTTGGAGATTACAATGTTATTACCTTCTCCAAAGAGCAGCTTGGTTGCACTACTATGTGTCAGAAGAACATAAATGATTTTAATGAAGCCATTATAGACTGTTAGCTTGAAGATGCAGGATATGATGGCTCAAAATTCACCTGGAATAGAAGCACAAAATGAAAGAGTTTAATTATAATAAAAATATGTGGACTAATGATGAAAATTTCAAAATTCACCGGTGGCTCATAATTATAATAATAAAAATAAAAGTTTCAAATTCATGAATATGTGGACTAATGATGAAAATTTATTAAGTATCATTGAACATAACTGGAGGCTCAAGATTAATGGCTACCCTAATCAATTTTTTTGGTTCAAGTTGAAAATGATTAAAAAAATGTCTAAAAGATTGGAACATCAACCATTTTGGTAAAATCTTCAACAAAATCAAGAACAATGAAGAGAATGTTAAGAAGATGAAGTTACATCACACTAACGTTAATAGTCCTGCCTCCAAAGCTACTTTAGACAAAGTAAAAGTCTGCATCCTTATGCCTTAAGAATATAAGAGAAATTTTGGAGACAGAAATGTTATAACAACTGGTTAAGAGACGGATACAGTAACACAATTTTTTTTATCATGCTTATGTTTCAAAGAAAAGAAAAAAAAAATGCGATCAAAATCATCAAGGAGGATAACAACTGGATTCTTGACCCTGAAGCTATTGGCAAGTCTGCAGAATGTTATTTTAAAAATATTATCTCTACTTACCCTTACAACAACATTGATGAAGAGAATGACATAATATAGGATAATGTTTTTGATAACATACCCAAGCTAGTTATTATTAAGGAAAACGACTCTCTTATGCAGCCTACTTGTGAAGATGAGATATGGAAGATAATCAATAACATGAACCCATATAATGATGTTGGGATTGACAGGTACAACATTTAATTTTATAAAGTGTATTGGAACACCATTAAGACCAATCTGTGCACCGCTCTCAATTCCTACATTAATGGTCAGAGTATCCCCAAAGGTATATTCGCTAATTGCTTATGCTTAATACCAATGCCTACTAATCCTTCTTACTAGAATAACTACAGACCTATTGGTATGTGTTCAATGTTAAATAGAGTCTTGTCTAACCTGATTAATTCAAGACTATAAAAAATCTTTCCAAACATTATCTCAAATACTCAGGGAGCTTTTGTGAAAGATAGGTCTATACATGAGAATATACTCATAGTTAAGGAATTAATTTACAACCTTAATTGGAAAACCAAAACATGGGAACATTATGATTAAATTGGACATGTCAAAAGCATTTGGAAGAATATGTCACTCTTTTGTAACTAAAGTCCTTACATCATTTGGCTTTTCTAAGGATTTTGTAAATTGAATTTATAAGCTTATAAAGGATGTCAACATTTCTATGCTTACCAACAGTGATGTCATTGTCTATTTAAACCTCAAGAGAGGCTCAAGGCAAGGTGATACCTTGTTCCCAAGCCTCTTCATACTTGGGGAAGAAGTTCTAAAGGGGATTATTTCAACTTATTCAATTCTAGCAAAAAGATGTAGTTTGCAACTAAATCGTAATTTATATGTCTCTTGTTTAGCCTTTGCTGATGACATTTTAGTCTTACTAAATGTTTGGATTCTTCTATTGAAAAATTAAGAAGCTTCTTGGACAGTTATCAAATTTTTTTTGGTCAAACAATAAATAAAGAAAAGGCAAAGATAATCTCTTCAACAAGACTTCAGGAAATCACAATTATAAACCTGAAATGCCAGACAAGCTTTACAGTTGAAAATTTTCCAACTAAGTATGTGGGAATATCTCTTTGCGGTAACAACAAATCAAGAAACTTCAGTACAATCATGGATAAATTTAATGCCAAAATCACTGAATGGGATAACAAACACTTATCTTATGGGGGAAGACTCTCGGTTATCTCTTCTGTCTTGATGTCCATTATATGTTTTTGGATGCAAAACAGTTTAATTATAAAGTACATAATCAAAAGACTTGAAAAAGTATTTAATAAGTTTTTATGAAGATTGAATTACACTAAAAATAGTATTCATTGGTCATCATAGACATCTCTCTGCCTTTAGAGGAGGGTGATCTAAATATCAGAAATTTTGATGATATTCAGATAACCTTCTCTCAAAAGTTATGGTTCCTTTTCAATAAAAATGATAGCTTATGGGCTCACATGATGCATAAAATATGTATTAAGGTTCGTTCATTAAAAACTAATTATAATAAGTCTATTCACTAATTTGGAAAAGGTTTTCAGGTATAAAAGAATCAGCTGAATGCAATATAAAATGGATTATGGGAAGATAAGAGATGAACTTTTGGCTTGATGATTGGCACAATCATCCTCTAATTACTAATCACAACAACAATGGAAACAATAATTGGTTCATGGAGGCCAAAGTCAACTCATTGTGGAAGAATAACTCATGAGATATTATTTCTATGAAAAGTTTCCTAACTAATGACAGAGTTAATCAAATCAAGCAATACAACATCAACCTTAATATGGAGGACATGATGATATGGAAATATTCAACTGATCACAACTTCAATAAAAAGCTAACATGGAACAACATAAGACAACATTTCAATCAAAAACTACATTCCAATTGAAACACAATAACCCCTAGAAAGTTCTCATTTCTCTTGTGGAAGCTTATTAAAAACTACATTCCAGTTGATTTAATAATGAAAAAAACAAACATTTAAACTTGCCATCAAAATGTCAGTTTTGAAATAACTGTGAAGACACAAATCACCTATTTGTGAGTTGCAGTTATTCTTGGCATATTAAGAAACATTTTGGTGACTTGTTTAACGTTAAGATCGAAAAATACATGGTTTTAACTCATGTAATTAGAAACTGGTTATGGTTTTCAAAAAAGAATGTTCACATGACTCATGTTATTCCTCCAACTATATGTTGGGTGATATGGCCAAATCAAAACAAATCTAAGTTTAAAGGAGTTAGTGAGTCGGCCAATACTTCTATCAATGTTATTAATAGAATTATAGTAGGCTTGGACATTTCTAACATATTAACCAGGAAACACTAGACAAATGCTACTGAGACATGTTTTATTTAGGATTTCAATCAATTAAAAGTAGAAACAAAACAAAGCAGTATACCTCAAATGGATAGCTCCTAAAAATGACAAAATGAAGATGAACATTGTCACAACATGTCTTCATAACAGAGAGTCAAGTAGAGGGATGATATTACGAAACAAAAATTGAGAAATAATTCAAGGCTTTGGTAATACATTTAGGAAACTATCTCCTCTTTTAGCTGAAGCCATAGCATTAATCGAAGGCATATAATCTACAAGAAGAAAAATTGGACAAAAATTAATATTGAATTAGACTGTTGAATGCTAATCAAACTTCTAGCTGAAGGAAAAACGCCTTGGTACCTAAACATTCTTCTCACAATTTGCAGAAAAGTAATAACTTCAACAATGACCATTAAGCATATCTATAGAGTCCAAAATCAAGTCGCAGACTGGCTTGCTAAATGGACTCTGAGATGCAAAGAAAAACAAAGCTTTGCTCATTTCCTAACCCCAAACCAGCTAATGACCATTGTTCTATTAGAAAGTCCGGGACTTGGTTATATCAATTCAAATCCTGACTAAAATCTTACCTTAATTTTAATACTATGTTTCTGTCCACCTTTTGTATTTATGTTCTCACAAGAAAGCTCATAAAAAGGCAGCGATAAATGGAAGCTTAAAGAATTTCTTTACGTTGAATGAGAAGTCGAGCTGGATCGCAGAGTCTGGAGTCGCTTATTCATCAGATTATTACTTTTAGAAAGAGACTACTTATCAAATCGATCTTAGAGAGATTTTACCAGATTATACAGATGAATATGCCGGGATTCATTCCATCTTGTGATAATTTAGGAAAACTTTTCAGAAAAATGACCCTCTTATTTTCATAAATTGAAATATTAGTTTAAGTCTTCAACATTGTAAATCCGTTGATATGGATCCTTAGGTTTAATATATAAATTTAGTTGGAATGGAAAATTGATTAAAAATTTCTTCTTAAGCTGAATAGGTTTGATCTAAGATAAAATATGGAGGAAGCTCTTTCAAGAAGCAGAGGATAAGTTCAAGAAACCAGAGGAGTCCAATTAGCCGTCTCTGGTGTCCTTCTCCGCAAAGGCATTCCTCTAAGCTTCCTCAGAGGCGCTTCTCTGAGATTCCTCATCCTTAGATTTCCTCCTGGCAATCATTCTCTTTCCACATCCCTGTTTCCGGTCCCTCTCTGTTTTCCGATGATGGCTAAAAAAGCCTGAAGCATCGATGCAGATTTCCCAGCTCTAAACATCAATGCTGAAATCAACGCTCCGATTAACTTTAAGAATTTTTTTTCCGAAATTCTTAAACCAAAGCTTTCACCCAAAAAACCTCATCCTGAGTTCGTCAAGGAGGGTCAAGACCATATTTCTGTCCAGTACTCGAAGGAGACCAAAGATCTTCCTTTATTACAAAGTAGAATCACCCTAATCGGAAAATTTACCAACAGAATACCCAAACGTGTTTCTCTCCAACACTTTCTTGAATCATTCAAGTTCAGGGGCTCATACAGTTTCATTACGATCGACTCTCGTCACGTCTTGATTGAGTTCTGTCTTAAAGAAGACGTTAGTCTTCTCTGGTCTAAAAATGTCTGGGCTGTAGATGGGAAAAACATGAGAATTTTAAAATGGAGCCCGGACTTCAACAAGAACATTGAAAACCATACTGCTTTGATATGGGTTAGATTTGAGAGAATACCAGAATTCATGTACAATTGCTCTGTTCTTCAGGATCTTGCTTCAACATTGGGAATAGTGTATCGTATAGTGATACCTGATAAACACAAAGCCAACAGAAACACTTTTTATGCTCAGGTCGAGATTGATGTTACTAGGAAGCTTAAGAGAAGCATATGGGCGGGCTTTGGTGAGAATGATGGGAACTGGATTGGTATCAGCCATAAGAACGCTCCAGGATATTATCACAGCTATTATCATCTGGTTCATAACACTGAAGATTGTAAAAAGACTGAACTTAAAGAGAAAGATAAAGAAAGAAGCATTGAAATGAAAGATGTTATTAATACTGATGTTGATATTGTTCAAGAAAGCTCCAATAATATACAAGCTCCTAAGGTAACACAGATACAAACTTTTAGCAAAGTGTATAGAAGGAAACTCAAATCTATAATTACATAGAAAGACAAAGTGTTTGATCCTAAAGTAACTACTAAAGTGGCCCCTAACACTGAAGAAGACTACACTTCTCCAAGAATGATCCTGAGATAATTGGTGCCCTTCAAAGACTAGACTCTAAATTTCAAATTAATCTTGAAAATCAGAATGTGGATTCTTCATCTCCATATCTCAATAATATTTGAAGATGTGATGCTTCTCCATGTGATTCTCCTAGATTCACTTCTCCTGGTCATGATTTTAACTCGATTATCAGCCACAAGATCAAATATGCAAATAGAAACAAGTATAGCAAAAAACTGTCAATAAACTCTCTTCGCAAAAGGGAGAGCAAACACAGCAAGTCTTTATCTGATAATGATAAAGATTGCTAGCTGGAATGCTCGTGGAGTTAACAATAGTACTACCTTAGCTAGGATTATATTCATGATTCAAACTGAGAAGATTAAAGTTATGACTATTCAAGAGCCTATGGCCAGAATTGATAAAATGGAAAGCATTTCTAAAAGAATTGATCTTGTTAATTATGCTGCTAATTGCTCTAACAAGGTGTGGGTGTTTTGGTCTTGTGACATTAATCTTTCTGTTAATCTTGATCATGACCAATTTCTTCACATGGAGATTAACATTAACAACTACTGCTTTAATCTTACCTTTGTTTACGCCAAGAATCAGCGCTCTTTTCGCAAAGATCTCTGGAAAAACATGGTTTCCATTGCTAATGATAACATTCCCTGGTTGGTTGCTGGTGACTTCAATGCTTCACTAGCTCCGAAGACCAGCTTGGCTGCTCCACATTTGATGTTGGGAGCTCTGAAGATTTCAATGAAGCCATCAGAATGCGTTATCTTGAGGACACTGGCTATGTGGGCTCCAGGTACACATGGAGCAACAACAGATGCTGGAAAAGATTAGACAGAACGTTAGTCAACAACAGCATGATCTCTACTATGCAAAGTGTTCAGGTGTTCCACATGGTCAGAACTTGTTCTGACCATGCCCTTTTACTCATATCCTTATCAAATAATTTAAATACTGTGTCCAACTATAACAAATGCAATTTTAAATTCATTAATGCATGGGCTAATGACTCTAAATTTCTAAGTCTAGTTAAGCAGAATTGGGACCTTCCCTGTCATGGGAATCACAACAATATTTTCTGGTTCAAACTTAAAAGACTCAAAAAACTGCTTAAGGATTGGAACATCAACCATTTTGGCAACCTCTTCAAGAAAGTGAAGGTTGCTATTGATGATGTTAACTCTAAGGAGACCATTCACCAAAGTGAGAACAACATTAACTCAAAGGCCAACCTTGCTAAAGCTAACAACATCCTAATGCAGGCTCTCAAAAATGAAGAAACCTACTGGAGACAAAAGTGTTTTAACACTTGGTTGAATGAAAGTGATGGTAATACCAAGCTTTATCATAGATATGTTTATAAACAGAGGAAGAAGAATGTAATAAATGGCATAAAGGAAGATGGCATTTGGCTCCATAGTCAGAATGACATAGCTAAGTAAGCTGAATCTTACTTTAAAAATATCCTATGTACTGATTCTTATGCTAACTCTATTGATTTAAACTTAAAAATGCAGGATCACATTTTTGAAAACATTCCCAAGTTCATAACTGATTCTGACAATCAAACAATGCTCAGACCCACAAGCATGGATGAAGTTTGGACTATTATCAACTCTATAAATAGCGAAAGTTCTGCAGGCACATATGGGTTTAACACTTTCTTTTTGAAAACATGCTGGGAAATTATTAAGTTTGACATTTGTAATGCCCTTAATACCTATCTTAAAGGTTGTAGTATCCCTAAGGGTGTCTTTACCACTGGAATTTGTCTAATTCCTAAAGGCTCTAATCCTATTAATCAGGATAACTATAGGCCTATAAGCCTATGTACTATATTCAATAAGGTTATTTCTAGTCTAATTAACAGAAGATTAGCTGATCTCCTTCCTAATATTGTTTCTAACAATCAAGGTGCCTTTGTGAAAAATAGACTCATACATGAGAATATTCTTATCACAAAGGAGATGATGCACAACATTAACAAAAAGCCTAGTAAGGGAAACATTATTATGCAGCTTGATATGACAAAAGGCATTTGACAGAATGTCTCATGCCTTTGTCCTCAAAGTTTTAACCTGTTTTGGATTTTCTAAGGATATTACTTCTGTTATAAGTAACTTGATATCTAATGTTATTATTTCTTTTCTCATAAATGGTTTAAGCATTGGATACTTTCCTAAAAAAGGCTTAAGACAGGGAGACCCCCTGTCTCCAAGCCTTTTCATTATTGCTCAAGATATTTTTATTAGAGGTGTTTCTAATTTATTCAAAGCAAATGAAAGTATGAAGTATTATATTAAATCTGGTTACCTTTTACCAAGTTTGGCTTTTGCAGATGATATCATCATCTTCACCAACAGTCTGCCCACCACCATTGCTAAGCTGAGCCATCTGCTTGAAAACTATCAATTAATATCTGGGCAAACTATGAATAAAGAGAAGATGAAAGTTATTACCTCAACTAAATCTTCCCTAGGTTGTGCTTCAAGACTGAATGTTGTTATTGGCTTCAAGATTGACTCTACTCCCTTCTCCTATCTGGGCATCACCATCTCTGCAAACAACAAGGGGAATAATTACTTACCTCTTATTGAGAAAATTCATAACAAAATTCAAGAGTGGGACATGAAACACTTGTCCTTTGGGGGCAGAATGTCCCTCATCTCTAATGTACTTCATCCCATTGTTTATTACTGGATGCATAATAGTGAAATCCCCACTATTATTATCAATAAAATTGAGCTTTGCTTCATTAGATTCCTCTGGAGGTCCGAATATAATGAAAAATCAATACATTGGGCCTTATGAGGTCAGCTTTGTAAGCCTTATGATGAAGGTGGGTTGAATATCAAAAGATTGATTGATATTCAACACACTTTCAATCATAAGCTTTGGTTCTTATTTAGAAAGAACAAAAGTCTCTGGTCTGACCTTATGCACAAAATATACAGCCCTGACTCCCACCCTCTTAAAGCTAAATGCAAGCCCACTAATTCTACTGTTTGGAAAAAACTCCATTTTATTAAGGATAAGGCTGAAAATAACATAAAATGATCTCTTGGTAATGACTCTGTTGACTTTTGGCTTGATAAGTGGCATAATATGCCTCCTTTACTCACCAACCTTAGTACTAACAACTGGTATATCTCTGCTAATGTAAAGTCTTTTTGGAAAGAAAACTGCTGGGACAACCAAACTCTCATGAGCTTCCTGTCTCAGGATAGAGTTAACCATATAAATGGTTTAAAGCTCAACCCTGATCAGGAAGACAAGATAGTTTGGAAACTATCTAATGACAGTACTTTAACACTATGCTGACTTGGGACAATGTTAGAAACAAAAGTAACAAATCAAACTTTTTCAAAAAAAATTGGAGCCATTTTATTCCAAAAAAAATCTATTTTTTTTGCTGGAAAATCATTAAATTTTTTATTCCCCTAGACAGTATTCTTTCCAAGAGACACATTATCACTGTCTCCAAATGCCAATTTTGTTGCAGTTGTGAAGAGAAAAACCACCCTTTCGTCAATTGCAACTTTTCATGGGCCATTTGGAACTACTTTGGGTGCCTATTTAAAATTCCTATCAGGCAATTCATGACTCTCAATCACATTCTTCATTGTTGGTTCCGGTTCTCTAATTGCAAATTTCATATTACTCATCTGGTCCCCCAAATAATTTGTTGGACCATCTGGTATAATAGAAATTGTTCTAAATTCAACAACACTCGAGACGATTTCAAGAGTGCTGTCGACAGAAGTACTAGAATCATCTTGGGCATTGACTCAGGAAACAAACTGCATTCTAAACACTGGTCCTTTGTCATCAACGTAGGTTCAGCATTAGAGTGCAGCACAATAAATAAAAGGAAGAAGAAAGCTGTGTACCTAAAATGGCTAGTCCCCAATCCTGGCAGACTCAAAATTAATGTTTATGAAGCTTGCTGTTCTTCGGGGGAGTCGAGCGGAGGCATCCTCGTCAGGAATGAAAACGGAGATATCATAATCGGTGTAGGTTGTTTGTTTGGGAAGCTGAATGCGTTTCAGGCAGAATGCAAAGCCCTTACGAAGGACTGATCATTTGCAAGCAAAACTGATGGGAAAATGTCGATATAGAGTCAGATTGTCTGACTCTAATCAACATGCTTGCAAACGACAACTCTGTCCCCATTCACGAGCCGGTGAGCACCATCTGTAGAAAATTGATCCACTCTCGAATGACCCTCCGTCACATATCCAGAAATCAGAACCATACGGCTGACTGGATAGCGAAGAGAGCCATTTCCGATCGCCAAAACTTCTCCTTCGTGGGCGGTAACGCTCTGATTCCCCTTCTAGCCATCACAACCCTAGAAAGTTTGGGAATCAGATATCTCGATCCAGACTAGACTGTCGCTCTGATTGTTTTGAGGTCGTTGGTGCTGAATCTGAGACTCGATTTAGGGTTTCTTCAATTTGGGAATTTCCCAAATCTGTCGATTCACTTACTAAAGACTTTTCTTTGTATTTATTTGCAATTTAGTCATCTTGATTGTAAAACTCCCAGTTTGGTGATAAATTGACTTTCTTTAAAAAAAAATAGAAAAAAAAGAAGAAGCTGAATAGGTTTAAAATTATTTTATGATGAGAATAATATTATTTTTAAATAACTAAAATGTTATGTATTCTATCTTTCTCAACAGAAGAAAACAAAATCGAACCAAAACCTCAAAAGTTCTCTCCTTCGACCTTATGGCTTCTGCCATCTTTCTTCACACTCCCTCAAAAACACTAAACTAATTTCCCCTTCTCAAATTATAGGGTTCATCGCTCTGTCAGATCGACTCGCCAGAATCCTTAATTTCACATGTTATTATCTCTCTTGGTCCGTTTGTATTTCGTGGTAAGTTCTGTTCCCACTTGGTTTATCTCTTTCTTGATAATTTAGTCGAATTTGATCTCAAGGCAATTTTTTTGGTTTGTTTGAATGCTCTCTAAATCGTTAGATTTTGCTAAAACTTGTCAAGATTTGATTACTTTTCATGACATCCTATAAAATAAGCAAAAAAATGTTATTAGAGTTCCCATCGGGTGTGTTGCTGTAGTCTCCTTCAATTTATATCTTTTTTTTTCCAAGATTGGTTAGTTTTAGTCAGTGTCTTCGTGTCTTATGAACTTTAAACGATTAAAATTTGTTTACTTAATAGTTTAGCCATAGAGAAAAGATGTACTTGATACACTAGGTTGCTGAAGAAGGGAATTTGTTTGTTTTGTCACTTTCGTTTTTGTTGTCAAATTGCTGTTTATCTTTGATATATGTTTTGGTATCTACAAAATGTAAGTATGATTACCATGTATGTCAGTGCAGTTTATAACTTGGAGTGAGCTGAATACTAAGCTTCAACTTAAACTTTAAAGCTGTAGAGTTTAAAGATGTATGGTCAAGGTACTTTTACACCTATGCCACCTCCAATGCAACCACACCCTGCAGGTCAGCCTCCTCGTCCGCCACATTTCCAAATGGGACCACCTGCGCAACAAGGGCATCAGCCTTTTCTCCCATCTCATGTTGGTCAGCCTGGTGCTTCTGGATATCATAATGGTCCACACTCTCGTCATAGTTCCTCGGCTCATCAAGTAGCACCCAGTGGGATGGCTAATACAGGTATTTCTTATCAACAACAGCCGCCTCTTCCTCCTCCTCCCCCGCCTCAGGGTGGCATTCAATTTTCACATATGTACCAGACAACCCAACCAGATTCACAATATCAGATACCTCAACAGTTTCCTTCTAGAGTGTTTCTTCCTCCTCCACCGCCGCTTCCTGTTCCTTCACAAGGGCAACCATCATTTAGACCTACACAACAGTCAGGTGGACAGGGTCTTCAAGTTCTTCCACCACCACCTCCACCACCTCCCTTTTCCCCTTTTGGAAATTTTGTGCCTTCCAGGGTTCTTAGTGTGCCACCAGCTCCACCATTGTCGCCACCGCTACCTCCCCCTTCCCCACCTAAAACCACTAATAACAATGTAGTTCCGGATAATGCCATCGAACTTGTGCATCCACATGAGGGTGTTTTGAATCAGGAAAACAAAACGGGTTTCGTTGAAGATGATGTATCATCAAAGCAAAGTCTAGTACATGATATTTCGGTATCTCCAATGAAGTCTACAAAAGCCGATAATGATTTTCATGTTGATTCAGACACAGAGATGGAAGGTTAGTATAACTCGTTGTGATGTCCGATTCGACCAATAATTTTTTAAGATTATACACCTGTAGAAACTATGGAAATTGTGTGCTAAATTTCTTATTTTTCTAACTTGCTTAACCTTATTTGGTGGTCAAGACGATATCACCCAGCCTGATGATGACCGAGGAATGATCTACTCAATTAGAGATCGGAACTGTGCATCTGACTTGATTCATAACAAGCACGGTATGCAGTTGCCTGAATCAGGAGGTTTGGCTGAATGCAACCAACCCAGGGATGGTTTGTCGGAAACCTCATTACTAAAAGAATCAGTAACTGTGGATGAAGGTTTTACTCTAATCTTAGCCAAAAGTTTACACTTTTTTACTCATCTGTAGTTATCTGGTTTCAGTTTTCTTCCTCTATTATTGAATCGTGAAGTATTAAGTTCCAGCATTGATGAAAATCCTGTGTTATGAGATTCCTTCATTCTCGTTCACCCTAGTACAAACTTGAGAATTACTGGACACTCAGCAATTCCGTAGTTCTTTGTTATTTACTTATTTTAAATTATTCCAGACTAGTGCTTTCGATGTTGGTATTTGTAATTGTATTGTTATTGTTGGCAACAACTTGAGGGCGAGTTGTGTTTTCTAATACAGGAATTTTAGTTCCGTCGGACCGCAAAGACTTGCCTTGTGCTACACCTTCAAGAGTCCATAACCCAAACTTGAGTTCATGTGGAGCTGTTGGACAGCAGTTGCATTTGAGCTTAGAGAATTTTGATGATCATGTAGCTGAAGATAGTTGCCAATCTGAGGTTTTAGCAGCTGGTAATGGAGACAATTCTGAGATTAATCATGGTATAACAGGAGATGGCCCTGTTAGACTTTTACAAGACTATGTTTCTGATGATGGCTCAGAACATGATGCTGGCCCCTCCCTTAGCACTGCTATCAATCACATGGCCTCGCCTGCTGTAGATTCTCCAAGTCTGCGTAAACATGCTGGTTTCAGTTCGGAGACTGTTGTGGTAGTTAAGAATCTCACTGAGTCTGGAAATGTGTTGGGAACGTTTTCTGAATCAAGTAAGCTGCACAGGGGCCCAGAAACTCCTCCCGTTTTAAATGGAAAGGTTGAGGAAATCACTCTGATACCTAATGCTATTGAGAAGCTGGTTGATTACGCCAATGACAAGTGCACCAATCATGTTTTAATCGAGCAAGCAGCTTCTCATGTGAACTCCCATGAAGAAGAGGCTCTTGAAGGAAGTAAAACCGTTGTTGCTTCTACAAGTAAGCTTCAAAAGAAAAATGAGATGAAAGATGCGAGATCTGCTACAACTAAAATTAAAGTGGATAAGTTTGGAAGAATTCGCAGACAAGATGGTAGTGACAGTGACTCTGATGATTTACAACATACTGGAAGGCGTAGGAGAAAGGGTAGAAGCCGTAGTCGAAGCCGTAGTCGGAGCCGGAACCGGGAAAGAAAAAGAAGCCTGATCCGTGGCCGGGGTCGTAGCCGAAGTCAAAGCAGAAGCAGGAGTAGGTCCCCTATAGGCGGCAGGAGGAGGAAGAGAAATTATCCACTGCACAGTAGAAGAGGGAAGCGCAGCCGTTCACGCAGTCGCAGGTAGGCAAGACACGTTGTATATTCTAGGATAGATAATACTCTAATTAATTGTTACATTACAAAGTTATTTTGAGATCACAATTATTGCCCAAACTAATTCGGTTTGTTTATTTTATAGCCCATCCCCAAGAAGTCGAAGAAGCAACATAGTTCTTGACGAAACCAGGCAAAGGGGCCAAAATGTAACATGTTTTGACTTCCGTCGTGGAAGATGTTATCGTGGAACGGCCTGTCGATTTTCTCACCATGATTCTCGAAGTAATGTTGGATCTATGCGCCATAGGAGCACCCAAGAGCATCTAGATGTCGACACACATTTAAAAAGTTCTAATTCAAATGAAGAGGTCAAGCATAGGACTCAGAAATTAGCAAGCCAAGAGCATGATAATGTGAAGAACGCTCAAGATATTCCTGGTAGAAGCGTTGGGGCATCTATTCAAGAACCACCTACTACTTTCAGTGAGAATCAGGAGGAATCAAACGACTCGGAGCATATACCTATAGAACATTGTGCTAGTAGACAGAATGTACTTTCTCCTCTGAAGAAATGTGGGATCCAGCAGTCCTTATTCAGTACTTCAAATCCAGTGATTGAAAACAGTGATCGCCTGCCTCAGCAAACCAATAAATTGAACTTATCAGATTCATCACCGTGTCCAACACCAAATACTTCCGTTAATAAACTTCCTGTGGTTGAAGCTTCACTAAATGCGAACATTCTACCTGCTATCCATCAGCCATATTTGCTAGGTTTAAGTTCTGCACATATGACTCACCAAAGTAATGATCAGAATGTTGCTGCTGTTGCTGCACAGACTACCTCAGGTGAAACTTTTCCTCCTTACACAGTGAGCAACCAACCATCTAATATCTCTTTTCCTTTGAATTCCTCTTGGAGTTCCTTACCACTTCCACCTCCACCACCTCTGCCTGCTGGTTCTTCATTATTTCAGCAGAATCCCATACCTCCAGCGAAAGACCTTCGGTCTGAGGGCATACCAAAAAGTTATTCAACGGAAGTACCTGCTAGTTCTCACTATGGTCAATTCCAACAGCAAGCCTACCCTCCAGTGCATGATCACAGTCGACCCTTGTTGCATTCTCCTATGCCCATGTATCATCCACCTAACCAATATTTTGAAGGTGTTAATCTTTCAAGGTTAAATCCCAATCTACAGCAACCGATGCAGGAATTTAGTGCACTAAATTCTTACTCTCAGAGTAGCCATCATTATAGATCTGTGCCTTTACCAAGTGACAATTTGGCACCTAGCAGATTCTTGCAACAATCTTCTCAATTGCATCCGTACTCGCAACTGCAGCAGCAGGAAACTTACAGGTCTCAGCAGCCCATAAATGAAAATCCTTGTAATTTGCCAGCAAACAGCAATTCTGCATCAGGAATTCCACCAGGGGTTTTAGACAGAAGTCACATATCATGCCAGCCTGATTCTGGTGGACCAATAAGTTTTAGTTACTGCAATGCCTATCCATCTACTCTTGAGCAGCACAGTGCCCCTAAATCTGTTTCTGATAGTTTGAGGCAGGAAAACGATGCAATGTATAACCTCACTGCATCTAGTTTTGGCCATGCTCCGGCTGATGGACAAGATGTTAGTGGTCTCGGATCAAAACAATTGCCCATCTCAACGAACGCAGAACATGTTGTAGGATTGGGTGGCAATCAATATGACCCCCTTTTTGACAGCATTGAGCCATCTTCCAACTCGTTTAAGAAATTTGAGCATGCTCAAAATTGGCGACCTGATAGTGATTCTAAGATTACTTTTGGACTTGGTGGCTCCAGCAGACAACCGGAAGCTGAAGAAAACAGCACGAGAAAAGAGTTGGGAGCTGTTGCTTCTGCAACATCTGAGAAAGAAGAATGCGGTGAGAATGCTGATGTAGAAGTTGGTGCTGTGGAGAATGCAAGTCCAAGCACTGCTGATGTGGAGAATACGAACAGTGATGAGATTGAGATTGATCAAGTTAAGTCCAAAGGAAAGAGCAAGAGCAAAGAGTCCAGATCGGCAAAACTTTTCAAGGCTTCCCTGGCAGAGTTTGTAAAGGAGGTTCTAAAACCATCATGGCGACAGGGTAGCATGAGCAAGGAGGCATTTAAGACCATCGTCAAAAAGACTGTGGACAAAGTGACTGGAGCTATGAGAAGCCACCAAATACCAAAGTCTCGGGCTAAGATTGATCAATACATTAACTCATCACAAAGAAAACTCACTAAACTTGTTATGGTAAATCCTGCTTTGGTATTTATTATTATTTATTTACGGAACGGAACCAATAGTCTTAATTCAGCAGTCACCCCAAAATCTTAAATGACCAAAGATAGTCCTAACATTGACGTCGCAATGTTTCGATGTTTTACGATTTGTCGCATCTAAGTTGTAGCACATTTCATTGATATATATTATATTATAAGTTGAGTGGTCTTTAGCGGTTTAAACAATTGGATTAAAGGTTACCTAGCTGATTGTTTACATACTACTAACTTAGAGAATTTGGATTTGGACCATAGAACTGCACACCCGTCCTTTAGCAGTGACCTAAGATGCATGCGTGCTTTATATTTTCCCATCAATCTGCACCAAGGGCGTATGTGGTGTGCCAGTCCATCTCACTATAGACTTACCCAAGGACATTTCACTAGGCGTGCTGGAATCAAGTTTGTGGAATGATCTGAACATAGATATAGCAGTTGATTTGAAAAGATATAATGCTATTTACTTATTCCTTCCTGGTGACCGGCTGAGTTGCATTGGTGTTAGTACAAGAAGGTATTCATGTTTAGTTTGTTAATTTGTTTGCTGTTTTTATTCTGGTTAATTGTTCCGTCCGTGTATGTTGTTTTAGGAGACAGGTAATGTTGGCTTGTACATTTGATTTTAAAATGTTGGTGTGGTTGCCCGTGCAGTATTATGTAACTTTATATGGCTCTAAGTAACATAGTTTCCTGTTCTATTTTGCAGGGCTACGTTGATAAGTATGTCAAAGTATAAAAGTTGGCATCAATTCAAAAGTGATCTCAGTCATCAGCAAGGGAAAATTTTGTCTGTATGAGTCAGTATGTTCCCTATGACTTTAGACTATCTTTCATATACAATCAACCCAGCTGTGCAAGTGAGATTGAGTTGTTGGGAGAATGGAGAGGGTAAGTTCTAGATTGGTGGTTTGATGTCGGGTAATTTCGAAAGATAAAAGAAAAGGATATTGGATGGCATATCAAAAGATGATTTACTATTGACATTGGGTCCTAACCTCAGAATTGTTATGGGGAAACTCTTAAAGTAAATCTTTTGTCAATGTATAGAAAGATTGTGTGTTTTATTTCCAAACGTCCTTGTCTATACTGCTTCCTAGTAGGTCCTCAATTGTTTGTTATTTTCTAAATTATGTCTTAGAGTGGAAAGATTCTTCTTGCTATAACGATTCTAATGTCTAAGATAGCTAAGTTCTTTGTACTTGTGACTTCTTCTTGCTATAACGATTCTAATGTCTAAGATAGCTAAGTTCTTTGTACTTGTGACTTGAGAAGTCAGTTTTCGGTCAATGGCTGCTCCATCTCTAGATAACGTTTTGCAGAAATAATAATCGTATAACATGTTTTTGTTAATAGTTGTTCATATCTAGACAAAGTTTTGGTTTAATGTGTAATATGTTTTTTCGGCAGTGACCTTTTGAAAGAACCTGGTAGATACATTATTTGCCGCTGATTATCCAAACAGCTTCTTGTGCCATTAGGATGCTAGAAGCTGGTAAGTTGGTGCATTATGGTGTTTCGTTTTGTATTTGATGTTGTAGAATCCAAGCAAGAGTCTACTGATGGTTTCAGCATTCCAGATATTCCCAGTTTGATAATCCTAAGATAATTGAAGGTTCTGCATACGGTATGAAAACAAATGTAAATGTAATGATCAAGTTTTAAACTTGCTTGGGTAAAAGTATTTGAGTAGAGAATACATAGATGTGCCCCTTTGTATGATGACACATAAATGTATATTATATCCTTTTTGGTAATATCAATGACTGAATTAAACCAAATATTGGACTGCATAACACATTCTTTTTCTATAGTTCGATAATAAATCAAATATAATGTGGCAGTATATTATGGTCAATCCAACCGGTTTTTTGGCAAAATAGAGTAATTTAATTTTTTTATATAATGATATTGATATTCAATATCAATTAACAATATCGAAATTTTAACAAAATATATATGATTTAAATATGTTAACCACGAAAGCAATATGTTAAAAACAATTTAATATAATTTTATTTATATGTTGGTTTGATATCTAATCATAAACAAAGATCATTTATATCACATTCAATTTTTAAAAATAAGATTGATTTTTAATGCATAATTTAACTCCATATATGATAGTGAAGGTCTAAGAGTTTAGTTTCTAATTAAAAAATAAATATTATAGGTAAAATTATGACATTTCCTGTAACAGTCATAGAAGATGTAGAAAAATAATTTTGCATCAACATATTTTAGATTAAAATTTAATTTCATATGGTGGCGAATATTTAGAAGCCTAGTTTGTAATGAAAAACTATCAATAAAATTTCTAGACAAACCTATCGTATTTCTCGTAATAGTCGCCGAAGGTGTCAAAAACCTATTTTGCATCGATAGATTTTAGATCAAATTGAAATGTAATTATACACTTATTTAGATTGATTAGATTTATATGGTTGCGATGATCTACGAGTCTAGTTTCTAATCTATAAGATATCATATTAAAATAAAATGTATTAGAATTGCTATAACATTTGTCATAATTATTGTTGAAGCTCTCAAAATCCTATTTTCCATCAACATCTTTAGATCGAACTACAATATAATTTTGCACTGATTGAGAATGTTTCAAACATTCCATATATTATTGATAAGATCTACTAGTGGAATATCTAATGCAAACCATATCACATTAAAATAAAAGATTTAGACAAATTTATTACTTTTCTCATAATAGTTGTGGAACCACTTAAAAATCCATTTGCATCAATAAATTTTAAATGAAACTGAAATGTAATTCTGCATTTATTTGGAACATTTAAAATCTTATTTTTTATATGATTGCAAAGATCTACGAGTCTAGTTTCTAATACAAATAGACAAAGTTATGAAAATTATCGTAACAATTGTTGAAGCTATCAAAAACCGACATTCCATCAATACATTTTAGATCAAATTGAAATGTAATTCTCTACTAATTTAATTTTTTCATTTTTAATCATATATGTTTTACTACGTTTGACATCTTTTCATTTTTAACTATGTTAAAAAAATATCAGAATTAACCGTACCAAACATATCAAAAAATGGTATACCATAAATTGGTAAAATATTTGTACTCAATTTTGTATACAGAGTGATACTATATTATGAGGGCTAGAGTAGTATAAACATGAATATGCTAAATCTGAAAGGCTGCCAAATTACCTTTCATATAAGTAGGAGAGTTTGGAACCGAAATTTAGAACGTTCATTTGATTGAGCATATTTGAAATCAATTTATTCACTTAAATGACAATAGCTGGAGGTACACATAGTCGATCTTGTTTATCGCTTCCGCTTTCATGATTGTATATTCATATTATTGTTAGAATATACATTAATTAATTTATATTTATGTATTTACATTTGGTATCAAAGAATGTAATTTCCTCTCCATTGCTTGTTATGTGTGTTATTATATGAACTCTTATTCTTCATATTCAAGATACAATATGTTTATTTATCCATAATGCATGATTCTAGTCTTCTATACATATTTTGTGGTTCTGAACTTTGGTGTAAATATGTTATTTGTATTTTATATTACAGTTAACATAAATAATGTGATTAACTTATGATTGTTTGTCTTATTTCGTTGATATGTACAAAGGTTATAATAATTAGTTAAAAAATTATGGTCATAAAGATCGTACATGAACAAAGATTAAAAAAAATATCAAGTGATTTAAAATTTTAATAATTGAAGAGTAGCCATAATATCTATAGTTATTTATTTTTTAAGAAAATCATATGTGGAAACTAGATATAGATTTGCAATTAATCATATGTGATATGATGAAATATTCCAACTGGATTTTTTTTTATATTTGTACAATTAAATGGGTTAAAATATTAAACTATGTTTCATAATAGTTTCAGCATATAGTTATGAATCTAATTTGAGTAAGAATTTAGTCCACATGCATGTTTTATGTCGCTATATTTATATTTTATGCATAATTTGTATTGGTAAATTATAAATAAGTTTAAGTCTCAAATTTTTATTTATAAGCATGTATATATATTTTTTACAACAATTTTAACTGGAAACATTTCTGATGTCAATAATGACATTCCTGAATTAAAGGATGATAACTATAAGGTGTGAAAATAATGAGTTATTTTACAATTGGGATGGATGGATATCGGCTATGCTATTCGGAAATATGAACCACCTAGCATAATTGAGATTAGTAGTCGTGATGTAGTTGATCTTTATGAAAAGTGGGAACGATCTAGTCGCCTCTCAGTTATGTTCATAAACAATTCGAAGGGAAGTCATTATGGAAATACGAACAATCTATCTGCTATCCATGAACCACATTCGCTAGGTTTAAGTTAGACACATATGACTCAACAAATTACTGATCCAAATGTTGGTGTTGTTGCTGCATAAACTATCTAAGGTAAAACGTTTCCTCTTTATACATTGAGCAACCAACTATCTAATTTCTCTTTTTCTTTGAATTTCTTTTGGAATTCCTTACCACTTTCACCTCCACCAACTCTACCTGTTGGTTCTTCATTATTTCAGCAGAATCCCATACCTCCAGCGAAAGATCTTGGATCTAAGGGTATGTCAAAAATTTATACAACAGAAGTGCATGCTAGTTTTCAGTATGGTCAATTCCAACAACACGCCTACCCTCCAGTGCATGATCACAATAGACTTTTGTTGCATTCTTCTATGCCTATTTATCAGCCACCTAACCAACATTTTAAATGTGTTAATCTTTCAAGGATAAATCCTATCTATAGAAACCGATGCAGGAACACTAAGTTCTTACTCTCAGAGTAGTCATCATTTTACATCTGTGCCTTTAACAAGTGACAATTTGACACCTAGAAAATTCTTGCAACAATCTTCTCAATTCCATTCGTACTCGCAACTAGAACAACATGAAACTTACAGTTGCAAGTAGCCCTTAGATAAAAGTACTTGTATTCTTCCAGCAAACAACAATTCTGCATCAGGATTCCCACTAGGTGTTTTAGACAGAAGTCACATATCATGCCAACCTGATTTTAGGGGACCAATATGTTTTAGTTACTACAATGCCTATCAATCTACTCTTGATTAACACAATTCCCCTAAATCTGTTTATGATAGTTTGAGACAGGAAAATGATGCAATGTATAACATCACAACATCTAGTTTTGACGCAATGACTAATTCAGCCATAGCCCATATAAATTATGGATTAAGTCGATCATCCGGGGTAATGAAGAAAGAGAAGCATCGTAAACTCCAAATTCGTCAATATGAAAAGCGTCGAATTCATTAACGTGAAACGAGTCGGCTTTCAAAAATTAATGAAAATGAGGAGAATGTCATGTATGATCGGTCACAATTTAGGGAATCAAATTTTGATGTACAATTGAGTACTTGCAAGAATGCTGAAAAATATAGTATGTAGTGTGTTTCTGAAGCTGCCTGAAGTAATTTTCCAAATCTTCACGTGGTGAAGCAACAACTAGACGACAAAAGGAGTAAAAAAAGATGAAATTTTGCACGATGAAAAGATTAGTGAAAATAATGAGAAATTTCAGTATGATGTCTTCTATGATTGCAACTTCGGAAAAGAAGAAAAAATAGCCTCGTCGACGTAAGTGAATAGTTTCTTTTTTTTGTAAATGTTTTATATGATGCTTTATATTTTTAAAAATTCATGTGACTATTTTAATAACTAAATGTTCTTCATCTGCAAATTCCTATTGACAAAGGGATATCGCTACCGATATTCTCCAACCGGACATAGTTGGAAAACTTGTGTATTAAATGAAAAATTTATAAATTTGTTGTTCAATACAGTAATAAAAATTCAATCAAGTGTCTTGAAAGTAATTTTTAGATAATCTAGATTTTTAAAGTTCGTACGTAGTTTACATTTCAAATTTTCACGTGGTTTGTATGTAAGGACCAATTGAAAAATGAAATTCTTTTAGTTGGTTCTTAGTTTATAGAAGATGTAATGTTTTGAAATTTATCACGTGGTTTGTACAGTGAGGGATCAAGTAAGAACTTGAACCATGTAAGAATTTTAAAAATTCTCACTCGAACTCAATTTCAAATCAAATGGAATATCAACACTAAAGCGATAAAATAATAATTTTTAACAAATCGACAATAAGATATTATAAAATTATAACAATACAATTCTGAAAATAAAATAATTATTTTTTTAAATAAATAAATAAGTAGGATAAAATATCTATAACGATTGACAAATCATCGAGAAGCATCATTTTTATTAAAACCTACAAAACTTATATAATATACGTAAAAGTGATGCTTTTCCATTGATTAGACTGAACAAGAAAAAATGATAGATGTACAATTAATAATATAAACATGTAACAACTCTTTTCTTTTTGCTAAGATAAGCCTTTAGATTGAATAAACCTACCGAGATTTGTTTAGGCTTTGGAGAAATCCGATCCCATTATGATAAGCAATCATATTTTTAAGTACCCCTTAGCAATTTTAACCATCCCAAAATTATACCCAAAATATCCCTGACTGATTTACTAAGCCCTAACCATAAACTCTAACCATCCCCAAAACATAACAAAAAATAACCATAACTCTAACCTCTTCATCTCCTCTCTTTCTTCAAACTTCCAAACTCAAAATCATAAATTCAAGATTTTCGGCTAACCAAAAACTATTCTTCAACAATTTTGAAAGACTTTAATCCTACAAACAACAAAATATGGGCAAGGGGCAAGAGTACTTGATTTGATTATATTTAGTTTTTTTATGGTTTTGTAGATTTATGCTATTTAGGGTGTTATAATAGTCAAATGCATGTTTATTTAGGTGTTGGAAGTTCTATATTAATGTTAGAAGGCTTGATTTGTGGTTGAATAGATATTTTTGGGTTGGGTTGGAGTCGGGTTCGAGTTATTTTAGGGTTTTTTCTCGAATGTGTTCTTGATCCCCACCAGGTGAGAACATGTTAACCAGCGGGGGAACTATTGTTTTCCAGATTGTTCTTGAACCCCGCCGGGTGAAACTGGGTAGCCCCAGTGGGGATCATACTAATTTTGTTGCATGGAGAATTTGTTCCCCGCCGGGGCTACCCAGGCTCACCCGACGGGGACCTAGTTGATTATACGGTATTAGGTGACATGACATTTAAATTTTGTTTTATTTTCGCAGGCACGAGGTATCTAGACCTGAGAAGGATAAGGGAAAGAAACTAGCAAGGTGTGAACAGGAAGAAGTCCGTTCGCCCAAAAAATGTGATGGTAGTGGTAGTCGGCCGAAAGGCGATCATACCGGGTGGGGATTGCACGGTGCATACGGAACGCTCCGTCAGGCATAAATAATATGATGCCACAAGGGAGCGCGAATTACAGCCATCTCCTCCATGAGAGGTCCTTAGCTAAGGTCGTCCAACTGATCCGGAGAGATGGAGGGACCTTTTCTTAAAGCAAGACAATATTATTTTGTTCTCGGACTATATGCAGTTTGACGCCTACTGAGACACTCATGGACGACGTAAGTTTTTTAATTTTGGACTTAATTTATTACTTGAACTATTTTTTTACAATATATCAATGTCGTTTCTCTGTTTCAGTCCCATTCCGGTATCCGGATCCAATCAAAATATGAACTACTCGGTTAATGAGACCTTAGCAAACAGCTAGGGGTAAAGGTTATATTGGAAGAGACTCTGTTTTGGCCACTTATACGCCACCTGCCCAAATTCAACTCACACCCACAGTTGGACGAGGTCTTCATTGAGAGGTGATACCAGCAGACCAACAACTTCCAGTTCTCGTTCATCGAGATGACCATTACACTAGACGAAGTGCATGTGAGGACCGAGTCGATAGATCAGACATATACACGATATGCCTCGTTGTTGGGAGTTTTCACAGAAGTCGTGCAAGAGGATATGAAGTCGTATGACGGGAGTGGGTTCGGCCTTCGGAGGCTAAAAGAGACGTTTTCCGGGGCCGCATATTTGGATTCCAACGCCACACTTACTAAGGAGATGAAGAATTAAGCCGCTCGAGCATACATCATGTTTTTCCTCGGATGTACCGTCTTTACAAACACTAGCCAAAAGAACATTCAGTGAGATTTACTCCATCATATCGAGCACTTAGTATGGTTGTACAAGAGCTTCGAAAGGCATTTCAAAGCATTCATTGAAGATTTTAGTTATCTTTTCGGCGTTGTTGGAGTGTTGGGTGTATGGCCACTTCTCTGTCTTCCGGGCGGTTCTGAGTCTCAGTTACAGCCCGAACGATCCGAAGATGTTGGCGTGGTTGCCCATAAAACTTACCGGTGCACTTATTCATGGGAATCCGTACTACCGTGACCTCCTCACGGTGCAAGAAAAAACGAACGCAAGTTTGTATGTTTACGTCATCGATTAATATGTGTGTTTATTTATTACATATTTATATGTGTTTTGTTTATTTACAGGTGATTTTATGACCTTACAGGGATGTTCGTACAATGTTCCCGGAGCAGGAAATAGGGTTGTATGGTAACCCTATTCGCCTAATGTTTCTTCAGCGAGGCATACCACCCGGACCGAGTTATGCAGTAGTTCGATTGAATCCAAGAAATGCCGATGGCTCCCATTGCTCCTAAAACTGGTCTCACGAGAGGGGACAATCTCTGTTATGGGCTTGAGGGTAGACACTTTACGAACTGGAGGGACCATTTGTACATGATCGATAGGTACTCACAGCGTTTGGAAAAAAGTAGCCGAACATCATACCCTCACTAGAATTTTATGTGAAGAAATACGGTTGGTATAACATCACACTCGTAACCTTAACATCGCTCCACAATTGATGTGGTTAACACGATAAATCGTGTTCGTCCGTTAGAAGATACTCCTGAAGAACTCTTGTCATTCGCAATGAATGTGCTTGAACTTACAGGTCTGTGGCTTGTTATAATGCTAAGCTTGTTGATTCTTTGTATGTTGTTTTAGTTCATGAACCATGTTTGTAGCTGTTAGACTCACGATACGTAGCTATGTTTATGTTTGGATGTTGATTTATTCTACTAATCTTTCATCTAAGTTTGATTCTATTCATATTGCCGCTAAGTTTGTTTTAGATATTGTCTATTGGTCTATTGTGTATGTTTTAGATATTATGTATGTTTCGTTAACTCCGCAAGCAAGGGGGATTATAACCCGCTGTTTGAGAATTACTCAACCGCCGGGTAACCGTTTTTTAAAGTCTATATAATACTTTCTCATTCCCACCAAAACTTGTTTACCCGCCAAAAATATATTTCATTCCCGTTAAGTTTTTTAGGGAATTCTCTCATACTACCCCTCTATAAGTAGTAGAACCACGCTATAGCATTAAACACCGAAATAACAAGAATGCCTGATTCTGATTGGAACGTGTATGAAGATGCAAACCTCCTAAATGCATTTGAGTTCATCAAAGGCACGATGCGGGAGGAGACTCCTGGCTTTGTCGATATTGTTTTATGCAGAATGTTCTTCAACCACTGTAGGGAGGCATCGTTTTCGGGGTGTATAATTCCCCGACCACGAGGACGCGAAGAAGTGTCTGGCAGGTTAACTTATTTGAAAACCGTGGCTATACCGATTGAGTCACTTCTATACGAAGTCCGTAGAAAAACCCGCAATATATTTAGTATGGTATATCAAAGTACTATTACGCAAGAGATGGTGGAACATGCGATGCAGCAAGTTCAAGAGAGAAAGAGAGAGGACGCGATAGAGACTAACGTTAAAGTTAACCCAACTCCTAAAGGAAGCAAAGAGGATGAGGAATATCCTTTCGAGAAACGCTTCAAGCATGGATGGAACTATCCGTCCCCATGACACTGAGTCTGCTATGTTAACTTGGGGCTACTATTTTTTGTTTATTTCTGTTATTTGCATTTGTATTACTAATTATGTAATGTATTTTATTAAAGTGTAACCTTAACTTAATATGAACCACAAATTAAGAAGTGAAAGTCTAATTTTTTTAAGATAAACATCATCATAAACTACAAAACATACAACTTTTAAAATTCCCAAATCGTACATATGTTATAATGACCTAGTCAGTGCCCTAGTGCTCAAACAAAAGAGAATAAATTGGTTACTTCGGGGTTACGACTTCTAATCTCTTGGTATCTTTTGCAAAGAGAGATAATTGGTAATGCCCAACCTTCTGCTTCCGGTCAACGCAACTTTAAGAAACAAAGATATATCCTCGCACATGGCACCTCTGCCTTAATCCCAAGCTACAAAATGAAAACATGATGAAACAGATGTTCTAATATTTAACCTTCAATGTAAATAAATACTTACATTCACGAAGTGGTTGGAGTTGACCCAACCCAATCCGATTTCCAAGCGGTTTGGAATCTGTGGTACTTCCCTACAAAATAAAGTATATAGTTAAACACAGATGCAATTGCTCGTACCGATGAATAGCTTGAGGCTCGAATGAGTGCTCTCCATGTGTTTTGTGGTTTGGTTACCAAAATGCATCCACTTATTAGTTCTCCGCGCGACAAACTTATCACCGTACGACCCTAACCAACTTTTGGTATACTCAATTACTTTTGGATACTCTTTGAAGTTAGGTGCAGTTTTGACCGATAATCGTTGAAGGCTACTTCTGTTTCTGCCAACATCATTTGATTCCATACTTTCAAGAAGGTGTTGGACACTTTCCGAATCTTTCGCACACAAAAATTATTCTCAGAGTTTTTCGAGCAAATCTATCGCAGCAACGTAGTATAACCACAAACCCATTATATATCACGGTTTGCTTAACCCAATCAATGAACTCTTGTTGGGTGTAGTGATATTTCGTGTTGAACAAGTGGCTAAAATCAACGGAACAAGGCTCCGACATTACCTCATATTTTACCATGCGCGAATCATATAAGTCATCATTTAACTCTTCATCATCCTCCTACATTCAACAACCATAAATTATGCGACTCTATAAAAAAATCCAACATTGCAATTCGGCGGTTGGGAAATACTCAACCGCGGGGGATGTTCTCGCCCGCCGGTTGACAATTTCCCAACCGATGGTTGATAGTATTTACCCCGATGGGGTAAAGTTCTAAACTTCAACATAGTTGTAGGATACATAAGGGGACTCATACCCGCCGTGGTGAATATTATCAACTGCGGGGACGTTTTCAACCGCCGGTTGATAATATGAATACGGACGGTTAATAATATGCACCCCGGTGGTAAATGTTAATAGACACGCCACAGACCTAGTCCAGAAAAGAATATAAATATTTAACATAATATTCAACCAACAACCGGCAGGTGGGGTCCACATCCTTAGGAGAATGGATCTTACTTCCTGGTGGGCGGGGTCCACAACCCCAACGGTTTAGATCTTACTCCCCAACGAGTAGATATAGCCTTACCCGGCTAGTGGTTAAGGATAGCCCCGCCGGGGTTGATTCCTATTGCTAAAAGGATTTAAGCTCTTCTCCACCGGGTAACAGGGCCTCTTCCGGCGGGGGAGCTCGGGTTCATTTTTTTTAAAATGGAAACTTTTTAGTAAAAATTGGTTAGAGAGATTACCTTGTTTGAAGTTTCATGCTCCTCACCAAACTTCTCTTCGCCTAAATCCATCCTCCAAGGAATTTATTTTTTTTAGATTTTGGGTGTTTTAGTGTTTTTAGAGTTTTTTGAGGTTTTTGAGTGTTTTGCAATTTTGTTAAGTTTCGAGTATAAGAAGAGTATTGGGAGGAGTAATTTTGTGTTTTTTAAGTTTTGGTTAACTATACCGAAAACCTACTACATGTTAGAAAATAATATTTTAGGTCAAATGGCAAATGGGTAAAAGACTATGAATTAAAAAAGATTCCTAGATATTTGGGGCTGCTTAACAAATTTTGGGCCCAGATTTAGCTGAAACCTTTGTTTTATTCATGCAAGTTTTAGAAAGAAAAAAACTAACCCCAAATGGTGAAAGACCGTGTCTCATATACAAGTGCGCTTTGAGAGGGTTTCATGTCATTTAATACCATGCCTTAGATTAGTGATTGTCTTTGACCAGGACCATGTCACTAAAATAGTTCGAAACAAATGTACAAGAAAGATGAGAACTGTTTGCAACTTCTCTATTTCTTCGAACAAATGGCTTGAAAATTAGTGTACCTTAACGCAACATGATATTCATTAAAAAAAACCCTAAACTTTTTAGAATCTTTTATTTATGTTTTATGTCATTATTTACTCCCTGAAATTGCATAGCACAAAATCTAGTAAAATGTAACATTTATAATTTAAAAATTATTAAGATAAAAAAAAACTTAAAATAAAAACTCATAAAAAACTCACATTTTTCTAAATTTATAAAAATAAAAAATCATGACCGAATTAGAAGAAGAATTTGTTCCTTTTGCACACGAGTATGAACATAGATTAGGTATATATTCTTCTCTTTATGGTTTTTCAAAAATAAGATTTTTTAAAAAAGCTCATAAAAACCTAGCTTGTGTTTGACGATGGCTCCTATGTGGTGTTTGTCGCCACGATTTGGACATAAAAGATAACAAATTTCTCCAAAAAAATGACAAACAAAATGACTTGGGCTTCATCTCGTTGCGGGTGGAATGACCTGGGAGCCATCTGGATGGTGGACTTAATGACATGGGCACCATAGGCTTGGCTGAATGGTCTTACCTAATATGGTTTTTTAGTCTGATTGATTTGTTTATTTTATATACATTGCAGGAGATTATTTAAGGTGAACTATTAGTTATTTTAGACTATAATCACCATTATGTAACCCAGGATGAGAGTAGCTTAAAGTCGATGACCGAGTGAATCAAAGAAAAAGGCAAGACACTTAGGTTCTCGATTACAATGACATATATGGAAATGAGAAAAAAAAAGAAAGAACACCTTAAGTATATTATAAATGCGAGAAATCCGATATATTTAAGTTTATAGTGAAAATGTGATTATAATAGGAACACACGCGGTAACAAAATTATCAATTTTCATTTTCATTTGGTTGGTAATCCGGTTAAAGGTGATGATAAATGGGCCTTAAATATGATTTTAACCAAACACAACCATGACTTGATTGATTATTTTCAAGGATATTTTCCATGGTAGAAGTTAAAACCAAAGGAAAAGAGCTTTTCAAAGTTTTGACGGCTAGAAACAACTCCGCGTCAAATATTTGGTTCTTTAGAGAAGGTCGATTCGGAGAATGTGCCCAACAGCTATCACGTATACAATCAATGTTAAAGAATAAAGTTGGTTGAAAATATTGGTCGGTTGCAAATGAAATTCTTGTTAGCAAAATTGCAAATGCACAAATACATATTTTGGCATTAGACGACTAATGAAGGATCTAATGTCATAACCAAACTTTGTTTTGCAAACCCGGTTATCATCGATTTACTAAAGACCTTCCCCAGTTGCTAATCATGAATAACACTTACAAGGTTATTAAATACCAGATATATTTGTTGGAAGTAGTCAAGGTTACTACGACTAGAAAAATATTTTGCATTGGATTCACATGCATCATGAAAGAGAAGTAAGACAACTACACATGGGCTTCGAGATGTTTGAGAAAGTTATAGAAGAGAACGATTGCGAGTTTTCGTGTGTTATTATCGTAAATCGTGAACTTTATTTGATTAATATCATAGATAAACTATTTTTAAGTGTGAGTCACATGTTATGCGAATGAGATATTAACAAGAATGTAAGCTGGAAAAATAATAATATTTAAGATGACAACGAATTTAACACATTTTTTTGCCGCTTGGAATTGAGCCATTGCATCAATCATCGTTTACCGAATGAACGAGAGTTTTGATAAAATGCTGGAGATGTTCAAAGACCACGGAAAAGCGGTCGAGTACGTCATACATTCATAGATTACGATATATAAATATAGTTGTATTCATGCATACATTAACAAGATCATGCATATTGAAAATCACACGTCTATTAGGGTGGAAAGGTCGCACAATAACTTGAATAAATATATCAGGTCAAGCTGACAAAAGTTTGAAGAATTTGGGAGAATGTTCATGGTTTGCTTGCAATGCAACATTCTACCAAACAAAAATCTATAGAGTTAAGCAAAAAATGTCTTATTCATAAATTCAAAGATTTAAACCTTTTAAATTACTACGGGGGTACGTATGACTGATCGCTTTGACGATAATATATGATAATTATCAGGAAATACCAGAGGTGAAAAATCAACATGAGATTATATCCATCGTACAACACACCGATTACCATGTACCCACGAACTAAAGCTCATCTGAAGACCGTATAGGTATGTTTCTACCAATATTATAGACGAGCATTGAAGAAAACTAGAGATGATCCATCGAGCTACACTAACTCAGGAAGAAGAGGTCAAAGTTACCTTTACAAAATTTGAAGGTAAAATTATAAATTTTGATATTTATAAACAATATTATTAACTTAAAAAATTTATACGGATTTTGGGTCCTTCGACTTCTGTCATTTGCAAAACCCTACAAAAAGTGAAAAATTGCGATCAAACTCTCGGTTACGGTCGGGGTCATGTTCATTTGAATTATTTAGGTTATTTAATGTATTTTTTGTACACGTTCAATGTTATATTTTTACTCGTTTGATGTTCTTTAGTTCATGTTCAAGTGTTTACTTATGTATCTATCAGGTCAATAGGTTCTTTGTATTCAAAATATTCAAGTTCTTAACCTCTCTTACGACATCAGGTAAGAAATACATAAATTTTTTGGTATGTGGGTTAATGATTCAATTAAAGAATATATACTTTGTGATATTGAGTTGAACCTCATTGGCAGTACACTGAAACATCTGCACTTCTAGAATTAGATATGTAAGGATATAACTATTGTATGTGTTATTCATCGTTTTATGTTCATGTTCAATGTTGTATTATTGAGTTAATTTTGACGTTTTTAAATTACTAACACAATAATAGTTGCTGAAACAACTATTACGCAAACATCAAACGTATAGGCGTAGGGATAGTCTAAAGGCATGCAAATCAAAACAATATAAATAACCTGTTGATGAGCTAAAATACACTTTGGAGTACAAAACGACTCCATATCGTCTATAACTAGGTCCCCTCAATAAAGGATCTAGAATATAATTTGACCAATTCTCCCAATCGTTACGATTGAAATCATAGGCGAGAGACCTGTGTTTCCTTTTTCCCTTTTCAAACATCTTATACAACTGATATTGTGGACTGCCTTAGATGTGTCTAAACTGTCACAAAAATCAACTGGGATAATAGGCTTTGGTGTTCTCCATTCTGGAAATGATACCAAAATAGCAAGCTATTGCATTTAATGGGAAATGATCGTGTACAGGACGGTAAGGCTAACAAAAGGCATGCAAATCAAAACAATATAAACAATAACACAAATGAGGTTTTATATATTTTTAACATCTACACTTTATAACCTAATTTCCAACAAAATAAAATACCAATTACGTTTTTTTATTCTATTCTTATAGATATTTAAGTCAGTAAGGTATAAAAAATAATAACAAGTTTTTTAAGAAGCAAATAACAAGTTGAAAAAAAAATCTAAGTGCATACCAAGAATGTATGCTATTCATACATTAAAAAACTAATATTTCTATCCCATTTCTAGTACTAATTACATACCAAGTATGAAAGAGTCTAACAAAATGCGAACGAAACATTTTCATAAGTTAATAGATTAATCAACTTATCATTTTCTAGTAGTAACTGCAAATAGAGCATGCATAATATTATGTTTATAGCAGTAATCACATACCAATTATTTCATATTTTCTTATATTAGTCAATTAATAATTAAAATCACCTTATTCGAAAAAAGTAAACTTAAATCACTTTCTTCCAAGTTATTAAAGATAATCCTCTAGTTAAGTTTGGTCTGAGAATTGGAAATAAACGCACCCGCATCCCATTTAGCAATAGTCGGCAATCGCCTTTATGTAACTCACACGTGTAACCAAACAAACTGAAATATAATGATCTCATATCCATGTGTCAAGGAGAGCGATACACCCACCCATAGTCATCGTCGCCTGCAAAGAGGCCTTTCCGAGATTATGATATAAATAAGCCAACATTTTAGTATTCCAAGCATAAGGCTTAACCTACCCTATCAAGCCTTGTAGAAGGAACACATACTTGTAATCAACGTATGCGTTGATCTTGTCATCAAACATACTACATTCGGACATGTGAAGAATATGAGCACATGCAGCCTGATGGACCATATCATCATCGAACGAAGTGTTATTATCGTGGGTGATACTCATCAAGGGTGATACTCACCTCACCAAAGGTGAAATTAAAATAGTTTGTTTCCTGACGTTAACATTCTATGAAAACCTCGGTAATGACGGTATGTGGCTGCATAAAAGACAACAACTTGATTAGTCAGGTGAATAGTGTGGCATCCAATAGCTCTCTTACCCTACCATGATGTCCCGTATTCCAGCTCTTATGACTAGAGTAGTGGGTTTACAAACACATCTCATAATCCTACAAATAATAACACGATTTGGTGTTAGTAAAACATACCAAATAATACTATATATATCAACTCAATAACAATAATAATAAATCATGAAGTTACCTCTCACAAACTAGAACTAGTAAACAAGAGGTGGGTGAAGCTCGACGAGGCTTAGGTGATCGCCCGCTGAAGGTGGAGCTGGATGATGTGGAACCGGGTTGAGGTATTGAACATGATGGAGTTGTAAAGCCGGATGAATAAAGTATCTTCCTAGGAACCAGGGATGAGACTTCATGTGAAGCAGTATTGTTTTTTAAAATGGTTTTCTTGTTTCTTATTATCAACGGATGGTAATCGTCACTCGAACCATGTCTTGAATCTATAGTTAAAAAAAGATGAAAAAAATATATATAAACCTACTTAAAAATACTAACTCTTAAAAGACAAATTGTTTATAAAAAATAATGCAAACATAACCAAAATAACCAAACAAATAATAAATAACCGAACAAAATCTGATCATCGAAAATTCCCCACACCAAGCTTATGCAGGGCTGATAGCCCTAGAAAACAGACATCTCGTGCGAAAAGCTATTTGTCCCCAACACGTTTGGCGTTTCTAATAACGCGCGTGCCATACGTTTGGCGCGAGGCATGCCTACCGCGCATCCATATAGCGCAGGAGGTAATGTGAGCATGGTTTTGGCGAAAAACACATGCCCATAACACATAATCAAGTGATGGTCAAATCTGAACCTATTCGAAAAAGTTGTCCTATTAGAAACCAAAACCTAAGTTACCTTATTCTGAAACCAGCTTTAAATCTAAGTAAAATCTAAGTTCGAGATAACCTTATAATTATCGAACTTCACAGTTTTGCTTGGTTGTTGGTTCGATTTGTTTCAATACACAGAGAAACTTTGATTTGCACCTCTCCTACCTTCGATTCGTTTGGTTCTAAATCAAAGTTAAAAATAGAGACAAAAACTGTAGATGAGGGTTTTGCTTGAACAACAATTTTGTTGGGTTAAATCGAGCTTTTAGTGTTTACAAGTGAGTGTTATGTACGATTACTGAAGGTTTGGTTATGAATCGAGCTTCTGATGTTTGCAAGTGAGAGTTGAGTTTTAGTTATCGAAGAAAACACTTCCCGAGTTCCAAAAGACATCTATTTTTTTTTGAATTAGCTATATTAATTTTAGTTTTATATTAATTTATACTATTAGTGATAGGTTTATTGAATTTTTACAAGTAAAATAATTTTTAATTCTAATTTAATTAATTCTAATTACTAGAAAGAATTTGTTATTCAAACTAGAACTTCACTGATAATCTTGACTTTTAGTACTAATTCACGCTTTAGTTTTGATTTTTAAAATATTTTTTGACATATTTATATTTCATTTATAAAATGGTGGAATTGTCGAATAAAAACAAAATTTAACAAAACAATGAATCCGTTTTTGTTATTTTTATTAATTTAATCATAGATTCCGTTTGTTCAAGTGTGGGGATATACTTTCTCATTTGTTTGAGGAGGTCTATCTCGAATGAAATCTTCACCCCACCCTTATCCAATAGAGATAAAATAACATTTTTAATAAGTTTTTAATTTTAGCAAAAATATAAAAGTGGTTATCTTTTTGGATCGAATTAAATCATAATCAATTTTTTTTTTTAGCAAACAATCATTTTATTACTAAAATGAATGGAATACAAATAATAAGGGTCAAATGTTACAAAAGAAAAGAAAGAGGTCCAAGGCTAAAATATCCCAAATTAAAATCAGGGCTAAACCCTAATTGAAACACCCAAAATTAGAATTAGGGCAAAACCCAAATTGAATCACCCAAAATTAGAATTGGGGCGAAACCCTAATTGAAACACAATGGGACCGATGAAGAAGACAACTTCAAAGCACACTCCATCAGCGAAACATCCACTAGAGAGAGGCGTCTCTAAATCTGATTGGGAACCAACGGGCAGCTAGCCTGGATCAATGTACCCTACACCAATGCTTTTAAGGGTCGTCATTGCAATTAAAGGGATCAGAGCATTGTTGAAGGTGAACGATTTGTTCATGCGTTCAGTCAGAATCCATTTTGATAACCAGTGGGCCGCGACGTTTTGAGAACGAGGAATGTGCCGAAGAGACATTTCAGGCATTGTCAAACTGCGACAAATTTTAAGCAGAGGAGAAAGCTTATCAGTATGGTAAGAAGCGAGGCTGTTGATGAGCGACAAGCAGTCAGATTCAAGATCCATATGCTTCCAGAGATTTCGTCTGCAAATTATGAGAACTTCAATCATAGTTCGACATTCAGCGAGAAAAGGGTCCATTTTACTGAAGAGATAACCAAAACCAGCAACAAGATCGCCACCAGAGTTTCTAACCAAGACACCTCCACTTCCTTCTCCATTGAAGCTACATGCACCATCAACATTTATCTTTAGCCTACCCTCTTTTGGAGCTTGCCATTTCAGGTAAATACTCGTTTTGTTCCTTACGTTGATAGAGGTGCAATGTAGGACAGACCCTGCATTTGTTACACGGAACCAATGCTTAGCCTTAAGGTTTTTACCAACGTCAATGCCTTTGATAATTCTATTGATTCTGTCAATATCACTCGAGAAATTGTCATGAGTGATAATGAACTTGCTGCAATTTCGATTAAACCATATTGTCCAACATATTACTTGAGGGACAAGATGGGTTATGTGAAAGTTGCAGTGAGAGAACCAGAACCAGTAGTAAAGAATATGAGTTGAAGTCATGTAACGTCTAATTGGAATCTTGAATAAGAGACCATAGTAATTTCAAATGGACCAGGCAAAGTTGCAGTTGACGAAAAGATGATTCTTTTCTTCACAACTGCAACAGAACTGACATTTTGAAACAGAGACAAAATGCCTTTTGGAAAGGATGTTATCAATTGGGATGAAATTGTGAATAAGCTTCCAGATTAGAAAAGAGTATTTTGTTGGTATAAAGTGATTCCATTTTTTTTAAAAAGAGAGGATTTGTTGTGTTTTTGTCTTATGTTTTTCCAAGTAGCTTTGGTACTGAAATTCTTATCTTTTGAAATTTTCCACTCTATCTTATCATCCTGCTCTTGATGAATCTTCACATTTTTAATGTGATTGACTTTATCATGAGAAAGGAAGTTAATAAGAGTGTTGATGTCCCAACAACCATCTTTCCAAAAGGTATTAACCTTAGCAGGAAGATACCATCTGTTATTACTAGGATGACTGATTATAAGAGCCTGATCAAGCCAAACATCAAACCAGAAATCCACAACCCCACAACCCAGAGACCAGACCACATTAGGATCAACTTTATCTTTAATAAAGTAAAGTCTTTTCCATACAATGGAATCAGATGTTTTACAAATAGAGTTAATAGGGTGGGAGTCAGGGCAGTAGGTTTAATGTATTAGATCAGCCCAAAGAGTAGATTTCTTTCTAAACTGAAACCACAACTTTTGAAAGAAAATGGACTGGATATCATGAAGTGCTTTAATGTCCAGACCACCTTCTTCAAAAGGCTTACAAAGCTGCTTCCAAGAAGTCCAGTGGATGACTTTGTCATTAAATTTTGATCTCCACAGAAACTTATTGAAACACAGCTCAAGCTTAGTGATGATTGAGTTGGGGATAAGACTGTTTTGCATCGAGTAATATACAATTGGGTGGAGAACATTCTTAATCAGGGATAACCTTCCCCCAAAAGACAGATTTTTCATGTCGCACTCATGAATTCTATTATGAATGTTGTTAATTAATGAAAGAAAGTTCTTCCCTTTGTTGTTTGCAGTAATGATAATGCCCAGATAAGAGAAAGGAGCTTGATCAGTGATGAAACCAGTGTTAGTGATCAACCTTGCTGAGGACTAAATCTATCCGTTATATTCGTTCCTCCGTGAGCTACTTCGGAAAAGTGATACAAATAGAGGGTCGTTTGGCAACGCGGATAGAGTAACCCTTGGAATTAATAAAACGCAGCCGTAATTAAGGATAAAACGACACGTGCAGGCGGTGAAATAGAAGGATTCAACGACACGTGCAGGCGGTGAAATACAAGGATAAAACGACACATGCAGGCGGTGAAATTTAATCTCTTCACTATTGCTCTTCTTCTTTAATCTTTTTTTTAAGAAAAGATCTTATATTTGATATAAAATTCAAGTTTGAGAACAAATTTTCGGCGCCAATTCTCCCACCAAAACCAAATAAAATGTAATCAACCTATTACAAGCATTTGAAGCATTTAAAAACAACACTTAAAGCTTCAGTTTCGTCTAGGCCAGCTCCATTGTAGACATACTTCTAAAATAGCATCAGCAACTTGAACAACGAGCTTATCCTCTTGAACAACATCACAAGAATTTCCTTAAGCAGAAATACAACTGCTCGAGAGCATCCAACAATATATCATAGCAAAACAGCAACAACTTCTCAAGAAAGAAGCTTATGATCAACTGACTGAATACAACAACAACGACCCTTCTTTAGGCACGTTGAAGCAGCTACCAAGAGGTTGAAACAGCAGAGAGATGATCAAGCTACCAACTCCAATCAACCCAGAATCAGTGCAAAAATCATATCTGGAAACTTGAAAACTTGGAAAGTCGTGAGAACAAGTTTGAAAGACAATTAATCAGCGTTTACATAAGGTATGCCTAAACTTTCTAACACTAGAATAGATTTGAGACCAACAAGAGTAGAGATGAAATCATAAGCCTGCTTCATTTTACATTTAAGCGTTCACCGAGCCAGCCAATCGACAACTTTATTGCTATCTCTATAAACATGGTTTAGAGTCATAGAAGGAGTAATTAACATTCTGCAACAATTTAAAAGAGGAGAAAGAGACCAGAGAGTTGCTACATGGTTAACATTCTTAATAAAATCAAAAAGTAAAGAAGAATGAGTCTCAATGTCAATATTTCCAAGACCTTTAGAATTACAAATTAACAAACCATCCATTAGAGCACGGGCTTCAGCCATAAGAGGAGAAAGCTTACCATATACATTACCATAAGCATGAATGAGATTACCTTCATGATCTCTGATGATGACAACTGCACCGGCTTCTCCATTGTAGATCACTGAGGCATCAGTATTTAGTTTCTGCCTCTCAGGATTAGGGGCGATCCATTTAGACACAAGAGGTCTTATAACGGGACTACTGACTAAGTTAAAGAGACCAAAACTGATAGCCACTTTTCTATCATTAGAACAGTGCTGAGATTTAAAGTTACCAGCAGCATTCATATAAGTTATGACTCTGTAAACCTCTTTTATAATGAAGTTCGAAGACATGCTTACATTTTTAAACTTAGAATGATTTCTGTATTTCCAAATCAGGCTAAAAATGATTGAAGGAATAACATTTCTAATATGATTGTTTTTGCTAGTGATTCTATGCCATGTTCTAGTCATGTGGATAGGGGTCATGTATCTATATATTCTAATGGTGAAATGATGAGCAAAGTGCAACCAAACTTCCCAAATAGTATCACAAGCAATGGAAATATGATCATTAGATTCATAGTTTTGGAAAAATTGACATTTGGAAATGATAATCATGTGTCTTTTCCTAAGAATAGAGTCAGTAGAGATAATTTTTTTAATGAGTTTCCAGTGAATAAATGCATGTTTTTTAGGTGTTAAGGCATTCCAAATTTTTGAAAACAGACTAGACTCACCATAATGAGTTCTAATGAAGTCCCAAGTATGCTTAAGACTAAAGTTGCCAGTAGTAGACATGCTCCATAAGATCTTGTCTCTACAATTGCGGTTGATAGTGCAGTTGCTAATGCGATCAATATCATCCTTACTGATAAAAGTATCAATGCTAGATAGATTCCAATGATGATTAGACCAATAAAGGTTTACCTTTTCATGATGATACCAACTATTATTATTATTATTGCTGTCAAGAGTAAGGAGGGGGTCTGAGTTAGACCATCTGTCCAACCAGAAATCAATATTACCATCCCCAAGAGACCAGCAAACAATTTTCTCAGCAATTGGTTTAATCCTCATCAGCCTATACCACACCATAGAGCCCTTCAAGTTGTTATTAAGCTAAAGAGGATGCTTATTTTTACAGTAAATGTCATGAACTAGATTGGCCCAAAGCAGCTTATTATCCCAAAATTGCATCCAAAGCTTGCAAGAGGTAGAGATTTGAACATCAGCCAAGTTTCTGATGTTCAAATCACCTTCTTTAAATGTTTTACAAATGCTTTTCCAAGAACACCAATGAGTCCTATGCTCTGATCTTATTGAACCCCAAAGGAAGCTGTTAAAAGCCTTTTCAATGTTGTTGATGCCATTGCTAGGAATTACATTAGTGTGCATCCAATAGAGAACTATATCCATAAGGACATAATTAATCAATGTTAATCTACCAGCAAAAGATAAATGTTTTGATTCCCAGTCAGCAATACGATTTTTGATCTTTTTGAGAAGATTAATGTAGATAACAGACTTGTTATTAGTGCGGATTGTTATGCCAAGGTAGTCAGTAGGTAAAGTTGCATTGTTGAAACCAGTAATGTTGGATATTGAATTGATATTAGCTTCACTAGTTCCATTAGTAATGATGGCTTTCGTCTTGCTTTTATTGATGACTTGACCAGAAGTTGCTTGGTATTCCTGTAAAAAAATGTTAATTGATGCTAACGTAGCATCCTTGCAGTTAGTAAACAAGAGAATGTCATCAGCAAAAGCAAGATTGCTGATGCACAAATTGTTACGACTTTTATACCTCATATGCTTATTCTCAAGAAATAGAAGAGAGATACCTCTCAATAAGACTTGCTCAGCAATTATAAAAAGGCTAGGTGAAAGGGGATCACCTTGCCTGAGCCCTTTAACAGTCTTAAAAAAGCCATAAGAAGCTCTATTTATTAAGATAGAGACATATACATTAGAGATCATACTGTGAATAAGGCCTGTAAATATTTTGGAGAAACCAAAACAGTTCAAGACTTTAATGATGAATGGATGACTTAGCTTGTCAAAAGCTTTACACATATCAAGCTGGATAATGGTGTTTTGGTCTTTAACTTTTTGGTTTAAATCATAAAAGAGTTCCTTGGCAATTAAAATATTTGAATGAATAGAGTTACCAAGAACAAATCCACCCTGAGTATTAGAAATGATCTTAGGCAGAATGATAACTAATCTATCATTAATGATCCTAGCCATAATACGATTAAGCAAAGAGCATAAGCTAATGGAACGATAATCAGTCCAACTAGTAGGATTAATGAACTTAGGAATAAGGCAAATACTCGTTGCTAGAATGCCTTTAGGAATGGTAAAGCCTCTAATAAAATGGTGAAGAGCAGAGATGAGATCATGTTTAATGACATTCCAACATTTTTTATAAAATATAAGATTGAATCCATCCATACCTGCCACGCTTGAAGCTTTAAGGCTGTTGATTGTTTTGAGAACCTCTTCTTCATCAGGAAGCTTAAGTAAACTTTTGTTATCATCCCGAGTAATAATATTAGGAATAATATCAAACATAATGTGATTCATTTTTTCTAACTCATCCTGCTTATCTTTGTAGGGACTGGTAGCAAGAGCCTGAGTAAAGAAGGAAACACCAGATTCTCCAATGAAATCCTTATAAAGAATCCAACAGTTGTTGTCTTTGATACCATTTATAGCATTTTTCTTTCTTTTTTTGTAACATAATTATGGAAAATCTTGGTGTTATTGTCCCCATCCTTAATCCAGCTAACATTGCACTTCTGAAGCCAGTACTCCTCTTCCATGTTATAAGCATTCAAAAGCAAGGCATTAGTCTTATTAAGCTCCTCTTTTGTATGGTTTGTATTAAGTTGTTGATGTAAAGTTTCAACTCTAAGGACTTCATCCTCCAAAGCTTTAATTTTGCTGAAAACATTCCCAAAGTGCTGCTTGTTCCAAACAATGAGATCAGCTTTTAATCTTTTCAATTTGAGCCATAAGACAGACATGGGGTCACCATCCATATCCTGAACCCAGTTCCTAAAGACAAAAGGGATAAACTCCTCATCCATTAACCACATGTTCTGAAATCTAAAGTTCTTCTTAAAAGCATGAGACAAGCTAGAAATATTGATGAGAATGGCCATGTGATCAGACCCAGTTCTAGCTTTATGAATAACATTAGTATTATTAAAAAGGTTGGCCCAAGGACTGTTAATGAAGAACCAGTCTAAACGTCTCCATTTAGCCTTGTTAGACCAAGTGAATCTTGACCCAGCAAACCCAGCATCATGAAGCCTGTAGTCTCTGATCATCCTGTTGAAATCATCTGCACTATTTTGACAGAAAGTAGCACAGCCTATCTGATCATCAACAGAACTAATATCATTAAAGTCACCACAAACAAGCCAAGCTTTATCAGTACAAGATATATTACATAAAGTGTCCCAAAGATTTAATCTGTTCAAGCGCTGACATTTAGCATAAACAAAAGTAAATAAGATGTTTTTGTTAAAATGAACATGATTGGCTTCGATATGAAGACATTGAGCATGATCAATCAAAACATTAACTGAAATGTTGTCATGCCAGAAAATCCAGATTTTGTTTGAAATATTGTTAGCAATATGATTAAAGCCAAGTTTGGAAGCACAGATGCTAAGATTTTCACTGCTAATCAAGGGTTCCTGGATGACAACAATGATAGCTTTATTCTTTTTAGAAAGGTATTTTAGTCTTCTAAATGAAGATTTATCTTTAATTCCTCTAATATTCCAATTTAATATGTTAATCATAATTAAGAGAACGTTTAGAGTTACTTGTAATTGAAGGTTGACGAGAGTTTCTGACCAGCCTTTTCTTTCTAGCTTGCTTGAGTTGTCTATCAATTATGGAGCTAAAATCTTCTTCTTCCTCAGAGTTGTCCTTCCTTAACTGGCTCCTATTTAATCTTTTGTCTGATTTAACACCCTTGGTTTTAATTAACATAACAGTTTGGCTTCTTGTAGAAACTTGAAGACTATCTTTATCAGCCTTTGGAGAAGGAAATTCATCTTCAGGTGCTAAGTTTTCGTATTCCAAATTGTTAGTATTATTTTCAGGGCTTTGAAGAGCCCCTATAATTTCATCCTCCTTACTATTATCATTCAAATCAACTTCTTGAGGATCCAACCTGTTAACATCTTCAATGTTTTTGTTGAGAGAATCAACAGAAACATGGATACCAGGATCAGATTGTATGTCAACTTTGGATAGACTATCAACACGATGTGGAGAAGATTGAAGGCTCCCAAAGTTAGAACTCTTAGGAGAGATATAATCTTGAACATTATCCTTAGCATTATTAATAGTGTTGAATCCAAACTCAAGCGTTTGAACTGCCCCATTGATTTCAGCAGAAGATGGCATGACGTCTTCTTTTGCTTGAGCACCATTTCCATTTTCTCAACATTAGATTGCATCTCATTAGCCTTATTTTTTTTGCATTGATTAATGCCATGACCAATGTGGAAGCAAGATTTGCAGTATTTAGGCATGTTTAAGTAAGAAACTCTCACCCAACAGCCTTGATTACTACCAAAACCAACCCAAACATCATTGAATATTTTCCCGATGATATATATTTCTATTCTAGCCAGGCAATGATTGTAATATGCCCTGTTCTTAGAAGGAACTTTAACTTGCATACGGCTGCATAGAACTGAAGCTATATCAGTTATCACCTTCTCATTATACATGTGTTCAGGAAGATTTTCGATCTTGATCCAAATTGGAGTAATAGGGCATTCATATTTTACATTAAAGTTCTCATACCACTTCAACAGCCTTAGCCTAGTAGGACCTATCGTCCATACGTTATTTCTCTACAGTTTTCCAAAATCTTCATAAGAGTCGAGCTCGATTAAAATGTGTCTTGGATCTTTAACTGTATAGTTCTATTCTTATACAAACTGAAATTTGTTGAAGAAGTCATTCAACAGAGATCTTTTCGGCAACCCAGAGGAATATTTGCCTACGAGGGTGTGTTTCGACTTGGATTTTAAATGAAGCAGAGCATTATCACCATATTGCAATTGATGAGTCCGGATTCCGTCACCACTTCGGACAGGGACAGTTCGGACAATGTCCACCTAACCGGACAGAGGCAGTTCGGACACCATTATCCATTGGACTGTTCGAACAGAACTAAAGTACTTAAAACCTAATCACTTCTTGACTAAGCTGCCTGTTCCCCTACTTAGAACTAATGGATCCTTAAACTCGACCCGGGTCCATTAAACACGACCCGAAAGCCCATAAGGCCCAAATATAAGGGTATAAATACCCAACCATCAACATTAAATGAGGGTAATGAAAATTAAATACAATCAATTATCCCTCTACACTCTACCCAAATATTAAATACTCTCAAACTTCCACACAGTTCTAAACAAAAATTACAAACTTACCCTCAGACGAAAATAAACCACACCAGCAATGATACATGATCATCCTTAAAGCAAACATATTCCTGCTCGAGAGCATCGACCGAACTTTTGTGACTAGCAGTCACTGCATTGATCCTTTCCACTGATTCAAGTTTCTGGCTATTTCTTATGTTTCCTTAATCGATGAAGAACGGTAAACATCTTGAATTGCTGGAAAAGGATCCATGAACAGCGATAATCTAACAATGAATCAGATGATTGTTTCATCAGAGGATGAAAGATTGGGAGAAGAAAGAGTCTTATTGATTTTTGGAGCACAAGCTCTTCTTCTTTAATCTGAAGCTCCAAAAGGTTAGTTTCTCTCTACTAAGAATTTGCATGTTCTCTTTCTTTGCAGTCTGTTTCTTAGTTCATTAGGTTTTATGAATCCAAGTTAGAAATCGATGTAAGTTTTTGAATGGCGAATCTGAACATGGTATTACTTTTGTTATTGTCGAGAAATCCAACAATAGTATATCTGAAGCTGAAATAAGTACTTCTTTTCATGATTGTGTGTCAAACTTACATGTAGTAGGATTTAGAGCAGCGTTGTTATTAGTTACTGAGGTTCTTGCTCGATTCAATGTCATTATTATTGTTATTTGAGAAACTACTTTCTTCTTCGTTTTTATTTTGATTGTTGTCATGGAATATTACCGTGCTATGTGTATACATTGATTTCGGTATCTAGTTGATGGATCCACCAAGATCTACATTGTGTATTTATTTATGGTTCGGATTTCATAGCAGCCGGGCCGATCTACTATGGGGGAAGGGGGGGCCGCAGGAGAGGAAATTTTCCTAGTGGAAGTTATGGTAGAAACTAAAACTGCACGAAAGGATAGGAAGAAAGAGAGGCATCTTCAACGTCAAATTCGTCAGCGTGAAAAGCTTCGTGTTCGTGAACGTGCAAACCGTCGGCTTGGAAAGATGAATAAAAAGGAGGAGAATGTCCTGGGTGACAGCGGAGGTGTCGAGGACACAGCTTCCTGTGTAGCCGCAGCCTTTCCAAAGGAGAATGCTGTCCTTACTTGCAGGTCGTGTGAGGTAAAGGAAGGGTCCATTCTACTGATGCCTTGTAGGCACTTGTGTTTGTGTAAAGACTGTGATACAACTGTGAATGCTTGTCCTGTGTGTGGTGTCCATAAGAATCATAGTTTTCAGGTGTATTTTAACTAGGGGGTACTAGTTTTATAACCTAGTTAGTATAATATGTTTTTGTAAATGCTTGTTCCTATCTAGATAAAGTTTTGGGTTAACGTGTCATACGTTTATACAAACAGCTTCTTGTGCCATTAGGATGCTAGAAGCTGGTAAGTTGGTGGATTATGGTGTTTAGTGTCGTATTTGATGTTGTAGAATCCAAGCAAGTGTCTACTGATGGTTTCACCATTCCAGATATTCCCAGTTTGATAATCCTAAGATAGTTGAAGGTTCTGCATAGGGGTTGGAAGTCAGAGAGAAGACATAAATTCGCCCTTATTTATGATGACACATAAATGTATATTATATCCTAATTTGTTAATATCAAACATTCAGTTAAACCATAATTTTGGACTACTTAACACGAATTCTTTTCATATAGTTAGATAATAAATCTGGCAGTATATTATGGTCAATTGAACCGTTTTTTTCATGAATTTTTGACAAAATAGAGTAATATTAGATGGTTACATAATACCCATTTTTTAAATATTAATATCAATTAGGGAAATGTAAGAGTAAATACCTTCTCACCAAACTTATTATCATCTAGTACCCCAACTATTTTGTATGTCTATTAAACACCCATCTCACCAAACTAATTCCGTTCCGATACCCGGCTTATATTTTCATTCCTGGAGTACCCTCAAAATTTTGCTCCGTCTATTTTCCAACCAAAATTCAAATTTTGAATTTTTAATAGTACACCCTAACCTTCTGAAGAAACTATTTAGAATACCTCATTGTTGAAACTGGTTCTTCTCGAACCATTTACAGGTAATATTATATATATATATATATATTGTTGTTTTGATTGTTGAAGGTGTTTTTAAAGCTTGTTTATAAACGAGTTTAAGCTGTTTTTAGATCTGGGTTTTGTTTTTCTTCACCACGATTCGAAACTGTTATTTGAGTTTGTTCTTGGCCGCTGGGTTTTGTAATTTTTTTTGTCGACGAGTGGAAGCATTTATCATACCTGGGTCTGTTTAAGCTGGGTTTTGTAAGTTTTTTAAAGTTTCCAAATTTATTCTGTGTATATTAAAGTTTTTGTAAGTTTTTTTTTCTGTATTGAAAGTGGGTTTTATAAGTTTCCTCATAGTTCATCTGAAACTAGCTTTTTTTGTACTATCATGACGTTTATTTCTTACATGTTATTGAGTTGAATACGATGCCAGTATGATGTATTGCTTTAGATAAGCATTTTGTATTCGTACTCGCCTTAGAATCATGTTTTACATTACGAGTTAGCCATGAAACGAGGCATTCGGGTATTACAAGTGTTCCTTTTAATCTCGCGTGATTGCGAAGCGTTTGTTCTTTTAATATTTTATATGAAACGATATACGTTTGCATGTTACGCTTATCAAATAAATGTGATTTACTCGTGATTCTGACTAACGCGAGTCGCCGCTGCAGAAAATTTCTCATCTCGCGCGACTTGTGAAGCGTTTCTTCTTTTAATATTTTATACGAAGCGATTTACGTTTGCATCCAACGCTTATCAAATAAACGCGATTTACTCGTTATTATGACTAATGCGAGTCGCGGCTACAGAAAATTTCACATCTCGTGCTACTTGTGATACGATTTCTAACATCTCTCTCACCTAGACTAATTTTGCTGATCATTGCAGATGACTAGATGTCTAAGTCAAAATTTTGTATTTTCAAATATTCGAAGCAGACCTCAATCGTTCATTTGAGCGAGTTTGAAAACTTTGAAACTCTTCAACAATATATTGAAGGTAGATGGGATGATCTGTTTAGGGGTTGCTACACTATTACCTACTCTTGTGGCGATCAAAAGTATTGTATATTTAATAACGAGACTGATTCATGGTTTAGTTTTTTATCTCGATGTGGAGCGTCTGAAAAGCGGTAGCTTCTTTATAGAACAACGAGTAGTTGAAAAAAATGCGGATGACATTCGTAAACAGCCTACCGTAAGCTTTGTAGAACCCTGTGATGATCAACTATTAAGTGGGGAGAGTAGTAATGGTTTAATCAGTTCGCAACATAAAAAAAAAGACATCTTGCTACTAGGGGTTGGGTTGATGCTATCATAGGAGTTGGTCAGACATTTGCTGATGGTGCCTTAGGTGTAAGGTTATCGTTATGCCGATATGCTTTAGAGCTTGGTTTTGCTTTCAAGTAATACATCTACTAAGATCACTGCTTACTGTGTCAACAAAGATTCAGGCTGTAAATGGCGACTGTATGAAACAATAGATTCTAGCATTGGTTTAATAATGATCAAACAATTTGTCCAAGCCCATACATGTAGCCTGGTATTTTCCAAGAAAAAAAGTAGGTATTTGACGTCTGATTTGTTTGCGGATAAAATACACGAATCAATTAGGACATGTCATTCTTTAACAGCAAAAACTATTCAGTCTTCTATCAAACAAGACTATGGTTTAGATATTTCCAACCGTCTATCGTGGAATGCTTTAGAAAAGGCGAGGAGGGAGGTTTTTGGAGGTAGTAATACTTCATTTGGCTTGCTGAATGCTTACTTTAGAATATTAAAAAGTCGAGATAATACTACTAATTGACATTTGGAGGTTGGTTTTGGGAATGTCTTCAGGAGGTGCTTTGTGGCATTTGGATCATACATTCAAGGCTTTCACTCATGTCGATCATTGTTGTATGTGGACGGTACCCATTTAAACGGAAATTATGGTGGTGTATTGCTGTCTGCAGTGGCAAATGATGGCAATAACAGTGAGTTTTAAAACTTCCTACCACTTTAACGTTTTGGTAAATGTAACTGCAAACGCGATTTACTATGGCCAACGCATGCGATTTCTATAGATTAAGTACATCACTATTATACACATGATATGCTTACACACTCGCGCATGCGAGTTGTTAATTACCAAATGTATATCAATCATATGATGCTGCCTAGTCAATTCCTAGCAATCGCGTGATGTTTCTTTGTTCACAGCTAGCAATCGCGCGATATTACTTATGTAATAGGTACCACATCGCGCGATATGTAATGACATCAATAACAATCGCACCTTAATGGATTTATGTAGCCTTATTCACAGACCTATGAACAAATTATATTTTGAATTGTTATTTGGACTCCCTTAACTTATTTGCATATTGCAGCTATTTTTCAAGTTGTTTTGGTATTTTCGGTGGTGAAAAATTCCGATAACTGGATGTGGTTTATGGAATGTTTTAAACCTCATTTGTTAAACCGTCAAATCACTTTTTTATTTCCGACAGACACTCTGATATTATTAATGTTGTTTCTGTTGTTTATCCAAATTGCTTTCATGCTTACTATATATATCATCTCCTTAATAATTTGAGGACAACTCTTGATTGCACTAACCGAGAGTTTAAGAAGAATATGTTGAAGCTATTCAAAAGTTGTGCTTATGCTCCCACAGTTGAACTTTTTAATCAGAGACTTTCCAAGTTTTTAAGTAGAGGTGGTAAAAAGATTAAGAATTTCGTCGAGAATTTACCTCCTGAAAAGTACACCCAACCATTCTTCGTTGGGAAACGTTACGGGGTAATGACATCATCTGCCACCGAATCCTTTAAAAATCAGATTAAAAAGCTTTGCAATCTACCAATTTTTGAAATGATAGACACGATCAGAGTGATGATAATTACTCAGATTTCTAGATGTTATTCAGAGGGGCTTAGTTGGAACAGTTATTTATGCCCCGAATATGAGAAGCAGTTTAAGAAGAATGGTCTAACCGGTCGAACGTGGGTGGTATCTAAGTCTTCTGCAAGTTCATTTGAAGTTTATTCTGAACCAGTTATAGTTGTCAACATGCTTAATTTTAAGTGTTCATGTGGTCCATGACAGCAATAGTGTTTTCCATGTCTGCACTCATTGGTTGCAATAACATCCGTTAACGAAGATCCTATGTCGTTGATAGAACCATTCTACACTGTAAGTAATTATAGGTCCACCTATTCGTTTAACATACCTGCAATAACTGACTTTGGTGAAAGTTCATCCTCTTACAAATATGAAGGACCTGTTATTCTACCTCCTAACATTAAAAGGCGAGCTCGAAGGCCAAGGAAAAAGAGGATTCCATCTAGAGGAGAAGTATCATCGAGCCACTTACGATGTGGCTGTTGCTTTAAATTTGGACACAATCGAAGGACATGTGATATCACACTATGAGCTTGCCTTCCTAACTTTTTTTGGTTTCATTCGTTTTATTCAATATGTATTAACATGATTCCATTTGTTCTGTATCTTTCTTACTCATTGCCCCAACTTTTTGAGTTGGTACCCTCCAATTGTCTGACTAATGTTTTTTTTCACATGCGAGTTATATTGAGTTATATCATTACACGCGATTCATTTACATTCAAAACAAAAGTTAGTAACAAATCCCTTACCTATAACGCGATTCATGTCAGTACAAACTCCCATAGTAATTGCGTGATTGCAAGACAAAGCACCATGAGATTCTCATCAATCCCACAATACTAATACGATTTACTTTTACGGTGGTGTCTACATGAGTCATCTATTATAATGTTCCTACGCGATTCAAGAACTTGCTGCTAACACGCGATGTCCAGGTTATATAACGCGAGCTGTATTGAATAAATATAACAGATTAAATTTATGTATATTGTAGTAGCGCGAGTCACTCACAACCTCTAACGCGTGACATGTGGTTTTAATATAAATTGCTACCGTATTGTATCTTTCCATCTACTTGTTTTTCACTTTTTATCAAATTAGTATTAGCAGGCCATTTAACTTGCTTAAATTCTCAAGGTGAATACTAATTCTTAAGCCTCAACCGATCTAATCTATAATACTTAATAGTTCATTCTCAGATACATAAAATGGTGTCCCCAGTAGAAAAATTCATCTAAAACACTTGTTAATTATTATAGACAATAAAATATAGGTGAAACTATTGTACAGATGAACAAAACAGACAACGTGGTTGCTACCATCTCATTTACAAGCATTACCAGAAATGACGCGATTGGTGAGGTTGGAACTTAAATCGATTACGAATTTCACATTGCAAACCACTACAAATCGAACTAAGTACATACCGATAACAAAACATATTTAACTAATAATAGACCCGAAAGCACAATGGACCTACGCATACCTAGATAGTAAACCCTAATAAAAAACCACTACATATTATAGGGTTTGCCAATTCTAATGCCAAAAAACTACAACACAAATAAACAACCACATACACTTCTTAATTATCAGAAGAGTTATCATTTTCTTCGTCCTCCTCTTCAATGTCCTTTTCATCCTCATACTCTGATTCACACTCCTTCTCAGACTCTTCCTCCTCCTCGTCTTCATCGTTGTCACTTTCCTCGTCCCAGTATTCATCGTCTGATGAATCCTTTGAAGACTTCCTAGGAGTTATCTTCCTCTTTATCGTCTTCTTCTTGTTCTTCATGGTCCTTCGTCGTTTGGGATTCCAGTTGTAGTCTGAATCTTCGTCCGGGCATGACAAAGAGTATTCTGAGTCATACTCATGCTCAGGTGAAAGCGAGGGAGAAAAGGAATCTTTCGATTTGTCGGAGGAGTACACTGTCGTAATGGAGTACTTGTAGTCAGAGTACCTATCACTATCGTCGGAATACCCACCATCACAAGATGGATAACCGTAAGGCTCGAGTGATGAACCGCTCATTCGGTGGGCAGAAGTTGTTTTGAGAATACCAAAAGCCTTTTGAATTAGAATAGTGTAGTAGATAACCATTTTATATTTACAAATCTAGGACTACCCTGGTTTTCAATTAATGCACATGTAATAAGTATTTTAGCTAACCATGTCAAATCATGCATTAAATTAAAATATAAACCTAATGTCAATTAGTAAAAAGACAACCCATTGTCTTTTCACTAGGCAGTAATTATGACGCGAGTTAAATGCTTATCACAATAACCAACGCGTACTAGTACCTTCTGACGCGATTATTTTACTCTACCACCTTATTTGATATCGATCATGATTTATTCAACGGCCTTTAATCGTCAAATAACTATTTAGTGGTATGTTCGTGCGATTCATTAATTTTAATTATATTTTTGGTATAGTTTATTCTTAGGAAGTGGTTTTGAATTATAATAAGGTCTATAATTATATTTAAATAAGTACTCGACATATTACTCAATAATTAAACTTGGTTAACAAATGTCATAACATCTTTAGCTAAGACATGCCTAAACTGATGTACATAAGTTGTAAATGAGTCCTCTGTTTTTTGAATTATTTCGAAGAAACCATTTAGGTTGAAACGTTAAGATACAGGTGTCATGTACGCCGCGAGTTACACTTTAAAAGTTGTAAACTCACCAAATAACTCCCTTAAGCAATCACGCGATTGATGTAAAAATCATTTTACTATTTCTACGCGAGTTATGGGTCACACAATTATAGTTCATTAAATAACTCCCTTGTTGATCGCGCAATATAGCTTTGGTAGTGAATGATCACGCGAGTTAGGTGTCACACATCCATTTTCAATTCAATTTATGCAGTCAATCATACAACGCGATTCGTATGAGAAACCATGTGTCATGCATGCCGCGAGTTACGCCGAGAGTCAAAAGTCATAAATAATTCAATTCTTAAATAACTCCCTTCACACAACACATTATAAATATCTGTACAATTGTTTAGAGGTTACCCAATAACCTATCATAATTAAATCACATACGAAGAAGTCCTTTGAGTAATGTACTGAATTAAAAATAACAATCAAGCATCCAACGCCCTCAGATTAGTATTTTTATCATTTAGGAAATGGTAAAACTTTATTGCACGTGCTTCAACGGCCATTTGTTTGTTATATTCCTTGGGTATAAACCCGTGCCGGATAATGTCTTTGACGTACTGACAAACGAACACTCCACAGTCAAACGAATCTCGTTTTTGCTGGGGAATATTATTAGCAGCTTTAACTTTGTATCCATTCTTCACACGTGGTATGTATCTCTTCTTCATACAATAGTTCAGATGCTCAGATAGAAAAAATGTTAGCTTATTTTTTTTTAAAAATAACATGTTAATCTTTATAGCTAGTTATAATGTTGCGAATCACATTACATTAGGATGCGAGTTCCATGCATAACACGCGATTCACATATACAAAAAACGCGATTCACGAGCAATGACCGTTAAGAATCTCGCGATAGGAACACGCGATTCTTTCATTCACCTACAAAAAATGAACATACGGCATCATCCAATACGGTTTTATACTACTTACCAATGCGTCGCCTATTTTCCTAGTGTTATCTGGAGTGAATTTGCTACGAGGGAACAGGGGATTGTAGTTTTTTGCCAAACCATTCTCCATGTCTATTACCAAAAACGTCCAGTGGTTAGGACCATTTTCATTTATGTGGCATACTGGAATGAATGCGATAAATGTGTCGTCTGTCACGTTTTCAAAAATTGCGTCAACAACGTTTGTAATATCTTCTTACAGTGCCAGTCATTTCTGTAATAAAACCCGCGTACAACAAAACAATATCAAACTTCTCGGTCACTTTCAATGGTTATTTAATAATGAAATACTAACCGTTGCGACCCCGGAAATCTGAATAGCGTTATATTTACAATTGCACTCGTTATCAAGCCCTTTAAAAGATACTTTCTAGTTTGATTCTTTAAGCAGCTTATATATCCACGCATCGATGATCTTCAGCACAGAAAAATCACAGCTATATCAAACTAGTTGTGAATTATTTGTGAGTTATATCAAGAATATAAATTTTACCTTGAAATCTAACTCCCCTTCGTATGGTAGGGCCATTAGCTCAGTCACACTAACACTTAACCGGTATGTAAATTCGTTTTCTAGTAAATACCATACTTCTGAGTCGATTTGATCTTCATCTCTTTGTATTTGAAAGACTTTGCGGTATTGACTAACGGCTATTAACTTTGTACTTGCTTTTTCTCTTTCCCAAGTTTGGTAAATAGCTTCTACCTGTTGTGACTGTGTAAGTAAATCCTAATTTGGATAAATGTTATCTAGAAACTGTAAAATGACAGAAATTGTGTTAAATAACAATCAAACTGTGACAACTAATTATATGTTTATTAGTATAGTTAAGAACTTACCATTGGAGGTGCCTATTGTAATAAACTTTTAGACGAAGTATTGCCAACAAACTTTCCTCGACTCGAGTGTATAGCCGCCGCCTTATCAACTTTGTCGAAAAATGATTGGGTACATAGTATGAATGCATCATCTAGGGTTGGAAGATCAAAACATTCTGATTCCCCTTCCCCTGCTGGTTGTACTTCTTCTATTATCTCAGGATGTGTTAGTACTTCAACCTTTGTTTTGCGTTACACTTCCAACTTGGGTTGTGACTCTTTTGTTGATTTTAGAGCAGCTTCGAATTCCATTACGCTTTCAGTTTTTGGTTGTTGTTTATTAGTTCCTTGTGTGCATTGATGTAGTCCTTTGTTTAATCTTGTTTTTTTGGCATTACATACCTGTAAAAAGTTAACCAATTATGTGTGTTTTGTTAACCAATGATGCGTGACTTGGCTACTGCCACCGACCACGCGATTTATTTAATAAATACTATACAGACGCGATTTAGATTACTTTATTCAAAACACGCGAGTTGTGTTTATCACTTAAAGCGAGACACAATATTATAGTTTGTGCTGCGTTTCTTATGAAAAAAACGTGCAATTCTCAAGTTAATATAAAACAATAACCTTGGTTTTGGCTAGGGGCTTTTGTGGATTTCCCATGACGCGTTATAAGGCTAAGAGACAAAAAAACCTTTAGCATGCATAACACGATGTAAGAAGAATATCAAGTCTTAAACTTTTAAATTCATAACAACATAGTTATAACATAACATTTGCAATAGTTATAAGTTTAAAATCATCCCCTGATGTAAAAAAACAACCATTAAAACCCCCTATTAAAAATTCAAAATTTTAAAAACAACAGCTTCGCCAAATTAAAGACAAAGCACATCACATAAAATAGGTATAAGAAGTTGAATCTTAATATTTTAAGATCCACTTACATCTTCATGTCTTTGCTCCAAGGGCTTGAGTTAACTTCTGCCACTTTCATCTAGCCCAACTGTATTCAGTTCCGTCCCACTCGTTACCTCCCCAATATTTCCAATTGCCAAATTAGCCTCCGTATTTTTGCAAGCACCCTCACCACAATGTACATCATCTGCAGCCTCTGCGCGATTTTCTTCTTCCATAACCTCTTTTATACTCCATTTTTTATACAACAACATCTGACTCTATCTCCTGTTGTTTCAGCTACAACAACATCTGGTTCTGCTTGTATGGGTGTTGGTTCAACAACTTCTCCCATAATTTCATGTTCCCCCCAGCTACCACAATAGGAATTTGCACCTCAGCATCAGCTGCTACTGCACCCACACCAACATCTGCCCCATGTGTGGTTACTTCCTCGTCTTTTTCCACATTTCCACTTCCTGACAAAGCTAGTACACCACTACTAGAATTGGCCGCCACAAGCATACAATTGTCAATACCCAAAACATACAAAGTTTTTTCATTTTCCTTCCCCTCACCAGATGTCTCAATAACATCGTTCGGTCCATCAGCAGCTCCAGATTCATTCTTCTCATCATCCATTTCACCTTCATCTTCAGCCCCTCTCGTTCGTGTCTTCTTCATGGTCGTCAGGTGTAGAACCCTCTACAACTTCTTCTTTTTTCTCTCATGCCTCTAACGTTTTGAAACCATGTTTTCTTGAAACATAAACTATGGTTTTAGAAACCTCATCCAATGTTATTGATACCTCCACTCTTTTCTCTGGTGACTCCTCTTTTACCGCACATGAAGGCATTCCACAAACCTTCTCTAGTGCTTCATTAACCCCCAACATCTTCATTAGCTTGACCAGCTTGGTTTTGAAGCTTCAAAGTCAAAGAAGCGACCTCCCTTTGGAGTTCTTCAATTTGTGAGGAAATTAAACAAGTATAGTATTAGCAACTTGATGAATGTTCATTAAAATGACAACCTCTTAAAGAACTTACTTGTCTATTCTTTCGTGCCAGAGAAATATTAAGCCGTTTGTTTTCTACCGAGTATCTGTATTTTCCATTGTTTTTCTTCTTAATATCTTACATCCTCTTAAATAAAATACTACAAGCGCTTGGCTTGTAAACTTTCATCCGAGTACTTGAGCTACCTCTTTTATCCGGCGCATGTTTATGCTGATCCAACCACCCCCGCAGTGGTTGACCGTAATCCTCATCCACGCCCCGTAATCCACTGTTTCACATGTCTGCCTAATTTCCATCTCGTTCGTTTCCCTCTCTGTACAATGCTTCGACTGCTTCCCACTTTTACCGCTCATTGTTTTTTTCCTTTTGTTCGTCAACTTTCTACAAAAGCCTTCATTGGTCTCCCCCAACCCAAAGGCCATTTCTTTAACCTCAGTTAGTTTTATCTCTTCTTCCAAGATCTGCAACACACAACGGTATTTTGAAACAAACAATCAACAGTTAGTCAGCTAAACACTTCACGCGATTCATTTACATCTAAAACGCGATTCATTCACAACTAAACAATCATGATGCGATTCATTTTTTAACAACTTATTAGTTGCGCGATTGCTTTGCAATGTACGTTGTGATTCTCAAAAGACAAAAATCTACCACATACGCGATTTACACCAATCGTTCTGGCTACGCGAGTCGTCTGTTATATTGTTCCTACGCGATTCATTAACTTAATACTAACCATATACGTCTAGAGAGTTACGCATGCGCGAGTTCTATAATACGTATCATGCGAGAATAAATAGTAGGTTTTTATAACGCCATGGTTTACCTCATTATCAGGGAGCTTTCGCAGCCTTTTAACCAGGGCCATAGTTGACTCATTGCACTCTAGCCCACACCATTTGTAGCACATAGGAATCATGTTTGGCCTTACCAAATCTTCCCCTAACTTGGTGTGCTCCATTATGAAGGGCTGGGAAAAAAGGAGACAGTCATATAACTTTTATAACAAAAAAAATTACTACACACCACCAGCATACTCACCAATAAAACTGCTACGCAGCCGATGATGTGATCTAGTGTCCCTTTCTCCAAACAATTAACCATAGACTTCGTTAGCTTCTCAACAATTACGTCGGACCAATCATAGTCATTAATTTTGAGCATGTCTTCTACGTAGAAGACCATTGTCCAGCCCATGATATCTCCAGATACAGAGTAGAACAGGGTAGAGCAAATGAAAAATATCAAAATCTTGGCAACGTCAGTTACTGATTCCTCCCCCCCCCCCCATCATTTACTACTTTTTATATTGCTTCCTATAACAAAACAGATAGACGTTAGTTGACTGGACATTCTCAAACAGCCTATCTTTCATAAACTATTATTTCTACCTTGATCATCGTATTTGAAACAAACTTTTGGTTTGTGGGTCTACTTTTCCTAGCCCTTGGCCGCAAGAAATATTTCTGCATCAGTGGAGACTCATTCTCTGCACCATTGGCAAATCTTCCAGTGAATGCCCTTGTTTTGTTCATCGGCACTTCCTCCGTTCCCTGTTTAAGACATAATATCTCTTTACAAACTCCTTTATAACTTTTTTAAACTTCTTCTTCGGCAGATCTTCATTTCGTACCATGAAGGAATTTTTCAGCAACGTATAGAATGGTGTGTTCTTCGTAGCCTCAATATGCTCCTCGGCCACTATGTTTTTCTGCAGCAAATTTAATATTCTGACAAAACCAGACCTGTAAAAAGTACCTTTGCCCATAGTTGAACCTGTATTTACAAAAGAACACCCATGTTAGATTTTGGTAATACAAATCGCGTTATAGTCCTAATTATAGACCCTATACGCGATTTACGATTTGGACCGTACGCGAGTTAGAGCACCAATTACAAAATCTTATACATACTCGGCACCTCACTGACAACGCGAGATACACTTACAACGTTACGCGATATACACGATATACACTGCTACAATCCCTGAACCTTACCACACAACGCGAGATGTAACAACTCCCTATGCGAGATACAGACCCTACTACACATCATAACACTTCAAACGCGAGTTGTATCCACCCAACGCGAGATACAGGCCACATGACACGCGACATACACACACTAAGACACGCGAGATACATCCTAAACAACACATTGCATACAGACCCCAACGCACGCGAGATACAAACCCCAATACACATTCCGTTACAGACCTCAAGACACGCACATACAAACCACAAAGACACATTCCATGCAGACCCCAACACACGCGAGATACATACTAAAACTACTATACATCATAACACTACAAACGCATTAAAACACTGAAAAAGACGCGAGATAATCTATAAACATGCTGCACTACCCATGTTTCAATTCCAAACAGGCATGCACGTACATGAAAACATAAAACCAAACCACGTCTGAAACCACGCATGAAACTACATGTGACGCCTATCGTAAACTAGCAACTAATTCGACATTTATTCTGCCTTAAAAATATAATAGAATCAACCCCACACAACTATGCACCTTCTCAGGAAAACTTTCCCGTTAACCGGCCAACAAATGGTTGTACAATACTTTCCCGTTAAAGACAGACGGATACAAACAGGTTTCTGACAAATTTATCGAACAACAGTCGATAAGTATTCATTTACATACTATGGAAAAACTATCGACTTACCTTAATACTAGTTTCAACTGACAAAGTTCGCCGGCAATGGTGGTTTTAGGTTGAAAACAAAAGATGAAGACTAAGTTCGCCGATGGATTAGAACGACAGGACTTCTACAGTGGCCGGAGTTTGTTCGGGAACAACCACACCTTCGCCAGACTTGTTTTAGGGTTTCTCCGGTTTGTGACTGTCTCTTTCTTCTTTAGTCTTTTGGGTTTCCAAAGGTTATTGGGATTTGGGAGGAAAGTGAAAATTAAAATAATAAAAAGTAACTATGAACTTACTTTCTCTTTCTTTTAGTTTTAGGGTTATTTTGGTAAAAAAATTGGCTTCTAGGTACTAATGGAGAGGGGCTAATATTTGGGTACTCATTTGGGATTTCAAACTTGAAAATGTATTTTCTGGTACTTTTCTCTATCAATTAACAGCAACGACATTTTAAATGAAATATATATTATTTTAATATGTTAACTATAAAAATATGTATTGTAAAATAATTTAATATAATAATTTTATTTATATGTTGGTTTTATACCTAAAACAAACTAGATTAATGAATAATATGACATTCATTTTTAAAATTAAGAGTAATTTTTAATATAAAAATATTATATCAAAATAAAATTCTACTTTTCATAATAATTATCGAAATTGTAGAAAAATTTAATGTAAAAAATATTATATTAAAATAAAAATTTAAAACGATCATCGATATTGTAGGAAATCGATTTTACATAAAAACAAATTTAAATCGAATTAAAATGTAATCATTTATCGATTGAAAATGTTTAAATTTAATTCCATGTATGGCAATGAAGGTCTAAGAGTTTAGTTTCTATTTCAAAAAATAAAATTTATACTCAACGTTATGACATTTCTCATAATAGTTGTTGAAAATTGATTTTGCATCAACATGTTTTAGATCAAAATTTAATCATGTGCTAATAAATAACATTTAAATTTTATTTTCATATGGTAAAAAATATTTAGAAGTCTAGTGTTTAATGAAAAATTATCAATAATTATTTTATACAAAGTTATTGTATTTTTTTAATAGTTGTCGAAAGTGTCAAAAACCTATTTTGCAACCATAGATTTAAGATTAAATTAAAATATAGTTCTGAACTTATTTAGATTGTATAAAATTTGTATGTCTGCGAAATCTACGAGTCTAGTTTTTAATCAGAAAGATATCATATTAAAATAAAATATATTAGACAAAGCCATGTCATTTCTCGTAATTATTGTTGAAGCTGTCAAAATCCTATTTTGCATCAATATTTTTATATCAAACTGCAATATAATTTTACACCGATTGAGAATATTTAAAATATTTCATTTATGACTAATAAGATCTACGAGTGTTGAGAGAATTGTGAATGTGTTATATGTATGGAACAAATGACGGTAGGATCTGAAGATGTTGAGTAAGAAATATCATTTAGTGAATAATCCACAAGCACAAAGAGAACATTTAAAACTTTGAGTGAATGTGTTTCTCACATCTTGACCATTACAAAAAGTAAACCAAATAACCTATATAAGCATATCATAATTATAGTGTACATATATAGTGTGGCAAAAAGTAAACTCCAACCCATATACAAAGTTTGTATTACAAACTAATATTAAATAGCCCATATACATTTTATTCTAATCCTCACAATCTAACACCCCCCTCAAGTTGGTGCATGAATATTATGAATGCACAACTTGTCAAGCAAAAACTCAAATTTATGCTTTCCTAGTGTTTTAGGTAAAGATATCTGCACTGAGACTGAGTGGGCATGTGGGATGCGCAAATAACCCGATTAAGTATCGCATCCCGTAGAAAATGACAATCTACTTCAATATGCTTTGAACGCTCATGGAACACACGATTGTGAGCAAGATGTAAAGCTGACTAACTATAAAAAAACTTGCATAGCCCATGAGTGTGAGACCCCAAAATCCTTGAGCAAATTGTGCAACCACTTCAACTCACAAGTCAATCCAACCATAGATCGGTACTCTGCTTCAGTGGAAGACAATGCAACAACACTTTGTTTCTTAGTCTTCTAAGAAACAGGGAAATCACTAAGGATGACAATGGGCCGTCTGTGGGCCGGGTTCAGGCCGGCCTGCCCGAGCCCAATTTTTGGACACTTGAGCCTGAACCCGGCCCGACCCGCTCTCGGGTTTATATTTTCAAACCCGAGCTCGTCCGCTTATGTCCGCCGGTCAACCGGACCCGACCCGCGGACATTAATTTTAATATTTATTAATTTATTTAAAATATATATTAATTATATATATATTATAGTTATTATATATAAAAATATTATTTTTTATGTATTATATATAATTTTCACGCCGGAACGGGTCGGACAAACTAGAAACCCAAACCTGGTCCGACCCGGTTGCGGGTTACAATTTCTTAACCTGGACCCGGCCCGTTTTATGTTTGGGCCTGACAAAACCCGGTCGTGCCGGATCAGAACGGGTCGGGTCAGGCCGGAAAGCACCCGAATTGCCATCCCTAGGAATCACCCAAGAATACCATCCCATCACTCGCACTACGCTGAGTCTTAGGAAATCCAGCTCAATCAGAATCAAACCAGCATGTCAGAGTGAGATTGCAACTACTCGGTAGAAGAATTCCCAGACTTGGGCCCCCTTTCAGATAACGAACAACTCGTAATGCAGTATGTCAATGATCCTCTTGTGGTTTCGGTAGAAACTGAGATAAAATATGTACCAAAAACAGATATATGGCCGTGTAAGCGCCAAATTAATCAGTTTTCCCACCAACATGCGGTACGCGGACCCGTAAATGAGTAGCGATGACTTACTCTTGCCGAGCTGGTGGTTTTGCTCCATGGAAAATGGTGGAGGCTTGCTACCAAGCAAAACTATCTCATAAATAATGTCCAAAGTATATTTACGCTGGCAAAGAAAGATACATGCGAGACTCATTGCTACTTCAAATCCAAGAAAATATTTGAAATGACGTAAGTCATTCATATGAAAGAAAGTGCTCAAGTATTTCTTAAACTCCACCAATATATCAGGGCCATTCCCAAATAGAATAAGATCATCAACATACACCAAAACAAGCATACGACAACCACTTGTGGAATAAGAGAATAAAGAATAATCTGAATAGGACTGAACAAACCCGTACCTCTTCATTGCAGCCACTAACTTAGAAACCAACACCAAGGTGCCTGCTCTAGGCCATACAACGATTTGCGTAGGAAACAAATCTGTCATTTGCGCCCTTTTTCAAAACCTGGAGGAATTTTTATGTCATTATGTCTATCCATTTGATGTAACTCCAAATTCTGAGCGGCTGGAACCGCCAAGAAAAGACGTACAATAACCATCTTGGCAACAATGGAAAATGTCTCTATATAATCAACCCCTTCTACTTGGTGATTACCAAACACGACCAAACGAGCTTTGAGGTGCTCTACTCTCCTATCAATATGATATTTAATTTTATAAATCCACTGACTCCCCAAAGATTTCTTCCATGGAGGTAGATCCGCCAAGGTCCAAGTATGATTATTCTCTAGTGCCTGAATTTCCAATGACATTGCCTCTCTCCAACCAAGGTGCAGCATAGCCTCTCGGAATGACTTAGACTCATCCCTGGAGGTAATAGATGCAAGAAAAGAGCGGTGTGAAAACGAGAAACGAGAGTTGTCTATTTAATGAGTAAGCGAATAAGGCATACCGTGATCAAGAGATGGACTAGAATCGGGAGCAGAAGGAGCAAATGACACTGAATATACGACTGTAGTCATCACAAAATTCTTCAAACAAGTAGAATGAATTTTACCATGCTTGCCCCGTCCAAGATATGAAGAAATGCATGGAGTATTTGAAACAACATCCAAAACTATTAGCGGATCTGAGACGCCGTTGCCACAAACCGGAGGCAGAGATTGCGCATCACCAACCTCGGCAACTTCTGCGAATAGCGCTACCATAGGGATGCAGCCATGCTGCGACTCTCTCTCTTCAATCGGCGAGACCTTCTCAATTTCCTCCCAAAACTCTGGAGCAGTGGTATGAGGTACAGTGACCCCAGTCTCAGGACAATCCAACTCATAGAGCATAGAAACTAATGCAAATAGAAATATATATTAAAAAATCATATCAGGGGAAATAAAACAATCTTGACTATCTAAATCATATACTTTCCAGCATTTCTTGCCACAAGGGTAGCCCACAAAAACACACCGATGACTACGACTCGAAAACTTGTCACCTTTAGACATCTGATCATGCACATAACACAAAGACCCAAACACACGAAGCTCAAATAAAAAAAGGAACATAAAAAATATCTCAAATGAAGTATTGGAACCCAAAAATTGAGAGGGAGTTCTATTAATCAAATACCAGGTAGTCAAAATACACTACCAAAACCCTAAAACCTGAGAGCACGAACAACATTCAAAATAGCTCTATGTTTTCATTCGATCCTACCATCCTGCTGAGGATTACCCACACATGAAGATTGAAAAACAATACCTAACTCATAAAAAACACGGCGCACATATAAAAACTCAGTAAAATTGTCACTGCGCACTGTCTTAACAACTCCATTAAATTGTTTCTTAGCCATTGCAAGAATATTTAATAACATAGCCAACAAATAAATCCATAAAACACGGGATTAATTATCAACAATAGTGAGAAAATATTACGCACCACGTGAGGACGAAGTATGAAGTAATTTAAAGAAAGTAGTCGCTTTAGAATCACTGACAGAAAAACACTTACGAGTCTGTTTAGCGTGAAAACAAACATCACACGGGTGAGCTACATTACTATTTCCAGTACTAGACACAAAAGGTAAAAATTGAACTATCTTAGCTTAAGGATGTCCTAACCTACGGTGTCACAACTCAGCATCACTATCAACCATTGCAAACTTCGGTTTTCTCAACACCGCTGAAGTAGTAAATTCCACCTCTACGCTCATCTAGTCCAATCACAGTCCCTCATCGTCGTTCCTCAATAACATCACCAAACTTAACATATCAAACAATACAGTAGAGATCATTAGTCAAGTGGGATATTAAAAACAGATTACAGGTAAGCTTGGGAACCAAAAATACATTCTGCAAAGACAACTGACAAGACAAGCGCACACTACCACAATGTGTAGTAGTGTCCTGTGAATCATCGGGCAGAGATACTATACAGGCTGGCATAACAATAATCTTTTTCAATAGAGAGATGTCACATGTCATGTGATTAGAAGCCCTAATATAAATAATCCACGAGGTACTCGACAAATCATTACTCGTTAGGCTCATCAGTGTAGGAAACTTTGTCTGTTGAAAGAAGGGAAAACAATTATTGCAACTGATCAGAAAGATAAGAAGCCTCGTCCGTAGATAACTCGGTTATAGACGCAATTGAAGGACCGATGTTTGTTTTCCCTACCGTCGTATTGCGAGGCCTTGGAGCGCCGCTTACTCCTGGTGGTCCGTGCAAACCTTCATCTCCACGACCGTAAGATGGTGTAGCGCCCGAATATTTCATTCAACTTGTAGGAGAATGATGTTTGGTGTAGCAATTGGATTCCTTATGACCAATTTTGTGACAATAAGTATAAAAACGTTGAAAATAATATGGGGTAAACAAAGAAGTACCTCGTGGAGTAGAATTAACCGCACATGTCATCAGGGTCTTTTGAAAAACTACCAGAAAGACGTCGGTGATGAGAATACAAACAATACTACACCCGTAATACATCGACGCAAGCGGAAAATAACCGGAAATATGTTGGTCTCGAGAGAACAAATTCCGGATAAACGTCGGCTGATGAAGACTATGTTGGAAACATGTCGGCATAAAGGGAAAAAGATTGAAAATACATCGGTATCGAGAGAACAAAAACCAGAAACATGTTGGTTGATGAAGACTACACAAAAAATACATCGGCATAAAGGGAGAAAGAACAAAAATAAGTTGGTTTTAAGAGAACAAAAGCCGGATAAACGTTGGCTGATGAAGACTATGCCGGAAACACGTCGGCCCATGGGGAAAATTTTGAAGGCTAGGCTTTTGGAGGCTATGGCTCGGATACCATGTTGAAATAAATGTGAATATGTTATATGTATGGAACAAATGACGGTAGGATCTGAAGATGTTGAGTAGGAAAATATTATTCAGTGAATAATCCATAAACACAAAGAAAATATTTGAAACATTGAGTGAATATGTCTCTCACATCTTCACCCTTTCAACACGTAAACCAAATAACTTATCTATGCATATCAAAATTATAGTGTATAGAAACAGTGTGGCAGAAAGTAAATCCTAGCCCATATACATACTAATATTCAATAGCCCATATACATTTTATTATAATCTTGACACTCTAACAACGAGTGTAGTTTCTAATGCATAAAAATATCATATTAATATAAAAAAGTAAACAAACTTATGATATTTCTCATAATAATCTTTGATCCTGTTAAAAATCCATTTTTATCAACAAATTTTTTATCAAACTAAAATATAATTCTGCACTGATTTAGAACATTTAAAATTTCATTTATAGATGATTGCAGAGATCTATGAGTTTAGTTTCTAATCCAAATATACAAAGTTATGACATTGATTGTAACAGTTGTTAAAGCTATCAAAATCTAATTTTGCATCAACAATTTTTAGATCAAATTGAAATATAATTCTATACTAATTAATTTTTAAATTTTTAATTTTTTTAATCATATATGTTTCAAATATGTTTGAAATCTTTTCATTTATAACTAGATCAAAAAAAGTTTGGTAATAAATCGTACCAAACATATAAAAAAACAGTATTCCATAATTTCTTTTAAATATATATACTCAATTTCATGTATAGATGGACAAAGTATTATGATGACTATAGTAGTATAAATAGGGATATGCTAAATCTGAAAAATGTTTCTAAATTCCCTTTCATATAAGTGATATACACCATTAGAAAAGTGAAAGGAGAGTTTGAAACTGAAATTCATAAAGTTCATTTGACTAAGCATACCTGAAGATAACTTATTCACTCAAATGACAATAGCTGGAGGTACACATAATCAATTTCGTTTATCGCTTCCACTTTCATGATTTTATATTAATATTTTCGTTAGAATATACATGAAGTAATTTATATTTATACTTTTATATTTGGTATCAGAGTCTGTAATTTCATCTACCTTGCTTGTTATTATCTGTTATTATATGAACTCTTATTCTTTATATTCAAGATACAAAATGTTTATTTGGTAATAATTCATGATTCTAGTCTTCTATACATATTTTGTGGTTATGAATTTTGGTGTAATATGTTATTTGTATTTCATATTACAATAGACATAAAGAATGTGATTAGTTTATGTTTGTTTGCCTTATTTTGTTGACATGCACAAAAGTTATAATAATTAGTTAAAAAATTATAACCGTAAGGATTGTACATGAACAAAGATTAAAGGAATATGTCAAGTGATCTAATAATTTTAGTAATTAAAGAATAGCCATAATATCTCTAGTTATTTAAAAGTCCTTAAGAAATCATATGTGAAAACTCTACATAAATTTATAATTAATCATATGTGATATGATGAAATATACCCACCAGAAAATTTGTTATATTTATATAATTAATTGTGTTTAGATATTAATTTTATGTTTCTTAATCTACCTACATGAATTAAGGAATGAATATGCGTGAATAGTTTCAGCAAATAGTTATGAATCTAATTTTATTAGGACTTTAGCCCACATATATGTTTTATGTCGCTAGACTTATATTTTATGCATAATTATGTATTGGTACATACTAATGTTAAAGGTCTCTCTAAAGCCATTGATTAAAAATTTATAAATGTTGAAAATGCTTTTTCTAGCACCTTAATTATACAACTTTCATCATTGAGACACAATGGGTTTAAAGGTGTCCGAGATTATATCATACGCATGAGGAATATTGCAGCTCAACTTAAGAATTTGGAAGTTACCATGTGTGAATCTTTCTTAATGCATTTCATTTTGTGCAATCTTATTTACATTATATCTCTTTAAGATATCTTATAACACACATAAGGATAAATGGTCAATTAATGAACTTATAAATATGTATGTTCAAGAGGAGAGGAGATTAAAAATGGAAAAGGGCGAAAAAAGTAAACCTTACGATAGCTTCTTCTTCGAAGAATAAAAAGGATCACATTAAGGGAAAATGAAAAATTTCATCTGACCAACGCATAAAGAAAGAGTCTATGTGTTTCTTTTATTAAAAGAAAGGATACATGAGGAAATACTGTATTTATTTTAAGACTTGTCTTGAGAAGAATGGTAATTTTCTAGCGTTTGTTATGAATCTAATATGGATAATATTAATAATAATTCATGGTGAATTGATTCTGGTACTACAATCCATATTTCCAATACCTTGGAGGGCATTGCAAACCTTATAAAACCAATAGGGAGTGAACACTACATCTATTACAAACAGTCATATGGGTTCACATGTGGAAGTTGTTGGGATATGCATTTTAACTTTAAGTAGTGGTTTTAATTTTCATTTAGAAAAGAAATTTTATGTACCAGGTTTCACTAGAAACTTGATTTCAGTTTCAAGACTTGTACCCTTAGGAATTTCTTTTAAACTTTTATATTCAAGTTTTAGTATTCTCAGAAATTTGAAAAATTATTGGTTATGATATTTTTTCTGAATGTTTATATCGTTTTTATTTATAAAATAATATCACTCATAGTTCTATGCATGTTAATATTGGTTTAAAAAGATGTATTAAAAATAAGGATTTTTAAATTTTGTGGCACCGGAGATTGAGACATTTCTCCATTGATGATATTAAGAGATTGGTAAAGAAATAGATACTTGCTACATTAGACTTCACTAATTTTGATATTTGTGATGGTTACATTAAGAGAAAATAAACTAACAAACATAAATTGGTGCCACAAAAAGTTCAAATATATTAAAGATCATAGATACAAACATTTATTGTCCCAACATGAATGCTGATAATCCAAAATACTCACCTTCATAGATGATTATTCACGATATATGTATTTTTACTTCTTTCTAAATACAGAGCTTTGGACACCTTTAAATAGTTTAAGGCTGAAGTAGAGAAACAATCTGATAAGCACATTAAGATTATGAGATCAGGTATATATGGAGAATATTATGGTAGATACACTGAGAACGGACAAGCACCAGGACCATTTGTAAAATTTCTTCAAAAGCATGGGATTCTTTCCCAATACACGATGCCTAGTTCTCCAAACCAGAATGGTGTGCATAAATAAGAAATTGAACTTTAATGGACATGGTGAAAAGTATGAGAAGTAATATTAAACTTCCATCATTTTTATGAGTAGAAGATTTTAAGACGACAACGTACATATTAAATCGGGTTCCTTCCAAATAAAGCTTCTTAATGGTTGAAAATTTAGCTTAGGTAATCAACAAAAAAATAAATACATGACGGGATGTAATGCTCAGTCCAAAAAAATTGGACCCAACAGCATGAATGCAATTTAGACTGAGAGATTGGTGCATAACTTCGATAGTAAAGACATTACGTCTATAATGTGGAAGTAAAACTTGGTTATCTTATGACATTTGTTTGCATGATATTGCATCAGATCGAGAGTTTATCCTGTGTATTCATCATATTTGGATAGCGGTTGCGAATACTCCTGTAAAGAAAATAAAAATAAAACATGACCATCTTCCTAAGATGATAATAGATCATGATGATAATGGGGAGATCTACTAGAGCAAAAAAAATCAATTGTCTCTAAATACTATTTAGTGTATGCAATATTAAAGATTTAACTAGATTTATTTTTGAAACGTACCATACTCATGACTAACTTCTTCATTATCAGACATATTATACATTTCTTATCCACATCTTATATAACTCTACAAAAAATAAAATTATAATGTTAGAGCCAATAATGATCACATGTCATTTTCACAAGCCATAAGTTCGAAAAATTCAAACTTATGGATGAATGCCATATAATATGAAATGGATTTAATGACATATAATAAACTATCCCATATGTTTTCAACTGTTGGTAGCATTATGTATGCTAGGTCTTTACCAGAATAGAGATTTCATATGTTATTGGATAATTAGGTATACATCAGAGTCATGTAGACATCGATCATTGGAAAGCTGTAAAGAAAGTGTTGAGGTTCTTTAAGGGTTCTAAAGATTACATGCTTATGCATAGGTAAATATAAAATTTTGAAGTGGTAGGCTACTCCGATTAAGACTTTAGAAGTTGCAATGATTTTTGAAATCGACATCAAAATATGTGTTTATGCTTGTTAATGGGTCAGTATCACAGAGGATTGCCAAAGATACCGATGACCACTTCTAAAATGGAGGCTGAGTTCGTTTCTTATTTTGAGGCTACCTTATATGGTGTATGGCTGAAAGGCTCAGTATATGGGCTAAAAGTTATTGACTTTATAAGCCGACCAATAAGAATGTATTGTGACTATTCAGCTGTTGTCATTATGGCTAAAATTAATAATAGTGGAAATTATAGTAAACGCATCAACATAAAGTGTCTAGCTATGAAAGAACATGTGCATGCAAAAGAAGATGATCATTGAACAAATTAACACTGAATTGATGATATCTGACCCCTTTACTAAATGAATGCATATTAAAGGATTCAAGGATCATGTAAACATGATGGAACTTGGTTCTACCATGTTGTATATTCATTATATTTTTTTAAAAAATTTCATTTAGTTTAATTATATCTCATTTGAAATTTTGTACGTACATACATTGGTTATTTGATGGAGAAATATCATTGAAGGTTGACATAGAGTAAACATATAGTTTAATGGTTAAGTTAAATATGAGCGGTGAAAAGCTAAATATATAGTGATACATGGAAAATTGATTCTTGCTTTTAAAATGGATTTGTCGCCATGATTCGTATATGAAGTATCTCTCATATATGGATTAAGTCAGAGAATGTAAAACATGTTTTACATATATGATCAATTTAATGTGAAGTTATCAACTGTCAAGATAACTTGCCCATAACTATTTCTCACCTTTAAGAAATTACTCACTCATCCTATCAAATAACTACTTCTATAATAGTTAGAGTATTATAAATAAAGATAGGCTAAATATAAAAAAGGTCACCGGATTCTCTAACATATAATTTATATACACAATCTATAAGCAAAAAAAGAGTTTAGAAATTAAATTCAGAATGCTCAATTGATTGAGCATACTCGAAGACAATTTATTCACTCAATTGATAGTGGCTGGAGGTAGACATAATCGATCCCGTTTATCGCTTCCACATTCATGATTGTATATTCATATGGTTGTTATAATATATATATATATATATAAATCAATTTATATTTATGTTTTTACATTGAAAACTATTATTTCATATCAGTATTATTTCCAAGGATCATTATTTGAGTATCGACCCGTAAAATTTGTTCGAGACCCGGAGTTCAATACAAATGGTCAAATACATCATCGAACTTTCTCAAAAACATCGAACTAGTAATTATATGCATGAGGAACGATCATATACTAAGTCAATAAAGAATTTGTTTGGAACAATTGTGGACTTGTGTTTCATATCATGATCACAGCTAGGATCAAAGTCTAAAGTTCTGCATTATAACCTATCCCTGGACAAACCTTGAAGAGTCATCAAATTAAATCATTTAAAGACATGGTACCAAATCTACTTATAAAAAGTGACACGAGTCGGCCAAACAACATAATTTCGTAATAATAAATTTTTAAGATCGATATAACTCACAATGAAATATTTGTCAATACATTTTATTGTCTGAAACTGTATAGCTAGTTTCTTAGTTCGAGATATATAATTATGAAAAATATGTCCAAATTTTTAATATAAAAATTAGATGAGAAAATAGTCCGAACCTATCGATATTTTGAAGAATCATTCCAAATAATAATATCATAAAAGTTTAAAATAAAATATTTTGAAAGATGGGCCAACTGATCTTCAAATAGAAAATTATTGAGTACTTAGTTATATTGCACTAAAGACGACCTATTATTTTTTGTGCATACTCATATTTTGAATTATTATCCTGATTGAATCTCAAATAAATATATTTTCTAATTGTGCGTAGATTACTTTAAAAGTGAATATACATGTCAAAATAAAAAGACGAATCTAAATTCCACAACAGAAGATAACAAAAGCATTATAACATGTAAAAAATGAAACGAAAGTCAATACATGAGTCAAAGGACCAAACACCATAATCCACGCATGCACATGTGTGGATTGTACCAGATTAACACACGAAATCGTGTGTCGAATTGGCACATTCCAGGCCTGTGCAACCGGCAAATTCGAACACGTCGGATTGTGTATCCGCTATTTCCACGCACGATTTCATGCTAGGAAATACCATATGCACACGTGTCCATGCATGCATATGGTATTTCTAAGCACGAAGTCGTACGTGGAAATACATTTTCCAGCAACCACGCTTGCAACTTGAAACCCTAAGCTCCATTATGCCAAATCACATACCAAATCACATCTAAATCGAAGCCCACAACCCAACTAAGCATATATATATATATATATATATATATATATATATATATATATATAAAACCATAGTTCCAAACAACAACTAGAAATGTAGGAAAAACGACATTTTAATCTATAAATATAGCTCTAAATATCACTATAAATAGAGATGAAAATTGAAAATAAATTCATCGTGATAAAGAGAAATCTTGCCATAACAAGTGTGTGTTCTTATATTAGAAAAATCTCACGTTTTAAAAATCTGAGTTAGAGAAATTTAGAGTTTTAAAAGAAGGAAAAAAGATTGAATTTGCGATTTTTTTTTTCTTTTTTTCGGAGGGAACCCGCAGCCGCTACTCAAAGTGCAATGAGTGCGCACAGAGTAAACCCTCAGTTTGACGCGATAGCCTGCAAACCAACGCCAGAAGGTAAACCACACAAGGTGATAGGCTCAGCCGAGAAAGCGTATGTAGAGGGACTCGAACTCATGACCTTTTGGTTATAAGAATGTCATACTCAACCAACTCGGCTACCCCCTTGGAGGCTTGAATTTGCGACTTTGAATTTTTATATGGATCGACCTTTTATAAATACGTTAGGTCTCGCTGTAACCAAGACGGGTCTTGCTATAATCGGATCTAAGAAAAATCAATCTTGAAATAGCCTTTCCCTTTATTGTATTAGTTTTAGGTTTATTTATATATTAGGTTTATTTTTAATTAGTTGAAATTATTATCAAAATTAAAATCTTCACGAAGTAAATTTGTTTTTTAGTACTAGTTTTCGGAACAATTTTAATTTTTATTAGTAATTCTTTAGGTATTTTAATTTTTATAAAATGGTGAAAGTGTAAAAAATTAAAATCCAATAAAAGAATATGAAATGTTGGGAGTTTAATAAAATAAAAAGAGACTAAATATATCCGTTGTATTGGCTCATGCGTGAGCTGTTTCAAAGAAGTGTACGAATAGAGGGTCGCTTGGCAAGGCGAAGGCGGATAGAGTAAACCCTTAGCATTAATAAAACGCAAGCCATAATAATGATAAAACGACACGACATAAGAAAATAAAGTTAACCGGACATTTATTGTACATGCTCTCATAAGAACGACACGACCCCTTCTCGAACAGTAGGCGGCGACATTTAATGCCTTATCGCTCCTCTTCTTCTATCTGAAACCGCCGCAATATTCACCGCTGCGCCCGAAAGGTTAGTTTCTCTCTACTAAGGATAAATCTGCATATTCTCTTTTTTTGCAGTCTGTTTATCTAGTTCATTAGGTTTTATGAATCCGAGTTAGAAATCGATGTAAGTTTGTGAATGGCGAATCTGAACATGGTATTACTTTTGTTATTGTCGAGAAATCCAACAATAATATATCTGAAGCTGAAATAACTACTTCTTTTCATGAATTGATGTAGTAGGATTTAGAGCAGAGTTGTTACTAGTTACTGAGGTTCTTGCTCGATTCAATGTCATTATTAATGTTATCTGAGAAGGTACTTTCTTCTTCGTTTCTATTTTGATGGTGATAAGTAAATAATCTTCGCGGCATTTGATTGTTGTCCTGGAATATTACCGTGCTATGTGTATACATTGATTTCGGTATTTAGCTGATGAATCCACCAAGATTTGTATTGTGTATTTATTTATGGTTCGGATTTCATAGCAGGTACAAGATATTAGGGATTTGACTTTGGCAAGTCATTTGGAAGGGAATTTTCTTAGTGATGGAAGTTAGGGTAGAAACTAAAACTGGGTCGCATCCTGTAGAAGTTATTCCTCAGAAAAAGTACCTGAAAATGAAGCAGAAAAGAGTAAAGAAGAAGCCAGCTAACAAAGCTGGGGATAATGTTGTGCTTAATTCTGATCTAGACAATGCTTCTCAAATAGAGATGGCCTCAGAAGGAGGCACAATTGCTTTTGATGCGAAGACTAATTCAGCTGTAGCTCATATAAATTCTGGAATTCTCAAATCCACGGAAAGGAGGATACAGAAGCGTTGTCAACGACGTCGAATTCGTCGACTTGAAAAGAGTCTTGCAAAGATTAATAAAAAGGAGGAGAATGTCCTGGGTGAGGGGTCACAATTTAGGGAAATAGGTCTTGATGTACAATTGAGTACTGACAAGATAGCTGAAAAATCTAGTAAGCAGTGTGTTTCTGAAGCTGCAGGAAGTGATTTTCCAGATCTTCCTATGGTGAAGCAGCAGCAAGATGACGACAAAGGCAGGAAAAGAAAGAAACACCGCAGCAAAATGGGTGCTGTACCAACTCCAATGAACAATTCAAAGGGATGTCATTCTGGAAATGATGTTCAGAAGTCCAGCTCTTTGATACCGGATATGAAGTTTTCAGATACAATGGAAGATTCAGTCACTCTAAGTGTTGCAATTGCGGAGTCCACACAAAATCCTGACAAGGTTGATCATGTTTCGCATGAAACACGAGATAACAAATCAAAGAAAATGAAGAAAAGAGTCAAAAGGAAGAACGACTCTGATTTGCAGGGTAAGAGTTCTGAAGTCCCCAATGAGAAAAATGCTGCTGGGCAGACTCAGTGTCATTATTATTAGATTGATGCTTTAAAGATGTTTGAGAAGTCAGTTTTCGGTCAATGGCTGCTCCATCTCTAGATAACGTTTTGGAGAAGTAGTAATCGTTTAATATGTTTTTGTCAATGGTTGTTCGTATCTAGATAAAGTATTGGATTTATGTGTAATATGTTTTTTCGGCAGTGACCTTTTGAAAGAACCGATTAATGTGTTATATGTTTTTTTGGCAGTGACCTTTTGAAAGAACCTGGTAGATGCGTTATTTTCTGGCGATTATCCAAACAGCTTCTTGTGCCATTAGGGTGCTAGAAGCTGGTAAGTGGGTGCATTATGGTGTTTCGTTTCGTATTTGATCTTGTATAATCCAATCAAGAGTCTACTTATGGTCTCAGCATTCCAGATATTTCCAGTTTGATAAAGTAAGAAACCCTAATATAAGATGAAGACCGAAACAAAAAGAAAGGACCTGTCATGATAAACATAGATGACTTAGGAACATCTACCATTAATACTTTGGATAATACTACTCTAACACTAAAATGTATTATTCATGCACCAAAAATAATAATAATAAATAATATATTTTCACCAACTTGCTTTGTCTAATCTTATCTTTGTTGAATTTGATGTTAATGGTTGTTTTGTCAAGGAAAAGGTCAAAGGGACGGTTCTACTCAAAGGTTCAACTAGGAAGAAGGTGCAGTAGATGCACGTTATTCTAAAAAATTGGTTTCAAGTTCTTCTTCAAACACTTGATATTTTTCTAGTCTTCCTAATAATAAAATTGTTTTGTCTAAAAATGTTGTATCTGTTGAAGAAACTTGGCATACGTGTAGGCCATCCTTCTAATAGAATACTCTTTAATTCTTAAGCAAGGTAATCCATCCTTTCAAAATATCAATACAAAGTTATGTGACTCGTGTCAATAGTTATTAATAGCGCATAGGGTATGGCTATATATACCCAAATGTGATTTAAGTATACCCAAAACACGCAGTTGACTTTTGTTTGACTTTTTTAGGACGGAAAAATCTTTGAAATTTCATTTAATATCCGAATTGTCACTAAGTAAAAAAAACACTAAGTATATCCTAGATACACCAAATTCACAAAACAATCTATTTGGTTATGTATACCCAAAAAAACACAACTCTCTACTAGATCAAACCTCATATTACTACAATTTTGTGAAATTCTTCAAATTGTTCTTGAACATTCAAAGTTGCCTCAAGAACATTCAAACTCTTTTTAATTTTTTTAAACTTCTTCTAATGAAAACACAAAATCAAAACTTGTTTTTTTGAAGTTTTTTTTTTAAAAAAAATTAAAAATTTAATTACTAAAAAAATCATAATTTTCGGATGTTTGGAAGCCATTTTCCGGCCGAAATTCGGCCGGAAAATGGCCATTTGCGAAGGCTGAGCGTACCATAGGTACAGAGGTACGCCCCCCTGTACCTATGGTACGCTCAGCCTTCGCAAATGGCCATTTTCCGGTCGAATTCCGGCCGGAAAATGGCCTCCAAACACCCTAAAATTCTGATTTTTTACCTAATTCAACCATAACCCTAAATTTTGATACTAAGACTAAGTTTTTATATTTTAGTTCGCCGGATTTTAGTTCGCCGGATTTTAGTTCTCCGGATAAATTAGAGAGAACTTGAAGGTTTTAGAGAGAAGTTAGAGAGTGTAAGAGAAAAAATGAAGTGGATAAGATTAGTAAAAAAAACCTTATATACCTAGAAAATGGTATTTTTGTCAAAATTTGGGTATACTTAGATCATCTTTGGGTATACTCAAAATTGGGTATACTTAAACCCGAATTGGGTATATATAGCTTGACCCTAGCGCATATTGCGCCTCGCGGTGCAATATAGCGGTTCCTTAAAATAGCCCACGTTAAATGGGCAGTTTGGGTTATAGCACAGCGCAAAAGCGGTGCGCTATAGTCGGTCCATGGTAGAAAATTGGGCATGGCCCATAAGTCTATTGAAATTAGAAAGAAATTAAACAAGTCGTGAACCCTAGATCCCTTGTCGTCTCCCATCTCTCTTCCATTGACATCGACTGAACTTCTCCATCTTCTCTTCAACAACAAGTATTTATTTTTCTTCTTCCTTCTTTAATTTTCTCTTTTCTCGATTCCTTCTCTCTTCTCTTCTCATTCAAAACTGATTCTTTAATGTTCTCCCTTTAATTCTCAGTACAAATGTTTGAACTTTTCTAAAATATACACGTTAATAAATACAAATGTTTGAGCTTTTCTAAAATATACTGGTCAGATGGTTTTTAAATAACTGTTCTTTTCAATAACTGTTATATATATATATATATATATATATATATATATATATATATATATATATATATATATATATATATTAGATATACAGGTTTTACAGACGGCTTATATTGAACTTTTCTTTAATTAAAATTTGCATCCTAACGATTATATTTTATCCTCTACTTCTGCTTTCAAAAACTATATCTTTACAACTCAGTTTCTGTTTTTATTTCATAATCTTACTCCACTATTTTAAATTTCTGTTTTTATTTTTTAATCTAGTAATGTCGAGTCAAGAGAGAGATATATGGTGGAATCATAGGACTTTGGTCGATCCTAGAGATGCGAAGTTAGGTATAAAATGCAATTATTGTTCAAAAGTTACCAAATGAGGGATAACTAGACATAAACACCATCTTCTTGGAGGATATAGGAATGCAGCTAAGTGTAAGAAGGTTCCTGAATGTATTAGGAAAGAACTAAGTGATCACTTACTAGAGAGAGAAAACTCTAAAAAATCAATGGAGTCTGTTCCTCACTTTGATAACATTACTGATGAAGAAATGGAGTTAGAAAATCATGATGAAGCACAGTCCAAGACCTCTAGTACCTCATCAAATAGGCCACCAAAAAAGCCATCACAAATGGGTCCTATAAATTGGTTTTTTCGGAAAACCAGTGACAAAAACTGTGGCAGTAGTACTAGTGATGCAGTCCCTAGTTTTAGTGAAACAAAAAAAATTAAGAGATGCAGCGATGCAAAAGTTTGCACGCTGGATGTACGATGCCGGTATCACATTCAATGTTGTTCGGTATGATAGTTTTGCTCCAATGATTGAAGCAATTGGGCAATATGGTCCAGACATAAAACCGCCAAGTTTTTATGAGGTACGAGTACCATATTTGAAAAAATAAGTTGAGCATACTAAGCTAATTATGAAAGATAATGAAGAAGAAAAAGCCAAGTATGTTTGCTCATTGATGGCAGATGGTTGGAAAGATAGAAAAGGAAGAGCTTTGATCAATTTATTAGTTAATACTCCACGAAGGAGCATGTTTATTGAATCAGTGGATGCCTCAGCTTATTCTCACATGGGATAAAAAATGTTTCAATTGTTGGATGCATTTGTACAACGTGTTGGAGAAAAAAATGTTGTTCAAGTTGTTACGGACAGCGCGAGTAACAACGTCTTCGCCGGTAAGAAGTTGGAAGAAAAATATCCTAATTTGTATTGGACTTCATGTGCTGCCCACTGTTTAGATTTGATGTTCGAAGACATATTCAAGCTGCCCGAATTAAAACGAACACTTGAACGAGAAATTCAAGTGAATGGTTATATATATAATCATACGGTTGTCTTGAACATGATGAGAGAATTCACGGGGAATAAAGAGATGGTTAGAACAGCAAAAACACGGTTTGATACTGCATTCTTAACTTTGAGAAGATTCCGTATTCAACAAACGAATTTGAGAAAGATGTTTACATCTTCGCAATGGACAACTAATAAGTTTGCAAAAGAGTGTCAAGGTAGACATATAGCAAGTATAATGATAATGCCTATATTTTGGAGGAATGTTCTTTATTCAGTGAAATTGGGCGGTCCATTAGTCGAGGTTCTTCGATTAGTAGATGGAGAGAAAAAGCCTCAAATGGGTTATATTTATGAGGATATGGATAAGGCTAAAGAGAAGATCGATGTTTCTTTCAATAAGAACGAGGATATATATAAAGAAATTTTTGAAATCATCGATAAGAGGTGGAATTGCCAACTTCATCGGCCTTTACATGTTGCTGGTTATTTTTTAAACCCTCAATTTTTTTATTCGAATAAGGAAATTGAGGAAGATGAAAAAGTCATGAATGGTTTGTATGAATGCATGTTAAGGTTGGATCCAAGTCCCGAGATTCAAGATGCATTTCAAATAGAGCTTCCAAAATATACAGGAGGTGAAGGAGTTTTCGGAATGCCTATAAATGTACGACAAAGAGCAAATTTATCACCAGGTAAAATTATATACCATTAGAATGATTTTTTTATATAAGGGCAGATATGAAATATTATTAATATGGGTTATGTTTACTATTGATTAATAGCGGTATGGTGGGCAAACTATGGATCATCGACACCTAATCTACGAAGGTTTGCTATCAAAGTATTGAGCCTTATATGTGGTTCTTCCGGTTGCAAACGTAATTGGAGTATCTTTGAACCTGTAAGAACAACTTATTCGTTTATCATTCAATAATTTCATAATTGGTCTTGATATGTATCTCTTATTGTCTAGCTTCATTCCAAGAAACGAAACCGATTAGAGCAACGAAAACTTAACGACCTTGTATTTATCAAATACAATCGAGCTTTATGAAGAAGATATGACATGAGGGATTCCATAGATCCTATTATATTAGATGAAGTTGTAGATGATGGAAACAAGTGGGTCGTTGGAAGAATGGAAGAATCGGATGAAGAAGATAATACTCTTGTTCATGAGGATGACGACTTGACTTGGAGTCAAGTTGCAAGAGCTAGTGGGGTTAATGAACCTTATTATCCTCTAAGAAGTGCTACTTCTAGAGCTTCAAGAGAAGCTAATTCATCAAAGAAGAATTCAACATTTACATCTTCTTTAAATCTTATGGATGAAGATGATAATATTTTTGATGAAGAAGATGGCCAAGAAGAAGAACGGGATTGTGATGGTTATAAATCCTCAATGATGAAGATAATGATGAAATCTACGATGCTATGTCAGATGATGAAATTTAAGTTTGGTCAATTGTGATTTATGAATGATTTGAGTTATTTTTTAGGACATGTCTATTTTGAAGGTTTATTTTGAATATTTAGAGTTTTAATATTAACATATTATTTATATTTATATTATTTTATGTTTGTGCGCTATGTTTATGAATAGCGCGCTCTAATCGCGTCGTTATGCGCTATTGCCCCGGAGACCCTTTGCGCTACGCTACGCTAAACGTTATTAATAATTATGTGGTATATCAAAAAATCTTCTTTATACTATATCTAAAAATCAATCTTCCTATCTTTTAGACCTAATACACTCAGATTTATGGGGACCAACCTCTGTTTTATCTAAACATGGTTTAAGATTATATAACCTATTTGTTGATGATTGTATCATATACACCTCGTTATATCCTATCAAACACAAAAGTGATGCTTTGAAAATATTTACAGATTTTAAGGTTTTTGTTGAAAATCAGTTTCGAAGAAAAATCAAAATGTTTCAATCTGATTGGGAGAGGAGAGGAGAGTTCAAATTATTTTCTCTTTTAACAAAAAAGTGTGGGATACTGCTTCACACATCTTGCCCTCACACCTCTGTCCAAAATGGAATAGCTGAGAGTAATCATAGACTTGTTTTTGAAACATGTGTCACACTCTTAGCTCAAGCCTCCTTACCTTACTTTTTTTGGCCAGAAGCCTTTCTAACGGCTACCTACCTTATCAATAGACTTTCTACTGCAGTTTTAAATAGTATTTCACCATTTGGAAAGCTGTTTGACACAAAACCAGTCTATTATTATCTAAAAGTCTTGGATGTTTATGTTATCCATGCCTAAGGCCATATCAAACTTATAAATTTCAATTTCACTCAACAAAATGTATTTTCCTAGGCTATAGTGACACACACAAAGTGTATAAGTGTCTGAGCTCTACAGGCAGGCTATAAATTTCAAGAAATGTGGTTTTTAATGAGAAATAATTCCCTTGGTCTAAGGGTTTTTCAAACACAAAAGTTTCTCAAAATCAGAGCGTTGTTGAATGACTACCCATATTTTTTTTGAGTTACTTATATCTGCTAGTGATACTTCTAATGCAAGGCCAACCTATGTCTCTAATGAGGCACTGCTACCTATAGGTCAAGTTCAAAAAACACCAAACAACACAAAAGTTCAAACACAGACCACATTTCCATATTCTAGAGACTAACAACTACCTGTCTACACCTCTCTTGATTGTCTTTCTACATCATCAAACACAAACATAGCTTCTCATAACAGGCATTCACCTATCACACAAAATAATCCTGACCCGTTCATTAGTTCACATCTACCACTAACCATAGAAAATACACAAAACATACATAATACACCTAACGTGATCATTGATCTACTAACCTGTACATTGGTTCAATAAAAGTCTAATATGAATGTTCTTGGGTGCAAGTGGGTTTACAAAGTTAAATATAATTCTGATGGTTTTATTTAGAGGTACAAAGTAATTTTGGTGGCCAATGGATTTCATCAAAACCGAAGAATGGACTTCACAGAAACTTACAGTCCTATGATTAAACCTTCTACGATTAGGTTGGTCTTAACTTAAGTTGTTTCAAAGAACTGGGAAGTTCGCCAAAATAGACATAAATAATGCCTTTCTTAATGGGGAAGTCACTCAAGAGTTATACATGAGTCAACCTGAAGGATTTGTGAGTTCCAGGCATCTGTTTTATGTCTGTAAACTCAACAAAGTCTTATATGGCCTCAAGGAGGCCCCAAAAGCTTGGTATTCTAAGCTACGAGACATTATAACCAGGTGGGGTTTTATTAACTTCAAGGCTGACAAATTTATGGTTTTTATTATTTCCAAACATTATTTTGATTATCTTAGTCTATGTGGATGACTTTATCATCATTGGCAATGATCCTAACTATTAACAGGGTTTCATCAAGAGATTAAATCTAATGTTTGCTCTAAAAGACCTTGGAGATCTACATTATTTCCTAGATATTGAAGTTACAAAAGACTCAACTGGAATCTATCTAACTCAGCAGGTGTATATTCAAAATCTACTGGCAAGTGATGGACTTACCTTAGCAATTTCTTGCATAACTCAAATGCATGTCTCTCATGCTCTCTCCTTCGCTGAAGGTATTCATCTCCTGCAACCAAAGAATTATCACAATTTGTTAGGATCCCTACAGTATATACTTTACACACGAGCTGGCATAACATTTGCTGTCAATAAGCTCAGTTCGTTTCAATAGAAACCAACTGAGATTCATCTAAAGGCAGTGATAAGAGTGTTGAGATACTTATCTGACAGTTTGACTCTTGGTATTCATATAAAACAAGCTTCAATCTTCAACTTAGTGGCTTCACTGACGCTGATTGGGCCTCTTCACCTGATAATAGACGGCCCGTAGGTAGTTATTGCGTCTATTTTGGTGATACTCTTGTCTCTTGGACTTCAAAGGAACAACAAGTGGTTTCTCGATTAAGCATTGAATCAGAATATTGAGCACTTGTAAATCTATCAGTTAAACTCCTCTGGCTTCTTGCTGTTCTTCAGGATTTGAAGTTTTCTCTCGCTCGACCACCCATCATTTGGTGTGATAATATTGGAGCCATCTCACTTGCTTCTAAGCCGGTCTTTTAACTCAAATGAAGAACATCGAGATGGACATTCACTTCGTTCAATATGAGGTACTTCAAGTCAAACTGGATATCCAACATGTTCCACCTTACAATCAAATTGCAGATCTCTTGACAAAATCCATTTCTCACGATCGTTTTTTTTCTCAGAGACATACTCGGGCTGGCTGTCGCAACCTTTCGTTTGAGGGGGGAAGTAAGAAACCCTAATCTAAGATGAAGATTGAAACAAGAAGAAATCACTTGTTTTGATAAAGTCTAAATTATTACACATTGGGCTTAACTGGGTACATGATATGTTTAGCCCTATACATCGTTTATATCCCAATACAGTATCAAGAGTCAAATCACCTAATTCTCTATCAAAACACAGATATTTTGATTCTAACAAACTCTGTTAGAATAATTATTCTTGTAAATGTGAATCTTCATCCTGGCAAGTGCCTCCAGTACCTCTGTAACAAACCTTTAACCTTTTGTATATATACAAACCTGTAAAAGAGAAATAGTTTGAGAAATATATACAAATTTATTCAATTTTTCAAATACTAAAAACACTCTCAACTTTAATTGATAATCCTAAGAAAATTGAAGGTTCTGCATACGGTTTGGAAGTCAGAGCTGTTATTTAAATAATTAAAAATATAAATGTACATGATCAAGTTTTAAACTTACATAGGTAAAAATATTCGAGTTGAGAATACATAAATGCACCTTTTTGTATGATGAAACATATATGTATACTATATCATTTTTTTAATATCAAACCTTGAATTAAGGGCCAGGCTAGAAAAAAGAGTCACGTTTCTCTCACCCTATCTTCTTTTTTTGAAACTCAAACTTGAAATTCCTAAAGTATTCTTTTCACTTCCACTAATTACAAGACTGTCATTGAGCTTGAAAACTTACAAAAAATCAGAAAAAACCCCAAATTTATCTTAAATACTAAACTTTTATTACCTTAAAACTAACATTTTACTACCCAAACCCCTAAAATATACCACAAAAAACAAACAATGGAATACTTATGAAAGACGATGAAATAGACGTCTCTCTAGATGACTTGGTGGACGACGAGTACGCATATCAAATGAAGGTAACAATTTGAACTCTATATTCAGTTTTCATACGATTCACACGTATATTTACGATGAATAATAGTCATGTCGTAGGAATCATGCGACCAAATCCCTAAAGATCGTAAACCTTTATACGACCAGATCCCTAGAGATCACAAACTTCTATGCGACACGAATAATTTCTTTATCGCAAAATGCATGCGACTGTTCTAAAAAAAATTTGTTCCTCTTATGCGATTGATTATATATATCAAGTTACGTTATTATACTATTATTCATTGTAGGAGAAAACTGGATAACTACCGTATATAGATGTTGATTAGACAAAAATCTTCATAACGGATAGGTTATTTACGAAAGATGAATTGGATTCTTTTGTATACGAGGAATCGAAGAAGATTAAGTTTGTTACGATTACAAAGCTATATGATAGTGGAAAATGGGGAAAACTCGTAGATTAGATTACTTTTGCAAGAGGTATGGTATTTTCATATATAAAACGAAGCCGCAAACTCTAAAGAAAGCGGAAGTCTACGACGAAGAAATGTAATTTTTTGTTTGCGTTAAAAGGTCATCCAATTGAATTACTATCCATGAAATGGTGTTTGGAAGTCGTAAACAGTAAACACAGTCACGAACCCTATGTTCGCTTAGACGACCATTCCCGCGCTTGTAGGTTAAAACCGCTAAAGAGAAACTAGTTCGTAGTTTGTTTCACTTTGGTTCGCGTCTTGTGAGATATATAGTTGTTTGAAGAATCATTACCTGGAGAAACTTGTGAACATGCTTGAAATCTATAATTGTCGGCAAAAATATCGGGATGTTGAGCATGAGGGATAAACCAAAATACAATATTTGTTGACCAAATTGAAGGAGCATGTATACTTCACTTGGGAGCGGTTGAAAGACGATTCAAAAGTGATCACAATTTTTTTTGCATATCCTACGAGTATAAAATTATTGCGTACATTCTATGGATTGTACGTACAAGACAACTATGTATAAGATACCGATATTATAGATTGTTGGAGTAACATTGACTTCTGTTACATTTATCGTTGCGAATGTGTTTAGAAGCGGGGAGAAGATATCAAATTATACATGGGCATTGGGTAATCTTCGTGGTTTGATGATGTATAGTGTGTGTGCATTTCCGAGTAAGATCGATTGTTAGCTTTCATGCAATCTATTGAGGTTATATTTCCTGGCACACACCTCTTACTATGCACGTGACATATTAGTAAGAATATTTTTTGGACTGTTTAAAACTTAATTGCATTATGATTTGATTTCAAAATAATTTGTTGAGTTTTATAGCTACGTAGCTGGTTCGAACACGATCGAAAGTTACGGAAATAATCTAGTTACATTGAAGGAGATGTTGACCTCCCACCCCAAGTATATCGCTTTTATTACGATTTATTCTCCAATAATTGATTCTCTTCTTTTTATTTACTCCCGTCGAATATTATTTTTCGCCAAACATTGTTTCCCGCCACCCTTCGGTTAATACGAAAATTTTAGTCTCGTAAAAAATGATTATCTTTTCCTTCTATAAGAAGGAACCTAAATCGTTACCTAAGGGTTCATCTACCAAATGTTCTTGAACACAAAAAAACATAAGGGTTTTGAAACATGAAGTTTAATGTAGACGAAGACTTTCCCTTGCTTCAGGTGGTCAGACTTTGTCACGTTAACAATGTCTGACGATACGAATGATGCTATTGCGAACTCATTACCTGTTAGAGATAACATGGGATACGACTTCGACTATTAAGATTTAGTCGCATTATGTTTTGTTTCTTTTAAGTTTTATTCGACTACTATGTTATGTTGTTTTTTAATTATGAGTGGTAATTGGAGTATGTCATTGGACTATTGATCAATTGAATTTTATTTTCTCTTGAGTATTTTGTTTCACACAAACTAGGAGACAACCGCCTGATCTTTGTCGCATGCGACGAAATGAGCCCATATCATGTTCGACACCTTCACAATGTTTTGCTCATAAATTGGACAAAACAGTTATTGTCGCATATAGTATGCGACAAGAACATGAAAGATGTCGTGTGCGACCCAAGAAGTCCAAGTCGGATGCGACGACTTTACAGTTTTTTGGCTCATAAAACTAAACAAAAGATTTGTTGTCATATGTTGTTTGCGAGAACAACATGAAAGCTATCACCTCCGGCCCATGAATTCCAAGTCGCATGCGATGATGCCTTTACATTTTTTTGGCTCGTGAAACTAAACAGAGCAGTAGTTGTCGCATGTAGTATGCGACAACAACATGAAACCCGTCGCATTCGACATGTTATTAATACGATTATCTTCAATGTTTTGATAGTTGAGTTGTTTTTTTATGTCGTTTACTTAGTTTGTAATATCTTATTTTTATTCAAAGTCATATCTGACATTTACGTGATTTTTTTACTACTAATATTTAGTTGTCATAATGATAACCTATATTGTATTAACATGTTCAAAATAACTTACTCGAAAATACGATAACGTAAATCAAATTCATAAATATCGTAGTAACCATAAATACGTAAATATCATGATACAAGTCTTGAAAACGTAACAACAAACAAAAAAACAGTCATCGTACAAACACACAACTCAACGACGTCTAAATCTCTCAGCAATCCTAGCCATCTCAGTCGCACCGTTTAACAACTCATCATACTTCAGCATGGCTAGTGACACAAACTCAACAATCTGATCATATCCTTCAGGATCAACACCGCCATGAATGTGCACCTGAGGTCCTTCATCATCACCTACTAAAGCAAGGTTAGAGACTATGAACCACATGTTTTTTTTACCCAAACATGGTACATCGCATCCGCATTGTCCTCTTCACCTTTGTATGACGCACCTAGACTGGTGAAGAGATGCTGCTATCAATTCGTCCACAACAAATGATCCTAATCATACTCTTGAACATTCTTCTTACCTGCTTTTCTGGGAGCAGTAGGACGCATCTGGAACGACATGAGCTGAATGTGGCCCATCTGACAAGTGACACGATCTGGATAATAAGGCACAACTACATTAGACGACTTGACTTTTTTTTGTTTTTAACTATTTAAAAAAAACGTACCAAATCGAAGATTTTTGGTATATAAAAGATTATACTATAATTTTGTTAAAATAACTGTAATCATTTTTGTAATTACGATAAATATAATAAATTAAAAATGTTGGTAAGACAATAATATTAAAATTACCCATAATATCATTAATTTCTAAACAATATTATTTAAGTATTGACCGTACCATATTTATATATTATTTTCTTTCAAAATGTTGTTAGTAAAACTTCCATTAAAAAAAGTCAAAATGTCTTATGTTTTAATTGTTTAAAAATAGTTATATTAAATTTAGTTATTTTTTCAATTGGTTGAAAACTTGAAATAGTATTAAACAATATATCTACGATGAATAAATATACATATATTATATATTTTAAACATATCAAGGTTTCTAATATTGATTAAATAACTATTTATATATTGCTGAGGTGGTTAATGAATACTGTAGATGTTAACTAGAAAAACAAACTTACACAATAATAATTTAAAATAAGAGAAGAATTTAAGAATTCAAAATTTCTCACCAACTATCCGAAATAAAAAAATAAAAAATTAGTGTCCATTTCGTAACTTCAATATAATTTTGTTTTAATTCAATTTTTTCAAAAGAAAATTAGAATTTTAATGTATTAGGATTTAGGAACACAAAGTAACTCGTAACTTGTTTACTCGGTTGAAAGCTTTGAATTAAATGGATAAATAGGATTTTAATTATGAACAAAATATTATGTTATGTAAGTACATTGATGATGCGATAATAGTTGACTAAGTTTTGAGTTCAAAAGTTCGAGAGTATTTGTATATAGTTTTAAGTTTTTTATAAAATCTTGTTTCTTAGCACTTATATCTAAGTGTTAAGATAAATTCAAAATCAGTATTTGATATTAAATAAGATAATTATTTATATGGGTACCAATCGCTTAACAAAATATTACAGTAATTTTGTTCGTAACAATTTTTTTTTTAAATTCATATATTTTGATTTATAATTTTAAAAATAAAACCAAAATCGAAATTGTATTTATATTTACGAGACAAATCAAACATGTGATTATTTGATCTGATTTGGAAAATATTCAAAACTGTTAAAAAAAAATTACTGTTAAAAAACCGCTAATTAAAAAAAAAATAGTATTGCTGATTAACAGTATTAATTAATAGTAACGATCTAGGTTCATCCAGATTAACACAAAAAGAAAAAGAAACTAAATCAATGACTAAGTATTTCTTCTTCTTCTTTTCTACAACACTTTTATTGTGGTCGTCCTCTGTAAGAAAGCCCCTCACTTTCTGTGTCCATCTCGATGAGTATTGATATGCAAAGAATTGGTAAGGAAGCCGCGCTGATGAGTATTGATAGCAAAACATAATAATAACTAATTCTTTTAAGTGTTTTCAAGTTTGTTTGTACCAACCTGTCTTTTATGTTATATCGTCTCTTATCCTCTATACTATTTTTTTAGAAACATAAAATCTTAAATCAGTAAAACCACTATTCAATTTGAGTTTCGTAAAGTCTACCGAATAAGAAATGAAGACCATGTAAAGTCTACCCAATAAGAAATGAAGACCAAACACATCCAGTTTCATTGAAGCAAAAGAAAGCACATTAGAAGCATTGAATATTTAAGAATAATGAAATAGTTCATCTACCTTATCTAATTATTTGACTTCGTTTGTCTTCTTTCATTTTTCTCCTATGCATTGACATCATGTATTTGTTTAAGTTTATCTCAGGAAACACTGCTAGTTACTTTCCCAATAGTAGCCATATCAAAGATTTCAATTTAGTAAGGTCATCTCTAATCCTCGGTCTAAAGTTCATCTCAGAAAACACTGCTAGTTACTTTCCCAATAGTAGTCATATCGAATATTTCAATCCAGTAAGACCATCTCTAACCTTCGATCTTGGTCGAGACCGAAGGTTGAAAACGATTTCTAACCGTTGGTTTCGGTCTCTAAAACGAGAGACCGAATTACTATTCGGATTCAATCTCGGGCTCTGACGAATTCGGTCTCGAGACCAGAAGAAAGAGAAAATGAGTGGGAAAAGAAGAGAGAATGAGACTCTCGGTTGAAAGAGGAGAGAGAAAACAAGAAAAAAAAGAAAAAGAAAGAGGAGATAGGAGAAAGTGATGAAATAATTTAAAGTCAATGTTATCTAAAATTAATGGTATTGAATCATAAGCCTAGATTAATTGTAACGTTATAAACTAAAATTTAATTTTTACGCATCTCGTGTAAGAAATACTTTCCAGATTTCTTATCTTACTTATTGAACCATGAAGTTAGACCTGTAATAATACGAAAAAATACTTACATGATGTAGACATTCTTTGATCTTCAGATTCTGAACTTACACCCGATGATCTTTGAATCCTTTGTTAGGTTATGATCTTCTAAGAGATAGAAACCAAAATCCTTTGATTGATTTAGAAGGAAAAACCAATCTCTTTTTCTTGAAGGCCATTTTTCTCTCTGTATCTAATGTCGTATCTTTTAAGAATGAGAAACTCATTCTTATATAGAACTAAAGTGAGAAAGCAGTTTTCCTCTTTTAACTGTCTGTAAATTTCAGGCAGTTACTTAATGAAGACCAGTCCTTATTAAATTGTCACCCTTAGGGACCATAACCTGGTATTATTTTGTTTTACAAAATAACCCAAAAACATTACGTTTTGCTTAATTTGTTTATTTCCGAATCCAATCCTTCAAAATATTCCGAATTAAACCTGGTATCTATACAATTACCTCCATGATACATATTTTATCTACTAGTCCGTTCCTTTCTTTATGATTACTTTTATTGGACTAATATTAACGATAGTCTGATACATCGATAAAACATGTTTACGCCCAGTCCAAAGTTCATGCGGTGTCTTAGTAGTTGTTTTCGTCGGAACTCTATTAAGTAGGTAGGTCGCACATTTTATTGCTTCTCCCTAAGATAAGTCTAGGGATCATGAAGCAAGCAATTCCATAAACATTCCTTTGGGCCGATTAAAGTTTACATACTTGTCAATCAGAGACTTGTGAGAACTTTAAAATAATTAATTCACCAATAGGGATCACTTTGGCGATATATTGGATCATTAATATTTTATCAAAGTTTGGACAACTTAAAACATGCTAATTATTTTGGAAATACTATATGATTACCTATTCACTTAATGCCCAAACTATTTCGTAGTCTATATATATAAATTTAATAGACTTAAATTTACATCTTAAATTAATTATATTATAATATATATGTGTAATTATATTGAGATACAATTCTTAATATATATTATAATATAATACTTATTATAAACTTTAATTATATACTATACTATAAATATATATTATAATATAATTCGGATTTATATATAATAATATTATATATAATTAACGTGCGATAACTGTTTAATTATAATTACTGCACGCCTTAAATAGATATGCACTGCAATAAATCATGCATAACTACTGCAACTACTCTCCTAGATCAATTTTAATTAAAATCAAGAATTCACACGTCTTAATTTTACATATTTTAACTTCCACGTATTTACATGACTAAATTTCGTTTACATGCTTTAACTGCCACATCGTACACGACTACCGAAAGTAAAGAAGCAGTAATTGTCGCATCGTACATATTATATATGACTTTTCGCAATAAATCTCATGTTACTAAATATGTTACATATCAGACTTAACTTAAGAAAGGACTCATTGTAAGAAATACTTTTCAGATTTCTTATCTAAATTATTAAACCATGAAGTTAATCGATCATGTAATAATGCGGAAAGATACTTACAGGTTGTAGACATTCTTCGATCTTCAGATTCCGAACTTCATGTAGATCCTTGAATCCTTTGCTAGGTTATGATCTTCTAAGAGATGGCAACTAAAATCCTTTGATTGATTTATAAGGAAAAACCAATCTGTTTTTCTTGAAGGCCATTTTTCTCTCTGTATTTAATGCCGTATATTTTAAGAATGATAAACTCATTCTTATATATAACTAAAGTGAGAAAGCGGTTCTCCTTTTTTAATTGTTTGTAAATTTTAGACAGTTACTTAATGAAGACCAGTCCTTATTAAATTGCCACCCTTATGGACTATAACACGGTATTATTTTGTTTTACAAAATAACCCCAAAACATTACGTTTTACTTAATTTGTTTATTTCCGAATCAAATCCTTCAAAGTATTCCGAATTAAACCTGGTTACTATATAATAACCTCCATGATATATATTTTATCTACTAGTCCGTTCCTTTCTTTATGATTACTTTTATTGGACTAATATTAACGATAGTCTGATACATCGATAAAACATGTTTACGCCCATTCAAAAGTTCATACGGTGTCTTAGTAGTTGTTTTCGTCGGAATTCTATTAAGTCGGTAGGTCGCACATTTTATTGCTTCTCCCCAAGATAAGTCTAGGGATCATGAAGCAAGCAATTCCATTAACATTCCTTTGGACCGATTAAAGTTTACATACTTGTCAATCAGAGACTTGTCTAGACATTAAAATAATTAATTCACCAATAGGGATCACTTTGGCGATATATTGGATCATTAATATTTTATCCAAGTTCGGACAACTTAAAACATGCTAATTATTTTGGAAATACTATACGATTACCTATTCACTTAATGCCCAAACTATTTCGTAGTCTATATATATAAATTTAATAGACTTAAATTTACATCTTAAATTTATTATATTATAATATACATGTGTAATTATATTAAGATAGAATTCTCAATATATATTGTAATATAATACTTATTATAAACTTTAAATATATACTATACTATAAATATATATTATAATATAATTTGGATTTTTATATAATAATATTATATATACTTAATGTGCAATAACTTTTTAATTATAATTACCGCACGCCTTAAATAGATATGCACTGCAATAAATCATGCATAACTACTGCAACTGCTCTCGTAGATCAATTTTAATTAAGATAAAGAATTCACACATCTTAATTTTACATGTTTTAACAGCCACGTATTCATATGACTAAATTTCGTTTACATGTTTTAACTGCCACGTTGTACACGACTACCGAAAGTAAAGAAGCAGTAACTGTCGCATCGTACATGATATATATGACTTTCCGCAATAAATCTCATGCTATTAAATATTTTACATATCAAACTTAACCCAAGCAAGGACTTATCGTAAGAAATACTTTTTGGATTTCTTATCTAAATTATTAAACCATGAAGTTAATCGATCCTGTAATAATGCGGAAAGATACTTACAGGTTATAGACATTCTTCGATCTTCAGATTCCGAACTTCATGTAGATCCTTGAATCCTTTGCTAGGTTATGATCTTCTAAGAGATGGCAACCAAAATCCTTTGATTGATTTAGAAGGAAAAAAAATCTGTTTTTCTTGAAGGCCCATTTTCCAATCTGTATTTAATGTCGTATCTTTTAAGAATGAGAAACTCATTCTTATATAGAACTAAAGTGAGAAAGCGGTTCTCCTCTTTTAAATGTCTGTAAATTTCAGACAGTTACTTAATGAAGACCAGTCCTTATTAAATTGCCACCCTTAGGGACCATAACCCGGTATTATTTTGTTTTACAAAATAACCCCAAAACTTTACGTTTTTCTTAAGTTGTTTACTTCCGAATCCAATCATTCACAGTATTCAGAATTAAATCTGGTATCTATACAATTACCTCCATGATACATATTTTATCTACTAGTCCGTTCCTTTCTTTATAATTACTTTTATAGGACTAATATTAACGATAGTCTGATACATCGATAAAACATGGGGCGATCCAACTCAATGGAGAAATTCCAACAATCTTCTACTTGGATCATCATATGCTACTATAGGTTGCATACACGTAATGAACGTTCTTAATTTCTATCGTCACATAGATAACCTTAACAATCCGGTAAATGACCATTAACGATATATGACTAAAGTCATCATCAATGCATTTCAAGCCGTAAATAGATGCATCAGTAATCATGATATCACAACAATCAACTACATGGATCTATCATGGTGCATAACATAGGAATAATATAAAATGTAATCTTACATATCTATTCTTAACTAGTCTCACTTAATTGGAGGTCTACTTACATCAGAGTACGAATAATCAAAGATAAGAGCACACTGAAAACTTATATATAAATATGTTTGCATTAATGACCTTAAGTTTGCGATTATCATAATACAAACAAATCTAAATTCTTAATACAAACTCCCACTGAAACTAACAATCCTCTAAGTACACAACACCCATGTTAATGGTGTGTTCAGTAAAAAATTTAGGCATTAATGCCTTCATAAGAGGACCTGCTAACATCGAGTTTGTCCATATGTGCTCCACACTGATTTGACCGTTTTGTACTCTCTCTTTAACAGACAGGAGCTTGATATCTACATGTTTGGACTTAACCGAGCTCCTGTTACTGTTTGAATAAAAATTAGCCAAGTTATTGACACAATATAATCTAAGGGGTCTTTCTATCCCCTCTACGATTCAGAGTCTCGTGCAAAACTTTCGCAGCCAAAGCGCCTGATTGGATGCCTCGAAACAAGCAACAAATTCTGCAGCCATATTGGAAGATGCAATGAGTGTTTGTTTAACATTTTTCCATGATATTGTATCTCCTGCTAAAAGGAATATAATGCCTGAGGTTGAACGACGAGAATCCTCACATACAGCGAAATACGAATCGGAATACCCTATGACCTCCAGTTTATCCGACTTCTTATATGTTAACCTGTGATGTTTTGTTTGTTGCAAATACCGGGAAAATCTTTTGACTGATTTCCAGTGTTCCATCCTCGGATTACTTACGTATCTCCCTAACACACCCACCACAAAAGAAATATCTGGCCGTGTAAAAACTTGAGCATACAACAGACTTCCAACAGCTGAAGCATATGGAACCTTTTGCATTTCCTCAATCTCAAGTTTTGTCTTTGGGCATTGCTTAAGGCTAAACTTTTCACCTTTTGATATATGGGTTTTCTTTCCTTTGCTGTTGGCCATCCCGTAACGTTGTAACATACTCTCAATATATGCCTTTTGGGATAAACTCAAAATTCCATGGGATCGATTCCTATGAATTTGAATTCCTAACACAAAGGATTCCTCACCAAGATCTTTCATATTGAATTTGTCCGAAATAAATTTCTTGGCCGTATATAACAATTCCTTATCGTTTGTGGCCAATAATATGTCATCAACATACATCACTAGAAATATGAATTTACTCCCACTGAACTTTTGATACACGCAATCCTCCACTGAATTTATATCGAAACCAAACGAGATAATAATTTCAAGTAATTTGTGATACCACTGTCAAGACGCTTGCTTGAGACCATAAATAGATTTCTTTAGTTTGCCTACCGTCAACTTTGGATCACCGGAGACAAATTTTTCAGGTTGTAACATATAGATCGTTTCTTCAATGTATCCATTAAGAAAAATGGTCTTTACATCCATTTGATGGAGCTCAAGGTCGAAGTGTGCAAATAATGCCATGATTTTCTGAAAAGAATCCTTCTATGAAACTGGAGAGAAGGTTTCTTTAAAGCCAATCCCTTCACGTTGAGTAAAACCCTTAGCTACAAGTCGCGCTTTATGCCTCTCCGCATTACCATTAGAATCCCATTTGGTTTTAAAAATCCATTTACAACCAATCGGCTTCTTTCCTTCAGGTAATGGAACAAGCTCCCATACCGCATTATCTTGCATTAATTTAAACTCTTCGTTCATTTCTTTAATCCACAACTGAGAATCAGAACTTTTCATGGCTTCACAAACACTTAAAGGATCATTTTCTATTGAACCATAAAATTCTTCATGTTCTTGAAGATACACTATATAGTCTGAAGATATAGCGCTCTTTCTTTCTCTAGTAGATCTACGCAAAGGCATAATTCTTTATTTTGAACTTGAACTTCTTGAAGAGGTAGAGTTTGTTCTTCTTGAACAATTTTATTTTGCTCCATTGGAACAACATCCATAGGAGGAAAATTTACATCATCTTGAGTATCTATATGTTCTAACGAATCTGAAGTGATGATTGGACTTCTAATTACCATATCATCATCTGACACTATAGTATCATTGTTAGAACCTTCATGAATCTCTACCGATTCTTTCTCAAAATGAATGTTCGTTACTAAATTCTTCCTCGAAACTCTATATCCTCAAAGAATTTCGCTGTACCCGTCTCAAATATATTTTTTGTGGAAGGATCATAAAACTTAAAACCCCTACTGTGCTCGGGATATCCGATGAAATAACTACTAACCGATTTGGAGTCCAATTTATTTTCATTCGGTCTATATGGCTCCGCTTCAGCTGGACATCCCAAAACAAGTAAATGTTTTAAACTTGGTTTACGCCCAGTCCAAAGTTCATACGGTGTCTTAGTAGTTTCTTTTGTCGGAACTCTATTAAGTAAGTAGGTTTCATATTTTATTGCTTCTCCCCAGAGTGATATATGTAATGTTGAATGACTAATCATACTTCTTACCATATCCTTCAATGTACAGTTTCGTCTCTCAGATACTCCATTCATGCCGGGATAACCCGACATCGTATATTGAGGGACTATCCCATACTCCTCTAGGAACTTTGCAAACGGTCCATGACGTTGTTCACTTGAACTATCATATCTCCCGTAGTATTCACCACCACGGTCCGATTTGATGCACTTAATGTCTTTACCAAGTTGTTTTTCAATTTCGGTCTTAAAGACTTTTACCTTGTTAATGGCCTTCTGATTTTTCGTGAATAAGATATAGATATCCATATCGTGAAAAGTCGTCAATGAAAGATACAAAATATCGTTGGCTGTTCCATGATGATGTAGGGAACGGACCGCAGATATTTGTATGTATCAAATATAAGACCCCTTTCGCTCTGTATGCATCTAATCTTTTCACTTTGGTCGGTTTTCCTTTTATACATTCAACGCAAACGTTGAAGTTCAAAAAATCCAGTCCACTTAATAAACCTTCCGAAATAAGCTTTTCAATTCTATTTCTAGAAATGTGACCTAATCGTTTGCGCCAAAGTTTTGCTGAATTTTCCAGCTTACAATTTTTTCCAGGTACGTCTACATTCAATATCTCTTTCTGAGCCTTTATAATATCCAATAAATACAAGTTATCATTTGCTATTAACTTTCCATAACCAACAACATTACTAAGTAAATAAAGACATAAACTTTCATTTCTAAATAGACAAGAATAACTTAATTTGTCCAACTATAGAAAGGAAATTAGGTTCCTTCTAAAAGAAGAAACATACAATACGTATTTTAAATACAAAAAATGTCCACTGGTAAGAAACAAACGAAAACCACGTATAGAATGAACTAAACACGAACTCCCATCAGCTGTATAGATGGTTTTTTGCCATCACTCAGGCTTTGGTTTATTATCATACCCTGCAAAGAAATATAAATATGAGTTGTTGCTGCTGTATCAACCCACCAAGTATTTCTCGGCACTGAAACTAAATTGATCTGAGAACAGACCATAGAAGTGAAAATACCTTTGGCTTTCATCATAGGCCCTCATTTTTCACATTCTTTCTTAAAGTGCATCAGTTTCTTACAATGGAAGCATCGCCCTTTACCAGACGTACCCTTATGGTTCCTTCGTCCCGAACCGGATGCATGTACATATGAACCTTCATATTTTCTCTTAATTCCCTTATCCACCTGAGCTTTCACCATTTGCACTTCTGGATTTTCTTGCTTCATATTTTCCTCCTCTTGCGCTGCCTGAGAGATGAGCTCGTTGAGAGTCCATTTCTCGCGCTGACAGTTATAATAAGTTTTGAAGTTCTTATACTGGGGAGGGAAAGAGTAAAAAGCAAATCTTACCACAACATCTTTCGGAAGGTCAATCTTAAGTTCTTTCAATTTGGAAGCAATGTTTGATATTTCCAAGATGTGCTCACGAATAGTCCCTTTGCCACGATATTTCATAGAGGCTAGCTTAATAAGCAGTGTCTTAATCTCTACTTTACTGTTCTTGGTAAAACATTTCTCTACCTCTTCGAGAAACATTTTCGCATTGGTGATCTCAGGTGGGACCGCATCTCGGAATGCTAATGAAATTTCTTGCTTCATGATTCCTAGACTTATCTTGTTCGAATTTTCCCTCGCCTCTAACTCTTTCTTCTCTGCAGGATAACTGTCATCATTCAGAGTTTTAGGTTCATCGACCCTTAATGCTAAGTCGTAATCATGGCACATCAAGTACATCAACATATCTTCTTTCCACAGCTCAAAGTTGCTCCTATTAAGTATGAGTTCCTTTTTGCTTTCCGGGTTTATAGAGATACGAATTTGCTAACATAACAAACAACAAACAACAAATAGCCAAAAACATCACTTAACATATAATATCCATAGTATTTAACAAATAAACATAGCATAATAAAACATACTCTTACAACATCAATAAGATACCTTTGGGCAAGCATATTAATTTGTGTATGTATGAGTTTGAGCATAATTAATGTTGATCCCACTAATTGACTTAAGTAAGAAAATATTCCTTTGGGCCGATTTTCCTAGTTTAATTTTCTTAATGACCAATTCACAAACAATTATCTCGCGTCTAAGATTAACTATGTCAAACCTTAATCTTTCTTTGGGCCGATTAAAGTTTACATACTTGTCAATCAGAGACTTGTCAAAAATCTAAAATAATTAATTCACCAATAGGGATCACTTTGGCGATATATTGGATCATTAATTATTTATCCAAGTTCGGACAACATAAAAATGCTAATTATTTTGAAAAACACTATACGACTGCCTATTCACTTAATGTCCAAACTATTTTGTAGTCTATGTATAAATTTAATCGACTTAAAATTACACCTTAAATTTATTATATTATAATATATCTGTAACTATATTAGGATATAATTCTTAATATATATTATAATATAATACTTATTTATATATAATATAATATCTCTTTAGATATTTGTATATATAATAAATTTTAATTATATACTATAATATAATTCTTAATGTATATAATGCAATATATTCTATATACCGAATGACGTGAACATGCGGTTAGCATAGACTTACCACTTGCAGAAACGTTTCTACAATATTACACCACGTCACACGTAAACCAATTGTTCGCGTCTTTTATTACCCATGTCTTGCTAAAAACAACTGTTATAATTACATTACACCACGTTATAATAATTACTTAGAGCATCCCCAACTGATACGCTATTTAACAGTTATTTTTAAATATACTTATTATTTTAAAAAAAATGATTTTTAAAAGATAATCTAAAACGTAGTCTAAATTTACAGATTTTATTTTGATAATCTATATTTGCCTAGGCGGTTACACAATTTGTATAATTTATCCTTCTTTTTCTCACCACTTACACAACTAAAAAACTAACTTAATTATGACTACTCTGTTGTATTATTTAGTAGTCTAAAATTATAAAGTGTCGTAATTTAATCTATATCTGCCTAAGTTGTAGATTAGCGGTTGAAGATGCTCTTACAACACGTTTTTATGTTTCGTTAGGAGAAACCGACTTTCAAACGTGTATTTTCAATATATTATAACTTTATTAATATAACTTTAATTAGTGGAGCCACCACTCCTAACTAATTTTATGTAGTTGCAGACACTGTATCTAATTTGACAATTGGATAAATCCATAACTTCTTCAATTTTAATACTGTTTAGCATAATGATCCAATCGTCGTAATTTTACATGCTTTTTAATTCATGAAATAATTTATTTAATTCATAAAATAATTTGGATAAAATTTGTCTAAGACATTATTTCAAAGCTTATATAAATGCAACGCATTTAATTCAAAAAAATGATTAGGATATAATTCGTCTAAGACCTTATTTCAAAGCTTATATAACTGCAGTGTTTGTTAACTCTATTCTTATTGCATATTTAATGCATTGTAATTTTGCAATATTAATATACGGTTGAATCGCTGATTTTATGTATTTCATTCTTAAACATGCTTATAATTAATTACCAAATCAATTCAAATAGTTTTAAATACGCACTTTTAACAAGTAAATCAACAAGTATCATGATCATAACCTGAGAATCTAAAAACTTAAGAATTTAACTTCATGGTGGCTTTGATACCACTTGTAAGAAATACTTTTCGGATTTCTTATCTTACTTATTGAACCATGAAGTTAAACCATCCTGTAATAATGCGGAAAAATATTTACAGGATGTAGACATTCTTTGATCTTCAGATTATGAACTTGCACCATATGATCTTTGAATCCTTTGCTAAGTTATGATCTTCTAAGAGATGGCAAACAAAACCCGTTGATTGATTTGGAAGGAAAAACCAATATGTTTTTCTTAAAGGCACTTTTTTCTCTTTTTATTTGATGTCATGTCTTTTAAGAATGAGAAACTCATTCTTATATAGAACTAAAGTGAGAAAACGGTTCTTCTCTTTTAACTGTCTGTAACTTCCAGACAGTTACTTAATAAAGACCAGTCCTTATTAAATTGCCACCCTTAGGGACCATAATCCGGTATTATTTTGTTTTACAAAATAACCCTAAAACTTAAGTTTTGATTAATTTGTTTATTTCCGAATCCAATCCTTTAAAGTATTCCGAATTAAACCCGGTATCTATACAATTACCTCCATGATACATATTTTAACTACTAGTCTGTTCCTTTCTTTAAGATTACTTTTATTGGAGTAATATTAACGATAGTCCGATACATTGATAAAACATGTGACGATCCAACTCAATGGAGAAATTCCAACATCTGGATCCTTTGATAAATGTTAATCTTTCATTTTTTTTTCATCATTTGATTTTTTGACATAATCCACTCATAGACTTTCAAATCTCGCGTACACCTTGTGTACATCATTAACGGTAACGCTCATATGTCCAAATCCACGAGGTTCTGCAATTCCATTGTGATAGCTTTTAAATTTAGGATCAACTTTAGTACTCCAATTGTGTGTCAGCTCAATTGTAGCCTTCCTTCCAAAGGTCCTTACAGTTCTATCAACAAGTTTATTCGGGGCCAACGTCGGATCCTCATAGCCCCATAAAGTACAAGCTAAACTTCATTTCTGGAATATCCAACCTCTTCAATAACTACATCCCCAATACATGAAAGAAAAAATCAAGGCTATTTTTTGGATCCCAGATTCTAAACATAGTTTGCTACATGATGTATCCTTTTCTGGCATCATCAGGGGAGGTACAAAAGCTGGGGTTGTTGGAAGCCGATTCTTTTGCCATTGAGAAAACCCGGAATCGATTAGGCTCCTTTGAATTTGGAAAAGTGACTCTTGAAAATGGTGAAATCGAGTAACGGTTAGCCAATTCGATGACCAATTGTCTATGACAATATCTGTCAGCACCATCGTTCCATGATTCGAATTCCTAGAACCACCACCGCCACAATTTCTATATCCACAATTCCATCCTCTATTGCAGATCTTCTTACTACTTCCACTAACACTGGATCCAACCATAACCTCATTACTCACTTCGAATATTACGTCGAGCCCCAATCCACGCTCCACTAGTGCCATTTCGGTCAGATCTCACTATCTTCCTCGACCCGAATTCTCGTGAGAAACCGATCAATCTTCGAAAATTATAAATCTGTAAATCGATTTCCAAAAAATGCTTTATTCATTTTCTTAGGGAATATTTTTGGATTTTTCAAAATATGTTGTATTTAATAAGGATAAAAAATTAATATAAATACTTTTATGTAATAGCAATTAATGGGTGGATGAAATATTGATTTTGATATTATTTTGGAACGTTAAAAGAAAAATTAATATACATAGACTATTTAATATATATATATATATATATACAATAGAAATATCTAAATTAAAAATAATTTTTATAATTATAAGATTATAACTATTTAATATATCTATATATATATAAAAAAAAAAAGAGCAATACTTAAGGGAAAAGAGTGTTTGTTACTTATTAAAAAAATATTTTTATGATACGGTTAACATCTCTAATTGATCTTTGCGTCTAGTTTAAAATTTTCGGTTGAAGATAGTTTTATTCTCATTATTCTTGTAAGTCTAAATATTTTAGAGGGGAAAGCAAGGACTAATCAGATTTGTACTTTGATTTAATGATTTGTTAAAGATAGATAGCCACTAAAACATTTTAGAGGGAAAGAGTTGACAAATGTCAAAAGTGTCAAGTCTCATCCTCATTCCAAAAAGGTATATATATGAACACAACCAAATTGAGACCATTTTCTATAATGAAATCCCAAAATCGGATTTTTTTTCAAAAATTTAAAAAGATCGTTTTGCCCTTTATATAAGTACCCATTGTGAGGGGCAAAATGATAGTTTCAAATTTGGAGAAAATCAGACTTTTAAGTCTCATTATAAAAAAAAAAGGTCTTATCGTAGGGGAGTCTTTTTAAAAAAAAACGGGTCTCAATTCAGCCTAACCCCCTATTTATATGTGGTTTAGTTACAAGTAATAGAATCTTGTTTGTTATGTGAATATCTCACCCCACATTAATACTTAGTACAAATATATTTCTTAACAATTACGCATCGAATCTTTTATCTTTACATTTTACATCAACCCCCCTTTATACATTATCCACTTATTACTTTGCCTATTGTAAAATAATTATTTTTACTCTTCTTTAATTCATATCCTCATCCGCAACCCCTAGTCCTTGCGAAAAAACTTGAGGAAAGACTAAAAAATGTTGTGTATGAGTGAGTTTATGTTTCCTTATTGGAAATGCTCTAAACCATTATATGGGTGAAGATGTCCGAAGTAACATCAACTATACATTTTTGAGAAATTTTTTGCTTCTACTTGAAAATGTACTGGTCATATCATTTTCTTACAATTACATTTAAAAGTTCAATAATCCTTGAAATTCACGTTGTATGTCAAAGTTGATTTCTATAATATTGTGAAAACTAATAGAAGTTAATATGCAAGTATACGCATATTATTCTGACATGCGTTACATATATCAAGCTACACAAATTGCAATCACTAGGTGTCAGTTACACATCAAATCAATGATATCCAATAGGCATTTCCCAAATCTTCAACTTCTCCCTAAAAAAAATCCCATTACTCATCTTCACAACCCTTTCGATAAATACCCTTCCATATCACACCTAACATAACACTATTTAATCCTTGAGATAGAGAGAGAAATCTTGTCATTCAAATAGCTCATTCACTATCACTACCATGTTATGTCCCTGAAGTTCTATTTCATCAGCTTTCATTCTGTTTATGTTTAATCTAAAAAACACTCGAGATTGGTTTACCATTGCACAAATAGCCATTTAAAGAGAAGTTTCCGATATAGTTTATGATAACCCCTTCAAGTATTTCAAACATTTACGTACGGTCCCTGGATTTCTACCAAGAAACAATCACCCTTTATCAACCTCAGGAGTTTTTAAATAACTCTTCTGATATGTCCCATACATGTTGTTCGTAAAAGTAGCCTCGAACAGGTCAAAATCACTTGCCTCGAACAAGTAAAGATAAACCACCTCACAAAAGTCAATTCATCGGCATTGTAACACTTCAAAAAATAAACACTCCTCAATCCTTGAAGCAAAAAACACCCCAAGACCTCCTCCTTCAAAGGAAACAGTTGGGACAAACAAAAATTTACAGGTGATTCAAGACCAACCTACTAATTCAACCGCACCTCCCCAAATTCAAGATCATACGAGAAAGTTAGTGACTCTGAATCAATGAATGATAGTGATTCATAAGTTCGAATAATTGATAACATATGTACTTTTAATTTCGGGGAGAATGCTGTAAAAAAGAAATCAAAGCCAAAGAAAAAAAAGAAGGACAAAGAAGTTGTCACATTGTCTACTGAAATTGCTGGCACTTTCAGCGCAAACAAAAAAGACATCCTCCATAAATATCTTATTGTGCTTAATAATGTGCAATATGAATATTTAGACAAATCTGAGTTTACAAAACTTCGTAAACAATGGAGGATTCCATAAAACGTTTCTCTTCGGTTGCCCTATGTGGGAGAGACTCCTTTTTCACATGGTGAAAATGAATTGGTAGTCTATCCATAAATTTTGACTGGGGTCTTTGGTTTCCGTTAGACCCGGTAGTTGTTGACTACTTCGAAATTATTGACTTATTCCCTACTCAATAAAGTTCCAACCTCTGGTTCACCCTACTATCTTGCATCATGGCTTCGATACTTACCAAAATTCTCTATCGATAAGTTTATAGCAAAGACAAAAATCTCAAAAAATCCAGTATCTTTTTACTATTTTAGCCTAAAAAATTCTTCGAAGATAATTGATGGCCTTCGTGAGGCAAATAAGACATGGAAACACAAATTCTTCTTCAAATTTGGTTAATGGGAGAATGACATAGAAATCTCACCAGAAAATCCACAAAAGTTGTTTATGAAATTAAAGACCACTAGTGAGTCTTATGTTTATTTATATTTTCTTTCTCATAATTTTACTAACTTTACTAAGTGTTTTGATCCACTCAACTTTGTCTAGAGTCACTTGTGGAAGATATTTTTTGATTCCATCGTGGTTGATGATAAACTAATGAATCTTCATTCTTCACGAGATGGGATGGAGAGATTTTCTACTCAAGATGCTCGAGTTATCCTTCCCGCTCGGACTAAGGTCCCAAGATATAAACCAAAAAATAATTCAGAGAATAATAGTCAGGCTGAGTCGTGGAAAGGAAAGAATAAGGTTATCCGGAAAAAGAAATGAAAAAAAAAGTTCGTAGAAGCTATCACTCTTGAAATAAAAAAATTCCATCCCCAAAGCTTCCAAAAGAAGGAAAATGGTTGCTTCCAAGAAAAATAAATCCTGTTACTCAAAGAATCTTAGTGAACTTATTGTTGAACAAGGTATTGATACTTCATCCATAAATTCGACACCCGAATTCAATGGGAATGAATATGAGAATCAAGATCATCAATTTTATGAACGAACCACAGTTTTAATAGATTGAAAATCAATTTGTTTGCATTGCGAATGAGATTGTGGAGAATTTTTCCAACATTCTAAAAAACAATCATTCAGAATATCTACTAAAACTGCGTCAAGAAAATCAACTACTATGTCCGTCGGTGACCTCTCCCAAAGGATTTGTGTTAGAAAAAAACCCTCCTTAGATACCCCTCCAATGAACCATCAGAGGAATTGCTTAGTATAATCCAACCCTTTGTGACCCTCGATGATACTGCCAAAAAGCTGAATGAAGAAACTTCAGTTGTTCAGAATCAGTTTGAAACTATGACAAAGAATATCATCCGCTACACAAAAGAAGCCACATACAGTAAGAGGTGGGTTACAGTAGCTCAAAAGAATCTTATTCATCAATTCCAGGTATTCCAAATGGATAGAGCTGAGTGACACAACATGGCCATAAAAATGAAGAATCATCTAACTAAGAAGCACTAAGAAGAATTATATCAATTGCCTTTAAAGCACAAAGAAGAAATGCATCAAGAGTATGTTAATCTTGAAGCAATCAAGACTTTATACGAACAAAGTGAGGAGAGAGAAAAGAAAGCCTTCCAAGACTTATAATCGTACAAATCTTAAGCGAATAAAGAAAAAGTTGCTGATATATCCTCGTTTGTGAATGCATTTGCTAGTGATTGTCTTAAAACTGTAAAGAATCACAAACATTAAACTAAAATTTCCATGATTCCTAACTTACATCAAAGATTTATGAAGGAAAACATAGCGGAATATTAATATTTGGTTCCAAAGAACCAACTTACTAAAGATGCATTCACCATTGTTTTAAGTGATTTAGATGAGTCAGAATCCGAAGACAATAGAAACAACAGATCTACCTCGTTGGGGAGCAAAAATTTGGAAAGTGAAAGTAGTTTTTTGGATGACATCTCAAGTGAACCCTCAAATGGTGGCCAAGATAAATAGGAAAAACTCATATTTTGTGTTTTTAAACTATGTAATGGTTAATGGCTATCACATGTCAATTCATGTGTTGTTGTAAGTGCTCATCACATAGCACAATGTGTATTGGTGTAAGTGACCATCACATGTCAGTAGCCCATCACATGACAAAGTTTGTATGACTTTAAGTGACCATCATATGTCAATGGTTTTGTTTTTGTTTTTAAAAGTTATGTTATTGTGCCAATTTTATAACTTATCTTAAAAAAATCATCGGATTATGCCGCCAAACACCTTGGAACTTGTAGAAATATCGCCAAACACAGAGGCACTTCAAATTATGTTGCCATACACAATGACACTTCAAATTATTTCGCCACACACATTAACACTACGATTTATTTTTCCACCCACATTGACACTTGTGAAATTATATTTCTTTAAATTATCTCAAGGATGATCAGTCTTTTTTTAATTTACAATTTTTGTTATAATTGTATAATAATATTTTTAATTTTAAATCAAAAAAACACACTTAATTGTTTTGGCAGGAGAATTATTGTATTTACAATTCCGGCTATATATTCACCTCATTAAACCTTCCCAAGCCACTTAGAGAAGAAATAGTATGTTACCAGTCAATATACACGTAAGAAAATAATATGCTCGTGGATGTTTAAAAAATTACTCACAATACAATCGTAAATGTTCAATATTTCAAGGGTGCTGCAAAGGTCTTCCCTCTTTATCTCGGAGACGATATGTCCCTGGCTTAATCTTTTAGACCACTAAATACGATCATTTCCAGTCCAGAGCCATCTTAACCAATATTTTCTCTTTTGTATGCAAAAACATCTTTCTCAAAACTTTATCACCTACTTTAAAATTCTTTTTTCTCACACTTGAATTGTAACGGCTTTGCTTTAAAGTTTAATACTGAAGCGAATTCAAATGTGATATTACCCTATTTGCTTCAACTAAATCGAGCTTTGCTCGTCTAGCCTCCTCGTTATCGTCCTCAGAATAGTTAAGTACCATATAAGATGGGAGTGTAGATATTTATTGGGTTGACCACATCCATTCAATATACTAGAGCAAAATGAGCTTCTTGAGTTGCAGTTTGAAGTGTTATTCTATAAGCCCATAGAACTTCTTGAAGATAGTTAGGCCATTTTCTAGTCTCCCCTTCCAAATTTTTCTTAAAGCCATCCAAAATAGTTGTATTAGTAACTTCCACTTAACTATTTTCTTGTGGGTGAAAATGAGTTGAAAAACACTGCTTGATTCCTCTCGAAGTACAAAAGGATGTCATCTCTTTGTTATTAAATCGAGGTTTATTATTTGTAGTTATTTTCCGAGGGACTTTAAATCTACAACATATAGGGGCTCTGACAAAATGAATACAATGACATCTTCAGCTCTTGGCCCTGTGAGGGGCTCTGATTTTTCCCGTTTTGAAAAAGTAATCTGCCGCAACAAGAATTGTATGTCATCCGCTAGAAGTCATGGGTAGTGGTCTAACTAAATCTAATCCATATCTAACACAAAGGGAAGAACCTCAGAATTTGAGTATCGCGGCACAGTTGGCATATGAACGGTATTTGAAAATCTTTGACAAGTGTCAAAACTACAAACCAAATTTTCAGCATCACTCATTATGGTAGGCCAGTAATACCATGCCAACAATACTCTTCTTGATAAAGTTTTGAAACCACAGTGAGTTGGGCCTTCTTCGTCATTCAGTTTGAACAAGATTATTTGAGATTTGAATTTTTCCCAAACATCTTACTAATGGTCGACCCAAATATTTCTTATACCAAATTCCCCCAAGAATCGTATACTGCTGAAACCTAACCTCAATCGTTGAGCTAACTTTTTATTGAGTGATAACGTATCTTTGAGTAAAATATCTTTTAGATCAAACCTCCAATCTCTTTACTCTTCTTTGGTAGCCATAAATACTTCCTCAAAATATTGGCACTGCTCGAATTTCATCACTATAAATGGACTATTTTGTAATAAAATCCACTGATACCCTTCGGAATAAGCGACAGTTGCCAAAGAATTTGCAATAGTATTTTCTCTTTGGTTAGTATATTCAATTTTCAGATTGTCAAACAAAACTGTCAAACCCTTTAATTCTCGCAAGTACTTGATAAGCTAATTTTTCTTAACCTCATGAATTTCCAACATATGATTCGTTACAAGTTGGGAATCGGTATGCAAATGAACTTTATTAGCTCCACAAATATTCGCAAGTCTTAATCGAGCTAACGACGCCTCGTATTCGGCTTCGTTATTTGATACTCTAAATCTGAACAGTATTGTTTGATATATAGCCTCACCAGATGGAACTATTAGTTGAACTCCTACCCCTAACCCCTAAACGCTGAAGCCTCCATCGATTTTAATTATGCACTCGTCTATTATTGGTAATATACTCATATTATTTTCCTCCTCACAAGAGTGGTTTGAATGAAATTTGATAAAAAAATCTATTAAAGTTTATGCCTTGATAGACGTTTGAGGAGTAAAGTAAATGTCATAGTTTCCTAATTCCACAGACCACTTTGTCATTCTTTTGAAAACATGTTTTCTTTATAATACATTCTTTAATGGAAATGACGTTCTCACAATAATTGAATGGGGTTAGAAGTAAGGGCGCATCTTTCGAGCAACTACAACTAAAGCCAGAGCCAATTTCTCTAGCTTCAAATATATTTTTTTCCGAGGCAAGCAAACTTTTACTTACATAATATACCACCCGCGGATATCCATCTACTTCTTTTACCAAGACTGCACTTACAGTATAATCTGAGACGACGGTAGACAAGAACAGCTGCTCACCTAAAAAACAACTTAGACAAAACTTTTGAGGAAGATACATGTTCTTTAATTTTTGAAAACGTTGCATCGCACTCTGGTGTCCATGAAAATTCCTTTGACTGTCTCAATACTTGGAAAAATGGTTTACATTTATATGAAGATCTAGATATAAATATATTTAGAGATGCCAACATGCCTGTCAAAAGGTGCAATTCTTTAATAAACCAAGGTTAAGTCATTGTTATTAAGGCCTTCAAGTGCTCTTGATAAACTTCTATCTTTTTTTCACTTGTTATGTTCTCTAAGAATTTTCTTGATCCAACTTCGAAGGTACATTTCTCTGGGTTTTATTTCAAATGAATAGCTCTCAAATTCGAGAAAGTTTCTTATAAGTCACGTAGGTGTTCTTCATCCGCAGAACTTTTAACCAACATGTTACCTATGTACGCTTACATATTCATTTCATAAATGAGTGGCAAAAGTCTTGTTAACTAATATTTGATACGTAGCTCCAACATTCTTGAGACCAAAAGGCATAACTGGATAACAATAAAATCCTTGATAAGTAATAAACGTAGTTAGAGATGGCAATGTTGTTCCGAGCCAGTCCCAGCTGGCATGATCCGGTCTGACCCTGTCAGGCTTTGTCCGGCCCGAACTTATAATGGGTCGGGTACGTAAATGAAAATAATGGCCCATATGTGGGTCGGGATGGGTATGAATTTTTAGTTTGTCCAATCCGATCCGACCCGAATATATAAACTATATATATAAAAAAAATAGAAGTAATATTAATATTAATAATAATATAATTTTTTCATTACTAAAAAACTTGTTTCCAATAACATAAATTTTATAATTCCAATAATTCATAATTGTATTCTTCTACTAAATCTTATTTTCAATAATATTTTTAATAACTAGATTGTCCCACTAAACTTAATCAATAATATTTAAATTTTTATAGTTATTATTTATTTTAATATAAATTTATCATTAGTCTTTATTATTTAATCTAACATTATATTATTTGTTAAGTTTGTCACCAAAAGAAATGCTACATTTAATATCGACATTTTAAAATTTTCTTGATGATTTTGAAAATGAATATGAAGATGAAAACATTATGATAAATGGTGGTGATGATTTATGATACCATTGGAAACTAGAAAAACTTTCAAAAATATTTATGTTTATTTTAATGTTTTATTTCACATTATTTAAGACATGTTTAAGATGCCTTGTTTTATAAGGATTTATATTTTTTTTATTTGAGTGATATTGAATGGTTTATTTAAGTATATTTGTTTTCGTTTAAAAATTTTATATCTTAATTTTTATATAAATTAAAAAATAAAGTCAAGTTTTATTTGCTTTCCGTACGGGTCGAACTGAACCGAAATATGAATAGTCAAAATATTGTTTACGGGTCGAGTCGGGTTGACTCAGATACGTGCAGATTGGGCACGGGCTCAAAAGTATTAAACCCGCAGCAAGCCGGGCCATGTTAGGGTTTAAATAAAAAAACGGGCTCAAACGGGTCAGCCCGATCCGAACCCGACCTATTGTCATCCCTAAAAGTAGTACTCTTTTGATCACTCAGATTCATTTGGATTTGGTTATACCCTACGAAAGCGCCCATAAATGAAAGAAGCTTATTCCCTAATGTTGAATGATTAAGTTGATTTATCATGTTGATAGGAAACAGATCCTTTGGACACACTCGACTAAGATCAGTACAATTGGCACACATCCTCCAGTTTCCATTCTTCATCTTTACAAGCACTGGATTTGTAGTCCACAAGGGATAATATGCTTCTCAAATATATCATACTTTAGATAACCGATCTACCTCTACCAATATGTCTTCAGACTTATCTACCGAAAAAGTCCTTTATTTTTTAAATGATAGGTCTAACTTTTTGGTTAACTACCAAACTATGACAAATCACCTCAAAAGGAATCCCTACAACATCTTCAGTTTTCCAAGCGAAAAGATCTAAAATATTGGACAAATATCTTAGTAGTTGATAACGTAATGACGATGATAACAAGGTTCGTATGAGAAAACTCTTCCCATTAGAAAAAAACATAAATACTCACATTCTCATCGGTAACTAATGAACCCCGGGTCTCCCTCAGATCATCCATCATGTTCACATCCGAAAAAGGCCCATCTAATTTTTACTCTGTCATTCTGTTAATACTCACACCTTTCTTGTTGTGAAAAGTTGTTGCATAACACTCTCTAATCACTTGTTGACTGCTTCGAACGACATCCACACGATCCCCAATCAGATATTTCAAACATTGATGAACTGTAGAAGTTATGACGTGCATTTTTGATAACCATGACCTCTCCAAAATAACATTATAACCTTTCAGACATTCTACTACCATAATCAACACTTGAATTTTTTTCAAAACGGACCACGGCCTAGTAAAATCTCACCTTCAAATTCTTCAAAAATTACCAAAGACTCAAAATACTCACATAAGCTTCGAACTCTTCCTTATACTACCAGTTTGTTCACAACCAGCAATACCCTCCCATATGGATCAAGATCAGGATATTCTGAGGATACATTGATGCTATCTCTAGGCCTAACTATCAACGATGTATTTTCTTTCTTTAAATATAAATTTACAATTGGTCGTGAAGGTGGATTATCGTTCGGTATATGTCAATCATTTCCTTGCCCTTTAACAAAAGTATTCAGCTTACCATTCTTTATGAGAATCTGATTTTCTTTCTTTAGAGCTATGTAATCTTCAGTGTTGTGCCCAGTATCATTTCGGTATTTACAAAACTTATTATATCGCTCATATTTTGGTCTAGTTATTGATAGACGTTTTCGAAAATGAACATGCTTCTTAGCTTTTTCAAAAATTGTTGCCATATTTTTAGTTAAATCCACAAAATAATCTGATGTTACCCACTGATTTGACCTAATGCAAGGTGGTTGGTAAGTAGAATCCAATATTTGTGATGGTCCAGACCGATGAGGTAGGTTAATGAATACCCTCGATCGAGAACCTCATTGACAATTTGAATTAATACCTTAATAACCTTGACTGGGGGGCACTTCCTTGGGTGGAGTGTATCTGAGATATATGAGTTATATCCGGACTTTCGTTGATTCATCAACCTTAATCCGTTTTTCTACTTGAGCCATCATAGCCCAAAAAGTAAGTGTTCTTCTCCTTGTATTCATTTGCTAAATCTCTAAGAAACAACCATTGGCTAAAATCAGCACATGCTGTCAACATAAAACATTTAGTATAATCTTTCAATTTTTCTCCAACTACATTCTTGCATTGTATTATAGTATCCCCATTAGCCTGCATTTATTTTCTCTCCACAAATTATCTTCGGAATGCTGTATAAAATGTCCCAAAATTAGTTATAGATCCCATTAGAATTCTATTGTACCAATTTAATGATGTACATTTGAAAGTCTGTGAAAATGCTATACACAGTAGTTTGTCTTCATCATCAAAATTCATCATATAGCTCTTAAATTTCTCTATATGGTCGTCGGGATCCTGTGTGCCATAAAATTTCTCAACTTTAGTAATGTCGAAGCACTTCGAAAGCAATATCGATCTTATCTCAGTTGATAAAAAAGAAGTCCTCCAATCTACTCCTTACCTGTATTGGTTACCCCATGTACCACTTTCCATAAGTGTATATAAGCCTTGATCTGCAGGGTTTAATACTATTTAGTTGTATTAATATCCAAAGAATGGATTTTCAGTTACAAATCTAGACTCAACTGGCTTTTTAGATTTATGCTCATTTTGGTATTCTCGATGCCAACTATTATGCCTCTTCGAATAATGCCTATTATTTTTCCTTTTGTAAGAATCACCTCTCTCAAAATTTTGAGAACATCCCTTAAAATCTGACCAAGAAGAGTCACTAGTCTTTTCCGAAGGAATATAATGATGCTTATATTTCCTTTTTTTTTATAGAGGTGTGATATTCCATGTCTACCTGAAATTATACTTCCCAACGACCGCTTCTTGCCCAATGTACATTGTAAGACTAATCAGAGCGATCCCATACATCTTTCTTTTTTCACCTACTTAATGCACCTCAGATCATACCTTAGTTGATTTAACCAATTGTTCCTTCTGATCTAGATGGTTATTCAACTCAACTATTCACTCCAATAATCGATTAATCTGGTGCTCTACATTTGACTGTTCATGTTGATCATTCACTCGTATGTTATCCTGGTATTCTTTTCAACTCATACTTAACTCTACCACCTTGCATTCCATAATTATTATTCCAAAAATCAATTTGGACCTTAAGATCCATAACACCTCCATTATCCGATTGTTGGTTTTAGATAGTTAATTCGGGTACCAAGCGTACCTCCCCCCGTGATCGCCAATGATAACTCTAAATATTTTTAGGGGGTGAAAGAGAGTGCTAATCATATTTATACTTTGATTAAATGATTTTTTAAAGAGAGAAAGATATTAAATGACGATGGTTAAAGATACACATAATCGATCTCGTTTATCACTTCCGCTTTCATGATTATATATTCATATTGTTGTTTGAATATACATGAAGTAATTTATATTAATATTTTTACATTTGGTATTAGAGCCTGTAATTTCCTCTGCATTTCTTGTTATATGTGTTATTATATGAACTCTTATTCTTTATATTCAAGATATATTATGTTTATTTGGCCATAATGCATAATTGTAGTCTTCTATACATATTTTGTGGTTCTGAAGTTTGGTGTTAATATGTTATATGCATTTTATATTACAGTAGGCATAAAGATTATGATTAGTTTATGTTTGTTTACCTTAATTTGTTAGCATATACAAATGTTTTAATAATTAGTTAACTATGACCATAAAGATTGTACATGAACAACAATTAAGGAAATTCGTTAGTGGTTTAATAATTTTAGTAATTGAAGAGTATCCACAATATCTCTAGTTATTTAAAATTTCTTAATAAATTATATGTGGAAACTAGAGATAAATTTATAATTAATCATATGTGATATGATGAAATACACCCACATGATTTTTTTTTATATTTGAATAATTAATTAGTTTGAAATATTAAATTATGTTTCTTTATCTATCCACAATAATTAAGGAATAAATATGATTTAATAGTTTCACGATATATTTATGAATCTAATTTGAGTACGACCTTAGCCCACAAGCAGGTTTTATGTCATTAGATTAATATTTTATGCATAATTTTCATTGATATCTTATGAATAAGTTTAAGTCTCAAATTCTGGTCTATAAGCATGTATATATACTTTTGCAGCAATTTTGACTAGAATATTTCTGATGTCAATAATAACATTCGTGAATTAACGAATGATAACTATTAGCTGTTGAAAGAAAGAGTTCTTTTATAATTAGAATAAATGAATATCGACTATACTATTCGAAAAGATGAACCACCTAGCATAACATAAACTAGTAGTCCTGATGCGGTTGATCTTTATAAAAAGTGGGAATGATCTAAGTCGTCTCTTAGTTATGTTCATAAATAAAACAATTTATGCTAGCATTCGGTGTTATATCGATCAACATACTAATGTTAAAGATCTTATTCAATTCATTGATGTAAAATATGTTTAAAGATGTCTGTGATAATATCATGTGCATGAGGAATATTGTAGCCTAACTTAGGAATTTGGAAGTTACCATATCTGAACCTTTCCTAATGCATTTTATTTTATGCACTATTTGTCTATATTATGCCCCATTTAAGATATCTTATAACAACATAAGGATAAATGGTTAATGAATGAACTTATTCCCATGTGTGTTCAAGAAGAAGAGAGATTAAAGATGGAAGATGGTGAAAATGTGAACCTTACTACAAATTCTTCTTCAACGAAGAAAAAATATCGCATTAAGGGAACTGGAAAGCTTTCATCAGACTAAGGCATAAAGAAGAAGTCTACGTGTTTCTTTTTGTAAAAAGAAAGAACACATGCAGAAAAATGCTTTAATTTTAAGACTTGGCTTGAGAAAAAGGTAATTTTCTAGCATTTGTTTATGAATCTAATATGGTTAATATAAATCATAATACATGAAGGATTTATTCTATAACTACAATCCATGTTTAAAATACATTTCAAGGCATGAAAAACCTAAATAAAAAAATAATGAAGTGAACACTACATCTAACCCAGACAGTCAAATGAGTTCACATATAAAAGCTGCTGGGACATGAATTTTAACTTTAAGTAGTGAGTTTAATTTGCATTTAGAACAGACATTTTATGTACCAAGTTTCACTAGAAACTTGATTTCAATTTCAAGACTTATACCTTTAGGAATTTTCTTTAAATTCTCAGACTCTGGTTTTAGTATTCTTAGAAATTCAAACTTTATTGGTTATGGTATTTTATGTACCATCTACACTTACGACCCAAACATACAAGATCATATTATAAATAGGATAATACAAATCCTTGATCCCGCAACAAGTTATGTGTTAGAGCCTAAGGAGCCGGTTATCACTAAAGGTAAATAACCAATCACATCGTGACACCTATTAGATAATACGATAGTATATCCCTTGTATGTTACGATAAACCAGCGTGATGCTTTAAAGTTTGATTTGAGGGCCGAGTTCGAACAACTAGGGGTCGAGATATAACATTCCTCTAAACTATGAATCCAACTATACATAAATTGAATGAAATTTGCATAAAGTAATCGAAATATACGATTATATTCTTTACAATTCAGAAAATATAATGAGATCAAATTATATAAAATTCATTACAAAACTAAAACAGTACATAACAAAGTAGTCGGTACAAAATATTCATGTTACATAGTAAATAGAGTAAGTAACATAACCAAAGAAAACATAATATAAAATCAATTACGCTCTTGATACTGATGTGCTAGCTTGAAACAGTCCTCTGAAGGCTCACAAAGCTCCTCCAGACTCATCTCATGGATCATTGGCTCTACCTCGATAAACAGATCTAACAAGTCAAATAATTTAGTCTTAAAAGTGATCGCAGATGGGTTAACACATTATATGCATCGACTGGGCAATAATCTAGATCAATTAGAACATACCATAAGTTGGCCTCAACCCATATAAGGTATAATGATACTGTACCATGTTGGCCTACCTGATATGTAGCACCTCGAATTGTAGGGTCAACAGTATGTGACTACTATGCAGGACAACAATAGGTTCTTTATCGCTTGTCTGTTGGTATGAGCCGGATATAGAGCATGGTCGTCTACGAGGCATGCTAAATTTAAAGTAAACATCTTAGTTAATACAAAAAATTATCTCAAACAATCCATAAGCACTGTAATACGTATAAAACGAAAGATATACACATTATTAGATATTATAAACAAAAATTAAAGGTATAATCGTAAAGAATCATAGAGCAATAATTTTTGCGCACATATCGCACACAATTTTGTGTAAAAATGCGCAGGAACGAGTGCAAATTCACATAAAAAATGTAGTGTTGTTCGTGTAAAATCGCACACCTAACGCGCGACGAAAAGCTGGTTTCGCGCGACGTGGGTGCGCAGAACCGGGTGTTCGTCACGCGATATATGCGCATTTTTGCACAAACAATCATGATGGTGACTTCCAAATTACAAAATACATACATGTTATCCCAAATCCAGCAAATAGGTTACCAAATCGAAAATCTAAACCTAACCTAAACTGTGGAACTAACTAGAAATCAAAATATTTACTACAAATACAAAAAAAATATGATTTTTTAAACAAATTTTCTAACGTAAATATCACTAATAAACATATCAAAATTTAAAGCAAAATCATCAATAACTTAGTAGTACATACCTTAACAATAGTGCAAAGTTGGATTTTCAAAAACTTCAACTTTTAGCTTGAGTATTGTGAGAGATTTATGATTAAAATAGATAGGATAATGATAAATTTGAAATAAAATAGGTTTTTTATACTATGTGACAAAGTTATAAATACTGGAAATTGTGATATAACAAAACCAATTTTGATCTGACCAAATTTAATTCTAAAAAAATTGGACATCTTTTTAATATAACCCATCTAATTTTTATTTATAATATATCGTATAGAAAATAATTTCCTAGTTAAAATACACTACAAAAGAGTTTGAATACCAAAAATTACCACAACATCGATAGATTTTTGATTTAACTAATATTTAAGCATCATAATCTATAAGACGTGAAAAATAACTTTTTTCCTTTTAAAAATAAAATAAACACTATATATGATAAAAAGTTGTATTTGGTTTTTTATTTTAAGAAAATATAAAATCTTAAAAAATGTTTAAAAAAAGAAAAAAAAAAAATTTCAAAATGATAATGATAATTTGACAAAATAGTTATATTCATTTTTTTTTGCGACAATGATAAAAATGCTAAGAATAATAAGTTTATGTTTTGGTTTTTTTCTGTTAGTACCATTCAAAGAATAATTTTGGCTTTGCTTTAGCAATTCAGTTCGCCCAGTTGAAACAAGTCGTGTGAGCTGCTTCAGAAAACTGGTACAAATAGAGGGTCGTTTGGCAACGCGGATAAACCCTTAGCAAAAATAAAACGCAAGCCGCAATAAGAACGAAACGACACCTTTTCGAGCAGCAGGCGGCGAAATTTAATCTCTTCGTCTTCACTATTGCTCTTCTTATTCAATCTGAAACCGCTGCAGTTCACCGTTGCTCCCGAATCTTTATCTCCAAAAGGTTAGTTTTTCTCTCCTAAGAATCCACACATTCTCTTTCTTTGCAGTCTGTTTATCTAGTTCATTAGGTTTTATGAATCCAAGTTAGAAATCGATGTATGTTTGTGAATGGCGAATCTGAACATTGTATTACTTTTCTTATTGTCGAGAAATCCAAAAGTTTGGAGGCAATAAATTATCTACTTCTCTTAATAATTGTGTGTGAAACTTACATCTAGTAGGATTTAGAGCAGAGTTGTTCTTAGTTACGCTGAGGTTCTTGCTCGATTCAATGTCATTATTAGATTGATGCCTTAATGTTATTTGAGAAGGCACTTTCTTCTTCGTTTCTATTTTGATGGTGATAAGTAGATAATCTTCGCGGCATTTGATTGTTGTCCTGGAATATTACCGTGCTATGTGTATACATTGATTTCGGTATTTAGTTGATGAATCCACCAAGATTTGTATTGTGTATTTATTTATGGTTCGGATTTCATAGCAGGTACAAGATATTAGGGATTTGACTTTGGCAAGTCACTTGGAAGGGAATTTTCTTAGTGATGGAAGTTACAGTAGAAACTAAAACTGGGTCGCATCCTGTAGAAGTTATTCCTCAGAAAAAGTACCTGAAAATGAAGCAGAAAAGAGTAAAGAAGAAGCCAGCTAACAAAGCTGGGGATAATGTTGTGGTTAATTCTGATCTAGACAATGCTTCTCAAATAGAGATGGCCTCAGAAGGAGGCACAATTGCTTTTGATGCGAAGACTAATTCAGCTGTAGCTCATATAAATTCTGGAATTCTCAAATCCACGGAAAGGAGGATACAGAAGCGTTGTCAACGACGTCGAATTCGTCGACTTGAAAAGAGTCGGCTTGCAAAGATTAATAAAAAGGAGGAGAATGTCCTGGGTGATCGGTCACAATTTAGGGAAATAGGTCTTGATGTACAATTGAGTACTGACAAGATAGCTGAAAAATCTAGTAAGCAGTGTGTTTCTGAAGCTGCAGGAAGTGATTTTCCAGATCTTCCTATGGTGAAGCAGCAGCAAGACGACAACAGCAGTAAAAGAAAGAAACACAGCAGGAAAAAGGGTGCTGTACAAACTCCAATAAACAATTCAGAGGGATGTCATTCTGGAAATGATGTTCTGAAGTCTAGCTCTTCGATACCGCATACAAAGTTTTCTGATACAATGGAAGATTTAGTCACTCTAAGTGTTGTAAATGCAGACTCCACAGAAAACTCTGACAAGGTTGATCATGTTTCTCATGAAACACAAGAAAACAAATCCAAGAAAATGAATAAAAGAATCAAAAGGAAGAATGGGTCTAATTTGTTAGGTAATAGTTCTGAAGTCCCGGAGGAAAAAAAGGGTGCTGTACAGACGCCAGTAAACAATTTAAAGGGATGTCATTCTAGAAATGATGTTTCGAATGCCAGCTCTTTGATACCAGATGTGAAGTTGACATATACAATGGAAGATTCAGTCACCCCCAGTGTTGCAAATGCTGAGTCCACACAAAATTCTGACAAGGTCGATCATGTATCGCATGAAACACAGGATAACGAATCAAAGAAAATGAAGAAAAGAGTCAAAAGGAAGAAAGACTCTGATGAGTTGCGTAATAGTTCTGAAGTCCCCGAGGAGAAAAATAGTGCTGTACAGAATTCAATAAACAATTTAAAGGGATGTCATTCTGGTAATGACGTTGTGAAATCTAGCTCTTTGATACCGGATATTAAGTTGACAGATACAATGCAAGAAGATTCAGCCACTCTAAGTGTTGTAAATACGGAGTCCACGAAACATTCTGCCAAGGTTGATCATGTTTCGCATGAAACTCGGGATAGTAAATCCAAGAAAATGAATAAAAGAGTCAAAAGGAAGAATGACTCTGCTTCGTTGGGTAATAGTTCTGATGTCCCCGAGGAGGACAGTGCGCCACAAACTTCAACAAAAAAATCAAAAATTGATGTCAAGTCTATTTCGTTAGTAACAGGTACCACAGGAAATTCTCTTACTCCGAGTGGCACAAATTCGGAATCAATAAAACAAGATTCTGTGGAGATTGATTGTGCTGGACCACAAAAGAACATTGGAAAGAGAGTCAAAAAGAGAAATCCCTCTGATTGCTCAGATAAGTGTCCGGAAGCTGCCAAAGAGCATGGTACAGGGATTAATTCTGACAACCATAGAACTGGACAATACTTAGGAAAGGATGATAGGATGTCTGTATCTGTTGTGCCTTGTCTGGAACTGACAAGCCTTGAAGAAGGCTCTCTTATTGCTGCAAAGAACACCGATCCTCAAGGTTCTGAAATAACTAATCCAACTAAAAAACAAGATTCAGGTGTTGTTGTTGATCCTTCTTTGGAAAAAGAAAGAGTAAAAGAATTGAAGTCTTTGAAAAGGAAAATAGTAAAAAGGTCGCCTGATTGCTCAGGAAATCTTCCGCAGACAGGCAAGGAGGAGTATGTGATACAAACACCATTGGATTCTTCAATTGAACAATGCACTATTGCTGCTAAGAAATTGGGTGTATTACCTAAAAATTGCACTGAAGAGAGCAACAATTGTAAGTTGGATAGGGAAAGAGAAAATGAGATGGTGGGAGATGTCCCTTCTTCCTCGTCAGGTGCCGTAAAAGAAAATATTGCACTAGGAACTGTTTTTACTATAAAAGATCAGATAACAAAGTATTCACCAAGGGGGACTTTACCTGGCCGTTCAAAGAGAAAACTTCTCGTCCTTGACATAAATGGACTTCTTGCAGACGTTGTTGGTAGAACTTCCCATGGATATAGACCCGATGCTTGGGTATCAGGCAAAGCAGGTAATTTTTGAAGTTATATTGGTTCCTTTTAACTTTCTTTTGAAAGTTCTAATAATGCTATATTTTTTTTCAGTTTTCAAGAGACCATTCTGTGATGCATTTCTGAAATTTTGCTTCGAAAAATTTGATGTGGCCATTTGGTCGTCAAGACTCGAGTATGCTCCTACCTCTCATTCTCTTTCATCTCTATTGTTTCTTCCTCATACTATATTTCATATCTGTTAGTACTTTATTTTCTTTGTATTGTCCGTGTTGCAACTTACTCGTAAAAAAATATTTGGCAGAAAGAACGTGGAAACATTGGTTAACTCTCTTTTATGGAGGTCCAGACATAAATTGCTTTTGTGTTGGGTACGCATTCTTTCAGAAGTTGGGGTGTTTTAAATTTAGAATACTTAATTTAGTTTGTACATATCATAGCTCATCAAATATCGTAACTAGAAAAATTCTGTGTTGATAACTGATAAGTTTTTTATGCAGTCCTACTACGTTCAGGCAATATTATAAGGTTTTTAATCTTTTCAAAACTTATTAAAGATAATCAAATTGATATAGTTAGGAAAACTGCTCTTTTCCTGCAAAGTATTATGAAACTCTTGTTTTTTCTTTTTTAATGGAAATAATAGTATAAACACTGATTTCCGAATGGAAGTGCTTTAGAAAACTCGTGGATTCACTAGGAAGGTGAATTTGATTTTGTAAATGTTTGAAAACATAGAAAGATTGTAACCTAGTAATTTGTTGTTTAGTCTTTTTAGGTTTCTGTTTCAAACTTTTAGATTTCTACAAAACAATACTCATATCAGTCTTGACCAGTGGGTTAGGGTCAATAAGACAAATAATTGCGGCATATTGATTGATAGGGCATAGAAAATAGATACTACCACCCACCTCAATTTGTTTTTACATTTTTTGTTAGACAATTCAAACTATATATATGATATTTAAATTGAGTATCTACTATACAGAGTCTATCTCAGTGTACAAATTCAAACTTTAAGACCCTGGAGAATAGCCAGAAGCCTCTTGTATTCAAAGAATTAAGAAATCTTTGGGCTTACCTAGCACGTGAAAACTCAACTGATCCACCTTATGACGAATCAAACACTTTGTTGTTGGACGACTCCCCTTATAAGGCCTTGCGAAATCCTGTAAGTGTACTAATAATCTTTACTAATTATCTATTTATGCATAACACAATATGGCTCACCCATTTTTTGTTGTTTAGCCATACACTGCTGTATTTCCGCATTCTTACCAGTACATGGATGCTGACGATTCTTTTTTAGGTGAGATAGTTATCATCTCTATGTCTAGTATTGATTATCTATTGCAGAATTATATCTGCTTATTACAATTTGGTATCAATATTCTTGCGTCATTTGGTTTAAAATAGGACCTCGAGGTGATCTTCGTATGTATTTGGAAAAGCTAGCCGATGCCGATAATGTCCAGAAGTTTGTCAAGGAGAATCCATTTGGTCAGCCTGCCATCTCCGAATCACATCCATCTTGGAACTTTTATTCAAAGATTTAACACATTCTCTGCTGCTATCATATATGGTCATTGAGTAAACTTTTACATTATTTTTAATGATATCATTTATATATGATTATGATAATTGATTTGGCCATACAAATAACTATTACAATATTATTAAGATGCTCTAAATAAAAGTCAAAATTACTTTGTGAAATGACGTTTTAATTTTTTAATATCTATAAAATTGTAACTCATCAAAAAATTCAAAAAATCTTTAAAAGTTTATTTATTTACGTTTTAGACTATTATTTACTTCGTAAAGTTGCAAAACAGAAAATCTACTTTATCTTAACATTTTGCTTCCTAAAACTCACTAAAATTATAAAAACTCAAACTAATGGAAAACCCATTTTTTTAAATTTTGTAAATTTTGATAAACATAGCCGAAATGGTAATAAAATCTGTTTTTGTACAAACCAACATGGACATAGAATAAGTATATATCTTTCTATCTTTTTGTTTTTTTAAATGTGATTTATAAAAATTTAAAAAATGCTTGATTCTGTCCGACAATGGTGTTCGTCGCCCTCATCCATGGTCGAAGAAGATGATAATTTTCGCTAGGCAAATGACGGACACAACGACATTGACGCCATGCTATGACGGACACAAATGTCAGGGCTATTGGCGCTCAGGTTGCTGTTTCCGTCAGAAGACGACGTCAACACCATCGTGTCCGCCATGACATTGACGGACAGACCTGTATCGTTTTGTTTTTTTTTCTAACTTGTTAACATTTATCTTTTTAATTTTGTCTCTTTTTTAACTTTGTTGTACGTTATCACTTACTAAAGACTAATACTAACTTAAAACAACATCAATTTACAGTAAAACAAAATACCTATTATGAGTTGAGAAATTTTTCTAATAACTAAGATGTAAATATGGTTTTTTTGCTGCAAATAAGTTATTAAGTGTTATGATATAAAGTAAGGCGTAACAATTTAATTAATAATGATAGTGTTCATTAGATGTGAGTATTTTTATAGCATTTAATGTAAATAGTGAAAAATTAAGCTTCCTGTGAATTTTAGCATAAAAATCATCCCGAACAACATAAATTTTAGAAGTTTTTGGATAAGAAACATCTCCTCCAGTTACAAATGTTTTAGTGGACTCTTATTTAGAGAGATAGAAAACAGGTTTTGATTGAGGACTGAAACTGCAGTTCGGGAAAGAAAGAACTAAAGAACTATCTTAACATTAGAATCCCTAACTCTCAGTCTTAACCAATGTGTGAAGCGGTTCTTATTTATCAGTGGGCTTCCAACCAGATCATAACCCGTAAAACCCAATATCATTAAAGATGAAGTCAAATGAAGCCCAATACTTATTTTGTTATTTGAATTGTTTTGGTGAGCTGGATAGAATGTTCTAGCAAAATAATATTATTGTTAGTGTCTATTATTAACCGAAACAAATAATGAACATAGGATGTGTATATATACCATATAATACTAAGCTGAACAATATTTAAAAAATTACAAAGTAAAATCATTTTCAAGTTTTTTTACTAGTTTTACTTGGTATTGGAATAATAGTTCACGTCTATTCGCCCGCTAAACAATGACTTAATAAGATCATATTTTCCTTTTCTTTTGCAACAACAATGTGCAAAAACACAGATGAACCAAATAAGTAGCAATTTCGATTCGACATATCAAATTATCTGTTGTGGAAGATGATGTTTCTACTCATCATAAAGGGCAATAGACTCAATGGATTCATTTGTGGTGAGAATCCTATCCATCTAGGTTTATTCGTGATTCAATAGAAAATATAGTAGAAAATCCAACTAACGAAAATTGCGTTTTAAGAGATCAATTGCTTTTAGGCTGGTTGGATACTATAATCAGTCCTGGATTGCTGCTCACTTCATGGAGAAAGATACCGGCAAAGAATTACGGGACTCAATATCTAAGATCTTTGGTTCATAGACTAAAGCCAGGATCACCTATTATAAAGTTGAGTTTTTAGAGAACAACAAAATGTTATACTAGTATGAAGGATCACCTAGCTAAAATAAAAGGTATATTTGACAACTTTATACTAGCTGGTTATAATGTTTTTGTAGATGATTTGATATCCTAGGTCCTTACAAGACTAAACTTAGATTACACTCCTATAGTGGTGAGTCTAGCTGGCAAACACATACTCAACTGGTGGACCATTAGGCCTCTCCCGTGACCTTTGAGAGTAAGCTGTAGCAGTTGTCTAACTTAGAGATTATTATGGCCAACCTAAACATTATCTCATTCATTCTCAATCAATACAAGAAAGATAAAAATGATTATTCAATAATAATAATTCAAAGAATCAAACTTATACAATTTTAGGGGACCAGAATAATTAATTATAGAGGCATGAATAATTATAAAGGAAAAAAGGCGGACGGTTCTCTCCTAATAGACCTACGTGTTAAATATGTGACAAATATGGTCATGGTGCTGCTACTTTTTATTTTAGGGAATTAACAGACTGCTTATATGGTTACACAATAATAGAGACAAATCTTGGTATGCAGACTAAGGCGTTACTCACAATTTTACATGCAATCCTAGTATTATGAGTCATAAGAACGATTTATCAAGTAATAGTTCTATAACCGTTGGTAGTGGCTAAAAATGTATCATTAAACATTTCAGTATTTCTAAACTTCCCACAAAAGAAAACACTGAAATAGTCCTGAAAAATATTTTACATGTTCCTAAAATAACTAAAAGCATGCTTTCTATTTCCCAACTAACCGCACAAAACTCTGTTTATGTTGAATATTTAGAATTAATGTTATATGTAAACATGGAAATCTGACTAACTGGAACACCTATGATGAGTTTTACTGCATTGATGCATCTGCTATTTCTCAAGAACTAAGTCATAGATTATTTAGTGCTCAGTTGTCCTTAAGTCAGTGTAATTATTTTTCTATAACATAAGGATGACATAGGAGATAAAGCCACCATATTATCGAGTATGTATATGATTATAAGTCAGTGTAATTCTCTTATTAAATCTAAGATTTTTTCATGTCATTCTTCTCAATATGGTAAATCTCACGGTTTATCTAATCTAATTTAATATTATCATAATAAAATAATTCTTGACTTGGTTCACGCTGATTTTGAGGGACCATCTTTTATTCAAACTAAATCAGGATTTAAATATTATATACTAGTTTTAATGATTTTAGTAGATTTTCTTGGATTTACCCTAAAACAGAATGGTGATGCCTTTCAGTTTTTGTTCACTTGAAAAAGCTAGTTGAGACACAATTGTAATGAAAAATCCGAGTGATTTAAGTAGATAGGGGGGAGTTAAGTTAATTTTTTTAATTTATATCCGTAAGGATGCTGGTAACATTTTAGGACATCTTATCCTTACACTTCTGTCCAAAATGGTAGGATACAGAGGAAACACAAACACATAGTTGAGACTTGCCTTATCCTATTGGCTCAGTGTCAATTTTCATATTCCTGTTGGTATGAAGCTTTTAGTACAACCACATTTCTAATCAATAGACTCCCTACCCTTACCCTAAACTATCAATTACCCCGTGAAGAAACTATATATTAGAAAGTGTGATTATTCTTTTCTTAAGGTGTTTGGGTGTGCTTGTTATCCCTGTATCAGACCACACCAACATAAATTTCAATTTTATTTCCTAAAATGTGTTTTTATTGGCTATCCTTCTACACATAAGATTTACAAATACTAGATTGTACTGGAAAAGTATTTATTTAACTCAATTTCATATTCAATGAATCTGACTTTCCATTTCAATTTAATTTTTTAAATACTAGAGCATGTGTGTCTCCTATGATAGTATCACCATCTAGCTGGTTCATTACATGTCCTAGTTTCACAAAACAAATACAGATACAACAATACAATGCAACTCTAACTCAAGAGAGTCTACTGGAATTATGATTGTACATGGATCATATCCTGCCACAACACCCAACCAACCATCTCATACTCAACTACCCAACCTTAAACAAGCCTCTTCAAACCCTACACAAAACAAACCATTAGTCCTCATATATAATGCTTTCCAATGAATGACGTTACTATACCATCACCAAACATACAAAATCTTCATACTCAAGAAATGTCACCATTTAACCTATAACTACACATACAACACTCATTACATAGCCAACCAATAGACAACATACAAAGTTTCCCAAATACAACACATACAATTTCTACCAAAATACTTGATCATTTAGTTTCTATTTCATCAAATATGCATGGTATGTAAACAAGATCCCAAATCTTGTATTTCCAAGCCTAAACTCATTTACATTGTCCTAGCTACCTTAACCTTAATTAAACCTACTGAACTAACAAAATATTATAATTCAAATTGGAATCATGCCATGAAATTACATTTTAAATTTTATAGAAAAATCAATCTCGAACACTCACACTCTAGAACTATGTTATGAACTTGTAAATGGGGTTTCAAGCTTAAGTTGAATATGAAGGGGTCAGTACAAAGGTATAAAGCTCGCTTGGTGGCTAAAGGATTTCGTCAGGCACATTGTATAGATTTTGATGAAATATTTAGCCATGTTGTCAAAGCTACGACTATTAGGCTGGTTCTAAGAATTGGTGTGTTTAAGAAGTGTGATATTTTCAACTAGACATAAACAATATGTACTTAGAAGAAACAGTTTGTATGACCCAACCTCGGGGGTTTTAAGATCTCTTGAATCTCCATCGTGTATGCAAGCTCTACAAAGCTCTCTATGGTGTGAAAGTAGCACTTAGAACATGGTATTCAATGTTAAATGATATTCTCCTCAGTTGGGGTTTCCAAAAATCTAGATCTGACTCATCGATGTTTTTCTATATAACTACACATGTTATTTTAATCAGCCTATTGTATGTAGATGATGTAATTGTGACATGGAGTATGACACAGTTTCTTCATAAATTCATAAAGTATTTAAATTTCAATTTTGCATTAAAAGACATGAGAGCACTACATTTATTCCTAGGTATGGAAGTAGTCAAAGACACCACTGGGCTATACATTATGCAAAAAAAATACATTGAAGAAGTATTTTTCTTTGCTAGATTGGTAAACTGCAAGCCTTGTGATACTCTTATACTAGTTTTACATATTTCTTCTCTTTATGATGGTATTTCTCTATATGTTCCCACATCATATAAGAGTTTATTAGGCTCGTTACAGTATTTATTAAATATAAATAATTATATAGCATTTGTAGTTAACAAGTTAAAACAGTGTGTTCAAGCTCCCATATCTATTCATTACAAATATATAAAACGGGGTTGCGTTACTTACCTGGCACAAAATATATTGGTTTTCATCTCAAGTCCTCACCTCAACTATGTCTCACGGGGTTCTTGAATGCCGATTGGGGTAGTTCACTTGATGATAGTAAGTCCATTGACGACTACTATATCTTCCTTGATAACTCGTTAGTGTTTTGGTCATCCAAAAAGAAATATATAATATCAAGATCAAGTACATAATCAGAATAAAGATCATTAGCAAATCTATCATAAAAAATATGTTACAATCAATACTTGTTGAGTTGAATTTACCTTATTTTCGGACACAAATCGTCTTGTGCGATAATCTTCGATCCAATTCATTGGCTTCCAATCCAGTTTTTTCACACGCGTACGGAACATATAAATATTGATGTGCACTTCATATGCGACCAAGTTCTCCGCATGCTCTAGATATTAGATACCCTCTTACTCACGATAAACCTAATGATATTTTTACAAAATTTTTATCATATGATCGATTTGAATTCCTCCTTGACAAACTCTTGCTACGAATCTCTCAGTACCATTTGAGATGATGATAAATAAATATTTTGGTTAAAAATAAAATGATGAAAAATAATAAAAAGTAAATCAAGATAAGGTGAAAAAATAGATGACAACCTGAGCGGCATCTTAAAAAAAATAATATAAAAAGAACTATCCTGATTAGGGATGACAATGAGCCGTCCATGGACATCGTTCATACCGGTCCGTCCGAGTCCGTTTTTTTTACACTTGAGTCCGAATCAGGCATGACCCGCTCTGGACCAAATATTTTCAAATTCAAGTCCGTTCGTTCATGTCCACGGGTTAGTCCGGTCCAATCTATTTTATTTAATTTTAAATATATTATATATTATAATATATATTATCTTTATTTTATATAAAGTATATTTTTTATATAATTCTCAAACTGACCGAACCAGACAAAATTAAAAACTCGAATCGCTATCCAATTCACTCACGAATTATAATTTCTAAATCTATACATGTCCATTTTATGTTCGGACATGATAAAACCCGACTAGATTGGAGTGGCTTGGACCAAACATGAATACATTACCATCCCTAATCCTGATTAAAATATCCTTATACTCCGAACTAATGTCCTTGACGTCTTGTCTACGAATGAGCTCCCAGCTAAGTCAGAACTTATGACGCGACAACAATAGAAGAGGAAGCAATGATAGATGAAACCCTAATTCAAGGGTAACTTGATGAAACCCTAATTTATTGGTAACAAAGACTAAAATTTTCAGTGATAAAAAATATATTATTCCAAAAACTTAAAATAACTTAAGGCATATGAGGCTTTATATAATAGCTTCTCAAAACCCTAAATTAGAATACAAAGAAATAAAATAAATGTATTAAAATAAAATCAAATAAAATCTTAATATAATTAGATTTGATTTAAACAATATAAGATATTTGAATAAAATAAAATAAAATAAAATAATAAGTTTGTGTTTGGACTTTCTGGGCTACATCATCCTCTCGTGGTTGACAAGAATTCGTCCTCGAATTCACAGCACCATCACCATCAACAGCCAAATTTATTTTATTTTATTTTTTTCAATTGTTACATTGGGAATTATAATTGTTGACCTTATCAGAATAAGATAATTCTTCTCGAGTGTTCCTTATTCGAAGTCACATTGAAACCATCCAATTGAAGAAAAAAAATAGTTTCGAAAACCTTTTCATAGCCTGAAGACAACATCCCCATGTCCAGTTGATGAAAAAAATGGTTTTGAAAACCTCTTCATAGCCTAAGACAACATCTCGATAAGCAATTTTTACCTTGATTCGACGATTGGTAGCCAATTTAAACTCCTTCAGTAACCGGTCAATACGATCGTCATTGAAACGGTTGATATGCCCCCTCATACTCAAACGATCTTCCCGATCTTCATGACCACGTGTGTTGTTCTCTTCTTTAAACCTTGAATCAGAATAATCAGGCTTTAGAAACATGCTTCCCCATAGCAGGAACTGAGGCTCTGATACCAAACGGATGACGCAACGGAAATAGAAGAAGAAGCAACAATAGATGAAACCCTAATTCAAGGGTAACATGATGAAACACTAATTTAAGGGTAACAAAGACTGAAATTTTCAGAGATAAAAAATATATTATTCCAAAAATTTAAAATAACTGAAGTCATATGAGGCTTTATATAATAGCTTCTCAAAACCCTAAATTAGAATAAAAAAAATAAAATAAAATAATATCAAATTTAAATATAATTAGATTTCATTTAAACAATATAAAATATTTGAATAAAATAAAATAAGTTTGTGTTTGGACTTTCTAGGTTACATCAAGAATCCAAAATCACTGCAGGAGAAGTACAATATTTATTTTATCGAATTGTTTTGCTGAGATGATGTAATGTTCCAACCGTAACAAATAACAAACATAAAATTTATATATATACCATAAAACAATAAGCTGAATAATATTTAAATAATTACAAAGCAAAATTACTCTCAAATTCTCTACTAATTTTACTTAGGGATTCTGAAATTTGTAAATTAGGCACCGGCTCTTGTCTACTTAATCCAAAAATCATATTCTGAATACGGATCTTCAGTGAAATTGAAGTGTTAGAACTGGTTTTCTCTCCAGATGGACCTTGGTTGAATTTGAATCTCATCATGAAAATGCCTTTGCTAAGCTTAAAACTTTTATAGTAAACATAAACTTGTATAGTTGTGTGAGTACTTGATATGAAAGAAGTAGTTGGATCTGTATTAAATGCGAGAGATGTTTACGGACCTATAAATTATGATTTATGACCATGTGTATTGGGACAAGATCCTTCAGTGATTGTACAATATTGCGTCTTTTTAATATAAAATGCGGATAACTTTTCAAGTAAATGATTGGACGTAGTCTTGCAATATGATTTTTTAATCAAACAACACAACGATTGTTTGATAATTGGTTACACGCTTAAATATTAATTGACAATATAAAAATAAATTTTAAGTTCCCATTTGAGGACAAAATCGAAGGTTATTTGGTGCATTCAAACAAATTAGTTTTTGGGTTAAAATTTGATATAAAATAAATGAAAACATGGTGAAAAAAAATATATCAAGAACTCAGGAACCAACATAAAATAAAACAATTTATCTATGTTTTTATTTTATCCTAAAATACTAAAACGTTTAGTTTTTTAGTTTTTTTTAATCTAGAAGACTATATCTCAAATAGTTGAAAGTATATCACAAGGAAAGTGCCGACAAGTAAAAAAAGAGCGTAAAAACGTACAAAATCTACATCTGAAACAATTTCATCCTGATATCAGCATCCCAAACAAGATTATGGAAATCATGAACAGTTTCGTCAACGACATATTCGAAAAGCTTGCCTGTGAATTTGCAAAACTCGTCGAATACAACAAGAAATCGACAATCACATCTGGGGAGATTCAGACCGTTCTAAGGCTGGTGTTTCCCGTTGAGTTTGCCAAGCATGCTGTATCCAAGAGCACCAATGCAGTTACAAAGTTTACAAATTCTTAGATTTGGTACTTAAATTTGAAACTGATGTGTAGTTAGGGTTTCGATGTTCGGTACTAAATCTAATTTTCACTCTTTAAAAAAAGGGTTGAAAGTATTGTTTATACTCCAGAAGACTGTGATCATTCTAATTTATTGGATCTCACATGTTTTGTCTATTTTTTTATTTAGAGTTAAAAGACTCAAAAGTACCTCCAAATAATTAAATAATTACATGTGTGTCACTCAACCCATTATTTTTTTTTAAAAAAATATAATCATGGACTTTCTAAATTTAAACTACAGATGGACAATACTGACTTTAGATTCTACATGTTACTTTTTCTAGATTAAAAATAGGAAACTGTAGAGAAAGTGATATTCTAAGCTTCGTAACTTTTATTTTATATTTCGTATGATTTTTTACGAACATGCAATGTATCACGCGTAGTACACAATTTTTTGACGGTTTGTCCAACGTGCAATTTTTGTAGTTGTAGTTGCACCCAACATGCAATTTTTTATACGTTTCTTGCTTGGTGGGCTCAACAAGATGTAATATTGTCAAAAAATAACTATAAAAATTTGTATAATTATATGTGCATATGTGCGATTAAAATGAATAATTATTATTGTAGAAACCTGAGCAACCGTCTTTTGTGTTAGACGATTACATATATTTTTGCCACACACGTTGTATAGTAAACATGCTTTGGATGTATAAGTTTTCTCCGAAGAAAAAAAAGATAGAATTCATCATCATTATTACCTTGTACGAAAGTGGTAAGTGGGATAAAACTCATAGGATATACAACAAATGTGAGACGTACGGTGTTTATAGATCGCAAGCTAAAGCGGATACTTTGAGGAAAATAAAGTGTACAAAAATATGATTGTCTCTTAGAATTAGAAGTGTATCCAGTTGATGTACTAGGTGCTTATTGGCGATTGACCGTTGTAAACTGGAAATAAAACTACGAAACAGCCATCCGATTAGAAATATTCACAAATCTGTAGACTCAAGGCCGATGAAGAGGAATTAATACGTAATTTAACAATACTTGGTTCACGTCTTAGGGACATATATATTGTTTTGAAGATGCGTAACTCTGAAAATATATCAAACATGCGCATGATACAATTATCGTAAAAAACATTGTTTAATTGAAAAAAGATTGTCAAACCCAAATACAATACTCGTTAACAAAATTTAAGGAACACAATTACTTAACATTGGAAAGTTGGTGTAACGGAGATGATCAACGAAATATTTATTGCGCATCCTACAAGTATTGACTTATTGCTTACATGTCCACAAATACTTATCACGGATGGTATTTACAAGACGAAAAATGATAAAATCTCATTGCTTATGATTGTTGGTGTAACTTCAACTCAACTTACATTTTGCATTGGTTTTGTGTTTATAAGTTCAGAGAAGCAATACAACTATACATTGGCTTTAAGTGTTCTACGAACAATGATGATGGATAATTAGCATTAATGCTAGCTGTTGAAGACGTATTTTCAGACGCAATCCATATGTTATACAAATGGTATATAAAAACAAGAACATTCTTGTAATTACTAAAATGTTGATGGCCAAAGGGGCGCTAGAGAGGAGTTTATAGAGCTTTATAACTTTGTTGTCGAATCAAACATGGAAAAGAGTATAAAAAATATATTACCATTGAATATTGCCTTCCTCATGAAAAAATTCTATAGATTATGTCATGGTATGTATAATAAAATACGGGAAAAATATTTATTAATCATTTCACGAACGATATTAAATATTTAGGCAATAAAACAACCAATCGGTAAGTGTGAATTTTATTTTTTAATGTTACATTTTTTTTTATAAAAAAGTTATTTTTATATGATTGAGAAAGATCACGCGTCCCTAAGATGTTACCTTTAGAGTTATCAATGTAGTTCAGAACTTTCTTCAAACACATTTTACAAGCTGCTTGATCTTTGACATTCACTTTTTTTTAATAATTCGAGAGAAGTAAGTTTCAAATCGAACGTAGTGACATAAATTATATGTTTGAGAATTTAAATAGTTATTTATCCACTTCGGCCATAAATATAATCAAGAAAACTTATAAATGGGTTAGATATATAGGTCTAGATCGGGAAGCATGTGAATGTGTTATTAGAAAAATATGTAGGATGCCTCGTGCATGTGAAATAACTATGATCGAAAGAGAACATAGATCCACTCCTAAGAACGAATGCAATATATTATGAAAAAAATTATATATTATTCTTAGAGATAAAACTATATGTAAATATTCTTTACAAAAAAACTATCCATCATAGATAGTTCCATACATTGGAAGCCATTGCTTGGGCGATTCCTTACTTCAAAAGATTCAAAATATTTACCAAACTAAACTGGGCATCACATTGGTGCGTAATAAAGATGAAGTACTAACCGATATAATCATAGATGATGCGTGATTATATTCAAAATTATTTATGTATTGATTTATTATGTTAGTACACTCTCGAATTTAATTATGTAATGTTTTATGTTTTAATGTTACGTTGGAACATAATTATGTTATGTTTGCATTATTTTTTTAGTTTATTTTGCTTGAACAAACAACATATCTTTATAACATATTTTATTTGGGTTAGTGATCTAACAATATTGCATCATACTCTACACATGTAGAGATAAGTGAATGTCATGTAAATGATACTAATTTCTTCCCAAAGCGGATTTCTGGCCACCATCACCATTCATTTCAAGATATTTTGATACTCAAGCATTTCATATTTCTTCGTCTATCAGATAAAATTTCTAAAATACACGATCTATCTTTGATATGGAATGGATAACCAAAAAAGACATTTACTTGTTGCAAAATATCAAGTTTGTGAAGAGAACAAGGTCAGATGAGACTACCAATAGTTTTTATGAGCTTATATATATAATATACTATATATATGGGCGTGCATGAGCCCCATCTCCGCCTCCATGTAGTCGTGAAGAAGTCTCTACTAGGAATAATCATTTGAATACAAATCAATGGTTCAGGTGTATGGAACTATCTATGATGGATAATAAGAAGATCGTCAATGTAATAAAAATATGGAAACGGTTATAACAAAATTTTAAAAGAAAAAAAATTACAAAGAAAAACATAATAAATGGTAAATGTCATAGATCGTAAAGTCATAACATGATATTCGTAACAAATAACAAAAAAATATATTCATAACCTCGATAGTAGTGCGCAAGATGGCATAACACAACTACATACTATACTTCTCCTCCACCGTCATCATACCATGATATCCCTCCATCTCGAGAATTTGATCCCAACCCTCATCTGAATTGACTAAATTTATTTGGGAAGGGTTCACTCTAACATATGTATCTGGCCAGACTGAATTTGGGCAACCCACTACATACCACAAGTTATTCCTAACTCAAATAGGGTACAACAGGTTGTACTAACCGACAAAACGTCGTATCTGGAACCTTTTTGTTGGATTAGTTGATTTCTCAATCATCCCAAATGATTTCATCACAAGGAAACTTAGGTCCAACACATCTATTAGTCCTGGAAAAATGAGATATTAATCAACACGGTACCGTTTGAATATGATCCAACTAGTATGCCATAAAAAACGAATAATAAGGTTTCACAATATCTCAAGAATTCAGCATATGATCGATCCAAGAAATCTCACAAAACGGTCACAACATCATTAAAAAATTGTAATATATTCAATTCATATAAAGACAAAACAAAATAAAGGTGAGATTTTAAAGTGTTAATTGGAACTCACACCGGTCTCTCAAAACATCAATATGGTGTATCAAATATTATCTCAAATAGATGGTTTGAGCAAACACTATGCGGTGCATATCGACACATATGTGGTGATGTGATAACACACTTATTGTATAGCGGAGCTGTTATCTGATTAAGATAATAAAAAAAATCAAAGCCTCCAAAATCGTGGTAAACCCACATATACGACTACTACCGTATAACAAAATATGTCTAAGGGCATGGTATAACTGGGCCAAAACCATATTACCCCAGTTATACCGATCTATTGTAGTGTTATACTGAATGAACTGTAAATTAATCAAGAGATACAATATTTCCAGTATTCTTGCCCAATATTGAACTACCTAAGACATACAAGATATAACTTTGGATTGCATGACTGACACAATCATCAGTGAGAACGTCATCCTGATAGCAACAAGTATAATATGTCTGATGCAACCACGAAAGATGAACATATTCACAACCCATCTGGTCTCTTAATCTCTTTCATAAGGTAGTTCGATCTACGGCCAAGCATATTGCATACACCTGGTCCATCTCAATTTCACCAGCATACTTAACAAGAACAAAATACGTACCTTCTATGAAAGACTCGTAATCATAGGGACACCATCTAGGGTCATTATTATCTCTTCGAATGAAAATGAAATAATGATGTCTCTGCAAAACCAACGCTCAAGAAATACCTTTATCAAGTGGATGTTAGTATACCAATGAGTGAGATGACCAATAAGGGGCTTGGATGACGTACTCTTAACGTCTTCTTTGACTCTAGTCTTTGGAGAATATCTCGTTGCTGAAAAGTATTGTACATAAAATAATAACATAGTGATTAACAAAGCTATACAGCTCATGCAAACAAATTAATAACAAAAATATAGAATATTAGTCAAACGTATGCTTTTAGGAAACTTACATCATCGGTGAAGACATTAAACCTTTTATGCTTTTTATCACCCGTATACAATGGATAAACGCAAGGATTGGTGTTTCCGAATACCTCATCCGGGGTTTATCTCTAGTTGGGGAAACATTACTCCTGATTTATTCAAAACAACCCGTAAGAGAAGAAGAATTAGTCATATTATCATCTAATCTCAAAGGTGAAAGTAAAACTTGTCGACAACGATTTAGGACATTGATTCTCTTAATACGCGAAGTTTTGAGTTATCATATACCTAAGTCTTATAAAGTTGGTTTCCTTACATCTCACCATCTTACAAAACCAATAGTGAGCTTACGAATAATATATTAACCAACCTATGTTGAAAACTATATTTATAGTGTATTAGTGTCGCACGATATATGGAACAAGTGAATAAAAGATATACGGAAACATGTAAAAATAGTACATAAATATCAATAAAATTACACATACTTGCATATTTTATGGAACAAAGTATCATCTTTATCGCACCCTCAAGAATTGCTTGAGAACTAACATGTAATGGTATGGAATTTATGATGAATAAATTCATAATCGTACACATCGCGTATTGAGCATGAAGTATGTTGCGTGATGTGCATGACGAACTCCATGTTTTTTGCATGATATGTGTGATTATAAAACTGTTCAACCCTAAACATTCGTGAACCTAAATAACTCAAATCTGTCACATTATCAACAAACAAGTATTCTATATGTATATTTATCAACAATACACACTATTTAAGTAACAAAACATTAAAATAAAAATATAAGGAAAATATTTTTTAAATTTTAGATTTACAAACCTAAATAACATAAAAATAATAATAAACGAAAAAAACTTGTATCATTATGCTTGTATTACGTAACTTAATCATTTTTATGTCGTATTTGAGAGATCAAACACTTGTAAGATGGATTTTTTAGAGGTTCATAAGAATAAGAGAGAAAATGAATAGTTGCTATGATGGGTCTATCAAAAAAATTCCTTTTATAGAACTTTTAAAAAAAGTAAAATTATCTAAAATTAATGTAAGGTCAACAAAATGGTATGAAGTTTAAATGTATAAGATCCAAAAAAATTAGAACGAGATATAATAGCCCCCTAACCCAAAACCAAAAAACATACAAACACTAAATTGTCTTTTATAATTTATGATTTAAGTATACAAATTAGGGTAATGTACCAATAACCACCCAACATCAAAACAATTTACCAATTGATGAAGCTATAAGTAAATGAAGATTAAAAATAATTACTTTACGATATGCAAAATAATTATTGTAATATGTACGAGGGAGTTTTGGTGTAAAATATTAATATAAAGGATTAGATGTGTAATTTGTGAGAAATATGTTTATACTAAGTAGTAAAATAGGATGAAGTATCCACATAACAAACCAAATATGCTACATGTAACCATGTCACCTATAAATAGGTGTACTTTTCTTGAGAATGAGAATTGAATAATTTTTTACTTTTGACTACTTTCTATCTCTAAAATTCTTGAGCTGCAAGTATAAATCTCTATAATTCTCTCTTTCTCCCTCGAAATTACTTATACTTATCACCAATAACAACCCCAAGGTTTGAGAAAGTACGAATTACAGTATGGGTTTGAATCTAAAGTACTAATAACCACCTGAATTTTTTAAATATTAATCATACTCTCATTTTGTTACTATGATCTGTCTACTTCAATATTTTTTTTGTTTGCTATATTCTAGGTTTATTTATTCATTCGATCAAACTCTTTTACAAATGTTTATCACTTTTTTGTTCTTTTTACGATCAGTTTCCTTTGTTCTTCTACAACTATCGACCAATTATCAATTCATAAGTGATTTTTGTTATTTGTGTTTGTGTCGAATTATTGTGTGGTTGTTTAATCATTATATGATTGTTTTAGTTATGTTGATTCTTTGATTTTATAAATTCACGTAAATCTTTTGAAAAATTATCTGAAAAAGTGATCTGAGAAAAAAAAATCTGGAGATAACAAGTGTTAAATAGGTGTCTGATAACTTGTTGTTTACTTGCAAAAATAACAAGTGTTAAATATGTGCGTTATTATGTACAATCTGGTTGCAAAATTAATTAGTGTTGTTGTGTTGCATAATTAGATTCATTTTGGTTGCTAGAAAAAAACTTGTTGTGAAAAATACAAGTATGCAACATTATGTTGTAATCGATTGTAGAATTACAATTTAATTGATTGTGAAATAATATTTTTTGGTGTGCAAATAGACATATGTTATGAAAAATATAATTTTAATTGGGGGTGTGAAATTATGATTTAATTATTTATGTAATTACGTTATAAATTGGTGTATTTGTGAAATAAAAATATATAAATACACAATAAAATAAAATTAATGGCCTAAATAAAAAACAATATAGTTTCTAGACACACAATTTTAACAAAAAAAATAAAGTTTTGACTTTGAGAGACGAGTATCTGCTATTCTGTTTGACGCAAGATCTTCTATTTGACGCAAGATATTATTGCAAATGATTGTTGAAATAGATTCATTTTTCTTTGTCAGTTTTTCAACATGACCATTAAGACTAATATTTGGTTGTTCCACTTATTTAATCTTTTCATTATTTTTTGTTTCCAACTCTTTAATTGTTTTTAATGATGTCTTCGTCTAGATCCATATATTATGACTGAAACAAAAAAGGTTTTGTCAAACTATGGTTCCGTAATTACGTATAATTATGTTGTGAAAATACATTTTAGATATGTTAAATATGGTTTCGTAATTAGTTGTTGGCTCGTTGTGTAATTATGAGTAAATTGCTTGCAAAATTAGTTTTTTGTTGCGAAAATAAACTAAAGTTACTTATTGATATTGATTCTTATAACTGTTGACTTCTCCTCTAAAGTTGTTTGTTCTTACGCGAGCTTATATATATTTGAAATTCCTGATGTGAAGAATGGTAAGAGGAAAAATTCTTCTCAAGAGTTATGCTAAAGTAATGATAAATAATGGCAAGAGAGTGAAAGTAGAAAATTAATTAACTTCATAACTTTTTATTTCAAAAATAAAATCCCTTTAAACTTTTGGGTATCTCGTTATTCATTTATCTCTTCTACTTATACATTTACTTTTATTGATTAACCGTTACTCACGTGGTTTTATTTTTTTAGTAATTTTGTAATATAATAAGGAGAATTATCTGTGTCGTAGATGAAATTTGTATCTAACAGCTCAGATCCAATGGGAGCAATATGTCTATAAAAGCGTGCCACTTCCTAATTTAAATGTTTTTTATTTTAGCAATTATTGTGTGATTGAAAATTTTCTCTGCAAATTCATCATGAAGGCTTCGAAATCGTGGTTATCACATCAATAAGAATGCCTTCTCTTTATGAATAAACAAGTACGTAACATATCAAATATTTCTACTAATACTGGTAGAATTAGTTGTTGGTTTGAATGGTTAGTTGACTAAAGCGTAGAGGTTGTGAATTGAACTAACAGAGATTTATTATTGACTTTATCAACCCTAGTGATGGAGTATAAATGACATTGTGCCAACAATACCTTTCTATAACCAACTTCTCGAAAATTTAGGGAATCGATTTTGAACAAATTGCTTATAAATCTCTTATTTTAACCCAAAAATGTCTCTTAAAGAGCTTCAAAGAAAAAGACAAAAGTCTCCGTTACTACTCTTCCGTCGGTAGACATGGTGGAGAGAGAGAAATCTTAGACTAGTTCTTTGGTCAGTTAGCCAATAGTGATAATCAGATGTTAGAGGAAAAGTATAAACTTTTTAGGCTCGAATATGGCATTCTTGGCTCAGTCGTAACCCGCGTGCCAGATGCGGGAAAGTTTTCTCACTAAGCTTGGAAAGATGAGACATGTTTCTATACCAGCGTCTTTGATTAGGGGATGTGGGTATCCTTTCACCCCTTTATCCAAGGTTTCATTAGATACGTTCGTATTTTTCGTACCCAATTGACAACGAACAGTTGATGCATGATGCTTAGGGTGATGTTGATTTCGAGGGTATTAAATATACTTATTAGTTTAGTATGGCCAATATTGAAGTATATAAAAAAAGTTGGGACCCCTTTCTTTTACCTATATACCCGGGGTCAAAACTAGGTGGTGACTCTACCATCATATGACCATAATTAGAATATGTTTTTGTCTCTTGGAAGTGTAAGTATCTAACTATTACAGAATATGGATAATTCAACAATAGATGGAATCAAACATGTAAGATATGATTCCGCCAATTTTCATTTCAGGCTTGTTGTCATAAATTTACTCATACTAACCATTTATAAATTGTTAGATGTGGATGTAAATTTAACCAATTACCAATAATTATGGAAGAAGGTTTATAAAGGAGGTGATATAAATACACTATTAGTGCTACTACATGTTCGATGTAATTTTTGGAATTTCACTCCCTATTTACCCAAACAAATTTTCTATTGCATGCTTGTGACATATACCAGAGTTGATGATGGGTGACGAGGATGAAGTCAGATTAACTGTGACCCGGGAGGTGGCTAGCTTAGAAAATATTGAGAGCATGTTGATGCAATACATAGATAATCGTGATAAATCAGGTATCGATTTGGATATCCCTAAGAATAGGTAGGGTAAGGAAACTAAAGAGAGAACCCTGATTAAAGAGGTAAAAAATAAAAAAAGTTGGTTGTGATGTTGATGTAGGGAATAAACACGGAAACGAGGTCTAGAAGAAGAAAAACAATTGTGCGAAGTTAAGACGGTTCGCAATAATGGCTTACCTAGATATATTAAAATTAGCCGAGACCAGTATAAAAATAAAAACACTAGTGTGATTAAGATTTTTCTTCCCACAAAGGATCAAGTGGCTCATCATGGTGGGATTTCATATGCGGATTCACATAAAGGTATTCTTTCGATGAAAAATGGGATCCCTGTGTCTCATAAGGTGAGTTTGGTAGATGAGGCTACCATGGAAAACTGCTCCCTCGGGAAGTGGAATTGTTGCTCCATCACTAAATAAAGAACAAATGAGAGGAAGTCAATCTATCAGTCTACCTTTTTATTTTAGATGAGAATGATGGTATATCGCCGAGTGCAGTTCTGGTTGAGCTTGAAGTTGGTGTGTCGAGAAAGGAGGTATCAGGTAACCACATATTAGTAGTCATCCCAATTGCACAAATTGTGTAAGGATGATGTAGTCTAGTGCTCGAACCGAGTGCTAATATGCTCACAGCGTCCAAGATTTTGGAAAGAGGAAAAATATATAAATTTCATGTGTGGATCTAAAAATGTGGGTACAATGGGTTGGCGAAGGATGCAATGAGTGGGAAAGAATAAACTAATGTAGTTCCCTCCCTAATTTAACAACCGTCACCGGTAAATGGAACGGATGGGCTTTCAGTTATTGAGCTGCCCACACCTTTTTTTGTAGTTGCATCAATAACTTTGGTATTAAGGTAAATTATCGTACTATAAGAAGATATCGATGGCAAAGATTCTCCAAATACATGTCGAATTACAAATAAAGGTATATAACAATTGTACTATGTTTTGTAACATTGTGTTGTAAATGTAAGACTAATCCTTCTAGTGATTATTATGTTGTAGAGCAATCACAACTTTATGGTGCTAGTATACTAGCCAATGAATCCAACTGATATTAAAACGATGGAGAAGTTCAAACCTGAGCCAATACTTTTTAGTTTCGTTGGAGGTTTGAATTCTGAGTTGGAAAGGTATAAATTCACATATACAACCTCACGACTTTGGTGTGAAAAGTTGAGCAATGAAAAGGAATAAGTAGATAGTGCGCTAGCAGTAGTCAACAATGAGAGGGATGCACTGAATATTGAAAATGGGCAATTGATTGCACTTAAAGGTACTCTAATCGAACAGAGTTTAGTACAAACAATGCAAAATAATTTGTTAATTGCTTAAAATACATCGTTATTGGATCAAGAGGTTGTTGAAGTGGAGAAGGTAGATAAGTTTCAACCAATATACGTGTTGTGATGAATGAGAATACAAAGTTAAAAGCCAAGGTACGTGGAATCCGAATAAAACGGAGGAACTGAAGAGGGAGGTGGTTAAGACAAACAAGGAAAATGAGGAGAGAATTCTGGCCACTGTATAGAATATGTTATCTAAGGTGCAGAAAAATATCATTTTTCAAGTTTGGAGAAGGAATCCAAATATAGACTTGAGTGAAATTAATTTTTTGGTGCCTAACAATGAGCATGATGATACTAAAAATGAGTAAGGATAAGAAGATAAAGATAAGAATGACGAAGGTGGAGAAGATGAAGCCATTACAATAGTTACGAGGTGAATTGTTGGAGTCGAATGAGATATATGAGGTGAACTGTTAGAGTCGAATGAGATATAATGTTTATTACATCATACTTGGTTGCTAGTGATATTTGTAGGAATGACCTTGATTAATGTGATGTTAGCATCGACAATCTGTTGATTTTGTAAGATTACTCTCAGGTGCTCACTACTGATTTTCGTCTTCGCTAAGGAATTCGTACTTTAATTATCAAAGCAAGGAACTTGTTCGTATTTAACACAGTCAATATTTTTGTTCCATTGTTTGGAGTGCTTCTAAATACCCTTCATAGATTATTGTTTTGCCTCGTGCATGCCTTTTCTTGAGTTATCACTAGTTGGGAATCTGACCGTATTCAGATAACAATTACTACACAAATATGGGCCAACTTTATACCTCCTAACACAACCTCATAATCAGCCACATTATTGCTGATACCGAACCGAATTTAATCAAATGCCCAATTTCCTCTCCGGACGGTTGTTTGAGAATGACGCTGACACCCCCTATAGTTAGGTTCGAGGCTTCATCAGTTTCCACCGTTCATTCTACCTGAAAATTATCCTCATCGAGATGAGTTTCTTTCTCGATGGGTTCATTTCCTACGAATTCATTGATTTATGACCTGACCCTTATTCACTAGTTAGAGGTTGAATCGGAGAAATTTGTGTTTAAATGGCAGTTTAGTAAGTTTTGTTGAGAAAAAAGTATATTTAATACAATTTTTTTTATTGTGAAATTATTGGCTAGTTTCAAGGAACAGAAACGAAAAAAATATATAAATAGATTTGAAGTTATTTGATCAATCACTAAATACTGATTATGAATTTAAATAGATTTTATTATTATTATGAACCAATTTTATTATAATTAAATTATTATTATTAAAATATTTGTCCTCATTATAATATAGCCAGAAGACGCGCACGATTTTGCATTCGGTCTATTTCCAAAAGGCCTTATAATTTTTATATACCATCAATTATTCGCATGTTTAATTAATGTGGGATTTTTTTCGTACTTAACAAATATTTCTCTTGAACAAGTTATCACTTAGCGCCAACCCATTCAAGTAACATCTCGATATACTCCAATCAAGTCACATTGCTTCATGAACCACACGAACTTCAAAAGGTCACACCGCTTGATAAGTCACGCGCACTCCAAACTAGGTCATACTAGTGATTAGAAGAGCGAATCATTCACCTTGAGCATGATTATTGGTTCATCATATTCAACATCTAAGAATTTTATCCACTTCGTGTTCTGTCTATGCTTGGGCCTTTAAAACCACTTGTCACAAGCTTATAATTTTTTGCCCAAGAAATGCATGTACCGAGCACGTCTAGCGGCACAAGTTAGCCTTTCCCATATAACATACAAGAAATATAAAAATTGGCTTACATGAATTATGTATAAGTACATTTGTATAAACAGGTTAAAATAGATTTCATGATTTGTACATAGAGGTTGAGGCTAGTGTGTCCATTGGAAAAATGCGGGTCCTGACGTTCTCTCTTGTTTAATTAGTGAGTGTCCTCGCCACAAATTACTCAGGTTACAGTTCTTGTATCTACACCGTTATTCGTCTCACCCCAGCTTTGCAACAAGACTTTTATATTAGTAGTCCCACCATTCTTGATTGGTTTCTCTTATGTTGCCACATTTCTCATCTTTTTAATTGCTTTCCTCGCGCTTGTTTATAGCGTTTATCATCCGATATGTGTTTTATGCTTTACTTGCATCACATCCAAACATGAATCACCTTATGCACACCATACTCTGCCATGCCTATTTTGGATTCGTACGAGCTTATCTTTCATTGGATTTCGCATGTCGTACTCTCTTCATGCTTTTGTTTTGGGTTGTGGGAGATGGTCTTCATTGTGCTTTACTTACCGATTGAGTTATTACACTTGGCTTGAATGTAGCACCTTCAGAGTCCGATACCAGATCTGGTACTACTTGTTGGAAATATAGGTACTATATATTCAATCCCTATATATAAGTATGAACAATCTGATCTTCACACTAGTATGATATTGTCTGTTTTATGCCTAAATGCCCGCACAATTTTGTATATATATTGGTTTAATTTTAGTTTCTAAAGAAACGTTTCAAAACTGACAAAGATTTGATTTTATATTTTTTTATTTGACTAATGAGAACAAATATCCATAATGTGTTCCAAAAATTATTTTTTGGATAACTCTTGAAGTCTTGTATAAGAACAATTTTGAATTAAATATTTTTAGTCGTTCTTCATAATATTAATAGGATAACATCATGGTTTTTTACTTTGAACAAGAGAAAGAAAAATGTTGTAAAATATTCTTAAACCAATAACATCAATATATATTTCGACAAATAAATTTTTTTCAACTGTAAAAATAGTTTTATCCAAAACTGGCTGAATTTTAATTTGAAATAAAAATAATCATTTTTGAAAATTTGAATTACAAACACAATTTCAAAATAGCCACACCATTCAAAGGGCCAACACCTCTTGAACAAGCTAACCAACATATTATCTAGCAAGTGTGTGCTCCACACTCTCCAACTTGTTCTATAAAATATTATAATTACATTGGTCAACTAGTAAATCTAATTACATTAAAATATATAACAATTTCCACACATTTTGGTATAATTCATGATTAACTAAAGCAAAATCAGAACAAACAACAAATTTATGCATAAATAAATTATCGTGATGATTGAATTTCATATTAGTATATTATACAATTTAAATATTCGAATATCAAGTTATTACTAAATATTGAACCTTTCACAATGAATACATGAAGAGAATCTACACAAAAATTTACATTCTCAAATGTTCTTACTACCCTTGTGTCATTATTCTTCTCAAGCATATCAAAGAAAATCCTAGCTTTTTAAAGCGGCTAAACTTCATGCTCATATGGGTAGCCCTTTTACTCTTGCGCATGTATATTTAATTTTTCAAAAGAGCTATTAAGAATATAAACTTCAACTTCCACAACTTGTTGGTTTGAACACATACCTTAGGATGATATTACAAATGTATTCCAATCTCTAGATGTTAAGGTTTACATATTGTCATTTTAGATGGAAATTGGGTATCTCAATATGAGATATTTCCGATGGACTTTCATCTGATCCAAATAGCCGACTTGTGTACACGATCTCGGCTTAACCCTTTGAGTTTTGACAAACTCCACTGATATAATACCATGCGAGATGTGTTCATGAATCATGTTATGGCTAAAACCTAAGTGTCTAGACATTCCTTTCTAAACTTGTCTGTAGACATTGGCCAAGGAAGTTTCATTATCACTTGATAAATATAGGTGATATTGGTTTGTGCCACAATAAAATTTCATATATCAATTTTTTTAGCCACTCAGCTTCTTTACTAGCTACTGCTGATGGCACAAACTTGGATTTCATTGTTGAATCAGTAATACCAGTTTATTTTTTGGATACCCAAGAGATAGAATCTCCCCTAAGAAGGAGAATTCATCCACCTGTGGCAGAATAATATTCCATATTGGAAATATAAATCACATCAAGATAACCTTCAAGAATCGAAATAAATCCTGTATATTGGTACAAATTCAAATTTATTGTTGAATCATTAATATCAGTTTAGTTTTTTGATGCCTAAGAGATTAGAAATTAAAATAAATATGGTATAAGTCAAACATAATCCATGGTTCTTTTTAAACACTTGAATACTCAGTTTAAATCTTGCAAATGATGTAAACTAGGTTTGCCAGTATACCTACTAATCTTTCTAACGTCATAGGTAATATCCGACCTAGTGTTAGTCATAACATACATAATACAATTAATGGCTTTTGAGTATTCAAGTTGAGATATTGCAACACCTTTATTAGGTAGAAGCTTAAGACTCAGATCTATAAGTGTGTAACAGAAGAAGAATCTTTAAAATTATTTTTATTCAATATGTTCTAAATAGAATGAAATTGAAAACTTGATATATTATTGCTTTTTCGCTTGATCCTTATACCAAGAATAATATTAGCTTCCCCCAATTCTTCCATCTCAAAACTAGATGATAAAAATTTCTTGGTTTCATCAACCTGATACCAAAAATCAACATATTATCCACTTATATAATTTTTTTAACTCTTTTACCATAAGTATCAAATTTACTATATACACGCTTGTTTGCTTGATTAAATATAAAACTATTTGATAATACTACATTATCAATTTTTTATTCACATCTTTTGGTTCTTGTTTTAAACTATACAAGTATTTCTTCAACTTGCATACCTTGTTTTCACAACCAAGCATAACAAAACCTTTCAATTGTTTCATATAAATCTCCAAATCCAAATTCCATTTAATAATGCATTTTAAAATCCAATTTGATAAACTATAAGATTGTATATTGATGTAAGTGTTATTAATAATCTAATAGTGAAAATCCTAGCAACATTAGCATATATATATATATATATATATATATCAAAGAATTCAATAACTTCTATTTGCTTAGAACCTTGGAGAATAAACTTGACTTTATACATTTCAATGGTACCGTAAAATTTAATTTTTCTTTTAAAAATCCATTCATTTTCCAATGATTTGCAACCATGAGGTGAATCAGCTGATTACCATGTATTATTATTCATGGTAAAATCTATATCATCTTGGATAGTGTCTTTCCAAAATGCAACATCCTATGATGTCATAGCTTTACTAAAACTCATTGGATCATCGACGATAATAAAAATAAATATTGATATCAATATTAAATCTCATATCTTGATCTTTTGACTAAACAAAGTTGAGATCAGATCTAAAAGACTTAGCTTTTCTAGTTGTAGTGCTTATCTGATGTATCCCAGAAAGTCCAAACAAAATCCTTTTTAATTTTATTTTATTTTATTCAAATATCTTATGTATTTAAATCAAATCTAATTATATTAAGATTTGATTTGATTTGATTTTAAAATATTTATTTTATTTCCGTGTATTGTAATTTAGGGTTTTGAGAAGCTCTTATATAGGGCCTCATATGCCTTAAATTATTTTAAATTTTTGGAATAATATATTTTTATCTCTGAAAATTTCACTCTTTGGTACCCTTAGATTAGGGTTTCATCATGTTACCCTTAGATTAGGGTTTCATCTATCGTTGCTTCTTCTTCTATTTCTGCCGCGTCATCAGTTTGGTATCAGAGCTTCAGTTCCTACTACGGGGAAGCATGTTTCTAAAGCCTGACTATTCTGATTCAAGGTTTAAAGAAGAGAACAACACACATGGTCATGAAGATCGGGAAGATCATTTGAGTATGAGGGGGCATACCAACCGTTTCAATGACGATCGTATTGACCGGGTACTAAAGGAGTTTAAATTGGCTACCAATCGTCGAATCAAGGTAAAAATTTCTTGCCGAGATGCTGTCTCATGCTATGAAAAAGTTTTCAAAACCATCTTTTTTCATCAACTGGACATGTGGATGTTGTCTTCAGGCTATGAAAAGGTTTTCGAAATTATTTGTTTTCATCAACCGGATGGCTTCAATGTGACTTCGAATAAGAAACACTCGAGAATAATTTATCTTATTCCGATAAGGTCAACAATTATAATTCCCAATGTAACAATTGAATAAAATAAAATAAATAAATTGGATTCTTGATGGTGATGGTGCTGTGAATTCGAGGACGAATTCTTGTCAACCATGAGAGGATGATGTAGCCTAGAAAGTCCAAACAAAAGCCTTTTAAATTTTATTTTATTTTATTCAAATATCTTATGTATTTAAATCAAATCTAATTATATTAAGATTTGATTTGATTTGATTTTATTTTATTTTAAAATATTTATTTTATTTCCTTGTATTATAATTTAGGGTTTTGAGAAGCTCTTATATAAAGCCTCACATGCATTAAATTATTTTAAATTTTTGGAATAATATATTTTTATCTCTGAAAATTTCACTCTTTGGTACCCTTAGATTAGGGTTTCATCATGTTACCCTTAGATTAGGGTGTTACCCTTAGATTAGGGTTTTATCTATCGTTGCTTCTTCTTCTATTTCCGCCGCGTCATCATTATCTTTGGTTTAAAAGATTCAAATATAGAAATAGTACCACATGATTCATCTTCAGCTTAAATTGAGTTCCCATTGATTGAATTCTGAATTATATCTCTAGGTGTTGGTATAAATGTAAATATTTATTCATCAAATATAATATATCTTGAATCTATAATTGTGTTCACACAAACAAAATCATTATATTCTAACACATAGAACCTATACGTACAGAGTGCTCAACATACCCAATGAAGATATAATTTATACTTATTTCACCAAGTTTTTCCTTTGGGGTTCAGTCAACCTTACACCTACTCTACAACCGAGACTCTCAAATAAGTCAATGTTTCAGATATTTATACCAAAGCTCGTATGGGGTAATCTTATTCCTTTTAGTAGGCTGTTAACATAGTCTCACCCTAAAATATTTCCCTCAAACCCGAATATGATAACTTGGAATTAAACATTTATTTTCAAAGTCATATTGTTCATTTCCGCCACATAATTTTATTGTGAAGTATAAGAAGGTGTGATTTGTTGTATTATACTAGTAGACTAAAATTATATCTGATCATAATATTCACTTCCTCTATCAGTACATAGATTTTTAACCAAATCATTTTTATGTAGCTCTACTTCTTATCTCTAGATTTAAAATTTATCAATAGGTTCATTCTTCACATGCAACAAATAAATCTAGATTCATCGTCAATAAAAGTAATAACATGCTTTTTATTTCTTAAAGAAAGTGCAGCATTAAAGTCACATACTATGTACTAGTTCAAATATTTTTGAAAACTCGGTTAACATTATTGAAATTTTTTCTAGTTATCTTAATTAACGTGTAAGTCTTACATTTCTCGTTATTAACATCAACATGAGGTACAAGACCTATTTTTGATTTTTTTTATTCTTTTATAATTTACATGCCATAGTCTTGAACGCCATAATTCTATTTTATTCAAATTTCTAAAAGTACTAGTAAAAGTCATGTAAATAGTATCATGTTAAAATAAAAAATTATCATTTAATATAAAAATACCATTATATAAATATCCAAAACCAACAAATACACCATGTTTTGACAAGATATACTTGCCACTTTCTTACACTTGTTTGAAACCAACAATTTTCAAGAAAACACCGGATAATAGATTCATCTGATTCCTGGGAACATACAATACATTGTTTAATAATATATATTTTCAAAAAGTAAATACTAGATTCACATATCATAGTCCTTTGATTGGCACAATTTTAATATTTCCCATTTTTAATGTAGATTCATATTCAATTGGTTAAAAATTATTGAACCATCAAATCTTTACATACATGACTTGTTCCTCCCGAATCAATCCATCATGTAACATTATAATCATGCACATAAAATGCTTCAGATATTAGTTAAACATAATTATCACCAAAATTATCATTTTGAACTAAAATGTCACCTTGTTGCTTTCTTGGATCCTTATACCCACTCAGAACAAAATTGTTGCTACTCGAACCATAATTTTTCTCATGTTTTCTAACCTGACAATTCTTCCTGAAATAACCAGGTTTACCATACTTTCAACATGCCAACTTTGCCTTCTTGTTGGAATAAGTATTGTTGTTTACCTTAAAAAAATATTTTCTTTATCAGTGTTTGCAATCTTAGAGAATCCATTGTTCTCAACCATATTCACAGTGGGGTTCTTACTCTTAGGATTAGTGATTTGTTATTGAGCCCTTAAAAATTATTCAATATTAAAATGAATCCCAAGTTGAACCATACTCATCTCTTCCTTGTTATATTTTAAAGTGTGTTTAAAATCTTTCCATGATGATGGTAATTTATCTATAACATTACTGTTGGAAATATGGGTACCGGAACTGGAGCTCTGATACCATATGTTAGGAATATAGGATTTGCATATTCCGCCTTTGTATATAAGTAAGCTAATCTGATCTTCACACTAGTGTGATATTGTCCGCTTTGGGCCCACTGGCCCGCACAGAGATGTATTCTTAACTTATATACTGATATTTATTCCCATGTTTAACCGATGTGGGACTTTGGTCGCACCTAACCATCCTCCTCTTGACCAAAGTACCACTCTAGCCTCCTCTCAACTAACTTCCACCCGCATAATCTAGTCAGGTGGAGAGACGCCTGAACTCTAGAGCTTTAGGGAGGATCTATCTGCTTACCATCAGATGAAATTGTGTTGCTCTTTGATCAAGCCACCTACTTGATGAGCTATTAGGCACTCCATCTATAAATGACAGTGCACCGCTCTATGATCAAACCACTTGCTTGATGAGTCATCAGACCCTCCATCTATCCAACAGATTATTCACATTCACCTTGAGTATGGCTCATAGATTCTGGTAAGATGCTCGGTATCTAAGAATTTCACCCACATCACACCCACCACATCGTGTTCCGTTTGGGCCTGGTGCTCTGATACCATTTGCTGGGAATATGGGTACCAGAACTGGAGCTCTCATACCACTTGTTAGGAATATGGGGTCCACATATTCCGCCTTTGTATAGAAGTAAGAATAATCCGATCTCCACACTAGTGTGATATTGTCCGTTTTGGGCCCACTAGCCCGCACAACTTTTCTTTTAGTCCACTGCCAAAAGGCCTTCACACTAGTGGAGATATATTCTTAAATTTTATATGAATCTTTCTTCCCACGTTTAACCGATATGAGACTAAGGTGTCTTGATCACTGCACCGTTCCATGATCAAGACACCTGCTTAATGTGCCAACAAGCCCTCCATCTATCCAGCAGATCATTCACATTCACATTGATTATGGCTCCTGGCTTTTGGTAAAATGCTCGACATCTGAGAATTGCACCCACATAACACCCACGACATCATGTTCCGTCTAGGCCTGGTGCTCTGATACCATTTGTTGGGAATATGGGTACCAGAATTGGAGATCCGATACCATTTGTTAGGAATATAGGATCCGCATATTCCACCTTTGTATATAAGTAAGAATATTCCAATCTCCAAACTAGTGTGATATTGTCCGCTTTAGGCCAACTGGCCCACACATATTTGCTTTTGGTCCATTCCAAAAGGCCTCACACTAATGAAGATGTATACTTAACATATATTCAGATCTTTCTTCCCATGTTTAACCGATATGGGATGTGGAACTTTGATCGCACCTAACAATTACACACCAAAATGCATTCATCCATTTTCATGTTAAGTTGAACAAACGAATCCAGAATCTTTAGCAATTCATTGTATTGTTCCATGATCGGTCTAAAATTTACCATTTTATAATTGATAAAGTTACTAACCATAAAATTCTTACTAGAAGTATGTTTGACCATATATTTGGATTCAAGTGAATCTTTCTTAAATTAATGGAGATGTATTCTTAAATTATATACTGATATTTCTTCCCATGTTTAACCGATGTGGGATTTTGCTCGTACCTAAAAATCATCCTCTTGAATAAATTAATTACCACTATAGCCTCTTATCAATTGACTTCAATCCACCTAATCTAGTCAGGTCGAGAGACGTCTGAACTCTAGAGCTTTAGGGCGTATCTATCTGCTTACTATCAAATGACATTGTATCGCTCATTGATCAAGACACCTTCTTAATGAGCTATCAGGCACTTCATCTATAGATGACACTACACCATTCCATGATCAAGCCACCTGCTTGATGAGCCATCAGACCCTCTATATATCCATTAGATCATTCACATTCACCTTGAGTATGACTCCTGGCTTCTGGTAAGATGCTCAGCATTTTAGAATTACACCCACATCACACCCACCACATCGTTTTCCGTCTGGGCCTCGTGATATGATACCATTTGTTGGGAATATGGGTATCAGAACTGGAGCTCGGATACCATTTGTGAGGAATATGGGATCCGCATATCCCGCCTTTGTATATAAGTAAGAATAATCAGATCTCCACACTAGTGTGGGATGTGAGACTTTGGTCGCACCTAACAATTACACACCAAAATGCATTCATCCATTTTCATGTTATGTTGAACAAATAGATCCAGAATTCTTAGCAATTCATTGTATTGTTTCATGATCGGTCTAGAATTAACCATTTTGAATTGATAAAGTTACTAACCATAAAATTCTTACTAGAAGCATAATTGACCATATATATGGATTCAAGTGATTCTTATTAGAAGCATGTTTGACCATATATATGGATTCAAGTGATTCTTACTAGAAGCATGTTTGCAGCACCTTCATATTTGCTAGATTTGACCATTTTCAATGATCTATAAAAAAACATACACAACCTTCCGGGGTGGTCGACATAAAATACACCATATCTGCCAACTTATGAAATCATGACCCTTAAACTTGTCCAACTTAGAAAACTCACATGTCATGTCCTTGACTAATTTGTCGTTCTTCGTTTTAGTCTTCATATACATATAATTTGAATATTTTGTTATCAATAGTGTTTGATTTCCTTGATAACTCTTGAAGTCTTGTATGAGAACAATTTCAAATCTAAATTATTTTGGTGGTTCTCCAAAATATCAATCAGATAAAATCAGAGTTTTTTCACTTCGAACAAGAGAATAAAAAATATTTTAAACTTTTTACTAACCAAAAACATCAATATTTCATCCGACTAAGAAACTATTTTCAACTGTAGATGTACTTTTGTCCAAAACTGGGTCAATTTATATTTGAAATAAAACAATTATTTTTAAAAATTTAAATTCCAAACACATCTTCACAATAGTCACACTGTTATATAATACTCAAAATTTCGTCAAGTAATATATAAAAAAATATGGAAAATAAATAGAAACCCTTTTCTAGAATCACGTAATAAATAAACAAAAGCAAAAATACTTACGGGTTTGTTTGCTCTTTTCCAGCTAGTATTCTTTTGTTCCTTTTCGTTCTTCATCTGTATATTGCCTTTAGAAATCTGCAGAACGAGTTAGTAAAAAAGAAAGGTTTCCAGACACTAAAGGAAGCAATCATCTTTGTGATTAGGGTTAGGATGATGAAATTCACAAACATAGCCATTTACTTATAGTCTTTACAATGTGAAGCCCATTGTAAAACCCATAATTTATTACTTCTGTTAGAATATTCAGTGTATTAAGTTTCCTTGTATAGGCCTCTAAGTTCTCTATTCATTGAGAGCCTTATTATTGAGTTAACATCTCTAATGCAACAGGTTTGGGCAGGGAGAGAATAATAATGTGCTTTAGGTTTGGTAAGAATGTTGTATATGGAAGATAAAATGAACATTTTCTAATAAAACACAAAACCCTAGCCGCCTCATGCGACTACTTCTCTTCTTGTTTTTTTAACATGGTATCAGAGCACGTGTGATTCTGGGAATTCTAAACAGCCTCAACAAAGATGGCTGGCAATGAAGCCGTGATCAGTCAAATTCCTGATGAATTAACAATGCAGATTGCTGCCATTCTGAGAAATGGTCTCGGAACACAACAACAAACAACTAACCCCAAGAATTTATCCGTAGGGATTAAAGTCGGTGGTGACAACTATTGCCTATGGGCAAACCTGATGAAGAAAGTAATTGGGGAAAGGGGGAGAGGTTCTTTCATTACAGGGGAGCCGACACCTCCATCCAAAACTGACAACACATATACAAGGTGGGAACAAGATGATCAATGTGTTTTCACATGGATTATCCAGAATCTTGAATCCAGCTTGGTGAATAATGTCTCGCAATATCCCACTGCAAAAACCCTCTGGGATGGGTTAGCCACCACACACGGTTCTGGTACAGATTTATTACAGGTGTTTGACCTTCATAAGAGGGCTAATTCATTAAGGCAAGGGTCCGATACACTAGAATACTTGTGGAAGAAACTGCAGAACATCTGGATGTCTATAGATAGGTGAGATCCGAACCCTATGAAAGACCCAGAAGACATTCAAATCTACAATAAGAAGACTGAAGAACAAAGACTCTATCAATTGCTAATGGCGATTAATGACAAGCTGGAACCAGTCAAGAGAGATATCCTGAAAAAGGATCCTCTTCCTTCCGTGGAAATAGCATATACTACAATACGAAAGGAAGTGGCCAGGCTTAATATACTAAAATCAAGTTCTTCTGATAGTGACTCGATTGAAATTGGAATGGGTTTGGCTGCTAAAGATTCTGCACAGAGGTTTAAATTCTGATCCAAAGAGAAAGAAGATAAATCCAAGTTGTATTGCACTCATTGTGGGATGAAGAAACACACTAAAGAGAAATGTTTCTAGCTGGTTGGCTATCCAGAATGGTGGGAGGACGGTCATAAGGAGAAAAATAACCAGCGTTTCAGATCTAATGTCAAACGGGCTTCGTCTACAAGTGGCGGTGAAGATCCGACTAAAAATGAGCAAGGAAGTGGCATTGACACTGGTTTTGGAGGAATGGCGGCAAACTCCTATGAAAAACTTGGAGGTAAAGGGATTGAGAAATCAATGAATTGGATCTTTGATTGCGGGGCTACGGACACCGTATCTTATGATCCTAAAGACTTTGCTGACATGTCATCTACAAAGAAGTCCCATATTGAGTCTGCTAGTGGAGAAATTTGTGAAGTCAAAGGGGGAGGTTCAATTATTTTTTTCAAAAAAAATAGAAATTAAAAACTGCATCTACATTCCTTCACTATCCTTAAAGTTATTATCTGTTAGTCAAGTGACAAAACAAATCAACTGTGTGGTTCTTATGTATCCATTTTTTTGCATTTTACAGGACATTCGTACGAAGGAGATCATTGGGCATGGTACTGAACAAAGAGGTCTCTATTATGTTGATGAGGTAGTTCATAAGGGGCATGCCATGCTTGCTCACGGAACAACCGAAAGGAAACTTTGGTTATGGCACCGACGACTTGGTCATCCTTCTTTTAGCTATCTTAAAAGTTTGTTTCCTAGTCTTTTTTTGAATAATTCCATTCATGAGAAATGTGAAACCTGCATTCTTGTAAAAAATCGTAGGGTCTCATTTAATCAAAGTAATACTAGAGTTGATTATGCTTTTTCGCTAATCCATTCTGATGTTTGGGGTCTAGCACCAAATTCCACTAACAATCAAATCAGATACTTTGTTTTATTTGTGGATGATTTCTCAAGAATGACTTGGATATACTTCATGAAAAATAAATTGGAAGTACCAGAAATATTTGTTTGTTTTTACAAAATGATTTTGACTCAATTTGAAAAAAAAATACAGATTCTCCGTCCTGATAATGGCACAGAGTTTGTCAACCAAAAAATGCATAATTTTTTCAAAACAAATGGTCTTATCCATTAAAACACTTGTCCAAACACACCTCAACAAGACGGTACTTTAGAACGAAAAAATTGTACTTTACTTGAAAAAACTCGTGCTATTATGATTGAATCTAGAGTTCCTCATTCTCTTTGGCCGGAAGCTCTTGCTACAACTACGTATCTTGCAAATCGTCTACCAACCCGATGTCTAGGAAATAAAACTCCATTACAAGTGCTTGCCACCCAAGTTACAATTCCATATGTTATGACCTTACCACCTCGTGTCTTTGGTTGTTCGGTGTTTGTTCATATCCCTAAAACTAGTCGAAACAAACTTAATCCGTGTGCTGAAAAGTGTGTATTTGTTGGGTACAGTGTTAATCAAATGGGATATCGGTTTTACAATCCGGTTACTCGTCGAATCCATGTCACCATGGACTGTGACTTCTTAGAATCCGATTATTTTTTTACCACCAATCTCGTGCTCAGGGGGAGAAAGTAAGTGAATCACTCGATTGGTTGCTATATGAAAGTTACTTTGAGGATGTGCTGACAGAGCCGGTAGATGGCGCCACCGAACACGCCTCTTCCAACATAAAGGAGACTGACAAGGCAGTTCTTACCACCAATGATTCTCCCGAAGACAATGTCCAACAAGAAATAAATGGCATGGATACTACCAGCGAATCAGCCGAAGAAAATGTCCATCAAGAGGTAAACAATTTACAATGTCATAATTCACAAAATGCTACTGACCATGATATTTCAAGAAGTTCATTTGTTGAAACTCAAACTCCGGTTCTTCCCCTAAGAAGGTATTCACCGGAACACGTTCCTCGTGCTTCTACATATCCGCAAAAAACGGACAAGAAAGGAATGACGAAGATTGCAAAGGCGTTTTCAGCTACTATTCTCTCTAAACAAATCCCTAAAACAACTCAAGAAGCTAAGAAGATGACCGAATGGCATGAGGCAATGAATAGCAAAATGGAAGCTCTAAAAAAGAATGGTACATGGGAGAATTGTGTGTTACCACAAGGGTAGAAAGCAGTCGGGTGTAGATGGGTGTTTAATATAAAATATAAATCTGATGGCACCATTGAGCGACACAAGGCAAGATTGGTTGCCAAAGGATATACACAAACATATGGTATAGACTACTCTGAAACATTCTCTCCGGTTGCAAAGATTGACACTATGAGAGTTTTACTTTCAATAGCCGCGAATAAAGATTGGCCTCTTCATCAATTTGATGTAAATAATGCTTTCTTACATGGAGACTTGGAAGAAGAGGTATATATAGAACCCCCACCAGGGTTCTCTGATGGTTTTCAAGAAAATGAGGTATGTAAGCTGAAAAAGGCATTATATGGGCTCAAACAGTCTCCTCGTGCTTGGTTTGGGAGATTTACAATAGCAATGAAGCAGTATAGCTACAAACAGAGTAATGGGGATCATACCTTGTTTTACAAAAAGAGAGGAGAATTAGTCATTTGTCTTATAATATATGTCGACAATATGATTATAACGGGGAATGACGAAGAATAAATTAGCTCTCTTAGGAAAAACCTCTTCAAGGAGTTCAAATTGAAAGACCTTGGAGGATTGAAGTATTTCCTAGGAATCAAAGTTCGTAGGTCAAGAGGAGGGATTTATATCTCCTAACGGAAATATATATTGGATTTATTAGCTGAAGTTGGCATGGTGGATTGCAAACCAAATGACACTCCTATGGTTGTGAATCACAAACTAAAGATAATTGAAGGGCCAGACCAGCGATTAAAGAAAGGTACCAAAAGTTGGTGGGAAAATTGATTTGATTGGCTCACACTCGACCCGACATTGCATACGCTGTGGGAGTAGTTAGCCAGTTCATGCATCATCCTCAGGAACACCATATGGAGGCAATAATGAGAATTATGCGATATCTCAAAGGCACACCAGTAAGAGGCATAATTTTTAAGAAAAATGGACACCTTGATGTTGAAGTATTCACAGATGCTTATTGGGGAGGGAATCCTAATGACAAGCGATCAACTGCTGGCTACTTTACTCTTCTTGGAAGTAACTCGGTGACTTGGAGGAGTAAGAAACAGAAAGTAGTATCACTGTCAAGTGCTAAATCAGAATTTAGAGGAATCGTTAAGGGGATTACCGAGATACTTTGGTTAAAGAAGATAATGAAAGAAATCTAATCCCCTCTGAAGTGTCCAACTCAGTTAATGTGCGATAATAAAGTTGTGATTAAGATTTCAGAGAACCCGATACAACACGATAGAACAAACTACGCTGAAATAGATAGACACTTCATAAAAGAAAAGATTGAAGATGGGACAGTCGAACTTCCGTTTGTTAGATCCGAAGACCAACTGGCAGACATCCTGACAAAAGCGGTTGCTGCAAGAACATTCGAATCAGTTTTATCCAAGTTGGGTATTGGTGATCCCACTACACAACTTGAGGGGGAGTGTTAGAATATTCAGTGTATTAAGTTTCCTTGTATAGGCCTCTAAGTTCTCTATATATCGAGAGCCTTACTATTGAGTTAACAACTCTAATGCAACAGGTTTGGACACGGAGAGAATAATAATATGCTTTAGGTTTGGTAAGAATGTTGTATATGGAAGATAAAAGGAACATTTTCTAATAAAACACAAAACCCTAGCCGCCTCCTGCGACTACTTCTCTCCTTGTCTTTTAACAACTTCATTGTGTCCGGAGACTATAACCCGATAAATTGATAATTCAATTTATATCTCTAATTTATTAATTCATGTTTAAGTGTTTAGATTTGAGCTATCTTCATCACAGTGCCCAAATTCAACCCGGTTACCACACTTGAACCTATAACGCCTCTTCACCCATAAGTACAATTTAGTTGATTAAATAATTAACCCAATTACTTTTAATTTAGATTTCCTTTAGAAAATAACCGAATATGTTTATTTAGCATATCGGTCCAAATTATTATCAGTCCATAAATATATTAAATAAATATATTCCAACACACTAACAAAGTGGCTATCGCCCATTGACCAAACTAATAACAACATTATATGATAAATGCACCCTTTGACTTGTTCGATAGAATAGAATAATTACAATTCAATCTAGTTACACGTAGTAGCGGAACCAAGAATCTAGATAAAGAGGGACCGAAATCTAATATATTAAAAACACGCTTTAACCTTTTTTTTCCATTCACCTCGTAACTTTAACTGGTTTTTTTATGATTTGTTTGAAAACATTAAAAAAATTTAATCATAACATTTTATTGATTAAGAAAATCACAAACATTTATTGAAACTAAATAATAATAAAATATTTTTTTTTACATTTGATTAATCGGGCATATGTCTAAATAATCCAAAGTTTATATATGAGTTAGTAAGAGTTATACTATTTATCATAGGAATGTGTAAAGTCAAAAGGCTTCATACTAATTGAGATATGTTCTTACTTATTTACCGTTGATCATTCTCATGCTTACACGATGTGGAAATTAGGTCGCACCTAACAAATTTTATCACTTTTACCTCCCTTTAATTGAGTTAACATATGCTAAGTCTAATTATGTTGTGTCATGATTCATATCTAAATAATGAAGCTTTACAATATATATATATATATATATGTATATATATATATATATATATATGCTCACTCTTATAATAACATCTTAGATGTTCCTTAACGTCACTTCAATCAAGTCACACCGTCTTGATACACTCCAATGAAGTCACTCCAGTTGACGAGCATGACTGATGGTTCATCATCTTCGACATCTAAGAATTTCATCCACATCACGTTTCGTCTGGGTGTGGAGCTCTGATACCAACTGTTAGACCCAAATAGTAGTATATCAACCACCCACAATATCAAATTCAAAACAACCAACCAAATAAACAACCAACCGAATTCAATAATAGCGATTCACCAATTTATTAACCAAATAAAACCATAAACCTCATTGAAATAAAATAAACGGTAAAATAAACCAAGAACCAAAAATTTATATGAAAAAACATATTCATTGTGAAAAAAAAACCACAAGACTTATGAAGAGTTCACCAAAAACACTTCTATTATTATGATAAGTTGATGGTACAAGTATATCAAATTCAATCTAATAAATATCTACAACTCACCAACAATTTTAAACATAATAAACTAACAAAAAAGAGAAATAAAAATGAAAAATATTACAAAAAATACTCAACTATTCCGTTCAAATTGAAGTCTTAGATGTTCCAAACACGCTCTCCAAAATTCAACCAAAACCGATACCGTTTGACCTTTGAACAAGCATTTTAACCGTGGTTTTTTAAAAAAATCCAAAAATAAAAATTTCCTTATACTAATCTACCTTGAAGTAAAAAAGGGCATGCAGCCCGCCTAGCCACATAGTAGATCCATCCCTCGTGAACTAAACTATAAAAACATTTAATATTTGAATCGTACTCTTTTATCTCTTTATTAATTTGCTAGGCAATGAATTCGTATCCATAGAGTCGATCTTTGATTCCCTGTTAGATTTGATTTGATTTTTGTCTAATATTGTCAACCGAATTTATATTAGTCATTCTTTTGACTGTTTATTAATCGATTAGAGCTTCACTGATGGTTTCATAGCAAAATATTATTCTGCAATTTATGTGAACAAATTACAAATTGTTTGGAAAAGGTTGTTTTGTTTGTTATGACAAATTAAAAGACTTGAACTTTTACTTTTGATTACAAACCTATTTTATCTTATCGATTCGGGATTTTTAATTTCATGCTAAACTTTATTTAGTTTGTTTACATTATTAGTTAGGACCAGGCTAGAAATGTTACACATTTTGATAGATCTCTCACCCTACTCCCTTATTTTCTGAAACTGAAAGTTGAAATTCCAAAATTGCCCTTCCTCTCTCTAGATTTTGACATTTATGCCATTTTGTCTCCAAATCGGCCGAAACACTCAATCTATCCGATATTACACTAGATCTACAAGCTTTGTAGTAACATCTACTAATCTAAACCCATTAATTCGAAAAAATTAGCGTTTTTTACCTAAACCCATAAAACCCACTTCGAAAAATCTTGAATCGGAGTATCTATGGACAACGAAGAGATGAGCATTTCTCTGGAAGACTTACTGAACGAGATAGGAAGCTTACCGGATGGAGGTAAGACTCGAAATTAAGTTTTTATGATTTCAGGGCTGTAGCACGCTGTTCGTGCGATAAACAGCATCGTCATCGCACGAACAGCGCGCGACGGCTTACAAGATCCGTCGCAGGCCCAAAATGCGACGGGCCCAAAAGACCGTCTCATTTATGGCCTGCGACGCTAGGCCAAAAATATGACCCATATTTTGTAGCCAGAGAGCCTCTGTCGCAGGCCCAAAATGAGACGCTCTTTTGGGCCCGTCGCATTTTGGGCCTGCGACGGGACTTGAGACATGTCTCATTTTGGGCCTGCTACTGCAACTTGTATATATAAACTCATACATTTCGATTGTATATTTTGCCGGAGGAACCTGCCCAGCCTCCATTTATGGATGCCGATTACAGTAAAATATTCAACACGGATAGGTTATTCACTAAAGACGAATTAGATGCTTTCGTGGAGATTGAATCAAAGAAGATCAAGTTTGTCACAATAAGAAAACTGTACGATAGTGGGAAATGGGGAAGGACTCCTAGGTTAGAGTACGTTTGCGAGCGATACGGTGTATACGTATCAAAGGCAAAGCCGGACACTTTGAAAAAGAGGAAGACATCGACGAAGAAATGTAATTGTCCGTTTGCGCTAAAAGGTCATCCGATCGACGTACTAGCCATGAAATGGCGTTTGGAGGTGATAAACGGTACTTCCTGTACGGAAGGGATGATGTTCAGCCGCCTTACATTTCAAGGCGTGTTGATGAAGTGCGAGCTAGGTGGTCGGTCTTGGTCACATCCCGTCGACATCTAGTTTCTGACCTCACCGAATTGGAACGTCGTATTGCGGGCAACAGGTTCAACTGTCAAGCGACGGATTATATAACAGAGGACCAGCTGGATACGGTCCGCTCTGACATTGTTGACATCCAGTTACAGGAAATCAGTGACTACAAAGATGCGAAAGAAGAAAGGAGGTTGATGAAATGGAACTGGCCTGATAGATAATTTTGCGTGTGTATTTCTGTTTGAGTGTGAGTTTCAATTTAAGTATGCGTGTGTATTTCTGTTTGAGTGTGAGTTTCTGTTCGAGTATGAGTGTGTGTTTATGTTTGCGTGTGAGTTGCTGTTTAAGTATCAGTGTGTTTCATTTTAATTTCTAGTGTGTATTTCTGTTTCATTATATTTTTGAGTGTGTATATAATTCGAAAGTAATCAAACCGATGAGAAGATTCCAATAAATTAAAAGCATTCATAGAATTAACCGATTACAAAAATTAAAAGCATTCATACAATTTACCGATTACAAAAATATAGTGTTGATGTCCAAAAAGCTAACAAAGTTATTCTGAGAATAATAATCAATACCGTCGGTACCTCTCGGCGATCCTACACATCATGAGGGCGGACTCTAGAAGATCAGGGTGATCCAAAGTAGGTAGCGTAGGAGCAAACCCAGCAATCTGCTCGTATCCTGAATAATCAGCACCACCCTGCGGCTCCACCCGAGGACCTCTCTCCGGCGCAGGACGACTGACGATGTACCATAGCCTTTTCCTCGCCCAAATGTAGTACATCGGGTCAGCACTCGGTCCACTACCACGGTACTCTGTGCTAAAAGGAGTGAACACGTGGCTTTCCCAATTCTGCCACAAGTGATCGTCCCACTTTAAGTCTGTGACCCACTTCTTCCCTACTTTTTTCGACTTAGGAGGGCGTATATCCTTAGGAATCAGCTGTACATACCCCATCTGTCGAATGACACGGTCTGGGTAGTACGCCGCAACCACGTCGAACGAAGCAAGGTTCAACTCAACATAAGTCACCTGCTGGAACGGAAAAGGGTCCCGTAAATGTATGAACGGGAGGAACAGGACCTGTAAATAGAATAATTTAGCCCATATATATTAGTAAAAGTACTCATATTTAAAATAATTAAATTGAAAGAAAATGACTTACATCTGCCTCGGTGCAAGTCGCCAGTACGTGTCTCATCTGCATGCGCACCTCATGGGAGACACCAATCTTCCGCGGCGCATGTCGACACATATGGGGCATGGATACGTCGTAACCCGGAAAAAGTGGAGCTCGAAGCTGAACAAAGTGTGCAAAAATCCACGACTCGAGCAACGCTAGAAACCCGCAAATGCCTCCCGTACCATGGAGAGATCCCTGACTAAGGACGTGGTACAGCTGCGCTAAAACCAACTGGCCCCAGTTGCACATATGCAAACTCTGGTACTGGTTCACAAACTGGAGGTAATCTAATGGAATGCTGTTCCCGGTTTTGTTCGCGCAAATAGTGGTACCTAACAGATATAGTATGTAGGCACGGGTGGCATGATCTACCTGGTCATCAGTGATCCTCCTATCACTATACTGAGAACTAGTAAAAGTAGTACGCAGCCACCCTAGGTTCACACTACCAGCATTCCTAAGGTTTTTACTCAGCTCCGATTGCCGCACACCTAGCATGGCAGCATAAGTAGCAAGCCTCTCAACATCATCGTCAAAGGGTATAGCTGTGAAGGACCTACCTACAACCGGTAGTCCAGTGATGACGTGGACATCGTCCAATGTGACTGTCATCTCCCCGAACGAGAAATGGAAAGAAGAAGTCTCCTCATGCCACCGCTCTAAGAATGCCTCCACCAAATGGAGGTTCGTATGCCAGCGGGTGAGTGCATCGACGAGTGGACCGAATATAGTCTCCATCACCCTGGCCCGTACCCTGCTCTGCTTTGTAATGTCCCATCTCCGGAGACTGTCATACATAGCGAAGCATCGGAGAGTGACCCTATCCTGCAATATGTATAAAATATGTAAATTCGTAAAACAATAATAATTAAAAACATGTGTACAGAACACGTAAGAAAATTATAAAACAGTATAAAGGTGTAACACTTACATCTCCGTGATAGACGCTATAAGCCTCGTGCAGGGTGTAATCCGGGAAAAGTCCCGGAACATGCGACAGCACGGAATAAAAATCAACATCCTCACCCTCAGATGAGTGGAATGCTGCCTCTGGCGCGTGAGGTGCATCGTCCTCCGTATAGTCCGGTACATGAGATGCATCAGCCTCCATATACTGCGGTGCATCTACATCGTCATCGTACTCCTCGTCCGGGGGATGCGACGTAGAAGCTGCCCCTGTGGTACCATCAGCAGGAGTAGGAATATAATCACCGCCACGACGGAGACGTCGTATACTACGTGTACCGGGAACATGTTCCTCGCTCGAAGCAGCCTCCTCCGCCTCGGCCCGCGCTCTATCCGCTGCTGCTGCCGCCTCGGCATCGGCCCTAATTTTTTTAAACGGATTCTTTGCTTTAATCTTGAATCGAGGCATCCTGTAAATACAACGCAAAAAAATATGAATTAGAATGAAAAAAACAAAATGAATATAAAAAAAAAAACCAATTTAGGCCTAGTCGCAGGCCCAAAATGAGACCTCATTTGGGCCTCGTCGCAGGCCCAAAATGAGACCTCATTTAGGCCTCGTCGCAGGCCCAAAATGAGACCTCATTTGGGCCTCGTCGCAGGCCCAAAATGAGACTGGGTTAAGGCCTCGTCTCATTTTGGCCGTGCGACGAAGACCCCTCTTCATCGCACGAACGGCCTGCGACGAGGCCCAACAGCAATGTCGACACCCTAATGTCTGCAACCCCAAAACAGCCTCATTTCTAACAAAACCAAGCACCAAAACGTAGATCCTAACAGTACTAACAACAATATAACACTAATCTAACAAAACAACACCTAAAATCATACAAAAATCCAACTTTTGAAATCGAAACCACAAAAACTAAAAAACCTAGATTCGACAGTTTATACTGAATGAAATCAAAAACAAATTACACCATGATGTTCGTATCATTTACCTTTACGTTTTCTTCGGTTTAGATTCTTCAAAAATCGAATTTCAGAATTGGGTCTTGAGAGGTTTCTAGAGAGAGAGGGAGAAAGAGAGGAAAAAAGTGGTGAGAGATCTATCAAACGCTTTTATAGCTAGGTTTTCTGAAAAGGGTAAAATGGTCAAAATTTAGGTGCGAGATCTATCAATTAGGTATAAGATCTAGCGGTTCTAAATCTATAAAAATGTGTATTATTTCTAGCCTGGCCCTATTAGTTAATAGATATTTATTTATTATTGTTTTGACCAGTGACGGATTCAAGAGGTGGGCATGTACCCCAAATTTTAAAAATAAATTTGGTACAGTGGTGTGAGTGTTTTGTTTTGACTTACCTGTTTCATAGCTAAATCTTATTCGGGTTTGTATACCAGATCATCTATATTAACCAATGACGGATTGTTCATTAAATATATGTACATTTATGTAATGAATAAACAAAAAAAATAAAATCTGCCATGAACATCTCCTGACTCTAGAGAATGTGAATGGTGAAGAAAAGTATATTAGTCTATTGGGTGTAATGGCACCCAATGTGGCCATGTATATAATATGGTATAAGTCGTAGTAATATAAATATGGACATATGTAATGGCCTGCCTGTATCCTATTAATAATATTCTAGTTTAAAACTAAAAAGTCGTCTGAATGCTTAGGAAATCTTGCGCAGACGGGCAAGGAGGAGAGGAGAACGTGATACAAACGCCATTGGACTCTTCAACTGAACAATATACCTAAAAAGTGCATTGAAGAGAGCATAAACTGTAAGATGGACAAGGAAAGCGATCATGAGATGGTGGAAGATGTCCCTTCTTCCTCTTCCAGTGCTGAGAAAGATGAGATAGCAAAGTATTCACCAAGAGGGACTTTAGCTGGCCGTTCGGAGAGAAAACTTCTGGTCCTTGACATAAATGGACTTCTTGCAGACGTTGTTGGTAGGACTCCTCCTGGATATAAACCCGATGCTAGGGTATCAGGCAAAGCCGGTAATTTCTTAAGTTATATTGGTTCCTTTTTCATTCGTATTTTTAATTTCTTTTGAAAGTTGTAATAATGCTAGCTATATATTTTTTAGTTTTCAAGAGACCATTCTGTGATTCTTTTCTGCAATTTTGCTTCCAAAGATTTGATGTGGTCATTTGGTCGTCGAGACTCGAGTAAGCTTTTATCTCTTATTGTCTTGGATCATTTCCAAAAATATTCTACTTTTTTAAATTTAAATATAAATTATATTTAAGTAATGTAAATTTAAATATTACGATTTTAAAAATAGTATATATTTATGTTAGTTGCCGATCTCTAAAATAATAGGAGAAAAAAAAAATAACAAATAAACTATACTTATTTTATTGTTATTGCACCTACAAATATACTTATTATAATTTAAGCTAATAAAAATAGGTAGCCTTTTTATTATATTTTTTGGAATTTTTTTTTTATATATAATAGTTAAATTTACTTTAAACTGTTAACTAGGGTATTTGACTAATTTCATCTCTGTTATTATTCTCGCTCTATCTTTTAATTAGCGTTCTATGCGTCCGGTTCGGTTTTTTATGAAATCCGATTGGATCGCTGAATTTATCGATTTGGATTAGATCGAATAGTCGGGTTTTCAATTTTGGTTTTTGGAATCGGACCTACAGTTAAGCTTTATATTCAGTTCAGTTTAATTCCGGTTCTGGATCAATTTGGTCGGTTTCGATCCATTTCGGTTTTGTCCGATTTCGTGTCGTTACAATTAGCATATTTAAAAATAATTCAATCATAATTTGATATCATTTTTTTTAATAAATAATATAAAAACTAACATTTTGAAGATGGTGTGTTATTTTGAAGTTTTTACTTCCATAGATAACACATTAATTAAAATTTAAGTTAATTTTTTATTTTTTGATTTTTTTTGAATCGGATCCTATCCTTATAAATTTGATAATATATAAAATTAAATTAATAACTGGCTCCTAATAGTTTTATTGAGCCCATCAATCCTTCGTTTATCAATCGAGTTCGTATGGTTTATATTTTACTTTGCATGGATTATAGTTCGTTCGATTTTTGACGGAACCGAATCGGATGGTTAGACTTGTTGATTTGAACGGGATGAAATAACTTATTTTTTTGGTTTAGTTTTAGTTTTTGAAATGGAATCGGGCAGCTAAGTTTTATACTATTTGAAATGGCAGGAAAAACGTGAAGACATTAGTTAGCTCTCTTTTGTCGAGGTCTAGACATCAATTGCTTCTGTGTTGGGTAAGCAAACTCTCAAAAGTTGTGGTGTTTTGAATTTTTAGAATACTTAATTATACTCATCAAACATTGTGCCTAAAATAGTATTTTTCAAAAATTTATTATAGATGATCAAACTGATATGGTAAGGAAAACTGTTTTTTTTTCTTGTAAAGCATTATGGAAATGCTTTAAACACGGTTTTCCTATTTAGGAAACAAGTGGATTAAGTGGAAAATGAATTTGATTTCCTGAATGCCAGGAATCCTTTTAAGAAGAAAGATAAAAATAAGATATTTGTAAAGAGAAAGAAGAATTACGGTCCAAATCTAAAAGATCAGAAAGGCTGTTAGGGTAGAATACTGAAACCAACTGACCACACAAAATTCATTTTGTTGGTGAATGTTGATTAAAGTTAGATGATTGGAGTAGGGTTTGAATTATCGAAATCGGCATTTTTCTAGACCGTTCCGATGGTCCGAATTTTACTCAATGGTAAGACAAGATTATGTTCTTGTTGACAACATTTAAAGTTCATTATGTTTGAGATCAAAACCTGGAGAAAACTTGTGAAGCAAGTGACAAAGACAGAATTGACATAAAGGCTAAAAGGCACAAGCACGAAGAATATAATTTCATATGGTTAGGGACATATTTTGAATGCATTATCGAATCGGTTTTTCGACCTCTATGCAAGTGAACCTTCAACATTAAAAATATAGAATGCTCTTGAAAAAAGTATAAAATCGAAGAAGGTACGAAGAAATTTTAAATTTCCCAATATTTTAATTTTAAGTTTTTAGATGGTAAAATCCTCTCCTATTTATGAGTTACAAATCATAATAAACATACTTGTATCTTTAAAAAATAGCACTCTTGAAAAAAATTTAAGTGGGAGCAATCATAGTAAAGTTGCCCCCATCTTGGAAAAATTATTAGAAAATGATACTTCATAATTCCGAATAGTATACTTTGGAAAAAATCCAAACAAACTTGACGATTAAAAAGAATCAAGTGCTAAAGATGCAGAAAAAAATCCAATATTAGAGCTTCCAAATGGGAAAAGTTTATGTGTGTGCCAAACCATAACAGTTTTCCAGTTTGTTCGTACATGTAACTTTAAAACGTAGGGTTATACATAGATTCTGTGGAAGAAAAAAGTCATGGGAGACATGAACGGATGCACAAGTATTGTATGACTTGGGATGGTCATACAATACTTGTGCATCCGTTCATGTCTTCCACGACTTTTTCAAAACAATGAAAACAGGTAATAGCACAAAAGAGGTACAAATGAGAAACATAAATATGTCCAAGGTTGAGAGAAGAGTAAATGTAGAGTTGATCCTTTACAAGTGGAAAAAAACTACTCTTACTAACGTATTGCATGTTCCGGAAAATAACAAAAATTTAGCTTCTGAAGATCTATTGTCTAAAGCTAGAATTTTGTGCATTTATGAATTCAGTAACCTTTATTTGTTCAAGGGTGGAGCTTTTGTTGGAAATGGATATTATTGGAAATGGATTTTTACTCTTGTGTATCTTATAAACAGACTATTAACTTTAGTTCTAAATGATATCACTCCTTATGAAAAATTATTTCAAAACAAGCCAAATTATTTATCCCTAAAGACTGTGGGTGTGCATGCTTCCCGTGTTTGAGGCCTTATGAGCCCCATCAATTTAAATAACATTATACTAAGTGTGTTTTTAAGAGTATAGTGATACACATAAGGGGTACAAATTCCTTAGTTCTACTAGCAAGGTATATATTTTTAGAAATGTTATATTCAATGAGTGTGAATTTCTACGTGTCATAGGTTTCTTAAACAATAAGTTACCTGAGAGTTATTTTATGTCTCATTCGACACCTACCCTTCATAGTCAACTAGTTACAAGTGACGACTATATTATGGGAAAACCATGCTCAAGTTCTTTTTTAAGTTAACCATGTGACTATGTTCAACATACCCATATACCCATCACAAACATTTAGATACCTAATATTTATCTTGATTGATAACCTATATCAAATCAGAAACAAATACTAAGTCACACTCCACCGAACTCATCGCAGAACACCCATAAATTAAACATACAGACATAAACCAATCAACATTTCGAAACCCAGAATTTATCAACACAGCTGACAAACATCCAGACTTCACATAGATAAACTCATTGTTTAACCATAAAACCCTCTCTTCATAACCCCAATAACCCTACATAGCCACATATCATATTCAACTATCATTGTATGAAAACAAGAGATAAATTGAGGATCTCTAAGCCTAAGGTTATATGCATATGTCTCACTACTACTAACACAGAACAATCAAAACAACCTACTAAATTCTTTGAGGTTGCTTTTGATCCTATTTGGGTCCAAGCTACGAGGACTAAATATAACGCATTGATGCATAATCAGATATGGTCTCTAGTATCTTGTTTCCTACCATGAATATAGTTGGCTATAAATTTGTCTACAAGGTCAAGTATAACTCAGATGGCTCTATCCAACGTCACAATGCTAGGTTAGTGGCTAAAGGTTTTCACCAGACTTCGTATATTTATTTTTTAAAAATCTTTAGTTCAATGATTAAAGCTTTGGCTAGGTTAATCCAAACTCTAGAAGTGTCCAAAGGATAGTATGTGAGACATCTAGATTTAAATAATGCCTTCGTCAGTGATGTTATCATTGAGAAATTATTCATTGTTAACTTGAGGGTTTTGAGGATCCTAAGAGACCATTATATGTTTTTCAGCTACACAAAACCCTCTATGGTCTGAGACATGTTTTGAGGTCCTGGTACTCTAAGTTGAGGGATACTTTAGTTCTATGGGGATTCAAAAAATACAGACCAAACTGCTTAATGTTTTTTATGTCTAAAAAAAGTTATACTTATATTACTTGATAGGTCAACCTACCTTACACAAGTTCATTCAAAAGTGGCATTGTATATTTTCTCTCAAAGATATAGGTTTTTTATATAGTTTCCAAGGTATTGAGGTTAACCATGATGAAACTAGGTTTTACTTAGCAAAAACCAAATACACCAATGACTTACTTGCGCGAGAAAGTTTATCCAGTGTGAATGTGTGTGTCACTCCAATGCGCGTTGGTCAAATCTTATCTATCTCTGATGACGGTTCACTATTGTACTCTACACAATACCATAGTATGTTAGGAGCCTTACAATATTTACTTCATACACGTGCAGACATTACATATGTTGTCAAAATATTGAGTCAATTTCAGCAATGTCCAAACACGATACATTTTAAACTATTAAGAGGATTTTGCGCTACTTATCTAGGAGTTCATCACTAGGTCTTCACTTGAAGCCTTACCATGGCCTTAATCTCATTGGTTTTACTGATGTTGATTGGTCTTCTTCACCCGATGATCGTTGTTGTGTCGGTAGCTATTGTGTCTTTTTCGGTAAAACTTTAGTCTTTTGGTCTTAAAAAAACATAATGTTGTTGCCAAGTGGGATACAAAATCTGAGTACCGTGATCTTGGGAACCTATCTGCTCAACTAATTTGGTTGCACTGTCTAAACTGAGAGTGAATTTTCTCTTTCTCCATCTTGGATTATATAATGCAAAAAAACGACAACGATATCATTTGTCACAAATCAGGTGTTTCATGTGCGAACTTCATTCGTTATGTTATTTCAAATGATCAAATAACGGATCTACTAACGAACATAGTCCTAAAAAAAGGTAAAAGATACTCCTAAAAAAAACCGTACAAGAAGATGCGAAAAGAGATGGGAATTTATGTAAAAAGATAGAAGTTAATGTGGTTCAAAAAGATTAGAAAGAGTGTTATGGTTAATAGTAAAACTAGGTGACCGCACTAATCTTACTTCTAGTTTAAACAATGCGTTTGGTAAAAAGAATGTTAGAACAAACACACCGTTTTCACTAAGCCAACCGACTCACACTCTCGTATCCTAATAACCCACACCCCACACATTTTGCTCAAGTCACTACTACTAAGCCCAACCCACACATATTTTGAATTTAAAATCTGCTCTATCACACCTACCTCTTACAAAAATACTCTTGGATAAGAATATATATAGTACAATGTCAACTTCACGGTAAATTTACAGCTATAAATGTACTATACAATGATTGTATGTAATTCAGAAAAACAACTAATAAAAATATAAAAAACCAAAAGCTTAAAAATTCTCATCTCCTTTTTGTTCATCACTGTAAATGTTTGAAAACATCCAAAGATTGGATGTAATTTTGGTTTTTTTTAGGTTTCTACCTCTAAGTTTAAGACTTTTACAAAACAGTACTCAAACCCGACCAGTGGGGTTATTGTCAACAAGACTTGCGGGCTATAGGGCATAGAAAATAAATACTACCACCCACCTCAATTTGTTTTTACATATTTTGTTAGACAATTCAAACTATATATATGATATTGAAATGGAGTATCTACTATACAGAGTCTATCTCAGTGTACAAATTCAAAGGTTAAGACCCTGGAGAATAGCCAGAAGCCTCTTGTATTCAAGGAATTAAGAAATCTTTGGGCTTACCTAGCACGTGAAAACTCAACTGATCCACCTTATGACGAATCAAACACTTTGTTGTTGGACGACTCCCCTTATAAGGCCTTGCGAAATCCTGTAAGTGTACTAATAGTCTTTACTCATTATCTATTTTTGCATAACACAATATGGCTCACCCTTTTTTTGTTGTTTAGCCATACACTGCTGTATTTCCGCATTCTTACCGGTACACGGATGCTGACGATTCTTTTTTAGGTGAGATACTTATCATCTCTATCTCCAGTATTGATTATCTATTGCAGAATTACATCTGCTTATTACAATTTGGTATCAATATTCGTGCTTCATTTGGTTTAAAATAGGACCTCGTGGTGATCTTCGTATATATTTGGAAAAGCTAGCCGATGCCGATAATGTCCAGAAGTTTGTCGAGGAGAATCCATTTGGTCAGCCTGCCATCTCCGAATCACATCCATCTTGGAATTTTTATTCAAAGATTTAACACATTCTCTGCTGCTATCATATATGGTCATTGAGTAAACTTTTACATTTTTTTTAATGATATCATCTATATATATATATATTTTTTTTTAAAAGAAAGAAACCCTAATCCCATTTGATTTCATTCGAAACCCTAGTTTTTCAGTTTCCCCTTGCTTCTCTCTTTCAACTCCTCACAGATACCTATCAAAATCCCTAACCTGGATCGATATAGCCAACTCCGATACTTTCAAGCACCACTATAGCTAGCAATGGATTAGGCAACTCATTAGCACCAAACACTTTACTCTTCTTCTCCAATATAGCCCATCTCGACACCCAATCGGCTGCCACATTTGCCGATCTGGTAATGTGGCAGAGTTTCATTGTGGGGAGGATAAGAGATCTGCAAATGTCTACACCATGCTCATGAGACGAAGTTTCTGAGTTGATGCATCTCACCAGAGTCATGCAGTCTGATTCCAGGTCAGTGTGTCGCCAACCCTTTCTTTTACACTCTAACAGAGCCTCAATAAGCGCTCGTCTTTCTGCTTGCAGGGGAGTCAGCTTGCCAAACAGGAAGCTGGCCCATTGAATACAGTTTCCCAAGTGGTCCCTGACGATGTATCCACCAGAGGCTTCGCCGGTGAAGCTACATGCTCCATCGGTGTTTATTTTGAGTCTTCCCAATGGTGGAGCCTTCCATTCCTGGTAAGTGATCTTTCTCCTATTGATCGACATTGCTCCTAGCTTTACACCTACATCATCCACATTTAGCCAGTGTTTAGATCTTAGTTTAGAATCAATTGCATTTAGAAGCCTATTAATTCTGTTTACAGCATTTTTGAAATTATCAAATGGTTTATCATGCTTGCTACGATTCCTGTTAAACCAAACTGTCCAAATTATAAGTTGTGGGACAATTTGGTTAACATGGAATTTAGTATAGTGTGATTTAAACCAAACTGATAGCATATGTCTAAGCGACATAAATCTCCTCACTGGTATTCTAAATAAAAGCCCATAGTAATTCCATAGTTGCCAAGCGTAATTGCAGTTTATAAAGAGATGAGTTAATTCCTCACTATTAGTACAGAATTGACACTTAGAAACAATGTTGAAGTGCTTTTTAATCATAATGTCATCAGTAGGAACAAACTTCTTTAGTAATCTCCAGCAAAGAAAAGAAATTTTAGCTGGAATGAAGCTATGCCAAATTTTTTTATAAAAATATGAAGTACTACTGTTTTTTCTGATATTTTCCCAGGTTGTTTTTGTGCAAATTTTTTTGTCACATGTGAGACTCCATTCAATAATGTCTTCCTTCTCAGGACAAATATTCACACATTGAATGTGTTGTTGTCTCTCTTGAGAAAGGAAGGAAATTAGGCTGGAGTCCCATGTTCCATTTTTCCAAAACGTATTTATCTTTGCTGGTAGAAAACAAGAATTTTGGTCAGATACAATAGGAGGCATTCTGTGCCAAGAATCCCTCCAAAAGTCAATGTTACCACTTCCCACTTTCCAGTGAATAAACTGGTCAGCCCTATACCTAATTGCACAGAGCCCTTTCCACACAATAGAGTCACCAGTGCTACACTTGACACTGAGAGGGTGACTATCCTTGCAATAAGATTTAGACATTAATTCAGTCCAAAGGGTTTTCCCTTTCCTAAAATAGAACCAAAGTTTGTAGGCAAAAGCCAACTGAATGTCTGATAGCAATTTAATGTTTAGGCCTCCTTCCACAAAAGGCTTACAAAGGCCATTCCATTCAGACCAGTGAATGGCATTTTCATTCACTTTTGACCTCCATAAAAACTTATTCAGGCAAAGACCAATTTTATTTAGTATGTTTTTAGGGATTATACTATGTTGCATTCTGTAATAGATAATGGGATAAAGCACATGTCTAATTAGTGATAATCTTCCACTAAAAGACAAGTGCTTCAAGTCCCATTCATTTATTTTATTATAGATTTTAGCTAAGAGAGTAGAGAAGTGCATTCCTTTGTTGTTAGCAGCAATGGTGGTCCCTAGATAGGTGAATGGGGCACATTCTGCTTTGAATCCCATAGTAGTATTTATCCTTGTAGCATTTGCAGTAGAGCATCTTGATGATATAATCACTTTGGTTTTCTCAACATTGATCAACTGACCAGATTCTTGTTGGTATTTGTTGAGCAGGCTACTCAAATCCTTTATTGCTGTAGGAGTGCTATTTGTAAACACAACAATATCGTCTGCAAAAGCAATACAAGGTAACGTAAATCCTGACTTTATATAAAACTGCATATTAGTATTAGAAATGTATAGGTTCTCCAAACCCCTCAATAATGCTTCTTCAGCAAGTATAAAGAGACAAGGAGATAAAGGATCTCCTTGTCTCAAACCTGTTTTTTGAGGGAAATACCCTGAACTAGCTCCATTTATAAGCACAGATAGCATGACCTTTGAAATCATACTATAAATTATTGAGGTAATGTTTTCTGAAAAACCAAAGCACTTTAAAGCTTTTATGACAAAGGTGTGAGACAATCTGTCAAACGCCTTTGTCATGTCAAGCTGTATAATCATATTGCCTTTAGAAGGCTTTCTCCTTATGTGATGTAGCATTTCCTTTATTTATAATAATGATATCATCTATATATGATATGGTCCTACAAAAGCTTAAAACTTTTACAGGGATTGTTTACAAGCTAAAAGGTTAACTGACCAAACTAAAATAAATTTCAAGGTTTGGTTTTGGAGACATAACTCAACGTTTTTAGGTGCATTCAAACCGATGAGTTTAGGTTTGGTAAGGGTGATCTGGACCGCGTATAATTCAGTTGTGTCTGAGGACGTCTTTGTGATCAACTCAGTGAATAAGTCGGATAGAAATAAGAGAATAGTCGGAGAGAAGCAAATGTTTTTGAATGCAAGGCCATAAGTTTAGGAAAATTTGCCGCTAATGATACATACGTACAAATGACCTTTTAAAAAATTAATAAATAAAAATGATAAATACGAAAAAAATTAATAAATAAATAAAAACCCGTCTAAAATTTTGTAAAAAACTAACTAATTATACTCTTTATTTTCATAATCAAACTAGTTTTTACGTACGTCTGTTTGAACTTGGATGAAGAAAGCACAAGCTGAATTTAGGGAAACTTCTCTCCCAAGAATCTCCAAGAAACCAAAGATTTCTTAAGCTTTAAGAAACTAGAACCCTTAAGAATAGTACTGCGACGCTGGTATTGGGTCTGATTATTGTAAGAAGGGGTGGTGCTGCGCCTTGGGCAACTCGTAGGCGCAGCCTGCAAGAAGTTGTGGTGCTGTTGAAGGCTGGTGGTGGCAACATGGAGAGGCTGAATGACGATGAGTTTCCGCCATTGAATGTCAATTCGGTTGAGAGTATCAAGTCGAAAGAGTTGGCTTCAAATGTCAGGTCTTATTCGGATGTCATAAGGAAGAAGGTGGAGGCTTCAGTGTTTAAGCCAATGGGTGTAACTACAAGTGAGGATAACATTATGGTTAAGTTTGATAGCCAGGTGAAGGCTGATCTATGTTCTAAATCAAGAACAACTTTGATTGCCAAATTCAGCGACGGAATTCCAAAAAGGCAGGCATTCCAACTGTTTCTTGATACTTTCAAGTTCAAAGGTTCGTATATTTATGTCACCATTGACTCTAGACAAATTCTTGTCGAGTTTGCACTACTGGAGGATGCAGGGCGTTTATGGGTTAGTAGGTTTTGGAAAGTTGAGGGCAAAATAATGAGGGTGATCAAGTGGTGTCCGCAGAGTAGTAAGAATTTTGAATGTCCTGTGGCTCTTATCTGGGTCAGATTTGAAATGTTACCTGAGTTCATGTATGATGCTGCTTTTGTTCAAGAACTAGCTTTAACCATTGGAAAGGTGCACCATGTGGTTGTTCCTGAAATTAACAGGGCAAAATGGAACGCTTGTTTCGCTTTAATTGAAGTCGACGTCTCTCAATCATTAAAGAGAAGGTTGTGCGTGGAATTTGGGGATGGAAATGAGGTCTCTATAGTAGTAAGTTACAAAAATGCTCCTGGTTATTGTAATGCTTGCAGGCATATTGGACATAATTCTGATGAATGTAAAAAGCATTTGAGAATGGAAGCCAAGAAACATCAAGAAACTGATAATATTATTGCAAAAAAGCATGTTCAACAAGAAACAATACAGAGTTTACAAGAAACAAACAAGATTGCTATGTCTACTAAGGTTCAACCATTTACTCAAGTGTATAGAAGGAAACTAAAGTCGATTATTACAAAGAAAGACAGGCATTCTGTGTCCTGTCCGTCAACTAGTGTTGGGAGTCCTACAAAAGATAGAACAGCTTCGAATAATGAACCTGACATCATCAGTGCACTGCAAAACCTTGAGGAGGTGGAGAATAATATGGACAGGAACTTGGTCTCTCCTCGTAGAGGTAATCCTGGAAGTTACAATTCTTCTCCAAAAGAAAGCTCTAATGACCCTGAAAAAGAGTTTGAAACCATCATTGCAAGAAAGATTAAGTCTGCCAATAGAAATAGTAATTCCAGAAGATTGTCAATAAGCTCTCTTAGGAAGAGAGAGATGGATACTAAAAACTATGCATCTGATAATGATTAAGTTTGTTAGCTGGAATGCAAGGGGAGTTCACAACAACCCTACATTAGCTAGGCTTAAGTTCATTATTAACAGTGAGAATGTCAAACTAGTTACTATCCAAGAACCAATGGCTAGGTTGGACAAGTTGGAGTTAGTGGCTAAGAGAATTGGTTTTGAGAATTGGATATCTAATACAACTAACAAAATTTGGTTTCTTTGGTCTAATGATGTGGGGGTTTCTATTATTGATGATCAAGATCAGTATGTGCATGCTGAGATTAATTATGCTACATTTAGATGCTGTTTTACTTCTGTGTATGCAAAAAATATGAGAGTACAAAGATCGATGCTGTGGAGACAGATTAGTAGTGTTACCTGTGACATCCCTTGGATACTAGCTGGCGATTTAAACTCAATAAGGTGCCCTGATGATCAGCTAAATTGTATGACTTATGATGGAGCTACTGCTGAGGATTTTAACAGCTTCATAAGGAATTGCAATCTGGATGTACCTGCACACAGTGGAACTCGTTATACTTCGAGTAACAACAAGGTCTGGAAAAGGCTAGATTGGGTGCTTATTAATCAGCAGATGCTTAATAACTTAAGCATACAGGTTTGCCACATGGTCATAACTTGTTCTGACCATGCTCCTCTTTTAATTACAGTTAACAAACAAAATACATCTAGGCATAAGAAAGGGTCTTTTAAGTTTCTCAATGCTTGGGCAAACCATCCAGACTTTATGAATTGTGTAAGTCAGGATTGGTCTAAGGATTGTATTGGTGAGGATAACATGATATTTTGGCTTAAGCTAAAAAGATTGAAAAAGCATTTAAAACATTGGAACTTTACAGTTTTTGGAAATATATTTAATAAAGTAAAAGAAGCTACTTTGCAAGTGGAAAACTGTCAATTGATACATCAGCATATTAATGACAATGAATCTAAATCTAAATTGTCAAAAGCCAATAGCATTCTCATACTTGCATTAAAGGATGAGGAATGCTATTGGAAGCAAAAATGTTTCAACACATGGATAAGTGAGAGTGATGGGAATACTAAACTGTATCACAGTTTTGTTGCAAAGAAAAAAAAGAAAAATGTCATTGCTGGAATTAAAGATAGGGAGGTTTGGCTTACTGATCAAAGTGAGATTGCTGCTTCTGCAGTTGAGCACTTTAAAAAGATCCTTTCAAATGAACCTGATAATTTGAATAATGTTAATGATAATGAGTCAATACTAATAAACATTCCTAAGCTTGTTTTGGACAGTGACAATGTAGACATTGCTAAACCTACATGTGCTGAGGAAGTAAAAGCAGTTATATGGAGCATGAAGAAGGATAGTGCCCCTGACACAGATGGGTTTAATGTTTTCTTCCTTAAACACTGTTGGAATATAATTAAACTTGACCTATGTAACTCACTAAATGCTTTTCTTAATGGTAAAGCTATCCCTAAAGGTGTGTTTGCAACAGGGATTGTTCTAGTCCCTAAAATGGCAAATCCAATAAATTGGAACAACTACAGACCATTGAGTATGTGTACCATATTGAACAGATTATTTTCTGGCCTTATTAATAGGAGAATATCCCTCATTTTGCCTAGAATTATATCTAAAGGTCAGAGTGCATTTGTAAAAGATAGATTGATTCATGATAATATTTTGACTATAAAAGAAATGTTGCACAACATAAGGAGGAAGCCTTCTAGAGGCAATATTATCCTACAACTAGACATGTCTAAGGCCTTTGACAGGCTATCTCATGCATTTATTATTAAGATATTAAAAGGTTTTGGCTTCTCAGAGGGTATTGTTTCACTAGTATATAGTCTTATTAAAAATGTTATGATATCTGTTTTACTAAATGGGGCTTGTAATGGATATTTTCCTCAAAAAACAGGATTAAGACAAGGAGATCCATTATCTCCTTGCCTGTTTATCCTGGCTGAGGAAGCCCTACTGAGAGGGCTAGAGAATTTATATGCACAGAATAAGAAAATACAGTACTATGTTAAGTCTGGAAATGTCTTACCGTGTTTGGATTTTGCAGATGATGTTATTATTTTCTCCAATAGTGATCCATCCTCCATCAAGTGCTTGAGTGACCTGTTAAATCAATACCAAGAAGAATCAGGGCAACTGATAAATAGTAAGAAGACAAAGGTCATAACATCTTCTAGATGCTCAAATGCAAGTTCAGCAAGAATTAATGCCACTTTGGGATTCAAGACTGAAAATGCACCTTTCAGTTACTTGGGCATTACAATAGCATCAAACAACACAGGGAAGAATTACATAGCTCTTTTAAGCAAAATCTATAATAAGATCAGTGAATGGGACTTAAAGAACTTGTCTTACAGTGGCAGGCTGTCACTTATTAGACATGTTCTTTACCCATTGTAATTTTTTGGATGCAAAATTGCATTATACCAAAAACAATACTGAATAAACTAGAACTCTGTTTTAACAAGTTCCTTTGGAGACCAAAAGTAAATGAAAAAGCAATACATTGGACTGTGTGGAAAAACCTATGCAAGTCCTTTAAGGAAGGTGGGTTGAATGTCAAACTTCTGTCTGACATTCAACTCACATTTGCTTATAAACTTTGGTATTTGTTTAGGAAAGGAGGTTCACTATGGTCTGACTTAATTACTAATACCTACTGTAAAGATAGACATCCACTATATGCCAAGTGTGGTGCTACTGATTCCATTGTATGGAAAGGTCTTTGTTCAGTTAGAAAAAAGGCTGACCAGTTAATTCAATGAAAAGTAGGTAGAGGTGAGATTGACTTCTGGAGGGATTCATGGATAAAGTCTGGTCCAATTGTTACTGATCAAAATTCATGGTATCTTCCAGCTAAGGTTAAAACATTTTGGAGACAAAATAGTTGGGATCCTACTCTAGAATCATTTTTGTCTCATGAAAGATTTCAACAAATATGTTGTATTAACATCAATCATGAGCAGAATGATTGCATAGAGTGGAGTATTTCTAAAAATAAAAAGTTTTGTACAAAAATCACTTAGGAAAGTATAAGAGTTAAACACAACTGTCCTTTAATTTTCAAAAAAATCTGGCATAGTTTTATACCAGCAAAATTCTCATTCTTAACATGGAAGATACTTAAGAATTTTGTGCCTACTGACAGTGAACTTGTAAAGAAACATATACCAATTGTGTCTAAATGCCAGTTTTGCTGCAACTGTGAAGATACAACACACCTCTTCATCAGTTGTAGATTTGGCTGGCAACTATGGAATTACTATGGGGTTTTGTTTAAGATCCCAGTGAAACGTTTCATGACGATTAGGCATATGTTATTCATATGGTTTAATTCAACTTCCAGCAAATTCCATATTAATCACATTGTTCCACAATTGATTTTGTGGACAATATGGTTTAATAGGAATCACTGTAAGTTTGGTAAACCAATAGATAATTTCTATAATGCTATATGCAGAATAAACAGATTGGTTTTAGCTTTGGACATGAAATTCAAAACTAAGCACTGGCGAAATGCAATTAATGCAGGGATCATGATAGGAGCTATGTCTATAGAGCAGAGAAGGGTGACTTACAGGATGTGGAAGGCTCCAAGTCCGGGCAGAATGAAGATCAACACTGATGCTGCTTGCTGCTACTCTGGAGAAGCTGCTGGTGGGCTAATCGTACGTGACGAACAAGGGAACTGTGTTGAAGGAGCTGGATTCCTTTTCGGGAAGCTTTCCCATCTTCAAGCTGAAAGACGAGCACTATTGGAGGCGCTCTTGCTTTGCAACAGAAGAGGGTGATGCTTTGTTGACATTGAGTCTGACTGTTGGACTCTGGTCAGTAGACTCAATGCCAACGGGAACGAGATGAGCACTGGAGAAGAAAGGATTTGTCGAACCCTAATTCGCCCAGAAATGAAAATCAGCCACATTTCCAGAATGGAAAATACTGTGGCTGATTGGATATCGAAGTGGACTCTAGAAAAGAAAGAGAGTCATTCATTCTCAGTTCATGACATCCCTAACCAGCTTCGAGCGATTATTGTGCTTGAAAGCATTGGCGTGGGGTACATAGACCCTGGTTAGGGTTTGGAGGTGTAGAATGAAGGAAGAACGAAGCTGAAGATTGATTAACGGAATGGTTGCGATCGATTTATGAAGATGAAAGCTAGGGTTGGCTGTTAATGGTGGCCATAGGGTTCACTACGATGAGATTTAGTGTTTGAGGAAGGAGAGAAGTCTAGGTTGAGTTGAGAGGATTAGGGTTTGCAATTGAGACAGCCATATTCGATTTGGGGCTAATTGTTTGGTACTGAATTGGGTGTCCCAATTGGGCCAAGTTGGGTTACTGATGTCCTTTTGGGCCTTGTTTGTTATTAGTCCAATCTTTTTTGGGCCTTGTTTGTAGAACTTGGTTATATCAATAAAGTTACCAATTAAAAAAAAAAACTAGTTTTTACGTTAAAATTTATGTGAAATGTACGGAAACAAAGTACAAAAAGAAAATCTAAAGCTAAAAGGCCGACATCAAATATTTTTTAGATTTTTCATCTTATCTTTAAATGTTTGAAATTTTAGATTTTTTTTTTCAACTTTTGGTTTTAATTTTTTATTTCTTAAATCTAAAACGTTAGGCTAGACTAAAATCTCAGTTTGTTTTTGTTGCTTCTCAATAATACTAAATTTCTCCCAATTTGTTAGATCTCATATTATTTTTATCATTTTCTCCTTCGGTATATATAGGTTTGTTGTTGAAACTCTCACCATCATACTCATAATTTTCAAAAAATAATAATCTAAAACCTCTCAATTATATCCATTTTAAAAGTGTTACAATTTGCAAAATCTCACTCCATCACTCTTATAAGATATTTACCACTATATATATATATATATATATATATATATATATATATATATATATATATATATATTAAATTTCAATCTATAAATGTTTAAAAATTTGAGCTAGAAGTTTAAGATTACAAAAATCCAATCCTATATATATATATATATATTAGTTGTATTGTTTAGAGTACATGTAGATGTTTATTTGTAGAAAATATGGTTGAAATGCAGTGTTTGAGTTTTGTGGATAAGCCATTGTTTTCGATAATATTCTCGCACGATTCGTGTGAGAATGTGGCCAACAAAAATAACTTTAATGGGAAAATTAGACATGTTTTGTGCAGAAGTTTTTCTAATTTTCTGCTGCTAGTTCGAAATTTACATAAATTTTGGCATGTTTTTTTATTCTTAAACTTATTTTTTGTTTTTTAATTTTAGAATATCTCACCATCGAGCTCGTGTAGCATCTTCAGCAGAGGATGAGACTCAAACCGAGCAGCCACCTTTTTAGTATGGGTCGGTATCAAACTTCACAGAGTTCACGGGTCGACCGTCGTGGTGTTATGGTTGTAGCTCATGATAGTGCACATCCTTCGACTTTTAGAATCCATGTCCCACGTATGACTCGATGAACTATTTTTTCGCGTCAATACTCATGTTCCTGACTTATACTCTAAGTTCAGTGATTATAAGAGCCACGAGATGTAAAACATCTTTCACAATGATGTAAGTTTCTTAAAATAATATGTTTGAATAAAATTACTTAATTATGTCATTAATTTTTTTATGAGCTGGAGTATCGTTATAATGTTACACTATGTACACAACTCATCACCAGTGGGATCCCACTCGGTAGACCTAAGTCAAAGCTGATGTTATAAAAACGTGTTTCGGTCATTTTGTAGATTGTCTCTTGCGTTGGTATACCTATGTTCACTTACTTGAGGTATTCTTGGAGCGGTAGCGTGCAAAGACCGATTCTTCCCATTTCTCATTTGGTGAGATGATGGTGGTGTTAGACGTTGTACACATAATAACTGGTCTTTTGTCACAGGTAAGAGTTTTTATCTTGTTCATTTTTCTAGTAAGGCTGAGAGAGTTGACACATTTCCCGATTGTTTGGTGTAAATTATGTTTCCCCTACTAATGAACTAGATAAAAACCATAGTATGAATGGAAAAACATTTATCGATAGTTTTTGTATGACACTTATACCACTAGGGAATATTACGATGATCGGGGCACTAATGAGATGGTTATTCATGCTACCTAGGGTTGTGTTCTATATATTATTGGGAGTTTCATTCTTACGAACAAGATTATGAATGATATTTCCCTAAACTATCTACAATTTATTGAGAACTATACTGGTTCAAGTAGGTATAACTACGACCAGATAGTATTAGGCCCGTTATATGGTATATTTGGTAAGAGTTATGCTCATGTCACATCGGGTTTTAACAGTTTCATCGGATTGTTAGAGACATGGATATACGATTAGTTTCTGAGGTTTAAAAATATGCATTTCATTTAATATGCTGTCATTGAGCCACATACGTTTAGATTTTCATATTTTTTTTTGTTCGAACCACAGACTCAAGATAACATACGTCATACCATATATATGCTCGGAGATAATAATGTAAGTTTTATTTATCATTTGTAATTTTTTACTATACTTATCTTTATTTCAATATGAATTTAATTATCTCAATATTTTTTTGTACCTTTCTATGGATATTTACGTGATGTTATACCTTTCTATGAGGTTGCTTGGATATATAGTACATTGAAATCTTGGGACACCGTGGAAGCTTACTATTCTTTTTGGTTTGCTTGATAGTTTGATTATGTTTAAGAGGTACATGGGTCATTAAAGCCTATTGTGGTAGGTAGTGATAAATATAGATGTGTGAACATTGATTATTTGTGGGATTCATCTATTTGAACTACATGGCAGTCTCATATCGTTGACCCCTCTCTATAAGGTTCTCCATAACAGCCTGGTCGTGATGGTATGATATCTTTCTAACGGGTATGGTCCAACTTATGGTACGTAATGATAAACCCCAAATCTTGAGCCTTTGATACATATGTTGAGGTGAACCTCTCTACGGTCATTTATCAGGCCAGATTACATAATTTATGAATTGGGTACTCGAGATGGAGATGATGGATTATGCCATATGAAGGAGAGATACAATTGTTTATGTGAGTGCTACCGACTTGGGAACCACTACCGACACAAGGATTAATTTTACTACATGTAGATTTTGTTTTGTTAAGACTATTTTGTTATGTACAACTTTGATGACCTTTTTATATTCATGTTTTTACTATCATGAGTCTTATTTTATCTTATGTTTACGTATTGTTATTTAGTAGTTTTATAAATTTTATTGAACTCTAACTCATTATATTATTTAATCTACATGGAATGCTTAATTATCTTGAATGATATATATGGATTAATAAACTATTATATCAATCATTGTATGAGTATAATAATATTGAACTTAGTGGGAGTTAAGTAATATTATGCCATTCACAACTTACACGTGTCGAATATTGATATGTATATTTGGATTGCCTTATCCTTAATTATTTTGAGATTTTTTGTAAAAATTAATTGATACTAATCACATAGGTTTATCTCACAGATTTCCCACTGAATTCCCACTATTTCCCACAGATTTCCCACATGTTCTTGAATAATAACCTATAATTGGTATCAAAGCGTCGATCATGATGAAAAGAGACTCAACATCGACGACATCGACGTTGTCACGAGGACCATCCTCGATTAAACTTCTAATATTAACTTGGATGAATTACACCGTGTGGGAAATGCGGATGACGCTAGCATTGATGGTTCATAAAGTGTGGGAGATTATTGAACTAGGAGGAAATAATCTAAAGAAAAATGATGTTGCAATAACTTTGTTATTCCAATCGATATCAGAATCATTAATCATACAGATTGAAGAACATGAAATGACAAAAGTTATGTGAGAAGCAATTAAAACTCGACACATGGGAGCAAACTGTGTCAGAGAGGCTCGATTGCAGACGTTGAATGCTGAATTTGACAGATTGATGATATTACACTCAGAAAATATCGATGATTTTATAGGAAAATTATTAGAAATATCATCAAGAAGTGCATCTCTAGGTCAAATAATTAAGGAATCGATACTGGTGAAGAAGTTTCTTAAAAGTCTATTGAGACACAAGTTCATACATATAATCGCTTCACTTGAACAGGTTCTTGATCTGAATACAACAGGGTTTGAAGATATTGTTCGAAGATTAAAGACATATGAAGAGCATACAGGAGAGGAAACACATTGATATGAACAAGAGAAGCTTATGTATGTGCACTCAGAAAAACAGGGCTCTAGCTGCGGTTACGGTGGAAACCGCGAGAGGAGAAAGGGAGGTCGCGGCCGTGGTCACAATCGTGGAAGAGATAACGACCAAGCTGCCTATCAGAAGCAATCAAAAGACAAACAACAAAAAGATCACTTTTAAGATTGTGTGTTATCGATGCGATAAGAAGGGTCATTTTGCGAGATTATGCCTCGGTATAGTACAAAAACAGGAAGCTATGTGATTGAGACACAAGAAGTAGATGGTGCATTGTATATGCATGAAGTAGTGTTACTGTACAAGGAGAAAGTAAAATCGAGTAAGCTTGAACCCGTTGCAAGGGATGTCGGAATTTGGTACTTGGACAATGGACCAAACAATCATATGAGAAGTAACAAATCGTTCTTTACTGAGTTGAACGAACGAGTCATATAAAGAGTGAAATTCGGTGATGGATCGAATGTTGAGATAGCTAGTAGAGGAATTATTATGTTTGTATGCAGGTCTGGTGAGCAAAGGTCATTAAAAAATATATATATATATTATATACCTGATCTGAAATATAACATTTTGAGCCTTGGGCAAGCGACAAAAAATAGATGTGAAGTAATAATGGAGTATGATTATTTGAAACTTCTCAATCCATATGGAAAGGTGTTGGTTCATGTAACAAGAAATTTCATTCTACGTTATAAGGTAAGCATAAAGATAGGGAGTAACATGTGCTTACAAGTTAAAATCGATGAGAATTGGAGGTGGCATCAAAGGCTTAGTCACGTGAATTTTAGGACTTTGAAATTGATGAGAGATAAAAATATGGTGATAGGTATGCCGAAAATTGGAGTAGAAATGGAAGCTTGTGAGTCCTTTCAGGCCGGAAAACAAACACACGACTCGTTTCTAGTGAAGACGAGGTATCGCGTGTCACGAGGTATCGCGTGTCACGAGGTCTCGAACTCGTGGACGGTGACCTGTGTGGTCCGATCTCACCATCAACACCTGCTCAAAATAAGTATGTTTTTGTTTTGATTGATGACTATTCGAGATATATGTGAAATCTACTCATGAAGGAGAAAAGCGAAGCATTTGAGCGTTTTAAATGCTTTAAGGCCACTGTTGAGAAGCAGACTGAGCAAATAATAAAAATGTTTCGAATTGATCAAGGAGAAGAGTTTACATCGATTGACTTCAACATATTCTATGAAGAGAGTGGTGTCATAAGGAACTTGACTGCTCGCTACACACCCTAACAAAATGGAGTTGTAAAGAGGCAAAATAGGACTTTGATGGAGATGACCAGAAGTATGTTGAAAGGTATGAGGCTTTTAAATTACTTGTGGGAAGAGGCAGTACGACACTTGACTTATCTAATCAATCGAGTATCCACAAATATATTAGAAGATCAGAATCATACGAGTGCTACATAGGTAAGAAAATGAATATCGAACACTTGAGGATCTCTAGTTTCTTGGCTCATGTGAAGATCAACAACTCACATGTAAATAAGCTAGACGAGAGATCACAACCTCTCATGAATCTCGTAATCGAACCAGGCTAAAAAACGTACCGTATTTACGATCCGAGGAAGTAAAAGGTTATTGTGAGTCAAGATGTGATCTTTGTAGAATACAAAGGCTTGACTTGGAGTGAACATAAGGAATGAAGTGATTCCAATATCTTCAAAGTTGTTGATACCGAAGAAATATTTATCATTGATCAAGCACACGAGATCGCTAACGAGGTTGAAGTCGAAACCATCGATATCAATACACACGAAGATGTGTTGGAGCAGGAAAACATTGACATCAATTCAGTTTTGAGATGATCTAGAAGAAAAGTCACGGAACCCAAGTATCTCGATGACTATGTTTTGATGGAGGGGTGTGAAATATTATTATTCACAGTTAACTGCGAACCAGATTTCTATGAAGAGTCAAATGGTGTTAACGAGTAGATTGAAGCGATAGAGGATGAAATCGTTTCGATCGAAAAAAGTTAAACTTGGAAGTTGGTTGAAAATCCAAAAGAAATGAAAGAAATTGGTTTGAAATGGGTTTAGAAAATCAAAAGGAATGCAGATGGAACTATCAACAAGTATACAGAGAGATTAGTTTTTAAAGTGTATGTGCAAAAGCAAGGTGTCGATTTCGACGAAGTGTTTGTGCCAGTAGCTTGAATCGAAACCGTACGATTGTTGACGGGTATGGTCACGATGCAAGGTTGGGAAATTCATCACTTGGATGTGAAAAATGCATTCTTACACGGCAAACTAAAAGAAATTATGTATGTCACACAACCTGAGGTTTTTGGTAAACCATGAGAAGAGACGAAAGTGTATCGTCTATACAAGGTGTTGTATGGATTGCATCAAGCCCCAAGAGCTTGGAATAACAAACTTGATCAAGTACTGAAAGGATTGAAGTTTGTGAGATGTACAAACGAACAAGCCGTGTATCGCATGGAAGAGAAGAAGATTCAGCTCATTATTGCAATATACATAGACAACTTGTTTGTTACTGGTTCTTTTGTTACAGCTAATTCATGATTATAAATAAGACATGTCAACAATGTTTGAAATGAAATATTTGGGAAAGATTACTTATTATCTTGGAATTTAAGTTGAGAAAAATCAAGAGGATATGAGTATTAGACAAGAAATTTATGTTAAGAAGATTTTGACTGATACATGTATGAAAGCTTGCAATCCAACTCATGTTCCCATTGATGCAAATTTGAAGTTAACCAAAGCTGTCAAAGAGCCAGAAATTATCTCCACTAGGTACAGAAGAACTATCAGATGTTTGAGATACTTGATTCATACACGGCCACACTTAGCATATTCAGTTGGAGTACCGAGTCATTATATGCATAGCCGAAGAGTTACATGGACAAGCCATTAAGCAAGTACTATGATACATCAAAGGAACTGTTAGTCTTGTAGTGAAATTCAGACACGGAGCAACAAATGAGATCCTTGGCTACATTTTTAGCAGTTATAACATCGATCTTCATAATGGAAGTAGCACAAGAGGTCATATTTTCTACTATGGTTCGACGCTGATAACTTGGATTTCACAGAAGCTACCAACAGTTTCCTTATCGTCGTGTGAAATAAAATTTATGGCGGCTACAATAGCAGCATGTCAAGAGATTTGGTTGCAGGAGATTCTCATAGAAGTGTTAGGATTAGAGAGCAAGAAAGTGACAATTCGTGTGAACAACAAGTCAACATTGCACTTACAAAAAATCTAGTGTTTCATGGGATGAGCAAATACATACTTGCGAAGTACAATTTTATTCGAGAGTGCATTGAGAACGGTCAAATTGAAGTTGAACATGTTCCAGGCACTAAGCAGAAGGCAGACATACTGACTAAAATACTTCCAATGATCAAGTTTAAGGACATGAGGAGCTTCATCAGAGTGGAAAATATTAAACCGGATTCAAAGCTTATGGGGGTGAATATTGGCTAATCTTGAATTTATTATGCAAGTTGTTGTTAGTTAGTCAAGTTGTGATGTTGGTTAAGCATATATTTGTAGCTACTTATATAAAAATAATGTTGTCTAAACAAACAGAGACTAAAGAGAACAATAAGAATAAGAAGAAAAGTTTTACAGAGAAGAATTTTCTAAATTCTTGTTCCCACAAATTTTCCATTGGGTACTCACTATTTCTCACAAATTTCCCACTGAGTTCTTGAATAATAAACTTTAACATGAACTCGTGTAAATGAAAGTAGTAGCATACAAAACCTTGTTGATAATATAATCCGTCGAAAGATGACCGAAGCAATATAACATATTTTTGTAAAAAGGGCAGAAAATAGAATTATGAGCATCAGATACCTGACAGAGCTGAGCCGCTTTACTGAAAAGATATGGTTCTGTCGTTTTACTAAGAATATCGTGACAATATTTGATGAAAGTGACGCATCTATGCGACACAATTTCTCTTTTTTGGGTGAAAATTTCATTTTTTTGTACCATGACTTGTTTGATAAATTCTAGTGGAAATTATCTTCAAAACTTTCATGCAATCAATCAGCAGTGCTTTCAGTTTATATAATTTTTACTTTAGTCTACTTTCTAGCCAGTATTACTTTCTTCCTCTGTCTTAATTTTTCGGTTTCCTATTCATTCACTTAATTATCGTTTACCAGTACCCTACAGAAGATATATATATGGTTATTTTTATTTTACTCTGTCATTTTTTACACTATCTTTTATAAATATTTTTACTATATCAAAACTATCATTTATATATTCTCTTCATTAATTTGAAATTATTATTTATTTATATTATTATCGAATCGATTTTATTATAACTGATAATTTTGATGATACTGAGATATTAAATCATGATTTAACTCATATATTTACCATAATATATTTGGGTTTGTTATGGATATTAGGGTGACTCAGTCTCAATATATTTGACCTATTTGCACAAATGCGATTATATGATAATAGTATGGTAGACACTCTTTTTGAAACTAATGTTTGAGAGTCTCTTACTAATATTATCTCTCGATCAGACGCGGCTTTATATCATACTATTTTTGATAGCTTGGTTTATCTTACAGTTAATCGATCACATATAGCTTATGTTGTTCATGTGGTTAGTGAGTTTGTTAATGCTTATACATTTTTCCACTCAGGAACTAATCTTCGTATCTTGAGATATCTTTTTGACACTTAGTTCGAGAACCTCTTATTCTTTCATCATATTCACTCGAACTCCATGCATATAATGATTTTATTTGAGATATTGACCTTCAATATCGTAAATCTACCACTTATTTCTTTAGTTTTATCGGAGATTCGTCATTCTGATGGAAAAACAATAAGTATAATGTTTTTTTCATATCTTCCACCAAGGTTGAGTATCGTTTATGGTATTGACTCCATGTGATGTGTGATTATTTTATTATAGTGGATTTTTGAAAATTTGGAGGTTAACATTACTCGGCCCAGATCTTTACATTATGATAACAAAAGTTTCATATATGTTGCAAAACATTTTGTCTTTTATAAGAGGGCGAAGCACATGAGATTTGATTATTACTTCACTTGTCATCATCTTTAACTTGTGACCATCTCTTTTCATATGTGCAGTCAACTTTCCAGGTTGTTGATATGTTTATGAAGGCTCAGTCGGTAACATGGTCTCATTTTTTGTATGAAAACTTTCAATGCTTATTGCTAATACATTATGAATTTGAGAGAGGGTGTTAATATTATAACCCATTAGATATTTGGTTCCCTAGTCTATTAAATTATTATTTTATATAGTGTGACTGAAACTCTTTGTAAATACACAATTCTAATTAATAATATCCTACCATTTGTTTTGTTTCTTTTTTTCTTTATCATTATGGTGCGTCGAATGTATTTTGTATTCGATCTTAATTATTATATTTTGTATAATTTATATTTTTTAAATTATGTTTTGGATCTAACATAAAAACTTTAAAAACAATTGATAGGTGTGTCAACCTAGATTACAAACTTTATTCTTGAACATAGGTTAACCGTTTATTTTTACATTATGATCCAAAGTTGATTTTTTCTAGAGATACACCACGCGGTGTGTAGTAGTCCATCTACCTTTAAAGATCTTTTGTTTTTAAATTTAATTTTACTGTTTTTAATACCAAAAACAATATTTTAGACAAGTCTAGTAAAATTTAACAATAAATTTTAAATTATTATTTATTTATTTTTATTAATAGATATGTATTTTTCTATAAAATGTGGCTTTTTAATTAAGTTTTAATTTTTTTTACTTTTTTATGATTATTATATATTATTATATTATATCCATAAAGTAACTGATATTTATTATCTGTTTTATTTAAAAAAAATCCAATCTCAAATCATCTATTCATAAGCAATATGAACACAAATATATGTAATTTTGATTTTGTCAATTTTGGCCCCCTTAACAATAATATATCTAAGAGTATAATCAAGACAAGAACATAATTGAGACTAGAAACTAGAATTAAGTTTAAAATTCGAACTGGTTGAAGCATCAAAGAATGAACTAGTATTTGTAAATCAACATTGAATAGAAAAACGAGGTTTTGAAACCTACAAACGGTATAGAGAATGGTGAAAATATAACGAAATCGTGAGAATTGTATGGCTTACCCAAGAACTAAACCGAAGGAATGCTCGACTATAATTAAGTATTCATGAGGAAGAGAGATCAGAAACGAAACTGAGAGTACGAGACGTCTTATTTAAAGAAGAATGGAGGATGAGTAGGGGCACTAGATTAATATCCCGGTGAATCATTTTTTTAAATTTAAAACCATTCATCTATTAGAAAACAAATGTTGATGAAAATTTAGGTGTCTTTCTATATCTCGATTGATTGCAATCATGTATATCAGTTTTGAAATCTTTTCAACGAGTTTATTAACTAGATTATAATATGTTACAAGTAAACTTTGATTTTGTTTTTCTTCAATCAACTTATAATATGGTAGTTATAAGAATTACAAATCTAATAGGATCTAACTGTTTTTTCTGATATTTATTGCAGACTGCAACACCACAAAATGTGTTCACAAAGGAAAATATAGAAGTGCTTATAAAGTTTGAAGACACAGAAGTACCAGTGACCGAACCAGAAGCATCAGTATTGTCGGAAGAGCAAAAATAAAAAGACCTTTCATAGATTCTGAAGCATAAGATATAGTTTCACAAGCCCACAACTATCTAATTGTTTTGGACAAACGCAAACGAACCTTATTATGATCCAGTTATCAATTTTTGAATAAATATGTACTTTAATATATGTTGTAGGAGATCCTGTCAAGTATTAAGGACATAACAGAGGTCGTAGGCCCGTCACGAAGTTTGGCACCTAAAATATGTTGTTTAGGGTCCTAGATTGTTGTTTTAGTGTTTTTATTGGATTTTTTTATCGAATTTATTAAAATAGTCCAGTAAGTCTATTTGTGTTCAGATTTGGTTGGACTGTATCTTATTATATTTGGGATATTTTTGTAATTTTGGTTTTGGTTTTGGTTTTGGGTTTGGAACAAATTCTGTTTAAGTTTTATATACACCATGGTTAGGGTTTTTACCCACTTTTATTCAATTGATAATTATGTCTCTATCATCTTTGTATGAAAGCATAAATTCATGTTACACTTGAGACATGGTAAGATCTCGGAAACCGGTTGAAAAGAAGAATATAATCTATCATTTTAGATTTATGATTCATTAAAAAAATCCAGTCTAAAAAGGTTGATGATCCAGCTGAGTCTATTGGAGAAAGAATTGTTTTTAGTTCCTGGATTTTAGATCTGCAATGCCAATAGTTTTTTATATTTAATATATTCTATGATGATTTTTTAAACAATGTTGATCAAGGTTTTAATACGAGTTGAATCATGCCTTATTAGTAATATGACGTACACTATAGTCATTTTCTTGAATTAATATTAAGGAATATGGGTGGATTTATTTCTATTGGAGGTCATCTCTGTGAATTTATTTGAAAAATATCTATGGTCATCATCGACGTATCATTACGTTTTTTTTCTTAATGGGGACTACCAAATCAATGTCGAATAATGTCAACATTTTTGGTCTTTCTATCTCCTAAGGGTTATGATACAATTATTAAACCTTGATATGCTACTTTGTTTGTTCACCCTCTTATATATAATATAGATGCGTGTATGGTTCTTGGAAACAAAGTTTTTACATATGTAAAATCAGACATCGTATGTGCGAAGAAAGCGATGTAAATTTGAATCATGAACGACTATTAACTAAATACAAATCATGACGATTGATTACCTAAATGTGAATCATAAATCATTTTGGTATAAGAAATGTAAATTGATGAGTCCTGAATTATTCACTACCATTCACTGTGAAAACCGGACAAGGGTAATCCAAACAATAATTACCCACTGAAGTATCCAAACAGGACAAAAGTATTAAAAAATTAAACACCTTTTGACTAAGCTAATTGCTAATCTGCTTAATAAACTAATGGGTCTGTGAACTCGACCCGATTTCATAGTTTGACCCGAAAGCCCATGGGCCTATAATTAAGGGTATAAATACTCAACCACTTTCATTAATGAGGGTAATGAACATTTAGTACAACCAAGCATCTTAAATCTCTCAGTACAAAACACCCAAATTTTTAATACTCTCAAAATACCACAAAAAATCTGATAAAATTACCCTCAGTCTAAAATAATCCTCACCAAATTGGCGACCACAGTGGGAGGAGAAGGTTCCTGAATCCAGCATTCGAAACAATCAAGAAACGCCAGTTCGGATAAATCTGGACGAGCAAGCAGTGCCACCACCTTTGGTAGAAGTGGTGGGAGAAAACGATGAGTACACTATCAAAGAACGAGACAGGTTGAAAGCTGAAATACAAGCCTTGAGAGCTGTTAAAAAGATAGAGTTAGGCTTGAAAGAAAAATCAAAAGGTGTCAGCCATTCACCACACTGGCAATCCAAGAGAGCATGGCCCATCAGCAAGGACTCACTTGAGTGCTAAAAAGACTCGTGTCAGTTCAAAGAAGTCTCACCGGTCTAAACTGGTGGAGAGCTCGGAGTCAGAATCCTCTAATAGCTCCTCGAATGAGGATGAAATTGAGGAGTCCCTGTCATCCAACAGTGATGAAGGTAGGTCTAAGAAGAAGCAAAAGTTGGTTAAATTATATTCAAGAAAGAGGGATAGGTATGGAAGGTTGAAAAGGCATCTGAGTAAAGGGTCATCTCATAGCCATAGCCAGAGGCACATCGACCAGCTATTGATGGATCCTTTCGTTTTCCATGATGAACCAGGTATCTTTGCAACTCCCAATGAAGACATTATCTTTAGTCGTGGACGGAATTGAAGACAATCTCCATTATCCTCCAAAATACTGTCCGGAAACCTTCCTAAGAGGTTTGACAGTACTAAGATGGAAAAGTATGATTGGAGTAAGGATCCAGATAATCATCTGGAGCAGTTTAAAATTGATGATGAATTTTGACGATGATGACAAGTTGTTTTGTAGAGCATTCTCTCAGTCTTTTACAGGGAGTGCTCTGAAATTGTACAATAGCCTACCACAAGGGTACATCAGAAACTTTGATATGTTTTGGGTGGCCTTCCGGATGCAGTTTGTTGGAAGTAAGGAGGTAAAGGGAAATGGAGACACTATTATCCATTATGCCCAATAGCCAAATGAATCATTGAAAGAATATATAAGTCGGTTCGTGAACACAAAGAATCGGTTAGCTGATTGCTTTGACCAAGTAGCAATAACTTCTCTAAGACAGGGTTTGAACCCTGACAATCTGGCCAATTCGGTAACCACGAAGAAGGCCATGAGGTGGGGAAGTTTATTGGACCAGGTGGGAAAGAAAATCAATGTAGATGAAACAAAAAATACTAGGGTGCACAGGCAAGTGAGATCTGCCCCAGCTGCACCAAACCAGAATCAGTCCGGATACAAGGCTAAGGAAGCCGGACAGGGTCCTAACATGGCCAAGGCTCAATCTCACCCAGCTCCAGCTCAGAGCCAGTAGTCCAGAAATAAGCGAGGACCTTGGGTCCAACTGGAGTGGTTTTACGAATTGAAAGAAAATGTGGCAACCATTTATGACAAAACAAAAGATGAGGTACGTTTTAGGAAGCCGACAACGCTTCAATCTCCTAGGGAAAGTCGTAATGCTTGTTTTTGTCAATATCATCATGATATTGGCCGTAACATCGAGGATTGCATCGCTTTGAAACAAGAGGTGCATAATCTGATTGAAAGAGGAAAATTAGGTGCTTATGTAAAGAAAAGAAGTGGGAATAGGTCTGATAATGCTCATCGGATCGGCCCAACAAACAATGCAGGGACATCGGCTCCAGAAGGGGCCATGGTGATTATTAAAAGATTCGATGTAGAATAAGAGTATTTGGATCCTGATCTAGCCTGGAATAAGGTGGGTGTTATAACATAACGTACCAAGACGGTTTCTGGGATCATAAGTTTTTTTGAGTCACTTACCATATATGGGGGAGACACAATAACTGCACAAACTCCTTTTTCAAGGAAAAGGCATGTTCACACTCTGGCTACTCAGTTGGAGGGAGGCATCTCCTCTTATCAATCCCAAATTCCTTTTATCTTCATTGTTTTTGATGAAGATGACTTGAGAGACATAGTTGGTCCTCATGAAGATGTTGTGGTAATGGGAGCATCATTTGGGGGCAATGACATTAGGCAAATTTTGGTGGACACTGGCAGCTGAGCCAATATCCTCTTTTGAGTTCTTACAAACAAATGAAGAATCCGGCAGTGATTCAACGTTCAAACAGGTCCATTGTGGGTTTCACTGGAAGCTCTGGGGACGTAGTCGGGGAGTTCGAAGAGGAGGTTTTGTTGGGTAAGGGCCTTTTCAAGAAATTGTCAGGGTAATTTTTGTTGTGGTAGATTGTCCCACGTGCTACAATGTCATTTTGGGAAGATCTTGGCTCTCCAGGATGCATGTTGTGGCTTTAACAGTTCACCAATGTTTAAAATATGTTGTTTAAGGACAAGTGAGAGTTGTCCGGAGTAGTAAAAAAATAGCAAGGGAATGTTATAAAACTGCGCTTGCCCCTGGGACTTTAGGGGCAGTTTGGATAAATGAAGATTAGCAATTGGTGGGGCCCTCTGAGGGAGAGGGTGAAATTGATGACCCCAAAGAGACCCCTGGTTTTTTAATACCAATTAAAGAGGTTGAAACTCACTCTCTGGCTGAAGGGAGAAGTGTTAAGATAGGATCTAAGATGACATCGGAACTAAAAAGCAAAGTGTTATCCTTTTTAACAAACCACCAACACGTTTTTGCTTGGTGTAATGCTGATTTAACTGGAGTACCTGCGAATGTTATATTACACCAACTATCCATCCAGAGAGATGTAACACCCGTTGTGCAGAGAAGAAGAGCTTTCTCTAAAGAGAAACTTGATGTCATAGTTCAAGAGGTTGACCGACTTACTAAGATGGGGCACATAGAGGAATGTCATTACCCTTTATGGACAACCAATCCATTGTTTGTAAAAAATAAAAATGGGAAATGACGTATGTGTATCGACTTTACTGACCTCAACCGAGCTTGCCCAAAAGATTTGTATCCAGTCCCCCGGATCGATCAGTTAGTAGACTTCACATCTGGGAACAAGTTGTTGGCCTTCATGGATACCTTCTCCGGTTATAAACAGATACAAGTGGATCTGAAGGACCAGGAACACACTACTTTTGTTACTGATAGGGGCCTCTATTGTTACAGGGTGATGCCTATTGGGGTAAAAAATGTTGGGGCTACTTATCAGAGGCTGGTGAATAAAGCATTCGCTGATTAAATTGGCGGAAATATGGAAGTCTATATTAATTACATGATGGTAAAGAGTGTGGAGGAGGAATTACACTTGACCAATCTCCAAGATACTTTTGCTAACTTGGTGAAAGTTAATTTAAAATTAAATCCAGAAAAATGCATTTTTGGAGTACAGTCCGGGAAGTTTTTGGGGTATGTGATAAGTGAGAAAGGGATACAGCCTGATCCGGACCAACTTAATGCTTTATTACAGATGGATCTTCCTCGGAATATTAAAGAAGTACAAAGATTGACATGAAGGTTAGCTGCTCTAAACCGTTTTATCTCAAGGTCTTCTGATAGGTGTGCCCCATTTTTCCAAAATTTAAAGCGTGCCAAGGACTTTAACTGGTCTCCACAATGCGACCAAGCGTTCAGTGAAATAAAAAAGCATTTATTTTCCCCTAAAAAATGATCTACAAATCTATTGATGGAGAAACATTGTACATATATTTAGTAGTGTCCGAGTGTGCTATAAGTGCAGTACTAGTAAGAGAGGTGGATAGTTATCCTCGTCCAGTGTACTACATCAGCAAGAGCCTGATGGATGCTGAAATAAGGTACTTAAAACTTGAAAAGCTAGCACTGGCTTTAGTAATTGCTGCAAGGAAAATGAGGCCCTATTTTCAGTCTCATTCTATTGTCGTCTGGACGTCTTTTCCTTTGACAAATGCTCTTCAAAAGGTGGACATATCAAGAAGGATGACCAAGTGGTCAGTATAATTGGGAGACTATGACATTGATTTTTCCCCTCGAACTGCAATCAAAGCTCAATCTGTTTCTGATTTCCTAGTTGAATTTCATTCGGACATAAGTACTAAGCTAACTGTAGATGAAAAAACTAAGAAGTTATGGGTTGTCCAGACCGATGGTGGATCAAGTACCATGGGTTGTGGTGCTAGGATATGTTTAACCTCTCCGTACGACGACAAGCTATACCAGGCTATATGTTTTGCTTTTAGTGCTTCTAACAATGAGTCTGAATACGAAGTTGATATAGCTGGTTTGAAATTAGCCTTTCTATGTGGAGCCAAAAGAGTTAGGTTAATGAGTGATTCTTAGTTTCCTATCCATCATGCCCAAGGTCAATCTGAGGCAAAAAAGGAGCAGTTGATTTAAAATATTTATTCATTCTTAAAGAAGTGGCAACCAACTTTAAAGATGTCAGCTATGAGCATATACCCAGATCGGAAAATACATTAGCAGACTCCTTGGCAACTATAGCATACTCTGAGTCGTACCCATGGATTCATGTACAATAATATCCATCCATACAACCCAATTGGGGTAAGGAAGAAGAGGAAAGTTTAAGTATACAAGTGGTTCAACCCAAGGGCTGGAGACATCCCCTTCTTCAATACATTACTAATGGCATTTTGCCTCCAGAGAAATCTATGGCCAGGAAAATGAAGTACAAGGCTCGTGCTTTTTTAGTCATAAGAGATATTTTATACAAGAAGTCATTTAGTAGACCTCTCTTGCGTTGTTTGGGGGTTGAAGAGTCTCAAATTGTGCTATCCAAACTACATAATGGTGAGGGGTCAACACACTGTTGCTATAAAGATTTAACACAAAGGATTTTATTGGCTGGATACTACTGGCCATCCATAATGGAAGATGCCAAGGAATTGGTAAAGAACTGTGATCCATGCCAAAGACATGGTAATGAAATTCATATCCCAGTTCTCCCTTTGCAATCGATTTTTGAGCCAATACATTTTGCTTTATGGGCACCAGATCTAGTAGGGCCATTACCGATGGCGTCGGGAGGATGCAGAACTATTATTGTGGCCATTGATTATTTTTAGAAGTGGATAGAGGCAACCTCCTTGGCATGAACTACTTCAAAAGCTGTTATAAAATTTATCTTGTCTAATATTTGTTGCAGATTTGGGGTTCCACAAAAGATAACCACAGTTAATGGGCCACAATTCAATAGCAAGGATATGGAGAGTTTCTGTGCCTCTAGGGGCATTCAGCATTGCTTATCTTCTCCTTTCCACCCACAAGAAAATGGTCAAGTTGAAGTGACGAACAGGACCATTCTGTCCGGTCTCAAAAAAAATTTAGAAGGGACTGCTGGAAAGTGGTCAAGTTATTTACAAGAAGTACTATGGGCCTACCCGACTACTCCTAGAGCTGCTACATAGGAATCCCCATTTTCCTTGGTATATGCGATGGATGCAATTCCTCCTATCTTAGAGCCACCCATTATCAAGGTTTAATGAGAAGCAGGTTTGCTTCCAGAATCAGAAGAAGGGATTTTCAACCGGGGGATAAAGTATTGAGAAAAGTCTTCATACATACTAAGGAGAAGCAGTTTGGCAAGCTAGCTCCAAATTGGGAAGGGTCCTATGTGGTCATAAAAAGCTTAAGCTATGGACATACAGGCTTCAGGACAAAGATAGAAGAATCTTAAACCACCCTTGGAATATTGAACACCTTTGGATGTATCTAGAATGAAAGTTGTGTAAATATTTACTTGTTTAATGTCCATGTAAATATTTAGGGGCATACACTTTCCTATCCTGGTGGCGCAAGGAGGTTTTAATGAGGTGTCCGGGTTTTTTAATAAAATTTTATGCCTTCTTAAAATATTCGGAGTGGATTGATTCACAGTTTTTTTAAATTTTCCAAGTATCTTTAACAGATCAGATTGATCTGGTGAAATGATGACCATTTAACATTTATCATCAGAGCATTTAAACACTCTCATCTTAAAATACTTGTGAAATAAATAGCTTCTATTTAAACATCAGCCATTAAGATTGGGAAAATATAAAACAAAGCAAGAATTTAGCAAAGTAAAACTACTCGACTAACACCGGAGGACGATATTAAAACATATAGAATGTCTTGGCCATCCAAGAACTTTAAGTTTAAGAAGAAAAGCTTGACCGAACTCAAACCAGACACAATTACAAAAATTCCTTGGCCATCCAAGGACTTTAGTATGTCATAAGCATAAAAAAAACAGAAAATAGTTAAGACTTTAGGGCTAGTTTCCCTTAGATGTTCCTGCATCGTCTTGTTTCTTCTTCGGGTCTTTGGGTTCATCACTGGATCTCTCTCCGGTCCCTTCTTCCTCATTAGTAGTATCATCAATAACACTAGAATAGTCTCTCTTATCACCATCCACCATCGTTTGAAATGGGATATCTTCATATTCAACATACTGCCATAGAGTACCGAGTGTCCTCTTTGAGAATGTTTGATGAAAAAGCAAGACCATGTCAGATTTATCTTCGGCATACGTTTTTTCTAGGGAGTCTATCATATCGTTGGTATACGCATCGACCTTGGCCTGGATTGTCTTCTCCTCCTCTTTTATCAAGTCTTCCTTTTCTTTGGTAACTTTGGACACAACACCTTTAAGAGAAGTCTTGTCGCCGGACATGGCTTGGATAATATTGTCCTTGGTCTTCACCTCTTCTTTCAAATTGGAGAGATCTTTCTCCAAGCCAGAACACTTGGTTTGGAGCTCTGTGTTAGCCATATCTGAAGTGACCAGCCTGGTTGCCAAGTCTTCTTTCCTTTTATTTAACTCCTCAAGCTTTTTCCTCAATGCTTCAACACTTTGGTTGGCGTTAAGAAGATCAGTGGATAAGCTCTCTTTATCTGCATTAACGGTGTTGATGAGAGCAGACTAACTTCGTACTTGCCTCTCTAAGTTGAGCACTGGCTGAATATGGCCCAGTAAAAAGTGAGTCACCGTCTCATTTTCCCTTGAAACAGTGAAAGACTTGCCATTAAGGTCACCATGTTAGAGGAACTTGGGGTAAGGTAGGGACGAGCGAAGTCATCTTTTTCAAGGTCTCCAAAGTAAAGGCCAATGTTTTGGAGGCCATTGATTTCCACTCCATCAATATTATCATCCCCTCTGGTACCCTCTCTGGCGTGTAGATCACTTAGGATTTGCTCTGCCAAGGTAGGGTCTGTTGGGTCGGCCGGAGGAAGTGACTCTGAAAGCCAGAGGACGACTTCATCCCCCAAGGAGACTTTCTTCTTCTTGGCCGCCCTCTCTTCACTATTTGCTCCCCGTTTTTTGTCCTTCTTAGGAGCCTTTGAAGGATCTTGAGGTCCACCTGCCTCGCTAATACTCTCATCTTCAACTACATGAAGTAGAGTAGCATCAATTCCCCCTTGGGCCTGCACTCCTTGACTCGCCGGACCGATTTCCTCAACAACACCCTGAACAACCTCTGTTGCAACTTGTTTTTTCTTGCCCTTCTTGCCTTTCATCTTACTTGGGGCTTTAGCTCTGGAGGGCAAGGCCAATTTTCCATCCTTCTCCTCTGTTCTCTTGAGAATTACAACCGGAGGGGGTGGTGTGGTTAGCTCCTCCCAAGTGAGGTCTCTCCGGCCCGTTGTGTTCCAGAGGTGGGACCTCACTAAGTTGCCGGAGGTGAAGCAGTTGTGGAAAGCGTTTCCCCAATATTCAGCAGCCCAAGCGTTTAATTTGGCACATGTTGTCTGCCCCTCCTCCACATAATCGGAGAAATCCTTCGGCAGCACTAATCAAAGAAAAAGAAAATTAGTTCAGAAACAATTTTTTTACTAACTAAGAAAGACAAAAATAATAAAATATTTACCTGAGCTTTTCCATTTGCTGGTGAGCATACTGGGATTGACACCAGCCTTAATTTTCCTTCCATTTTCCCATGTCCCACTGATAAAGGGAAATTGGGTCTTCCAATTTTTCTCTGACTCAAGCAAGTTATCCACCACCTTAAAGTTGTCTCCCATATTGAAGTGGTAGAATGGGATATGATGGTTCTTAAAGAGGCTGGCCACAACAACAAACTACTCCATTGCAAGTGGTATACCAGAGAGCCTTGACGCCACAATACAGGCGATGAGAGTATACCAAGCGTTGGGACTCAGCTGGATTGGACAGAGTTTTATGAGTTGGAAATACCTGACAATTTCTAGGTCCAAGGGAAATCTGAGCCCCTAGTTAAACATCTTGGTGTAGATGACGATTTCGCTGAGCTTACAATCCATCGTGGTCTCCGGAGTGACTGGTATCCTCACCTTGACAGATTCAGGGATCCCTCACTTCGTCTGGATCCGGCCTAACTCAGCAGTATGAGTATAGACATAGTTGATATTCTGCATGGCCAGCAGATACTTCACGTTAACTTTATAGAAGCAAGGTCCCACTTTGCCTTCCAGACTCTCCGGCAGATCCTGATGAGTCATGCAGATTTTCTCCTTGTCTTTTCCTTTTTTATCAGAGGCAGCATCCCCAATCTGCCCAGAAGCCTCAGTCTCGAATGGAGCATCTTCAATACTGTCCTTCATCACCTCTTCCATCACCGTGGAAGGTTTATCAACCGTTGTTGATGGGAGAGTGCTAGTGGGCGGTTCAGCAGGTTTTCCGGACGGTTGAACATCAGCCTCTCTTAAGGATCTAGTGTCCGGTTGGGGCTCAGTTCCGGAGGGCTCAGTATGAGAGCTGGTTCTAGAGGCCTCAGGTCCGGAGGATTTGTCTTTTGGGAATCTGATAGGTGCCTCTGATCCGAAGGCTTTATCTTTAGTCCCAGACTTGGAGGGCCCTGACTTTGAGGACTTGGTTTGAGAGCCAGATCCATGACCCTTTACTACACGGCTTTTCCGGTGATGGTTAACGTTTTCTGGAGACTTTTCAATATCTGACCCCATAGCGATGAACATAGAGGGTTTTCTAGTACTTGATACTGCTTTCTCCTGCACAACATAGGGCTGAGACTCCTGAACCGAGGAACCTGACGGGATGGGCGAGAGGCTTGGTTGAAACAAACGCTTAGGTTTGGCACTTTTGGCAGATGATGATCCTCGATCAGCTTCTGAAGACAGTGTGTCGGGCTTACTGATCGGAGAAACTGGAAGACCCGCAGTGATACGTCTCTCTCGTTCAACCTTTTGTGCTTTTTCTAATTATGAAAGATTTAGCCAACCACCTTTGACTGGAGCGTTTCTCGCTGTGAACATAAACCTACACAAGAAATATTTTGAAAGGAGAAGTAAAAAGATCTGAAAATAAGAAATGACAAAGTGATGAAGATGATGAAACAGTAAAAGGAAGTAATTTATACTTGTGAGGAAAAAAAGTTACTAATACCTAGGAGAAAACAAAAAGGCAAAGGTAATGATTGAAGGTGGCGCTGACGTTAGGAACATTAAATGCAGTAGTTGCTTTTTGGGAGTAGTGGGAGTGTCGTTCTAGGAAGAAAACGGCTGGTAAAACGAATTAAAGTGTGACACGTGTCCCACGATCCAGAGCAAAACTCTTGAAATTCTGAGAAGTATTTAGTCCGGATAAACCTTGAGCTGAATACAAGAACTGTCCGGAGAATATTATTATTACCTAAGAGAGTTTTTTGGTCTTGCCAAAGACCTTTGACAAAACCTAAAAAATGGGCTACTGATGAGTCGAGAATTATTCACCACCACTCACTGTGAAAACCGGAAAGGGGTAATCCGGACAATAATTACCCACTGAAGTATCCGGACAGAACAAAAGTATAAAAACACTAACCACCTTTTGACTACGCTAATTTCTAATCTGCTTAATAAACTAATGGGTCTTTGAACTCCACCCGATTTCATAGTTTGACCCGAAAGCCCATGAGACCATAATTAAGGGTATAAATATCCAATCACTTTCATTAATGAGGGTAATGAACATTTAATACAACCATGCATCTTAAATCTCTCACTACAAAAGACCCAAACATTTAATACTCTTAAAATACCACAAAACATCTGATAAAATTACCCCTCAGTCTAAAATAATCCTCATCATAAATAATGAATTTTTATATATTGTGAATTGTGATCCCTTGTAAAAAAATTGCGAACTAAGATTCATGGATTAAATGTAAAATCAGAATCATGGGTTAAATGGAAATTGAGAATCATAGATCAAAAGCAAATTGAGAATTTTGGATTAAATCTGAAACGAGAGTCAAGAGTTAAATAAGATTTGAGAATCATGGGTTAAATCGAACTGAAAATCATGGGTTAAATATGAATGTTGAATCATGGTTTAAATATGAAATGGAAATCATGAGTTACATGCGAACTAAGACTTATGGTTGATACAAAAAGAGAATTATGGGTTCAATGTGAACTTGTAATCATCAGTTAAATGTAAATCGTGAATCATTGGCTAAATGTGAATCGCAAATCATAGGTTAAATAAAAACTATGAATTATGATTTAACTGATCTCGTGAAAAATAAAATCTAAAATAATTTTTAAAAATATCATTCATTGATCTAGTTTATTTTTACCTTAGAAAAACAAAACTAACAATATTTTATGATATTTTTTTGAGATATGGTTTAAAATTTGCATACCTTAAAAAATTTAATAAAACAATATATCGCAATACTCACCAAATATATTTTTCCTTTCATGTTTGAAAAACAATAAAAGGAAAACGTAATTCCGACATATACCCTACCTTTGACAAGAAAAATTCAAGAGATTGACAAAAATAAAAAATTCTACAAAACAATTTAAAACAATTAGCAATACAATTCAAAAGAGACCAAAACAATGAGATTTCAAACTAAACATATATCATCGTAATTGGCATTTTACATTTATTAAAATATTAACATATGCATGGTTTGAAGATATGTAGGACTTAAACAATCATAAAGCATCATCGGCTCACCAAAATATACAACAATAAAACATTAAAAGAAACATATTATGATCAAATGATAAGTTACACTGTAATTAAAAAAACCAAAAGCAACTATTTATATCGTTATTGATGGTTCCACAAAAATCCGGGAGGATAATAAGTCGAAGATATTTTTGGGAGCACAATTTTAGAGAGAGAAACACAAGCATGCTGGAGAGAAGCTTCCAAAAGTGGAAATAAAGTAATAATTGTTCATCATTTCAAAAGTGGAAATAAAGTAATAATTGTTCATCATTTCTCAAAACTATAATGTTCTTTTATATAATAATGATTGTCGGCCTAAATTCAACCTGGTTGGTCCATTCATGGATATTTCACCATATTATTCTACTTATTTTAACCATATTTAGTATGGAATACATTAAATACCCTCAATATTACACATTTATTAAAGCCTATTTTACAAGACTTATACAAAACCAAATTAACCCAATACTTTTAGTCCGGTCCACAGCTCAGATATATCATACCCTTATCAGTAGCCCTTTATGCATCAGCTCTTGAAAACCTTTCCACTTTCTTATGTGCGTGCTCTTGAAAGCATATGGGTGGGGTATGAAACATTTCATCTTCCCTATGTTCATATGACCATTGAGGACATAGTAGCTCATCTATAAACAAACTTACCTTCTCAAAATCATCAGTTGCTTACTATTTAGAGAGAGAGAGAAAAATAATTGTAGAGAAAGAAAGTAAAAGCGTCATTCGCCGTCGTGAGAAATTCCTTGTGATCATCCATCCACCGCAAGTCCTTACTCTGGTTCTCATCCTCCACAGATACTCATTGTTCATGCCAAAGAATTTCACTGTCTTAGATTGGTTTTCGATATCCGAAAGAGGTGAACAAAAAAGAGTGGCTGGAATAATGAACAAAAAGTCTGTGAGGTTTTGTATAAGTTAAACAATCTACTATGGTCTTCGGTCGCCAACGAGAAAGAAAGTCGAGGGTGCTCAAGATTCGAACTAAAAAAACCATTTCCACGGTTCCTCATATTTTCCCCGCCTCCCCGTGTCTTGGTCAGACTTGTCTGCAGCAAGACAATGATGACCTTGAACCTTCAAAAAAAATAGTCCACTAAACTACTTATTTTCCAATCAGTGACGATCATATAAAAATGGACAAATCAAAAGATTACGCCCCTAAAAAGAAAAGGTATCCTCGACAGAAGGAGAAATTGTACGTGAAGACCAAAAATTACTCTGAGATGAATGCTCCCAATGAGAAGACAGTACTAGTTACGCAACAAAGATATGATTCCCCTTTGGAGCTTAGTCTAAACCATATCGAGTATTTAAATGTGGCCGTAGAACCACAACCCCTCCAGCCAGACGAAGAGAAAACACAAAACACATGGTTTATATACTCTTCGATGAGGCCGAAGGCCAAGATATTTCTCATGTTGATCAAACCAAAGAAGACAACAAAAAAGGTGCTAACACCCAAGAAAACATGGAAATTAGGTTCCTGACAAGAAGGAAAAAGCTTCGAAGCGAAAGAAAAATAAATCTAATATAGAGCTCCCATAAAAAAAATTGTGGTTCTTAATGAAAACCTCGGGCGATGTAGATAATAAACATCTCATTGTGCTTCACAAAGTAAAATACTAGTACTTCTTATAGTCCAATGAGAAACAACTGCAAGACCGATGGGGTATCCCGAGCTCAGTCACGATTCAGTTTCCTACAACGGAAAAAACCACTTTCTTCGTTGAATGTCGAAGAAACCCTACGTCCCCTTCTACTCGCTTAACTTGGAGAATAAGTTCAAAATTGTTGATAATTTACTAGAGAGTGACAAGAAATAGAAGCAGAGATGCCTCTAAATTTTAGGGGTCTGGAAGACCAGGTTCACGGCGTTAGTCGATAATCCGCACCGAATCGCCTTTTAAGTTGAAAAGCAAAGGTAAATTACCTCTTATGAACATCTTTATTTTTTTTAAATCTCTCTTTGTCTTAGAAGAAATAAAGATGACCCAGGATTTTGAAAAACACAAAGAAGTTTCCGAGGATATTTTTACCCAGTTGAGATCTTAGGCTAGAAAGACATGGTCCAACGAATTTCATTGGTGTTTTACCCCGTTTAACATAGCAATGAGCCACCTATGGAGGGTTGATATGAAAAAAAAAATATTTTTATAGACCAACTCATAAACCTTCCTAGTGAAACTGAAATACCACAGAGGTTGGAGGCGTCCGACATAATGATCTTTCTCCATGCTCGGTCAAGGGCTCTACGCCACTTGAGTCCTCAAATGTGATAAAACAAATCTGGTGGAGAAGAAGAAAGGTAAGGCGGTAGTTGAAGTTATCATTGCGGAGAATGCTGTTATTATTGGAGGTGGTTGCTCCAAAATGCCGTAAAAAACACTTCCAAAAAAGAAGCGCAAGCGTGCAACTAGTGACGAAGGTGATAAGAGAGACGAGAAGAATTTACCTCTACCGGATCCTGAAGCTGTAAAAGATAACCAGCATCCTCTAAATGCGTTGAACCTGAACGGAACACGAATTCGTGAAAATAGATGTAGTAGCCAACAAAACCTTGTTGATAAAATGATCAACTGAAAGGTAAAAATTATTTATGTTAGAAAGAGTAGTAACAAGGATAACAATATAAACATGAGATAAATCGCTATATTCAAAATACTAACAACATTTGGTCAAAATAATACAGTTTCTTTTCTTTTGGATGGAAACATTTTTTTTCTATCATGACTTAGTTGATCATTTTAATATAAAATATCTTTTAAAAAAATATATAACAAATGAATAATGTTACTTCAAATTATTTTAGTCCATATACAACAATTAGAGACAATTAATTAACAGTTGCTTCAGTTTATATAACTTTATCGCTATATTCTAGTTTATTTTTTCGGCCAATTTTATCATCTTCCTTCATCATCAAGTTTATGATTTTTTATTTATTTGTTTGACCATCGTTTACGTATACCATATAAAAGATATATATATATATATATATATATATATATATATATACACACGGTTACTTTCTTTTTGATTTTTTTCATTTTTTTTACATTTTATTTCTATATTATAATCTCTTTGAAAAATATTTCTATTATTTTAAAATTATCACTGACACTTTATCTTCATTAATTTAAAATTATTATTTATTTATTTTATTATTAATATTGTTTTTTTATCAATCTTTTTTATTACGATTTATGATTTTTGGTATTCATACACTAAAATATGATTTGATTCATAGGTTTACTAGAAAAGACTCAGGTTAGCTACATTATCTTTTGGGTGTTAAAGTGGTTCTTTCTTAGAAATGATATATATATATATATTATATTTGAACTAGCGCGATTGCTTGATAATAGATCGACATACACCCCTCTTGAAACTAATGCTCGTTATTCTCCTACTAATGATGTCTCTCGATTAGACCCGACTCTATATCTTACTCTTTTGGAGATCTTGGTTTATCTTATAGTTACTTGGCTGGATATAGCTCATATTGTTCATGTAGTTAGTAAGTTTATGAATTCTTATACATTTGTCGACTCAGAAGCTAATTTTCGTATCGTAAGATATCTTTATGACACTCAATTCTATTTTGTCATATTCACCCGAACTGCATTCGTATAGTGTTTCTAATTGAGATATCGATCCTCATGATTGTAAATATATCACTGGTTTCCGTATTTTCCTTGGAAATTTATTATTCTCATGGAAGAGCAAGAAACATAATGTTGTTTATAGATCTTCCATCGATGTTGAGTATCGCGTTATGGTCTTATCCACATGTGATATGTTTTGGTTACAGTGGTTTCTTGAACATATGGAGGTTAACATTAATCGACCTACATTCTTACACTGTGATAACAAAAGTGTCATGCATATTGTAAAGAATTATGTTTCTCATGACCGTACGAAGCACAATGGAATTGTTTGTCACTTTATTTTTCATCATCTTCAGCTTGAGACAATTTCACTTTTATATGTTCCATCAACTTTGTAGGTTTTTTTATATCTTTACGAAAACTTATTTTGTGTTATGGTTTCATTTTATGTATGGCAATTGTTGCATTGTAGAATTGAGGGAAGATTTTAGAATTATAGCTCATTAGATATTTGGTTCACTAGTCTATTAGATTACTACGCTATACATTGTGACTTCAACTCTTTGTAAATACACAATTTTAATTAATAATATCCTACCAATTATTTATAAAATGTATTTTTTATTCAAACTCAATTATTCTATTTTATATAATTTATATGTTTTGAAATATTTTAGATTTAACATAAAAACTTAAAAGATGATAGGGTTATATAGTTCCAAACGTTGTTATCCTAGATTACAAACTTTATTCTCCAACATAGATTAACCTCTGATTTTTCATTTATGATACTAGAGATAAAAATATTTTAAACTCCTTTTATTTACAATAGTTTCATTAATTAAAAAATAATATTAAAATAGCAAAAACACATATTTTCTTATATTTTAAAATTTAGAAGATTAAACACTATTTTTTTTAACAACTTATTCTTGGAAAAAAACAAGTTCATACAAAAAACAATAATGGAAGATAAAAAAAAACTTGGATCCAACTCAAATATCATAAAAGGTAAATGCTAAAATAGAATTCTAATTAACCAATAGTTTAGTTACAAAAACTAGATTTTCTTTCAAAGTATATATATTTAGGATTTCCCGGCTGATTTTAATGGTTGTTTATCTGCAGTGGCAGTACGAACCCTCCATACCATATTGCATACCCCCTTGTACTGGTCGGTGTGGAGGTTTGTAATGACAGTGTATAGCCATGAAGAAAACATATATAACCATATTGGCATTACATATTTCATTATATTGGTAGTTCATATACCATGTACTTGCACTATATAGGTCCGTTACTGGCAGTTTTGACTATATATTTGTATATTTTTTATAATATGGATTGGTCTTACTTTTATCTAATGTAATTAAGAATTGTAGGACATAAATGATACGAGAGAGTATTCCTCTTTGCATTATAGTTTTTTTTACCACAAATGAATACAATACAGAAGAAGCATTCTAAGAGTAAGTTAAGAATATCATAGACGACAATAGGTTCACTGCTATAATAAGACATCAAGATTATGCGAAACATAGAAAGACTCCTAAAATTTTGTTCGAATGCGAGGTATTAGGATATTATAAAAGTTTGGTGGATCCAAATGATCTTAAGAGGAAGCGGGTTAGAACAAAGAAATATAGGTGTTATTTGGAGCTTAATGGAACTATGGTAGCTCCTGAATAAAGGTCCTTAAAGGTCAAAAACTGGATTCACAACCATGTTAATGCAAAAAATATTAGAAGGTCATTCATACCTGGGACACTTCAATAAAGAATAATTGGCATTTATACATAATAATTCATATATAGTGACTCATCGACGTGAAATTTATAGCGTAATGAGAAAGTTAAACACTAAAAATACATCGTCTATATGCATTGTATATAACGTACAACAAAAATAATGGAAATTAGAGAAAGTTAGCCGAGGACAATTTCAATACTTGTTAGGCAAACTAAAAATATTCAATTATTTCGAATGACATAGATCGAACAAAGATAAAAGTTATACCGTTACTAATATTTTATTTATATATTATGTTAGTATTCATTTATTACACACATTTCCAAAGGTGCTAACAATGGACAACAACTAGAATATTATAAGGTACGTGTCGTTGTTTGAGGTCAATACCGGTTTGACAATTAAAATTGGACATTATATGGTTTAAAACCGCTGATGGTAACTAGCGCAATTGAAGACGTGTTCGTAGTTTTGAAGTCGAGGTTGCTCAAGCTTCAAACTCAAAAACCACTTCCACATTTCCTCTTATTTAGCCCCCCGATCAGACTTATCCACAACAAGACAAAGGTGTCCTTGAACCTTCGAACAAAACAGTCCGATAAACTACTTATCTTCTAATGGGTGATGATTAGAGAAAAACGGATAAAGCAAAAGATAACACCCATAAAAGGAAAACATATCCTCAGCGGAATGAGATATGGTAGGTGAATACCAAAACGTCTCTGAGATGACTGATAGAGTTGGCTTTTATTGTTTGCTTTTTTGGAATGCAACTAACAAACACTAATAGGTTGTAGTGATTTGTGTGAACATTTGTTAGTGCATGAAGACTGTGATCCTCTTTTTTGGAATCCATTTTTTTACAGACTTTTAATCATATATACGATTCGCATCCAATTACCACTTGCAAACAGTTCGCATCGTACCCTGATATATTACTTGTTTATCAATATTACTGATTTCCATGCAATTCGCAACATACCATGCGATTTGCAACCCACTGAAAGTCCTGATATTTTTATGAAAGCACGCTTCGCAGCTTAGCATGCGATGTGTAAGCAAATATCAAGACTTTTGGTTCTCAATTCGCATCATATCATGCGATACACAAGCAACCAGAAGTCTTGATATTTGTTCTGGTCATAATTCGTAGCATAACATGCAATCCGTAGTTAATTAAAAAGTCCATGTATTTGTTTGAAAACTTAATTCGCAGCATATCATGCGGTTTGTGATATTTTGTTTGTTGATGCAATACTTTAGAGTTAAAGGCAATTCGCATTATAGCATGCGAATCGTAAGCAAATAAATAATGATAGTTGTTTGATATGATTTTATTAACGATACGCATCCTGGTGAAATTTCACACAAATAGCATGGAAACCTGATAGATGTTTGCAACATGATATCAATATATTGTACACATTCGCAATACTGGATGCGAATTTCATGCAACTCAAAACACTTAGCATTCATTTACTGTAATAAAAATAAAACAAAAAAAATGTGTACATGAACAAATAACTGTAAAAAAATTGTGCTTAAACTGGAACATCACAAGTCCTCCTGTTATGGCCTGATTTCGAACAACGGCCACACCTCAACTGCTTGGTTGAGATTTCTCCTCTAGATGGGATTCGCTTTTTCTTAGGCCTTCTAGAGCGTCTCTTAACGTTCGGAGGCAGAACTTCAACAAATGAAGGGTCGTTAGCGTTGGACCCTTCCCCGAAATCCATTATAGCAGGTATGCTGAAAGAGTAACTTTCCCTGTAATTTTTAACCGTAAAGAAGGGCTCTATTATGGTTAAGGGATCTTGGTCAGTATACTGTATTGTGGCTAAAGCGTGAGGACATGGAAAAGACTCTTGTTTCCATGATCCGCAAGAACATTTGAAATCCAACAGATTAACAACAGCCACAGACTTCGAACATGGCGGATGACAACTTACTTACTACCCAAGTTTAGCACATGTCAACATTCTGCTTTAGCTTCTTCTCATACTCGGGGACCAAATTAGTACTCCAGCTAAGAACCTCTTCGTATCTTCGTGAAACTTGAGTCATAAGCAAGCTCTAATCCAGTCAATAAACTCAACAATCGGTAGGCCACAACATTTTTTGATCTGATTGTTAAACGATTCTGCTGCAGTAGAAACCATAGAGCCGTATCGTTTCCCTTTTACTTAAGCATGTGCATACTTTTCCGGGGCTAAATTAGCAAGAAAAACACTCATTCTGTCACCACCTTCACATAGAAAAACTGTTAGTATATCTTTAAAAGCTCTCGACTAGGAGCATAAGCAAGACGATGGAAGAAACTCAACATCCTTTTTTTATAGTCTCTGTTAGTATGTTCCAGTTTTGCTTTCAAATTCTGCATGAAATGGAGATAACAGTACGCATGATAGTAGTTTGGATACAAGACAGAAACAGCATTAACGATACCAGAATGACGGTCTGGAATAAATGTAATCTGGTGATCCAAAAAATGTGGTTTCAAACACCCCAAAAACCACATCCAATTGTCTCAATCTTCAATGTTAACTATACCAACAGCAACAGAGAATAGTCCTGGAAAAAGGCAGATCAAATGAATAATACAACAGTACTCAAACGTTTAAAAAATGTAAACATTTCGCATGCTGTCCTGAGAGTTGTTCTCAAAATGACGATGCAAACTGTGTACAAGCATAAGCTGCGAATTAATCACAGTTTTAAACACTACTTAATTCGCAGTCTCTAATGCGAATCGTTCTGAAATATCAGGATTCCAACAACAATGGTGTGCATATATAGGATGCGAACTGTTGCCCAAAATTTCATCGCCTAATTCGCATCATCTATTGCGAAATGTCATCAACTAAAAAACACTGCCTAATTCGCAACCTCAGATGCGAATCGTTCTCAAATATCAGGATTCCATGACAATGGTGTGCAAATATAAGATGCAAAATGTTGCCCAAAATTTCAAACAAAACATCATAACACATTCAGATTAACTAGTTAAATGTAACTAACTGTTGTTGCCGTCATTTGCTACGGCATTAAGCAAGATACCCTTATACTTTCCATATAAGTGGGTTCCATCGATAAACAACATTGGACGACATGAATGAAAACCCTGAAGGGACGAACCGAATGCTACAAAACAACGCTTGAATCAGTTTCCAGCTGATAACTCTAACTGGCGGTCTAAAGTAATATCCCGGCTCTTCAATCATTTGAAGTATCCGCTTAGTAAACTAAAAGAACTTGAACTATCTCTGAAATCTCCCCTCATTGCCTTCTCTAAAGCATTCCATGACAAACGGTAAGATATGTCAAGACTGTAATTTTGTTTGACAGTCGATTGTATGGTTTTGGCTGTCAACGAATGGTAGGTACGGAGAGAACCCTGAGTTTCCTCTACAATCAAATCTGATGTCAAATGCTTGTGCGACTTATGCTTCTGGGAGAAAACAGGACTGCAAGTATGGTGCGGAACATACTTCTTGATCGTCATCAAGACGATCCTGGAATCAATAGATGCATAAAGCCTCCATTTGCACCCGCTTGTGAACTTATTTTCACAATAAGCAATGATCTTGGTTGATGTGTTGTGCAGGTATTTGAAAGCAAAACCATGCTCTAAAGCAAACTTGCACAAAGATAACCTGAGACCTGCAGCACATTTTTCAAAAGCTTGACCCACCCCTGTAATAGTTTCAGCCCAACCAGCAGTAGCAACTTGTTTTTTTCTCTGATCAAAATTAACTAAACCGTTACTACTCTCCCCGCTAACTAGTTGATCAGGAGATGGTGCTCCCAAACTCAAGCTGCGCTCTTTACGCTTTACACCACAATCCTTACCATCAGAGCTCTTATCACCATAACTTTTTTCACCATAACACTTATCACCAGAACCCTTATCGAAGACGTGTTGTTCAATGAGAAAACTAATCCGTTTTAAACGCTCCAAATTAAGATATAACACCAACCCAAAAAAATCCTTCTGGTTATTAAAGAAACAATTATTGTGTTTTTTCCGCAAGAGTAGGTAATTAGGTAGTCACCTGTGACAAGCTCCTCCCATGTGTTCTCCACATAAGCTTGGATACTTTGAAAGCTTTCAAACTCCGTGAAAGGCACAATTGCGGTTTGATGACAATATTTAAAAATACAAACTCATGATTTGGTCATACCTTACCCTGCACCGAACAAGCTATTAGTTATTAATCCCAAAAAAAAGTGCATGTTATTTATTACTGCATCAAACATATCGCATTCTATCTTACAATTTGTGTATATCTATAAGCTGCGAACTGTGTACAATTCGCATCCTCTCCTGAGAGTTGTTTGTAAATCAACTAAAAAAAGTCCTGACATTTGTTTTGAAATACAATACTCAAAATTTCTACACAGTTCGCATCCTATCATGCAAATCGTAAAAAGTAACTAAAAATTCTTGAATTTGTTTTGAAATAAAATACTCAAAAGTTCTACACAATTCGCATCATATCATGCGAATTGTAAAAAGTAACTAAAAAGGTCCTGATATTTTGTTTTGAAATACAATACTTTATAGTTCTACACAGTTTGCATCCTATCATGCGAATCGTAAGAGCAACTAAAAAAGTCCTTGTATTCATTTGAAAATGCAATACTTTATAGTTTCACATAGTTCGCATAGTAGCATGCGAAACGTAAAAGTAACTAAAAAAATCCTGATATTTGTTTGAAAATGCAATACTTTAGAGTTCTACACAGTTCGCATCATAGCATGCGAAACGTAAAAGTAACTAACAATCCTAGTATTTGTTTGAAAATGCAATACTTTAGAGTTCCACACAGTTCGCAACCCATCCTGAGTTTTGTAAGCAACTAAGAGTCCTGATATATGTTTGAACATCCATACAATTCGCAACATATTTGTAAGCAAATTTTGAAATTCTTTCATGTAATTTGCACGTAACCATGCGAATTGGTAACACAATTAACATATTCCTCATTGAATACATCAAACAATTCACATCTTGCGTGGAACGCCTGGACAACTAAAACTCATAGTCTACACATGTTTAACGTCCGAAATAAAAATCTAATGCACTACAACATTAGTATATAACATCAGAAAACAAGGACATGAGTATATAAATACAAATATTACCAAAACAAGCACAGATCACTGGAACAAAAAAACAAAGAAAAGCTCGAAATCGGGCTATGGCGTCTTCCAACTGAGAAAACCAACAAATAACTTCGAAATCAGTAGGTAATTACAATTACCTGGAAGCAGCAACACGTTTACTTGTAAAACAGATTCCAAAAAGCACGATCAGTTCCTGTACGTGGAAGACAGTGGTTAGATAGGTTTTACACCACAACCTACATAAATAAATAGACTTTCTAACACTCCGATCACCGGAATTGTGCTTTCAATCGTGCTTTGTGGTGGTTCGTAGGGTTAGGTGGTTAGAGCGGCTAACAAATTCAAATCTTCAAAAAGCTAGAAAAAATAGAAAGAAAAGAGAAAGTTATGCTTATATAGTGGGTTAAGGGTAGTTAGGGTATTAAAGTAATATTAGGTAGTAAGTGACAATTAGGTAGTTGAGTTGGGTATTAAGTAACAATTGATCAAACCTTGGGTACTAGATGACAATTAAATAGTTGAGTGGGTACTTTAGGTGCAATTTCCCAAAACACACCGTAACAACAATTAATTTAAATAATGTTAAGTCAATATTAATAGTTTACCATCTTTATTATTATCTTTTATTAGTTTTTTTATATAATATTAACATGTATTATTATTTTTATAAAATCTTTTATTTTTATACTAACTAAGTATATTTATTTATTTCTTCATTGTTTTTCATTTTCCTTCTCTAACTTATTATACTTTAGAGTAACTAACATTTATTATTAATTTTGTTAAAAAAATATTTGATCTCAAATAATCTATTTAAAAGCAATATCAATTCAAACATCAATAAATCGACGATTGAACGATAGCAAAACTATGGGAACTGACCTGACAAAAATCATTCATCATTATCCCTAAGGATTCATTGCTGCGAATGCGTTCCATTTCTTCTTAATTTCATAAAAAATGAAAATCTGATAATCAAAACTGGAACATAATTGAAGAGTACGAGTTTTTTCTATTCGTATATGATCTGTGTTTCTATTCAATGTGGATTACTTCTCGCATTCTTTTTTCTAATTATTTTAAACCATTTTTCTATTAGAGATACACACGCGTTAGATAACCGTCCCTACCTGAGCACCCATTTGCCTTTAGCGTATTTTTTACTATTATTATTTAATCTTGCTGCTTTTTTAATATTAAAAAAATGTTTTTGACACGCCTAGTGAGTTTTAAATTATTATCTATTTATCAAATGTAACATTTTTAATTGTATTTTAAAAAAATAATGGCTATACACAATTTAAATAATGTTAACTAAATATCAATAGTTTACTATCATGTTATTTTTTCTATCATTAACCTCTATTATTATTTTTATATTTATACTATTTATTTACTTTTGCAGTGTCTCACATTTTTTCTAATTCATTATACTTTAGAGTACCTAACATTTATTATTAGTTTTGTTATGAAAAATTCTTCAATCTCAAATCATCTATTTAAAAGCAATATGGACTCAAACATCAATAAATCTACGATTGAACGATAACAAAAGTACGGGGACCGACCTGACACAACTCCTTCGATCTTTAATTCATAATCCTTAAGAATTCTTTATTATGAGTGCGTTTAATTTTTTCTTAATTTCATAAAAAAAGAACGGAAAATCGATAATAGATTTGCCTTTACACAAAATCTACGATAAAACGAAGAATGACAAAAAAAAATCAAAGCAATGATATTGATGGCTTCATGAATTCCAAGCATTCGATCATCACTAACTTCGCTTTATATAATCTTCTCACTCTCATTCATCTCCTCCTCTCAATTTTCCTGCCAATTGTTCCATTTCTCTTTATCTTCACTTATATTACTTTCTGAAAAAGAGATAGACCACGCGGTTAGATAAAAGTGTTTAGTAGTTCATCTACTTGTAATAAATCTTTATTTATTTATTTGTATATTTATTATATTTTAGAGTAAGTAGCATTTCTTGTTAATTTTATTAATAAAAAAATTTCGATATCAACTCATCTATTCAAAAGCAATATTGATTCAAACATCAATGAATCGACGATTAAACGATAACAAAAGTACAAGACTGACCTGCCACAACTCCTTGATCCTTAATTATTAATTCTTAAAGATTCCTGGTTGCAAAATACTTTCAATTTCTTATTAATCTCGTAAAAAGAAAGAACACAAAATTGATAATAGATTTTCCTTTACACAAGATCTAACATAAAACGAAGAAGAAAAAAAAAGCAAAAAATGATGTAGATTGTTTGATGAATAACATGCGATCATCACTGACTTTGCTTTATATAGCCTTCTCACTCTCCTTCGTGCCCTCTTCTCAATTTTTTCGTCAATTCTCTTCATCTTCACTCATATTACTTTCTGGAGAAGAGATACACTACACGGTTAGATAAAAATGTTTAGCAGTCCATCTTTATTTATTTATTTTAATGTTTTTTTTCTACTATTGTTTAGCAAGTTTTAGTAAATTTTAATTATAAATTTTAAATTATTATGTATTTATTTTTATACTAACTAAATAGTTTTTTAGCATTTTTTTTATTTCTCTTTTTAATTTTTTTATACCATAGAGTAACTAAGATATATTATAAATTTTATGAAGAAAAATTCTCCGATCTCAAATTATTTATTCGAAAGTAATATCGATTCAAACATCAATAAATCGACGATAAATGATAGCAAAAGTACTCGGTGTCAAAAGTATTTTCTTTCTAAAAAAGTATATCTTATTTTTCTTTCTGGTTCACCTTTTATACTAATTTATAGCAGTTACAACAATTAATACTAGAATATTTATTTTCCTAAAGTTGACGTAGACTAGTGACTATAATTGATTATCATATATATTATACTACAATATATATTAACTCAATATTTAACTAAATAAATTAGATATTAATCTAATTTATTTTCTGTAACACCATCCCTCAAATTGATGCTGCTAAGTCAACCAGTAACAATTTGCCAATAAGAAATTTATGCCGCTGACGAGTCATAGCTTTGGTGAAAATATCAGGCAATTGGAGATCAGAAGAGATGTGAGGAAGAGATATCACCCGTTTTTCCAAAGTATCTCGAATTGAATGACAATCAACTTCAATGTGTTTGGTGCGCTCATGAAAAACAAGATTGGAGGCAATCTGAATGACACTAGTGTTATCAGCATGAAGAGGGGTAGAAGTTGTTTGAGGAAATCTAACCTCCTCAAGAAGACCGCGTAGCCATACAATTTCTAAACAAACACTAGACATGGCACGATATTCAGCTTCGGTAGAGGATTTAGAAACATGATCTTGTTTCTTACACCTCCAAGAAATTAGAGCATCGCCTAAAAACATACACCAACCTATAGTAGATCGACGTGTATCTGGACATCCAGCCCAATCAGCATCACTATAGGAAACAAGTTGAAGAGATGAGCCAGCTGGAAAGAACAAACCACGAGTAGGCGAGCCTTGAAGATAGAATGATGCGTCGAACTGCAGGAAGGTGTAGATGTCGAGGAGAGAACATAAACTGGCTGACTTGATGAACAGCATAGGATATATCAGGGCACGTAGTTTTCAAGTAGATAAGACTCCCAACCAAGCGCCGATAAAGAGTAGAATCATCCAAAAGGTTCCTTTAATTTTTCCTAAATTTGACATTTACCTCTATGGGAGTATCAACTGAAGAAGCATCCTCCATATCAGCCAAAGTGATAAGATCTTGAATATACTTTTGTTGGTTCAAAAAAATACCATTAGCCCGACGATGAACTTCTAATCCTAAGAAGTGTGTAAGTTGGCCAACATCTTTCATATGGAAAGTTGCAAGTAACTGTTTTTGAAGCTTAGTAATCAAACTATAATCAGTACCAGTGATGATAATATCATCCACATAAACCAAGAGAAGGACTAAACCCGATGTAGATGTGTGGAAAAATAAAGAAGAATCATACTGACTTTGGGCAAAACTGAAAGAAAGAAGTGTACGACGAAACTTTTCAAACCAAACTCGAGATGCTTGTTTGAGCCCATACAAAGAACGCCTTAACTTACAGACATCATGAGGAGAAGAAGTACTCATACCAGATAAAAGCTTCATGTAAATCTCTTCTTAAAGATCTACATGAAGAAAAGCATTCTTAACATCCATTTGATGCAACGACCACGATTGTGAAGCAACAATAGCCAAAATACTTTGAACGGTGGTTATTTTGGCAACAGAAGAAAATATCTCCTCATAATCAATCCTATATTCTTGTTTATTACCCAGAGCTACAAGACGAGCTTTATATCACTCCAAAGAGCCATCAAAATGTAGTTTCATAGAGAAAACCCACTTACTCCCAATTATTTTAACTGTAGGAGGACAATGAACAATATCCCATGTATAATTCTCCTCAAGTGCTTGAAGTTCTACTTGCATTGTATTTTTCCAACACTCATGTTCCATGGCTTGTTTGTAGCTAGTGGGAATTGAAATACTGGATAAAGTAGTTACAAGAGAGACGGGGGAAGAAAAACCATACATATCAGGGGGGTCGAGAAGGACGAGCAGATCGACGAAGAGTTGTGGAATCAAGAGCAGGATCAGGTGTTGAGACAATATTAGAAGGGATCACAATAGTGGGACCAGACTCATCTCGATTACGTCGTCGATATACAAAACCAGGTTTAAATCTTTCTATAGATTTTGAAATATCAGAAAAACTTGGCATGAGAGATAAAGATGCAGGACGTGGATCAACATGAGATGGAAAAAAATATTGATTTTCAAAAAAAATCACATTCCTAGAAACCCGAAGATGACAAGCATGACGATCATAACAAACATAACCCTTATGAGGAATAGCATAACCAAGAAAAGCACATTTTACAGATTGAGCTGTAAGTTTATGATGTTCATGAGTAGGGAGGTGTACAAAACAAACACATCCAAAGGTACAAATATCAGAATATGAAGGAGAATGACCAAACAACTTATAAAAAGGAGAGGCGTGATTTAATGTAGGAGAAGGTAAGCGATTAATCAAAAAAACAGTCGTAGAAAGTGATTCACACCAAAAACAAGGAGGAACGGATGATTCAAGTAAAATAGTTCTTACCACATCAAGAAGATGACGATTTTTCCTCTCAGCCACACCGTTTTGTTGTGGTGTCGAAGGACAAGAACGCTGAGACAGAATCCCTTTATTTTGAAGAAATTTTTTAAACTCATGTGACATGTATTCACCCCCAAAATCAGATCATAAAACTTTTATATTGGCAGAAAATTGAGTGTCAAGATATGTAAGGAAGCGTTTAAAAACTGAAAAAAAAAACTTCAACTTTAGCCCGAATAAAGTAAACCCAAGTAAAACGACTAAAATCATCAATGAATATAACAAAATACTTGTAGTGTGCATGAGAAACAATGGGTGCAATCCCCCAAACATCACTATGAATAACATTAAAACATTGTGAAGCACGAGATGCATGATGAGGAAAAGGTAAAACCTTACTTTTACCAAGTTTGCATGATGTACAATCAAAAGAAAGATCATGAGAAGAACTTATTTTATTTACCAATAATCCAGAATGAACCAAAGTACGAAGGACATCAGAATGTGGATGACCTAGACGTCTATGCCACATTTGGTTTCGAGGACCAACAACATTACAAGCAAACGAAATTGAAAAACTAGGAATATCAGTGGAAGGAGACTTATATAATGGAAAGAGTCGTCCCACTTTAGGACCCTTCGCAATCATCTTTCGTGACACTTGATCATGCACAACACAACCAGAAGGAGAAAAAGTGACATGACAATTATTATCGGCCAATTGACCAACAGAAATAACATTTGTGAACAGGTCAGGAGACACAAAAACATTAGTGAATGTGGAAGAAAGATCACCAACAACACTAATAGGCACATAATGACCATCAGCAGTGTTAATTTTCAGATCTCCATCATATTTTTTAACATTAGACTGGGGAACAACGGTATTGGTCATATGGTTTGAGGCTCCAGAATCGAAATACCATGGTGTGGAATAATGTTTTGGATTACCTGAGAGTCCAAAAGCAGAAAAAGCAGAAATTATCATTTGTTGAACCATTTAAGGAGTGAGTGTGTTTGGATTTGTTGTTGGAGAATGAACATGAACAATCGGCGAGGTAGTAGGCAATGCAATAGAACAAACACTAGTGGAGGCATGATAAGCAGTACTTTGTCGTCGTTCAGGTCGAGTGGGACAAGCAGAGATGATGTGCCCTTGTTTCTTGCAGTAGTTGCAAACATTTTTGGGACAATCCCGAGCAATGTGGCCGAAAGAATTACAACTATAGCATTGGATGGCACGATGTCTCTATTTGTATTTCTCACTTGTGTTACATAAGCTACCGGAACCGGTGTACAGATACTAGCTTGATGTTCAATAGATGCCTGTGTTATTGTTCGCTGCTCCTCACGAATAAGTTCACCCAAACATGCATCCAGAGATGGTACAGGATGACGATTCATCAAATTAGACCGTGCGATGTCAAAATTCGTTCGTAGCTTCATCAAGAACCGATCTCGTCTGCTGATTGCATGCATTGTCTGGATAGCAGAAAGAGCTGAAGCAGGAATATCGACATAAATTATATCTGAATAATCTGCCCAAAGGTTTTGAAAACCTGAAAATATGCTTCAATGGAAAGACTTCCTTGAGTGTAATTAGCCAACTCATACTCCAATTGAAATCTTCTAGCAGAGTTGTTTTGATTATAAATTTTCTTTAGATAATTCTACATACCAACAACGGTCTTATAGGGCTTCAATGTGAGAACAAGATGAGGCTCGAGTGAACTAAGAATCCAAGTCATGATTCCAGCATCTTTTATTTACCACTTGGACAAAATATTAGCATCTAGAGGGGCAGGATCACTCCCATCAATATGACCCCATAATTCTTTTCCTTTCACATACAATTGAAATTGAAATTCCCAAGCATAATAATTTTTCCCCGTAAATTTAATATGAAACGGCTCGAATTTATCCAGTGACATGATGTAACCAAGAAAAACAGATCCACGAGAACAAAAATCTGAAATAAAACTAAACTCCCCGAATTCTCAAAAGAAAAAAAAATATCTCACTACCCAAATACTCTTGAAATTCAAAAAAAACCTCACCACCTAAAATACACGAAAAGCTTACCACCCAAAAAACTCTACAAAAAATCAATTGCGCTCTCATACCATGTCATAAGTATTTTCTTTCTCAAAAAGTATATCTTATTTATAACTCAGGCATCTATTGAACATCAAGCTAGTATATGTACTCCGGTTCCAGTAGCTTATGTAACACAAGCGAGAAATAAAAATAGAGAAATGCGTGCCATCCAATGCTATAGTTGTAATTCTTTCTGGTTCACCTTTTATACTAATTTATAGCAGTTACAACAATTAATACTAGAATCTTTATTTTTTTAAAGTTGAGGTAGACTAGTGACTATAATTGATTATAATATATATTATATTATAATATATATTAATTCAATCTTTGACAATTAATACTACAATATATATTAACAAAAAGAACATATAGCACCTAACACAACTTGATCTTTGATCCTTAATCTTAATCCTTAGGGGTTCCTTGCTGCAAACTGTGTTCAATTTATTTTTAATCTCATAAAAAGAAGGAACAAAAAATTGATAATAGATTTCCCTTAGCACAAGATCTACTGTAAAACGAAGAAGAACAAAAAAAACTAAAAACTTATATTGATTACTTGATGAATTCCATGCAATGAGTCATAACTGGTTTCTCTTTATATAGCCTTCTCATTCTTCTTTCCCTCTTCTCTCATTCCCGCTAATTGTTCTCTTTTCCGCCAATTGTTCTCTCTCCCCCCTCTCTTCTCATTTTCCCGCCAATTGTTCTCTTTCCCGCCAATTGTTCTCTAATGGAGAAGAGATACACCACCCGGTTAAATGAAAGTTTAGCAATTCATATTTATTTATTATTAAATTTTACTACTTTTATCTATCAAAAACGTTTAGCAAGTCTTAGTAAATTTTATATTATTGTTTATTTAATTTTATTAATAAATATGTATTTCTTTTATTAAATTGATTTTTTAGTTAAAATTTTAAATTATATTCACTTACTTTTTTACTCTTCTTACACTCTTTTCTTATTTTGTTATATTTTAAAGTAACCAATGTTTCTTATTAATTTTTTATTTTTATACTAAGTAATTTTTTTTTGTATTTTTCCGTTTTCTCTTTCTAATTTTTTATTCTCTAGAGTAACTAACGTATATTATTAATTTTATTAAAAAAAAAATTCATATCTCAAATTTTCTGTTCAAAATAAATATTGATTCAAACATCAATAAATCAATGATTAAACGATAGTAAAATAATAATAGCATAATTAAATTATGAACCTATTGTATTCATAAATGTTTAGTCTTTCCGTATTTATTATATATATATATATATATATATATATATATATATATATATATATATATTCGTTAAAGAATATAAATAATAAATATGCAATAATAAAAGCATAATTAAAATTATGAATATATTGTATTTTTATCCGGATATTCTATACGCGAATATTGTCTTATCAAAAATGATACTGATTACTTGATAAATGACATGCAATTGATCATCACTATATATATAGCTTTCTAACTCGCCTTTATCCCATTTTCTTAATTTTCCTGCATCTTCACTCCTATTACTTTCTGGAGAAGAAGGGTTTAGCACTCCATCTACCTGAAACATATATTTATTTAATTATTTAATTTACTATTTTTTTTCTACCAGAAAAAATATTTAGCAAGCATTAATAAATTTTAAATTGTTATTCATTTACTTTTATTAATAAATAGGGAAATGACCACATAAGTACCTACTCAACAAATATACTAACATCTAATACCCAAACGAATTTATGCTTACTTAAAATCCAACTTATTAGAATAACTCCCACTCAATACTCAATTATTTTAATACACCTACTTACCCTCGACCAACTATATAAGCCTTTTTTAGAAGGAGTTGATTTTTTAACTCAATCAGATATTTTAAATATTTGAGTTTGTAACAAGCCGCCTTTCTCTGTACATACCCTAACCAAATACCCGATTTGTAAAACAAAATGGTTTTAAAAAAACCATTACGGTAAATCATTCTAGTCTACATGCGTTAACCAATTCTTTGCTCCAGGTCTTCGATCGATAGAGGTAACCAAATCTCTAGTTTCAGACCCCCGTCAGCCGCCTATCATTTATCAGACTTTTATTGTTGTTGTGGATATTGTTGTATTGAATTCAGGTTATTCTGTTTTTGACTAGTTTGTTTATGTTTCCAGGTGGTTTCATCGGCAACTATTGTTATCCAGGTGATTTTAAAGTTCGGGTGACAGTTCTTATTACGAAGACTATAGTGTTCTTTCTGTTTTTCTAAACTGATTTTGTAATAATAGGATTTCATGTATTTATGTTGATTGCTAAGTTACAAATGAAAGTAACGCATCTCTGCGACACAGTTTCTCTTTTTTGGGTGGGAACACCTCTCATTCTTGCTTTTTTTACCATGATAATGATTTTGATCAATTATAGTGGAAATAATGTTTAAAGAAGACCTGTAATAGACGAAAAGAAAGGAGTTGGTTATACAAGAAACGATTGCAGCCAAGTTTTAACAAGTATACAATAATAGTAAAAGGACGGATCAAGATTATATGACCTGACCAGAAGGGTAAACTTATACATTTTCCAATATTATGACCGAAATACAATCCGATGATCCCAATCTGATAAATGAAGCCACCGCCTCAATTTGATCATAAAAGTTATTCTTATAATTTTAAGGCTAAATTCTAAATCATCATACAAAGATGAATAAAACAAACATCAATTAACCTAATCTAGTATGTATTGCAAGGCTCTAAAACTTAGTTAGGGATTAGGGATAGACGTAGAGAGATGAATTAATTAAACATTAATCAATCGACAATTGAACGAGAGCAATAGGATCAAGATTATATGAGCAAGAGGGAGAAGTCATACATTTTCTAATATTATGACAGAATTACGATCATATGATTATTAGTTGATCCCAATTTGATGAATGAAAAGCCACTGCCTCAGGGTTGATCCTAAAAGCTATTCATATAATTCTATGGTTGAATTCTAAATCATCATACAGAGATGAATCAAACAAACATGAATCAACCTAATCTAATATGTATTACAAGGCTCTAAGACTTAGTTAGGGATAAACGTAGAGAGATGAATGGATCAAACATGACTCAATCGATAATGACTGGTTTGCCTTTATATAGGCTTCTCACTCTCCTTCGTTCCCTCTTCATAATTTTCAAACCAATTTCATTTTCTTTCGTCTTCACTCATAGGTATTACATTCTAGAGAAGAGACAGACCACGCATTAACTGTAAATCCTTATATATATATATATAATTTTACGGCTTTTTAATAACCAAACAAAAAATCTAAGTAAATTCTAAATTAATATTTATTTATTTTTATTAATAAATAGGTATCTTGTTTTTAATTACAATTTCAAATTATTATTTATTAATTTAATCGAACTAGAACTCTATAATCAAGAGTAGGACATAATGGAAGATTATTGAGGCTAGAACCTAGAATTAAGTTTAAAATCTGAACTGGTGAAAGCATCAAAGAATGAACTAGTATTCGTTAATCCATATTAATAGAAAAAAAAGGGTTTTAAAACCTACAAACTGTATAGAGAATGGTGAAAATATAAAGAAATTGTGAGAATTGTATGGCTTACCCAAGAACTGAACCGAAGGAATGCTCCACTGTAATTGACGGTTCCTAAGAAAGAGAGATCAGATATGAATAGAAAATAACGCGAGAGTACGAGATGTTTTATATAAAGAGAAGGAGGGAGAATGCGAAAAACTATATTTTCCGACCAATCTTTAATCCGTTTATGAGAAAACACCCAAGATCCAGAAGATCTAAAGCAAGAATTTCCAAAAAATCCAAATCTCTAAAACCTGTCAATAATCTTGTCTTCAGATTTTACGATAACTTCTGCATAAGTGAAAGAGCATATGAGTACAGAGCTGCTGGATTGATAAGCAACGCTCCCCTCAGAATATCAACAAAGACCATTTATTACGGTAACTTCGATCCATCTAAAGTTCCTGATTTTTCACCTTCACCTAATAGTGAAGAGAGTCAATCTTCGAAAACTTGGACACCAAGAACCTCACAATCTACTCTTCGAATTTCAACTTCTCTTACCAAATCATCACCTCAAACTAGTTGTAAAGTTAGTCAATCTTCCTCAATACAATCCGAAGTGACCCCTTCATCTACTTTTCTTTCAAGAGCTCCTAGGAAAAGAACTTCCATAGCCATATGAGAAGATTCTAATGCTACACCAAACCTTTCTACTAACTCTCCTCCCCGAGGAAAATTGTTGATAAAATTACATTAACTCAACAAAATCCCTCGAATAATCCTCCACAACTGAGAGACGAGGCATCAGATGCGGAGGTTGATTCCGAAGCTACCCAATCAAACAACGAGGCTGATACTAATGATGAAACCTTGAAAGGATCTGAAGATGCCCCTCAGAAAAAGGTACGGAAGCTAAGAAAAAAGAAATACATAATCACGATATCCGATGAATAGAGAGCAACAATTGGTGAGACTCTAAGATCTCTCGACGCAAACTATATGGTTGCTTTAAAAAATATCAAATACATCTATTACAAAAATAATCAAGCATCGGATTTGAAAAAACAATGGGGAATGGGGGATAACATCACCCTTCGTCTTCCCAAAAGAGGTGAAACACCATTAGATTATAAGAAAAATGAGTTGGTAGTCTACCTAGAAATCATCAACTGGGGGCTTTGGTTTTTGTTGATATTCGTTGATTACTTCGAGCCCATAAATCCGTGCCCAACTCAAGTGATCCTAAATCAATTGTTCACTCTTCTATCTGTAATCATGGCCTCTCGCTTGTCCAAGATTCTGATCACCATTAAATATTTCATATCTTTAATAAAATTATCCAATGGACCAAAACTTCCATTCTATTATCTTACATTAGATGATAACTTAAAAATCATCGATGACCTTTTGAGAGCAGATGAATTCTGGAAGCAAAAGTTCATTTCATCTCTGGAGCATGGGAAAACGGTAAAAAGATATCCGAAGTCAATCCATCAAGACTAAACTTGTCTAGAAAAGCGGTCGTAAGTATTATGATACTATTCCTTTTATATTGAATTTTCTAACTATGGTTATCCTTATCCATTGCCAATCTATATGTTCTTATCAGAAATTCTGAGGCGCTATGCTATTCGTCGACCCAAAACCAAACAAATATTTGTCACACTTGCCACTTTGGCTGAAGCAGAATAGAACAATTCTTTTCATACAACCTTCGAACCAATCAATTTTCTAAATAGTCATTTGTTTCTAATCATACCTGGAGCCTCTCCTTCTGCAAATCTGATGGAACAACCCAACCTCGACAAGCTGTCGAAAGATTGGTCCACTCTGATTGTAAATTATTGTTACCCATACGCAACATATCTAACAATCATCTTCTTCAAAAGAAGAAAGTAAAAAAGAATAAAAAGGCAGTTAGTGCATCTGGTGCTATCCCTACAAATCCAAATCCCAAACGATTAAAAATAAAAATAAAAGAAGATGCTCTGTCAACCATCGAGGAAGAGACAGAAGAAGAACCATCTTCGAAAAAGAAGAAAACGGTTACACCTTCGATAAAGAAAAATTTACAACCATCAAAGATGTAGTATTTGATGATGATAAGGTCGTGACTGATGGGAATCAACAAAGTCCTCACCAAGAAAAGGAAGCAACTTATGAAGATGCTATAATCTTTGTCGAAGATAATCAAGATGATGATCACTTCGATCCCGATGGTTTCATCAATTTCAATGAATCACAAAAGCTATTGGAGAAGAGGATCCTGTCATTCAAGAAGTTCAAACTTGTTTTCATAATTTTGGTAGAAGATCTGCACCGTATACCTTTAAGGTATATCCAGAAATTGTTTCTCCTTCTGCTCTTACTACTTCTCTAGACCTCATCCCTTGTTTTAGTCCAATGGTTTTTCCTTCTATTCTACCAAACCTAGATGTTTTTGCTGCACTTCAGCCATTTTCTGATCTCGATACTGCTGTAAAAATGCTTACTCAACAAATCGAGGTTTCTCATGTTCATTTGAAACAACAAGCCAATGTTATGGTTTGTTATAAAGAAGTTGTTGATGCTGAGAAATAGTTGAGGGAAAAATTTCAAAATCATATAATAAATCAATTTCTCTGCTTCGAAATAGGAATATCTGAGCTTCTCCACGGACTCCTTTGTGTCAAAATCCATTCACGAGAACAACACCAAGTTGATAAATAAAAATTGATCGATTCACATCAAGAAAAGATAAATAAGCTCAAGGCTAAATACCTTGAAGACTTAACTGCTGAGAAAGAGAAGCTCGATAATCTTCAGACTTCTCTTACCACATGTGAAGCAGAAAAGAAAAATTTATCCGATGAGGTAGCCACACTGAAAGTTGATTTTAAAAAAGAAAAACAACTTGATATCACTGCTGCAGAAGATGAACGTTCGAAGGATATGTTAGCAGCCATCAACAATGGTAAAAAGGAGAATATCATCACCCTTCTTCGAGAAAATTCATGCTACATATCCTAAGATAGATCTTTTCAGCTTCTAGAATGATATTAATGTTGAAAGACTTCCCATTAAAGCCTTCGATCCTAAACCTAACACCTCTTCTGAAAAAGAATCATTCGAAGAGGAATCATCTGAATGACTTTATTATCCCTCGATTTCTTGTTATCTTTTTGCATTTGTCATGCTGAAACCAAAATCCTTGTACTCATCGAATTGAACTAAATGATAAAAAAAAATCTTGTATTTCATATTTGTCATCAAGTTATGCAATCCTTTATTTATGCTAATTATTCGAAGCTGAAACATAATGATATACTAAGTTATACTTGTAAAATGTAACTCCTTGAATATTATAGTGTATTAAATGAACGTGGCTCATCGAAAATCATAGTGCATTTTTTTAACATAGCACTTCGAAATCAACACAGTGCGTTTATTGAACGTAGCGCTTCGAAAATAACACAATGAATTTATTAAACGTAGCACTTCGAAAATAACACAATGCATTTCTTAAACGTAGCACTTCGAAAATAACATAGTGCATTTTTTTGAACGTAGCACTTCGAAAATAATACAATACGTTTATTGAACGTAGCACTTCGAGAATAACATAGTGCGTCTATTGAACGTAGCACTTCAAACATGATTGTTTCTTTAAAAAGTATAATAAACACTTCAGAACATTCTACTCTTGATTAACCTCAAATATGATCAGTCTTTGATAAGTTATCAAAATAGTTTAAACAAGTACTCGTAAACCATCATTGACCAAAATTCTCTTTATTAATAATGTTGAATATGTACATAACGCCTCATTTAAACCTTTTTAGCCCAACAGGGTAGGAAAAAGTGCGTTATTCAACCAAAATAAACAAATTCAAAATACAATATGACTATTCCCAGTACAATTTCATATGTTGTATATTCCATGGATGTTGAAGCATCCTCCCTTGCATATTGAAAAAGCGATAAACCCTAGCTTTATCCTTTCAACAACCACATAAGTTCCTTCCCAATTTGGGGTTATTTTTCCGAGACTTTTCTCCTTGGTATGCAAAAATATTTTCCTTAACACTTCATAACCTGCTTTAAATTCCCGCCTTTTTACCCTCGAATTGTATCTATTCCTTATAAGAGTTTGATAATGGATCACATTTAAATGAGTTCGAACTTTTTTCATCAATCAGATCTAAATTTTCTCTTTTAGCTTCGTTATTAGATGTTTTAGAATATTGGGTTATTCTAAAAGATGACATCATAGATTCCACAGAGCTAACAGCATCCATTCTATATGCTAAAGCAAAAGGAGTTTCTTTTTTAGCTTCCCTAGGAGTAATTCGATAATTCCAAAGTACTTCTTGCAAATAATTTGGCAATTTCCATGCTGCCCCTGTCAAATTTTTCTTCAAACCATCTAAAATATTTATATATGTCACCTCGACTTGCCCATTGGCTTGAGGGTGAAAAGGTGTTGAAAAGCATTGTTGAATTCCTTTAATGCATAGAATGAAGTCATTTCTTTATTATTAAACTGAGGCCCATTATCTGTAGTAATTCTTTGAGGTACTCTGAAACGGCAGCAAATATTAATTACATGGAATTTGATTACGTGTTTTGTTTTCGTTCCAGATAACGGTTTTGCTTCTGCCCACTTCGTAAAATAATCTACCACTACAATTATCATTTTCTTCCTCCAGATGCCATCGATGCAATGATAAAAATACCGGAAATACGTCGGTCTTGAGAGAACAAAAGCCGAATAAACGTCAGTTGATGAAGGTTATGTCGGAAACACATCGGCGTAAGGGGTAAATTTTGGAGGCTATGGTTTTAGAGGCTCTGGCTCTTAAGACAATTTTGATGGTGTCTCTTATATCTTCACTCTTCGTATGAGTTAGAACATTAACACAAATCTTCAATCCTATAATTAAAATTACAATGTATATATATACACTGTGGCAATGTAAACCTAGCCCATATACAGACTAATATTAAATAACCGATATACATTTTAACACAACCATTATATATTTGATTTTAATTCTGACACTCTAACACGCAATAAAAATATCATGACTATAAGTTAAGTTAACGATCAATATGATCAAAGACCATAAAATTAATGTAATAAAAGCTCAATCTAATTTATCTTCACTGCAAAAAAATGTGTGGTAAGTTTTGTTAAACAAACTAAATGACAAATGATGAACAAATTATAAGATACCAGATCTACACGAACAAGGTGGTTGAATAAACTAAATAATTCCAACGTTAAATATAATACAACCAAAGTTATAAGATTAGGTAATTTTGGTATAGTTTCTCTTAAAAATAGGTTTTGTATGAGGTATTCTTTTAGAAAATAAGAAAAATAGTAAAATGACAAAGGTTATAACAATCTTTAATATAAAGTTTTTATAAAATGCAGTATTTGTAAAACAAAAAATAACAAGTATTAGAATAGAAAAGTACATTGCCGATGAGATAAATTTTATATAACAAACAAGATTGATAAAGAAAAAGCAAACATATATTGGTGTGGTTTATTTTCTTCTGAGGGTAAGTTTGTAATTTTTGTTTAGAATTGTGTGGAAGTTTGTGAGTATTTAATATTTGGGTAGAGTGTAGAGGGAGAATTAAGCAGCCTGGTTGTATTTAATTTTCATTACCCTCATTTAATGTTGGTGGTTGGGTATTTATACCCTTATATTTGGGCCTTATGGGCTTTCGGGTCGTGTTTAATGGACCCGGGTCAACTTTACGGACCCATAAGTTCTAAGTAGGAGAGCAGGCAGCTTAGTCAAGAAGTGATTAGGTTTTAAGTACTTTAGTTCTGTTCGAACAGTCCAATAGATAATGGTGTCCGAACTGCCCCTGTCCGGTTAGGTAGACATTATCCGAACTGACCCTGTCTATAGTGGTGACGGAATCCGGACTCATCATATATAAACTTATCAAACGTACAATATTAAGATTAAGTTTGAATAAAAAATGAAAAATTAACAAACTAACTCTACTTGGTAAAGACCAATGGTTCATAAAAATAGAACTAAAATACATGACATACATGGCTAAGAATATAGTCTACAAAAGAAAACTTGAAAATTAATTTTATTTATCTGTTGTGTTGTTTGGTGTGGATAATTTCTGATTAAAGGATATTTTGGGAAATAGTTTTAGGAATTTAATATAAATATTTAGAGAGATGAAAGATGTGTACTGTAAATAAAATTAGTTGGGGTATTTATACTTGTTTAGTGACTTGTGGGCCTTTCGCGTCGGATCATGGGTTTGCGTCAAGTTTAAAAACTCATAAGCCCAAGACAAGAAATGACTAGAAAGCTGATGAGTCAGAATCCACTTGGTTGTACTGTTCGGTGGGGCATGGTATTGGATATGTTCGAACTTCCCTTGGGATTTATGTAGTCCACCAGGTTGAACGAATGGGCATCAGAGAAATGGGGACTGGGTTTCCACAACTGTTTTACATCTGAAAACATGGTGAGGTCTCACCTATGGAATACTAGGGGAGTAGAGACCTTACTTGGGAGCAACTGACCACTCTTCCTCCATCAGATGTTATTCTAAAAAGGATTGAGGCTAAGGATGGAAAACTTTACTTGCCTTCCTGGAATAAAGCCCTTAGTCACTTGGGGAAGATCAAGAACAAGAAGAAGAAAGCTAAAGTCGAATCATCTCATCAAGTCTCCGAAGAGGTTGGTTCGAAGAATCAAGAAGGAATAAACACCTCTTTGTTAGAGGAAGTTGAAGCCACAGTAAAGAAAACTAGTGGATTGGATCATACACCCCATTTTACAAAGAAAGATCACAAGAAGCGTAAGAAGGGTAATGACCAAAGAGCTCTAAAGAAGAAGAAAACTAGCTAAGGGTCAGAGATAATACTTTTTCCTACTGAACTTCCTCCTCCTATTCCTATTGATCTTCCTTCACAATTAAATATTCCACCTAACCCTCCTTCTCTAATATTCCTACCAGTTGAACAACCATCTGCTGAAGGAGATATAAATCTGGATGAATTTCAAAACATGTACTTTAGTGATTTGGATAAAGATGCTTTCGAACGGACTTTTCCGCATGTCACTGTGGCCAATGCTGTAACGTATAATGGTGAATCATACGAGGTATCAAGTGAACAGGATACTCTGAGTCATTCTCTCTTGGGTTATATCCATCTGATAGTTGATCTAAAGAGGAAAGTCAGGGAACAAGCAAAGAAGATAACTTCCATAACCACAGAAAACAAGAGCTTGAAGAATAATTTCTCCACTGCTCAACAAAGGTTAGAAGCCTTAAACAAGGAGAAAGATGACTTGGCTACCAAACTACACTAATCCAAGAGTGCTCAAGAAGAGCTCCAGACTAAATATTCCAGACTGGAAACTTCTACCTCTACTGAGATCAAATCCTTGAAGGACCAACAAGCTACCAATTCCAACACTATCAATACTTTATCCGAAGAAAAAACTACTTTAGGGAAACTTCTCAAGGAGAAAGGAAGATGAGAATGCTTCTTTAGTAAGTAAACAAGCCCATGAGATAGTTGCAGGAATAGAGAAGTATGATGCCGGAGTGGTGGATTCTTTGGAGAAAAGAGATTACGGGGTCAAATCAGACATGGTTTTGATATTCCATGAAACCTTTCCTAAGAGAACCCTTGGTTCTTTGGAAATATGTACCATACGAGGAAATTTATTTTCATACTATGGTGGATGGTGATAAACATGGTTATTCGAGTGGAGAAGATTCTGATGAAGAAACTGGTGAAAATTCAAGCGCTGAACTCAAGAGTCCCAAGAGAGGTGAATGAGATGAAGAAACCAAAGGGAAAAAACCCTAAGGTTATAATGTTATTTTGTGTTTTAGAACTAAAGTCCTTGGACGGCCAAGGAATTTTGTAATGTTTTCGAATTCTTATTTTATGAACCAAAGTCCTTGGAAGGCCAAGGTATTTTATGAATTATGGGTCATACTTATTTCGATTAAGTTAAATATCACACCTTTCTTTTGTACGAACTTCATTGTCTTCTCATAGCTAACGTTTTAAGTTGTTTATTAATATTTCCGACCAAGGAATTTTGTAATGTTTACCCTTGTATCTTTTTGTTGGGTATTCGAAGAAGTATGTTGCGACTTTTTGCTGGTCCCAACAATATCCCGGGGGAGGAGAAGATGGTGTAGGATTCTGTGGATTATTTTCGTCTTCAAAGTCTCTCATAGCTACAAATGATTTTATTCTATGAGGATAATTTTGGAAAGAGTGAGTATCTGATTCAATTCAGGGTGTTTCTTTGTGAGAAATTCGAAGAGGCTTAGTGTTAACTATAGAAGATGTTTCTGATGCTCTTTGAGAAAATCTACTTTGTATCTCTTTGCGATTAGTTCAAGGAGGAATTGATGTGTTGCCAGAAAGTGTTGGTGAAATATTTTGAAGCGATGTTTGTTGAGGACATTTTGGTGAGCAGGTATCAAGAACTAGTTTGGATGAATTTTTTACTAGCACTAATCAATTATCTATTACACTTGCAGCACGATATTCAGCAGCTCTTTCACTAATACACAAATAGTCGTAGACCCAAAATGGGCTTTTTTAGTGGATGGTGATTTTTTCATAAACTAAAGTGAAAAAGAATCCTCAAATTAGTCTATAGAATGATGAAGGTGAATCGAGAAAATTGAGTTTTCCTGTGAAGATGGCGGTTGAATAAGGTTTTCACGTTACTTTCTCTTTCTCTCACTAGAAGTTGTATGTGAAGCAGAAATAACTAAGAGGGATACTTATAGAATTATAATGAGGGAGAAAGTGGGAAGAGAAGATGAAGAGTCGATGCGAGCTATTGGGTGGAAGGAGAAACGCCAAACGGTTGCCAGCTTAAGTATAATATTAAAAAAAAACACTTGATTCGATAAAACTTTGAGTATAATATTAAGAAGTCTAAATTCGATTCAAATTTAAATATAATATTATTCGAAGAGGATACGTGCATAAATAAACTATTTTGATGCAATGATGAGTGCTTTGCATTTGAGGCAACATAAAGTATGGTGATTTGTAGTTTAATATTACGCGGCTTCGAATATTGCTAGTTCTTATTCATCATTCTTCATAAGAACTAGGAGGCTACTGATAATGATACAAATTATCAGGGACTTAAAATAATAACATTAAGGTTGTAATAAATAAATTGCAAAGATATAAGATGAGATTAATATTATTTGTAAATATAAAGGACTTAACTACTTTTTGTAATCGAATCAGTTAAATTATTCTCATATAACCTATAAATAGGACTGGAGATAATGAATAAAGAGATCCCGACTTTATTTTTCTCAATTGAGTTCTACTTTTTGTTTCTCTCACTACAATACTTTCATTTACATTCTCTCTCTAGAAATACAATTCAAATTTTTATACTATAAATCCATAACACTTAACATATATAATCTTTTCCGTGTTATTTTGTACCTTTCTCGAACTTCTACCCGAAGGAGAGTCCGATGATCATTCGACCGTTTCTTAGAGCTTCGTATCCTAGAGTTCATCTTGTGATGGTGACCTCTTTCCGGGGAAGAAGATTCACCCGAGTCGTAAATAGAATCATCACTAGACTCTGAAGAATCATAGAGACGTCTAGTCTATATCTTCTTTTTAGTAACATAATGACATTAGTGTGTTTCCTCATCACGCTTATCGTTTAACCGTTAGCCATATTTAGTTTTATTTGCTTAAGAGGATTGCTCTGGAACCTCAAACCGGATCTTTTTAGTAACCATCATTGTATCTTTCTCATCGTTCAGCTTCGCTATGTCTTCCAACAGTTTCTTCAGTTGTGCAACTAGAGCTGCTTGTTTGAGCTAATTATTTGAGTTGCTCTTCAGCAAATTGATCGTTTTAGTGATGTTCTTCGAACTATTGTTCTTCAAGATGTTGCTCCTCGGATACAGCTCTTTTCATCAAGCTCTTAACCCTAGTTGAAGGCTCCTCTTGTGTATCAGTGTTCATCTCTCTTGAAAATTCTAACATACTTTGATTTTTTTTAAATTGGTTTTGGAAGTAGATTCCGGGTACCACAATTCTCCAACTATGGTCACCAATGATAGTTCCAGAGATATCCGGGGGAATAACGAGCTAAATATTTTTACGGGAGCATAATTCTAGAGAGAGAAACACAAGAATACGAGAGAGAATCTACCAAAAGTGAAAATAAAGCAATAATTGTTCACCATTTCCCAAAAAAGAAATATTCCTTTATATGGTAATGATGGTGGGCCTTAAGGGCTCATGGATATTTCACCCATTATTTCACTAATCTTAACCATATTTACTATTTATTACACGACATACCCTCAATCTTACACATTTGTTGGGGTTATTTTACAAGACTTATACAAATCCAAATTAACCCAATATTTTATCGATCTGCCCCGCGTTTAAGATAAATCTTACCCTTATCACTGGTATGCTTGTTAGGATCACTATACATCATATCATGTGTAGTGTGTTCATATCATGTGTAGTGTGTTCGATTTAGTAGATGTATATCATGCGTAGTGTGTTTGATTTAGTAGATGTATATCATGCATAGTGTGTTTGATTTAGTAGTAATTAATCAGTAGTATTTCTCGAGCCCAACTGTAGTTATCAACTTGTAGAAATAATCAGTAATTAAGAATTGTAGGACATAAATGATACGAGAGAGTATTCCTCTTTGGATTATAGTTTTTTTTACCACAAATGAATACAATACAGAAGAAGCATTATAAGAGTAAGTTAAGAATATCATAGACGACAATAGGTTCATTGCTATAATAAGACATCAAGATTATGCGAAACATAGAAAGACTCTTAAAATTTTGTTCGAATGCGAGGTATTAGGATATTATAAAAGTTTGGTGGATCCAAATGATCTTAAGAGGAAGCGGGTTAGAACAAAGAAATATAGGTGTTATTTGGAGCTTAATGGAACTATGGTAGCTCCTGAATAATGGTCCTTAAAGGTCAAAAACTGGATTCACAACCATGGTAATGCAAAAAATATTAGAAGGTCATTCATACCTGGGACACTTCAATAAAGAATAATTGGCATTTATACATAATAATTCATATATAGTGACTCATCGACGTGAAATTTATAGCGTAATGAGAAAGTTAAACACTAAAAATACATCGTCTATATGCATTGTATATAACGTACAACAAAAATAATGGAAATTAGAGAAAGTTAGCCGAGGACAATTTCAATACTTGTTAGACAAACTAAAAATATTCAATTATTTCGAATGACATGGATCGAATAAAGATAAAAGTTATACCGTTACTAATATTTTCTTTATATATTATGTTAGTATTCATTTATTACACACGTTTCCAAAGGTGCTAACAATGGACAACAACTAGAATATTATAAGGTACGTGTCGTTGTTTGAGGTCAATACCGGTTTGACAATTAAAATTGGACATTATATGGTTTAAAACCGCTGATGGTAACTAGCGCAATTGAAGACTTGTTCGTAGTTTTGAAGTCGAGGTTGCTCAAGCTTCAAACTCAAAAACCACTTCCACACTTCCTCATATTTAGCCCCCCGATCAGACTTATCCACAACAAGACAAAGGTGTCCTTGAACCTTCGAACAAAAAAGTCTGATAAACTACTTATCTTCTAATGGGTGATGATTAGAGAAAAACGGATAAAGCAAAAGATAACACCCATAAAAGGAAAACATATCCTCATCGGAAGGAGAAATGGTAGGTGAATACCAAAACGTCTCTGAGATGAATGCTCCCAAGGAAAATCCCGCAGTAGCTATGCAACAATGGTCAGATTACCCTAAGAAGGTTATCTTAAACCATATTGAGTATCCAAGTGCGCTCGTAGAACCACAACCTCTCCAGCCAGTCGGAGAAAAATGGAAACAACACATAGTTAATGAACTCTTCAACGCGGCCGGATGCCAAGATATTTCTCATGTCGATCAAAACAAAGGAGAGAACCAACAAAGCGCTAATACCCAAGAAAACATGGAAACTGAGCTTCACACCAAGAAGGAAAAAAAACTTTAAAGAGAAGAAAAATTAAATCCAATGTGGTCCCCTCAGAAATTGCTACGGTTGTTAACGACAACCTCCGCGATATAAAGAATAAACATCTCATCGCACTTCACAAGGTAAAATACCGGTACCTCCTAGAGTCCGATAAGGAAAAACCACAAGACTGGTGGGGTATCCCAAGCTTAATCACGATTCGGTTTCCTACGGTGGGAAAAATTGATTTGTCTGTTGAGAATGATGAGATAGTGCTCTTCACCAAAATACTAAATTATGGGCTTAAGTTTCTTCTAGACCCTGCTCTGGTCAAGTTCTTTGAGCTGGTGAACATATTCCTTAGTCAAGCCAAAACAAACTTATGATTTTCCTTGATAGCTTACATCATAAATTCGAGGCTCTATTGAATTGGAATCTACATAGAGCAGTTCGTGGGACTTACCATCATGTCAAAGAACCTCTACATCCTCTCATACCCGCTTAACTTAGGGAATAAGTTCAATTGATGATCTACTCGAGGCTCACAAGAAATAGAAGCATAGATTCTTTAACATTTTAGGGATCTCAGAGATACGGTTCAAGGCGCTAGTCGATAATCTGCACCGACTCTCTCTTAAGTGAAAGAGCAAAGGTAAATTACCTCTTCCAAACATTTTTTTACAAGTCCTTATATTTATCTTAGAGCAAATAAGGATGAACAGGTCTTTTGAATAACACAAAGAGGTTGTCGAGGATATTTTTACCCGGTTAAACACTTGTGCTAGAAAGACTTGGTCTAACCAATTTCATCTGTGTTTCTCCCCGTCCAACATAACAAACATCCACCTCTGGAGGGTTGATCTGAAAAAAATTATTTCTATAGATCAACTCATGAACCTTCATAGTGAAACCAAAACACTACAGAGGTTAGAGGCACCTGATGTACTGGTCTTTCTCCCTACTCGATCAAGGGCTCGAAGCCACCGAGTCCGCAAATATGATAAGAAAGATCCGGTAGAGAATAAGAAAGATAAGGTGGTATTTGAAGTTGTCATTGTGTAGAATGAGGTTATTATTGAAGGCATTGGCTCCAAGGGGCCATAAAAATCACTTCTCGAAAAAGAAACGCAACCGTGCAACCAATGCTGAGGGTGATAAGAGAGACCAAAAGAATTAACCTCCAGCAGATCTTGAAGCTGTTGAAGATAATCCACCGTCCTCTGATCGAGTTGAACAAGAAATTGAGCTGGAAATGGAATGTAAACTCGTGAAAGTGTAAGTAGTAACCAACAAAAACTTGTTAATAACATGATCCATTGAAAGACATAAAAAAATATTTTTGTTAGAAGGAACAATAACGAGGATAACAATATGAACACGAGATAAGACGGTTTACTGAAAATACTGACAATATTTGGTGAAAATGATACGGTTTATATTTTTTGGATTGGCACATCTTTTATTCTTTCATTTTCTACTATGACTTAGTTGATTAATTCTGGTAGAAATTATCTTATAAAGAAAATATAACAAACGAAAAGATGTTACTTAAAATCATTATAGTTAATATTTAATAAGTATACAAGAATTACAGACCATCAATTATCAATTGCTTCGATATATATAAATTTCTCGCTATCTTCTAGTCCATTTTACCGCCAATTTTACCATCTTCCTTCATCTTCAAGATTTTGTTTTATTATTCATTTATTTTACCATCGTTTACTCGTACCCGGCAGAATATATATATATATATATATATATATATATATATATATAATCGTAATATTCTTTTTAATCTATTTTATTGTTTTGGTTCATTTTTTTACATTTTTTATATATTCAATTATCTTATTTAAATTGTTGCTATTATTTTAAAATTATTACTTATACTTTCTTTTTATTACTTTAAAATTATTATGTATAATTTTATTATTAATATTTATTTATTTTATCAAATCTGTTTTTATTATGATTTATGATTTTGATTATATTGAGACACCAAAACATGATTTGACTCATATGATTATCATGAAATACTCGGGTTTGCTACATTAGTTTTTGGGTGTTAAAGTGGTTTCATCTTATAATGACATTTATATATTTTATAAAATATGTATCTAATTTATCTGAACTAGTGCAATTTTTGGATAACAGAATGACATACACTTCTCTTGAAACTAATACTCGATATACTCCTACTAAAGTTGTCTCTCAATCTGACCTAACTCTATATCGTACTCTTGTGGAGAGCTTGGTTTCACTTACACTTAATCAGTGGGATAAAGATCAGGTTCTTCCTGTAGTTAGTTAGTTTGTGAATTCTTATACTTTTGTCCACTCATGAACTAATCTTCGTAGCTTGCGATATCTTTATGACTCTCAATTCCAGAGTCTCTATTTGATATAGTCACATTCACTCGAACTGCATGTGTATAGTGATTATAATTGGGATATCGATCCTAATTATTGTAAATCGACCACTGGTTTCCGTATTTTCCTTGGAAATTCATTATTCTCGTGGAAAAGCAAGAAACATAATGTTTTTTTATAGATCTTCCATCAAGGTTGAGTATCGTGTTATGGTCTTGTCCACATGTGATATGTTTTGGTTACAGTGGTTTTGTGAACATATGAAGGTTAACATTAATCGACCCACATTCTTACATTTTGATATCAAAAGTGTCATGCATATTGTAAAGAATTATGTTTCTCATGACAGAACGAAGCACAATGAAATTTTTTGTCACTTTATTTTTCATCATCTTCAGCTTGCGATCATTTCACTTTCATATGTTCCATCAACTTTGCAGGTTTTTTATATCTTTACGAAAACTTATTTGGTATCACGGTTTTTGTGTATGGCAATTGTTGCATTGTAGAATTGAGGGAAGATGTTAGAATTATAGCCCATTAGATATCTGGTTCACTAATCCATTAGATTACTACACTATATATTGTGACTCAACTCTTTGTAAAATACACCATTTTAATTAATAATATCATACCAATTGTTTGTGGAATGTATTTTGTATATGAACTCAATTGTTCTATTTTGTATAACTTATATGTTTTTGAAATATTTTGGATTTAACATAAAAACTTAAAAATGATAGGGTTATATGGTTACAAACTTTATTATCCTAGATAATAATCTTTATTCTCCAACATAGTTTAACCTTATATTTTTCATTTATGATCCAAGTTAATATTTTCTAGAGATAAAAACATTTTCAACGTATTTTATTCATAATAGTGTCATTACCTAAAAATATATTATAGTATCATAAACACCTATTTTCTTATATTTATAAAATTTATAAAATTAAACACTACTTTTTTTTAAATAAAATCTTATTCTTGAAAAAAAAACTAGTTTATATAAAAACAAATCATGGAATACAAAAACTTGGATCCAACTCAAATATCGAAAAAGGTAAATGCTAAATAGAACTCTAATTTAACCAATAAATTAGTTATAAAAACTATATTTTCATTCACAATAGATAGATTAAGTATTTCTCGACCAATTTTAAGGCTTGTTCATTTGCAGTTCCAATACAAATCCTCCGCACTTGTAGTACATGTCCTCTTGTACTAGTCCGTACGGAGGGTTCGTAATGGAATTGCATAGCCCTTGAAGAAAACATATAGAACCATAGTAAAACTACATATTTCATTATATTGGTAGTACATATACCTAGTATTCGCACTGCATAGGCCCATTGCTGGCTATTTTGACTATATATTTGTTTAGTTTATTTATTATATGGATTGGTTTTAATTTTATCTAATGTAATTTAGAATTGTATGAGGGAAATGATACCAGAAAGTATTTCTTTTTGGATTATAGTTCTTATTTTGTACGACAAATGATATTATACGCAGGAAGCATTGTATGAGTGAATTAAGAATATTAGAGCCGACAACAAGTTCATTAATATAATAAGGCATCATGACAATGCAAAAAATAGAAAGGATTCTATAATTCCATTAGAATGTGAGTTATTAAAATATTATAAAAGTTTGGTGGATCCAAATTATCTTAACAGGAAGTCAGTTAGAAAAAAAAATGTAGATGCTCTTTGAAGCTTAATGGAACTATGATAGCTTCTGAAAAATGGTTCTTAGTGGTCAAATACTGGATTCACAATGATGGTAATGCAAAATAAATTAGAAGGTCATTCATACACAACACACTTCAATAAAAAAGAGTTGGGATTTGTACATTATTATTCGTAGACAAGTACTCATCTGGCTGAAATTTATAGCGGAGTGAAAGAGTTAAGCCCTAAAAATGCACAGTTTATACACATTGTATACATAGTACGACAAAAACTATAGAAATCGGAGAAAATTGGCCGATCACAAGTGCATTACTTATTAAGCGAACTAAAAAAGTTCAGTAATTTCAAATGATATAGATCGAACTAAGATAAAATAAATATCGTTACTAATATTGTATTTACACATTCTGTTAGTATTCATTTATTACGCATGTTTCCAAATATGTTAATAATGGATAACATCTAGAATATAATAAGGTAGGGGATGTCATTCTTTGAGGTCAATAAAGTAACCTATACCCATTTGACTTTCTATATCAGATTTATATTTATGTATGAGGAGGAAGTTGACAATTATAAGTGGGTATTAGATTGATTGCAATCACTAATGGTAAATAACAGAATTGAAGTATTGTTCGTAGTTTTGACAAATAAATACAAAATGTTGATTAATGCTCTCAAACAAAATGTACATGTTATGTTAATGGAATATTGATTAAAACATCATTGGGTGTACAAAGATAAACATGAAGGACGTCCCGTATGCAAGGGTACATTCTTGTTGTATCAGATTGCGTATTTTAGAAGAGCCGGGTTGGAATTTATTGATTATATCTCCCTGTAGAAGATATCAAGATATTCAAACTCGTAACAACGTGGTTGTCGGTCACGAAGTAACCGATTTAGACGAATTAGTTTAATATTTGTGCACATTTTTTTGGAATTATTAGTCATTGTAATGTACTTTCATTTAAAATTTATTTGTCTATTGTGTTCATTTTATGTTAGTGTCTAACGATTTGAAAAACATTAAACTTAAATCGATAATATTAAATTCAACACACTTCCTTACATTATGATAACAAAAGTTTCATACATATTGCAATTTTGTTTTTCATGAAAGGACTAAACACATTAATATTGACTTCACTCGTCACTATCTTTAATTCAGGGTCATCTCGCTCTTATATCTTCCATCAGGTTTGTATGTTGTTGATGGTGTGGATAAGTTTTGAACGAGGGTAATTTTGTCTGAAGTTTTGTGGTATTTCAAAGGTATTTAATGTTTAGTAGATTGTAGTGAGAGAGTTGAGTTGTCTGGTTGTATTTAATTCTCATTACCCTTCTTAAATGAAAGTGGTTGGGTATTTATACCCTTAACCTTGGGCCATATGGGCTTTCGGGTCGTGTTTATGGATTTGGGTCGAGTTCAAAGACCCATTAGTTTTAAGCAGGTAGGTAATTAGCTTAGTCATGAAGTGATTAAGTTTTTAATGGATTAGTTCAGTTCAGACGGTTTAGTAGGTGGATGTTGTCCGAATTGCCCCTGTCTGGTTCTAAAAAAGAGTGGTGATAAAATCCGGACTCATCAGTAGTCTCTTTTTTAGGTTGTGTTCGAAGGCCTTTGGCAAGACCTTAAAAACACTCTGTATGTGTTCATAACCATGTCCAGACAGATTTCAAACTATGTAATGACTTCACTCGGACTGAAAAAGTTCTTAGAAACTGAACAGTTTTTGCCAGAGATCGTGGGACACGTGTCTTTCTTTGATACGCCACATCAGTCGTTTTTTTCCTAGAACAGCGCTCCCACTTACTCCAAAAAGCAACCTCTTCATTTAATGTGGGTGACATCAGTGTCGTCTTTAATCATTACAATCCTTTCGAATTCTCCTAGGTATCGAAACATCTTTTGTACCTTTACTATAAATTAGTCCCTTTTCTACTGTTTTACCATCTTATTATCTTTGCTCTGTTAAACTTCAAAGCTTTCATCTCTCAAAAAACATTTCTTTTGGTGTGAGTTTATGTTCACAGCAAGAAACGCTTTAGTAAAAGGTGGGTGGCTCAATTTGTCAGAGTTGAAAAAAGCTCAAAAGGTTGAACGAGAAAGGCGCATTGCTGCAGGCCTCCCTGTTTCCCCTGGTGATAAATCGGAAACACCAAGTTCAGAGCCTGACCGGGGTTTTTCTAAAACTATGAGTGCTAAACCTAGGAGGTTGTTCTAGTCCAACCTTTCACCAATCGTTTCGGGCTCATCGGTCCAGGAATCAGAGCTTGTTGTTGAACCAGGGCAGGCAGTCACAAGCTTTAAGAAACCTTTCACATTCATTGCTATGGGATCGGATGCTGACACCTCTCCAGAGAAGTTAGTAGATCGGAGAAGAGGTCGTTTGGTGAAAGGGAAGGCTCCAAAAGCTACGTCTTCCAAATCTGGGGGTAAAAATACAAATACAGGGTCAGAAGCACCCATTAAGACTCCTAAGGACAAGTTGTACGGCCCGAAGGTATCTAGTTCAAGTCTCCGGAAAGAAACCACTGTATCTGAGCCTCAGCCGGAGTTCAGACTATAAGAAGTCAGTAATGCCCAACCATCCGGAGGGCCTGTTGAGCCAACCACTAGTTCCCCTCACCGAAAAACAACTGATAAACCTTCCAAAATAATGGAAGAAGTGCTGGAGGATTCTATTGAAGAAGCTCCTTTTGAGTCCGAAGTCTCCGGGCAAACAAGTGAGGGTGCTGCTGCTAAGAAAGACAAAGGCAAGGAGAAGTTATGCTTAAAACATCCGGATCTGCCGGAGAGCCTTGTGGGAAAAGTGGGACCTTGCTTCCACAAAGTAAGTGTCAAATACCTGCTAGCTTTGCAAAAACTTAATTATGCTTTCATCCACACAGCCGAACTGGGTCGTATGCGAACAAAATGGGGGATCCCGGAGAATGTCAAGGTGAGGATTCCGGTGGATCCGGAGACACCGATGGATTGCAAGCTCAGTGAGATAGTTTTTTTCACAGAGCTATTCAACTAGGGACTAAGGTTTCCCCTAGACCCAGAAATAGTCAAATACTTTCACCTCATCAAACTCTGCCCAAGCCAATTGAGCCCCAATGCATGGTATACTCTCATGGCCTGTATTATGGCCTCCAGGCTCTTCGGAATTCCTCTTCTAATGGAGCAGTTTGTAGTTGTGGCCAGCCTCTGCAGAAACCACCTTATCCCCTTCTATCACTTCAACATGAGTGATAATTACAAAATAGTAGACGACCTGCTTGAGTCGGAAAGGAATTGGAAGACTCAATTCTTGTTTGTTAGTGGCGCCTAGGAGAATGGGAGGAAAATTAAAACTGATGTCAACCCGAGTCTGCTTACCAGCAGATGGCGAAGTGATGGTAAGAATCTCATCTCATATTTCCATCTTTACTTATCACAAATTTGTTTGTCTAACTTGTCTTTTTTTTTTGGTAGTGCTGTCTAAGGACTTTAGTGACCACTTGAAGGCTGGGAAGATCACTTGCTCCAAGCTAAATGCTTGGACTGCTGAGAAGTGGGGAAATCGCTTCCACAATGCTTTTACCGGAGGCAATCTAACAAGGTCCTACCTTTGGAATACAACTGACCGGAGGGACTTATCTTGGGAGGAACTAACCACCCCACCCCTCCGGAAGTAATCCTCAGGAGGACAGATGCACCGGATGGGTCGTTGTATCTGCCCGGTAGAGTTAAAGCCCCAAGAAAGATGAAGGGCAAGAAAGGTAAAGGCAAGCAGAGTACGGTTAAAGCCAATCCTACCGAAGCAGAGGAAGCTGCCCCAACAAACCCAGAGGGGCCAGAACAAGGATAGATTGATGTTGCTCTTTTATAAGTAGTGGAGCATGAAAGTACTAGAGAAGTGGTTGGATCTCCCAAATCCTCAAAGGCTCCTAAGAACGATAGGAAAAGGGGACCGGAAGGCAAGGATAGGGAGGCCAAGAAGAAGAAAACCTTCAAGGGTGATAAAATTTCTCTTCAGAGCCTCTTCCTCCTGTTGACCCTACTGACTTTACTCAAGCAGAAGGGATCCCCGGTGACTTTCAAACCGGAGGGGGTGCAGGAGGGGATACCAGCATTGATGGCGTCGATATCAGTGGCCTTGAAGAGATTGGTCTCTACTTCAAAAACCTCCCTAAAGAAGATTTTGCTGGGCCATACCTCCCCCCCAAGTTCTTCGAACATCGTCACATTCAATGGTAAGTCTTTCTCTGTCTCGAGTGAAAGAGATGTCGTAACTCACTCCATATTAAGTAATATTCAGCTAGTGCTTAATTTGGAGAAGCAAGTACGAAGTCAGTCAACCATCATCAATGCCCTCAATTCTGACAAAGAGAAATTGTCTAGTGAACTCTTCACTGCCAATCAAAATGCTGATGCATTGAAGAGGGAAAATGAGGAGTTGAAGAAAAACCAGGAGGATTGGGCCACAAAGCTAGCCACTTCGGAAGCAAATATCAAAGAACTCCAATCAAAGCAATCTGACTTGAAGAGAGATCTCTCTTTTTCAAGAGAAGAGGTGAGGGCTAAGGATAAGGTCATTCACATTTTAACCAATGACAAGATCTCGCTCGAGGACTCGGTGTCCAAGGCTGCACAAGAGAAAGCTGGATTGTTAAAGGAGCAAGAGAGAACAATTGAAGCTAAGATTGACGCTTATACCAACAGAGTGATAGATACTCAGGGGGAAAAGTATGCCAAAGTGAAATCGGACATGGTCTTGCTCTTTCATGAGAAATTCCCGAAGAGGACGCTAGGAGATTTATGGACTTTTGTAGAGTATGAAGACCTCCCCTTTCACACGATGGCTGATGGTGACAAGCATGACTACTCCAGTGGTTTGGATGATACAACCGATGAAGAAGAGAACACCGGGGAGAGTCCGGATGAAGAAAATAACGACCCTAAGAAGAAGACTAGTAAGGCTGGGTCATCGAAGAAAGCTCAGTCTTGAAGTATTAATTATCTCTTTTTTTTAAATTTTTTGTGATTGAACCAAAGTCTTTGGATGGCCAAGGCATTTTTTGTAATCGTGTCCGGCTTCTATTTGGATAAACCTTTTTGTTTGAAAACTCAAAGTCCTTGGGTGGACAAGGCACTTCGTATGTCTTAATGGGCAATTTTACTTTGTACAGACTTGCATTTTTTTCATGTTTTCAGCTTCGGTGGCTAATGTTTAAACATCCTTTAGTTAGTTTGCTTGTATTTTAAAGTGAGAGTGTTTAAATTCTCCGATGACAAATGTTTAAGTAGTCATCACTCTATCAATTTAATTTGATCAATCTGACATTGATAGAAAATCTCAAAGAAAAAACCAACTGAAACACTCCGAATCTTTCAAGAAGGCATCGAATTTTATTGAAAAGCTAGAACACCTCATTAAAACCTCCCCGCGCCACTAGGAAAGGAAAGAGTATGCCCCCAAATATTTACATGAACTTTTAAACAAGTAAATATTTACACATCTTTCATTCCAAGTATAATCGGAGGTGCTCAACGTTCCAAGGATGATTCAAAACCCTTCTATCCTTGCCTTGAAGACGGTATGTCCCAGGCTTAAGCTTTTCACAGACCACACAGGGTCCTTCCCAAGTTGGAGCCAGCTTGCCGAACTGCTTCTCCTTAGTATGTAGGAAGACTTTCCTCAATACTTTATCGCCTGGCTGGAAATCTCTTCTTCTAACTTTGGAAGCAAACCTACTTCTCATCAGGCCTTGATAGTGTGTGGCTCTAAGGTGAGCCTTAACTCTTCTTTCCTCCATCAAGTCAAGTTGGCCTCTTACTGCCACTTCGTTAGCGTGTTCAGAGAAGTTATGAACTCGAAAAGAAGGAAGAGTAGCTTCTATGGGAGCTATGGCATCCATCCCATACATTAAAGCAAAGGGAGAATCTTGTGTTGCAGCCCCAGGAGTGGTTCAATAGGCCCATAATACTTCTTGTAGATAGTTTGGCCATTTTCCAGCAGCTCCTTCTAAATTCTTTTTAAGACCGGAAAAGATGGTCCTGTTGGCCACTTCGACTTGACCATTTTATTGTGGGTGGAAAGGAGAAGAGAAGCAATGTTGTATGCCTCTAGAGGTACAAAAATTCTCCATTTCTTTGTTGTCGAACTGTGGCCCATTGTTTGTGGTTATCTTTTTTGCAATTCCAAATGTGCAATAGATATTGGATAAGATGAATTTTATAACAGCTTTCGATGTTGTACCTGCCAATGGAGCTGCTTCTATCCACTTGGAGAAGTAATCAATAGCAACCATTATAGTTCTACACCCTCCGGATGGCATAGGTAGAGGCCCGACCAAATCCAGCCCCCAACGAGCAAAAGGTATTAGTTCAGAAATTGACTCTAAAGGGATAGCTGGGGGATGAATTTCATTGCTATATCTTTGGTATGGGTCACATTTTTTTACCAACTTCTTAGCATCTTGCATTATGGAGGGCCAGTAGTACCCAGCTAACAAAACTCTTCTTGTTAGGGCCCTGAATCCGTAGTGAGCTGATCCCTCACCATCATGTAGTTCGGAGATCACTACTTGGGACTCCTCAACCCCCAGACATCGTAGGAGAGGTTTACTATAGGAGTTTTTTATAAAGAACATCCCTTAGGATGACAAAACCATGAGCTTTGTATTTTGTTTTCTTGGCACTGCTTTCTCCGGAGGCAAGATAACATCTGAGAGATATTGAAGAATTGGAAATCTCTAATCTTGAGGTTTTTTTACTTGTATATTCAAGCTTTCTTCTTCCTTATCCGAATCGAGTTGAATAGATGGGCACTCTTGCACATGTATCCAAGGGTAGGACTCGTAGTAGGCTACAGTTGCTAAAGAGTCTGCTAGCGTATTTACCGTTCGGGGTACGTGCTCATATATGATGCTTTTGAAGTTAAGTGCCACTTATTTAAGGATGAACACGTATTTAATCAATTTCTCTTTCTTGGCTTCGGATTGACCTTACGCTTGATGGATAAGAATTTGAGATTCACTCATCAACCTGACCCTCTTAGCTCCATAGATGAGAGCTAACTTTAAACCTGCTATAGCAGCTTCATATTCAGATTCATTATTGGAAGCCATGAAGGCAAAACATATAGCTTGGTACATTCTGTCACCGTACTGAGAGGTTAAACATATCCCAACACCACATCCCATGGTACTTGATCCACCATCAGTCCGGACCTCCCAGCAGGCCTTTGCCTTTGTTTTTACCGAGCCTATTTATTGATAAAACTTATGTGGGCCCAATTTGTTTAGAAAAACACCCCATGGAGGAAGGACCCGAGTTGGACTGGGAAGACTTATCACCAGACTGACCCAAGTCCTTAGAGACTATTCCCAACCCACCTCCAAAGACAAACATGGACATTATAGACTTCGCAATTTCAAAACGGCTACTGGTGGGAAAGTTAGGGTTGCCAGACCGGTTACATATATCACCGTCAATTCCCTATTTCTCAACCCGATTTCCCGATTTGTTGCTACTCAAAGGTCTCACAATGCCTTCGATTCTAATTTTCCTTTCCTGGTTTCCTGGTTTACTGCTAGTTTTAGTTCGTGACTGAGAAGGGTTCTGAGCCTTAGAGGGTCCTTCACCGGTGACGAATTCTCACAACCAGTGGAGCAATAAAGAGCAGCTGATTGATGGGAAGGGTTTTCAGATCAAGTTGTGGAGCCTCCATTCCCAGAGAGATGACCACTCTTGATCGAAGACGACGACGCATACGAAAAGATAGGATTAATCCCTAGTAGTTCTAGTGATGATGGCAGAGTAAAAGCCTGCTAGATTGAGGCTAATAGAGGTTCGACTCGACAAGGGCTGCTCTGTCCCAATGCAACAGACAGAGATATTGAAGTTAGCAGTGGTTGACAAGGGAGCTCTTCAGTCGCAGCAACCAAATTGGCATAGAACCCTAATTCGGTGGAGGGAGGGTTAGTGGCTCTAGGAGAGATAATGGTATCATGAGGAGGTGGCCAGTTCCCAGAAGAAACGGTCGAGAAGATTACTTGAGGGAGTTCAGGGAGGATGGGCTCATTAGAATGTAAGTAATTTTGTATTTCACTCATAGGAGCTGACTGAAAAATAATATTCCCTTGGCCAGATTCCATATGGCGTCTGGCTATGGCTAGTGCATTTTTGACATTCGATTCATGCAGGGAGGATATTTGGTGAGTGGGTGGACTTGAGGGAACCAGGAGGGCCTGTTAGAGAGCTGTGAAGGTGGATGATGGATTGCTTGATGGGTCAGTGGAAGAGGGGAAAGCAGCAAGGGAGAAAGAAAAGCTAATTGTTCGAATGAGGGAGAAAGTTTCAGGAAGGCCAGTAGGCTTGGACGGTCTCAATGAGACAGAGGGATCCATCAGGTAATGCCTTAAATTTTTGGATGAATGAATGGTAATGCAGATTATGAGGGTTGCGTATAGAAGGTGAGTAGGGGTGTGATTAAATAGCCAGTGGTTTGATTGAGAGATGAGAGAAAGGTAGTAGGTCTGAATTGATCTGTAGGAAAAAAGGCTTCCATCCAGAGGAAGCAATGGCATAATGTAGTGAGGCCTAAGAGCAGACGGGTCTTAGATCCTAATCTAGGTATAGAAACATAGAGAAGAGGTAGCCTAAGTCTTGGTTTAGCACGAAGCGAGTAAAGTTTAAAAAAGTCAGGTTTACATTGAGGGGTGGGCAAAGGGGAAAAGAGGTTCTGTATTTTGTCAAATGTAGGAGAGCGGTGCTGGCAAGGATTTGGGCGTGCTTTTGAGAGCATTTGGACAGGAAGAGGAACTAAACTAAGGAACTGATTTCTAGTTATGCTAAGGTAACTAGAATAGAAACAGGAAAGCTGGTTGAAAAATCGTGGACAAAGAAAAGATAGATAGAAAGCCTTGAAGATCAAGGTGCTTAGACTAAAACAGAGGGTACGACAGATAACAGATAGAAGGATACGGAATATATATGATAACATTCTCTTATCCCAAGAATCCATTTCCAGTACCCAGATAGATCAACTAGTAGAGTCTACCTCAAGGAACAAGTTGTTGTCATTTATGTATGCTTTCTCTAGATATAATCAGATACAGATGTATCTGAATGATTAAGATCACACTACGTTCATCACCGAGAGGGGGCTTCATTGTTATAAGGTAATGTCATTTGGGATGAAGAATGTTGGTGCCACTTATCAACGACTGGTGACTAAAGCGTTTGTTAATCAGATCAGAAGAAACGTAGAAGTGTATATCGATGATATAATGGTTAAAATCCTTAAGGAGGAAGATCACATATCTGACCTCTAAGAAACATTTTCTAACTTGAAAGCCATAGATTTGAAGTTAAATCCTGATAAATGTACTTTTGGGGTTCGATATGGTAAATTTTGGGGTTATATTATCAGTGAAAGAGGAATTTAGGCTGACCCATATCAGTTAAATGCTTTGTTAGCCATGGATCCACTTAGGACTACTAAAGAAGTTCAGATACTGACTGGAAGATTAGCAGCATTGAACCGGTTTATTTCGAGATCATCATATAAATGTGCTTAATTTTTCCAAGTCTTAAGAAATGTTAAAGTCTTTAATTGGTCTCGTAAGTGTGACCAAGCTTTCCTTGAGATCAAGAGACACTTATCCTCACCCAAAACTTTAGTTAAACCTGTTAATGGGGAAAGGCTTTATATGTATTTAGCAATATCAGAATATACTGTAAGTGGCGTATTGGTTCGAAAAGTTGATAATTACCCCCGTCATGTTTATTATACAAGCAAGTGTTTGTTGGAAGTTGAGAAATAATTATTAAAATTGGAGAAATTATCTTTAGAATTGCTAATACCAGCTCGAAAGATGAGATATTACTTCCAAACACTTTCTATCACAGTTCGAACTTCTTTTTTATTTAAAAATATGCTACAAAAGGCTGACATATCGGGAAGAATGACTAAGTGATCAGTTGAGCTTGGAGATTATGATATTGACTTTTCCTCCTGGACTACAATCAAAGCTAGAGATATGACTGATATTTTAGTAGAATTTCACTCCAAAAGGCTTCGTGAAGAAGCTCGAAACAATAAGACGAAGAAAGAATGGGTGATCCAAACTGATGGTGAATCTAGTTAATGGGATATGGAGCTGGAATTTGTCTAATCTCTCCCTAGGGTGATTTTTATGTATCAAGCTATACGTTTTGGCTTCAAAGCATCTAATAATGATTCAGAACATGAGGCAGCAATAACTAGACTAAGGCTAGCTCAAATATGCAGTACCAAGAAAGTCTGATTGATAAGTGATTCTCAATTACTCGTCCATCAAGCTCTGGGGCAATCTGAAACTAGAAAATATCACTTGACAAAGTACTCAGAGGTATTAACAGAGGTTATAATTAGTTTTAAACATGTTGAATATGAACATGTTTCAAGGTCATAAAGTTCTATGGTTGATTCCTTAGCCACCATAACTTACTCTGAAGCATATCCTTGGATCCTAGTGCAAGAGTGTCCTTCTATATCCACAACCACATAAATAAAGGGTGAAGTGGAAGAAAGTATACATGTATTAAATACACTATCTAAAAATTGGAGAAATAATTTTCAAGAATTTGTCATCAATGGTGTTTTACCTTCAGATAAGGTTTTGGCCAAAAAAATCAAGTATAAAGCTCGTGGATCTGTAGTTTTGAGTGAAGTTCTTTATAAAAAATCTTTGAGTAGGCCTTTGCTGCGTTGCCTCGGACCCAATGAATCTCAAAGTGTTTTATAAGAACTACATGATGGTGAAGGGTCAACACATTGTGGTTATAAAGCTCTAACTAGAAAATTATTATGAACAAGATACTATTGGCCTACCATTATGACAGATGCTAAAGATTTGGGGAAAATATATGATCCTTGTCAAAGATATAGAAATGGGATCCATGTGCTGGTAGTCCTCATGGAATCCGTATCCGAACTAATACCCTTTGATATATGGGGACATGACCTGTTCGGACCCCTTCCGATGGCTTTTGGGGGTTACCGAACCATAGTGGCAATAGATTATTTCTCCAAGTGGGTGGAAGTTGCACCTTTCTCTGGAACAACTTCTAAAGAAGTGATTAATTTTTTCCTCTCCAACATAGGCTGCCGATTTGGCATCCCTAAGCGCATCACTACCGATGATAGTTCTCAATTTGACAACAAAGATATGGGTAAATTTTGTAGATCACGAGTAATTCAACATTGTTTGTCTTCTCCTTTTCATCATCAAGCCAATGAACAAGTTGAAGTGGCAAATCGAACAATTTTAAAGGGTTTGATTTTTTTTACAACGGAGCAGTTGGGAAATGGCCAAGCTACTTACAAGAGGTACTATGAGCATACCAAACCACTCATCATACCACTACTTAAGGGTCTCCATTCGCTCTAGTTTATGGGATATATGCAATTTCACCTATCGAAACTACTCTTCCTTCTTTCAAAATTCAAAATTATTCTGAAGAGCAGAATGAGGTCGTTGTCAGGGCTCACTTGGATTTGACCTTTATGTTTCTTACATGTAGAGGATTTGAGGAATCTTTGATTTCCCCTATAGTAGCTGCTACAACTTCCAAGAGCGCTGCATATATTTCATCTGGAGGTCCTATACTTCCAACCTCAAGAATAACTTGAGGTGGTGCCTCTTTTTTTTCCTATTTATTTGTCATCTTTTGCTTTTTAATTTTATCAAGGTGACTAAGAGATCTGTTTCTAGCTGGTAGGAATAGCTTGCCATCAACTTCGTTAGTCCTCTTAAAATTTTAAGAAGATGGAGGAGGAGTATTGAGTTGTTCCAATGAGAGTGCACAAATCGGATTTGTCCTCCATAGGTGAGCCCTCACCCTATTTCCTGCAGTAAAAGAGTTATGGAACTTATTCGACCACTTTTCAGCTCCTCACAGATGTAGCTTGGTGAAAGTGTATTTTCCATCTTCAAGATGTTGTGAGAATAACTTCGAGAAGACTATAAAAGAAATCCGAAGTGAAAATCGATGTTTAAACTTGACAAAATATTTTTTTTAAAAGAAGAGAGATACTTACATGAAGACTTCCAGTATTTTGTAAGCATACTTGGGTTATCCAGAGAGGTAATTGTTCTCACATTCTCCCAGGCACCACTAATGTAGAGAAACTAGTTAAATATGAATCGTAAATTTTGAATTGGTTAAATATGAATTGTGAATCATTTTTTAAATACAAAATGTGAATCATGGGCTACATGCGAACTGAGAGTTAATATTGAATGCAAACTAAGAATGACAGGTTAAATGCGAAATTAGAATCATGGGTTAAATGTAAATTGTGAATCATTGGCTAAATGTTAATCACAAATCATGGGTTAAATGCAAACTATGAATTAGGATTTAAATCATCTCGTTAAAATAAAAATCTAAAATAGTTCAAAAAATATCATCTATTGTTCTAGTTTTACTTATCTTAAAAAACAAAACTAATAGTGTTTTTGAATATTTTTTCCGAGATACATTTTAAAAGATACATACTCTAAAAAAATTAATAAAAAAAGATAGACACGATTTTTTAAAATAATCCTAATTATATTCACCAAGTAGATTTTTTCTTTTAATGCTTGAAGAACAATAAAGGGAAAATGTGATTCCGACATATACCCTACCAATTGTAATAGAGAAAAACTGCAAGGGAAATAAAATTCATCTTAGTAGGAGGTACACATCATGTGGATGTTTTAATTTTCATTTTTGACAAGAAAAATTCAACAGATTGACAAAATTAAAAGTTCTACAAAAAAATTCAAACCAATTGACAATGCAATTCACTCTTAAGAGGCACCAAAACAATAAGAATTCAAACTAAAAATACATCATCATAATTGGCATTTTACATTTACTAAAATCTTAACATATACATGATTTGAAGATATGTAGGATTTAAACAATCATAAAGAATTACCGGCTCACCAAAATATACAACAAGCAAAAAGCAAAGCAAAAAGAAAATGAAACATATTATGATCAAACGATAGGTTACAATGTAACTGAAAAACCAAAAGTAAAATAAAAATCTAAAATATTTATATCGTTATTGATGGTTTTAGAAATATTTGGCGGGATAATGGGTCGAAGAAATTTTCTAGAGTACAATTTTATAGAGAAACACACAAGAATTCTAAAGAGAGAAACTTCCAAAAGTGGAAGTAAAATAATAATTGTTCACCCTTCCCCCAAAAGGGAATGTTGGTGGTTGGTCCACTCATGATTATTTCACCATATTATTCTACTAATCTTAACCATATTTGGTACTTATTACATAAAATACCCTTACTATTACACATTTATTAGGCCTATTATATAAAACCAAATTAACCCAATATTTCCCGCCTGGTCCACATGTCGAATAAATCTTACCTTTATCAATAGCCTCACGTGCTCTTGAAACAAATTCCACTTTGGTACTTATTACATAAAATACCCTTACTATTACACATTTATTAGGCCTATTATATAAAACCAAATTAACCCAATACTTCCCGACCGGTTCCCGCCCGGTCCACATGTCGAATAAATCTTACCTTTATCAATAGCCCCCCTATGCACGTGCTCTTGAAAAAATTTCCACTTCCCCATGCGCGTGCTTTTGAAAGCATATGAGAGGGGTTATGAAACCTTTCCATTTCTTTAGGTTTATATAACCGTTGAAGACTCAATAGTTCCTATATAAATAAATGTCCCTTCTCGCAATCCTCAGTTGTTTACTTTTTAGAGACAAAGAGAAGATCTTTGTAGAGAGAGAAAGTAGATTCGTTCTTTGCCTTCGTGAGAAATATGTTGTGATCATCTAGCCATCGCAAGGCCTTAATGTAGTGTTTTTCTCCTCAGATATCCATCATTCATGTCGAAGAAATTAACTACCCTATATTGGTACTTGATATCCGAAAAAGAAAAAACATAAAAGAGTCACTGAGATAGTGGATGAAAATCATGTGCGGTACTATATAAGCTAAAAAATCCATTAGTCTTTGGCCATCGACGAAAAAACAAGCTGAGGCTGCTCAAGCTCTAAACTCAAAAACCACTTCCATAGTTTTTAATGTTCAGCCGCTTGGTCAGACTTGTTTGGAGCAAGACATAGGTGACATTGAAACTTCGAACAAAATGGTCCAATAAAAAACTTATCTTTCAATGGGCGACGATCAGAGAAAAACTGATAAAGTAGAAGATAGCGCGATAAAGGAAAATATATCATCGTCCGAAGGAAAAATGGTACGTTGAGACCAAAAATGCCTTCGAGATGAATCCTCCCAACATTAATTCTGCAATAGCTACAAAAAAAGATCATATGCCCCTCATGAGATTTACCTAAACCGTATCGAGACTTTATTTGTGACCGTAGAGCCACAAATTCTCCAGCCAGTCAAAGAAAAAAAGGCGAAAACACATGGTTGATGAACCCTTCGACGAGGCCGAAGGAAAAGATCTGGTCATTTGATCCACAAAAAATCACACAACCAAGAAGGTATTGACACCCAAGAAAACATGGAAACTGAGATTTCTGCCAAAAAGAAACATTTTGACCTTGAGTAGGAGCATGTCATGTTATTATCTGCAAAAAAATATGTCCTCGTCTGCGACACCGTTTCTTTTTTTAGGTGGGAACATCTTTTTTCTTTATTTTTCTATCATGACTTGATTGCTCAATTCTATTTTAAAAATTATCTTCTAAAATAATTACAAGTATTACCGATAATCAATTAAAATTTGCTTCTGATCAGTTCGGATATTACTATAAGCATATCACCAGTGATTCTGATATTATCCAAAGGGCATTTCAGACATATAAAAAAAAGTCAATAGATGAACAGTAGCTAGAGTGGAACAATGACTCAACTATGTGCCTAACACCTCATTTCTTGGGCTTGGGGGCCCATGTGATTGACCCAACTATAACATCCGACCCGCAAAGCCCATTGGTCAGATAAAAATAGTATAAATATAAGAACGCACCTCCTTTCTCTCACAACCTCTTACAAAAATACTTAATATTAACCAAAAAAAGTTTAAAACCCAATTTTACCCTTGAACCAAGTTTTACTATCACCAACTTAAGTTTATATAACTTTTTCACCATTGAAAAAATACAACTAAAGATACATGACATACATAACTAAGAAGATAGTCTACGAAAGAAAACATGAAAATTAGATTTAAACAATTATTAAAATATTTATTTTATCGTTTTATGGATTCAAAGAATAAAAAAATGTAGCCGGAAAGTGAAGAAACATTTAACAAAAGTCCGAATAATATACTTCAAAAGTTCAAAGACTATTATAAAGCAATTGAATACATCAAAACTTCTTAGTTAGTGTTTTACATCGATAAGTTTATCGCGTGAAAAACGAAGAAGTTCATGCATTTTGGAAACACGAACACTAATCACACAGAGAGCGCTTATTCAAACCTAAAGGGTTCTGTCGCTACAAACAAACTTAACTTTGGTTTTTTTGGGGCAATGTGAATTCTTTAATCGAAATGTAACATATAGCAATTAAAACATCATTTGAAAATAGTCCATTTATAACACAACATTAATTTAGTTATAAGTTGTTCAACAATATTATAAGTTGTTCAACAATATTAATGGTAATGTATCTAACACTGCTTTATGCCTTGTTTCAAAGGAATTAGATAGTTTTAAAACATGAAAGTTACGGATACACATTGCAGCTGTAATATAAGAACTACGCAAAGTATTTTCTTCCTATTTGTTTTTAATATGGTTTATGTATTTTGGAATGCTTTTTTGCATTCGAATTTTTTTTTCTAATTTATGTTTTGAAACTTGTAGGTTATAATATTATAATTTAAAAAAATAATGACACTAGATTATATGATTTTTTATTGTGTTGGTAGATAAAAGATTTAAAACTTCAATGCATAATTTTATGAATTGATTAATTTTTCAAAAACAAATTGGTAAAAACAAATAATTGAAAAACTATAGAAGATTTTCTTTAAATTTTTTTATTTACATTAGTTAATTACTATACAATTTTTCTCGGCAAATAAATTACAAAGATTTTAAGAGGAAATATCTTGAACAGTAAGAAATACCAATCCAATGATAGGTTACTAAGTAAGTATCTGGGAAAACCAAAATACAAAATCCGAATTAAATGATAACTTACTAAGTAAGCAACTGGAAAAACCAAACACAAATCTAAATTAAATTATTTATATATTTATTATCACGAAATCTCTATTCAACTTTACAACTCATTTGTTATTTGTTAGAGATCAATCTTAATAGTCAAATGATTTACAGCTCTAAAAATCGTTAATTCATTAGAGCAATCCAATTGTATACAATAAACCTATTATATTCAAATTCAATAATGAATATCACGAAAAAAACAAAGCCAACTCTTCGAATTCTCAATAACAAAGAGCTCTATTTGGTCGGAAGAAATCGAAAGAGCTGTCGCAACAACGGCTAGCCAAATTAAAATTGTTATACCCACAATCAATCTCATCAATCATCGCGCCTTTTGGATCAGACAAGCTATTCCCAATTGCATAATCATCATCATTCTCATTATGTTGCAAAAAATTATGTTTTTCATGAGAGGACGGAACACATTAATATTGAGTTGTCACTTCGCTCGTCATCAATTTCATTTCGGGGTGATCTCGCTTTCATATGTTACATCAGATTCGTAGGTTGTTGATAACTTCGCGAAGACTAAATCGGTATTTCAAACCCTCCCTGCTTATTATTATTGGACTGTGAATTTCACGGAGGATGTTAGTGTTATAAACCATTAGATATTTGGCCACTAGTTCAATAGATTATTATTCTATATATTGCGATTTAATTTTTTTAAATACACTATTATAACTAATAATATATTACCATTTTTTTCCTCCTATTTTTTAAATATGGTTTATGTATTTTGGAATATATTTTGCATTCGAAATCAATTTTTCTAATTTTGTAATTTAGAGAATTTAAGATTTATGGTTTAAAAATTTTAGGTTATAATATTAGAATTTAAAAAAAATGATGATAGGTTATATGGTTTTTTAATTGTGATAGTAAGCGAAAGATTTAAATCTTCATCGCATACTTTTATATAAAGTGATTAATTTTTCAAAAGCGAATCGGTAAAAACAAACAAATAAAAAATCTTGCGATATAATTTTTTGTTTATTTGCTTTGGAATGTCACGAGAGCAGATCGATTACAAGGCGCTTTTTCAGAGCAAATATCTAGCAAATTTGCATTTACAAGATGCAGTTGCTTAGTCCCCCATTCATTGTCTAGAGCCTCTTAAAAGCTGGTAAACTTTATAGGATTATTTCAACACTGACAATGTTTCTTATGTGCTTTGGGACGTCACAGGAGCAGACAGATTACAAGGCTTTTATAAGCAAATATCATAAACACTAGAAAATACCAATCCAATGATAGGTTACCAAGTAAGTTACCGGGAAAACCAAAACACAAATCCGGATTCCGGATTTGTATATGATTTAACCTTGAAGATAAGTGTATGGAATTTAACCTTGAGTATGAACAGGTACTATTTCCATATCTAATCTATCTAGTTCGCAGGCACATAACATCTATTGAACAGCAGTTTCTGTTGCAGGTCGAGATTAGGATTGTAGAATGTTTGATGTTGTACATCTGCGGCTAAAATGTACTGTTAGGGATGACTTTTGCAGGTTGCAGTCCCTCAAGGTTGGTAGGTTTGCTGCTACAATGCAGTGAACTTGGTTTGCAGGCCAATGATGTTATATGGTGAATGGACAGTAGACCTTTTTTTGGGTGTACAATTGAATTTATACAGGTATAAGTAATAAAGTATTCATATTATAGTCTGCTGAGAGTTCAATTGATGTTGTTTTAGAGGCATCTAGTGCTATTTTTGTGAAGATAGTGGTTTTTGGTAATGTTGTAGGCAGGAACCATGCTTGTACAAATGGGAGAAATGGGTATTAGATTAGAGGTCGGTCTCAGCATACTAATTTCTCAGCATACCAACCTTGAGGGACTGCAACCTGCAGAAGTCATCCCTAACAGTACATTTTAGCCGCAGATGTACAACATCAAGCATTCTACAATCCTAATCTCGACCTGCAACAGAAACTGCTGTTCAATAGATGTTATGTGCCTGCGAACTAGATAGATTAGATATGGAAATAGTACCTGTTCATACTCAAGGTAAAATTCCATACACGTATCATGATGAGATATGTGATTTGTATGTAATTTACATATGAAGATAAGTATGTGATTATAGTTGAAGGCAGAAGAGAATTTACAAGAATACCAACAGTGACAAGTGTAAAAATTAATCCTTCGTGTTGGCATTGCATTCACATGTTGAAACACATAACTCCTGACAATAGATTCAGTAGGTTACAATAGATTCAATATCGTATAAAACTATATAACTCGTCACAATAGACACAATACAATAAATCGGAAAACTAAAAATGTTATATCATATAAGTCTATAGAACTTGTGACAATGGACTCGATATAAATCTACATGAGACAGAACAATGCTTAGTAGTGACCAGATATCAATATTTGATTCAACTCCTTAAACCCAATAGAAATATCATGTGTTTTGATAAAATTGGAAATCCAATTGTCGGTTTCGCACTTCTTACGAACATCAGCCTTATATGCACCATCAATGTCTGCGAAAAAACCTCCTGCTTCGTTTTGGAGAAGATCTATACGCCAATCACCACTATTAATTTTACCAACAACTTCACTTCCATTAATAGTATCAGTATTAGCATCAACATCAGCATCAGCATCAGCGGGAGGATCTTTTTGCGGATCAGCTAAAGGAATGAGTTCTTGGGCCGTAAGAAGCTGAGACTGTGGAACACACTGGTCTAAACGTAGATCATGCTTGAGATTGGCTGGATCTTGATGAAGCGCTGGATTTTGATTTTGGTTACGAAATAAGTAGCTGGAAAAACCAAAACACACATCTGAATTAAATTGTTTATATATCTATTATCACATAATCTCTATTCGACTTTACAACTCATTTACGACTCATTTGTTACTTGTTACTGAGCAATCTCAATAGTCAACTGATTTACAGCTCTACAAAATTGTCAATTCACTGGAGCAATTTCAAATTGTGTAGGTAAACCTATTCTATTCAACTTCAATAATGAATATTCACGAAAAAACAAAGTCAACTCTTCTAACTCTCAATAACAAAGAGCTCTATTTGGTCGGAAGAAATCGAAAGAGCTGTCGCAGCAACGGCTAGCCAAATTAAGATTGTTATACCCACAATCAATCTCATCACTCATAGCGCCCTTTGGATCAGACAAGCTATTCCCAATTGCATAATCATCATCACCCAAGGCATCTATTTCCTTTTCCAGAAACTCCATGTACGGTTCAAGACCCTGCCCTTCATTACTACGACTGCTATTACCCGGTTCGCTCACACTTCCTTGTTGCCTGGTTTGTAAATCACCAGAGTCATAACATTCCTCTGAAAAATCCCTCTGGATATTAGCAACATTATCATACCCACGATCAATCTCATCAATCATAGAGCCCATTGGATCAGAGATTGCATTGTCATCATCACCCAAGGCATCTATTTCCTTTATCAGAGATTCCATGTACGGTTCACCACCTTGGCCCTCATTAGTATGACTGTTATTAACCGGTTCGTTCACACTTTCTTGTTGCCTGGTTTGTAAATCACCAAAGTCAGAAAATTCCTCAGCAAAATCGCTCTGGATATTAGCAAACACGAAATCCAGATCAAACCCTAGCTCTAGATCAAGATCTGTTTGAGTTTCAGCAGCTGGTGCAAGATGATCACCCAGGACATTGGCATTCTGATTCTGATTCTCAAGTGGTGATTGGGATTTCTTTAAATTTTACTTTTATAATATTTTAATTTTCCGTCTACATTCCACACGCAAACTAGTTTCGATTATATAATTTAATAAAAAAACTTTAAAACATACATCAATATCAAATCTAATTTTAGTCTTTTTTAAAATATACATAGGACGAGTGGTAGTACTACTTCATGAATTTTCAATGAGAAAAGACAATTATTTTGAAGGGTATTGAATATTTGTAGTGGCCAAATCATAACACCTTTCATATCAAATTCTCATTTTCATTTTTTTTCTTTACGAGCAAAAGTGCTGAAGGAGAAGTCAAATTCTGCATTTCACTCTGCCTCCTACTCTTAGACTTAGTAAGTATTATTTCTATAGTTGGTGTATCTTTTCTTTTTGTTTTCTTAACTTTTTTTTTGTTCTCTATAAATCTTAATTTCATTTTGGTACTCTATATATAAATGATAGATGATGGAGACTACAGATGATAGAAGATGAGCATAATTTTTAATTAACTTAATTTTATACAACTACATGTTCCAATACTATTATAATCCATTCCATCTCTAATCTTATAATCAAAATGAAAATAATTATAATTTTATTACATTTCATGCGATCGTGATTGTTACTATCGATTTTTTATCTTAAAATTTTAATAAAAATAACAAGTCAAACTAATTTTAACAAAAGAAAGGTGGGAACTAGTGCTAAAGTTTAACCAAGTCGAAAAGAAAAAAAAGCTGTATTAGAAAAGTATTGAATATAAAAAGACAATTTCAATAAGTCCACGTAAAATCAAATCAGACCACATCTATAGAAAAGAGAAGCAGCACTAAATTTTATTAGAAAAGTGGTTTTAGTAGAAAAAGTGAGCCATCATAGTAGTAATAGTATGCTATGAATGTGGCAGTAGCCAATAGGGAGAAGGAGGATAGCAGAAAAAAGAAATGGCAAAGCCTCAATTTAATTTATTTTGGTAGCATATGATACTTGATTTGTGTCTGTTCACAGATAACAGATTGTAGGTTAATTTATTTTGGTAGCATATGATACTTGATTTGTGTCTGTTCACAGATAACAGATTGTAGGTTTAGTCTACCTATACTCGATAGACTTGGGAACCTTGGTCATATACATAAGTTGGTATTTTCTTATTCATACGAAATGTTTTGATAAATCTTAGCAGAGATACATTGTATAATACAAGAATTGACAATGTTAGTGCTCATTCATTCATGGACTCGTGGGAGCATCAATAAAAGTACCTTAAAGTGGTACTCTCACAGACTTGGCAACCTTACTCATAATACTCACTATGTTCTTATTTATTTATGTACGGTTAAACTTTACAACTCATTAATTTGTTACACCAATCTCAGTATTCTAACACGTAGTAATTTGTTAGAGTAATCTCCAATTGTATACAATAAACCTACTCTATTCAAGTCAGCTGTTCCTAACTCTCAATACGAAAGAGTTACATTTGGTGGGAAGATATCGAAAGAGCAGTCGCAGCAACGGCTAGCCATAGTAACATTATTATACCCACAATCGATCTCATCAATCATAGCGCCCATCGGATCAGAGAAGCTATTCCCAATTGCATATCCATCATCAGGCAAGGCATCGATTTCCTTTTCCAGAAATGCCATGTACGGTTCAGGACCTTGGCCTTCAATACCACGACTGTTATTACCGAGTCCGTCGACAGTTTCTTGATGGCTGGTTTGTGAATCAGCAAACACGAAATCCAGATCAAACCCTAGGTCTAGATCTAGATCTAGATAATGATCATGATCATGATCTACTTGAGTTTCAGCAGCAAGTGCAAGATGATCAGCCAGGACATTCTGGTTCGGATTCTGATTCTCAAGTGGTGACTGGGGTTTCTTGGTCTCCAAGACACCTGACCTCATCCTCTTGAGTGCGTGGTCCTTTAGCTTCTCCATCCTCTGGATTCTCTCCTCGATGGTAAGATCTAGGTCCGAGTCATCGTCCCAGCAGCAGCGATCATCAAGAGTGATCTCATCTCTTTTTCTTTTCTTTCCCGTTGGGGTTAGGGTTAGGGTTTTTGTCTGATCACTGAAACTCGAACACAAACTGGAACTCGAACTGGAAGTGGAAGCAGAGGATGTCGAAGCCAAGGAAGTGGAGGAAGTTGAGGAAGTTGAGGAAGTGGAGGAAGTAGTAGCCAACAAAACTCTGTCGGTAAGATCATCGACTGAAGGATGACCGAAGACATAGTAGTTGTTTCTGTTGGAGGGAGCGGTAACGAGAATGGCGATCTGAGCACCAGACAACTGACAAAGCTGAGCGGCTTTACTGAAAAGGCCCTGGCGGCGTTTGGTGAAAGTGACGCATCTCTGCGACGCGGTTTCTCTTTTTTGGGTGGGAACACCTCTCATTCTTGGTTTTCCTACCATGATGTGGCAATCTGTTCAAGGAAGATCTGTAATAGACGAAAAGAAAGGAGTTGGTTGGTTATACAAGAAAGGCAACCTTATGGTAATAGAGATCGATCTAGGCATGAACATATCATCCAAGGAGAATGGCAACACATTGTAATCTTTCGTAATATAGAGCTATAATAAAAGATACTACAAGTCTTTATATTATTTTTTTCTGTCTTTTGCTTCTCCTTTAAATCAATAAAAGATACTACTCGGCGAAACAAGACCGAACCTGTAACATCAGTCTGGTATGGTATGGTATACCTCATTCTCAAGTAGATACCTAGGCTACGTAGTTACTCAGTCTCATAGAAATCATCGAAATTAATTAAGCCGATCAACTGAATTATATTTTAAATTCAAATATCAATTCAAATTCAAATTCAAAAAATAATAATACAAGATTTGTGATACGAACTCAACAAGAATACCTTGATTTCAATGGCAGACGGAGGAGATACAGTGGAAGCGCCGAATGTGAAACTCCGATAACCAACGGAACGGACCGAAATCGAAACAATGAGTAGTGATCGAAATCACGAGTCGTAAATAAAAGCTGAAAACACAATTGAGTACGAGTACTGTCTTTCTCTCTTGAAAAGAATACAGATTCAATGTATGATCGGAGATTTGTCGTGTAGGAGATTTGTATTCTCCGTCAGACCGACAGAGAGCGAGAGAGCGAGAGATCGAGAGATCAAGAAAGCGAGAGACGTGAAGTATGAAGTTGAAGTGGGTTTCGTTTTGTTTTTAAAGACGAGTTTTCGGTTCATTTATATCCAAGTAACCGTTGGATGAAGATCCAGATGAAGACCCACCCCCAGCTGCAGTCACACGCCAAATTGCAGTCCCAGGCCCACATGCAGTCCCATATAGAGACCCAGGCCTAAATAATGAAGACGTAGATTATGACCCATCTACAACGCCAGATGAAGACCCTGGCACGGATATAGACCCGGATTATGACCCGAGAATAGGCTGAGTTGTATATTGTTTTGTGTCAAGATTCTTGTATGATGTTTTTCTGTGTTCATCTAATATAGTTTACTTTAGATATTCAGAATTCGGTTTATGGTCATTCAGATTTTATTCATATCGATTTTCTTTTCTATATATGAAGTTTCATATCCAAGTATAGAGCTATAATAAAAGATACTACAAGTCTTTATTATTATTTTTATACTAACTAACTAAATATATTTATTTCTTTTTTCTTTTTTCTTCTCTAACTTATTATACTTTAGAGTAACTAACATTTATTATTAATTTTGTTAAGAAAATATATTTGATCTCAAATCATCTATTTAAAAGCAATATCGATTCAAACATCAACAAATCGACGATTGAACGATATCAAAACTATGGGAACTCACCTGACAAAACTCATTCATCATTATCCCTAAGGATTCCTTGCTGCGAATGCGTTCCATTTCTTCTTAATTTCATAAAAAAATGAAAATCCGATTATCAAAACTAGAACATAATTGAAGATAATTCATACTAGAACCTAACTAAGTTTATTTATTTATTTTTGTATTTTTGTATTTTCTCTTTCTAATTTATCATACTTTAGAGTAACTAACATTTATTATTATTCTTATTAACAAAAATTCTCCGATCTCAAATCATCTATTGAAAAGAAATATCAATTCAAACATCAATAAATAGAGGATTAAACGATAGCAAAAGTACGGGGACTGACCTGACCCAACTCCTAAATCCTTGATCCTTAATTCATATACCTTAAGGATTACTTGGTGCAAAATGCTTTCAATTTCTTCTTACTTTCATAAAAAACCGAAAAAATCGATAATATATTTCGCTTCACACAAGATATACTGTAAAAAACGAAGAAAAACAAAAAATGTAAAGAGATGATATCGATTGCTTGATAAATTCCAGGCATTCGATCATCCATGGCTTCACTTTATATAACCTTCTCACGTTCTTTCGTCCTCTCTTCCTAATCTTCTCGTCAATTGTTTTATTTCTCTTCATCTTCACTCTTATTATTTTTTCGAGAAGAGATACACCAAAGCGCTACATGTAACATATTTTTATTTATTTAATTAATTTTACTGTTTTCTACCAAAAGAAACAAAAATGTTTAGCGAGTCTCAATAAATATTAACAATAAACTTTAAATTTTTATTTATTTACTTTATTAATTAATATGTATTTTTTTTAATAAATATTTATTTTAATTACAATTTATTATCAATTTATTTTAAAAAAAACTTCTCTTGTCTCAAATTATCTATTAAAAATAATATCGATTCAAAAATCAATAAATCAACGTTTCAATGATATCAAAAGTATTGGAGACTAACCTAACACAACTCTTGACAGAACTCATTGATCTTTACTACAAAATGCGTTCAATTTTTTTTTTTTAATTTTATAAAAAATAAAATAGAAAAACAATAATATATATTCATTTACACAAGATCTATTGTAAAACGAAGAAGAACAAAAGAACGTAAAGAGACGATACCGTTGCTTAATGAATTGCAAGCAATCGATCATCACTAATTTTGTTTTATATAGTCTTCTCACTCTCGTTCGTCCCCTCTTCTCATTTTTTCTGCCAATTATTCCCTTTCTATCCATCTTCCCTCTAAAAAATATTTTAGACAAGTCTAGAAAATTTAAATAATTTGTTACTTATCAAATGTTACCTTTTAAATTAAATTTGAAAAAAAAAATCAAAAAAATATTTGTAAATAATTTAAATAATGTTAAATATAGATTAATTTTACTTTCTCACGTCCTCATTATATATTCCTATACTGTTAGAGTAACTAAGTTAGTTAGTTACCAACAATATAATAAAATATAAGGAGGATATTAAAAAAGTGAAAATGTAAAAAGTAAAAAGTGATAGAATTGAAAAAATAGTAACGGTACAAAATTAAAAATTAAAGCAAAATAATAATTTTCATTAATGCTGTATAAAAAAAATATTATTATTTTTATAAAAAAAATATTATTTAAATTATTTACAGTGATTTTTTGTGAGGATTATCTTTTTTTTTTAAATATTAATAAAAACATGTTACATTTAATAAAATTTCATACTTATTAATAGGAATAAATAATTAATAATTTTTAATTCACTAAGATATGTGAAAGATTTTATCAAAAGATTTCTTTGATGAGTCTTCGTGGTCATTATCAAAGTATCATTTTCTAGAAATACTTAAGGGGACTACCAAATCCATGTCGAATGATGTCCACGTTTTCCATTTTTCTATCTCTTAAGGTTTCTGATACAATTATTGAACCTTGTTATGCTATTTTTTTATTCATCGTCTTGTACATAATGTAGATGAGGTTATGGTTTTGGAGAAAGAAGCTTTTGCATATGAAAAACCAAATATTACATGTGCAAAGAAAGCAATGTAAATGTAAATCATGAACAACTGATTAACTAAATGCGAATCACAATGTTTGATTAACTAAATGTTGATATGATCGGATATCTTTGGAAGCCTATACTAGTAATTCGGATTTTTCTTAAAGGGACAATTCAGACCTAATGATTAAAACTTGATGACAAAGCAGTTACCTAAGTAAACCAGTGACTCAGCTGTATGCATAGTACCTTGAAGTATGGGCTCGAGGGCTCATAACATGGATCCGAATAACAAAATCTGACCCAAAAGACCCATAAATATCAAAAAGAGAATAAATATCTCAACCAACTTCATTAAAAGGGTTGGACTTTTTCAAAAAATATTAAATACAAGCGTCTTCTTTCTCTCACTATTCTCTATAAAATATTTTTAATACTATAAACCTAAAGATCTTCCGTTTTTACACCCAAAAATATATTTAATCATCACGAGATTAGTGACCATAATGGGAGCGCGAGGTGCTTGAATAGTTATATTAAAAAACTTAGTTGTAATTCGTACTTCAAAAACCAATGAAAATCATTGGTGCATGAATATAAACCTAAAGATCTTCCGACTATATATACCCATTTTTCACTTCAAATCCACTTTTTGCCACCTTCCCATCACCCTAAACAAACCCAAACACGTCTAATTTTAGAAACCACCAGAAACCGTTTGACTTTGTGATACTCTCTCTCTCTCTCTCTCCAACCCGAAACCCCTACAGCTTCTCTCTGAAATCAGTCGCCTTTCGCACCTTCAACGAAATTGGACCGATCACCATCTTTTACTCCGTCAAACGAGTAACCACCTTCTGTTCGAAAACGTTGTCGTCAATTCGTCTCCGACCGGTGAATAGTACAGTTTTTAGAAATAACCATGTAAGCATTATCGTGGAAAGTGTACTTTTTTTACGATTTTGATGAATTCGAACAATTATTTTCTGTTATTTCACGGTCTGCGTTGCTTTTTATACCGGAACGAAGTATTTAGTAACGATAGTTTGTGAGTTTATGGGTTAATTGTCGAACCCAGGGTAGAAGTTTGGTTGCATGTAATGTTAATACTTTCCTGAGAACTGTGATGTATGTTAGATGTGCATTAGGTAGTTGATTATTAATTTTGGTGTTGTTTTGATATTTCCTAGATCCCTGCAACGTGCATGTAAAAAATAGAACAGTTCCCAGCTTGTACGTGTGCGATGTAGTACAATTCGCATCTTCATCACCCAGGATGGAAACAATTTGCAGCTTCATATCTGTATATATTTCATAGCAATTCGCAGCTTGATTGAATGTGTATGCCATGCAATTCGCAGCTTGATTGAATGTGTATGCCATGCTGATCAGCACGATGCTGATGGAGTAATTCTAAAAGAGAGGGATGATGATGGGGACCATTCACCCATACCGGTACCATCTGGAAGGATGCAAGAAGAGTTGTTGGTGTCCACAGAGATGGACACCACGGAGACACAGACGGAGAAAGAAAGACACGAGTCTCTTCCGAATGACCAACAACTCGTACTTCACGGGGCAAAGGAGATAGAAGATCGTGAGAAATAAGTGGCAAACCCAGACAACCTAGAAGATTTAAGTGGATCAAAAGTACACTAAGATTCAAATATCTTATTTATTTGTTGTGATGAAATTGTTTCTATAATAATATTTACTGTTGTGTAAATATTCAAACAAAGTTAGTGTATCCATTTAAAACAGTCAGCGGGGTTTTCTAGTTGAAAACATATTCAAACAATGCATCACATGATATGATGATATCAAACAAATATCAGGACTGTTGTGTAGTGATGGCCGAACAATTCGCATCGTATATTACGAATTGTGTTTTACTCTAGTTGGTTGGTTATTTTATAATTCGCAGCTCGGCATGCGAATTGTTTGAGATGGATCGAACAAATATCAGGTCAGCATGCGAATCGTTCGCAACTATAATTATAGTATGCTTAACCCTTCCACCTTTTTATTTTGGAATTTGTATGAAACAGGAGACCGACAGACAAAAACACCAACAGCATCAACAACAACAAGTTCAACACCACCAACAACACCAGCAATATTATCACTTCGAAAATGTTGGTTTTGATACTGCATTCCCAATTTCTGCATTTCCGAGCAAAACGCAACTGATTCTGAAGCAGTATCTCTAAATCAGTTGTTTTGAAAAAATTACAACCTTAATAAAGAGACAGAGACATTGCACCTGATTCCGAGTGGCCATCTCGGAATCAGGTGCAAAACAAAATTCACAAATTACTTCTGATTCCGAGATGGCCACTCAGAATCAGATGTAATTTTTCAAAAAAAATTTGCACCTGATTCCGAGATGGCCACTCGGAATCAGGTGTTTTGCAGTTTAAAAAAAAGTATATGATTCCGAGATGGCCTCTCGGAATCATATGCTATCGTTAAAAAAACAGAATACAGTAGAACTGCCATATAGACACAAAACCGAACCAAACTCGAAAATAGACCCAAACAAACAGCATAAACCTTAATCGAACCCTAATTATACCAAATAAAAACCCTAATCGAACCCTAAATCTACCAAGTAAGAACCCTAATCGAACACTAAATCTACCAAATAAGAACCCTAACCTAACAAGAACAGCCATAGCCAAAAGACAGTACCAAAAAATGAAGAAAAGCAAAAGGTAGAAAACTGAAGAAATAGATAAATATGGTTTTTTTTCTTTGAATTTTGTTAATGGGTAGGATAATAGAATAAATGGGGTAGAATAATGGCGTTTTTGAAAATGAAAAAGGTAGAATAAATTGGTAGAAGGACAAATGTGTAATTTCCTTTATAGAGGAAATAACAACATGGGATTTGTTTTCAAATTATGGAAGAAATAAAAATTCTAATGAAGGAAATAGCTTTGGCCAAATACTTAATATCAATAAAAAAAAGTTTAAAACCCAATTTTACCCTTGAACCAAGTTTTACTATCACCAACTTAAGTTTATATAACTTTCTCACCATTGAAAAAATACAACTAAAGATAGATGACATACATAACTAAGAAGATAGTCTACGAAAAACCATGAAAATTAGATTTAAACAATTATTAAAAAAATTATTTTATCGTTTTATGGATTCAAGGAATAAAACATTGTAGCCGGAAAGTGAAGAAACATTTAACAAAAGTCCGAATAATATACTTCAAAAGTTCAAAGACTATTATAAAGCAATTGAATACATTAAAACTTCTTAGTTAGTTTTTTACATCGATAAGTTTATCGCGTGAAAAACGAAGTTCATGCATTTTGGAAACACGAACACTAACCACACAAAGAGCGCTTATTCAAACCTAAAGGGTTATGTCGCTACAAACAAACTTAACTTTGGTTTTTTTGGGAAATGTGCATTCTTTAATCGAAATGTAACATATAGCAATTAAAACATCATTTGAAAATAGTCGATTATAACACAACATTAATTTAGTTATAAGTTGTTCAACAATATTAATGATTTTTATTGTGTTGGTAGATAAAAGATTTAAAACTTCAATGCATAATTTTATGAATTGATTAACTTTTCAAAAATAAATTGGTAAAAACAAATAATTGAAAAACTATAGAAGATTTTCTTCAAATGTTTTTATTTACATTAGTTAATTATAATATAATTTTTCTCGGCAGGTAAATTACAAGGATTTTAACGGCAAATATCTTGCACAGTAAGAAATACCAATCCAATGATAGGTTACTAAGTAAGTAACTAGGAAAACCAAAGCACAAAATCCAAATTAAATGATAGCTTACTAAGTAAGCAACTGGAAAAACCAAACACAAATCTGAATTAAATTGTTTATATATTTATTATCATCAAATCTCTATTCAACTTTACAGCTCATTTGTTATTTGTTAGAGATCAATCTTAATAGTCAAATGATTTACATCTTTAAAAAATCGTTAATTCATTAGAGCAATCCAATTGTATACAAGAAACCTATTATATTCAAATTCAATAATAAATATCACGAAAAAACAAAGTCAACTCTTCTAATTTTCAATAACAAAGAGCTGGTCGGAAGAAATCGAAAGAGGTGTCACAACAACGGGTAGCCAAATTAAAATTGTTATACCCACAATCAATCTCATCAATCATCGCACCTTTTGGATCAGACAAGCTATTCCCAATTGCATAATCATCATCATTTTCATTATGTTGCAAAAAATTATGTTTTTCATGAGAGGACGGAACACATTAATATTGAGTTGTCACTTCGATCGTCATCAATTTCATTTCGGGGTGATCTCGCTTTCATATGTTACATCAGATTCGTAGGTTGTTGATAACTTCACGAAGACTAAATCGGTATTTCAAACCCTCCCTGCTTATTATTATTGGACTCTGAATTTCACGAAGGATGTTAGTGTTATAAACCATTAGATATTTGGCCACTAGTTCAATAGATTATTATTCTATATATTGCAATTTAATTTTTTTAAATACACTATTATAACTAATAATATATTACCATTTTTTCCTCCTATTTTTTAAATATGGTTTATGTATTTTGGAATATATTTTGCATTCGAAATCAATTTTTCTAATTTTGTAATTTAGAGATTTTAAGATTTATGGTTTAAAAATTTTAGGTTATAATATTAGAATTTTAAAAAAATGATGATAGGTTATATGATTTTTTAATTGTGATAGTAGGCGAAAGATTTAAATCTTCATCGCATACTTTTATATAAAGTAATTAATTTTTCAAAAGCGAATCAGTAAAAACAAATAAATAAAAAATCTTACGATATAATTTTTTTTTATTTGCTTTGGAATGTCACGAGAGCAGATCGATTACATGGTGTTTTTAAGAGAAAATATCTAGCAGATTGATTACAAGGGGATTAAGAGCAAATATCTGAATAGGTTACGAAGTAAATACATGAAAAAACCAAATCACAAATCTTGAATTAAATTGTTTATGTATCATTATCCATTATTTATAGTAGTGTCATTTACATATTTTAATCAAAATTTGCATTTACAAGATGCAGTTGCTTAGTCCCCCATTCATTGTCTAGAGCCTCTTAAAAGCTGGTAAACTTTATAGGATTATTTCAACACTGACAATGTTTCTTATGTGCTTTGGGACGTCACAGGAGCAGACAGATTACAAGGCTTTTATAAGCAAATATCTTAAACAGTAGAAAATACCAATCCAATGATAGGTTACCAAGTAAGTTACCGGGAAAACCAAAACACAAATCCGGATTCCGGATTTGTATATGATTTAACCTTGAAGATAAGTGTATGGAATTTAACCTTGAGTATGAACAGGTACTATTTCCATATCTAATCTATCTAGTTCGCAGGCACATAACATCTATTGAACAGCAGTTTCTGTTGCAGGTCGAGATTAGGATTGTAGAATGCTTGATGTTGTACATCTGCGGCTAAAATGTACTGTTAGGGATGACTTCTGCAGGTTGCAGTCCCTCAAGGTTGGTAGGTTTGCTGCTACAATGCAGTGAACTTGGTTTGCAGGCCAATGATGTTATATGGTGAATGGACAGTAGACCTTTTTTTGGGTGTACAATTGAATTTATACAGGTATAAGTAATAAAGTATTCATATTATAGTCTGCTGAGAGTTCAATTGATGTTGTTTTAGAGGCATCTAGTGCTATTTTTGTGAAGATAGTGGTTTTTGGTAATGTTGTAGGAAGGAACCATGCTTGTACAAATGGGAGAAATGGGTATTAGATTAGAGGTCGGTCTCAGCATACTAATTTCTCAGCATACCAACCTTGAGGGACTGCAACCTGCAGAAGTCATCCCTAACAGTACATTTTAGCCGCAGATGTACAACATCAAGCATTCTACAATCCTAATCTCGACCTGCAACATAAACTGCTGTTCAATAGATGTTATGTGCCTGCGAACTAGATAGATTAGATATGGAAATAGTACCTGTTCATACTCAAGGTTAAATTCCATACACGTATCATGATTAGATATGTGATTTGTATGTAATTTACATATGAAGATAAGTATGTGATTATAGTTGAAGGCAGAAGAGAATTTACAAGAATACCAACAGTGACAAGTGTAAAAATTAATCCTCCGTGTTGGCATTGCATTCACATGTTGAAACATATAACTCCTGACAATAGATACAGTAGGTTACAATAGATTCAATATCGTATAAAACTATATAACTCGTCACAATAGACACAATACAATAAATCGGAAAACTAAAAATATTATATCATATAAGTCTATAGAACTTGTGACAATGGACTCGATATAAATCTACATGAGACAGAACAATGCTTAGTAGTGACCAGATATCAATATTTGATTCAGCTCCTTAAACCCAATAGAAATATCATGTGTTTTGATAAAATTGGAAATCCAGTTGTCGGTTTCGCACTTCTTACCAACATCAGCCTTATATGCATCATCAATGTCTGCGAAAAAACCTCCTGCTTCGTTTTGGAGAAGATCTATATGCCAATCACCACTATTAATTTTACCAACAACTTCACTTCCATTAATAGTATCAGTATTAGCATCAGCATCAGCATCAGCATCAGCGGGAGGATCTTTTTGCGGATCAGCTAAAGGAATGAGTTCTTGGGCCGTAAGAAGCTGAGACTGTGGAACACACTGGTCTAAACGTAGATCATGCTTGAGATTGGCTGGATCTTGATGAAGCGCTGGATTTTGATTTTGGTTACGAAATAAGTAGCTGGAAAAACCAAAACACACATCTGAATTAAATTGTTTATATATCTATTATCACATAATCTCTATTCGACTTTACAACTCATTTACGACTCATTTGTTACTTGTTACTGAGCAATCTCAATAGTCAACTGATTTACAGCTCTACAAAATTGTCAATTCACTAGAGCAATTTCAAATTGTGTAGGTAAACCTAATCTATTCAACTTCAATAATGAATATTCACGAAAAAACAAAGTCAACTCTTCTAACTCTCAATAACAAAGAGCTCTATTTGGTCGGAAGAAATCAAAAGAGCTGTCGCAGCAACGGCTAGCCAAATTAAGATTGTTATACCCACAATCAATCTCATCACTCATAGCGCCCTTTGGGTCAGACAAGCTATTTCCAATTGCATAATCATCATCACCCAAGGCATCTATTTCCTTTTCCAGAAACTCCATGTACGGTTCAAGACCCTGCCCTTCATTACTACGACTGCTATTACCCGGTTCGCTCACACTTCCTTGTTGCCTGGTTTGTAAATCACCAGAGTCATAACATTCCTCTGAAAAATCCCTCTGGATATTAGCAACATTATCATACCCACGATCAATCTCATCAATCATAGAGCCCATTGGATCAGAGATTGCATTGTCATCATCACCCAAGGCATCTATTTCCTTTATCAGAGATTCCATGTACGGTTCACCACCTTGGCCCTCATTAGTATGACTGTTATTAACCGGTTCGTTCACACTTTCTTGTTGCCTGGTTTGTAAATCACCAAAGTCAGAAAATTCCTCAGCAAAATCGCTCTGGATATTAGCAAACACGAAATCCAGATCAAACCCTAGCTCTAGATCAAGATCTGTTTGAGTTTCAGCAGCTGGTGCAAGATGATCACCCAGGACATTGGCATTCTGATTCTGATTCTCAAGTGGTGATTGGGATTTCTTTAAATTTTACTTTTATAATATTTTAATTTTCCGTCTACATTCCACACGCAAACTAGTTTCGATTATATAATTTAATAAAAAAACTTTAAAACATACATCAATATCAAATCTAATTTTAGTCTTTTTTAAAATATACATAGGACGAGTGGTAGTACTACTTCATGAATTTTCAATGAGAAAAGACAATTATTTTGAAGGGTATTGAATATTTGTAGTGGCCAAATCATAACACCTTTCATATCAAATTCTCATTTTCATTTTTTTTCTTTACGAGCAAAAGTGCTGAAGGAGAAGTCAAATTCTGCATTTCACTCTGCCTCCTACTCTTAGACTTAGTAAGTATTATTTCTATAGTTGGTGTATCTTTTCTTTTTGTTTTCTTAACTTTTTTTTTGTTCTCTATAAATCTTAATTTCATTTTGGTACTCTATATATAAATGATAGATGATGGAGACTACAGATGATAGAAGATGAGCATAATTTTTAATTAACTTAATTTTATACAACTACATGTTCCAATACTATTATAATCCATTCCATCTCTAATCTTATAATCAAAATGAAAATAATTATAATTTTATTACATTTCATGCGATCGTGATTGTTACTATCGATTTTTTATCTTAAAATTTTAATAAAAATAACAAGTCAAACTAATTTTAACAAAAGAAAGGTGGGAACTAGTGCTAAAGTTTAACCAAGTCGAAAAGAAAAAAAAGCTGTATTAGAAAAGTATTGAATATAAAAAGACAATTTCAATAAGTCCACGTAAAATCAAATCAGACCACATCTATAGAAAAGAGAAGCAGCACTAAATTTTATTAGAAAAGTGGTTTTAGTAGAAAAAGTGAGCCATCATAGTAGTAATAGTATGCTATGAATGTGGCAGTAGCCAATAGGGAGAAGGAGGATAGCAGAAAAAAGAAATGGCAAAGCCTCAATTTAATTTATTTTGGTAGCATATGATACTTGATTTGTGTCTGTTCACAGATAACAGATTGTAGGTTAATTTATTTTGGTAGCATATGATACTTGATTTGTGTCTGTTCACAGATAACAGATTGTAGGTTTAGTCTACCTATACTCGATAGACTTGGGAACCTTGGTCATATACATAAGTTGGTATTTTCTTATTCATACGAAATGTTTTGATAAATCTTAGCAGAGATACATTGTATAATACAAGAATTGACAATGTTAGTGCTCATTCATTCATGGACTCGTGGGAGCATCAATAAAAGTACCTTAAAGTGGTACTCTCACAGACTTGGCAACCTTACTCATAATACTCACTATGTTCTTATTTATTTATGTACGGTTAAACTTTACAACTCATTAATTTGTTACACCAATCTCAGTATTCTAACACGTAGTAATTTGTTAGAGTAATCTCCAATTGTATACAATAAACCTACTCTATTCAAGTCAGCTGTTCCTAACTCTCAATACGAAAGAGTTACATTTGGTGGGAAGATATCGAAAGAGCAGTCGCAGCAACGGCTAGCCATAGTAACATTATTATACCCACAATCGATCTCATCAATCATAGCGCCCATCGGATCAGAGAAGCTATTCCCAATTGCATATCCATCATCAGGCAAGGCATCGATTTCCTTTTCCAGAAATGCCATGTACGGTTCAGGACCTTGGCCTTCAATACCACGACTGTTATTACCGAGTCCGTCGACAGTTTCTTGATGGCTGGTTTGTGAATCAGCAAACACGAAATCCAGATCAAACCCTAGGTCTAGATCTAGATCTAGATAATGATCATGATCATGATCTACTTGAGTTTCAGCAGCAAGTGCAAGATGATCAGCCAGGACATTCTGGTTCGGATTCTGATTCTCAAGTGGTGACTGGGGTTTCTTGGTCTCCAAGACACCTGACCTCATCCTCTTGAGTGCGTGGTCCTTTAGCTTCTCCATCCTCTGGATTCTCTCCTCGATGGTAAGATCTAGGTCCGAGTCATCGTCCCAGCAGCAGCGATCATCAAGAGTGATCTCATCTCTTTTTCTTTTCTTTCCCGTTGGGGTTAGGGTTAGGGTTTTTGTCTGATCACTGAAACTCGAACACAAACTGGAACTCGAACTGGAAGTGGAAGCAGAGGATGTCGAAGCCAAGGAAGTGGAGGAAGTTGAGGAAGTTGAGGAAGTGGAGGAAGTAGTAGCCAACAAAACTCTGTCGGTAAGATCATCGACTGAAGGATGACCGAAGACATAGTAGTTGTTTCTGTTGGAGGGAGCGGTAACGAGAATGGCGATCTGAGCACCAGACAACTGACAAAGCTGAGCGGCTTTACTGAAAAGGCCCTGGCGGCGTTTGGTGAAAGTGACGCATCTCTGCGACGCGGTTTCTCTTTTTTGGGTGGGAACACCTCTCATTCTTGGTTTTCCTACCATGATGTGGCAATCTGTTCAAGGAAGATCTGTAATAGACGAAAAGAAAGGAGTTGGTTGGTTATACAAGAAAGGCAACCTTATGGTAATAGAGATCGATCTAGGCATGAACATATCATCCAAGGAGAATGGCAACGCATTGTAATCTTTCGTAATATAGAGCTATAATAAAAGATACTACAAGTCTTTATATTATTTTTTTCTGTCTTTTGCTTCTCCTTTAAATCAATAAAAGATACTACTCGGCGAAACAAGACCGAACCTGTAACATCAGTCTGGTATGGTATGGTATACCTCATTCTCAAGTAGATACCTAGGCTACGTAGTTACTCAGTCTCATAGAAATCATCGAAATTAATTAAGCCGATCAACTGAATTATATTTTAAATTCAAATATCAATTCAAATTCAAATTCAAAAAATAATAATACAAGATTTGTGATACGAACTCAACAAGAATACCTTGATTTCAATGGCAGACGGAGGAGATACAGTGGAAGCGCCGAATGTGAAACTCCGATAACCAACGGAACGGACCGAAATCGAAACAATGAGTAGTGATCGAAATCACGAGTCGTAAATAAAAGCTGAAAACACAATTGAGTACGAGTACTGTCTTTCTCTCTTGAAAAGAATACAGATTCAATGTATGATCGGAGATTTGTCGTGTAGGAGATTTGTATTCTCCGTCAGACCGACAGAGAGCGAGAGAGCGAGAGATCGAGAGATCAAGAAAGCGAGAGACGTGAAGTATGAAGTTGAAGTGGGTTTCGTTTTGTTTTTAAAGACGAGTTTTCGGTTCATTTATATCCAAGTAACCGTTGGATGAAGATCCAGATGAAGACCCACCCCCAGCTGCAGTCACACGCCAAATTGCAGTCCCAGGCCCACATGCAGTCCCATATAGAGACCCAGGCCTAAATAATGAAGACGTAGATTATGACCCATCTACAACGCCAGATGAAGACCCTGGCACGGATATAGACCCGGATTATGACCCGAGAATAGGCTGAGTTGTATATTGTTTTGTGTCAAGATTCTTGTATGATGTTTTTCTGTGTTCATCTAATATAGTTTACTTTAGATATTCAGAATTCGGTTTATGGTCATTCAGATTTTATTCATATCGATTTTCTTTTCTATATATGAAGTTTCATATCCAAGTATAGAGCTATAATAAAAGATACTACAAGTCTTTATTATTATTTTTATACTAACTAACTAAATATATTTATTTCTTTTTTCTTTTTTCTTCTCTAACTTATTATACTTTAGAGTAACTAACATTTATTATTAATTTTGTTAAGAAAATATATTTGATCTCAAATCATCTATTTAAAAGCAATATCGATTCAAACATCAACAAATCGACGATTGAACGATATCAAAACTATGGGAACTCACCTGACAAAACTCATTCATCATTATCCCTAAGGATTCCTTGCTGCGAATGCGTTCCATTTCTTCTTAATTTCATAAAAAAATGAAAATCCGATTATCAAAACTAGAACATAATTGAAGATAATTCATACTAGAACCTAACTAAGTTTATTTATTTATTTTTGTATTTTTGTATTTTCTCTTTCTAATTTATCATACTTTAGAGTAACTAACATTTATTATTATTCTTATTAACAAAAATTCTCCGATCTCAAATCATCTATTGAAAAGAAATATCAATTCAAACATCAATAAATAGAGGATTAAACGATAGCAAAAGTACGGGGACTGACCTGACCCAACTCCTAAATCCTTGATCCTTAATTCATATACCTTAAGGATTACTTGGTGCAAAATGCTTTCAATTTCTTCTTACTTTCATAAAAAACCGAAAAAATCGATAATATATTTCGCTTCACACAAGATATACTGTAAAAAACGAAGAAAAACAAAAAATGTAAAGAGATGATATCGATTGCTTGATAAATTCCAGGCATTCGATCATCCATGGCTTCACTTTATATAACCTTCTCACGTTCTTTCGTCCTCTCTTCCTAATCTTCTCGTCAATTGTTTTATTTCTCTTCATCTTCACTCTTATTATTTTTTCGAGAAGAGATACACCAAAGCGCTACATGTAACATATTTTTATTTATTTAATTAATTTTACTGTTTTCTACCAAAAGAAACAAAAATGTTTAGCGAGTCTCAATAAATATTAACAATAAACTTTAAATTTTTATTTATTTACTTTATTAATTAATATGTATTTTTTTTAATAAATATTTATTTTAATTACAATTTATTATCAATTTATTTTAAAAAAAACTTCTCTTGTCTCAAATTATCTATTAAAAATAATATCGATTCAAAAATCAATAAATCAACGTTTCAATGATATCAAAAGTATTGGAGACTAACCTAACACAACTCTTGACACAACTCATTGATCTTTACTACAAAATGCGTTCAATTTTTTTTTTTTTAATTTTATAAAAAATAAAATAGAAAAACAATAATATATATTCATTTACACAAGATCTATTGTAAAACGAAGAAGAACAAAAGAACGTAAAGAGACGATACCGTTGCTTAATGAATTGCAAGCAATCGATCATCACTAATTTTGTTTTATATAGTCTTCTCACTCTCGTTCGTCCCCTCTTCTCATTTTTTCTGCCAATTGTTCCCTTTCTACCCATCTTCCCTCTAAAAAATATTTTAGACAAGTCTAGAAAATTTAAATAATTTGTTACTTATCAAATGTTACCTTTTAAATTAAATTTGAAAAAAAAAATCAAAAAAATATTTGTAAATAATTTAAATAATGTTAAATATAGATTAATTTTACTTTCTCACGTCCTCATTATATATTCCTATACTGTTAGAGTAACTAAGTTAGTTAGTTACCAACAATATAATAAAATATAAGGAGGATATAAAAAAGTGAAAATGTAAAAAGTAAAAAGTGATAGAATTGAAAAAATAGTAACGGTACAAAATTAAAAATTAAAGCAAAATAATAATTTTCATTAATGCTGTATAAAAAAAATATTATTATTTTTATAAAAAAAAATATTATTTAAATTATTTACAGTGATTTTTTGTGAGGATTATCTTTTTTTTTTAAATATTAATAAAAACATGTTACATTTAATAAAATTTCATACTTATTAATAGGAATAAATAATTAATAATTTTTAATTCACTAAGATATGTGAAAGATTTTATCAAAAGATTTCTTTGATGAGTCTTCGTGGTCATTATCAAAGTATCATTTTCTAGAAATACTTAAGGGGACTACCAAATCCATGTCGAATGATGTCCACGTTTTCCATTTTTCTATCTCTTAAGGTTTCTGATACAATTATTGAACCTTGTTATGCTATTTTTTTATTCATCGTCTTGTACATAATGTAGATGAGGTTATGGTTTTGGAGAAAGAAGCTTTTGCATATGAAAAACCAAATATTACATGTGCAAAGAAAGCAATGTAAATGTAAATCATGAACAACTGATTAACTAAATGCGAATCACAATGTTTGATTAACTAAATGTTGATATGATCGGATATCTTTGGAAGCCTATACTAGTAATTCGGATTTTTCTTAAAGGGACAATTCAGACCTAATGATTAAAACTTGATGACAAAGCAGTTACCTAAGTAAACCAGTGACTCAGCTGTATGCATAGTACCTTGAAGTATGGGCTCGAGGGCTCATAACATGGATCCGAATAACAAAATCTGACCCAAAAGACCCATAAATATCAAAAAGAGAATAAATATCTCAACCAACTTCATTAAAAGGGTTGGACTTTTTCAAAAAATATTAAATACAAGCGTCTTCTTTCTCTCACTATTCTCTGTAACATATTTTTAATACTATAAACCTAAAGATCTTCCGTTTTTACACCCAAAAATATATTTAATCATCACGAGATTAGTGACCATAATGGGAGCGCGAGGTGCTTGAATAGTTATATTAAAAAACTTAGTTGTAATTCGTACTTCAAAAACCAATAAAAATCATTGGTGCATGAATATAAACCTAAAGATCTTCCGACTATATATACCCATTTTTCACTTCAAATCCACTTTTTGCCACCTTCCCATCACCCTAAACAAACCCAAACACGTCTAATTTTAGAAACCACCAGAAAACGTTTGACTTCGTGATACTCTCTCTCTCTCTCTCTCTCTCTCTCCAACCCGAAACCCCTACAGCTTCTCTATGAAATCAGTCGCCTTTCGCACCTTCAACGGAATTGGACCGATCACCATCTTTTACTCCGTCAAACGAGTAACCACCTTCTGTTCGAAAACGTTGTCGTCAATTCGTCTCCGACCGGTGAATAGTACAGTTTTTAGAAATAACCATGTAAGCATTATCGTGGAAAGTGTACTTTTTTTACGATTTTGATGAATTCGAACAATTATTTTCTGTTATTTCACGGTCTGCGTTGCTTTTTATACCGGAACGAAGTATTTAGTAACGATAGTTTGTGAGTTTATGGGTTAATTGTCGAACCCAGGGTAGAAGTTTGGTTGCATGTAATGTTAATACTTTCCTGAGAACTGTGATGTATGTTAGATGTGCATTAGGTAGTTGATTATTAATTTTGGTGTTGTTTTGATATTTCCTAGATCCCTGCAACGTGCATGTAAAAAATAGAACAGTTCCCAGCTTGTACGTGTGCGATGTAGTACAATTCGCATCTTCATCACCCAGGATGGAAACAATTTGCAGCTTCATATCTGTATATATTTCATAGCAATTCGCAGCTTGATTCAATGTGTATGCCATGCATTTCGCAGCTTGTATTTATAAACAATTCGTAGGCCAGACTACGAATTGCTTGTAAATACTCTACTGATATATAGGCAATTTGCAGCTTATCATGTGAATCATGTGGCACTTTAACTAATAGATAGGAAGTTCGCATCTTGTGATGCGAGGTGTGTGACACTCCAACTGATTTGTGTTTGTGCAGGAAGTATGACAACAAAACCAAGCTATTACAGATCAGGGTTGGTGAGCCTTCTGAAGCTTCTTAAAGAGAACCGTATTACCCATACCCACATTGAAGCTGCATGAAAGACACCCTTCTACATGCTTTTGAAAACGTCTTTTGACATCCGTAATGAGGCAGAGCTGCCAAAGAAGAAATTCTACTTGATCATTCAGTATCTCGTCGAGAGGTTCTTTGTTGATAAAGATGCCTTTATATTGGCTCAAAGTTTGTAAATCTAACTGAAGACTATGTGAAGGTTATATTCGGGATGAAGCATGGCACGGAGAAAATGCGGTTAACGAAAACCAGAGCATTTCACAACAAATACGCGCCCGGCGAGGAGGACGAATCGAGGATGATAAAGAAATACTTCATGGGTAAAACTGCCAGGAAAGTAGGACCGACAAATACTAAACAATAACGAATATCATTATAAAGGTACGTGTAAAATTGAATTCATCTTATAAAGCAGGATGTTGTACTTTACTAACATAGCATGTTGTCGAGGATGATAAAGAAAAAGCCATAAGCGAAGGGGGACGGCATGAGTGTGAAGACGTTGCAAGGCCGTTGATACTGTTTTTGTGCTCCACTCTATTCAACTTCATATCTGGAGATATCATGGGTTGGAGCACGCTTTATTTTGTTGAAGACCTCAGCAAAATAAACAATTACGACTGGTCTGGATCAATACTGTACAAGCTTCGACAGTCTATTAGGAGTTTCTTAGCAATCGAAAAACTCGATAGAGTCGTCGGCTGCGTCGTCCTTCTAATTGTAAGATTGATCTATTCAGTATAAAAATTAGTTATGTACAGAGCATCTTGATGATAAAACTTGTCCCCATGCATCCCTTCTTCATGGATCACACAACATTCGGCCTCGAGGTAGCGAAGTCGGCCTCGAGGTAGCGAAGCCGACCTCGATACCAAGGTTTTTCAAATGGTTGGGATTAGAGTGCCAAACACCAACCGTGGCGCTGCTTATTAGAATACCCAACCTGAAAGATGATCAAGTATGAGCTTTATATAGGTATTGAATTGGGGTTGCAAACAGTTCGCAACATATCATGCGTTTTGATTGGTGTTATATTAGAACAATGTATCAAACATTTTGCACCCTGGGATGCAATCTGAGTTCGCAACTTATTGTTTCCACACAATTCGCATCATATTGTTTACACACAATTCACATTCTAAAATGTGAGTTGTTTGCAACTCTAACAGGGATAGAATTTCACACAATTCGCAGCGTATAATGCGAACTGTTTGTAAAAAACAATTTGTCTATACACCCCCTAACTTTCAAAACAACCCGCTTGCATCTATTTACTTACATATGCCTCTGTTGGTAGGTTTTCGAAGGTCCACTATATCTTACTGAGGCTAAAAGCGAAGCTTTCGGAGAGCCAGTAGATAGTAGAGATGCAGATGAGGAATCTATTTCACCGAAAGAAAAACCAAGGAAGAGGAAGAAAATCACAGCCCCAAAACCAAGGAGACGAGCATTATAGAAACAAAAAGAAACGAATCAGGTGATATCACCCAGACCCCAACAACCAAGACTCCCTGAGCCAAGGATTCCACCACCAAGACTCCCCAAGCAAACGATTCCACCACCGCTCGGCACATCCAGGCAGGAGCCCGACGACGAGGGCACAACTAGTATGAGTGAAACAATCGGTAATTTTATCCTCAAACTTAGAGTGTCTACTCCAAATAAGTCTGCAACTGTTGCTGAATTAAAGCGGTTGAAGACATATGCCGACAAGAACAAGTACGAGAGAAAGATAGAAAACTAGGCCAAAGAAGTAAGTATGAAATTGGGCGTTAAAGAATCGCTATAATCAGCACTTAATATGTTTATAAAACGTCTGCTATCATTTTTTCAGCTGGAAGAATTGAAATGAAAGATAGCGGATCTTGAAGCACAAAAACTCCACAATGCTATCTCTCAGCCAATTTGCCAGATTGGAAGCCCGGTAGTTGAGAAGGTACCAGCATTTCGAGATAGAGTTGCGTCCACTGAATTGCAGGCATCTGTGCCTGATGCTGATCAGCACGATGCTGATGGAGTAATGCTAAAAGAGAGGGATGATGATGGGGACCATTCACCCATACCGGTACCATCTGGAAGGATGCAAGAAGAGTTGTTGGTGTCCACAGAGAAATAACAACCTTGAGGGACTGCAACCTTGAGAAATAACCATGTAAGCATTATCGTGGAAAGTGTACTTTTTTTACGATTTTGATGAATTCGAACAATTATTTTCTGTTATTTCTCTTCATCTTCACTCTTATTATTTTTTCGAGAAGAGATACACCAAAGCGCTACATGTAACATATTTTTATTTATTTAATTAATTTTACTGTTTTCTACCAAAAGAAAAAAAATGTTTAGCGAGTCTCAATAAATATTAACAATAAACTTTATATTTTTATTTATTTACTTTATTAATTAATATGTATTTTTTTTAATAAATATTTATTTTAATTACAATTTATTATCAATTTATTTTAAAAAAACTTCTCTTATCTCAAATTATCTATTAAAAATAATATCGATTCAAAAATCAATAAATCAACGTTTCAATGATATCAAAAGTATTGGAGACTAACCTAACACAACTCTTGACACAACCCATTGATCTTTACTACAAAATGCGTTCAATTTTTTTTAATTTTATAAAAAATAAAATAAAAAAACAATAATATATATTCATTTACACAAGATCTATTGTAAAACGAAGAATAACAAAAGAACGTAAAGAGACGATACCGTTGCTTAATGAATTGCAAGCAATCGATCATCACTAATTTTGTTTTATATAGTCTTCTCACTCTCGTTCGTCCCCTCTTCTCATTTTTTCTGCCAATTGTTCCCTTTCTACCCATCTTCCCTCTAAAAAATATTTTAGACAAGTCTAGAAAATTTAAATAATTTGTTACTTATCAAATGTTACCTTTTAAATTAAATTTGAAAAAAAAATCAAAAAAATATTTGTAAATAATTTAAATAATGTTAAATATAGATTAATTTTACTTTCTCACGTCCTCATTATATATTCCTATACTGTTAGAGTAACTAAGTTAGTTAGTTACCAACAATATAATAAAATATAAGGAGGATATAAAAAAGTGAAAATGTAAAAAGTAAAAAGTGATAGAATTGAAAAAATAGTAACGGGTACAAAATTAAAAATTAAAGCAAAATAATAATTATCATTAATGCTGTATAAAAAAATATTATTATTTTGATAAAAAAAATATTATTTAAATTATTTACAGTGATTTTTTGTGAGGATTATCTTTTTTTTTAAATATTAATAAAAAAATGTTACATTTAATAAAATTTCATACTTATTAATAGGAATAAATAATTAATAATTTTTAATTCACTAAGATATGTGAAAGATTTTATCAAAAGATTTCTTTGATGAGTCTTCGTGGTCATTATCAAAGTACCATTTTCTAGAAATACTTAAGGGGACTACCAAATCCATGTCGAATGATGTCCACGTTTTCCATTTTTCTATCTCTTAAGGTTTCTGATACAATTATTGAACCTTGTTATGCTATTTTTCTATTCATCGTCTTGTACATAATGTAGATGAGGTTATGGTTTTGGAGAAAGAAGCTTTTGCATATGAAAAACCAAATATTACATGTGCAAAGAAAGCAATGTAAATGTAAATCATGAACAACTGATTAACTAAATGCGAATCACAATGTTTGATTAACTAAATGTTGATATGATCGGATATCTTTGGAAGCCTATACTAGTAATTCGGATTTTTCTTAAAGGGACAATTCAGACCTAATGATTAAAACTTGATGACAAAGCAGTTACCTAAGTAAACCAGTGACTCAGCTGTATGCATAGTACCTTGAAGTATGGGCTCGAGGGCTCATAACATGGATCTGAATAACAAAATCTGACCCAAAAGATCCATAAATATCAAAAAGAGAATAAATATCTCAACCAACTTCATTAAAAGGGTTGGACTTTTTCAAAAAACATTAAATACAAGCGTCTTCTTTCTCTCACTATTCTCTATAAAATATTTTTAATACTATAAACCTAAAGATCTTCCGTTTTTACACCCAAAAATATATTTAATCATCACGAGATTAGTGACCATAATGGGAGCGCGAGGTGCTTGAATAGTTATATTAAAAACCTTAGTTGTAATTCGTACTTCAAAAACCAATGAAAATCATTGGTGCATGAATATAAACCTAAAGATCTTCCGACTATATATACCCATTTTTCACTTCAAATCCACTTTTTGCCACCTTCCCATCACCCTAAACAAACCCAAACACGTCTAATTTTAGAAACCACCAGAAACCGTTTGACTTCGTGATACTCTCTCTCTCTCTCTCTCTCTCTCTCTCTCTCTCTCTCTCTCTCTCTCTCTCTCTCCAACCCGAAACCCCTACAGCTTCTCTCTGAAATCAGTCGCCCTTCGCACCTTCAACGGAATTGGACCGATCACCATCTTTTACTCCGTCAAACGAGTAACCACCTTCTGTTCGAAAACGTTGTCGTCAATTCGTCTCCGACCGGTGAATAGTACAATTTTTAGAAATAACCATGTAAGCATTATCGTGGAAAGTGTACTTTTTTTACGATTTTGATGAATTCGAACAATTATTTTCTGTTATTTCACGGTCTGCGTTGCTTTTTATACCGGAACGAAGTATTTAGTAACGATAGTTTGTGAGTTTATGGGTTAATTGTCGAACCCAGGGTAGAAGTTTTGTTGCATGTAATGTTAATACTTTCCTGAGAACTGTGATGTATGTTAGATGTGCATTAGGTAGTTGATTATTAATTTTGGTGTTGTTTTGATATTTCCTAGATCCCTGCAACGTACATGTAAAAAATAGAACAGTTCCCAGCTTGTACGTGTGCGATGTAGTACAATTCGCATCTTCATCACCCAGGATGCAAACAATTTGCAGCTTCATATCTGTATATATTTCATAGCAATTCGCAGCTTGATTGAATGTGTATGCCATGCATTTCGCAGCTTGTATTTACAAACAATTCATAGGCCAGACTACGAATTGCTTGTAAATACTCTACTGATATATAGGCAATTCGCAGCTTATCATGTGAATCATGTGACACTTTAACTAATAGATAGGAAGTTCGCATCTTGTGATGCGAGGTGTGTGACACTCCAACTGATTTGTGTTTGTGCAGGAAGTATGACAACAAAACAAAGCTATTACAGATCAGGGTTGGTGAGCCTTCTGAAGCTTCTTAAAGAGAACCGTATTACCCATACCCACATTGAAGCTGCATGAAACACACCCTTCTACATGCTTTTGAAAACGTCTTTTGACATCCGTAATGAGGCAGAGCTGCCAAAGAAGAAATTCTACTTGATCATTCAGTATCTCGTCGAGAGGTTCTTTGTTGATAAAGATGCCTTTATATTGGCGCAAAGTTTGTAAAGCTAACTGAAGACTATGTGAAGGTTATATTCGGGATGAAGCATGGCACGGAGAAAATGCGGTTAACAAAAACCAGAGCATTTCACAACAAATACGCGCCCGGCGAGGAGGACGAATCGAGGATGATAAAGAAATACTTCATGGGTAAAACTGCTAGGAAAGTAGGACCGACAAATACTAAACAATAACGAATATCATTATAAAGGTACCTGTAAAATCGAATTCATCTTATAAAGCAGGATGTTGTACTTTACTAACATAGCATGTTGTCGTTGGTTTTACAGGCACGTATAGAAAAAGCCATAAGCGAAGGGGGACAGCATGAGTGTGAAGACGTTGCAAGGCCGTTGATACTGTTTTTGTGCTCCACTCTATTCTACTTCATATCTGGAGATATCATGGGTTGGAGCACGCTTTATTTTTTTGAAGACCTCAGCAAAATAAACAATTACGACTGGTCTGGATCAATACTGTACAAGCTTCGACAGTCTATTAGGAGTTGCTTAGCAATCGAAAAACTCGATAGAGTCGTCGGCTGCGTCGTCCTTCTAATTGTAAGATTGATCTATGCAGTATAAAAATTAGTTATGTACAGAGCATCTTGATGATAAAACTTGTCCCCATGCAGCCCTTCTTCATGGATCACACAACAGTCGGCCTCGAGGTAGCGAAGCCGACCTCGATACCAAGGTTTTTCAAATGGTTGGGATTAGAGTGCCAAACACCAACCGTGGCACTGCTTATTAGAATACCCAACCTGAAAGATGATCAAGTATGAGCTTTATATAGGTATTGAATTGGGGTTGCAAACAGTTCGCAGCATATCATGCGTTTTGATTGGTGTTATATTAGAACAATGTATCAAACATTTTGCACCCTGGGATGCAATCTGAGTTCGCAACTTATTGTTTCCACACAATTCGCATCATATTGTTTACACACAATTCACATTCTAAAATGTGAGTTGTTTGCAACTCTAACAGGGATAGAATTTCACACAATTCGCAGCGTATAATGCGAACTGTTTGTAAAAAACAATTTGTCTATCTACACCCTCATACTTTCAAAACAACCCGCTTGCATCTATTTACTTACGTATGCCTCTGTTGGTAGGTTTTCGAAGGTCCACTATATCTTACTGAGGCTAAAAGCGAAGCTTTCGGAGAGCCAGTAGATAGTAGAGATGCAGATGAAGAATCTATTTCACCGAAAGAAAAACCAAGGAAGAGGAAGAAAATCACAGCCACAAAACCAAGGAGACGAGCATTATAGAAACAAAAAGAAACGAATCAGGTGATATCACCCAGACCCCAACAACCAAGACTCCCTGAGCCAAGGATTCCACCACCAAGACTCCCCAAGCAAACGATTCCACCACCACCGCTCGGCACATCCAGGCAGGAGCCCGACGACGAGGGCACAACTAGTATGAGTGAAACAATCGGTAATTTTATCCTCAAACTTAGAGTGTCTACTCCAAATAAGTCTGCAACTGTTGCTGAATTAAAGCGGTTGAAGACATATGCCGACAAGAACAAGTACGAGAGAAAGATAGAAAACTACGCCAAAGAAGTAAGTATGAAATTGAGCGTTAAAGAATCGCTATAATCAGCACTTAATATGTTTATAAAACGTCTGCTATCATTTTTTCAGCTGGAAGAATTGAAATAAAAGATAGCGGATCTTGAAGCACAAAAACTCCACAATGCTATCTCTCAGCCAATTTGCCAGATTGGAAGCCCGGTAGTTGAGAAGGTACCAGCATTTCCAGATAGAGCTGCGTCCACTGAATTGCAGGCATCTGTGCCTGATGCTGATTAGCACGATGCTGATGGAGTAATGCTAAAAGAGAGGGATGATGATGGGGACCATTCACCCATACCGGTACCATCTGGAAGGATGCAAGAATAGTTGTTGGTGTCCACAGAGATGGACACCACGGAGACACAGACGGAGAAAGAAAGACACGAGTCTCTTCCGAATGACCAACAACTTGTACTTCACGGGGCAAAGGAGATAGAAGATCGTGAGAAATAAGTGGCAGACCCAGACAACCTAGAAGATGTAAGTGGATCAAAAGTACACTAAGATTCAAATATCTTATTTATTTGTTGTGATGAAATTGTTTCTATAATAATATTTACTGTTGTGTAAATATTCAAACAAAGTCAGTGTATCCATTTAAAACAGTCAGCGGGGTTTTCTAGTTGAAAACATATTCAAACAATGCATCACATGATATGATGATATCAAACAAATATCAGGACTGTTGTGTAGTGATGGCCGAACAATTCGCATCGTATATTACGAATTGTGTTTTACTCTAGTTGGTTGGTTATTTTATAATTCGCAGCTCGGCATGCGAATTGTTTGAGATGGATCGAACAAATATCAGGTCAGCATGCGAATCGTTCACAACTATAATTATAGTATGCTTAACCCTTCCACCTTTTTATTTTGGAATTTGTATGAAACAGGAGACCGACAGACAAAAACACCAATAGCATCAACAACAACAAGTTCAACACCAACAACAACACCAGCAACATTATCACTTCAAAAATGTTGGTTTTGATACTGCATTCCCAATTTCTACATTTCCGAGCAAAACGCAACTGATTCTGAAGCAGTATCTCTAAATTAGTTGTTTTGAAAAAATTACAACCTTAATAAAGAGACAGAGACATTGCACCTGATTCCGAGTGGCCATCTCGGAATCAGGTGCAAAAAAATTCACAAATTACTTCTGATTCCGAGATGGCCACTCAGAATCAGATGTAATTTTTCAAAAAACATTTGCACCTGATTCCGAGATGGCCACTCGGAATCAGGTCTTTTGCAGTTTAAAAAAAAGTATATGATTCCGAGATGGCCTCTCGGAATCATATGTTATCGTTAAAAAAACAGAATACAGTAGAACTGCCATATAGACACAAAACCGAACCAAACTCGAAAATAGACCCAAACAAACAGCATAAACCTTAATCGAACCCTAATTATACCAAATAAAAACCCTAATCGAACCCTAAATCTACCAAGTAAGAACCCTAATCGAACACTAAATCTACCAAATAAGAACCCTAACCTAACAAGAACAGCCATAGCCAAAAGACATTACCAAAAAATGAAGAAAAGCAAAAGGTAGAAAACTGAAGAAATAGATAAATATGGTTTTTTTTCTTTGAATTTTGTTAATGGGTAGGATAATAGAATAAATGGGGTAGAATAATGGCGTTTTTGAAAATGAAAAAGGTAGAATAAATTGGTAGAAGGACAAATGTGTAATTTCCTTTATAGAGGAAATAACAACATGGGATTTGTTTTCAAATTATGGAAGAAATAAAAATTCTAACGAAGGAAATAGCTTTGGCCAAATACTTAATATCAATAAAAAAAAGTTTAAAACCCAATTTTACCCTTGAACCAAGTTTTACTATCACCAACTTAAGTTTATATAACTTTCTCACCATTGAAAAAATACAACTAAAGATAGATGACATACATAACTAAGAAGATAGTCTACGAAAAACCATGAAAATTAGATTTAAACAATTATTAAAAAAATTATTTTATCGTTTTATGGATTCAAGGAATAAAACATTGTAGCCGGAAAGTGAAGAAACATTTAACAAAAGTCCGAATAATATACTTCAAAAGTTCAAAGACTATTATAAAGCAATTGAATACATTAAAACTTCTTAGTTAGTTTTTTACATCGATAAGTTTATCGCGTGAAAAACGAAGAAGTTCATGCATTTTGGAAACACGAACACTAACCACACAAAGAGCGCTTATTCAAACCTAAAGGGTTATGTCGCTACAAACAAACTTAACTTTGGTTTTTTTGGGAAATGTGCATTCTTTAATCGAAATGTAACATATAGCAATAAAAACATCATTTGAAAAGAGTCGATTTATAACACAACATTAATTTAGTTATAAGTTGTTCAACAAGATTAATGATTTTTATTGTGTTGGTAGATAAAAGATTTAAAACTTCAATGCATAATTTTATGAATTGATTAACTTTTCAAAAATAAATTGGTAAAAACAAATAATTGAAAAACTATAGAAGATTTTCTTCAAAAAAATTTATTTACATTAGTTAATTATAATATAATTTTTCTCGGCAGGTAAATTACAAGGATTTTAACGGCAAATATCTTGCACAGTAAGAAATACCAATCCAATGTTAGGTTACTAAGTAAGTAACTAGGAAAACCAAAGCACAAAATCCAAATTAAATGATAGCTTACTAAGTAAGCAACTGGAAAAACTAAACACAAATCTGAATTAAATTGTTTATATATTTATTATCACCAAATTTCTATTCAACTTTACAACTCATTTGTTATTTGTTAGAGATCAATCTTAATAGTCAAATGATTTACATCTTTAAAAAATCGTTAATTCATTAGAGCAATCCAATTGTATACAAGAAACCTATTATATTCAAATTCAATAATAAATATAACGAAAAAACAAAGTCAACTCTTCTAATTTTCAATAACAAAGAGCTGGTCGGAAGAAATCGAAAGAGGTGTCACAACAACGGGTAGCCAAATTAAAATTGTTATACCCACAATCAATCTCATCAATCATCGCACCTTTTGGATCAGACAAGCTATTCCCAATTGCATAATCATAATCATTTTCATTATGTTGCAAAAAATTATGTTTTTCATGAGAGGACGGAACACATTAATATTGAGTTGTCACTTCGCTCGTCATCAATTTCATTTCGGGGTGATCTCGCTTTCATATGTTACATCAGATTCGTAGGTTGTTGATAACTTCACGAAGACTAAATCGGTATTTCAAACCCTCCCTGCTTATTATTATTGGACTCTGAATTTCACGAAGGATGTTAGTGTTATAAACCATTAGATATTTGGCCACTAGTTCAATAGATTATTATTCTATATATTGCGATTTAATTTTTTTAAATACACTATTATAACTAATAATATATTACCATTTTTTTTCCTCCTATTTTTTAAATATGGTTTATGTATTTTGGAATATATTTTGCATTCGAAATCAATTTTTCTAAGTTTGTAATTTAGAGATTTTAAGATTTATGGTTTAAAAATTTTAGGTTATAATATTAGAATTTAAAAAAAATGATGATAGGTTATATGATTTTTTAATTGTGATAGTAGGCGAAAGATTTAAATCTTCATCGCATACTTTTATATAAAGTAATTAATTTTTCAAAAGCGAATGAGTAAAAACAAATAAATAAAAAATCGTACGATATAATGTTTTTTTTTATTTGCTTTGGAATGTCACGAGAGCAGATCGATTACAAGGCGTTTTTAAGAGAAAATATCTAGTAGATTGATTACAAGGGGATTAAGAGCAAATATCTGAATAGGTTACAAAGTAAATACATGAAAAAACCAAATCACAAATCTTGAATTAAATTGTTTATGTATCATTATCCATTATTTATAGTAGTGTCATTTACATATTTTAATCAAAATTTGCATTTACAAGATGCAGTTGCTTAGTCCCCCATTCATTGTCTAGAGCCTCTTAAAAGCTGGTAAACTTTATAGGATTATTTCAACACTGGCAATGTTTCTTATGTGCTTTGGGACGTCACAGGAGCAGACAGATTACAAGGCTTTTATAAGCAAATATCTTAAACAGTAGAAAATACCAATCAAATGATAGGTTACCAAGTAACTTACCGGGAAAACCAAAACACAAATCCGGATTCTGGATTTGTATATGATTTAACCTTGAAGATAAGTGTATGGAATTTAACCTTGAGTATGAACAGGTACTATTTCCATATCTAATCTATCTAGTTCGCAGGCACATAACATCTATTGAACAGCAGTTTCCGTTGCAGGTCGAGATTAGGATTGTAGAATGCTTGATGTTGTAAATCTGCGGCTAAAATGTACTGTTAGGGATGACTTCTGCAGGTTGCAGTCCCTCAAGGTTGGTAGGTTTGCTGCTACAATGCAGTGAACTTGGTTTGCAGGCCAATGATGTTATATGGTGAATGGACAGTAGACCTTTTTTTGGGTGTACAATTGAATTTATACAGGTATAAGTAATAAAGTATTCATATTATAGTCTGCTGAGAGTTCAATTGATGTTGTTTTAGAGGCATCTAGTGCTATTTTTGTGAAGATAGTGGTTTTTGGTAATGTTGTAGGTAGGAACCATGCTTGTACAAATGGGAGAAATGGGTATTAGATTAGAGGTCGGTCTCAGCATACTAATTTCTCAGCATACCAACCTTGAGGGACTGCAACCTGCAGAAGTCATCCCTAACAGTACATTTTAGCCGCAGATGTACAACATCAAGCATTCTACAATCCTAATCTCGACCTGCAACATAAACTGCTGTTCAATAGATGTTATGTGCCTGCGAACTAGATAGATTAGATATGGAAATAGTACCTGTTCATACTCAAGGTTAAATTCCATACACGTATCATGATTAGATATGTGATTTGTATGTAATTTACATATGAAGATAAGTATGTGATTATAGTTGAAGGCAGAAGAGAATTTACAAGAATACCAACAGTGACAAGTGTAAAAATTAATCCTTCATGTTGGCATTGCATTCACATGTTGAAACACATAACTCCTGACGATAGATTCAGTAGGTTACAATAGATTCAATATCGTATAAAACTATATAACTCGTCACAATAGACACAATACAATAAATCGGAAAACTAAAAATGTTATATCATATAAGTCTATAGAACTTGTGACAATGGACTCGATATAAATCTACATGAGACAGAACAAAGCTTAGTAGTGACCAGATATCAATATTTGATTCAGCTCCGTAAACCCAATAGAAATATCATGTGTTTTGATAAAATTGGAAATCCAGTTGTCGGTTTCGCACTTCTTACGAACATCAGCCTTATATGCACCATCAATGTCTGCGAAAAAACCTCCTGCTTCGTTTTGGAGAAGATCTATACGCCAATCACCACTATTAATTTTACCAACAACTTCACTTCCATTAATAGTATCAGTATTAGCATCAGCATCAGCATCAGCATCAGCGGGAGGATCTTTTTGCGGATCAGCTAAAGGAATGAGTTCTTGGGCCGTAAGAAGCTGAGACTGTGGAACACACTGGTCTAAACGTAGATCATGCTTGAGATTGGCTGGATCTTGATGAAGCGCTGGATTTTGATTTTGGTTACGAAATAAGTAGCTGGAAAAACCAAAACACACATCTGAATTAAATTGTTTATATATCTATTATCACATAATCTCTGTTCGACTTTACAACTCATTTACGACTCATTTGTTACTTGTTACTGAGCAATCTCAATAGTCAACTGATTTACAGCTCTACAAAATTGTCAATTCACTGGAGCAATTTCAAATTGTGTAGGTAAACCTATTCTATTCAACTTCAATAATGAATATTCACGAAAAAACAAAGTCAACTCTTCTAACTCTCAATAACAAAGAGCTCTATTTGGTCGGAAGAAATCTAAAGAGCTGTCGCAGCAACGGCTAGCCAAATTAAGATTGTTATACCCACAATCAATCTCATCACTCATAGCGCCCTTTGGATCAGACAAGCTATTCCCAATTGCATAATCATCATCACCCAAGGCATCTATTTCCTTTTCCAGAAACTCCATGTACGGTTCAAGACCCTGCCCTTCATTACTACGACTGCTATTACCCGGTTCGCTCACACTTCCTTGTTGCCTGGTTTGTAAATCACCAGAGTCATAACATTCCTCTGAAAAATCCCTCTCGATATTAGCAACATTATCATACCCACGATCAATCTCATCAATCATAGAGCCCATTGGATCAGAGATTGCATTGTCATCATCACCCAAGGCATCTATTTCCTTTATCAGAGATTCCATGTACGGTTCACCACCTTGGCCCTCATTAGTATGACTGTTATTAACCGGTTCGTTCACACTTTCTTGTTGCCTGGTTTGTAAATCACCAAAGTCAGAAAATTCCTCAGCAAAATCGCTCTGGATATTAGCAAACACGAAATCCAGATCAAACCCTAGCTCTAGATCAAGATCTGTTTGAGTTTCAGCAGCTGGTGCAAGATGATCACCCAAGACATTGGCATTCTGATTCTGATTCTCAAGTGGTGATTGGGATTTCTTTAAATTTTACTTTTATAATATTTTAATTTTCCGTCTACATTCCACACGCAAACTAGTTTCGATTATATAATTTAATAAAAAAACTTTAAAACATACATCAATATCAAATCTAATTTTAGTCTTTTTTAAAATATACATAGGACGAGTGGTAGTACTACTTCATGAATTTTCAATGAGAAAAGACAATTATTTTGAAGGGTATTGAATATTTGTAGTGGCCAAATCATAACACCTTTCATATCAAATTCTCATTTTCATTTTTTTTCTTTACGAGCAAAAGTGCTGAAGGAGAAGTCAAATTCTGCATTTCACTCTGCCTCCTACTCTTAGACTTAGTAAGTATTATTTCTATAGTTGGTGTATCTTTTCTTTTTGTTTTCTTAACTTTTTTTTTGTTCTCTATAAATCTTAATTTCATTTTGGTACTCTATATATAAATGATAGATGATGGAGACTACAGATGATAGAAGATGAGCATAATTTTTAATTAACTTAATTTTATACAACTACATGTTCCAATACTATTATAATCCATTCCATCTCTAATCTTATAATCAAAATGAAAATAATTATAATTTTATTACATTTCATGCGATCGTGATTGTTACTATCGATTTTTTATCTTAAAATTTTAATAAAAATAACAAGTCAAACTAATTTTAACAAAAGAAAGGTGGGAACTAGTGCTAAAGTTTAACCAAGTCGAAAAGAAAAAAAAACTGTATTAGAAAAGTATTGAATATAAAAAGACAATTTCAATAAGTCCACGTAAAATCAAATCAGACCACATCTATAGAAAAGAGAAGCAGCACTAAATTTTATTAGAAAAGTGGTTTTAGTAGAAAAAGTGAGCCATCATAGTAGTAATAGTATGCTATGAATGTGGCAGTAGCCAATAGGGAGAAGGAGGATAGCAGAAAAAAGAAATGGCAAAGCCTCAATTTAATTTATTTTGGTAGCATATGATACTTGATTTGTGTCTGTTCACAGATAACAGATTGTAGGTTAATTTATTTTGGTAGCATATGATACTTGATTTGTGTCTGTTCACAGATAACAGATTGTAGGTTTAGTCTACCTATACTCGATAGACTTGGGAACCTTGGTCATATACATAAGTTGGTATTTTCTTATTCATACGAAATGTTTTGATAAATCTTAGCAGAGATACATTGTATAATACAAGAATTGACAATGTTAGTGCTCATTCATTCATGGACTCGTGGGAGCATCAATAAAAGTACCTTAAAGTGGTACTCTCACAGACTTGGCAACCTTACTCATAATACTCACTATGTTCTTATTTATTTATGTACGGTTAAACTTTACAACTCATTAATTTGTTACACCAATCTCAGTATTCTAACACGTAGTAATTTGTTAGAGTAATCTCCAATTGTATACAATAAACCTACTCTATTCAAGTCAGCTGTTCCTAACTCTCAATACGAAAGAGTTACATTTGGTGGGAAGATATCGAAAGAGCAGTCGCAGCAACGGCTAGCCATAGTAACATTATTATACCCACAATCGATCTCATCAATCATAGCGCCCATCGGATCAGAGAAGCTATTCCCAATTGCATATCCATCATCAGGCAAGGCATCGATTTCCTTTTCCAGAAATGCCATGTACGGTTCAGGACCTTGGCCTTCAATACCACGACTGTTATTACCGAGTCCGTCGACAGTTTCTTGATGGCTGGTTTGTGAATCAGCAAACACGAAATCCAGATCAAACCCTAGGTCTAGATCTAGATCTAGATAATGATCATGATCATGATCTACTTGAGTTTCAGCAGCAAGTGCAAGATGATCAGCCAGGACATTCTGGTTCGGATTCTGATTCTCAAGTGGTGACTGGGGTTTCTTGGTCTCCAAGACACCTGACCTCATCCTCTTGAGTGCGTGGTCCTTTAGCTTCTCCATCCTCTGGATTCTCTCCTCGATGGTAAGATCTAGGTCCGAGTCATCGTCCCAGCAGCAGCGATCATCAAGAGTGATCTCATCTCTTTTTCTTTTCTTTCCCGTTGGGGTTAGGGTTAGGGTTTTTGTCTGATCACTGAAACTCGAACACAAACTGGAACTCGAACTGGAAGTGGAAGCAGAGGATGTCGAAGCCAAGGAAGTGGAGGAAGTTGAGGAAGTTGAGGAAGTGGAGGAAGTAGTAGCCAACAAAACTCTGTCGGTAAGATCATCGACTGAAGGATGACCGAAGACATAGTAGTTGTTTCTGTTGGAGGGAGCGGTAACGAGAATGGCGATCTGAGCACCAGACAACTGACAAAGCTGAGCGGCTTTACTGAAAAGGCCCTGGCGGCGTTTGGTGAAAGTGACGCATCTCTGCGACGCGGTTTCTCTTTTTTGGGTGGGAACACCTCTCATTCTTGGTTTTCCTACCATGATGTGGCAATCTGTTCAAGGAAGATCTGTAATAGACGAAAAGAAAGGAGTTGGTTGGTTATACAAGAAAGGCAACCTTATGGTAATAGAGATCGATCTAGGCATGAACATATCATCCAAGGAGAATGGCAACACATTGTAATCTTTCGTAATATAGAGCTATAATAAAAGATACTACAAGTCTTTATATTATTTTTTTCTGTCTTTTGCTTCTCCTTTAAATCAATAAAAGATACTACTCGGCGAAACAAGACCGAACCTGTAACATCAGTCTGGTATGGTATGGTATACCTCATTCTCAAGTAGATACCTAGGCTACGTAGTTACTCAGTCTCATAGAAATCATCGAAATTAATTAAGCCGATCAACTGAATTATATTTTAAATTCAAATATCAATTCAAATTCAAATTCAAAAAATAATAATACAAGATTTGTGATACGAACTCAACAAGAATACCTTGATTTCAATGGCAGACGGAGGAGATACAGTGGAAGCGCCGAATGTGAAACTCCGATAACCAACGGAACGGACCGAAATCGAAACAATGAGTAGTGATCGAAATCACGAGTCGTAAATAAAAGCTGAAAACACAATTGAGTACGAGTACTGTCTTTCTCTCTTGAAAAGAATACAGATTCAATGTATGATCGGAGATTTGTCGTGTAGGAGATTTGTATTCTCCGTCAGACCGACAGAGAGCGAGAGAGCGAGAGATCGAGAGATCAAGAAAGCGAGAGACGTGAAGTATGAAGTTGAAGTGGGTTTCGTTTTGTTTTTAAAGACGAGTTTTCGGTTCATTTATATCCAAGTAACCGTTGGATGAAGATCCAGATGAAGACCCACCCCCAGCTGCAGTCACACGCCAAATTGCAGTCCCAGGCCCACATGCAGTCCCATATAGAGACCCAGGCCTAAATAATGAAGACGTAGATTATGACCCATCTACAACGCCAGATGAAGACCCTGGCACGGATATAGACCCGGATTATGACCCGAGAATAGGCTGAGTTGTATATTGTTTTGTGTCAAGATTCTTGTATGATGTTTTTCTGTGTTCATCTAATATAGTTTACTTTAGATATTCAGAATTCGGTTTATGGTCATTCAGATTTTATTCATATCGATTTTCTTTTCTATATATGAAGTTTCATATCCAAGTATAGAGCTATAATAAAAGATACTACAAGTCTTTATTATTATTTTTATACTAACTAACTAAATATATTTATTTCTTTTTTCTTTTTTCTTCTCTAACTTATTATACTTTAGAGTAACTAACATTTATTATTAATTTTGTTAAGAAAATATATTTGATCTCAAATCATCTATTTAAAAGCAATATCGATTCAAACATCAACAAATCGACGATTGAACGATATCAAAACTATGGGAACTCATCTGACAAAACTCATTCATCATTATCCCTAAGGATTCCTTGCTGCGAATGCGTTCCATTTCTTCTTAATTTCATAAAAAAATGAAAATCCGATTATCAAAACTAGAACATAATTGAAGATAATTCATACTAGAACCTAACTAAGTTTATTTATTTATTTTTGTATTTTTGTATTTTCTCTTTCTAATTTATCATACTTTAGAGTAACTAACATTTATTATTATTCTTATTAACAAAAATTCTCCGATCTCAAATCATCTATTGAAAAGAAATATCAATTCAAACATCAATAAATAGAGGATTAAACGATAGCAAAAGTACGGGGACTGACCTGACCCAACTCCTAAATCCTTGATCCTTAATTCATATACCTTAAGGATTACTTGGTGCAAAATGCTTTCAATTTCTTCTTACTTTCATAAAAAACCGAAAAAATCGATAATATATTTCGCTTCACACAAGATATACCGTAAAAAACGAAGAAAAACAAAAAATGTAAAGAGATGATATCGATTGCTTGATGAATTCCAGGCATTCGATCATCCATGGCTTCACTTTATATAACCTTCTCACGTTCTTTCGTCCTCTCTTCCTAATCTTCTCGTCAATTGTTTTATTTCTCTTCATCTTCACTCTTATTATTTTTTCGAGAAGAGATACACCAAAGCGCTACATGTAACATATTTTTATTTATTTAATTAATTTTACTGTTTTCTACCAAAAGAAACAAAAATGTTTAGCGAGTCTCAATAAATATTAACAATAAACTTTAAATTTTTATTTATTTACTTTATTAATTAATATGTATTTTTTTTAATAAATATTTATTTTAATTACAATTTATTATCAATTTATTTTTAAAAAAACTTCTCTTATCTCAAATTATCTATTAAAAATAATATCGATTCAAAAATCAATAAATCAACGTTTCAATGATATCAAAAGTATTGGAGACTAACCTAACACAACTCTTGACACAACTCATTGATCTTTACTACAAAATGCGTTCAATTTTTTTTTTAATTTTATAAAAGATAAAATAGAAAAACAATAATATATATTCATTTACACAAGATCTATTGTAAAACGAAGAAGAACAAAAGAACGTAAAGAGGCGATACCGTTGCTTAATGAATTGCAAGCAATCGATCATCACTAATTTTGTTTTATATAGTCTTCTCACTCTCGTTCGTCCCCTCTTCTCATTTTTTCTGCCAATTGTTCCCTTTCTACCCATCTTCCCTCTAAAAAATATTTTAGACAAGTCTAGAAAATTTAAATAATTTGTTACTTATCAAATGTTACCTTTTAAATTAAATTTGAAAAAAAAAATCAAAAAAATATTTGTAAATAATTTAAATAATGTTAAATATAGATTAATTTTACTTTCTCACGTCCTCATTATATATTCCTATACTGTTAGAGTAACTAAGTTAGTTAGTTACCAACAATATAATAAAATATAAATAGGATATAAAAAAGTGAAAATGTAAAAAGTAAAAAGTGATAGAATTGAAAAAATAGTAACGGGTACAAAATTAAAAATTAAAGCAAAATAATAATTATCATTAATGCTGTATAAAAAAATATTATAATTTTTATAAAAAAAATATTATTTAAATTATTTACAGTGATTTTTTGTGAGGATTATCTTCTTTTTTTTAAATATTAATAAAAAAATGTTACATTTAATAAAATGACATACTTATTAATAGGAATAAATAATTAATAATTTTTAATTCACTAAGATATGTGAAAGATTTTATCAAAAGATTTCTTTGATGAGTCTTCGTGGTCATTATCAAAGTATCATTTTCTAGAAATACTTAAGGGGACTACCAAATCCATGTCGAATGATGTCCACGTTTTCCATTTTTCTATCTCTTAAGGTTTCTGATACAATTATTGAACCTTGTTATGCTATTTTTTTATTCATCGTCTTGTACATAATGTAGATGAGGTTATGGTTTTGGAGAAAGAAGCTTTTGCATATGAAAAACCAAATATTACATGTGCAAAGAAAGCAATGTAAATGCAAATCATGAACAACTGATTAACTAAATGCGAATCACAATGTTTGATTAACTAAATGTTGATATGATCGGATATCTTTGGAAGCCTATACTAGTAATTCGGATTTTTCTTAAAGGGACAATTCAGACCTAATGATTAAAACTTGATGACAAAGCAGTTACCTAAGTAAACCAGTGACTCAGCTGTATGCATAGTACCTTGAAGTATGGGCTCGAGGGCTCATAACATGGATCCGAATAACAAAATCTGACCCAAAAGACCCATAAATATCAAAAAGAGAATAAATATCTCAACCAACTTCATTAAAAGGGTTGGACTTTTTCAAAAAATATTAAATACAAGCGTCTTCTTTCTCTCACTATTCTCTGTAACATATTTTTAATACTATAAACCTAAAGATCTTCCGTTTTTACACCCAAAAATATATTTAATCATCACGAGATTAGTGACCATAATGGGAGCGCGAGGTGCTTGAATAGTTATATTAAAAAACTTAGTTGTAATTCGTACTTCAAAAACCAATGAAAATCATTGGTGCATGAATATAAACCTAAAGATCTTCCGACTATATATACCCATTTTTCACTTCAAATCCACTTTTTGCCACCTTCCCATCACCCTAAACAAACCCAAACACGTCTAATTTTAGAAACCACCAGAAACCGTTTGACTTCGTGATACTCTCTCTCTCTCTCTCTCCAACCCGAAACCCCTACAGCTTCTCTCTGAAATCAGTCGCCTTTCGCACCTTCAACGAAATTGGACCGATCACCATCTTTTACTCCGTCAAACGAGTAACCACCTTCTGTTCGAAAACGTTGTCGTCAATTCGTCTCCGACCGGTGAATAGTACAGTTTTTAGAAATAACCATGTAAGCATTATCGTGGAAAGTGTACTTTTGTTACGATTTTGATGAATTCGAACAATTATTTTCTGTTATTTCACGGTCTGCGTTGCTTTTTATACCGGAACGAAGTATTTAGTAACGATAGTTTGTGAGTTTATGGGTTAATTGTCGAACCTAGGGTAGAAGTTTGGTTGCATGTAATGTTAATACTTTCCTGAGAACTGTGATGTATATTAGATGTGCATTAGGTAGTTGATTATTAATTTTGGTGTTGTTTTGATATTTCCTAGATCCCTGCAACGTGCCTGTAAAAAATAGAACAGTTCCCAGCTTGTACGTGTGCGATGTAGTACAATTCGCATCTTCATCACCCAGGATGGAAACAATTTGCAGCTTCATATCTGTATATATTTCATAGCAATTCGCAGCTTGATTGAATGTGTATGCCATGCATTTCGCAGCTTGTATTTACAAATAATTCATAGGCCAGACTACGAATTGCTTGTAAATACTCTACTGATATATAGGCAATTCGCAGCTTATCATGTGAATCATGTGACACTTTAACTAATAGATAGGAAGTTCGCATCTTGTGATGCGAGGTGTGTGACACTCCAACTGATTTGTGTTTGTGCAGGAAGTATGACAACAAAACCAAGCTATTACAGATCAGGGTTGGTGAGCCTTCTGAAGCTTCTTAAAGAGAACCGTATTACCCATACCCACATTGAAGCTGCATGAAAGACACTCTTCTACATGCTTTTGAAAACGTCTTTTGACATCCGTAATGAGGCAGAGCTGCCAAAGAAGAATTTCTACTTGATCATTCAGTATCTCGTCGAGAGGTTCTTTGTTGATAAAGATGCCTTTATATTGGCTCAAAGTTTGTAAAGCTAACTGAAGACTATGTGAAGGTTATATTCGGGATGAAGCATGGCACGAAGAAAATGCGGTTAACGAAAACCAAAGCATTTCACAACAAATACGCGCCCGGCGAGGAGGACGAATCGAGGATGATAAAGAAATACTTCATGGGTAAAACTGCCAGGAAAGTAGGACCGGCAAATACTAAACAATAACGAATATCATTATAAAGGTACCTGTAAAATCGAATTCATCTTATAAAGCAGGATGTTGTACTTTACTAACATAGCATGTTGTCGTTGGTTTTACAGGCACGTATAGAAAAAGCCATAAGCGAAGGGGGACGGCATGAGTGTGAAGACGTTGCAAGGCCGTTGATACTGTTTTTGTGCTCCACTCTATTCAACTTCATATCTGGAGATATCATGGGTTGGAGCACGCTTTATTTTGTTGAAGACCTCAGCAAAATAAACAATTACGACTGGTCTGGATCAATACTGTACAAGCTTCGACAGTCTATTAGGAGTTTCTTAGCAATCGAAAAACTCGATAGAGTCGTCGGTTGCGTCGTCCTTCTAATTGTAAGATTGATCTATTCAGTATAAAAATTAGTTATGTACAGAGCATCTTGATGATAAAACTTGTCGCCATGCAGCCCTTCTTCATGGATCACACAACATTCGGCCTCAAGGTAGCGAAGTCGGCCTCGAGGTAGCGAAGCCGACCTCGATACCAAGGTTTTTCAAATGGTTGGGATTAGAGTGCCAAACACCAACCGTGGCGCTGCTTATTAGAATACCCAACCTGAAAGATGATCAAGTATGAGCTTTATATAGGTATTGAATTGGGGTTGCAAACAGTTCGCAACATATCATGCGTTTTGATTGGTGTTATATTAGAACAATGTATCAAACATTTTGCACCCTGGGATGCAATCTGAGTTTGCAACTTATTGTTTCCACACAATTCGCATCATATTGTTTACACACAATTCACATTCTAAAATGTGAGTTGTTTGAAACTCTAACAGGGATAGAATTTCACACAATTCGCAGCGTATAATGCGAACTGTTTTTAAAAAACAATTTGTCTATACACCCCCTAACTTTCAAAACAACCCACTTGCATCTATTTACTTACATATGCCTCTGTTGGTAGGTTTTCGAAGGTCCACTATATCTTACTGAGGCTAAAAGCGAAGCTTTCGGAGAGCCAGTAGATAGTAGAGATGCAGATGAGGAATCTATTTCACCGAAAGAAAAACCAAGGAAGAGGAAGAAAATCACAGCCCCAAAACCAAGGAGACGAGCATTATAGAAACAAAAAGAAACGAATCAGGTGATATCACCCAGACCCCAACAACCAAGACTCCCTGAGCCAAGGATTCCACCACCAAGACTCCCCAAGCAAACGATTCCACCACCGCTCGGCACATCCAGGCAGGAGCCCGACGACGAGGGCACAACTAGTATGAGTGAAACAATCGGTAATTTTATCCTCAAACTTAGAGTGTCTACTCCAAATAAGTCTGCAACTGTTGCTGAATTAAAGCGGTTGAAGACATATGCCGACAAGAACAAGTACGAGAGAAAGATAGAAAACTAGGCCAAAGAAGTAAGTATGAAATTGAGCGTTAAAGAATCGCTATAATCAGCACTTAATATGTTTATAAAACGTCTGCTATCATTTTTTCAGCTGGAAGAATTGAAATGAAAGATAGCGGATCTTGAAGCACAAAAACTCCACAATGCTATCTCTCAGCCAATTTGCCAGATTGGAAGCCCGGTAGTTGAGAAGGTACCAGCATTTCGAGATAGAGCTGCGTCCACCGAATTGCAGGCATCTGTGCCTGATGCTGATCAGCACGATGCTGATGGAGTAATGCTAAAAGAGAGGGATGATGATGGGGACCATTCACCCATACCGGTACCATCTGGAAGGATGCAAGAAGAGTTGTTGGTGTCCACAGAGATGGACACCACGGAGACACAGACGGAGAAAGAAAGACACGAGTCTCTTCCGAATGACCAACAACTCGTACTTCACGGGGCAAAGGAGATAGAAGATCGTGAGAAATAAGTGGCAAACCCAGACAACCTAGAAGATGTAAGTGGATCAAAAGTACACTAAGATTCAAATATCTTATTTATTTGTTGTGATGAAATTGTTTCTATAATAATATTTACTGTTGTGTAAATATTCAAACAAAGTCAGTGTATCCATTTAAAACAGTCAGCGGGGTTTTCTAGTTGAAAACATATTCAAACAATGCATCACATGATATGATGATATCAAACAAATATCAGGACTGTTGTGCAGTGATGGCCGAACAATTCGCATCGTATATTACGAATTGTGTTTTACTCTAGTTGGTTGGTTATTTTATAATTCGCAGCTCGGCATGCGAATTGTTTGAGATGGATCGAACAAATATCAGGTCAGCATGCGAATCGTTCGCAACTATAATTATAGTATGCTTAACCCTTCCACCTTTTTATTTTGGAATTTGTATGAAACAGGAGACCGACAGACAAAAACACCAACAGCATCAACAACAACAAGTTCAACACCACCAACAACACCAGCAATATTATCACTTCGAAAATGTTGGTTTTGATACTGCATTCCCAATTTCTGCATTTCCGAGCAAAACGCAACTGATTCTGAAGCAGTATCTCTAAATCAGTTACTTTGAAAAAATTACAACCTTAATAAAGTGACAGAGACATTGCACCTGATTCCGAGTGGCCATCTTGGAATCAGGTGCAAAAAAAATTCACAAATTACTTCTGATTCCGAGATGGCCACTCAGAATCAGATGTAATTTTTCAAAAAACATTTGCACCTGATTCCGAGATGGCCACTCGGAATCAGGTGTTTTTCAGTTTAAAAAAAAGTATATGATTCCGAGATGACCTCTCGGAATCATATGCTATCGTTAAAAAAACAGAATACAGTAGAACTGCCATATAGACACAAAACCGAACCAAACTCGAAAATAGACCCAAACAAACAGCATAAACCTTAATCGAACCCTAATTATACCAAATAAAAACCCTAATCGAACCCTAAATCTACCAAGTAAGAACCCTAATCGAACACTAAATCTACCAAATAAGAACCCTAACCTAACAAGAACAGCCATAGCCAAAAGACAGTACCAAAAAATGAAGAAAAGCAAAAGATAGAAAACTGAAGAAATAGATAAATATGGTTTTTTTTCTTTGAATTTTGTTAATGGGTAGGATAATAGAATAAATGGGGTAGAATAATGGCGTTTTTGAAAATGAAAAAGGTAGAATAAATTGGTAGAAGGACAAATGTGTAATTTCCTTTATAGAGGAAATAACAACATGGGATTTGTTTTCAAATTATGGAAGAAATAAAAAATCTAATGAAGGAAATAGCTTTGGCCAAATACTTAATATCAATAAAAAAAAGTTTAAAACCCAATTTTACCCTTGAACCAAGTTTTACTATCACCAACTTAAGTTTATATAACTTTCTCACCATTGAAAAAATACAACTAAAGATAGATGACATACATAACTAAGAAGATAGTCTACGAAAAACCATGAAAATTAGATTTAAACAATTATTAAAAAAATTATTTTATCGTTTTATGGATTCAAGGAATAAAACATTGTAGCCGGAAAGTGAAGAAACATTTAACAAAAGTCCGAATAATATACTTCAAAAGTTCAAAGACTATTATAAAGCAATTGAATACATTAAAACTTCTTAGTTAGTTTTTTACATCGATAAGTTTATCGCGTGAAAAACGAAGTTCATGCATTTTGGAAACACGAACACTAACCACACAAAGAGCGCTTATTCAAACCTAAAGGTTTATGTCGCTACAAACAAACTTAACTTTGGTTTTTTTGGTAAATGTGCATTCTTTAATCGAAATGTAACATATAGCAATTAAAACATCATTTGAAAAGAGTCGATTATAACACAACATTAATTTAGTTATAAGTTGTTCAACAATATTAATGATTTTTATTGTGTTGGTAGATAAAAGATTTAAAACTTCAATGCATAATTTTATGAATTGATTAACTTTTCAAAAATAAATTGGTAAAAACAAATAATTGAAAAACTATAGAAGATTTTCTTCAAATTTTTTTATTTACATTAGTTAATTATAATATAATTTTTCTCGGAAGGTAAATTACAAGGATTTTAACGGCAAATATCTTGCACAGTAAGAAATACCAATCCAATGATAGGTTACTAAGTAAGTAACTAGGAAAACCAAAGCACAAAATCCAAATTAAATGATAGCTTACTAAGTAAGCAACTGGAAAAACCAAACACAAATCTGAATTAAATTGTTTATATATTTATTATCATCAAATCTCTATTCAACTTTACAACTCATTTGTTATTTGTTAGAGATCAATCTTAATAGTAAAATGATTTACATCTTTAAAAAATCGTTAATTCATTAGAGCAATCCAATTGTATACAAGAAACCTATTATATTCAAATTCAATAATAAATATCACGAAAAAACAAAGTCAACTCTTCTAATTTTCAATAACAAAGAGCTGGTCGGAAGAAATCGAAAGAGGTGTCACAACAACGGGTAGCCAAATTAAAATTGTTATACCCACAATCAATCTCATCAATCATCGCACCTTTTGGATCAGACAAGCTATTCCCAATTGCATAATCATCATCATTTTCATTATGTTGCAAAAAATTATGTTTTTCATGAGAGGACGGAACACATTAATATTGAGTTGTCACTTCGATCGTCATCAATTTCATTTCGGGGTGATCTCGCTTTCATATGTTACATCAGATTCGTAGGTTGTTGATAACTTCACGAAGACTAAATCGGTATTTCAAACCCTCCCTGCTTATTATTATTGGACTCTGAATTTCACGAAGGATGTTAGTGTTATAAACCATTAGATATTTGGCCACTAGTTCAATAGATTATTATTATATATATTGCAATTTAATTTTTTTAAATACACTATTATAACTAATAATATATTACCATTTTTTCCTCCTATTTTTTAAATATGTTTTATGTATTTTGGAATATATTTTGCATTCGAAATCAATTTTTCTAATTTTGTAATTTAGAGATTTTAAGATTTATGGTTTAAAAATTTTAGGTTATAATATTAGAATTTTAAAAAAATGATGATAGGTTATATGATTTTTTAATTGTGATAGTAGGCGAAAGATTTAAATCTTCATCGCATACTTTTATATAAAGTAATTAATTTTTCAAAAGCGAATCAGTAAAAACAAATAAATAAAAAATCTTACGATATAATTTTTTTTTATTTGCTTTGGAATGTCACGAGAGCAGATCGATTACAAGGCGTTTTTAAGAGAAAATATCTAGCAGATTGATTACAAGGGGATTAAGAGCAAATATCTGAATAGGTTACGAAGTAAATACATGAAAAAACCAAATCACAAATCTTGAATTAAATTGTTTATGTATCATTATCCATTATTTATAGTAGTGTCATTTACATATTTTAATCAAAATTTGCATTTACAAGATGCAGTTGCTTAGTCCCCCATTCATTGTCTAAAGCCTCTTAAAAGCTGGTAAACTTTATAGGATTATTTCAACACTGACAATGTTTCTTATGTGCTTTGGGACGTCACAGGAGCAGACAGATTACAAGGCTTTTATAAGCAAATATCTTAAACAGTAGAAAATACCAATCCAATGATAGGTTATCAAGTAAGTTACCGGGAAAACCAAAACACAAATCCGGATTCCGGATTTGTATATGATTTAACCTTAAAGATAAGTGTATGGAATTTAACCTTGAGTATGAACAGGTACTATTTCCATATCTAATCTATCTAGTTCGCAGGCACATAACATCTATTGAACAGCAGTTGTTGTTGCAGGTCGAGATTAGGATTGTAGAATGCTTGATGTTGTACATCTGCGGCTAAAATGTACTGTTAGGGATGACTTCTGCAGGTTGCAGTCCCTCAAGGTTGGTATGGGAACTCACCTGACAAAACTCATTCATCATTATCCCTAAGGATTCCTTGCTGCGAATGCGTTCCATTTCTTCTTAATTTCATAAAAAAATGAAAATCCGATTATCAAAACTAGAACATAATTGAAGATAATTCATACTAGAACCTAACTAAGTTTATTTATTTATTTTTGTATTTTTGTATTTTCTCTTTCTAATTTATCATACTTTAGAGTAACTAACATTTATTATTATTCTTATTAACAAAAATTCTCCGATCTCAAATCATCTATTGAAAAGAAATATCAATTCAAACATCAATAAATAGAGGATTAAACGATAGCAAAAGTACGGGGACTGACCTGACCCAACTCCTAAATCCTTGATCCTTAATTCATATACCTTAAGGATTACTTGGTGCAAAATGCTTTCAATTTCTTCTTACTTTCATAAAAAACCGAAAAAATCGATAATATATTTCGCTTCACACAAGATATACCGTAAAAAACGAAGAAAAACAAAAAATGTAAAGAGATGATATCGATTGCTTGATGAATTCCAGGCATTCGATCATCCATGGCTTCACTTTATATAACCTTCTCACGTTCTTTCGTCCTCTCTTCCTAATCTTCTCGTCAATTTATTTATTTCTCTTCATCTTCACTCTTATTATTTTTTCGAGAAGAGATACACCAAAGCGCTACATGTAACATATTTTTATTTATTTAATTAATTTTACTGTTTTCTACCAAAAGAAAAAAAATGTTTAGCGAGTCTCAATAAATATTAACAATAAACTTTAAATTTTTATTTATTTACTTTATTAATTAATATGTATTTTTTTTAATAAATATTTATTTTAATTACAATTTATTATCAATTTATTTTAAAAAAAAACTTCTCTTATCTCAAATTATCTATTAAAAATAATATCGATTCAAAAATCAATAAATCAACGTTTCAATGATATCAAAAGTATTGGAGACTAACCTAACACAACTCTTGACACAACTCATTGATCTTTACTACAAAATGCGTTCAATTTTTTTTTAATTTTATAAAAAATAAAATAGAAAAACAATAATATATATTCATTTACACAAGATCTATTGTAAAACGAAGAAGAACAAAAGAACGTAAAGAGACGATACCGTTGCTTAATGAATTGCAAGCAATCGATCATCACTAATTTTGTTTTATATAGTCTTCTCACTCTCGTTCGTCCCCTCTTCTCATTTTTTTCTGCCAATTGTTCCCTTTCTACCCATCTTCCCTCTAAAAAATATTTTAGACAAGTCTAGAAAATTTAAATAATTTGTTACTTATCAAATGTTACCTTTTAAATTAAATTTGAAAAAAAAAATCAAAATTTTTTTTGTAAATAATTTAAATAATGTTAAATATAGATTAATTTTACTTTCTCACGTCCTCATTATATATTCCTATACTGTTAGAATAACTAAGTTAGTTAGTTACCAACAATATAATAAAATATAAGGAGGATATAAAAAAGTGTAAATATAAAAAGTAAAAAGTGATAGAATTGAAAAAATAGTAACGGGTACAGAATTAAAAATTAAAGCAAAATAATAATTATCATTAATGCTATATAAAAAAAATATTATTATTTTTATAAAAAAAATATTATTTAAATTATTTACAGTGATTTTTTGTGAGGATTATCTTTTTTTTTTTAAATATTAATAAAAAATGTTACATTTAATAAAATTTCATACTTATTAATAGGAATAAATAATTAATAATTTTTAATTCACTAAGATATGTGAAAGATTTTATCAAAAGATTTCTTTGATGAGTCTTCGTGGTCATTATCAAAGTACCATTTTCTAGAAATACTTAAGGGGACTACCAAATCCATGTCGAATGATGTCCACGTTTTCCAGCTTTCTATCTCTTAAGGTTTCTGATACATTTATTGAACCTTGTTATGCTATTTTTTTATTCATCGTCTTGTACATAATGTAGATGAGGTTATGGTTTTGGAGAAAGAAGCTTTTGCATATGAAAAACCAAATATTACATGTGCAAAGAAAGCAATGTAAATGTAAATCATGAACAACTGATTAACTAAATGCGAATCACAATATTTGATTAACTAAATGTTGATATGATCGGTTATCTTTGGAAGCCTATACTAGTAATTCGGATTTTTCTTAAAGGGACAATTCAGACCTAATGATTAAAACTTGATGACAAAGCAGTTACCTAAGTAAACCAGTGACTCAGCTGTATGCATAGTACCTTGAAGTATGGGCTCGAGGGCTCATAACATGGATCCGAATAACAAAATCTGACCCAAAAGACCCATAAATATCAAAAAGAGAATAAATATCTCAACCAACTTCATTAAAAGGGTTGGACTTTTTTCAAAAAACATTAAATACAAGCGTCTTCTTTCTCTCACTATTCTCTATAAAATATTTTTAATACTATAAACCTAAAGATCTTCCGTTTTTACACCCAAAAATATATTTAATCATCACGAGATTAGTGACCATAATGGGAGCGCGAGGTGCTTGAATAGTTATATTAAAAACCTTAGTTGTAATTCGTACTTCAAAAACCAATGAAAATCATTGGTGCATGAATATAAACCTAAAGATCTTCTGACTATATATACCCATTTTTCACTTCAAATCCACTTTTTGCCACCTTCCCATCACCCTAAACAAACCCAAACACGTCTAATTTTAGAAACCACCTCAATTCGTCTCCGACCGGTGAATAGTACAGTTTTTAGAAATAACCATGTAAGCATTATCGTGGAAAGTGTACTTTTTTTACGATTTCGATGAATTCGAACAATTATTTTCTGTTATTTCACGGTCTGCGTTGCTTTTTATACCGGAACGAAGTATTTAGTAAGGATAGTTTGTGAGTTTATGGGTTAATTGTCGAACCCAGGGTAGAAGTTTGGTTGCATGTAATGTTAATACTTTCCTGAGAACTGTGATGTATGTTAGATGTGCATTAGGTAGTTGATTATTAATTTTGGTGTTGTTTTGATATTTCCTAGATCCCTGCAACGTGCATGTAAAAAATAGAACAGTTCCCAGCTTGTACGTGTGCGATGTAGTACAATTCGCATCTTCATCACCCAGGATGGAAACAATTTGCAGCTTCATATCTGTATATATTTCATAGCAATTCGCAGCTTGATTGAATGTGTATGCCATGCATTTCGCAGCTTGTATTTACAAATAATTCGTAGGCCAGACTACGAATTGCTTGTAAATACTATACTGATATATAGGCAATTCGCAGCTTATCATGTGAATCATGTGACACTTTAACTAATAGATAGGAAGTTCGCATCTTGTGATGCGAGGTGTGTGACACTCCAACTGATTTGTGTTTGTGCAGGAAGTATGACAACAAAACCAAGCTATTACAGATCAGGGTTGGTGAGCCTTCTGAAGCTTCTTAAAGAGAACCGTATTACCCATACCCACATTGAAGCTGCATGAAAGACACCCTTCTACATGCTTTTGAAAACGTCTTTTGACATCCGTAATGAGGCAGAGCTGCCAAAGAAGAAATTCTACTTGATCATTCAGTATCTCGTCGAGAGGTTCTTTGTTGATAAAGATGCCTTTATATTGGCTCAAAGTTTGTAAAGCTAACTGAAGACTATGTGAAGGTTATATTCGGGATGAAGCATGGCACGGAGAAAATGCGGTTAACAAAAACCAGAGCATTTCACAACAAATACGCGCCCGGCGAGGAGGACGAATCGAGGATGATAAAGAAATACTTCATGGGTAAAACTGCCAGGAAAGTAGGACCGACAAATACTAAACAATAACGAATATCATTATAAAGGTACCTGTAAAATCGAATTCATCTTATAAAGCAGGATGTTGTACTTTACTAACATAGCATGTTGTCGTTGGTTTTACAGGCACGTATAGAAAAAGCCATAAGCGAAGGGGGACAGCATGAGTGTGAAGACGTTGCAAGGCCGTTGATACTGTTTTTGTGCTCCACTCTATTCAACTTCATATCTGGAGATATCATGGGTTGGAGCACGCTTTATTTTGTTGAAGACCTCAGCAAAATAAACAATTACGACTGGTCTGGATCAATACTGTACAAGCTTCGACAGTCTATTAGGAGTTTCTTAGCAATCGAAAAACTCGATAGAGTCGTCGGCTGCATCGTCCTTCTAATTGTAAGATTGATCTATTCAGTATAAAAATTAGTTATGTACAGAGCATCTTGATGATAAAACTTGTCCCCATGCAGCCCTTTTTCATGGATCACACAACATTCGGCCTCGAGGTAGCGAAGTCGGCCTCGAGGTAGCGAAGCCGACCTCGATACCAAGGTTTTTCAAATGGTTGGGATTAGAGTGCATCCCTAACAGTACATTTTAGTCGCAGATGTACAACATTAAGCATTCTACAATCCTAATCTCGACCTGCAACATAAACTGCTGTTCAATAGATGTTATGTGTCTGCGAACTAGATAGATTAGATATGGAAATAGTACCTGTTCATACTCAAGGTTAAATTCCATACACGTATCATGATTAGATATGTGATTTGTATGTAATTTACATATGAAGATAAGTATGTGATTATAGTTGAAGGCAGAAGAGAATTTACAAGAATACCAACAGTGACAAGTGTAAAAATTAATCCTTCGTGTTGGCATTGCATTCACATGTTGAAACACATAACTCCTGATAATAGATACAGTAGGTTACAATAGATTCAATATCGTATAAAACTATATAACTCGTCACAATAGACACAATACAATAAATCGGAAAACTAAAAATGTTATATCATATAAGTCTATAGAACTTGTGACAATGGACTCGATATAAATCTACATGAGACAGAACAATGCTTAGTAGTGACCAGATATCAATATTTGATTCAGCTCCTTAAACCCAATAGAAATATCATGTGTTTTGATAAAATTGGAAATCCAGTTGTCGGTTTCGCACTTCTTACCAACATCAGCCTTATATGCATCATCAATGTCTGCGAAAAAACCTCCTGCTTCGTTTTGGAGAAGATCTATATGCCAATCACCACTATTAATTTTACCAACAACTTCACTTCCATTAATAGTATCAGTATTAGCATCAGCATCAGCATCAGCATCAGCGGGAGGATCTTTTTGCGGATCAGCTAAAGGAATGAGTTCTTGGGCCGTAAGAAGCTGAGACTGTGGAACACACTGGTCTAAACGTAGATCATGCTTGAGATTGGCTGGATCTTGATGAAGCGCTGGATTTTGATTTTGGTTACGAAATAAGTAGCTGGAAAAACCAAAACACACATCTGAATTAAATTGTTTATATATCTATTATCACATAGTCTCTATTCGACTTTACAACTCATTTACGACTCATTTGTTACTTGTTACTGAGCAATCTCAATAGTCAACTGATTTACAGCTCTACAAAATTGTCAATTCACTAGAGCAATTTCAAATTGTGTAGGTAAACCTATTCTATTCAACTTCAATAATGAATATTCACGAAAAAACAAAGTCAACTCTTCTAACTCTCAATAACAAAGAGCTCTATTTGGTCGGAAGAAATCGAAAGAGCTGTCGCAGCAACGGCTAGCCAAATTAAGATTGTTATACCCACAATCAATCTCATCACTCATAGCGCCCTTTGGATCAGACAAGCTATTCCCAATTGCATAATCATCATCACCCAAGGCATCTATTTCCTTTTCCAGAAACTCCATGTACGGTTCAAGACCCTGCCCTTCATTACTACGACTACTATTACCCGGTTCGCTCACACTTCCTTGTTGCCTGGTTTGTAAATCACCAGAGTCATAACATTCCTCTGAAAAATCCCTCTCGATATTAGCAACATTATCATACCCACGATCAATCTCATCAATCATAGAGCCCATTGGATCAGAGATTGCATTGTCATCATCACCCAAGGCATCTATTTCCTTTATCAGAGATTCCATGTACGGTTCACCACCTTGGCCCTCATTAGTATGACTGTTATTAACCGGTTCGTTCACACTTTCTTGTTGCCTGGTTTGTAAATCACCAAAGTCAGAAAATTCCTCAGCAAAATCGCTCTGGATATTAGCAAACACGAAATCCAGATCAAACCCTAGCTCTAGATCAAGATCTGTTTGAGTTTCAGCAGCTGGTGCAAGATGATCACCCAGGACATTGGCATTCTGATTCTGATTCTCAAGTGGTGATTGGGATTTCTTTAAATTTTACTTTTATAATATTTTAATTTTCCGTCTAAATTCCACACGCAAACTAGTTTCGATTATATAATTTAATAAAAAAACTTTAAAACATACATCAATATCAAATCTAATTTTACTTCTTTTTTAAAATATACATAGGGCGAGTGGTAGTACTACTTCATGAATTTTCAATGAGAAAAGACAATTATTTTGAAGGGTATTGAATATTTGTAGTGGCCAAATCATAACACCTTTCATATCAAATTCTCATTTTCATTTTTTTTCTTTACGAGCAAAAGTGCTGAAGGAGAAGTCAAATTCTGCATTTCACTCTGCCTCCTACTCTTAGACTTAGTAAGTATTATTTCTATAGTTGGTGTATCTTTTCTTTTTGTTTTCTTAACTTTTTTTTTGTTCTCTATAAATCTTAATTTCATTTTGGTACTCTATATATAAATGATAGATGATGGAGACTACAGATGATAGAAGATGAGCATAATTTTTAATTAACTTAATTTTATACAACTACATGTTCCAATACTATTATAATCCATTCCATCTCTAATCTTATAATCAAAATGAAAATAATTATAATTTTATTACATTTCATGCGATCGTGATTGTTACTATCGATTTTTTATCTTAAAATTTTAATAAAAATAACAAGTCAAACTAATTTTAACAAAAGAAAGGTGGGAACTAGTGCTAAAGTTTAACCAAGTCGAAAAGAAAAAAAAGCTGTATTAGAAAAGTATTGAATATAAAAAGACAATTTCAATAAGTCCACGTAAAATCAAATCAGACCACATCTATAGAAAAGAGAAGCAGCACTAAATTTTATTAGAAAAGTGGTTTTAGTAGAAAAAGTGAGCCATCATAGTAGTAATAGTATGCTATGAATGTGGCAGTAGCCAATAGGGAGAAGGAGGATAGCAGAAAAAAGAAATGGCAAAGCCTCAATTTAATTTATTTTGGTAGCATATGATACTTGATTTGTGTCTGTTCACAGATAACAGATTGTAGGTTAATTTATTTTGGTAGCATATGATACTTGATTTGTGTCTGTTCACAGATAACAGATTGTAGGTTTAGTCTACCTATACTCGATAGACTTGGGAACCTTGGTCATATACATAAGTTGGTATTTTCTTATTCATACGAAATGTTTTGATAAATCTTAGCAGAGATACATTGTATAATACAAGAATTGACAATGTTAGTGCTCATTCATTCATGGACTCGTGGGAGCATCAATAAAAGTACCTTAAAGTGGTACTCTCACAGACTTGGCAACCTTACTCATAATACTCACTATGTTCTTATTTATTTATGTACGGTTAAACTTTACAACTCATTAATTTGTTACACCAATCTCAGTATTCTAACACGTAGTAATTTGTTAGAGTAATCTCCAATTGTATACAATAAACCTACTCTATTCAAGTCAGCTGTTCCTAACTCTCAATACGAAAGAGTTACATTTGGTGGGAAGATATCGAAAGAGCAGTCGCAGCAACGGCTAGCCATAGTAACATTATTATACCCACAATCGATCTCATCAATCATAGCGCCCATCGGATCAGAGAAGCTATTCCCAATTGCATATCCATCATCAGGCAAGGCATCGATTTCCTTTTCCAGAAATGCCATGTACGGTTCAGGACCTTGGCCTTCAATACCACGACTGTTATTACCGAGTCCGTCGACAGTTTCTTGATGGCTGGTTTGTGAATCAGCAAACACGAAATCCAGATCAAACCCTAGGTCTAGATCTAGATCTAGATAATGATCATGATCATGATCTACTTGAGTTTCAGCAGCAAGTGCAAGATGATCAGCCAGGACATTCTGGTTCGGATTCTGATTCTCAAGTGGTGACTGGGGTTTCTTGGTCTCCAAGACACCTGACCTCATCCTCTTGAGTGCGTGGTCCTTTAGCTTCTCCATCCTCTGGATTCTCTCCTCGATGGTAAGATCTAGGTCCGAGTCATCGTCCCAGCAGCAGCGATCATCAAGAGTGATCTCATCTCTTTTTCTTTTCTTTCCCGTTGGGGTTAGGGTTAGGGTTTTTGTCTGATCACTGAAACTCGAACACAAACTGGAACTCGAACTGGAAGTGGAAGCAGAGGATGTCGAAGCCAAGGAAGTGGAGGAAGTTGAGGAAGTTGAGGAAGTGGAGGAAGTAGTAGCCAACAAAACTCTGTCGGTAAGATCATCGACTGAAGGATGACCGAAGACATAGTAGTTGTTTCTGTTGGAGGGAGCGGTAACGAGAATGGCGATCTGAGCACCAGACAACTGACAAAGCTGAGCGGCTTTACTGAAAAGGCCCTGGCGGCGTTTGGTGAAAGTGACGCATCTCTGCGACGCGGTTTCTCTTTTTTGGGTGGGAACACCTCTCATTCTTGGTTTTCCTACCATGATGTGGCAATCTGTTCAAGGAAGATCTGTAATAGACGAAAAGAAAGGAGTTGGTTGGTTATACAAGAAAGGCAACCTTATGGTAATAGAGATCGATCTAGGCATGAACATATCATCCAAGGAGAATGGCAACACATTGTAATCTTTCGTAATATAGAGCTATAATAAAAGATACTACAAGTCTTTATATTATTTTTTTCTGTCTTTTGCTTCTCCTTTAAATCAATAAAAGATACTACTCGGCGAAACAAGACCGAACCTGTAACATCAGTCTGGTATGGTATGGTATACCTCATTCTCAAGTAGATACCTAGGCTACGTAGTTACTCAGTCTCATAGAAATCATCGAAATTAATTAAGCCGATCAACTGAATTATATTTTAAATTCAAATATCAATTCAAATTCAAATTCAAAAAATAATAATACAAGATTTGTGATACGAACTCAACAAGAATACCTTGATTTCAATGGCAGACGGAGGAGATACAGTGGAAGCGCCGAATGTGAAACTCCGATAACCAACGGAACGGACCGAAATCGAAACAATGAGTAGTGATCGAAATCACGAGTCGTAAATAAAAGCTGAAAACACAATTGAGTACGAGTACTGTCTTTCTCTCTTGAAAAGAATACAGATTCAATGTATGATCGGAGATTTGTCGTGTAGGAGATTTGTATTCTCCGTCAGACCGACAGAGAGCGAGAGAGCGAGAGATCGAGAGATCAAGAAAGCGAGAGACGTGAAGTATGAAGTTGAAGTGGGTTTCGTTTTGTTTTTAAAGACGAGTTTTCGGTTCATTTATATCCAAGTAACCGTTGGATGAAGATCCAGATGAAGACCCACCCCCAGCTGCAGTCACACGCCAAATTGCAGTCCCAGGCCCACATGCAGTCCCATATAGAGACCCAGGCCTAAATAATGAAGACGTAGATTATGACCCATCTACAACGCCAGATGAAGACCCTGGCACGGATATAGACCCGGATTATGACCCGAGAATAGGCTGAGTTGTATATTGTTTTGTGTCAAGATTCTTGTATGATGTTTTTCTGTGTTCATCTAATATAGTTTACTTTAGATATTCAGAATTCGGTTTATGGTCATTCAGATTTTATTCATATCGATTTTCTTTTCTATATATGAAGTTTCATATCCAAGTATAGAGCTATAATAAAAGATACTACAAGTCTTTATTATTATTTTTATACTAACTAACTAAATATATTTATTTCTTTTTTCTTTTTTCTTCTCTAACTTATTATACTTTAGAGTAACTAACATTTATTATTAATTTTGTTAAGAAAATATATTTGATCTCAAATCATCTATTTAAAAGCAATATCGATTCAAACATCAACAAATCGACGATTGAACGATATCAAAACTATGGGAACTCACCTGACAAAACTCATTCATCATTATCCCTAAGGATTCCTTGCTGCGAATGCGTTCCATTTCTTCTTAATTTCATAAAAAAATGAAAATCCGATTATCAAAACTAGAACATAATTGAAGATAATTCATACTAGAACCTAACTAAGTTTATTTATTTATTTTTGTATTTTTGTATTTTCTCTTTCTAATTTATCATACTTTAGAGTAACTAACATTTATTATTATTCTTATTAACAAAAATTCTCCGATCTCAAATCATCTATTGAAAAGAAATATCAATTCAAACATCAATAAATAGAGGATTAAACGATAGCAAAAGTACGGGGACTGACCTGACCCAACTCCTAAATCCTTGATCCTTAATTCATATACCTTAAGGATTACTTGGTGCAAAATGCTTTCAATTTCTTCTTACTTTCATAAAAAACCGAAAAAATCGATAATATATTTCGCTTCACACAAGATATACCGTAAAAAACGAAGAAAAACAAAAAATGTAAAGAGATGATATCGATTGCTTGATGAATTCCAGGCATTCGATCATCCATGGCTTCACTTTATATAACCTTCTCACGTTCTTTCGTCCTCTCTTCCTAATCTTCTCGTCAATTGTTTTATTTCTCTTCATCTTCACTCTTATTATTTTTTCGAGAAGAGATACACCAAAGCGCTACATGTAACATATTTTTATTTATTTAATTAATTTTACTGTTTTCTACCAAAAGAAAAAAAATGTTTAGCGAGTCTCAATAAATATTAACAATAAACTTTAAATTTTTATTTATTTACTTTATTAATTAATATGTATTTTTTTTAATAAATATTTATTTTAATTACAATTTATTATCAATTTATTTTAAAAAAAAACTTCTCTTATCTCAAATTATCTATTAAAAATAATATCGATTCAAAAATCAATAAATCAACGTTTCAATGATATCAAAAGTATTGGAGACTAACCTAACACAACTCTTGACACAACTCATTGATCTTTACTACAAAATGCGTTCAATTTTTTTTTAATTTTATAAAAAATAAAATAGAAAAACAATAATATATATTCATTTACACAAGATCTATTGTAAAACGAAGAAGAACAAAAGAACGTAAAGAGACGATACCGTTGCTTAATGAATTGCAAGCAATCGATCATCACTAATTTTGTTTTATATAGTCTTCTCACTCTCGTTCGTCCCCTCTTCTCATTTTTTCTGCCAATTGTTCCCTTTCTACCCATCTTCCCTCTAAAAAATATTTTAGACAAGTCTAGAAAATTTAAATAATTTGTTACTTATCAAATGTTACCTTTTAAATTAAATTTGAAAAAAAAAATCAAAAATTTTTTTGTAAATAATTTAAATAATGTTAAATATAGATTAATTTTACTTTCTCACGTCCTCATTATATATTCCTATACTGTTAGAATAACTAAGTTAGTTAGTTACCAACAATATAATAAAATATAAGGAGGATATAAAAAAGTGTAAATATAAAAAGTAAAAAGTGATAGAATTGAAAAAATAGTAACGGGTACAGAATTAAAAATTAAAGCAAAATAATAATTATCATTAATGCTATATAAAAAAAATATTATTATTTTTATAAAAAAAATATTATTTAAATTATTTACAGTGATTTTTTGTGAGGATTATCTTTTTTTTTTTAAATATTAATAAAAAAATGTTACATTTAATAAAATTTCATACTTATTAATAGGAATAAATAATTAATAATTTTTAATTCACTAAGATATGTGAAAGATTTTATCAAAAGATTTCTTTGATGAGTCTTCGTGGTCATTATCAAAGTACCATTTTCTAGAAATACTTAAGGGGACTACCAAATCCATGTCGAATGATGTCCACGTTTTCCAGCTTTCTATCTCTTAAGGTTTCTGATACATTTATTGAACCTTGTTATGCTATTTTTTTATTCATCGTCTTGTACATAATGTAGATGAGGTTATGGTTTTGGAGAAAGAAGCTTTTGCATATGAAAAACCAAATATTACATGTGCAAAGAAAGCAATGTAAATGTAAATCATGAACAACTGATTAACTAAATGCGAATCACAATATTTGATTAACTAAATGTTGATATGATCGGTTATCTTTGGAAGCCTATACTAGTAATTCGGATTTTTCTTAAAGGGACAATTCAGACCTAATGATTAAAACTTGATGACAAAGCAGTTACCTAAGTAAACCAGTGACTCAGCTGTATGCATAGTACCTTGAAGTATGGGCTCGAGGGCTCATAACATGGATCCGAATAACAAAATCTGACCCAAAAGACCCATAAATATCAAAAAGAGAATAAATATCTCAACCAACTTCATTAAAAGGGTTGGACTTTTTTCAAAAAACATTAAATACAAGCGTCTTCTTTCTCTCACTATTCTCTATAAAATATTTTTAATACTATAAACCTAAAGATCTTCCGTTTTTACACCCAAAAATATATTTAATCATCACGAGATTAGTGACCATAATGGGAGCGCGAGGTGCTTGAATAGTTATATTAAAAAACTTAGTTGTAATTCGTACTTCAAAAACCAATGAAAATCATTGGTGCATGAATATAAACCTAAAGATCTTCCGACTATATATACCCATTTTTCACTTCAAATCCACTTTTTGCCACCTTCCCATCACCCTAAACAAACCCAAACACGTCTAATTTTAGAAACCACCTCAATTCGTCTCCGACCGGTGAATAGTACAGTTTTTAGAAATAACCATGTAAGCATTATCGTGGAAAGTGTACTTTTTTTACGATTTTGATGAATTCGAACAATTATTTTCTGTTATTTCACGGTCTGCGTTGCTTTTTATACCGGAACGAAGTATTTAGTAACGATAGTTTGTGAGTTTATGGGTTAATTGTCGAACCCAGGGTAGAAGTTTGGTTGCATGTAATGTTAATACTTTCCTGAGAACTGTGATGTATGTTAGATGTGCATTAGGTAGTTGATTATTAATTTTGGTGTTGTTTTGATATTTCCTAGATCCCTGCAACGTGCATGTAAAAAATAGAACAGTTCTCAGCTTGTACGTGTGCGATGTAGTACAATTCGCATCTTCATCACCCAGGATGGAAACAATTTGCAGCTTCATATCTGTATATATTTCATAGCAATTCGCAGCTTGATTGAATGTGTATGCCATGCATTTCGCAGCTTGTATTTACAAATAATTCGTAGGCCAGACTACGAATTGCTTGTAAATACTATACTGATATATAGGCAATTTGCAGCTTATCATGTGAATCATGTGACACTTTAACTAATAGATAGGAAGTTCGCATCTTGTGATGCGAGGTGTGTGACACTCCAACTGATTTGTGTTTGTGCAGGAAGTATGACAACAAAACCAAGCTATTACAGATCAGGGTTGGTGAGCCTTCTGAAGCTTCTTAAAGAGAACCGTATTACCCATACCCACATTGAAGCTGCATGAAAGACACCCTTCTACATGCTTTTGAAAACGTCTTTTGACATCCGTAATGAGGCAGAGCTGCCAAAGAAGAAATTCTACTTGATCATTCAGTATCTCGTCGAGAGGTTCTTTGTTGATAAAGATGCCTTTATATTGGCTCAAAGTTTGTAAAGCTAACTGAAGACTATGTGAAGGTTATATTCGGGATGAAGCATGGCACGGAGAAAATGCGGTTAACAAAAACCAGAGCATTTCACAACAAATACGCGCCCGGCGAGGAGGACGAATCGAGGATGATAAAGAAATACTTCATGGGTAAAACTGCCAGGAAAGTAGGACCGACAAATACTAAACAATAACGAATATCATTATAAAGGTACCTGTAAAATCGAATTTATCTTATAAAGCAGGATGTTGTACTTTACTAACATAGCATGTTGTCGTTGGTTTTACAGGCACGTATAGAAAAAGCCATAAGCGAAGGGGGACAGCATGAGTGTGAAGACGTTGCAAGGCCGTTGATACTGTTTTTGTGCTCCACTCTATTCAACTTCATATCTGGAGATATCATGGGTTGGAGCACGCTTTATTTTGTTGAAGACCTCAGCAAAATAAACAATTACGACTGGTCTGGATCAATACTGTACAAGCTTCGACAGTCTATTAGGAGTTTCTTAGCAATCGAAAAACTCGATAGAGTCGTCGGCTGCATCGTCCTTCTAATTGTAAGATTGATCTATTCAGTATAAAAATTAGTTATGTACAGAGCATCTTGATGATAAAACTTGTCCCCATGCAGCCCTTTTTCATGGATCACACAACATTCGGCCTCGAGGTAGCGAAGTCGGCCTCGAGGTAGCGAAGCCGACCTCGATACCAAGGTTTTTCAAATGGTTGGGATTAGAGTGCATCCCTAACAGTACATTTTAGTCGCAGATGTACAACATCAAGCATTCTACAATCCTAATCTCGACCTGCAACATAAACTGCTGTTCAATAGATGTTATGTGTCTGCGAACTAGATAGATTAGATATGGAAATAGTACCTGTTCATACTCAAGGTTAAATTCCATACACGTATCATGATTAGATATGTGATTTGTATGTAATTTACATATGAAGATAAGTATGTGATTATAGTTGAAGGCAGAAGAGAATTTACAAGAATACCAACAGTGACAAGTGTAAAAATTAATCCTTCGTGTTGGCATTGCATTCACATGTTGAAACACATAACTCCTGATAATAGATACAGTAGGTTACAATAGATTCAATATCGTATAAAACTATATAACTCGTCACAATAGACACAATACAATAAATCGGAAAACTAAAAATGTTATATCATATAAGTCTATAGAACTTGTGACAATGGACTCGATATAAATCTACATGAGACAGAACAATGCTTAGTAGTGACCAGATATCAATATTTGATTCAGCTCCTTAAACCCAATAGAAATATCATGTGTTTTGATAAAATTGGAAATCCAGTTGTCGGTTTCGCACTTCTTACCAACATCAGCCTTATATGCATCATCAATGTCTGCGAAAAAACCTCCTGCTTCGTTTTGGAGAAGATCTATATGCCAATCACCACTATTAATTTTACCAACAACTTCACTTCCATTAATAGTATCAGTATTAGCATCAGCATCAGCATCAGCATCAGCGGGAGGATCTTTTTGCGGATCAGCTAAAGGAATGAGTTCTTGGGCCGTAAGAAGCTGAGACTGTGGAACACACTGGTCTAAACGTAGATCATGCTTGAGATTGGCTGGATCTTGATGAAGCGCTGGATTTTGATTTTGGTTACGAAATAAGTAGCTGGAAAAACCAAAACACACATCTGAATTAAATTGTTTATATATCTATTATCACATAGTCTCTATTCGACTTTACAACTCATTTACGACTCATTTGTTACTTGTTACTGAGCAATCTCAATAGTCAACTGATTTACAGCTCTACAAAATTGTCAATTCACTAGAGCAATTTCAAATTGTGTAGGTAAACCTATTCTATTCAACTTCAATAATGAATATTCACGAAAAAACAAAGTCAACTCTTCTAACTCTCAATAACAAAGAGCTCTATTTGGTCGGAAGAAATCGAAAGAGCTGTCGCAGCAACGGCTAGCCAAATTAAGATTGTTATACCCACAATCAATCTCATCACTCATAGCGCCCTTTGGATCAGACAAGCTATTCCCAATTGCATAATCATCATCACCCAAGGCATCTATTTCCTTTTCCAGAAACTCCATGTACGGTTCAAGACCCTGCCCTTCATTACTACGACTACTATTACCCGGTTCGCTCACACTTCCTTGTTGCCTGGTTTGTAAATCACCAGAGTCATAACATTCCTCTGAAAAATCCCTCTCGATATTAGCAACATTATCATACCCACGATCAATCTCATCAATCATAGAGCCCATTGGATCAGAGATTGCATTGTCATCATCACCCAAGGCATCTATTTCCTTTATCAGAGATTCCATGTACGGTTCACCACCTTGGCCCTCATTAGTATGACTGTTATTAACCGGTTCGTTCACACTTTCTTGTTGCCTGGTTTGTAAATCACCAAAGTCAGAAAATTCCTCAGCAAAATCGCTCTGGATATTAGCAAACACGAAATCCAGATCAAACCCTAGCTCTAGATCAAGATCTGTTTGAGTTTCAGCAGCTGGTGCAAGATGATCACCCAGGACATTGGCATTCTGATTCTGATTCTCAAGTGGTGATTGGGATTTCTTTAAATTTTACTTTTATAATATTTTAATTTTCCGTCTAAATTCCACACGCAAACTAGTTTCGATTATATAATTTAATAAAAAAACTTTAAAACATACATCAATATCAAATCTAATTTTAGTCTTTTTTAAAATATACATAGGGCGAGTGGTAGTACTACTTCATGAATTTTCAATGAGAAAAGACAATTATTTTGAAGGGTATTGAATATTTGTAGTGGCCAAATCATAACACCTTTCATATCAAATTCTCATTTTCATTTTTTTTCTTTACGAGCAAAAGTGCTGAAGGAGAAGTCAAATTCTGCATTTCACTCTGCCTCCTACTCTTAGACTTAGTAAGTATTATTTCTATAGTTGGTGTATCTTTTCTTTTTGTTTTCTTAACTTTTTTTTTGTTCTCTATAAATCTTAATTTCATTTTGGTACTCTATATATAAATGATAGATGATGGAGACTACAGATGATAGAAGATGAGCATAATTTTTAATTAACTTAATTTTATACAACTACATGTTCCAATACTATTATAATCCATTCCATCTCTAATCTTATAATCAAAATGAAAATAATTATAATTTTATTACATTTCATGCGATCGTGATTGTTACTATCGATTTTTTATCTTAAAATTTTAATAAAAATAACAAGTCAAACTAATTTTAACAAAAGAAAGGTGGGAACTAGTGCTAAAGTTTAACCAAGTCGAAAAGAAAAAAAAGCTGTATTAGAAAAGTATTGAATATAAAAAGACAATTTCAATAAGTCCACGTAAAATCAAATCAGACCACATCTATAGAAAAGAGAAGCAGCACTAAATTTTATTAGAAAAGTGGTTTTAGTAGAAAAAGTGAGCCATCATAGTAGTAATAGTATGCTATGAATGTGGCAGTAGCCAATAGGGAGAAGGAGGATAGCAGAAAAAAGAAATGGCAAAGCCTCAATTTAATTTATTTTGGTAGCATATGATACTTGATTTGTGTCTGTTCACAGATAACAGATTGTAGGTTAATTTATTTTGGTAGCATATGATACTTGATTTGTGTCTGTTCACAGATAACAGATTGTAGGTTTAGTCTACCTATACTCGATAGACTTGGGAACCTTGGTCATATACATAAGTTGGTATTTTCTTATTCATACGAAATGTTTTGATAAATCTTAGCAGAGATACATTGTATAATACAAGAATTGACAATGTTAGTGCTCATTCATTCATGGACTCGTGGGAGCATCAATAAAAGTACCTTAAAGTGGTACTCTCACAGACTTGGCAACCTTACTCATAATACTCACTATGTTCTTATTTATTTATGTACGGTTAAACTTTACAACTCATTAATTTGTTACACCAATCTCAGTATTCTAACACGTAGTAATTTGTTAGAGTAATCTCCAATTGTATACAATAAACCTACTCTATTCAAGTCAGCTGTTCCTAACTCTCAATACGAAAGAGTTACATTTGGTGGGAAGATATCGAAAGAGCAGTCGCAGCAACGGCTAGCCATAGTAACATTATTATACCCACAATCGATCTCATCAATCATAGCGCCCATCGGATCAGAGAAGCTATTCCCAATTGCATATCCATCATCAGGCAAGGCATCGATTTCCTTTTCCAGAAATGCCATGTACGGTTCAGGACCTTGGCCTTCAATACCACGACTGTTATTACCGAGTCCGTCGACAGTTTCTTGATGGCTGGTTTGTGAATCAGCAAACACGAAATCCAGATCAAACCCTAGGTCTAGATCTAGATCTAGATAATGATCATGATCATGATCTACTTGAGTTTCAGCAGCAAGTGCAAGATGATCAGCCAGGACATTCTGGTTCGGATTCTGATTCTCAAGTGGTGACTGGGGTTTCTTGGTCTCCAAGACACCTGACCTCATCCTCTTGAGTGCGTGGTCCTTTAGCTTCTCCATCCTCTGGATTCTCTCCTCGATGGTAAGATCTAGGTCCGAGTCATCGTCCCAGCAGCAGCGATCATCAAGAGTGATCTCATCTCTTTTTCTTTTCTTTCCCGTTGGGGTTAGGGTTAGGGTTTTTGTCTGATCACTGAAACTCGAACACAAACTGGAACTCGAACTGGAAGTGGAAGCAGAGGATGTCGAAGCCAAGGAAGTGGAGGAAGTTGAGGAAGTTGAGGAAGTGGAGGAAGTAGTAGCCAACAAAACTCTGTCGGTAAGATCATCGACTGAAGGATGACCGAAGACATAGTAGTTGTTTCTGTTGGAGGGAGCGGTAACGAGAATGGCGATCTGAGCACCAGACAACTGACAAAGCTGAGCGGCTTTACTGAAAAGGCCCTGGCGGCGTTTGGTGAAAGTGACGCATCTCTGCGACGCGGTTTCTCTTTTTTGGGTGGGAACACCTCTCATTCTTGGTTTTCCTACCATGATGTGGCAATCTGTTCAAGGAAGATCTGTAATAGACGAAAAGAAAGGAGTTGGTTGGTTATACAAGAAAGGCAACCTTATGGTAATAGAGATCGATCTAGGCATGAACATATCATCCAAGGAGAATGGCAACACATTGTAATCTTTCGTAATATAGAGCTATAATAAAAGATACTACAAGTCTTTATATTATTTTTTTCTGTCTTTTGCTTCTCCTTTAAATCAATAAAAGATACTACTCGGCGAAACAAGACCGAACCTGTAACATCAGTCTGGTATGGTATGGTATACCTCATTCTCAAGTAGATACCTAGGCTACGTAGTTACTCAGTCTCATAGAAATCATCGAAATTAATTAAGCCGATCAACTGAATTATATTTTAAATTCAAATATCAATTCAAATTCAAATTCAAAAAATAATAATACAAGATTTGTGATACGAACTCAACAAGAATACCTTGATTTCAATGGCAGACGGAGGAGATACAGTGGAAGCGCCGAATGTGAAACTCCGATAACCAACGGAACGGACCGAAATCGAAACAATGAGTAGTGATCGAAATCACGAGTCGTAAATAAAAGCTGAAAACACAATTGAGTACGAGTACTGTCTTTCTCTCTTGAAAAGAATACAGATTCAATGTATGATCGGAGATTTGTCGTGTAGGAGATTTGTATTCTCCGTCAGACCGACAGAGAGCGAGAGAGCGAGAGATCGAGAGATCAAGAAAGCGAGAGACGTGAAGTATGAAGTTGAAGTGGGTTTCGTTTTGTTTTTAAAGACGAGTTTTCGGTTCATTTATATCCAAGTAACCGTTGGATGAAGATCCAGATGAAGACCCACCCCCAGCTGCAGTCACACGCCAAATTGCAGTCCCAGGCCCACATGCAGTCCCATATAGAGACCCAGGCCTAAATAATGAAGACGTAGATTATGACCCATCTACAACGCCAGATGAAGACCCTGGCACGGATATAGACCCGGATTATGACCCGAGAATAGGCTGAGTTGTATATTGTTTTGTGTCAAGATTCTTGTATGATGTTTTTCTGTGTTCATCTAATATAGTTTACTTTAGATATTCAGAATTCGGTTTATGGTCATTCAGATTTTATTCATATCGATTTTCTTTTCTATATATGAAGTTTCATATCCAAGTATAGAGCTATAATAAAAGATACTACAAGTCTTTATTATTATTTTTATACTAACTAACTAAATATATTTATTTCTTTTTTCTTTTTTCTTCTCTAACTTATTATACTTTAGAGTAACTAACATTTATTATTAATTTTGTTAAGAAAATATATTTGATCTCAAATCATCTATTTAAAAGCAATATCGATTCAAACATCAACAAATCGACGATTGAACGATATCAAAACTATGGGAACTCACCTGACAAAACTCATTCATCATTATCCCTAAGGATTCCTTGCTGCGAATGCGTTCCATTTCTTCTTAATTTCATAAAAAAATGAAAATCCGATTATCAAAACTAGAACATAATTGAAGATAATTCATACTAGAACCTAACTAAGTTTATTTATTTATTTTTGTATTTTTGTATTTTCTCTTTCTAATTTATCATACTTTAGAGTAACTAACATTTATTATTATTCTTATTAACAAAAATTCTCCGATCTCAAATCATCTATTGAAAAGAAATATCAATTCAAACATCAATAAATAGAGGATTAAACGATAGCAAAAGTACGGGGACTGACCTGACCCAACTCCTAAATCCTTGATCCTTAATTCATATACCTTAAGGATTACTTGGTGCAAAATGCTTTCAATTTCTTCTTACTTTCATAAAAAACCGAAAAAATCGATAATATATTTCGCTTCACACAAGATATACTGTAAAAAACGAAGAAAAACAAAAAATGTAAAGAGATGATATCGATTGCTTGATAAATTCCAGGCATTCGATCATCCATGGCTTCACTTTATATAACCTTCTCACGTTCTTTCGTCCTCTCTTCCTAATCTTCTCGTCAATTGTTTTATTTCTCTTCATCTTCACTCTTATTATTTTTTCGAGAAGAGATACACCAAAGCGCTACATGTAACATATTTTTATTTATTTAATTAATTTTACTGTTTTCTACCAAAAGAAACAAAAATGTTTAGCGAGTCTCAATAAATATTAACAATAAACTTTAAATTTTTATTTATTTACTTTATTAATTAATATGTATTTTTTTTAATAAATATTTATTTTAATTACAATTTATTATCAATTTATTTTAAAAAAAACTTCTCTTATCTCAAATTATCTATTAAAAATAATATCGATTCAAAAATCAATAAATCAACGTTTCAATGATATCAAAAGTATTGGAGACTAACCTAACACAACTCTTGACACAACTCATTGATCTTTACTACAAAATGCGTTCAATTTTTTTTTTAATTTTATAAAAAATAAAATATAAAAACAATAATATATATTCATTTACACAAGATCTATTGTAAAACGAAGAAGAACAAAAGAACGTAAAGAGGCGATACCGTTGCTTAATGAATTGCAAGCAATCGATCATCACTAATTTTGTTTTATATAGTCTTCTCACTCTCGTTCGTCCCCTCTTCTCATTTTTTCTGCCAATTGTTCCCTTTCTACCCATCTTCCCTCTAAAAAATATTTTAGACAAGTCTAGAAAATTTAAATAATTTGTTACTTATCAAATGTTACCTTTTAAATTAAATTTGAAAAAAAAAATCAAAAAAATATTTGTAAATAATTTAAATAATGTTAAATATAGATTAATTTTACTTTCTCACGTTATATTCCTATACTGTTAGAGTAACTAAGTTAGTTAGTTACCAACAATATAATAAAATATAAGGAGGATATAAAAAAGTGAAAATGTAAAAAGTAAAAAGTGATAGAATTGAAAAAATAGTAACGGGTACAAAATTAAAAATTAAAGCAAAATAATAATTATCATTAATGCTGTATAAAAAAAAATATTATTATTTTTATAAAAAAAATATTATTTAAATTATTTACAGTGATTTTTTGTGAGGATTATCTTTTTTTTTAAAATATTAATAAAAAAATGTTACATTTAATAAAATGACATACTTATTAATAGGAATAAATAATTAATAATTTTTAATTCACTAAGATATGTGAAAGATTTTATCAAAAGATTTCTTTGATGAGTCTTCGTGGTCATTATCAAAGTATCATTTTCTAGAAATACTTAAGGGGACTACCAAATCCATGTCGAATGATGTCCACGTTTTCCATTTTTCTATCTCTTAAGGTTTCTGATACAATTATTGAACCTTGTTATGCTATTTTTTTATTCATCGTCTTGTACATAATGTAGATGAGGTTATGGTTTTGGAGAAAGAAGCTTTTGCATATGAAAAACCAAATATTACATGTGCAAAGAAAGCAATGTAAATGTAAATCATGAACAACTGATTAACTAAATGCGAATCACAATGTTTGATTAACTAAATGTTGATATGATCGGATATCTTTGGAAGCCTATACTAGTAATTCGGATTTTTCTTAAAGGGACAATTCAGACCTAATGATTAAAACTTGATGACAAAGCAGTTACCTAAGTAAACCAGTGACTCAGCTGTATGCATAGTACCTTGAAGTATGGGCTCGAGGGCTCATAACATGGATCCGAATAACAAAATCTGACCCAAAAGACCCATAAATATCAAAAAGAGAATAAATATCTCAACCAACTTCATTAAAAGGGTTGGACTTTTTTCAAAAAACATTAAATACAAGCGTCTTCTTTCTCTCACTATTCTCTATAAAATATTTTTAATACTATAAACCTAAAGATCTTCCGTTTTTACACCCAAAAATATATTTAATCATCATGAGATTAGTGACCATAATGGGAGCGCGAGGTGCTTGAATAGTTATATTAAAAAACTTAGTTGTAATTCGTACTTCAAAAACCAATGAAAATCATTGGTGCATGAATATAAACCTAAAGATCTTCCGACTATATATACCCATTTTTCACTTCAAATCCACTTTTTGCCACCTTCCCATCACCCTAAACAAACCAAAACACGTCTAATTTTAGAAACCACCAGAAACCGTTTGACTTCGTGATACTCTCTCTCTCTCTCTCTCTCTCTCTCTCTCTCTCTCTCTCTCTCTCTCTCTCTCTCTCTCTCTCTCTCTCTCTCTCTCTCTCTCTCTCTCTCTCTCTCTCTCTCTCTCTCTCTCTCTCTCTCTCTCTCTCTCTCTCTCTCTCTCTCTCCAACCCGAAACCCCTACAGCTTCTCTCTGAAATCAGTCGCCCTTCGCACCTTCAACGGAATTGGACCGATCACCATCTTTTACTCCGTCAAACGAGTAACCACCTTCTGTTTGAAAACGTTGTCGTCAATTCGTCTCCGACCGGTGAATAGTACAGTTTTTAGAAATAACCATGTAAGCATTATCGTGGAAAGTGTACTTTTTTTACGATTTTGATGAATTCGAACAATTATTTTCTGTTATTTCACGGTTTGCGTTGCTTTTTATACCGGAACGAAGTATTTAGTAACGATAGTTTGTGAGTTTATGGGTTAATTGTCGAACCCAGGGTAGAAGTTTGGTTGCATGTAATGTTAATACTTTCCTGAGAACTGTGATGTATGCTAGATGTGCATTAGGTAGTTGATTATTAATTTTGGTGTTGTTTTGATATTTCCTAGATCCCTGCAACGTGCCTGTAAAAAATAGAACAGTTCCCAGCTTGTACGTGTGCGATGTAGTACAATTCGCATCTTCATCACCCAGGATGGAAACAATTTGCAGCTTCATATCTGTATATATTTCATAGCAATTCGCAGCTTGATTGAATGTGTATGCCATGCATTTCGCAGCTTGTATTTACAAATAATTTGTAGGCCAGACTACGAATTGCTTGTAAATACTCTATTGATATATAGGCAATTCGCAGCTTATCATGTGAATCATGTGACACTTTAACTAATAGATAGGAAGTTCGCATCTTGTGATGCGAGGTGTGTGACACTCCAACTGATTTGTGTTTGTGCAGGAAGTATGACAACAAAACCAAGCTATTACAGATCAGGGTTGGTGAGCCTTCTGAAGCTTCTTAAAGAGAACCGTATTACCCATACCCACATTGAAGCTGCATGAAAGACACCCTTCTACATGCTTTTGAAAACGTCTTTTGACATCCGTAATGAGGCAGAGCTGCCAAAGAAGAAATTCTACTTGATCATTCAGTATCTCGTCGAGAGGTTCTTTGTTGATAAAGATGCCTTTATATTGGCTCAAAGTTTGTAAAGCTAACTGAAGACTATGTGAAGGTTATATTCGGGATAAAGCATGGCACGAAGAAAATGCGGTTAACGAAAACCAGAGCATTTCACAACAAATACGCGCCCGGCGAGGAGGACGAATCGAGGATGATAAAGAAATACTTCATGGGTAAAACTGCCAGGAAAGTAGGACCGGCAAATACTAAACAATAACGAATATCATTATAAAGGTACCTGTAAAATCGAATTCATCTTATAAAGCAGGATGTTGTACTTTACTAACATAGCATGTTGTCGTTGGTTTTACAGGCACGTATAGAAAAAGCCATAAGCGAAGGGGGACAGCATGAGTGTGAAGACGTTGCAAGGCCGTTGATACTGTTTTTGTGCTCCACTCTATTCAACTTCATATCTGAAGATATCATGGGTTGGAGCACGCTTTATTTTGTTGAAGACCTCAGCAAAATAAACAATTACGACTGGTCTGGATCAATACTGTACAAGCTTCGACAGTCTATTATGAGTTTCTTAGCAATCGAAAAACTCGGTAGAGTCGTCGGCTGCGTCGTCCTTCTAATTGTAAGATTGATCTATTCAGTATAAAAATTAGTTATGTACAGAGCATCTTGATGATAAAACTTGTCCCCATGCAGCCCTTCTTCATGGATCACACAACATTCGGCCTCGAGGTAGCGAAGTCGGCCTCGAGGTAGCGAAGCCGACCTCGATACCAAGGTTTTTCAAATGGTTGGGATTAGAGTGCCAAACACCAACCGTGGCGCTGCTTATTAGAATACCCAACCTGAAAGATGATCAAGTATGAGCTTTATATAGGTATTGAATTGGGGTTGCAAACAGTTCGCAGCATATCATGCGTTTTGATTGGTGTTATATTAGAACAATGTATCAAACATTTTGCACCCTCGGATGCAATCTGAGTTCGCAACTTATTGTTTCCACACAATTCGCATCATATTGTTTACACACAATTCACATTCTAAAATGTGAGTTGTTTGCAACTCTAACAGGGATAGAATTTCACACAATTCGCAGCGTATAATGCGAACTGTTTGTAAAAAACAATTTGTCTATACACCCCCTAACTTTCAAAACAACCCGCTTGCATCTATTTACTTACATATGCCTCTGTTGGTAGGTTTTCGAAGGTCCACTATATCTTACTGAGGCTAAAAGCGAAGCTTTCGGAGAGCCAGTAGATAGTAGAGATGCAGATGAGGAATCTATTTCACCGAAAGAAAAACCAAGGAAGAGGAAGAAAATCACAGCCCCAAAACCAAGGAGACGAGCATTATAGAAACAAAAAGAAACGAATCAGGTGATATCACCCAGACCCAAACAACCAAGACTCCCTGAGCCAAGGATTCCACCGCCAAGACTCCCCAAGCAAACGATTCCACCACCGCTCGGCACATCCAGGCAGGAGCCCGACGACGAGGGCACAACTAGTATGAGTGAAACAATCGGTAATTTTATCCTCAAACTTAGAGTGTCTACTCCAAATAAGTCTGCAACTGTTGCTGAATTAAAGCGGTTGAAGACATATGCCGACAAGAACAAGTACGAGAGAAAGATAGAAAACTAGGCCAAAGAAGTAAGTATGAAATTGAGCGTTAAAGAATCGCTATAATCAGCACTTAATATGTTTATAAAACGTCTGCTATCATTTTTTCAGCTGGAAGAATTGAAATGAAAGATAGCGGATCTTGAAGCACAAAAACTCCACAATGCTATCTCTCAGCCAATTTGCCAGATTGGAAGCCCGGTAGTTGAGAAGGTACCAGCATTTCGAGATAGAGCTGCGTCCACTGAATTGCAGGCATCTGTGCCTAATGCTGATCAGCACGATGCTGATGGAGTAATTCTAAAAGAGAGGGATGATGATGGGGACCATTCACCCATACCGGTACCATCTGGAAGGATGCAAGAAGAGTTGTTGGTGTCCACAGAGATGGACACCACGGAGACACAGACGGAGAAAGAAAGACACGAGTCTCTTCCGAATGACCAACAACTCGTACTTCACGGGGCAAAGGAGATAGAAGATCGTGAGAAATAAGTGGCAAACCCAGACAACCTAGAAGATTTAAGTGGATCAAAAGTACACTAAGATTCAAATATCTTATTTATTTGTTGTGATGAAATTGTTTCTATAATAATATTTACTGTTGTGTAAATATTCAAACAAAGTCAGTGTATCCATTTAAAACAGTCAGCGGGGTTTTCTAGTTGAAAACATATTCAAACAATGCATCACATGATATGATGATATCAAACAAATATCAGGACTGTTGTGTAGTGATGGCCGAACAATTCGCATCGTATATTACGAATTGTGTTTTACTCTAGTTGGTTGGTTATTTTATAATTCGCAGCTCGGCATGCGAATTGTTTGAGATGGATCGAACAAATATCAGGTTAGCATGCGAATCGTTCGCAACTATAATTATAGTATGCTTAACCCTTCCACCTTTTTATTTTGGAATTTGTATGAAACAGGAGACCGACAGACAAAAACACCAATAGCATCAACAACAACAAGTTCAACACCAACAACAACACCAGCAACATTATCACTTCAAAAATGTTGGTTTTGATACTGCATTCCCAATTTCTGCATTTCCGAGCAAAACGCAACTGATTCTGAAGCAGTATCTCTAAATCAGTTGTTTTGAAAAAATTACAACCTTAATAAAGAGACAGAGACATTGCACCTGATTCCGAGTGGCCATCTCGGAATCAGGTGCAAAAAAAAATTCACAAATTACTTCTGATTCCGAGATGGCCACTCAGAATCAGATGTAATTTTTCAAAAAACATTTGCACCTGATTCCGAGATGGCCACTCGGAATCAGGTGTTTTGCAGTTTAAAAAAAAAGTATATGATTCCGAGATGGCCTCTCGGAATCATATGTTATCGTTAAAAAAACAGAATACAGTAGAACTGCCATATAGACACAAAACCGAACCAAACTCGAAAATAGACCCAAACAAACAGCATAAACCTTAATCGAACCCTAATTATACCAAATAAAAACCCTAATCGAACCCTAAATCTACCAAGTAAGAACCCTAATCGAACACTAAATCTACCAAATAAGAACCCTAACCTAACAAGAACAGTCATAGCCAAAAGACAGTACCAAAAAATGAAGAAAAGCAAAAGGTAGAAAACTGAAGAAATAGATAAATATGGTTTTTTTTCTTTGAATTTTGTTAATGGGTAGGATAATAGAATAAATGGGGTAGAATAATGGCGTTTTTGAAAATGAAAAAGGTAGAATAAATTGGTAGAAGGACAAATGTGTAATTTCCTTTATAGAGGAAATAACAACATGGGATTTGTTTTTAAATTATGGAAGAAATAAAAATTCTAATGAAGGAAATAGCTTTGGCCAAATACTTAATATCAATAAAAAAAAGTTTAAAACCCAATTTTACCCTTGAACCAAGTTTTACTATCACCAACTTAAGTTTATATAACTTTCTCACCATTGAAAAAATACAACTAAAGATAGATGACATACATAACTAAGAAGATAGTCTACGAAAAACCATGAAAATTAGATTTAAACAATTATTAAAAAAATTATTTTATCGTTTTATGGATTCAAGGAATAAAACATTGTAGCCGGAAAGTGAAGAAACATTTAACAAAAGTCCGAATAATATACTTCAAAAGTTCAAAGACTATTATAAAGCAATTGAATACATTAAAACTTCTTAGTTAGTTTTTTACATCGATAAGTTTATCGCGTGAAAAACGAAGTTCATGCATTTTGGAAACACGAACACTAACCACACAAAGAGCGCTTATTCAAACCTAAAGGGTTATGTCGCTACAAACAAACTTAACTTTGGTTTTTTTGGGAAATGTGCATTCTTTAATCGAAATGTAACATATAGCAATTAAAACGTCATTTGAAAAGAGTCGATTTATAACACAACATTAATTTAGTTATAAGTTGTTCAACAATATTAATGATTTTTATTGTGTTGGTAGATAAAAGATTTAAAACTTCAATGCATAATTTTATGAATTGATTAACTTTTCAAAAATAAATTGGTAAAAACAAATAATTGAAAAACTATAGAAGATTTTCTTCAAATTTTTTTATTTACATTAGTTAATTATAATATAATTTTTCTCGGCACGTAAATTACAAGGATTTTAACGGCAAATATCTTGCACAGTAAGAAATACCAATCCAATGATAGGTTACTAAGTAAGTAACTAGGAAAACCAAAGCACAAAATCCAAATTAAATGATAGCTTACTAAGTAAGCAACTGGAAAAACCAAACACAAATCTGAATTAAATTGTTTATATATTTATTATCATCAAATCTCTATTCAACTTTACAACTCATTTGTTATTTGTTAGAGATCAATCTTAATAGTCAAATGATTTACATCTTTAAAAAATCGTTAATTCATTAGAGCAATCCAATTGTATACAAGAAACCTATTATATTCAAATTCAATAATAAATATCACGAAAAAACAAAGTCAACTCTTCTAATTTTCAATAACAAAGAGCTGGTCGGAAGAAATCGAAAGAGGTGTCACAACAACGGGTAGCCAAATTAAAATTGTTATACCCACAATCAATCTCATCAATCATCGCACCTTTTGGATCAGACAAGCTATTCCCAATTGCATAATCATCATCATTTTCATTATGTTGCAAAAAATTATGTTTTTCATGAGAGGACGGAACACATTAATATTGAGTTGTCACTTCGATCGTCATCAATTTCATTTCGGGGTGATCTCGCTTTCATATGTTACATCAGATTCGTAGGTTGTTGATAACTTCACGAAGACTAAATCGGTATTTCAAACCCTCCCTGCTTATTATTATTGGACTCTGAATTTCACGAAGGATGTTAGTGTTATAAACCATTAGATATTTGGCCATTAGTTCAATAGATTATTATTCTATATATTGCAATTTAATTTTTTTAAATACACTATTATAACTAATAATATATTACCATTTTTTCCTCCTATTTTTTAAATATGGTTTATGTATTTTGGAATATATTTTGCATTCGAAATCAATTTTTCTAATTTTGTAATTTAGAGATTTTAAGATTTATGGTTTAAAAATTTTAGGTTATAATATTAGAATTTTAAAAAAATGATGATAGGTTATATGATTTTTTAATTGTGATAGTAGGCGAAAGATTTAAATCTTCATCGCATACTTTTATATAAAGTAATTAATTTTTCAAAAGCGAATCAGTAAAAACAAATAAATAAAAAATCTTACGATATAATTTTTTTTTATTTGCTTTGGAATGTCACGAGAGCAGATCGATTACAAGGCGTTTTAAAGAGAAAATATCTAGCAGATTGATTACAATGGGATTAAGAGCAAATATCTGAATAGGTTACGAAGTAAATACATGAAAAAACCAAATCACAAATCTTGAATTAAATTGTTTATGTATCATTATCCATTATTTATAGTAGTGTCATTTACATATTTTAATCAAAATTTACATTTACAAGATGCAGTTGCTTAGTCCCCCATTCATTGTCTAGAGCCTCTTAAAAGCTGGTAAACTTTATAGGATTATTTCAACACTGACAATGTTTCTTATGTGCTTTGGGACGTCACAGGAGCAGACAGATTACAAGGCTTTTATAAGCAAATATCTTAAACAGTAGAAAATACCAATCCAATGATAGGTTACCAAGTAAGTTACCGGGAAAACCAAAACACAAATCCGGATTCCGGATTTGTATATGATTTAACCTTGAAGATAAGTGTATGGAATTTAACCTTGAGTATGAACAGGTACTATTTCCATATCTAATCTATCTAGTTCGCAGGCACATAACATCTATTGAACAGCAGTTTCTGTTGCAGGTCGAGATTAGGATTGTAGAATGCTTGATGTTGTACATCTGCGGCTAAAATGTACTGTTAGGGATGACTTCTGCAGGTTGCAGTCCCTCAAGGTTGGTAGGTTTGCTGCTACAATGCAGTGAACTTGGTTTGCAGGCCAATGATGTTATATGGTGAATGGACAGTAGACCTTTTTTTGGGTGTACAATTGAATTTATACAGGTATAAGTAATAAAGTATTCATATTATAGTCTGCTGAGAGTTCAATTGATGTTGTTTTAGAGGCATCTAGTGCTATTTTTGTGAAGATAGTGGTTTTTGGTAATGTTGTAGGCAGGAACCATGCTTGTACAAATGGGAGAAATGGGTATTAGATTAGAGGTCGGTCTCAGCATACTAATTTCTCAGCATACCAACCTTGAGGGACTGCAACCTGCAGAAGTCATCCCTAACAGTACATTTTAGCCGCAGATGTACAACATCAAGCATTCTACAATCCTAATCTCGACCTGCAACAGAAACTGCTGTTCAATAGATGTTATGTGCCTGCGAACTAGATAGATTAGATATGGAAATAGTACCTGTTCATACTCAAGGTTAAATTCCATACACGTATCATGATTAGATATGTGATTTGTATGTAATTTACATATGAAGATAAGTATGTGATTATAGTTGAAGGCAGAAGAGAATTTACAAGAATACCAACAGTGACAAGTGTAAAAATTAATCCTTCGTGTTGGCATTGCATTCACATGTTGAAACACATAACTCCTGACAATAGATACAGTAGGTTACAATAGATTCAATATCGTATAAAACTATATAACTCGTCACAATAGACACAATACAATAAATCGGAAAACTAAAAATATTATATCATATAAGTCTATAGAACTTGTGACAATGGACTCGATATAAATCTACATGAGACAGAACAATGCTTAGTAGTGACCAGATATCAATATTTGATTCAGCTCCTTAAACCCAATAGAAATATCATGTGTTTTGATAAAATTGGAAATCCAGTTGTCGGTTTCGCACTTCTTACCAACATCAGCCTTATATGCATCATCAATGTCTGCGAAAAAACCTCCTGCTTCGTTTTGGAGAAGATCTATATGCCAATCACCACTATTAATTTTACCAACAACTTCACTTCCATTAATAGTATCAGTATTAGCATCAGCATCAGCATCAGCATCAGCGAGAGGATCTTTTTGCGGATCAGCTAAAGGAATGAGTTCTTGGGCCGTAAGAAGCTGAGACTGTGGAACACACTGGTCTAAACGTAGATCATGCTTGAGATTGGCTGGATCTTGATGAAGCGCTGGATTTTGATTTTGGTTACGAAATAAGTAGCTGGAAAAACCAAAACACACATCTGAATTAAATTGTTTATATATCTATTATCACATAATCTCTATTCGACTTTACAACTCATTTACGACTCATTTGTTACTTGTTACTGAGCAATCTCAATAGTCAACTGATTTACAGCTCTACAAAATTGTCAATTCACTGGAGCAATTTCAAATTGTGTAGGTAAACCTAATCTATTCAACTTCAATAATGAATATTCACGAAAAAACAAAGTCAACTCTTCTAACTCTCAATAACAAAGAGCTCTATTTGGTCGGAAGAAATCAAAAGAGCTGTCGCAGCAACGGCTAGCCAAATTAAGATTGTTATACCCACAATCAATCTCATCACTCATAGCGCCCTTTGGGTCAGACAAGCTATTCCCAATTGCATAATCATCATCACCCAAGGCATCTATTTCCTTTTCCAGAAACTCTATGTACGGTTCAAGACCCTGCCCTTCATTACTACGACTGCTATTACCCGGTTCGCTCACACTTCCTTGTTGCCTGGTTTGTAAATCACCAGAGTCATAACATTCCTCTGAAAAATCCCTCTCGATATTAGCAACATTATCATACCCACGATCAATCTCATCAATCATAGAGCCCATTGGATCAGAGATTGCATTGTCATCATCACCCAAGGCATCTATTTCCTTTATCAGAGATTCCATGTACGGTTCACCACCTTGGCCCTCATTAGTATGACTGTTATTAACCGGTTCGTTCACACTTTCTTGTTGCCTGGTTTGTAAATCACCAAAGTCAGAAAATTCCTCAGCAAAATCGCTCTGGATATTAGCAAACACGAAATCCAGATCAAACCCTAGCTCTAGATCAAGATCTGTTTGAGTTTCAGCAGCTGGTGCAAGATGATCACCCAGGACATTGGCATTCTGATTCTGATTCTCAAGTGGTGATTGGGATTTCTTTAAATTTTACTTTTATAATATTTTAATTTTCCGTCTACATTCCACACGCAAACTAGTTTCGATTATATAATTTAATAAAAAAACTTTAAAACATACATCAATATCAAATCTAATTTTAGTCTTTTTTAAAATATACATAGGACGAGTGGTAGTACTACTTCATGAATTTTCAATGAGAAAAGACAATTATTTTGAAGGGTATTGAATATTTGTAGTGGCCAAATCATAACACCTTTCATATCAAATTCTCATTTTCATTTTTTTTCTTTACGAGCAAAAGTGCTGAAGGAGAAGTCAAATTCTGCATTTCACTCTGCCTCCTACTCTTAGACTTAGTAAGTATTATTTCTATAGTTGGTGTATCTTTTCTTTTTGTTTTCTTAACTTTTTTTTTGTTCTCTATAAATCTTAATTTCATTTTGGTACTCTATATATAAATGATAGATGATGGAGACTACAGATGATAGAAGATGAGCATAATTTTTAATTAACTTAATTTTATACAACTACATGTTCCAATACTATTATAATCCATTCCATCTCTAATCTTATAATCAAAATGAAAATAATTATAATTTTATTACATTTCATGCGATCGTGATTGTTACTATCGATTTTTTATCTTAAAATTTTAATAAAAATAACAAGTCAAACTAATTTTAACAAAAGAAAGGTGGGAACTAGTGCTAAAGTTTAACCAAGTCGAAAAGAAAAAAAAACTGTATTAGAAAAGTATTGAATATAAAAAGACAATTTCAATAAGTCCACGTAAAATCAAATCAGACCACATCTATAGAAAAGAGAAGCAGCACTAAATTTTATTAGAAAAGTGGTTTTAGTAGAAAAAGTGAGCCATCATAGTAGTAATAGTATGCTATGAATGTGGCAGTAGCCAATAGGGAGAAGGAGGATAGCAGAAAAAAGAAATGGCAAAGCCTCAATTTAATTTATTTTGGTAGCATATGATACTTGATTTGTGTCTGTTCACAGATAACAGATTGTAGGTTAATTTATTTTGGTAGCATATGATACTTGATTTGTGTCTGTTCACAGATAACAGATTGTAGGTTTAGTCTACCTATACTCGATAGACTTGGGAACCTTGGTCATATACATAAGTTGGTATTTTCTTATTCATACGAAATGTTTTGATAAATCTTAGCAGAGATACATTGTATAATACAAGAATTGACAATGTTAGTGCTCATTCATTCATGGACTCGTGGGAGCATCAATAAAAGTACCTTAAAGTGGTACTCTCACAGACTTGGCAACCTTACTCATAATACTCACTATGTTCTTATTTATTTATGTACGGTTAAACTTTACAACTCATTAATTTGTTACACCAATCTCAGTATTCTAACACGTAGTAATTTGTTAGAGTAATCTCCAATTGTATACAATAAACCTACTCTATTCAAGTCAGCTGTTCCTAACTCTCAATACGAAAGAGTTACATTTGGTGGGAAGATATCGAAAGAGCAGTCGCAGCAACGGCTAGCCATAGTAACATTATTATACCCACAATCGATCTCATCAATCATAGCGCCCATCGGATCAGAGAAGCTATTCCCAATTGCATATCCATCATCAGGCAAGGCATCGATTTCCTTTTCCAGAAATGCCATGTACGGTTCAGGACCTTGGCCTTCAATACCACGACTGTTATTACCGAGTCCGTCGACAGTTTCTTGATGGCTGGTTTGTGAATCAGCAAACACGAAATCCAGATCAAACCCTAGGTCTAGATCTAGATCTAGATAATGATCATGATCATGATCTACTTGAGTTTCAGCAGCAAGTGCAAGATGATCAGCCAGGACATTCTGGTTCGGATTCTGATTCTCAAGTGGTGACTGGGGTTTCTTGGTCTCCAAGACACCTGACCTCATCCTCTTGAGTGCGTGGTCCTTTAGCTTCTCCATCCTCTGGATTCTCTCCTCGATGGTAAGATCTAGGTCCGAGTCATCGTCCCAGCAGCAGCGATCATCAAGAGTGATCTCATCTCTTTTTCTTTTCTTTCCCGTTGGGGTTAGGGTTAGGGTTTTTGTCTGATCACTGAAACTCGAACACAAACTGGAACTCGAACTGGAAGTGGAAGCAGAGGATGTCGAAGCCAAGGAAGTGGAGGAAGTTGAGGAAGTTGAGGAAGTGGAGGAAGTAGTAGCCAACAAAACTCTGTCGGTAAGATCATCGACTGAAGGATGACCGAAGACATAGTAGTTGTTTCTGTTGGAGGGAGCGGTAACGAGAATGGCGATCTGAGCACCAGACAACTGACAAAGCTGAGCGGCTTTACTGAAAAGGCCCTGGCGGCGTTTGGTGAAAGTGACGCATCTCTGCGACGCGGTTTCTCTTTTTTGGGTGGGAACACCTCTCATTCTTGGTTTTCCTACCATGATGTGGCAATCTGTTCAAGGAAGATCTGTAATAGACGAAAAGAAAGGAGTTGGTTGGTTATACAAGAAAGGCAACCTTATGGTAATAGAGATCGATCTAGGCATGAACATATCATCCAAGGAGAATGGCAACACATTGTAATCTTTCGTAATATAGAGCTATAATAAAAGATACTACAAGTCTTTATATTATTTTTTTCTGTCTTTTGCTTCTCCTTTAAATCAATAAAAGATACTACTCGGCGAAACAAGACCGAACCTGTAACATCAGTCTGGTATGGTATGGTATACCTCATTCTCAAGTAGATACCTAGGCTACGTAGTTACTCAGTCTCATAGAAATCATCGAAATTAATTAAGCCGATCAACTGAATTATATTTTAAATTCAAATATCAATTCAAATTCAAATTCAAAAAATAATAATACAAGATTTGTGATACGAACTCAACAAGAATACCTTGATTTCAATGGCAGACGGAGGAGATACAGTGGAAGCGCCGAATGTGAAACTCCGATAACCAACGGAACGGACCGAAATCGAAACAATGAGTAGTGATCGAAATCACGAGTCGTAAATAAAAGCTGAAAACACAATTGAGTACGAGTACTGTCTTTCTCTCTTGAAAAGAATACAGATTCAATGTATGATCGGAGATTTGTCGTGTAGGAGATTTGTATTCTCCGTCAGACCGACAGAGAGCGAGAGAGCGAGAGATCGAGAGATCAAGAAAGCGAGAGACGTGAAGTATGAAGTTGAAGTGGGTTTCGTTTTGTTTTTAAAGACGAGTTTTCGGTTCATTTATATCCAAGTAACCGTTGGATGAAGATCCAGATGAAGACCCACCCCCAGCTGCAGTCACACGCCAAATTGCAGTCCCAGGCCCACATGCAGTCCCATATAGAGACCCAGGCCTAAATAATGAAGACGTAGATTATGACCCATCTACAACGCCAGATGAAGACCCTGGCACGGATATAGACCCGGATTATGACCCGAGAATAGGCTGAGTTGTATATTGTTTTGTGTTAAGATTCTTGTATGATGTTTTTCTGTGTTCATCTAATATAGTTTACTTTAGATATTCAGAATTCGGTTTATGGTCATTCAGATTTTATTCATATCGATTTTCTTTTCTATATATGAAGTTTCATATCCAAGTATAGAGCTATAATAAAAGATACTACAAGTCTTTATTATTATTTTTATACTAACTAACTAAATATATTTATTTCTTTTTTCTTTTTTTTTTCTTTTTTCTTCTCTAACTTATTATACTTTAGAGTAACTAACATTTATTATTAATTTTGTTAAGAAAATATATTTGATCTCAAATCATCTATTTAAAAGCAATATCGATTCAAACATCAACAAATCGACGATTGAACGATATCAAAACTATGGGAACTCACCTGACAAAACTCATTCATCATTATCCCTAAGGATTCCTTGCTGCGAATGCGTTCCATTTCTTCTTAATTTCATAAAAAAATGAAAATCCGATTATCAAAACTAGAACATAATTGAAGATAATTCATACTAGAACCTAACTAAGTTTATTTATTTATTTTTGTATTTTTGTATTTTCTCTTTCTAATTTATCATACTTTAGAGTAACTAACATTTATTATTATTCTTATTAACAAAAATTCTCCGATCTCAAATCATCTATTGAAAAGAAATATCAATTCAAACATCAATAAATAGAGGATTAAACGATAGCAAAAGTACGGGGACTGACCTGACCCAACTCCTAAATCCTTGATCCTTAATTCATATACCTTAAGGATTACTTGGTGCAAAATGCTTTCAATTTCTTCTTACTTTCATAAAAAACCGAAAAAATCGATAATATATTTCGCTTCACACAAGATATACTGTAAAAAACGAAGAAAAACAAAAAATGTAAAGAGATGATATCGATTGCTTGATAAATTCCAGGCATTCGATCATCCATGGCTTCACTTTATATAACCTTCTCACGTTCTTTCGTCCTCTCTTCCTAATCTTCTCGTCAATTGTTTTATTTCTCTTCATCTTCACTCTTATTATTTTTTCGAGAAGAGATACACCAAAGCGCTACATGTAACATATTTTTATTTATTTAATTAATTTTACTGTTTTCTACCAAAAGAAACAAAAATGTTTAGCGAGTCTCAATAAATATTAACAATAAACTTTAAATTTTTATTTATTTACTTTATTAATTAATATGTATTTTTTTTAATAAATATTTATTTTAATTACAATTTATTATCAATTTATTTTAAAAAAAACTTCTCTTGTCTCAAATTATCTATTAAAAATAATATCGATTCAAAAATCAATAAATCAACGTTTCAATGATATCAAAAGTATTGGAGACTAACCTAACACAACTCTTGACACAACTCATTGATCTTTACTACAAAATGCGTTCAATTTTTTTTTTAATTTTATAAAAAATAAAATAGAAAAACAATAATATATATTCATTTACACAAGATCTATTGTAAAACGAAGAAGAACAAAAGAACGTAAAGAGACGATACCGTTGCTTAATGAATTGCAAGCAATCGATCATCACTAATTTTGTTTTATATAGTCTTCTCACTCTCGTTCGTCCCCTCTTCTCATTTTTTCTGCCAATTGTTCCCTTTCTACCCATCTTCCCTCTAAAAAATATTTTAGACAAGTCTAGAAAATTTAAATAATTTGTTACTTATCAAATGTTACCTTTTAAATTAAATTTGAAAAAAAAAATCAAAAAAATATTTGTAAATAATTTAAATAATGTTAAATATAGATTAATTTTACTTTCTCACGTCCTCATTATATATTCCTATACTGTTAGAGTAACTAAGTTAGTTAGTTACCAACAATATAATAAAATATAAGGAGGATATAAAAAAGTGAAAATGTAAAAAGTAAAAAGTGATAGAATTGAAAAAAATAGTAACGGTACAAAATTAAAAATTAAAGCAAAATAATAATTTTCATTAATGCTGTATAAAAAAAATATTATTATTTTTATAAAAAAAATATTATTTAAATTATTTACAGTGATTTTTTGTGAGGATTATCTTTTTTTTTTAAATATTAATAAAAACATGTTACATTTAATAAAATTTCATACTTATTAATAGGAATAAATAATTAATAATTTTTAATTCACTAAGATATGTGAAAGATTTTATCAAAAGATTTCTTTGATGAGTCTTCGTGGTCATTATCAAAGTATCATTTTCTAGAAATACTTAAGGGGACTACCAAATCCATGTCGAATGATGTCCACGTTTTCCATTTTTCTATCTCTTAAGGTTTCTGATACAATTATTGAACCTTGTTATGCTATTTTTTTATTCATCGTCTTGTACATAATGTAGATGAGGTTATGGTTTTGGAGAAAGAAGCTTTTGCATATGAAAAACCAAATATTACATGTGCAAAGAAAGCAATGTAAATGTAAATCATGAACAACTGATTAACTAAATGCGAATCACAATGTTTGATTAACTAAATGTTGATATGATCGGATATCTTTGGAAGCCTATACTAGTAATTCGGATTTTTCTTAAAGGGACAATTCAGACCTAATGATTAAAACTTGATGATAAAGTAGTTACCTAAGTAAACCAGTGACTCAGCTGTATGCATAGTACCTTGAAGTATGGGCTCGAGGGCTCATAACATGGATCCGAATAACAAAATCTGACCCAAAAGACCCATAAATATCAAAAAGAGAATAAATATCTCAACCAACTTCATTAAAAGGGTTGGACTTTTTCAAAAAATATTAAATACAAGCGTCTTCTTTCTCTCACTATTCTCTGTAACATATTTTTAATACTATAAACCTAAAGATCTTCCGTTTTTACACCCAAAAATATATTTAATCATCACGAGATTAGTGACCATAATGGGAGCGCGAGGTGCTTGAATAGTTATATTAAAAAACTTAGTTGTAATTCGTACTTCAAAAACCAATGAAAATCATTGGTGCATGAATATAAACCTAAAGATCTTCCGACTATATATACCCATTTTTCACTTCAAATCCACTTTTTGCCACCTTCCCATCACCCTAAACAAACCCAAACACGTCTAATTTTAGAAACCACCAGAAAACGTTTGACTTCGTGATACTCTCTCTCTCTCTCTCTCTCTCCAACCCGAAACCCCTACAGCTTCTCTATGAAATCAGTCGCCTTTCGCACCTTCAACGGAATTGGACCGATCACCATCTTTTACTCCGTCAAACGAGTAACCACCTTCTGTTCGAAAACGTTGTCGTCAATTCGTCTCCGACCGGTGAATAGTACAGTTTTTAGAAATAACCATGTAAGCATTATCGTGGAAAGTGTACTTTTTTTACGATTTTGATGAATTCGAACAATTATTTTCTGTTATTTCACGGTCTGCGTTGCTTTTTATACCGGAACGAAGTATTTAGTAACGATAGTTTGTGAGTTTATGGGTTAATTGTCGAACCCAGGGTAGAAGTTTGGTTGCATGTAATGTTAATACTTTCCTGAGAACTGTGATGTATGTTAGATGTGCATTAGGTAGTTGATTATTAATTTTGGTGTTGTTTTGATATTTCCTAGATCCCTGCAACGTGCATGTAAAAAATAGAACAGTTCCCAGCTTGTACGTGTGCGATGTAGTACAATCTGCATCTTCATCACCCAGGATGGAAACAATTTGCAGCTTCATATCTGTATATATTTCATAGCAATTCGCAGCTTGATTCAATGTGTATGCCATGCATTTCGCAGCTTGTATTTATAAACAATTCGTAGGCCAGACTACGAATTGCTTGTAAATACTCTACTGATATATAGGCAATTTGCAGCTTATCATGTGAATCATGTGGCACTTTAACTAATAGATAGGAAGTTCGCATCTTGTGATGCGAGGTGTGTGACACTCCAACTGATTTGTGTTTGTGCAGGAAGTATGACAACAAAACCAAGCTATTACAGATCAGGGTTGGTGAGCCTTCTGAAGCTTCTTAAAGAGAACCGTATTACCCATACCCACATTGAAGCTGCATGAAAGACACCCTTCTACATGCTTTTGAAAACGTCTTTTGACATCCGTAATGAGGCAGAGCTGCCAAAGAAGAAATTCTACTTGATCATTCAGTATCTCGTCGAGAGGTTCTTTGTTGATAAAGATGCCTTTATATTGGCTCAAAGTTTGTAAAGCTAACTGAAGACTATGTGAAGGTTATATTCGAGATGAAGCATGGCACGGAGAAAATGCGGTTAACGAAAACCAGAGCATTTCACAACAAATACGCGCCCGGCGAGGAGGACGAATCGAGGATGATAAAGAAATACTTCATGGGTAAAACTGCCAGGAAAGTAGGACCGACAAATACTAAACAATAACGAATATCATTATAAAGGTACGTGTAAAATTGAATTCATCTTATAAAGCAGGATGTTGTACTTTACTAACATAGCATGTTGTCGTTGGTTTTACAGGCACGTATAGAAAAAGCCATAAGCGAAGGGGGACGGCATGAGTGTGAAGACGTTGCAAGGCCGTTGATACTGTTTTTGTGCTCCACTCTATTCAACTTCATATCTGGAGATATCATGGGTTGGAGCACGCTTTATTTTGTTGAAGACCTCAGCAAAATAAACAATTACGACTGGTCTGGATCAATACTGTACAAGCTTCGACAGTCTATTAGGAGTTTCTTAGCAATCGAAAAACTCGATAGAGTCGTCGGCTGCGTCGTCCTTCTAATTGTAAGATTGATCTATTCAGTATAAAAATTAGTTATGTACAGAGCATCTTGATGATAAAACTTGTCCCCATGCATCCCTTCTTCATGGATCACACAACATTCGGCCTCGAGGTAGCGAAGTCGGCCTCGAGGTAGCGAAGCCGACCTCGATACCAAGGTTTTTCAAATGGTTGGGATTAGAGTGCCAAACACCAACCGTGGCGCTGCTTATTAGAATACCCAACCTGAAAGATGATCAAGTATGAGCTTTATATAGGTATTGAATTGGGGTTGCAAACAGTTCGCAACATATCATGCGTTTTGATTGGTGTTATATTAGAACAATGTATCAAACATTTTGCACCCTGGGATGCAATCTGAGTTCGCAACTTATTGTTTCCACACAATTCGCATCATATTGTTTACACAGAATTCACATTCTAAAATGTGAGTTGTTTGCAACTCTAACAGGGATAGAATTTCACACAATTCGCAGCGTATAATGCGAACTGTTTGTAAAAAACAATTTGTCTATACACCCCCTAACTTTCAAAACAACCCGCTTGCATCTATTTACTTACATATGCCTCTGTTGGTAGGTTTTCGAAGGTCCACTATATCTTACTGAGGCTAAAAGCGAAGCTTTCGGAGAGCCAGTAGATAGTAGAGATGCAGATGAGGAATCTATTTCACCGAAAGAAAAACCAAGGAAGAGGAAGAAAATCACAGCCCCAAAACCAAGGAGACGAGCATTATAGAAACAAAAAGAAACGAATCAGGTGATATCACCCAGACCCCAACAACCAAGACTCCCTGAGCCAAGGATTCCACCACCAAGACTCCCCAAGCAAACGATTCCACCACCGCTCGGCACATCCAGGCAGGAGCCCGACGACGAGGGCACAACTAGTATGAGTGAAACAATCGGTAATTTTATCCTCAAACTTAGAGTGTCTACTCCAAATAAGTCTGCAACTGTTGCTGAATTAAAGCGGTTGAAGACATATGCCGACAAGAACAAGTACGAGAGAAAGATAGAAAACTAGGCCAAAGAAGTAAGTATGAAATTGGGCGTTAAAGAATCGCTATAATCAGCACTTAATATGTTTATAAAACGTCTGCTATCATTTTTTCAGCTGGAAGAATTGAAATGAAAGATAGCGGATCTTGAAGCACAAAAACTCCACAATGCTATCTCTCAGCCAATTTGCCAGATTGGAAGCCCGGTAGTTGAGAAGGTACCAGCATTTCGAGATAGAGCTGCGTCCACTGAATTGCAGGCATCTGTGCCTGATGCTGATCAGCACGATGCTGATGGAGTAATGCTAAAAGAGAGGGATGATGATGGGGACCATTCACCCATACCGGTACCATCTGGAAGGATGCAAGAAGAGTTGTTGGTGTCCACAGAGATGGACACCACGGAGACACAGACGGAGAAAGAAAGACACGAGTCTCTTCCGAATGACCAACAACTCGTACTTCACGGGGCAAAGGAGATAGAAGATCGTGAGAAATAAGTGGCAAACCCAGACAACCTAGAAGATTTAAGTAGATCAAAAGTACACTAAGATTCAAATATCTTATTTATTTGTTGTGATGAAATTGTTTCTATAATAATATTTACTGTTGTGTAAATATTCAAACAAAGTCAATGTATCCATTTAAAACAGTCACCGGGGTTTTCTAGTTGAAAACATATTCAAACAATGCATCACGTGATATGATGATATCAAACAAATATCAGGACTGTTGTGTAGTGATGGCCGAACAATTCGCATCGTATATTACGAATTGTGTTTTACTCTAGTTGGTTGGTTATTTTATAATTCGCAGCTCGGCATGCGAATTGTTTGAGATGGATCGAACAAATATCAGGTCAGCATGCGAATCGTTCGCAACTATAATTATAGTATGCTTAACCCTTCCACCTTTTTATTTTGGAATTTGTATGAAACAGGAGACCGACAGACAAAAACACCAACAGCATCAACAACAACAAGTTCAACACCACCAACAACACCAGCAATATTATCACTTCGAAAATGTTGGTTTTGATACTACATTCCCAATTTCTGCATTTCCGAGCAAAACGCAACTGATTCTGAAGCAGTATCTCTAAATCAGTTGTTTTGAAAAAATTACAACCTTAATAAAGAGACAGAGACATTGCACCTGATTCCGAGTGGCCATCTCGGAATCAGGTGCAAAACAAAATTCACAAATTACTTCTGATTCCGAGATGGCCACTCAGAATCAGATGTAATTTTTCAAAAAACATTTGCACCTGATTCCGAGATGGCCACTCGGAATCAGGTGTTTTGCAGTTTAAAAAAAAGTATATGATTCCGAGATGGCCTCTCGGAATCATATGTTATCGTTAAAAAAACAGAATACAGTAGAACTGCCATATAGACACAAAACCGAACCAAACTCGAAAATAGACCCAAACAAACAGCATAAACCTTAATCGAACCCTAATTATACCAAATAAAAACCCTAATCGAACCCTAAATCTACCAAGTAAGAACCCTAATCGAACACTAAATCTACCAAATAAGAACCCTAACCTAACAAGAACAGTCATAGCCAAAAGACAGTACCAAAAAATGAAGAAAATATTTGTAAATAATTTAAATAATGTTAAATATAGATTAATTTTACTTTCTCACGTCCTCATTATATATTCCTATACTGTTAGAGTAACTAAGTTAGTTAGTTACCAACAATATAATAAAATATAAGGAGGATATAAAAAAGTGAAAATGTAAAAAGTAAAAAGTGATAGAATTGAAAAAATAGTAACGGTACAAAATTAAAAATTAAAGCAAAATAATAATTTTCATTAATGCTGTATAAAAAAAATATTATTATTTTTATAAAAAAAATATTATTTAAATTATTTACAGTGATTTTTTGTGAGGATTATCTTTTTTTTTTAAATATTAATAAAAACATGTTACATTTAATAAAATTTCATACTTATTAATAGGAATAAATAATTAATAATTTTTAATTCACTAAGATATGTGAAAGATTTTATCAAAAGATTTCTTTGATGAGTCTTCGTGGTCATTATCAAAGTATCATTTTCTAGAAATACTTAAGGGGACTACCAAATCCATGTCGAATGATGTCCACGTTTTCCATTTTTCTATCTCTTAAGGTTTCTGATACAATTATTGAACCTTGTTATGCTATTTTTTTATTCATCGTCTTGTACATAATGTAGATGAGGTTATGGTTTTGGAGAAAGAAGCTTTTGCATATGAAAAACCAAATATTACATGTGCAAAGAAAGCAATGTAAATGTAAATCATGAACAACTGATTAACTAAATGCGAATCACAATGTTTGATTAACTAAATGTTGATATGATCGGATATCTTTGGAAGCCTATACTAGTAATTCGGATTTTTCTTAAAGGGACAATTCAGACCTAATGATTAAAACTTGATGATAAAGTAGTTACCTAAGTAAACCAGTGACTCAGCTGTATGCATAGTACCTTGAAGTATGGGCTCGAGGGCTCATAACATGGATCCGAATAACAAAATCTGACCCAAAAGACCCATAAATATCAAAAAGAGAATAAATATCTCAACCAACTTCATTAAAAGGGTTGGACTTTTTCAAAAAATATTAAATACAAGCGTCTTCTTTCTCTCACTATTCTCTGTAACATATTTTTAATACTATAAACCTAAAGATCTTCCGTTTTTACACCCAAAAATATATTTAATCATCACGAGATTAGTGACCATAATGGGAGCGCGAGGTGCTTGAATAGTTATATTAAAAAACTTAGTTGTAATTCGTACTTCAAAAACCAATGAAAATCATTGGTGCATGAATATAAACCTAAAGATCTTCCGACTATATATACCCATTTTTCACTTCAAATCCACTTTTTGCCACCTTCCCATCACCCTAAACAAACCCAAACACGTCTAATTTTAGAAACCACCAGAAAACGTTTGACTTCGTGATACTCTCTCTCTCTCTCTCTCTCTCTCTCTCTCCAACCCGAAACCCCTACAGCTTCTCTATGAAATCAGTCGCCTTTCGCACCTTCAACGGAATTGGACCGATCACCATCTTTTACTCCGTCAAACGAGTAACCACCTTCTGTTCGAAAACGTTGTCGTCAATTCGTCTCCGACCGGTGAATAGTACAGTTTTTAGAAATAACCATGTAAGCATTATCGTGGAAAGTGTACTTTTTTTACGATTTTGATGAATTCGAACAATTATTTTCTGTTATTTCACGGTCTGCGTTGCTTTTTATACCGGAACGAAGTATTTAGTAACGATAGTTTGTGAGTTTATGGGTTAATTGTCGAACCCAGGGTAGAAGTTTGGTTGCATGTAATGTTAATACTTTCCTGAGAACTGTGATGTATGTTAGATGTGCATTAGGTAGTTGATTATTAATTTTGGTGTTGTTTTGATATTTCCTAGATCCCTGCAACGTGCATGTAAAAAATAGAACAGTTCCCAGCTTGTACGTGTGCGATGTAGTACAATCTGCATCTTCATCACCCAGGATGGAAACAATTTGCAGCTTCATATCTGTATATATTTCATAGCAATTCGCAGCTTGATTCAATGTGTATGCCATGCATTTCGCAGCTTGTATTTATAAACAATTCGTAGGCCAGACTACGAATTGCTTGTAAATACTCTACTGATATATAGGCAATTTGCAGCTTATCATGTGAATCATGTGGCACTTTAACTAATAGATAGGAAGTTCGCATCTTGTGATGCGAGGTGTGTGACACTCCAACTGATTTGTGTTTGTGCAGGAAGTATGACAACAAAACCAAGCTATTACAGATCAGGGTTGGTGAGCCTTCTGAAGCTTCTTAAAGAGAACCGTATTACCCATACCCACATTGAAGCTGCATGAAAGACACCCTTCTACATGCTTTTGAAAACGTCTTTTGACATCCGTAATGAGGCAGAGCTGCCAAAGAAGAAATTCTACTTGATCATTCAGTATCTCGTCGAGAGGTTCTTTGTTGATAAAGATGCCTTTATATTGGCTCAAAGTTTGTAAAGCTAACTGAAGACTATGTGAAGGTTATATTCGAGATGAAGCATGGCACGGAGAAAATGCGGTTAACGAAAACCAGAGCATTTCACAACAAATACGCGCCCGGCGAGGAGGACGAATCGAGGATGATAAAGAAATACTTCATGGGTAAAACTGCCAGGAAAGTAGGACCGACAAATACTAAACAATAACGAATATCATTATAAAGGTACGTGTAAAATTGAATTCATCTTATAAAGCAGGATGTTGTACTTTACTAACATAGCATGTTGTCGTTGGTTTTACAGGCACGTATAGAAAAAGCCATAAGCGAAGGGGGACGGCATGAGTGTGAAGACGTTGCAAGGCCGTTGATACTGTTTTTGTGCTCCACTCTATTCAACTTCATATCTGGAGATATCATGGGTTGGAGCACGCTTTATTTTGTTGAAGACCTCAGCAAAATAAACAATTACGACTGGTCTGGATCAATACTGTACAAGCTTCGACAGTCTATTAGGAGTTTCTTAGCAATCGAAAAACTCGATAGAGTCGTCGGCTGCGTCGTCCTTCTAATTGTAAGATTGATCTATTCAGTATAAAAATTAGTTATGTACAGAGCATCTTGATGATAAAACTTGTCCCCATGCATCCCTTCTTCATGGATCACACAACATTCGGCCTCGAGGTAGCGAAGTCGGCCTCGAGGTAGCGAAGCCGACCTCGATACCAAGGTTTTTCAAATGGTTGGGATTAGAGTGCCAAACACCAACCGTGGCGCTGCTTATTAGAATACCCAACCTGAAAGATGATCAAGTATGAGCTTTATATAGGTATTGAATTGGGGTTGCAAACAGTTCGCAACATATCATGCGTTTTGATTGGTGTTATATTAGAACAATGTATCAAACATTTTGCACCCTGGGATGCAATCTGAGTTCGCAACTTATTGTTTCCACACAATTCGCATCATATTGTTTACACAGAATTCACATTCTAAAATGTGAGTTGTTTGCAACTCTAACAGGGATAGAATTTCACACAATTCGCAGCGTATAATGCGAACTGTTTGTAAAAAACAATTTGTCTATACACCCCCTAACTTTCAAAACAACCCGCTTGCATCTATTTACTTACATATGCCTCTGTTGGTAGGTTTTCGAAGGTCCACTATATCTTACTGAGGCTAAAAGCGAAGCTTTCGGAGAGCCAGTAGATAGTAGAGATGCAGATGAGGAATCTATTTCACCGAAAGAAAAACCAAGGAAGAGGAAGAAAATCACAGCCCCAAAACCAAGGAGACGAGCATTATAGAAACAAAAAGAAACGAATCAGGTGATATCACCCAGACCCCAACAACCAAGACTCCCTGAGCCAAGGATTCCACCACCAAGACTCCCCAAGCAAACGATTCCACCACCGCTCGGCACATCCAGGCAGGAGCCCGACGACGAGGGCACAACTAGTATGAGTGAAACAATCGGTAATTTTATCCTCAAACTTAGAGTGTCTACTCCAAATAAGTCTGCAACTGTTGCTGAATTAAAGCGGTTGAAGACATATGCCGACAAGAACAAGTACGAGAGAAAGATAGAAAACTAGGCCAAAGAAGTAAGTATGAAATTGGGCGTTAAAGAATCGCTATAATCAGCACTTAATATGTTTATAAAACGTCTGCTATCATTTTTTCAGCTGGAAGAATTGAAATGAAAGATAGCGGATCTTGAAGCACAAAAACTCCACAATGCTATCTCTCAGCCAATTTGCCAGATTGGAAGCCCGGTAGTTGAGAAGGTACCAGCATTTCGAGATAGAGCTGCGTCCACTGAATTGCAGGCATCTGTGCCTGATGCTGATCAGCACGATGCTGATGGAGTAATGCTAAAAGAGAGGGATGATGATGGGGACCATTCACCCATACCGGTACCATCTGGAAGGATGCAAGAAGAGTTGTTGGTGTCCACAGAGATGGACACCACGGAGACACAGACGGAGAAAGAAAGACACGAGTCTCTTCCGAATGACCAACAACTCGTACTTCACGGGGCAAAGGAGATAGAAGATCGTGAGAAATAAGTGGCAAACCCAGACAACCTAGAAGATTTAAGTAGATCAAAAGTACACTAAGATTCAAATATCTTATTTATTTGTTGTGATGAAATTGTTTCTATAATAATATTTACTGTTGTGTAAATATTCAAACAAAGTCAATGTATCCATTTAAAACAGTCAGCGGGGTTTTCTAGTTGAAAACATATTCAAACAATGCATCACGTGATATGATGATATCAAACAAATATCAGGACTGTTGTGTAGTGATGGCCGAACAATTCGCATCGTATATTACGAATTGTGTTTTACTCTAGTTGGTTGGTTATTTTATAATTCGCAGCTCGGCATGCGAATTGTTTGAGATGGATCGAACAAATATCAGGTCAGCATGCGAATCGTTCGCAACTATAATTATAGTATGCTTAACCCTTCCACCTTTTTATTTTGGAATTTGTATGAAACAGGAGACCGACAGACAAAAACACCAACAGCATCAACAACAACAAGTTCAACACCACCAACAACACCAGCAATATTATCACTTCGAAAATGTTGGTTTTGATACTGCATTCCCAATTTCTGCATTTCCGAGCAAAACGCAACTGATTCTGAAGCAGTATCTCTAAATCAGTTGTTTTGAAAAAATTACAACCTTAATAAAGAGACAGAGACATTGCACCTGATTCCGAGTGGCCATCTCGGAATCAGGTGCAAAACAAAATTCACAAATTACTTCTGATTCCGAGATGGCCACTCAGAATCAGATGTAATTTTTCAAAAAACATTTGCACCTGATTCCGAGATGGCCACTCGGAATCAGGTGTTTTGCAGTTTAAAAAAAAAGTATATGATTCCGAGATGGCCTCTCGGAATCATATGTTATCGTTAAAAAAACAGAATACAGTAGAACTGCCATATAGACACAAAACCGAACCAAACTCGAAAATAGACCCAAACAAACAGCATAAACCTTAATCGAACCCTAATTATACCAAATAAAAACCCTAATCGAACCCTAAATCTACCAAGTAAGAACCCTAATCGAACACTAAATCTACCAAATAAGAACCCTAACCTAACAAGAACAGTCATAGCCAAAAGACAGTACCAAAAAATGAAGAAAATATTTGTAAATAATTTAAATAATGTTAAATATAGATTAATTTTACTTTCTCACGTCCTCATTATATATTCCTATACTGTTAGAGTAACTAAGTTAGTTAGTTACCAACAATATAATAAAATATAAGGAGGATATAAAAAAGTGAAAATGTAAAAAGTAAAAAGTGATAGAATTGAAAAAATAGTAACGGTACAAAATTAAAAATTAAAGCAAAATAATAATTTTCATTAATGCTGTATAAAAAAAATATTATTATTTTTATAAAAAAAATATTATTTAAATTATTTACAGTGATTTTTTGTGAGGATTATCTTTTTTTTTTAAATATTAATAAAAACATGTTACATTTAATAAAATTTCATACTTATTAATAGGAATAAATAATTAATAATTTTTAATTCACTAAGATATGTGAAAGATTTTATCAAAAGATTTCTTTGATGAGTCTTCGTGGTCATTATCAAAGTATCATTTTCTAGAAATACTTAAGGGGACTACCAAATCCATGTCGAATGATGTCCACGTTTTCCATTTTTCTATCTCTTAAGGTTTCTGATACAATTATTGAACCTTGTTATGCTATTTTTTTATTCATCGTCTTGTACATAATGTAGATGAGGTTATGGTTTTGGAGAAAGAAGCTTTTGCATATGAAAAACCAAATATTACATGTGCAAAGAAAGCAATGTAAATGTAAATCATGAACAACTGATTAACTAAATGCGAATCACAATGTTTGATTAACTAAATGTTGATATGATCGGATATCTTTGGAAGCCTATACTAGTAATTCGGATTTTTCTTAAAGGGACAATTCAGACCTAATGATTAAAACTTGATGATAAAGTAGTTACCTAAGTAAACCAGTGACTCAGCTGTATGCATAGTACCTTGAAGTATGGGCTCGAGGGCTCATAACATGGATCCGAATAACAAAATCTGACCCAAAAGACCCATAAATATCAAAAAGAGAATAAATATCTCAACCAACTTCATTAAAAGGGTTGGACTTTTTCAAAAAATATTAAATACAAGCGTCTTCTTTCTCTCACTATTCTCTGTAACATATTTTTAATACTATAAACCTAAAGATCTTCCGTTTTTACACCCAAAAATATATTTAATCATCACGAGATTAGTGACCATAATGGGAGCGCGAGGTGCTTGAATAGTTATATTAAAAAACTTAGTTGTAATTCGTACTTCAAAAACCAATGAAAATCATTGGTGCATGAATATAAACCTAAAGATCTTCCGACTATATATACCCATTTTTCACTTCAAATCCACTTTTTGCCACCTTCCCATCACCCTAAACAAACCCAAACACGTCTAATTTTAGAAACCACCAGAAAACGTTTGACTTCGTGATACTCTCTCTCTCTCTCTCTCTCTCTCTCTCTCTCCAACCCGAAACCCCTACAGCTTCTCTATGAAATCAGTCGCCTTTCGCACCTTCAACGGAATTGGACCGATCACCATCTTTTACTCCGTCAAACGAGTAACCACCTTCTGTTCGAAAACGTTGTCGTCAATTCGTCTCCGACCGGTGAATAGTACAGTTTTTAGAAATAACCATGTAAGCATTATCGTGGAAAGTGTACTTTTTTTACGATTTTGATGAATTCGAACAATTATTTTCTGTTATTTCACGGTCTGCGTTGCTTTTTATACCGGAACGAAGTATTTAGTAACGATAGTTTGTGAGTTTATGGGTTAATTGTCGAACCCAGGGTAGAAGTTTGGTTGCATGTAATGTTAATACTTTCCTGAGAACTGTGATGTATGTTAGATGTGCATTAGGTAGTTGATTATTAATTTTGGTGTTGTTTTGATATTTCCTAGATCCCTGCAACGTGCATGTAAAAAATAGAACAGTTCCCAGCTTGTACGTGTGCGATGTAGTACAATCTGCATCTTCATCACCCAGGATGGAAACAATTTGCAGCTTCATATCTGTATATATTTCATAGCAATTCGCAGCTTGATTCAATGTGTATGCCATGCATTTCGCAGCTTGTATTTATAAACAATTCGTAGGCCAGACTACGAATTGCTTGTAAATACTCTACTGATATATAGGCAATTTGCAGCTTATCATGTGAATCATGTGGCACTTTAACTAATAGATAGGAAGTTCGCATCTTGTGATGCGAGGTGTGTGACACTCCAACTGATTTGTGTTTGTGCAGGAAGTATGACAACAAAACCAAGCTATTACAGATCAGGGTTGGTGAGCCTTCTGAAGCTTCTTAAAGAGAACCGTATTACCCATACCCACATTGAAGCTGCATGAAAGACACCCTTCTACATGCTTTTGAAAACGTCTTTTGACATCCGTAATGAGGCAGAGCTGCCAAAGAAGAAATTCTACTTGATCATTCAGTATCTCGTCGAGAGGTTCTTTGTTGATAAAGATGCCTTTATATTGGCTCAAAGTTTGTAAAGCTAACTGAAGACTATGTGAAGGTTATATTCGGGATGAAGCATGGCACGGAGAAAATGCGGTTAACGAAAACCAGAGCATTTCACAACAAATACGCGCCCGGCGAGGAGGACGAATCGAGGATGATAAAGAAATACTTCATGGGTAAAACTGCCAGGAAAGTAGGACCGACAAATACTAAACAATAACGAATATCATTATAAAGGTACGTGTAAAATTGAATTCATCTTATAAAGCAGGATGTTGTACTTTACTAACATAGCATGTTGTCGTTGGTTTTACAGGCACGTATAGAAAAAGCCATAAGCGAAGGGGGACGGCATGAGTGTGAAGACGTTGCAAGGCCGTTGATACTGTTTTTGTGCTCCACTCTATTCAACTTCATATCTGGAGATATCATGGGTTGGAGCACGCTTTATTTTGTTGAAGACCTCAGCAAAATAAACAATTACGACTGGTCTGGATCAATACTGTACAAGCTTCGACAGTCTATTAGGAGTTTCTTAGCAATCGAAAAACTCGATAGAGTCGTCGGCTGCGTCGTCCTTCTAATTGTAAGATTGATCTATTCAGTATAAAAATTAGTTATGTACAGAGCATCTTGATGATAAAACTTGTCCCCATGCATCCCTTCTTCATGGATCACACAACATTCGGCCTCGAGGTAGCGAAGTCGGCCTCGAGGTAGCGAAGCCGACCTCGATACCAAGGTTTTTCAAATGGTTGGGATTAGAGTGCCAAACACCAACCGTGGCGCTGCTTATTAGAATACCCAACCTGAAAGATGATCAAGTATGAGCTTTATATAGGTATTGAATTGGGGTTGCAAACAGTTCGCAACATATCATGCGTTTTGATTGGTGTTATATTAGAACAATGTATCAAACATTTTGCACCCTGGGATGCAATCTGAGTTCGCAACTTATTGTTTCCACACAATTCGCATCATATTGTTTACACAGAATTCACATTCTAAAATGTGAGTTGTTTGCAACTCTAACAGGGATAGAATTTCACACAATTCGCAGCGTATAATGCGAACTGTTTGTAAAAAACAATTTGTCTATACACCCCCTAACTTTCAAAACAACCCGCTTGCATCTATTTACTTACATATGCCTCTGTTGGTAGGTTTTCGAAGGTCCACTATATCTTACTGAGGCTAAAAGCGAAGCTTTCGGAGAGCCAGTAGATAGTAGAGATGCAGATGAGGAATCTATTTCACCGAAAGAAAAACCAAGGAAGAGGAAGAAAATCACAGCCCCAAAACCAAGGAGACGAGCATTATAGAAACAAAAAGAAACGAATCAGGTGATATCACCCAGACCCCAACAACCAAGACTCCCTGAGCCAAGGATTCCACCACCAAGACTCCCCAAGCAAACGATTCCACCACCGCTCGGCACATCCAGGCAGGAGCCCGACGACGAGGGCACAACTAGTATGAGTGAAACAATCGGTAATTTTATCCTCAAACTTAGAGTGTCTACTCCAAATAAGTCTGCAACTGTTGCTGAATTAAAGCGGTTGAAGACATATGCCGACAAGAACAAGTACGAGAGAAAGATAGAAAACTAGGCCAAAGAAGTAAGTATGAAATTGGGCGTTAAAGAATCGCTATAATCAGCACTTAATATGTTTATAAAACGTCTGCTATCATTTTTTCAGCTGGAAGAATTGAAATGAAAGATAGCGGATCTTGAAGCACAAAAACTCCACAATGCTATCTCTCAGCCAATTTGCCAGATTGGAAGCCCGGTAGTTGAGAAGGTACCAGCATTTCGAGATAGAGCTGCGTCCACTGAATTGCAGGCATCTGTGCCTGATGCTGATCAGCACGATGCTGATGGAGTAATACTAAAAGAGAGGGATGATGATGGGGACCATTCACCCATACCGGTACCATCTGGAAGGATGCAAGAAGAGTTGTTGGTGTCCACAGAGATGGACACCACGGAGACACAGACGGAGAAAGAAAGACACGAGTCTCTTCCGAATGACCAACAACTCGTACTTCACGGGGCAAAGGAGATAGAAGATCGTGAGAAATAAGTGGCAAACCCAGACAACCTAGAAGATTTAAGTGGATCAAAAGTACACTAAGATTCAAATATCTTATTTATTTGTTGTGATGAAATTGTTTCTATAATAATATTTACTGTTGTGTAAATATTCAAACAAAGTCAATGTATCCATTTAAAACAGTCAGCGGGGTTTTCTAGTTGAAAACATATTCAAACAATGCATCACGTGATATGATGATATCAAACAAATATCAGGACTGTTGTGTAGTGATGGCCGAACAATTCGCATCGTATATTACGAATTGTGTTTTACTCTAGTTGGTTGGTTATTTTATAATTCGCAGCTCGGCATGCGAATTGTTTGAGATGGATCGAACAAATATCAGGTCAGCATGCGAATCGTTCGCAACTATAATTATAGTATGCTTAACCCTTCCACCTTTTTATTTTGGAATTTGTATGAAACAGGAGACCGACAGACAAAAACACCAACAGCATCAACAACAACAAGTTCAACACCACCAACAACACCAGCAATATTATCACTTCGAAAATGTTGGTTTTGATACTGCATTCCCAATTTCTGCATTTCCGAGCAAAACGCAACTGATTCTGAAGCAGTATCTCTAAATCAGTTGTTTTGAAAAAATTACAACCTTAATAAAGAGACAGAGACATTGCACCTGATTCCGAGTGGCCATCTCGGAATCAGGTGCAAAACAAAATTCACAAATTACTTCTGATTCCGAGATGGCCACTCAGAATCAGATGTAATTTTTCAAAAAACATTTGCACCTGATTCCGAGATGGCCACTCGGAATCAGGTGTTTTGCAGTTTTAAAAAAAGTATATGATTCCGAGATGGCCTCTCGGAATCATATGCTATCGTTAAAAAAACAGAATACAGTAGAACTGCCATATAGACACAAAACCGAACCAAACTCGAAAATAGACCCAAACAAACAGCATAAACCTTAATCGAACCCTAATTATACCAAATAAAAACCCTAATCGAACCCTAAATCTACCAAGTAAGAACCCTAATCGAACACTAAATCTACCAAATAAGAACCCTAACCTAACAAGAACAGCCATAGCCAAAAGACAGTACCAAAAAATGAAGAAAAGCAAAAGGTAGAAAACTGAAGAAATAGATAAATATGGTTTTTTTTCTTTGAATTTTGTTAATGGGTAGGATAATAGAATAAATGGGGTAGAATAATGGCGTTTTTGAAAATGAAAAAGGTAGAATAAATTGGTAGAAGGACAAATGTGTAATTTCCTTTATAGAGGAAATAACAACATGGGATTTGTTTTCAAATTATGGAAGAAATAAAAATTCTAATGAAGGAAATAGCTTTGGCCAAATACTTAATATCAATAAAAAAAAGTTTAAAACCCAATTTTACCCTTGAACCAAGTTTTACTATCACCAACTTAAGTTTATATAACTTTCTCACCATTGAAAAAATACAACTAAAGATAGATGACATACATAACTAAGAAGATAGTCTACGAAAAACCATGAAAATTAGATTTAAACAATTATTAAAAAAATTATTTTATCGTTTTATGGATTCAAGGAATAAAACATTGTAGCCGGAAAGTGAAGAAACATTTAACAAAAGTCCGAATAATATACTTCAAAAGTTCAAAGACTATTATAAAGCAATTGAATACATTAAAACTTCTTAGTTAGTTTTTTACATCGATAAGTTTATCGCGTGAAAAATGAAGTTCATGCATTTTGGAAACACGAACACTAACCACACAAAGAGCGCTTATTCAAACCTAAAGGGTTATGTCGCTACAAACAAACTTAACTTTGGTTTTTTTGGGAAATGTGCATTCTTTAATCGAAATGTAACATATAGCAATTAAAACATCATTTGAAAATAGTCGATTATAACACAACATTAATTTAGTTATAAGTTGTTCAACAATATTAATGATTTTTATTGTGTTGGTAGATAAAAGATTTAAAACTTCAATGCATAATTTTATGAATTGATTAACTTTTCAAAAATAAATTGGTAAAAACAAATAATTGAAAAACTATAGAAGATTTTCTTCAAATTTTTTTATTTACATTAGTTAATTATAATATAATTTTTCTCGGCACGTAAATTACAAGGATTTTAACGGCAAATATCTTGCACAGTAAGAAATACCAATCCAATGATAGGTTACTAAGTAAGTAACTAGGAAAACCAAAGCACAAAATCCAAATTAAATGATAGCTTACTAAGTAAGCAACTGGAAAAACCAAACACAAATCTGAATTAAATTGTTTATATATTTATTATCATCAAATCTGTATTCAACTTTACAGCTCATTTGTTATTTGTTAGAGATCAATCTTAATAGTCAAATGATTTACATCTTTAAAAAATCGTTAATTCATTAGAGCAATCCAATTGTATACAAGAAACCTATTATATTCAAATTCAATAATAAATATCACGAAAAAACAAAGTCAACTCTTCTAATTTTCAATAACAAAGAGCTGGTCGGAAGAAATCGAAAGAGGTGTCACAACAACGGGTAGCCAAATTAAAATTGTTATACCCACAATCAATCTCATCAATCATCGCACCTTTTGGATCAGACAAGCTATTCCCAATTGCATAATCATCATCATTTTCATTATGTTGCAAAAAATTATGTTTTTCATGAGAGGACGGAACACATTAATATTGAGTTGTCACTTCGATCGTCATCAATTTCATTTCGGGGTGATCTCGCTTTCATATGTTACATCAGATTCGTAGGTTGTCGATAACTTCACGAAGACTAAATCGGTATTTCAAACCCTCCCTGCTTATTATTATTGGACTCTGAATTTCACGAAGGATGTTAGTGTTATAAACCATTAGATATTTGGCCACTAGTTCAATAGATTATTATTCTATATATTGCAATTTAATTTTTTTAAATACACTATTATAACTAATAATATATTACCATTTTTTCCTCATATTTTTTAAATATGGTTTATGTATTTTGGAATATATTTTGCATTCGAAATCAATTTTTCTAATTTTGTAATTTAGAGATTTTAAGATTTATGGTTTAAAAATTTTAGGTTATAATATTAGAATTTTAAAAAAATGATGATAGGTTATATGATTTTTTAATTGTGATAGTAGGCGAAAGATTTAAATCTTCATCGCATACTTTTATATAAAGTAATTAATTTTTCAAAAGCGAATCAGTAAAAACAAATAAATAAAAAATCTTACGATATAATTTTTTTTTATTTGCTTTGGAATGTCACGAGAGCAGATCGATTACAAGGTGTTTTTAAGAGAAAATATCTAGCAGATTGATTACAAGGGGATTAAGAGCAAATATCTGAATAGGTTACGAAGTAAATACATGAAAAAACCAAATCACAAATCTTGAATTAAATTGTTTATGTATCATTATCCATTATTTATAGTAGTGTCATTTACATATTTTAATCAAAATTTGCATTTACAAGATGCAGTTGCTTAGTCCCCCATTCATTGTCTAGAGCCTCTTAAAAGCTGGTAAACTTTATAGGATTATTTCAACACTGACAATGTTTCTTATGTGCTTTGGGACGTCACAGGAGCAGACAGATTACAAGGCTTTTATAAGCAAATATCTTAAACAGTAGAAAATACCAATCCAATGATAGGTTACCAAGTAAGTTACCGGGAAAACCAAAACACAAATCCGGATTCCGGATTTGTATATGATTTAACCTTGAAGATAAGTGTATGGAATTTAACCTTGAGATGAACAGGTACTATTTCCATATCTAATCTATCTAGTTCGCGGGCACATAACATCTATTGAACAACAGTTTCTGTTGCAGGTCGAGATTAGGATTGTAGAATGCTTGATGTTGTACATCTGCGGCTAAAATGTACTGTTAGGGATGACTTCTGCAGGTTGCAGTCCCTCAAGGTTGGTAGGTTTGCTGCTACAATGCAGTGAACTTGGTTTGCAGGCCAATGATGTTATATGGTGAATGGACAGTAGACCTTTTTTTGGGTGTACAATTGAATTTATACAGGTATAAGTAATAAAGTGTTCATATTATAGTCTGCTGAGAGTTCAATTGATGTTGTTTTAGAGGCATCTAGTGCTATTTTTGTGAAGATAGTGGTTTTTGGTAATGTTGTAGGCAGGAACCATGCTTGTACAAATGGGAGAAATGGGTATTAGATTAGAGGTCGGTCTCAGCATACTAATTTCTCAGCATACCAACCTTGAGGGACTGCAACCTTGAGAAATAACCATGTAAGCATTATCGTGGAAAGTGTACTTTTTTTACGATTTTGATGAATTCGAACAATTATTTTCTGTTATTTCTCTTCATCTTCACTCTTATTATTTTTTCGAGAAGAGATACACCAAAGCGCTACATGTAACATATTTTTATTTATTTAATTAATTTTACTGTTTTCTACCAAAAGAAAAAAAATGTTTAGCGAGTCTCAATAAATATTAACAATAAAACTTTAAATTTTTATTTATTTACTTTATTAATTAATATGTATTTTTTTTAATAAATATTTATTTTAATTACAATTTATTATCAATTTATTTTTAAAAAAAACTTCTCTTATCTCAAATTATCTATTAAAAATAATATAGATTCAAAAATCAATAAATCAACGTTTCAATGATATCAAAAGTATTGGAGACTAACCTAACACAACTCTTGACACAACTCATTGATCTTTACTACAAAATGCGTTCAATTTTTTTTTAATTTTATAAAAAATAAAATAGAAAAACAATAATATATATTCATTTACACAAGATCTATTGTAAAACGAAGAAGAACAAAAGAACGTAAAGAGACGATACCGTTGCTTAATGAATTGCAAGCAATCGATCATCACTAATTTTGTTTTATATAGTCTTCTCACTCTCGTTCGTCCCCTCTTCTCATTTTTTTCTGCCAATTGTTCCCTTTCTACCCATCTTCCCTCTAAAAAATATTTTAGACAAGTCTAGAAAATTTAAATAATTTGTTACTTATCAAATGTTACCTTTTAAATTAAATTTGAAAAAAAAATCAAAAAAATATTTGTAAATAATTTAAATAATGTTAAATATAGATTAATTTTACTTTCTCACGTCCTCATTATATATTCCTATACTCTTAGAGTAACTAAGTTAGTTAGTTACCAACAATATAATAAAATATAAGGAGGATATAAAAAAGTGAAAATGTAAAAAGTAAAAAGTGATAGAATTGAAAAAATAGTAACGGGTACAAAATTAAAAATTAAAGCAAAATAATAATTATCATTAATGCTGTATAAAAAAAATATTATTATTTTTATAAAAAAAATATTATTTAAATTATTTACAGTGATTTTTTGTGAGGATTATCTTTTTTTTTTAAATATTAATAAAAAAATGTTACATTTAATAAAATTTCATACTTATTAATAGGAATAAATAATTAATAATTTTTAATTCACTAAGATATGTGAAAGATTTTATCAAAAGATTTCTTTGATGAGTCTTCGTGGTCATTATCAAAGTACCATTTTCTAGAAATACTTAAGGGGACTACCAAATCCATGTCGAATGATGTCCACGTTTTCCATTTTTCTATCTCTTAAGGTTTCTGATACAATTATTGAACCTTGTTATGCTATTTTTTTATTCATCGTCTTGTACATAATGTAGATGAGGTTATGGTTTTGGAGAAAGAAGCTTTTGCATATGAAAAACCAAATATTACATGTGCAAAGAAAGCAATGTAAATGTAAATCATGAACAACTGATTAACTAAATGCGAATCACAATGTTTGATTAACTAAATGTTGATATGATCGGATATCTTTGGAAGCCTATACTAGTAATTCGGATTTTTCTTAAAGGGACAATTCAGACCTAATGATTAAAACTTGATGACAAAGCAGTTACCTAAGTAAACCAGTGACTCAGCTGTATGCATAGTACCTTGAAGTATGGGCTCGAGGGCTCATAACATGGATCCGAATAACAAAATCTGACCCAAAAGACCCATAAATATCAAAAAGAGAATAAATATCTCAACCAACTTCATTAAAAGGGTTGGACTTTTTCAAAAAATATTAAATACAAGCGTCTTCTTTCTCTCACTATTCTCTATAAAATATTTTTAATACTATAAACCTAAAGATCTTCCGTTTTTACACCCAAAAATATATTTAATCATCACGAGATTAGTGACCATAATGGGAGCGCGAGGTGCTTGAATAGTTATATTAAAAAACTTAGTTGTAATTCTTACTTCAAAAACCAATGAAAATCATTGGTGCATGAATATAAACCTAAAGATCTTCCGACTATATATACCCACTTTTCACTTCAAATCCACTTTTTGCCACCTTCCCATCACCCTAAACAAACCCAAACACGTCTAATTTTAGAAACCACCAGAAACCGTTTGACTTCGTGATACTCTCTCTCTCTCTCTCTCTCTCTCTCTCTCCAACCCGAAACCCCTACAGCTTCTCTCTGAAATCAGTCGCCCTTCGCACCTTCAACGGAATTGGACCGATCACCATCTTTTACTCCGTCAAACGAGTAACCACCTTCTGTTCGAAAACGTTGTCGTCAATTCGTCTCCGACCGGTGAATAGTACAGTTTTTAGAAATAACCATGTAAGCATTATCGTGGAAAGTGTACTTTTTTTACGATTTTGATGAATTCGAACAATTATTTTCTGTTATTTCACGGTCTACGTTGCTTTTTATACCGGAACGAAGTATTTAGTAACGATAGTTTGTGAGTTTATGGGTTAATTGTCGAACCCAGGGTAGAAGTTTGGTTGCATGTAATGTTAATACTTTCCTGAGAACTGTGATTTATGTTAGATGTGCATTAGGTAGTTGATTATTAATTTTGGTGTTGTTTTGATATTTCCTAGATCCCTGCAACGTGCATGTAAAAAATAGAACAGTTCCCAGCTTGTACGTGTGCGATGTAGTACAATTCGCATCTTCATCACCCAAGATGGAAACAATTTGCAGCTTCATATCTGTATATATTTCATAGCAATTCGCAGCTTGATTGAATGTGTATGCCATGCATTTCGCAGCTTGTATTTACAAACAATTCGTAGGCCAGACTACGAATTGCTTGTAAATACTCTACTGATATATAGGCAATTCGCAGCTTATCATGTGAATCATGTGGCACTTTAACTAATAGATAGGAAGTTCGCATCTTGTGATGCGAGGTGTGTGACACTCCAACTGATTTGTGTTTGTGCAGGAAGTATGACAACAAAACCAAGCTATTACAGATCAGGGTTGGTGAGCCTTCTGAAGCTTCTTAAAGAGAACCGTATTACCCATACCCACATTGAAGCTGCATGAAAGACACCCTTCTACATGCTTTTGAAAACGTCTTTTGACATCCGTAATAAGGCAGAGCTGCCAAAGAAGAAATTCTACTTGATCATTCAGTATCTCGTCGAGAGGTTCTTTGTTGATAAAGATGCCTTTATATTGGCTCAAAGTTTGTAAAGCTAACTGAAGACTATGTGAAGGTTATATTCGGGATGAAGCATGGCACGGAGAAAATGCGGTTAACGAAAACCAGAGAATTTCACAACAAATACGCGCCCGGCGAGGAGGACGAATCGAGGATGATAAAGAAATACTTCATGGGTAAAACTGCCAGGAAAGTAGGACCGACAAATACTAAACAATAACGAATATCATTATAAAGGTACCTGTAAAATCGAATTCATCTTATAAAGCAGGATGTTGTACTTTACTAACATAGCATGTTGTCGTTGGTTTTACAGGCACGTATAGAAAAAGCCATAAGCGAAGGGGGACGGCATGAGTGTGAAGACGTTGCAAGGCCGTTGATACTGTTTTTGTGCTCCACTCTATTCAACTTCATATCTGGAGATATCATGGGTTGGAGCACGCTTTATTTTGTTGAAGACCTCAGCAAAATAAACAATTACGACTGGTCTGGATCAATACTGTACAAGCTTCGACAGTCTATTAGGAGTTTCTTAGCAATCGAAAAACTCGATAGAGTCGTCGGCTGCGTCGTCCTTCTAATTGTAAGATTGATCTATTCAGTATAAAAATTAGTTATGTACAGAGCATCTTGATGATAAAACTTGTCCCCATGCATCCCTTCTTCATGGATCACACAACATTCGGCCTCGAGGTAGCGAAGTCGGCCTCGAGGTAGCGAAGCCGACCTCGATACCAAGGTTTTTCAAATGGTTGGGATTAGAGTGCCAAACACCAACCGTGGCGCTGCTTATTAAAATACCCAACCTGAAAGATGATCAAGTATGAGCTTTATATAGGTATTGAATTGGGGTTGCAAACAGTTCGCAACATATCATGCGTTTTGATTGGTGTTATATTAGAACAATGTATCAAACATTTTGCACCTTGGGATGCAATCTGAGTTCGCAACTTATTGTTTCCACACAATTCGCATCATATTGTTTACACACAATTCACATTCTAAAATGTGAGTTGTTTGCAACTCTAACAGGGATAGAATTTCACACAATTCGCAGCGTATAATGCGAACTGTTTGTAAAAAACAATTTGTCTATACACCCCCTAACTTTCAAAACAACCCGCTTGCATCTATTTACTTACATATGCCTCTGTTGGTAGGTTTTCGAAGGTCCACTATATCTTACTGAGGCTAAAAGCGAAGCTTTCGGAGACCCAGTAGATAGTAGAGATGCAGATGAGGAATCTATTTCACCAAAAGAAAAACCAAGGAAGAGGAAGAAAATCACAGCCCCAAAACCAAGGAGACGAGTATTATAGAAACAAAAAGAAACGAATCAGGTGATATCACCCAGACCCCAACAACCAAGACTCCCTGAGCCAAGGATTCCACCACCAAGACTCCCCAAGCAAACGATTCCACCACCACTCGGCACATCCAGGCAGGAGCCCGACGACGAGGGCACAACTAGTATGAGTGAAACAATCGGTAATTTTATCCTCAAACTTAGAGTGTCTACTCCAAATAAGTCTGCAACTGTTGCTGAATTAAAGCGGTTGAAGACATATGCCGACGAGAACAAGTACGAGAGAAAGATAGAAAACTAGGCCAAAGAAGTAAGTATGAAATTGAGCGTTAAAGAATCGCTATAATCAGCACTTAATATGTTTATAAAACGTCTGCTATCATTTTTTCAGCTGGAAGAATTGAAATGAAAGATAGCGGATCTTGAAGCACAAAAACTCCACAATGCTATCTCTCAGCCAATTTGCCAGATTGGAAGCCCGGTAGTTGAGAAGGTACCAGCATTTCAAGATAGAGCTGCGTCCACTGAATTGCAAGCATCTGTGCCTGATGCTGATCAGCACGATGCTGATGGAGTAATGCTAAAAGAGAGGGATGATGATGGGGACCATTCACCCATACCGGTACCATCTGGAAGGATGCAAGAAGAGTTGTTGGTGTCCACAGAGATGGACACCACGGAGACACAGACGGAGAAAGAAAGACACGAGTCTTTTCCGAATGACCAACAACTCGTACTTCACGGGGCAAAGGAGATAGAAGATCGTGAGAAATAAGTGGCAAACCCAGACAACCTAGAAGATTTAAGTGGATCAAAAGTACACTAAGATTCAAATATCTTATTTATTTGTTGTGATGAAATTGTTTCTATAATAATATTTACTGTTGTGTAAATATTCAAACAAAGTCAATGTATCCATTTAAAACAGTCAGCGGGGTTTTCTAGTTGAAAACATATTCAAACAATGCATCACATGATATGATGATATCAAACAAATATCAGGACTGTTGTGTAGTGATGGCCGAACAATTCGCATCGTATATTACGAATTGTGTTTTACTCTAGTTGGTTGGTTATTTTATAATTCGCAGCTCGGCATGCGAATTGTTTGAGATGGATCGAACAAATATCAGGTCAGCATGCGAATCGTTCGCAACTATAATTATAGTATGCTTAACCCTTCCACCTTTTTATTTTGGAATTTGTATGAAACAGGAGACCGACAGACAAAAACACCAACAGCATCAACAACAACAAGTTCAACACCACCAACAACACCAGCAATATTATCACTTCGAAAATGTTGGTTTTGATACTGCATTCCCAATTTCTGCATTTCCGAGCAAAACGCAACTGATTCTGAAGCAGTATCTCTAAATCAGTTGTTTTGAAAAAATTACAACCTTAATAAAGAGACAGAGACATTGCACCTGATTCCGAGTGGCCATCTCGGAATCAGGTGCAAAACAAAATTCACAAATTACTTCTGATTCCGAGATGGCCACTCAGAATCAGATGTAATTTTTCAAAAAACATTTGCACCTGATTCCGAGATGGCCACTCGGAATCAGGTGTTTTGCAGTTTAAAAAAAGTATATGATTCCGAGATGGCCTCTCGGAATCATATGCTATCGTTAAAAAAACAGAATACAGTAGAACTGCCATATAGACACAAAACCGAACCAAACTCGAAAATAGACCCAAACAAACAGCATAAACCTTAATCGAACCCTAATTATACCAAATAAAAACCCTAATCGAACCCTAAATCTACCAAGTAAGAACCCTAATCGAACACTAAATCTACCAAATAAGAACCCTAACCTAACAAGAACAGCCATAGCCAAAAGACAGTACCAAAAAATGAAGAAAAGCAAAAGGTAGAAAACTGAAGAAATAGATAAATATGGTTTTTTTTCTTTGAATTTTGTTAATGGGTAGGATAATAGAATAAATGGGGTAGAATAATGGCGTTTTTGAAAATGAAAAAGGTAGAATAAATTGGTAGAAGGACAAATGTGTAATTTCCTATATAGAGAAAATAACAACATGGGATTTGTTTTCAAATTATGGAAGAAATAAAAATTCTAATGAAGGAAATAGCTTTGGCCAAATACTTAATATCAATAAAAAAAAGTTTAAAACCCAATTTTACCCTTGAACCAAGTTTTACTATCACCAACTTAAGTTTATATAACTTTCTCACCATTGAAAAAATACAACTAAAGATAGATGACATACATAACTAAGAAGATAGTCTACGAAAAACCATGAAAATTAGATTTAAACAATTATTAAAAAAAATTATTTTATCGTTTTATGGATTCAAGGAATAAAACATTGTAGCCGGAAAGTGAAGAAACATTTAACAAAAGTCCGAATAATATACTTCAAAAGTTCAAAGACTATTATAAAGCAATTGAATACATTAAAACTTCTTAGTTAGTTTTTTACATCGATAAGTTTATCGCGTGAAAAACGAAGTTCATGCATTTTGGAAACACGAACACTAACCACACAAAGAGCGCTTATTCAAACCTAAAGGGTTATGTCGCTACAAACAAACTTAACTTTGGTTTTTTTGGGAAATGTGCATTTTTTAATCGAAATGTAACATATAGCAATTAAAACATCATTTGAAAATAGTCGATTATAACACAACATTAATTTAGTTATAAGTTGTTCAACAATATTAATGATTTTTATTGTGTTGGTAGATACAAGATTTAAAAATTCAATGCATAATTTTATGAATTGATTAACTTTTCAAAAATAAATTGGTAAAAACAAATAATTGAAAAACTATAGAAGATTTTCTTCAAATATTTTTATTTACATTAGTTAATTATAATATAATTTTTCTCGGCAGGTAAATTACAAGGATTTTAACGGTAAATATCTTGCACAGTAAGAAATACCAATCCAATAATAGGTTACTAAGTAAGTAACTAGGAAAACCAAAGCACAAAATCCAAATTAAATGATAGCTTACTAAGTAAGCAACTGGAAAAACCAAACACAAATCTGAATTAAATTGTTTATATATTTATTATCATCAAATCTCTATTCAACTTTACAGCTCATTTGTTATTTGTTAGAGATCAATCTTAATAGTCAAATGATTTACATCTTTAAAAAATCGTTAATTCATTAGAGCAATCCAATTGTATACAAGAAACCTATTATATTCAAATTCAATAATAAATATCACGAAAAAACAAAGTCAACTCTTCTAATTTTCAATAACAAAGAGCTGGTCGGAAGAAATCGAAAGAGGTGTCACAACAACGGGTAGCCAAATTAAAATTGTTATACCCACAATCAATCTCATCAATCATCGCACCTTTTGGATCAGACAAGCTATTCCCAATTGCATAATCATCATCATTTTCATTATGTTGCAAAAAATTATGTTTTTCATGAGAGGACGGAACACATTAATATTGAGTTGTCACTTCGATCGTCATCAATTTCATTTCGGGGTGATCTCGCTTTCATATGTTACATCAGATTCGTAGGTTGTTGATAACTTCACGAAGACTAAATCGGTATTTCAAACCCTCCCTGCTTATTATTATTGGACTCTGAATTTCACGAAGGATGTTAGTGTTATAAACCATTAGATATTTGGCCACTAGTTCAATAGATTATTATTCTATATATTGCAATTTAATTTTTTTAAATACACTATTATAACTAATAATATATTACAATTTTTTCCTCCTATTTTTTAAATATGGTTTATGTATTTTGGAATATATTTTGCATTCGAAATCAATTTTTCTAATTTTGTAATTTAGAGATTTTAAGATTTATGGTTTAAAAATTTTAGGTTATAATATTAGAATTTTAAAAAAATGATGATAGGTTATATGATTTTTTAATTGTGATAGTAGGCGAAAGATTTAAATCTTCATCGCATACTTTTATATAAAGTAATTAATTTTTCAAAAGCGAATCAGTAAAAACAAATAAATAAAAAATCTTACGATATAATTTTTTTTTATTTGCTTTGGAATGTCACGAGAGCAGATCGATTACAAGGCGTTTTTAAGAGAAAATATCTAGCAGATTGATTACAAGGGGATTAAGAGCAAATATCTGAATAGGTTACGAAGTAAATACATGAAAAAACCAAATCACAAATCTTGAATTAAATTGTTTATGTATCATTATCCATTATTTATAGTAGTGTCATTTACATATTTTAATCAAAATTTGCATTTACAAGATGCAGTTGCTTAGTCCCCCATTCATTGTCTAGAGCCTCTTAAAAGCTGGTAAACTTTATAGGATTATTTCAACACTGACAATGTTTCTTATGTGCTTTGGGACGTCACAGGAGCAGACAGATTACAAGGCTTTTATAAGCAAATATCTTAAACAGTAGAAAATACCAATCCAATGATAGGTTACCAAGTAAGTTACCGGGAAAACCAAAACACAAATCCGGATTCCGGATTTGTATATGATTTAACCTTGAAGATAAGTGTATGGAATTTAACCTTGAGATGAACAGGTACTATTTCCATATCTAATCTATCTAGTTCGCAGGCACATAACATCTATTGAACAGCAGTTTCTGTTGCAGGTCGAGATTAGGATTGTAGAATGCTTGATGTTGTACATCTGCGGCTAAAATGTACTGTTAGGGATGACTTCTGCAGGTTGCAGTCCCTCAAGATTGGTAGGTTTGCTGCTACAATGCAGTGAACTTGGTTTGCAGGCCAATGATGTTATATGGTGAATGGACAGTAGACCTTTTTTTGGGTGTACAATTGAATTTATACAGGTATAAGTAATAAAGTGTTCATATTATAGTCTGCTGAGAGTTCAATTGATGTTGTTTTAGAGGCATCTAGTGCTATTTTTGTGAAGATAGTGGTTTTTGGTAATGTTGTAGGCAGGAACCATGCTTGTACAAATGGGAGAAATGGGTATTAGATTAGAGGTCGGTCTCAGCATACTAATTTCTCAGCATACCAACCTTGAGGGACTGCAACCTTGAGAAATAACCATGTAAGCATTATCGTGGAAAGTGTACTTTTTTTACGATTTTGATGAATTCGAACAATTATTTTCTGTTATTTCTCTTCATCTTCACTCTTATTATTTTTTCGAGAAGAGATACACCAAAGCGCTACATGTAACATATTTTTATTTATTTAATTAATTTTACTGTTTTCTACCAAAAGAAAAAAAATGTTTAGCGAGTCTCAATAAATATTAACAATAAACTTTAAATTTTTATTTATTTACTTTATTAATTAATATGTATTTTTTTTAATAAATATTTATTTTAATTACAATTTATTATCAATTTATTTTTAAAAAAACTTCTCTTATCTCAAATTATCTATTAAAAATAATATCGATTCAAAAATCAATAAGTCAACGTTTCAATGATATCAAAAGTATTGGGGACTAACCTAACACAACTCTTGACACAACTCATTGATCTTTACTACAAAATGCGTTCAATTTTTTTTTAATTTTATAAAAAATAAAATAAAAAAACAATAATATATATTCATTTACACAAGATCTATTGTAAAACGAAGAAGAACAAAAGAACGTAAAGAGACGATACCGTTGCTTAATGAATTGCAAGCAATCGATCATCACTAATTTTGTTTTATATAGTCTTCTCACTCTCGTTCGTCCCCTCTTCTCATTTTTTCTGCCAATTGTTCCCTTTCTACCCATCTTCCCTCTAAAAAATATTTTAGACAAGTCTAGAAAATTTAAATAATTTGTTACTTATCAAATGTTACCTTTTAAATTAAATTTGAAAAAAAAAATCAAAAAAATATTTGTAAATAATTTAAATAATGTTAAATATAGATTAATTTTACTTTCTCACGTCCTCATTATATATTCCTATACTGTTAGAGTAACTAAGTTAGTTAGTTATCAACAATATAATAAAATATAAGGAGGATATAAAAAAGTGAAAATATAAAAAGTAAAAAGTGATAGAATTGAAAAAATAGTAACGGGTACAAAATTAAAAATTAAAGCAAAATAATAATTATCATTAATGCTGTATAAAAAAAATATTATTATTTTTATAAAAAAAATATTATTTAAATTATTTACAGTGATTTTTTGTGAGGATTATCTTTTTTTTTAAAATATTAATAAAAAAATGTTACATTTAATAAAATTTCATACTTATTAATAGGAATAAATAATTAATAATTTTTAATTCACTAAGATATGTGAAAGATTTTATCAAAAGATTTCTTTGATGAGTCTTCGTGGTCATTATCAAAGTACCATTTTCTAGAAATGCTTAAGGGGACTACCAAATCCATGTCGAATGATGTCCACGTTTTCCATTTTTCTATCTCTTAAGGTTTCTGATACAATTATTGAACCTTGTTATGCTATTTTTTTATTCATCGTCTTGTACATAATGTAGATGAGGTTATAGTTTTGGAGAAAGAAGCTTTTGCATATGAAAAACCAAATATTACATGTGCAAAGAAAGCAATGTAAATGTAAATCATGAACAACTGATTAACTAAATGCGAATCACAATGTTTGATTAACTAAATGTTGATATGATCGGATATCTTTGGAAGCCTATACTAGTAATTCGGATTTTTCTTAAAGGGACAATTCAGACCTAATGATTAAAACTTGATGACAAAGCAGTTACCTAAGTAAACCAGTGACTCAGCTGTATGCATAGTACCTTGAAGTATGGGCTCGAGGGCTCATAACATGGATCTGAATAACAAAATCTGACCCAAAAGATCCATAAATATCAAAAAGAGAATAAATATCTCAACCAACTTCATTAAAAGGGTTGGACTTTTTCAAAAAACATTAAATACAAGCGTCTTCTTTCTCTCACTATTCTCTATAAAATATTTTTAATACTATAAACCTAAAGATCTTCCGTTTTTACACCCAAAAATATATTTAATCATCACGAGATTAGTGACCATAATGGGAGCGCGAGGTGCTTGAATAGTTATATTAAAAACCTTAGTTGTAATTCGTACTTCAAAAACCAATGAAAATCATTGGTGCATGAATATAAACCTAAAGATCTTCCGACTATATATACCCATTTTTCACTTCAAATCCACTTTTTGCCACCTTCCCATCACCCTAAACAAACCCAAACACGTCTAATTTTAGAAACCACCAGAAACCGTTTGACTTCGTGATACTCTCTCTCTCTCTCTCTCTCTCTCTCTCTCTCTCTCTCTCTCTCTCTCTCTCTCTCTCTCTCTCTCTCTCTCTCTCTCTCTCTCTCTCTCTCTCTCTCTCTCTCTCTCTCTCTCTCTCCAACCCGAAACCCCTACAGCTTCTCTCTGAAATCAGTCGCCCTTCGCACCTTCAACGGAATTGGACCGATCACCATCTTTTACTCCGTCAAACGAGTAACCACCTTCTGTTCGAAAACGTTGTCGTCAATTCGTCTCCGACCGGTGAATAGTACAATTTTTAGAAATAACCATGTAAGCATTATCGTGGAAAGTGTACTTTTTTTACGATTTTGATGAATTCGAACAATTATTTTCTGTTATTTCACGGTCTGCGTTGCTTTTTATACCGGAACGAAGTATTTAGTAACGATAGTTTGTGAGTTTATGGGTTAATTGTCGAACCCAGGGTAGAAGTTTTGTTGCATGTAATGTTAATACTTTCCTGAGAACTGTGATGTATGTTAGATGTGCATTAGGTAGTTGATTATTAATTTTGGTGTTGTTTTGATATTTCCTAGATCCCTGCAACGTGCATGTAAAAAATAGAACAGTTCCCAGCTTGTACGTGTGCGATGTAGTACAATTCGCATCTTCATCACCCAGGATGCAAACAATTTGCAACTTCATATCTGTATATATTTCATAGCAATTCGCAGCTTGATTGAATGTGTATGCCATGCATTTCGCAGCTTGTATTTACAAACAATTCGTAGGCCAGACTACGAATTGCTTGTAAATACTCTACTGATATATAGGCAATTCGCAGCTTATCATGTGAATCATGTGACACTTTAACTAATAGATAGGAAGTTCGCATCTTGTGATGCGAGGTGTGTGACACTCCAACTGATTTGTGTTTGTGCAGGAAGTATGACAACAAAACAAAGTTATTACAGATCAGGGTTGGTGAGCCTTCTGAAGCTTCTTAAAGAGAACCGTATTACCCATACCCACATTGAAGCTGCATGAAACACACCCTTCTACATGCTTTTGAAAACGTCTTTTGACATCCGTAATGAGGCAGAGCTGCCAAAGAAGAAATTCTACTTGATCATTCAGTATCTCGTCGAGAGGTTCTTTGTTGATAAAGATGCCTTTATATTGGCGCAAAGTTTGTAAAGCTAACTGAAGACTATGTGAAGGTTATATTCGGGATGAAGCATGGCACGGAGAAAATGCGGTTAACAAAAACCAGAGCATTTCACAACAAATACGCGCCCGGCGAGGAGGACGAATCGAGGATGATAAAGAAATATTTCATGGGTAAAACTGCTAGGAAAGTAGGACCGACAAATACTAAACAATAACGAATATCATTATAAAGGTACCTGTAAAATCGAATTCATCTTATAAAGCAGGATGTTGTACTTTACTAACATAGCATGTTGTCGTTGGTTTTACAGGCACGTATAGAAAAAGCCATAAGCGAAGGGGGACAGCATGAGTGTGAAGACGTTGCAAGGCCGTTGATACTGTTTTTGTGCTCCACTCTATTCTACTTCATATCTGGAGATATCATGGGTTGGAGCACGCTTTATTTTTTTGAAGACCTCAGCAAAATAAACAATTACGACTGGTCTGGATCAATACTGTACAAGCTTCGACAGTCTATTAGGAGTTGCTTAGCAATCGAAAAACTCGATAGAGTCGTCGGCTGCGTCGTCCTTCTAATTGTAAGATTGATCTATGCAGTATAAAAATTAGTTATGTACAGAGCATCTTGATGATAAAACTTGTCCCCATGCAGCCCTTCTTCATGGATCACACAACAGTCGGCCTCGAGGTAGCGAAGCCGACCTCGATACCAAGGTTTTTCAAATGGTTGGGATTAGAGTGCCAAACACCAACCGTGGCACTGCTTATTAGAATACCCAACCTGAAAGATGATCAAGTATGAGCTTTATATAGGTATTGAATTGGGGTTGCAAACAGTTCGCAGCATATCATGCGTTTTGATTGGTGTTATATTAGAACAATGTATCAAACATTTTGCACCCTGGGATGCAATCTGAGTTCGCAACTTATTGTTTCCACACAATTCGCATCATATTGTTTACACACAATTCACATTCTAAAATGTGAGTTGTTTGCAACTCTAACAGGGATAGAATTTCACACAATTCGCAGCGTATAATGCGAACTGTTTGTAAAAAACAATTTGTCTATCTACACCCTCATACTTTCAAAACAACCCGCTTGCATCTATTTACTTACATATGCCTCTGTTGGTAGGTTTTCGAAGGTCCACTATATCTTACTGAGGCTAAAAGCGAAGCTTTCGGAGAGCCAGTAGATAGTAGAGATGCAGATGAAGAATCTATTTCACCGAAAGAAAAACCAAGGAAGAGGAAGAAAATCACAGCCACAAAACCAAGGAGACGAGCATTATAGAAACAAAAAGAAACGAATCAGGTGATATCACCCAGACCCCAACAACCAAGACTCCCTGAGCCAAGGATTCCACCACCAAGACTCCCCAAGCAAACGATTCCACCACCACCGCTCGGCACATCCAGGCAGGAGCCCGACGACGAGGGCACAACTAGTATGAGTGAAACAATCGGTAATTTTATCCTCAAACTTAGAGTGTCTACTCCAAATAAGTCTGCAACTGTTGCTGAATTAAAGCGGTTGAAGACATATGCCGACAAGAACAAGTACGAGAGAAAGATAGAAAACTACGCCAAAGAAGTAAGTATGAAATTGAGCGTTAAAGAATCGCTATAATCAACACTTAATATGTTTATAAAACGTCTGCTATCATTTTTTCAGCTGGAAGAATTGAAATAAAAGATAGCGGATCTTGAAGCACAAAAACTCCACAATGCTATCTCTCAGCCAATTTGCCAGATTGGAAGCCCGGTAGTTGAGAAGGTACCAGCATTTCCAGATAGAGCTGCGTCCACTGAATTGCAGGCATCTGTGCCTGATGCTGATTAGCACGATGCTGATGGAGTAATGCTAAAAGAGAGGGATGATGATGGGGACCATTCACCCATACCGGTACCATCTGGAAGGATGCAAGAATAGTTGTTGGTGTCCACAGAGATGGACACCACGGAGACACAGACGGAGAAAGAAAGACACGAGTCTCTTCCGAATGACCAACAACTTGTACTTCACGGGGCAAAGGAGATAGAAGATCGTGAGAAATAAGTGGCAGACCCAGACAACCTAGAAGATGTAAGTGGATCAAAAGTACACTAAGATTCAAATATCTTATTTATTTGTTGTGATGAAATTGTTTCTATAATAATATTTACTGTTGTGTAAATATTCAAACAAAGTCAGTGTATCCATTTAAAACAGTCAGCGGGGTTTTCTAGTTGAAAACATATTCAAACAATGCATCACATGATATGATGATATCAAACAAATATCAGGACTGTTGTGTAGTGATGGCCGAACAATTCGCATCGTATATTACGAATTGTGTTTTACTCTAGTTGGTTGGTTATTTTATAATTCGCAGCTCGGCATGCGAATTGTTTGAGATGGATCGAACAAATATCAGGTCAGCATGCGAATCGTTCGCAACTATAATTATAGTATGCTTAACCCTTCCACCTTTTTATTTTGGAATTTGTATGAAACAGGAGACCGACAGACAAAAACACCAATAGCATCAACAACAACAAGTTCAACACCAACAACAACACCAGCAACATTATCACTTCAAAAATGTTGGTTTTGATACTGCATTCCCAATTTCTGCATTTCCGAGCAAAACGCAACTGATTCTGAAGCAGTATCTCTAAATTAGTTGTTTTGAAAAAATTACAACCTTAATAAAGAGACAGAGACATTGCACCTGATTCCGAGTGGCCATCTCGGAATCAGGTGCAAAAAAAATTCACAAATTACTTCTGATTCCGAGATGGCCACTCAGAATCAAATGTAATTTTTCAAAAAACATTTGCACCTGATTCCGAGATGGCCACTCGGAATCAGGTCTTTTGCAGTTTAAAAAAAAGTATATGATTCCGAGATGGCCTCTCGGAATCATATGTTATCGTTAAAAAAACAGAATACAGTAGAACTGCCATATAGACACAAAACCGAACCAAACTCGAAAATAGACCCAAACAAACAGCATAAACCTTAATCGAACCCTAATTATACCAAATAAAAACCCTAATCGAACCCTAAATCTACCAAGTAAGAACCCTAATCGAACACTAAATCTACCAAATAAGAACCCTAACCTAACAAGAACAGCCATAGCCAAAAGACAGTACCAAAAAATGAAGAAAAGCAAAAGGTAGAAAACTGAAGAAATAGATAAATATGGTTTTTTTTCTTTGAATTTTGTTAATGGGTAGGATAATAGAATAAATGGGGTAGAATAATGGCGTTTTTGAAAATGAAAAAGGTAGAATAAATTGGTAGAAGGACAAATGTGTAATTTCCTTTATAGAGGAAATAACAACATGGGATTTGTTTTCAAATTATGGAAGAAATAAAAATTCTAATGAAGGAAATAGCTTTGGCCAAATACTTAATATCAATAAAAAAAAGTTTAAAACCCAATTTTACCCTTGAACCAAGTTTTACTATCACCAACTTAAGTTTATATAACTTTCTCACCATTGAAAAAATACAACTAAAGATAGATGACATACATAACTAAGAAGATAGTCTACGAAAAACCATGAAAATTAGATTTAAACAATTATTAAAAAAATTATTTTATCGTTTTATGGATTCAAGGAATAAAACATTGTAGCCGGAAAGTGAAGAAACATTTAACAAAAGTCCGAATAATATACTTCAAAAGTTCAAAGACTATTATAAAGCAATTGAATACATTAAAACTTCTTAGTTAGTTTTTTACATCGATAAGTTTATCGCGTGAAAAACGAAGAAGTTCATGCATTTTGGAAACACGAACACTAACCACACAAAGAGCGCTTATTCAAACCTAAAGGGTTATGTCGCTACAAACAAACTTAACTTTGGTTTTTTTGGGAAATGTGCATTCTTTAATCGAAATGTAACATATAGCAATAAAAACATCATTTGAAAAGAGTCGATTTATAACACAACATTAATTTAGTTATAAGTTGTTCAACAAGATTAATGATTTTTATTGTGTTGGTAGATAAAAGATTTAAAACTTCAATGCATAATTTTATGAATTGATTAACTTTTCAAAAATAAATTGGTAAAAACAAATAATTGAAAAACTATAGAAGATTTTCTTCAAAAAAATTTATTTACATTAGTTAATTATAATATAATTTTTCTCGGCAGGTAAATTACAAGGATTTTAACGGCAAATATCTTGCACAGTAAGAAATACCAATCCAATGATAGGTTACTAAGTAAGTAACTAGGAAAACCAAAGCACAAAATCCAAATTAAATGATAGCTTACTAAGTAAGCAACTGGAAAAACTAAACACAAATCTGAATTAAATTGTTTATATATTTATTATCACCAAATTTCTATTCAACTTTACAACTCATTTGTTATTTGTTAGAGATCAATCTTAATAGTCAAATGATTTACATCTTTAAAAAACCGTTAATTCATTAGAGCAATCCAATTGTATACAAGAAACCTATTATATTCAAATTCAATAATAAATATAACGAAAAAACAAAGTCAACTCTTCTAATTTTCAATAACAAAGAGCTGGTCGGAAGAAATCGAAAGAGGTGTCACAACAACGGGTAGCCAAATTAAAATTGTTATACCCACAATCAATCTCATCAATCATCGCACCTTTTGGATCAGACAAGCTATTCCCAATTGCATAATCATAATCATTTTCATTATGTTGCAAAAAATTATGTTTTTCATGAGAGGACGGAACACATTAATATTGAGTTGTCACTTCGCTCGTCATCAATTTCATTTCGGGGTGATCTCGCTTTCATATGTTACATCAGATTCGTAGGTTGTTGATAACTTCACGAAGACTAAATCGGTATTTCAAACCCTCCCTGCTTATTATTATTGGACTCTGAATTTCACGAAGGATGTTAGTGTTATAAACCATTAGATATTTGGCCACTAGTTCAATAGATTATTATTCTATATATTGCGATTTAATTTTTTTAAATACACTATTATAACTAATAATATATTACCATTTTTTTTCCTCCTATTTTTTAAATATGGTTTATGTATTTTGGAATATATTTTGCATTCGAAATCAATTTTTCTAAGTTTGTAATTTAGAGATTTTAAGATTTATGGTTTAAAAATTTTAGGTTATAATATTAGAATTTAAAAAAAATGATGATAGGTTATATGATTTTTTAATTGTGATAGTAGGCGAAAGATTTAAATCTTCATCGCATACTTTTATATAAAGTAATTAATTTTTCAAGAGCGAATGAGTAAAAACAAATAAATAAAAAATCGTACGATATAATGTTTTTTTTATTTGCTTTGGAATGTCACGAGAGCAGATCGATTACAAGGCGTTTTTAAGAGAAAATATCTAGTAGATTGATTACAAGGGGATTAAGAGCAAATATCTGAATAAGTTACAAAGTAAATACATGAAAAAACCAAATCACAAATATTGAATTAAATTGTTTATGTATCATTATCCATTATTTATAGTAGTGTCATTTACATATTTTAATCAAAATTTGCATTTACAAGATGCAGTTGCTTAGTCCCCCATTCATTGTCTAGAACCTCTTAAAAGCTGGTAAACTTTATAGGATTATTTCAACACTGGCAATGTTTCTTATGTGCTTTGGGACGTCACAGGAGCAGACAGATTACAAGGCTTTTATAAGCAAATATCTTAAACAGTAGAAAATACCAATCAAATGATAGGTTACCAAGTAACTTACCGGGAAAACCAAAACACAAATCCGGATTCCGGATTTGTATATGATTTAACCTTGAAGATAAGTGTATGGAATTTAACCTTGAGTATGAACAGGTACTATTTCCATATCTAATCTATCTAGTTCGCAGGCACATAACATCTATTGAACAGCAGTTTCCGTTGCAGGTCGAGATTAGGATTGTAGAATGCTTGATGTTGTAAATCTGCGGCTAAAATGTACTGTTAGGGATGACTTCTGCAGGTTGCAGTCCCTCAAGGTTGGTAGGTTTGCTGCTACAATGCAGTGAACTTGGTTTGCAGGCCAATGATGTTATATGGTGAATGGACAGTAGACCTTTTTTTGGGTGTACAATTGAATTTATACAGGTATAAGTAATAAAGTATTCATATTATAGTCTGCTGAGAGTTCAATTGATGTTGTTTTAGAGGCATCTAGTGCTATTTTTGTGAAGATAGTGGTTTTTGGTAATGTTGTAGGCAGGAACCATGCTTGTACAAATGGGAGAAATGGGTATTAGATTAGAGGTCGGTCTCAGCATACTAATTTCTCAGCATACCAACCTTGAGGGACTGCAACCTGCAGAAGTCATCCCTAACAGTACATTTTAGCCGCAGATGTACAACATCAAGCATTCTACAATCCTAATCTCGATCTGCAACATAAACTGCTGTTCAATAGATGTTATGTGCCTGCGAACTAGATAGATTAGATATGGAAATAGTACCTGTTCATACTCAAGGTTAAATTCCATACACGTATCATGATTAGATATGTGATTTGTATGTAATTTACATATGAAGATAAGTATGTGATTATAGTTGAAGGAAGAAGAGAATTTACAAGAATACCAACAGTGACAAGTGTAAAAATTAATCCTTCGTGTTGGCATTGCATTCACATGTTGAAACACATAACTCCTGACGATAGATTCAGTAGGTTACAATAGATTCAATATCGTATAAAACTATATAACTCGTCACAATAGACACAATACAATAAATCGGAAAACTAAAAATGTTATATCATATAAGTCTATAGAACTTGTGACAATGGACTCGATATAAATCTACATGAGACAGAACAAAGCTTAGTAGTGACCAGATATCAATATTTGATTCAGCTCCGTAAACCCAATAGAAATATCATGTGTTTTGATAAAATTGGAAATCCAGTTGTCGGTTTCGCACTTCTTACGAACATCAGCCTTATATGCACCATCAATGTCTGCGAAAAAACCTCCTGCTTCGTTTTGGAGAAGATCTATACGCCAATCACCACTATTAATTTTACCAACAACTTCACTTCCATTAATAGTATCAGTATTAGCATCAGCATCAGCGGGAGGATCTTTTTGCGGATCAGCTAAAGGAATGAGTTCTTGGGCCGTAAGAAGCTGAGACTGTGGAACACACTGGTCTAAACGTAGATCATGCTTGAGATTGGCTGGATCTTGATGAAGCGCTGGATTTTGATTTTGGTTACGAAATAAGTAGCTGGAAAAACCAAAACACACATCTGAATTAAATTGTTTATATATCTATTATCACATAATCACTATTCGACTTTACAACTCATTTACGACTAATTTGTTACTTGTTACTGAGCAATCTCAATAGTCAACTGATTTACAGCTCTACAAAATTGTCAATTCACTGGAGCAATTTCAAATTGTGTAGGTAAACCTATTCTATTCAACTTCAATAATGAATATTCACGAAAAAACAAAGTCACTCTTCTAACTCTCAATAACAAAGAGCTCTATTTGGTCGGAAGAAATCTAAAGAGCTGTCGCAGCAACGGCTAGCCAAATTAAGATTGTTATACCCACAATCAATCTCATCACTCATAGCGCCCTTTGGATCAGACAAGCTATTCCCAATTGCATAATCATCATCACCCAAGGCATCTATTTCCTTTTCCAGAAACTCCATGTACGGTTCAAGACCATGCCCTTCATTACTACGACTACTATTACCCGGTTCGCTCACACTTCCTTGTTGCCTGGTTTGTAAATCACCAGAGTCATAACATTCCTCTGAAAAATCCCTCTCGATATTAGCAACATTATCATACCCACGATCAATCTCATCAATCATAGAGCCCATTGGATCAGAGATTGCATTGTCATCATCACCCAAGGCATCTATTTCCTTTATCAGAGATTCCATGTACGGTTCACCACCTTGGCCCTCATTAGTATGACTGTTATTAACCGGTTCGTTCACACTTTCTTGTTGCCTGGTTTGTAAATCACCAAAGTCAGAAAATTCCTCAGCAAAATCGCTCTGGATATTAGCAAACACGAAATCCAGATCAAACCCTAGCTCTAGATCAAGATCTGTTTGAGTTTCAGCAGCTGGTGCAAGATGATCACCCAGGACATTGGCATTCTGATTCTGATTCTCAAGTGGTGATTGGGATTTCTTTAAATTTTACTTTTATAATATTTTAATTTTCCGTCTAAATTCCACACGTAAACTAGTTTCGATTATATAATTTAATAAAAAAACTTTTAAACATACATCAATATCAAATCTAATTTTAGTCTTTTTTAAAATATACATAGGGCGAGTGGTAGTACTACTTCATGAATTTTCAATGAGAAAAGACAATTATTTTGAAGGGTATTGAATATTTGTAGTGGCCAAATCATAACACTTTTCATATCAAATTCTCATTTTCATTTTTTTTCTTTACGAGCAAAAGTGCTGAAGGAGAAGTCAAATTCTGCATTTCACTCTGCCTCCTACTCTTAGACTTAGTAAGTATTATTTCTATAGTTGGTGTATCTTTTCTTTTTGTTTTCTTAACTTTTTTTTTGTTCTCTATAAATCTTAATTTCATTTTGGTACTCTATATATAAATGATAGATGATGGAGACTACAGATGATAGAAGATGAGCATAATTTTTAATTAACTTAATTTTATACAACTACATGTTCCAATACTATTATAATCCATTCCATCTCTAATCTTATAATCAAAATGAAAATAATTATAATTTTATTACATTTCATGCGATCGTGATTGTTACTATCGATTTTTTATCTTAAAATTTTAATAAAAATAACAAGTCAAACTAATTTTAACAAAAGAATGGTGGGAACTAGTGCTAAAGTTTAACCAAGTCGAAAAGAAAAAAAAAACTGTATTAGAAAAGTATTGAATATAAAAAGACAATTTCAATAAGTCCACGTAAAATCAAATCAGACCACATCTATAGAAAAGAGAAGCAGCACTAAATTTTATTAGAAAAGTGGTTTTAGTAGAAAAAGTGAGCCATCATAGTAGTAATAGTATGCTATGAATGTGGCAGTAGCCAATAGGGAGAAGGAGGATAGCAGAAAAAAGAAATGGCAAAGCCTCAATTTAATTTATTTTGGTAGCATATGATACTTGATTTGTGTCTGTTCACAGATAACAGATTGTAGGTTAATTTATTTTGGTAGCATATGATACTTGATTTGTGTCTGTTCACAGATAACAGATTGTAGGTTTAGTCTACCTATACTCGATAGACTTGGGAACCTTGGTCATATACATAAGTTGGTATTTTCTTATTCATACGAAATGTTTTGATAAATCTTAGCAGAGATACATTGTATAATACAAGAATTGACAATGTTAGTGCTCATTCATTCATGGACTCGTGGGAGCATCAATAAAAGTACCTTAAAGTGGTACTCTCACAGACTTGGCAACCTTACTCATAATACTCACTATGTTCTTATTTATTTATGTACGGTTAAACTTTACAACTCATTAATTTGTTACACCAATCTCAGTATTCTAACACGTAGTAATTTGTTAGAGTAATCTCCAATTGTATACAATAAACCTACTCTATTCAAGTCAGCTGTTCCTAACTCTCAATACGAAAGAGTTACATTTGGTGGGAAGATATCGAAAGAGCAGTCGCAGCAACGGCTAGCCATAGTAACATTATTATACCCACAATCGATCTCATCAATCATAGCGCCCATCGGATCAGAGAAGCTATTCCCAATTGCATATCCATCATCAGGCAAGGCATCGATTTCCTTTTCCAGAAATGCCATGTACGGTTCAGGACCTTGGCCTTCAATACCACGACTGTTATTACCGAGTCCGTCGACAGTTTCTTGATGGCTGGTTTGTGAATCAGCAAACACGAAATCCAGATCAAACCCTAGGTCTAGATCTAGATCTAGATAATGATCATGATCATGATCTACTTGAGTTTCAGCAGCAAGTGCAAGATGATCAGCCAGGACATTCTGGTTCGGATTCTGATTCTCAAGTGGTGACTGGGGTTTCTTGGTCTCCAAGACACCTGACCTCATCCTCTTGAGTGCGTGGTCCTTTAGCTTCTCCATCCTCTGGATTCTCTCCTCGATGGTAAGATCTAGGTCCGAGTCATCGTCCCAGCAGCAGCGATCATCAAGAGTGATCTCATCTCTTTTTCTTTTCTTTCCCGTTGGGGTTAGGGTTAGGGTTTTTGTCTGATCACTGAAACTCGAACACAAACTGGAACTCGAACTGGAAGTGGAAGCAGAGGATGTCGAAGCCAAGGAAGTGGAGGAAGTTGAGGAAGTTGAGGAAGTGGAGGAAGTAGTAGCCAACAAAACTCTGTCGGTAAGATCATCGACTGAAGGATGACCGAAGACATAGTAGTTGTTTCTGTTGGAGGGAGCGGTAACGAGAATGGCGATCTGAGCACCAGACAACTGACAAAGCTGAGCGGCTTTACTGAAAAGGCCCTGGCGGCGTTTGGTGAAAGTGACGCATCTCTGCGACGCGGTTTCTCTTTTTTGGGTGGGAACACCTCTCATTCTTGGTTTTCCTACCATGATGTGGCAATCTGTTCAAGGAAGATCTGTAATAGACGAAAAGAAAGGAGTTGGTTGGTTATACAAGAAAGGCAACCTTATGGTAATAGAGATCGATCTAGGCATGAACATATCATCCAAGGAGAATGGCAACACATTGTAATCTTTCGTAATATAGAGCTATAATAAAAGATACTACAAGTCTTTATATTATTTTTTTCTGTCTTTTGCTTCTCCTTTAAATCAATAAAAGATACTACTCGGCGAAACAAGACCGAACCTGTAACATCAGTCTGGTATGGTATGGTATACCTCATTCTCAAGTAGATACCTAGGCTACGTAGTTACTCAGTCTCATAGAAATCATCGAAATTAATTAAGCCGATCAACTGAATTATATTTTAAATTCAAATATCAATTCAAATTCAAATTCAAAAAATAATAATACAAGATTTGTGATACGAACTCAACAAGAATACCTTGATTTCAATGGCAGACGGAGGAGATACAGTGGAAGCGCCGAATGTGAAACTCCGATAACCAACGGAACGGACCGAAATCGAAACAATGAGTAGTGATCGAAATCACGAGTCGTAAATAAAAGCTGAAAACACAATTGAGTACGAGTACTGTCTTTCTCTCTTGAAAAGAATACAGATTCAATGTATGATCGGAGATTTGTCGTGTAGGAGATTTGTATTCTCCGTCAGACCGACAGAGAGCGAGAGAGCGAGAGATCGAGAGATCAAGAAAGCGAGAGACGTGAAGTATGAAGTTGAAGTGGGTTTCGTTTTGTTTTTAAAGACGAGTTTTCGGTTCATTTATATCCAAGTAACCGTTGGATGAAGATCCAGATGAAGACCCACCCCCAGCTGCAGTCACACGCCAAATTGCAGTCCCAGGCCCACATGCAGTCCCATATAGAGACCCAGGCCTAAATAATGAAGACGTAGATTATGACCCATCTACAACGCCAGATGAAGACCCTGGCACGGATATAGACCCGGATTATGACCCGAGAATAGGCTGAGTTGTATATTGTTTTGTGTCAAGATTCTTGTATGATGTTTTTCTGTGTTCATCTAATATAGTTTACTTTAGATATTCAGAATTCGGTTTATGGTCATTCAGATTTTATTCATATCGATTTTCTTTTCTATATATGAAGTTTCATATCCAAGTATAGAGCTATAATAAAAGATACTACAAGTCTTTATTATTATTTTTATACTAACTAACTAAATATATTTATTTCTTTTTTCTTTTTTCTTCTCTAACTTATTATACTTTAGAGTAACTAACATTTATTATTAATTTTGTTAAGAAAATATATTTGATCTCAAATCATCTATTTAAAAGCAATATCGATTCAAACATCAACAAATCGACGATTGAACGATATCAAAACTATGGGAACTCACCTGACAAAACTCATTCATCATTATCCCTAAGGATTCCTTGCTGCGAATGCGTTCCATTTCTTCTTAATTTCATAAAAAAATGAAAATCCGATTATCAAAACTAGAACATAATTGAAGATAATTCATACTAGAACCTAACTAAGTTTATTTATTTATTTTTGTATTTTTGTATTTTCTCTTTCTAATTTATCATACTTTAGAGTAACTAACATTTATTATTATTCTTATTAACAAAAATTCTCCGATCTCAAATCATCTATTGAAAAGAAATATCAATTCAAACATCAATAAATAGAGGATTAAACGATAGCAAAAGTACGGGGACTGACCTGACCCAACTCCTAAATCCTTGATCTTTAATTCATATACCTTAAGGATTACTTGGTGCAAAATGCTTTCAATTTCTTCTTACTTTCATAAAAAACCGAAAAAATCGATAATATATTTCGCTTCACACAAGATATACCGTAAAAAACGAAGAAAAACAAAAAATGTAAAGAGATGATATCGATTGCTTGATGAATTCCAAGCATTCGATCATCCATGGCTTCACTTTATATAACCTTCTCACGTTCTTTCGTCCTCTCTTCCTAATCTTCTCGTCAATTGTTTTATTTCTCTTCATCTTCACTCTTATTATTTTTTCGAGAAGAGATACACCAAAGCGCTACATGTAACATATTTTTATTTATTTAATTAATTTTACTGTTTTCTACCAAAAGAAAAAAAATGTTTAGCGAGTCTCAATAAATATTAACAATAAACTTTAAATTTTTATTTATTTACTTTATTAATTAATATGTATTTTTTTTAATAAATATTTATTTTAATTACAATTTATTATCAATTTATTTTAAAAAAAACTTCTCTTATCTCAAATTATCTATTAAAAATAATATCGATTCAAAAATCAATAAATCAACGTTTCAATGATATCAAAAGTATTGGAGACTAACCTAACACAACTCTTGACACAACTCATTGATCTTTACTACAAAATGCGTTCAATTTTTTTTAATTTTATAAAAAATAAAATAAAAAAACAATAATATATATTCATTTACACAAGATCTATTGTAAAACGAAGAAGAACAAAAGAACGTAAAGAGACGATACCGTTGCTTAATGAATTGCAAGCAATCGATCATCACTAATTTTGTTTTATATAGTCTTCTCACTCTCGTTCGTCCCCTCTTCTCATTTTTTCTGCCAATTGTTCCCTTTCTACCCATCTTCCCTCTAAAAAATATTTTAGACAAGTCTAGAAAATTTAAATAATTTGTTACTTATCAAATGTTACCTTTTAAATTAAATTTGAAAAAAAAAAATCAAAAAAATATTTGTAAATAATTTAAATAATGTTAAATATAGATTAATTTTACTTTCTCACGTCCTCATTATATATTCCTATACTGTTAGAGTAACTAAGTTAGTTAGTTACCAACAATATAATAAAATATAAGGAGGATATAAAAAAGTGTAAATATAAAAAGTAAAAAGTGATAGAATTGAAAAAATAGTAACGGGTACAGAATTAAAAATTAAAGCAAAATAATAATTATCATTAATGCTATATAAAAAAAATATTATTATTTTTATAAAAAAAATATTATTTAAATTATTTACAGTGATTTTTTGTGAGGATTATCTTTTTTTTTTTAAATATTAATAAAAAAATGTTACATTTAATAAAATTTCATACTTATTAATAGGAATAAATAATTAATAATTTTTAATTCACTAAGATATGTGAAAGATTTTATCAAAAGATTTCTTTGATGAGTCTTCGTGGTCATTATCAAAGTACCATTTTCTAGAAATACTTAAGGGGACTACCAAATCCATGTCGAATGATGTCCACGTTTTCCAGCTTTCTATCTCTTAAGGTTTCTGATACAATTATTGAACCTTGTTATGTTATTTTTTTATTCATCGTCTTGTACATAATGTAGATGAGGTTATGGTTTTGGAGAAAGAAGCTTTTGCATATGAAAAACCAAATATTACATGTGCAAAGAAAGCAATGTAAATGTAAATCATGAACAACTGATTAACTAAATGCGAATCACAATATTTGATTAACTAAATGTTGATATGATCGGTTATCTTTGGAAGCCTATACTAGTAATTCGGATTTTTCTTAAAGGGACAATTCAGACCTAATGATTAAAACTTGATGACAAAGCAGTTACCTAAGTAAACCAGTGACTCAGCTGTATGCATAGTACCTTGAAGTATGGGCTCGAGGGCTCATAACATGGATCCGAATAACAAAATCTGACCCAAAAGACCCATAAATATCAAAAAGAGAATAAATATCTCAACCAACTTCATTAAAAGGGTTGGACTTTTTTCAAAAAACATTAAATACAAGCGTCTTATTTCTCTCACTATTCTCTATAAAATATTTTTAATACTATAAACCTAAAGATCTTCCGTTTTTACACCCAAAAATATATTTAATCATCACGAGATTAGTGACCATAATGGGAGCGCGAGGTGCTTGAATAGTTATATTAAAAAACTTAGTTGTAATTCGTACTTCAAAAACCAATGAAAATCATTGGTGCATGAATATAAACCTAAAGATCTTCCGACTATATATACCCATTTTTCACTTCAAATCCACTTTTTGCCACCTTCCCATCACCCTAAACAAACCCAAACACGTCTAATTTTAGAAACCACCTCAATTCGTCTCCGACCGGTGAATAGTACAGTTTTTAGAAATAACCATGTAAGCATTATCGTGGAAAGTGTACTTTTTTTACGATTTTGATGAATTCGAACAATTATTTTCTGTTATTTCACGGTCTGCGTTGCTTTTTATACCGGAACGAAGTATTTAGTAACGATAGTTTGTGAGTTTATGGGTTAATTGTCGAACCCAGGGTAGAAGTTTGGTTGCATGTAATGTTAATACTTTCCTGAGAACTGTGATGTATGTTAGATGTGCATTAGGTAGTTGATTATTAATTTTGGTGTTGTTTTGATATTTCCTAGATCCCTGCAACGTGCATGTAAAAAATAGAACAGTTCCCAGCTTGTACGTGTGCGATGTAGTACAATTCGCATCTTCATCACCCAGGATGGAAACAATTTGCAGCTTCATATCTGTATATATTTCATAGCAATTCGCAGCTTGATTGAATGTGTATGCCATGCATTTCGCAGCTTGTATTTACAAATAATTCGTAGGCCAGACTACGAATTGCTTGTAAATACTATACTGATATATAGGCAATTCGCAGCTTATCATGTGAATCATGTGACACTTTAACTAATAGATAGGAAGTTCGCATCTTGTGATGCGAGGTGTGTGACACTCCAACTGATTTGTGTTTGTGCAGGAAGTATGACAACAAAACCAAGCTATTACAGATCAGGGTTGGTGAGCCTTCTGAAGCTTCTTAAAGAGAACCGTATTACCCATACCCACATTGAAGCTGCATGAAAGACACCCTTCTACATGCTTTTGAAAACGTCTTTTGACATCCGTAATGAGGCAGAGCTGCCAAAGAAGAAATTCTACTTGATCATTCAGTATCTCGTCGAGAGGTTCTTTGTTGATAAAGATGCCTTTATATTGGCTCAAAGTTTGTAAAGCTAACTGAAGACTATGTGAAGGTTATATTCGGGATGAAGCATGGCACGGAGAAAATGCGGTTAACGAAAACCAGAGCATTTCACAACAAATACGCGCCCGGCGAGGAGGACGAATCGAGGATGATAAAGAAATACTTCATGGGTAAAACTGCCAGGAAAGTAGGACCGACAAATACTAAACAATAACGAATATCATTATAAAGGTACCTGTAAAATCGAATTCATCTTATAAAGCAGGATGTTGTACTTTACTAACATAGCATGTTGTCGTTGGTTTTACAGGCACGTATAGAAAAAGCCATAAGCGAAGGGGGACAACATGAGTGTGAAGACGTTGCAAGGCCGTTGATACTGTATTTGTGCTCCACTCTATTCAACTTCATATCTGGAGATATCATGGGTTGGAGCACGCTTTATTTTGTTGAAGACCTCAGCAAAATAAACAATTACGACTGGTCTGGATCAATACTGTACAAGCTTCGACAGTCTATTAGGAGTTTCTTAGCAATCGAAAAACTCGATAGAGTCGTCGGCTGCGTCGTCCTTCTAATTGTAAGATTGATCTATTCAGTATAAAAATTAGTTATGTACAGAGCATCTTGATGATAAAACTTGTCCCCATGCAGCCCTTCTTCATGGATCACACAACATTCGGCCTCGAGGTAGCGAAGTCGGCCTCGAGGTAGCGAAGCCGACCTCGATACCAAGGTTTTTCAAATGGTTGGGATTAGAGTGCATCCCTAACAGTACATTTTAGTCGCAGATGTACAACATCAAGCATTCTACAATCCTAATCTCGACCTGCAACATAAACTGTTGTTCAATAGATGTTATGTGCCTGCGAACTAGATAGATTAGATATGGAAATAGTACCTGTTCATACTCAAGGTTAAATTCCATACACGTATCATGATTAGATATGTGATTTGTATGTAATTTACATATGAAGATAAGTATGTGATTATAGTTGAAGGCAGAAGAGAATTTACAAGAATACCAACAGTGACAAGTGTAAAAATTAATCCTTCGTGTTGGCATTGCATTCACATGTTGAAACACATAACTCCTGATAATAGATACAGTAGGTTACAATAGATTCAATATCGTATAAAACTATATAACTCGTCACAATAGACACAATACAATAAATCGGAAAACTAAAAATGTTATATCATATAAGTCTATAGAACTTGTGACAATGGACTCGATATAAATCTACATGAGACAGAACAATGCTTAGTAGTGACCAGATATCAATATTTGATTCAGCTCCTTAAACCCAATAGAAATATCATGTGTTTTGATAAAATTGGAAATCCAGTTGTCGGTTTCGCACTTCTTACCAACATCAGCCTTATATGCATCATCAATGTCTGCGAAAAAACCTCCTGCTTCGTTTTGGAGAAGATCTATATGCCAATCACCACTATTAATTTTACCAACAACTTCACTTCCATTAATAGTATCAGTATTAGCATCAGCATCAGCATCAGCATCAGCGGGAGGATCTTTTTGCGGATCAGCTAAAGGAATGAGTTCTTGGGCCGTAAGAAGCTGAGACTGTGGAACACACTGGTCTAAACGTAGATCATGCTTGAGATTGGCTGGATCTTGATGAAGCGCTGGATTTTGATTTTGGTTACGAAATAAGTAGCTGGAAAAACCAAAACACACATCTGAATTAAATTGTTTATATATCTATTATCACATAATCTCTATTCGACTTTACAACTCATTTACGACTCATTTGTTACTTGTTACTGAGCAATCTCAATAGTCAACTGATTTACAGCTCTACAAAATTGTCAATTCACTAGAGCAATTTCAAATTGTGTAGGTAAACCTATTCTATTCAACTTCAATAATGAATATTCACGAAAAAACAAAGTCAACTCTTCTAACTCTCAATAACAAAGAGCTCTATTTGGTCGGAAGAAATCGAAAGAGCTGTCGCAGCAACGGCTAGCCAAATTAAGATTGTTATACCCACAATCAATCTCATCACTCATAGCGCCCTTTGGATCAGACAAGCTATTCCCAATTGCATAATCATCATCACCCAAGGCATCTATTTCCTTTTCCAGAAACTCCATGTACGGTTCAAGACCCTGCCCTTCATTACTACGACTACTATTACCCGGTTCGCTCACACTTCCTTGTTGCCTGGTTTGTAAATCACCAGAGTCATAACATTCCTCTGAAAAATCCCTCTCGATATTAGCAACATTATCATACCCACGATCAATCTCATCAATCATAGAGCCCATTGGATCAGAGATTGCATTGTCATCATCACCTAAGGCATCTATTTCCTTTATCAGAGATTCCATGTACGGTTCACCACCTTGGCCCTCATTAGTATGACTGTTATTAACCGGTTCGTTCACACTTTCTTGTTGCCTGGTTTGTAAATCACCAAAGTCAGAAAATTCCTCAGCAAAATCGCTCTGGATATTAGCAAACACGAAATCCAGATCAAACCCTAGCTCTAGATCAAGATCTGTTTGAGTTTCAGCAGCTGGTGCAAGATGATCACCCAGGACATTGGCATTCTGATTCTGATTCTCAAGTGGTGATTGGGATTTCTTTAAATTTTACTTTTATAATATTTTAATTTTCCGTCTAAATTCCACACGCAAACTAGTTTCGATTATATAATTTAATAAAAAAACTTTTAAACATACATCAATATCAAATCTAATTTTAGTCTTTTTTAAAATATACATAGGGCGAGTGGTAGTACTACTTCATGAATTTTCAATGAGAAAAGACAATTATTTTGAAGGGTATTGAATATTTGTAGTGGCCAAATCATAACACCTTTCATATCAAATTCTCATTTTCATTTTTTTTCTTTACGAGCAAAAGTGCTGAAGGAGAAGTCAAATTCTGCATTTCACTCTGCCTCCTACTCTTAGACTTAGTAAGTATTATTTCTATAGTTGGTGTATCTTTTCTTTTTGTTTTCTTAACTTTTTTTTTGTTCTCTATAAATCTTAATTTCATTTTGGTACTCTATATATAAATGATAGATGATGGAGACTACAGATGATAGAAGATGAGCATAATTTTTAATTAACTTAATTTTATACAACTACATGTTCCAATACTATTATAATCCATTTCATCTCTAATCTTATAATCAAAATGAAAATAATTATAATTTTATTACATTTCATGCGATCGTGATTGTTACTATCGATTTTTTATCTTAAAATTTTAATAAAAATAACAAGTCAAACTAATTTTAACAAAAGAATGGTGGGAACTAGTGCTAAAGTTTAACCAAGTCGAAAAGAAAAAAAAACTGTATTAGAAAAGTATTGAATATAAAAAGACAATTTCAATAAGTCCACGTAAAATCAAATCAGACCACATCTATAGAAAAGAGAAGCAGCACTAAATTTTATTAGAAAAGTGGTTTTAGTAGAAAAAGTGAGCCATCATAGTAGTAATAGTATGCTATGAATGTGGCAGTAGCCAATAGGGAGAAGGAGGATAGCAGAAAAAAGAAATGGCAAAGCCTCAATTTAATTTATTTTGGTAGCATATGATACTTGATTTGTGTCTGTTCACAGATAACAGATTGTAGGTTAATTTATTTTGGTAGCATATGATACTTGATTTGTGTCTGTTCACAGATAACAGATTGTAGGTTTAGTCTACCTATACTCGATAGACTTGGGAACCTTGGTCATATACATAAGTTGGTATTTTCTTATTCATACGAAATGTTTTGATAAATCTTAGCAGAGATACATTGTATAATACAAGAATTGACAATGTTAGTGCTCATTCATTCATGGACTCGTGGGAGCATCAATAAAAGTACCTTAAAGTGGTACTCTCACAGACTTGGCAACCTTACTCATAATACTCACTATGTTCTTATTTATTTATGTACGGTTAAACTTTACAACTCATTAATTTGTTACACCAATCTCAGTATTCTAACACGTAGTAATTTGTTAGAGTAATCTCCAATTGTATACAATAAACCTACTCTATTCAAGTCAGCTGTTCCTAACTCTCAATACGAAAGAGTTACATTTGGTGGGAAGATATCGAAAGAGCAGTCGCAGCAACGGCTAGCCATAGTAACATTATTATACCCACAATCGATCTCATCAATCATAGCGCCCATCGGATCAGAGAAGCTATTCCCAATTGCATATCCATCATCAGGCAAGGCATCGATTTCCTTTTCCAGAAATGCCATGTACGGTTCAGGACCTTGGCCTTCAATACCACGACTGTTATTACCGAGTCCGTCGACAGTTTCTTGATGGCTGGTTTGTGAATCAGCAAACACGAAATCCAGATCAAACCCTAGGTCTAGATCTAGATCTAGATAATGATCATGATCATGATCTACTTGAGTTTCAGCAGCAAGTGCAAGATGATCAGCCAGGACATTCTGGTTCGGATTCTGATTCTCAAGTGGTGACTGGGGTTTCTTGGTCTCCAAGACACCTGACCTCATCCTCTTGAGTGCGTGGTCCTTTAGCTTCTCCATCCTCTGGATTCTCTCCTCGATGGTAAGATCTAGGTCCGAGTCATCGTCCCAGCAGCAGCGATCATCAAGAGTGATCTCATCTCTTTTTCTTTTCTTTCCCGTTGGGGTTAGGGTTAGGGTTTTTGTCTGATCACTGAAACTCGAACACAAACTGGAACTCGAACTGGAAGTGGAAGCAGAGGATGTCGAAGCCAAGGAAGTGGAGGAAGTTGAGGAAGTTGAGGAAGTGGAGGAAGTAGTAGCCAACAAAACTCTGTCGGTAAGATCATCGACTGAAGGATGACCGAAGACATAGTAGTTGTTTCTGTTGGAGGGAGCGGTAACGAGAATGGCGATCTGAGCACCAGACAACTGACAAAGCTGAGCGGCTTTACTGAAAAGGCCCTGGCGGCGTTTGGTGAAAGTGACGCATCTCTGCGACGCGGTTTCTCTTTTTTGGGTGGGAACACCTCTCATTCTTGGTTTTCCTACCATGATGTGGCAATCTGTTCAAGGAAGATCTGTAATAGACGAAAAGAAAGGAGTTGGTTGGTTATACAAGAAAGGCAACCTTATGGTAATAGAGATCGATCTAGGCATGAACATATCATCCAAGGAGAATGGCAACACATTGTAATCTTTCGTAATATAGAGCTATAATAAAAGATACTACAAGTCTTTATATTATTTTTTTCTGTCTTTTGCTTCTCCTTTAAATCAATAAAAGATACTACTCGGCGAAACAAGACCGAACCTGTAACATCAGTCTGGTATGGTATGGTATACCTCATTCTCAAGTAGATACCTAGGCTACGTAGTTACTCAGTCTCATAGAAATCATCGAAATTAATTAAGCCGATCAACTGAATTATATTTTAAATTCAAATATCAATTCAAATTCAAATTCAAAAAATAATAATACAAGATTTGTGATACGAACTCAACAAGAATACCTTGATTTCAATGGCAGACGGAGGAGATACAGTGGAAGCGCCGAATGTGAAACTCCGATAACCAACGGAACGGACCGAAATCGAAACAATGAGTAGTGATCGAAATCACGAGTCGTAAATAAAAGCTGAAAACACAATTGAGTACGAGTACTGTCTTTCTCTCTTGAAAAGAATACAGATTCAATGTATGATCGGAGATTTGTCGTGTAGGAGATTTGTATTCTCCGTCAGACCGACAGAGAGCGAGAGAGCGAGAGATCGAGAGATCAAGAAAGCGAGAGACGTGAAGTATGAAGTTGAAGTGGGTTTCGTTTTGTTTTTAAAGACGAGTTTTCGGTTCATTTATATCCAAGTAACCGTTGGATGAAGATCCAGATGAAGACCCACCCCCAGCTGCAGTCACACGCCAAATTGCAGTCCCAGGCCCACATGCAGTCCCATATAGAGACCCAGGCCTAAATAATGAAGACGTAGATTATGACCCATCTACAACGCCAGATGAAGACCCTGGCACGGATATAGACCCGGATTATGACCCGAGAATAGGCTGAGTTGTATATTGTTTTGTGTCAAGATTCTTGTATGATGTTTTTCTGTGTTCATCTAATATAGTTTACTTTAGATATTCAGAATTCGGTTTATGGTCATTCAGATTTTATTCATATCGATTTTCTTTTCTATATATGAAGTTTCATATCCAAGTATAGAGCTATAATAAAAGATACTACAAGTCTTTATTATTATTTTTATACTAACTAACTAAATATATTTATTTCTTTTTTCTTTTTTCTTCTCTAACTTATTATACTTTAGAGTAACTAACATTTATTATTAATTTTGTTAAGAAAATATATTTGATCTCAAATCATCTATTTAAAAGCAATATCGATTCAAACATCAACAAATCGACGATTGAACGATATCAAAACTATGGGAACTCACCTGACAAAACTCATTCATCATTATCCCTAAGGATTCCTTGCTGCGAATGCGTTCCATTTCTTTTTAATTTCATAAAAAAATGAAAATCCGATTATCAAAACTAGAACATAATTGAAGATAATTCATACTAGAACCTAACTAAGTTTATTTATTTATTTTTGTATTTTTGTATTTTCTCTTTCTAATTTATCATACTTTAGAGTAACTAACATTTATTATTATTCTTATTAACAAAAATTCTCCGATCTCAAATCATCTATTGAAAAGAAATATCAATTCAAACATCAATAAATAGAGGATTAAACGATAGCAAAAGTACGGGGACTGACCTGACCCAACTCCTAAATCCTTGATCTTTAATTCATATACCTTAAGGATTACTTGGTGCAAAATGCTTTCAATTTCTTCTTACTTTCATAAAAAACCGAAAAAATCGATAATATATTTCGCTTCACACAAGATATACCGTAAAAAACGAAGAAAAACAAAAAATGTAAAGAGATGATATCGATTGCTTGATGAATTCCAAGCATTCGATCATCCATGGCTTCACTTTATATAACCTTCTCACGTTCTTTCGTCCTCTCTTCCTAATCTTCTCGTCAATTGTTTTATTTCTCTTCATCTTCACTCTTATTATTTTTTCGAGAAGAGATACACCAAAGCGCTACATGTAACATATTTTTATTTATTTAATTAATTTTACTGTTTTCTACCAAAAGAAAAAAAATGTTTAGCGAGTCTCAATAAATATTAACAATAAACTTTAAATTTTTATTTATTTACTTTATTAATTAATATGTATTTTTTTTAATAAATATTTATTTTAATTACAATTTATTATCAATTTATTTTAAAAAAAACTTCTCTTATCTCAAATTATCTATTAAAAATAATATCGATTCAAAAATCAATAAATCAACGTTTCAATGATATCAAAAGTATTGGAGACTAACCTAACACAACTCTTGACACAACTCATTGATCTTTACTACAAAATGCGTTCAATTTTTTTTAATTTTATAAAAAATAAAATAAAAAAACAATAATATATATTCATTTACACAAGATCTATTGTAAAACGAAGAAGAACAAAAGAACGTAAAGAGACGATACCGTTGCTTAATGAATTGCAAGCAATCGATCATCACTAATTTTGTTTTATATAGTCTTCTCACTCTCGTTCGTCCCCTCTTCTCATTTTTTCTGCCAATTGTTCCCTTTCTACCCATCTTCCCTCTAAAAAATATTTTAGACAAGTCTAGAAAATTTAAATAATTTGTTACTTATCAAATGTTACCTTTTAAATTAAATTTGAAAAAAAAAAATCAAAAAAATATTTGTAAATAATTTAAATAATGTTAAATATAGATTAATTTTACTTTCTCACGTCCTCATTATATATTCCTATACTGTTAGAGTAACTAAGTTAGTTAGTTACCAACAATATAATAAAATATAAGGAGGATATAAAAAAGTGTAAATATAAAAAGTAAAAAGTGATAGAATTGAAAAAATAGTAACGGGTACAGAATTAAAAATTAAAGCAAAATAATAATTATCATTAATGCTATATAAAAAAAATATTATTATTTTTATAAAAAAAATATTATTTAAATTATTTACAGTGATTTTTTGTGAGGATTATCTTTTTTTTTTAAATATTAATAAAAAAATGTTACATTTAATAAAATTTCATACTTATTAATAGGAATAAATAATTAATAATTTTTAATTCACTAAGATATGTGAAAGATTTTATCAAAAGATTTCTTTGATGAGTCTTCGTGGTCATTATCAAAGTACCATTTTCTAGAAATACTTAAGGGGACTACCAAATCCATGTCGAATGATGTCCACGTTTTCCAGCTTTCTATCTCTTAAGGTTTCTGATACAATTATTGAACCTTGTTATGCTATTTTTTTATTCATCGTCTTGTACATAATGTAGATGAGGTTATGGTTTTGGAGAAAGAAGCTTTTGCATATGAAAAACCAAATATTACATGTGCAAAGAAAGCAATGTAAATGTAAATCATGAACAACTGATTAACTAAATGCGAATCACAATATTTGATTAACTAAATGTTGATATGATCGGTTATCTTTGGAAGCCTATACTAGTAATTCGGATTTTTCTTAAAGGGACAATTCAGACCTAATGATTAAAACTTGATGACAAAGCAGTTACCTAAGTAAACCAGTGACTCAGCTGTATGCATAGTACCTTGAAGTATGGGCTCGAGGGCTCATAACATGGATCCGAATAACAAAATCTGACCCAAAAGACCCATAAATATCAAAAAGAGAATAAATATCTCAACCAACTTCATTAAAAGGGTTGGACTTTTTTCAAAAAACATTAAATACAAGCGTCTTATTTCTCTCACTATTCTCTATAAAATATTTTTAATACTATAAACCTAAAGATCTTCCGTTTTTACACCCAAAAATATATTTAATCATCACGAGATTAGTGACCATAATGGGAGCGCGAGGTGCTTGAATAGTTATATTAAAAAACTTAGTTGTAATTCGTACTTCAAAAACCAATGAAAATCATTGGTGCATGAATATAAACCTAAAGATCTTCCGACTATATATACCCATTTTTCACTTCAAATCCACTTTTTGCCACCTTCCCATCACCCTAAACAAACCCAAACACGTCTAATTTTAGAAACCACCTCAATTCGTCTCCGACCGGTGAATAGTACAGTTTTTAGAAATAACCATGTAAGCATTATCGTGGAAAGTGTACTTTTTTTACGATTTTGATGAATTCGAACAATTATTTTCTGTTATTTCACGGTCTGCGTTGCTTTTTATACCGGAACGAAGTATTTAGTAACGATAGTTTGTGAGTTTATGGGTTAATTGTCGAACCCAGGGTAGAAGTTTGGTTGCATGTAATGTTAATACTTTCCTGAGAACTGTGATGTATGTTAGATGTGCATTAGGTAGTTGATTATTAATTTTGGTGTTGTTTTGATATTTCCTAGATCCCTGCAACGTGCATGTAAAAAATAGAACAGTTCCCAGCTTGTACGTGTGCGATGTAGTACAATTCGCATCTTCATCACCCAGGATGGAAACAATTTGCAGCTTCATATCTGTATATATTTCATAGCAATTCGCAGCTTGATTGAATGTGTATGCCATGCATTTCGCAGCTTGTATTTACAAATAATTCGTAGGCCAGACTACGAATTGCTTGTAAATACTATACTGATATATAGGCAATTCGCAGCTTATCATGTGAATCATGTGACACTTTAACTAATAGATAGGAAGTTCGCATCTTGTGATGCGAGGTGTGTGACACTCCAACTGATTTGTGTTTGTGCAGGAAGTATGACAACAAAACCAAGCTATTACAGATCAGGGTTGGTGAGCCTTCTGAAGCTTCTTAAAGAGAACCGTATTACCCATACCCACATTGAAGCTGCATGAAAGACACCCTTCTACATGCTTTTGAAAACGTCTTTTGACATCCGTAATGAGGCAGAGCTGCCAAAGAAGAAATTCTACTTGATCATTCAGTATCTCGTCGAGAGGTTCTTTGTTGATAAAGATGCCTTTATATTGGCTCAAAGTTTGTAAAGCTAACTGAAGACTATGTGAAGGTTATATTCGGGATGAAGCATGGCACGGAGAAAATGCGGTTAACGAAAACCAGAGCATTTCACAACAAATACGCGCCCGGCGAGGAGGACGAATCGAGGATGATAAAGAAATACTTCATGGGTAAAACTGCCAGGAAAGTAGGACCGACAAATACTAAACAATAACGAATATCATTATAAAGGTACCTGTAAAATCGAATTCATCTTATAAAGCAGGATGTTGTACTTTACTAACATAGCATGTTGTCGTTGGTTTTACAGGCACGTATAGAAAAAGCCATAAGCGAAGGGGGACAACATGAGTGTGAAGACGTTGCAAGGCCGTTGATACTGTATTTGTGCTCCACTCTATTCAACTTCATATCTGGAGATATCATGGGTTGGAGCACGCTTTATTTTGTTGAAGACCTCAGCAAAATAAACAATTACGACTGGTCTGGATCAATACTGTACAAGCTTCGACAGTCTATTAGGAGTTTCTTAGCAATCGAAAAACTCGATAGAGTCGTCGGCTGCGTCGTCCTTCTAATTGTAAGATTGATCTATTCAGTATAAAAATTAGTTATGTACAGAGCATCTTGATGATAAAACTTGTCCCCATGCAGCCCTTCTTCATGGATCACACAACATTCGGCCTCGAGGTAGCGAAGTCGGCCTCGAGGTAGCGAAGCCGACCTCGATACCAAGGTTTTTCAAATGGTTGGGATTAGAGTGCATCCCTAACAGTACATTTTAGTCGCAGATGTACAACATCAAGCATTCTACAATCCTAATCTCGACCTGCAACATAAACTGCTGTTCAATAGATGTTATGTGCCTGCGAACTAGATAGATTAGATATGGAAATAGTACCTGTTCATACTCAAGGTTAAATTCCATACACGTATCATGATTAGATATGTGATTTGTATGTAATTTACATATGAAGATAAGTATGTGATTATAGTTGAAGGCAGAAGAGAATTTACAAGAATACCAACAGTGACAAGTGTAAAAATTAATCCTTCGTGTTGGCATTGCATTCACATGTTGAAACACATAACTCCTGATAATAGATACAGTAGGTTACAATAGATTCAATATCGTATAAAACTATATAACTCGTCACAATAGACACAATACAATAAATCGGAAAACTAAAAATGTTATATCATATAAGTCTATAGAACTTGTGACAATGGACTCGATATAAATCTACATGAGACAGAACAATGCTTAGTAGTGACCAGATATCAATATTTGATTCAGCTCCTTAAACCCAATAGAAATATCATGTGTTTTGATAAAATTGGAAATCCAGTTGTCGGTTTCGCACTTCTTACCAACATCAGCCTTATATGCATCATCAATGTCTGCGAAAAAACCTCCTGCTTCGTTTTGGAGAAGATCTATATGCCAATCACCACTATTAATTTTACCAACAACTTCACTTCCATTAATAGTATCAGTATTAGCATCAGCATCAGCATCAGCATCAGCGGGAGGATCTTTTTGCGGATCAGCTAAAGGAATGAGTTCTTGGGCCGTAAGAAGCTGAGACTGTGGAACACACTGGTCTAAACGTAGATCATGCTTGAGATTGGCTGGATCTTGATGAAGCGCTGGATTTTGATTTTGGTTACGAAATAAGTAGCTGGAAAAACCAAAACACACATCTGAATTAAATTGTTTATATATCTATTATCACATAATCTCTATTCGACTTTACAACTCATTTACGACTCATTTGTTACTTGTTACTGAGCAATCTCAATAGTCAACTGATTTACAGCTCTACAAAATTGTCAATTCACTAGAGCAATTTCAAATTGTGTAGGTAAACCTATTCTATTCAACTTCAATAATGAATATTCACGAAAAAACAAAGTCAACTCTTCTAACTCTCAATAACAAAGAGCTCTATTTGGTCGGAAGAAATCGAAAGAGCTGTCGCAGCAACGGCTAGCCAAATTAAGATTGTTATACCCACAATCAATCTCATCACTCATAGCGCCCTTTGGATCAGACAAGCTATTCCCAATTGCATAATCATCATCACCCAAGGCATCTATTTCCTTTTCCAGAAACTCCATGTACGGTTCAAGACCCTGCCCTTCATTACTACGACTACTATTACCCGGTTCGCTCACACTTCCTTGTTGCCTGGTTTGTAAATCACCAGAGTCATAACATTCCTCTGAAAAATCCCTCTCGATATTAGCAACATTATCATACCCACGATCAATCTCATCAATCATAGAGCCCATTGGATCAGAGATTGCATTGTCATCATCACCCAAGGCATCTATTTCCTTTATCAGAGATTCCATGTACGGTTCACCACCTTGGCCCTCATTAGTATGACTGTTATTAACCGGTTCGTTCACACTTTCTTGTTGCCTGGTTTGTAAATCACCAAAGTCAGAAAATTCCTCAGCAAAATCGCTCTGGATATTAGCAAACACGAAATCCAGATCAAACCCTAGCTCTAGATCAAGATCTGTTTGAGTTTCAGCAGCTGGTGCAAGATGATCACCCAGGACATTGGCATTCTGATTCTGATTCTCAAGTGGTGATTGGGATTTCTTTAAATTTTACTTTTATAATATTTTAATTTTCCGTCTAAATTCCACACGCAAACTAGTTTCGATTATATAATTTAATAAAAAAACTTTTAAACATACATCAATATCAAATCTAATTTTAGTCTTTTTTAAAATATACATAGGGCGAGTGGTAGTACTACTTCATGAATTTTCAATGAGAAAAGACAATTATTTTGAAGGGTATTGAATATTTGTAGTGGCCAAATCATAACACCTTTCATATCAAATTCTCATTTTCATTTTTTTTCTTTACGAGCAAAAGTGCTGAAGGAGAAGTCAAATTCTGCATTTCACTCTGCCTCCTACTCTTAGACTTAGTAAGTATTATTTCTATAGTTGGTGTATCTTTTCTTTTTGTTTTCTTAACTTTTTTTTTGTTCTCTATAAATCTTAATTTCATTTTGGTACTCTATATATAAATGATAGATGATGGAGACTACAGATGATAGAAGATGAGCATAATTTTTAATTAACTTAATTTTATACAACTACATGTTCCAATACTATTATAATCCATTTCATCTCTAATCTTATAATCAAAATGAAAATAATTATAATTTTATTACATTTCATGCGATCGTGATTGTTACTATCGATTTTTTATCTTAAAATTTTAATAAAAATAACAAGTCAAACTAATTTTAACAAAAGAATGGTGGGAACTAGTGCTAAAGTTTAACCAAGTCGAAAAGAAAAAAAAAAACTGTATTAGAAAAGTATTGAATATAAAAAGACAATTTCAATAAGTCCACGTAAAATCAAATCAGACCACATCTATAGAAAAGAGAAGCAGCACTAAATTTTATTAGAAAAGTGGTTTTAGTAGAAAAAGTGAGCCATCATAGTAGTAATAGTATGCTATGAATGTGGCAGTAGCCAATAGGGAGAAGGAGGATAGCAGAAAAAAGAAATGGCAAAGCCTCAATTTAATTTATTTTGGTAGCATATGATACTTGATTTGTGTCTGTTCACAGATAACAGATTGTAGGTTAATTTATTTTGGTAGCATATGATACTTGATTTGTGTCTGTTCACAGATAACAGATTGTAGGTTTAGTCTACCTATACTCGATAGACTTGGGAACCTTGGTCATATACATAAGTTGGTATTTTCTTATTCATACGAAATGTTTTGATAAATCTTAGCAGAGATACATTGTATAATACAAGAATTGACAATGTTAGTGCTCATTCATTCATGGACTCGTGGGAGCATCAATAAAAGTACCTTAAAGTGGTACTCTCACAGACTTGGCAACCTTACTCATAATACTCACTATGTTCTTATTTATTTATGTACGGTTAAACTTTACAACTCATTAATTTGTTACACCAATCTCAGTATTCTAACACGTAGTAATTTGTTAGAGTAATCTCCAATTGTATACAATAAACCTACTCTATTCAAGTCAGCTGTTCCTAACTCTCAATACGAAAGAGTTACATTTGGTGGGAAGATATCGAAAGAGCAGTCGCAGCAACGGCTAGCCATAGTAACATTATTATACCCACAATCGATCTCATCAATCATAGCGCCCATCGGATCAGAGAAGCTATTCCCAATTGCATATCCATCATCAGGCAAGGCATCGATTTCCTTTTCCAGAAATGCCATGTACGGTTCAGGACCTTGGCCTTCAATACCACGACTGTTATTACCGAGTCCGTCGACAGTTTCTTGATGGCTGGTTTGTGAATCAGCAAACACGAAATCCAGATCAAACCCTAGGTCTAGATCTAGATCTAGATAATGATCATGATCATGATCTACTTGAGTTTCAGCAGCAAGTGCAAGATGATCAGCCAGGACATTCTGGTTCGGATTCTGATTCTCAAGTGGTGACTGGGGTTTCTTGGTCTCCAAGACACCTGACCTCATCCTCTTGAGTGCGTGGTCCTTTAGCTTCTCCATCCTCTGGATTCTCTCCTCGATGGTAAGATCTAGGTCCGAGTCATCGTCCCAGCAGCAGCGATCATCAAGAGTGATCTCATCTCTTTTTCTTTTCTTTCCCGTTGGGGTTAGGGTTAGGGTTTTTGTCTGATCACTGAAACTCGAACACAAACTGGAACTCGAACTGGAAGTGGAAGCAGAGGATGTCGAAGCCAAGGAAGTGGAGGAAGTTGAGGAAGTTGAGGAAGTGGAGGAAGTAGTAGCCAACAAAACTCTGTCGGTAAGATCATCGACTGAAGGATGACCGAAGACATAGTAGTTGTTTCTGTTGGAGGGAGCGGTAACGAGAATGGCGATCTGAGCACCAGACAACTGACAAAGCTGAGCGGCTTTACTGAAAAGGCCCTGGCGGCGTTTGGTGAAAGTGACGCATCTCTGCGACGCGGTTTCTCTTTTTTGGGTGGGAACACCTCTCATTCTTGGTTTTCCTACCATGATGTGGCAATCTGTTCAAGGAAGATCTGTAATAGACGAAAAGAAAGGAGTTGGTTGGTTATACAAGAAAGGCAACCTTATGGTAATAGAGATCGATCTAGGCATGAACATATCATCCAAGGAGAATGGCAACACATTGTAATCTTTCGTAATATAGAGCTATAATAAAAGATACTACAAGTCTTTATATTATTTTTTTCTGTCTTTTGCTTCTCCTTTAAATCAATAAAAGATACTACTCGGCGAAACAAGACCGAACCTGTAACATCAGTCTGGTATGGTATGGTATACCTCATTCTCAAGTAGATACCTAGGCTACGTAGTTACTCAGTCTCATAGAAATCATCGAAATTAATTAAGCCGATCAACTGAATTATATTTTAAATTCAAATATCAATTCAAATTCAAATTCAAAAAATAATAATACAAGATTTGTGATACGAACTCAACAAGAATACCTTGATTTCAATGGCAGACGGAGGAGATACAGTGGAAGCGCCGAATGTGAAACTCCGATAACCAACGGAACGGACCGAAATCGAAACAATGAGTAGTGATCGAAATCACGAGTCGTAAATAAAAGCTGAAAACACAATTGAGTACGAGTACTGTCTTTCTCTCTTGAAAAGAATACAGATTCAATGTATGATCGGAGATTTGTCGTGTAGGAGATTTGTATTCTCCGTCAGACCGACAGAGAGCGAGAGAGCGAGAGATCGAGAGATCAAGAAAGCGAGAGACGTGAAGTATGAAGTTGAAGTGGGTTTCGTTTTGTTTTTAAAGACGAGTTTTCGGTTCATTTATATCCAAGTAACCGTTGGATGAAGATCCAGATGAAGACCCACCCCCAGCTGCAGTCACACGCCAAATTGCAGTCCCAGGCCCACATGCAGTCCCATATAGAGACCCAGGCCTAAATAATGAAGACGTAGATTATGACCCATCTACAACGCCAGATGAAGACCCTGGCACGGATATAGACCCGGATTATGACCCGAGAATAGGCTGAGTTGTATATTGTTTTGTGTCAAGATTCTTGTATGATGTTTTTCTGTGTTCATCTAATATAGTTTACTTTAGATATTCAGAATTCGGTTTATGGTCATTCAGATTTTATTCATATCGATTTTCTTTTCTATATATGAAGTTTCATATCCAAGTATAGAGCTATAATAAAAGATACTACAAGTCTTTATTATTATTTTTATACTAACTAACTAAATATATTTATTTCTTTTTTCTTTTTTCTTCTCTAACTTATTATACTTTAGAGTAACTAACATTTATTATTAATTTTGTTAAGAAAATATATTTGATCTCAAATCATCTATTTAAAAGCAATATCGATTCAAACATCAACAAATCGACGATTGAACGATATCAAAACTATGGGAACTCACCTGACAAAACTCATTCATCATTATCCCTAAGGATTCCTTGCTGCGAATGCGTTCCATTTCTTCTTAATTTCATAAAAAAATGAAAATCCGATTATCAAAACTAGAACATAATTGAAGATAATTCATACTAGAACCTAACTAAGTTTATTTATTTATTTTTGTATTTTTGTATTTTCTCTTTCTAATTTATCATACTTTAGAGTAACTAACATTTATTATTATTCTTATTAACAAAAATTCTCCGATCTCAAATCATCTATTGAAAAGAAATATCAATTCAAACATCAATAAATAGAGGATTAAACGATAGCAAAAGTACGGGGACTGACCTGACCCAACTCCTAAATCCTTGATCTTTAATTCATATACCTTAAGGATTACTTGGTGCAAAATGCTTTCAATTTCTTCTTACTTTCATAAAAAACCGAAAAAATCGATAATATATTTCGCTTCACACAAGATATACTGTAAAAAACGAAGAAAAACAAAAAATGTATAGAGATGATATCGATTGCTTGATGAATTCCAGGCATTCGATCATCCATGGCTTCACTTTATATAACCTTCTCACGTTCTTTCGTCCTCTCTTCCTAATCTTCTCGTCAATTGTTTTATTTCTCTTCATCTTCACTCTTATTATTTTTTCGAGAAGAGATACACCAAAGCGCTACATGTAACATATTTTTATTTATTTAATTAATTTTACTGTTTTCTACCAAAAGAAACAAAAATGTTTAGCGAGTCTCAATAAATATTAACAATAAACTTTAAATTTTTATTTATTTACTTTATTAATTAATATGTATTTTTTTAAATAAATATTTATTTTAATTACAATTTATTATCAATTTATTTTAAAAAAAACTTCTCTTGTCTCAAATTATCTATTAAAAATAATATCGATTCAAAAATCAATAAATCAACGTTTCAATGATATCAAAAGTATTGGAGACTAACCTAACACAACTCTTGACACAACTCATTGATCTTTACTACAAAATGCGTTCAATTTTTTTTTTTAATTTTATAAAAAATAATATAGAAAAACAATAATATATATTCATTTACACAAGATCTATTGTAAAACGAAGAAGAACAAAAGAACGTAAAGAGACGATACCGTTGCTTAATGAATTGCAAGCAATCGATCATCACTAATTTTGTTTTATATAGTCTTCTCACTCTCGTTCGTCCCCTCTTCTCATTTTTTCTGCCAATTGTTCCCTTTCTACCCATCTTCCCTCTAAAAAATATTTTAGACAAGTCTAGAAAATTTAAATAATTTGTTACTTATCAAATGTTACCTTTTAAATTAAATTTAAAAAAAAAATCAAAAAAATATTTGTAAATAATTTAAATAATGTTAAATATAGATTAATTTTACTTTCTCACGTCCTCATTATATATTCCTATATTGTTAGAGTAACTAAGTTAGTTAGTTACCAACAATATAATAAAATATAAGGAGGATATAAAAAAGTGAAAATATAAAAAGTAAAAAGTGATAGGATTGAAAAAATAGTAACGGGTACAAAATTAAAAATTAAAGCAAAATAATAATTATCATTAATGCTGTATAAAAAATATTATTATTTTTATAAAAAAAATATTATTTAAATTATTTACAGTGATTTTTTGTGAGGATTATCTTTTTTTTTTAATATTAATAAAAAATGTTACATTTAATAAAATTTCATACTTATTAATAGGAATAAATAATTTTTAATTTTTAATTCACTAAGATATGTGAAAGATTTTATCAAAAGATTTCTTTGATGAGTCTTCGTGGTCATTATCAAAGTATCATTTTCTAGAAATACTTAAGGGGACTACCAAATCCATGTCGAATGATGTCCACGTTTTCCATTTTTCTATCTCTTAAGGTTTCTGATACAATTATTGAACCTTGTTATGCTATTTTTTTTATTCATCGTCTTGTACATAATGTAGATGAGGTTATGGTTTTGGAGAAAGAAGCTTTTGCATATGAAAAACCAAATATTACATGTGCAAAGAAAGCAATGTAAATGTAAATCATGAACAGTTCGCAGCTTGTACGTGTGCGATGTAGTACAGTTCGCATCTTCATCACCCAGGATGCAAACAATTTGCAGCTTCATATCTGTTTATATTTCATAGCAATTTGCAGCTTGATTGAATGTGTATGCCATGCATTTCGCAGCTTGTATTTACAAACAATTCGTAGGCCACACTACGAATTGCTTGTAAATACTCTACTGATATATAGGCAATTCGCAGCTTATCATGTGAATCATGTGACACTTTAACTAATAGATAGGAAGTTCGCAGCTTGTGATGCGAGGTGTGTGACACTCTAACTGATTTGTGTTTGTGCAGGAAGTATGACAACAAAACCAAGCTATTACAGATCAGGGTTGGTGAGCCTTCTGAAGCTTCTTAAAGAGAACCGTATTACCCATACCCACATTGAAGCTGCATGAAACACACCCTTCTACATGCTTTTGAAAACGTCTTTTGACATCCGTAATGAGGCAGAGCTGCCAAAGAAGAAATTCTACTTGATCATTCAGTATCTCGTCGAGAGGTTCTTTGTTGATAAAGATGCCTTTATATTGGCTCAAAGTTTATAAAGCTAACTGAAGACTATGTGAAGGTTATATTCGGGATGAAGCATGGCATGGAGAAAATGCGGTTAACGAAAACCAGAGTATTTCACAACAAATACGCACCCGGCGAGGAGGACGAATCGAGGATGATAAAGAAATACTTCATGGGTAAAACTGCCAGGAAAGTAGGACCGACAAATACTAAAACAATAACGAATATCATTATAAAGGTACCTGTAAAATCGAATTCATCTTATAAAGCAGGATGTTGTACTTTACTAACATAGCATGTTGTCGTTGGTTTTACAGGCACGTATAGAAAAATCCATAAGCGAAGGGGGGGAGCATGAGTGTGAAGACGTTGCAAGGCCGTTGATACTGTTTTTGTGCTCCACTCTATTCTACTTCGTATCTGGAGATATCCTGGGTTGGAGCACGCTTTATTTTGTTGAAGACCTCAGCAAAATAAACAATTACGACTGGTCTGGATCAATACTGTACAAGCTTCGACAGTCTATTAGGAGTTGCTTAGCAATCGAAAAAACCCGATAGAGTCGTCGGCTGCGTCGTCCTTCTAATTGTAAGATTGATCTATTCAGTATAAAAATTAGTTATGTACAGAACATCTTGATGATAAAACTTGTCCCCATGCAGCCCTTCTTCATGGAGCACACAACAGTCAGCCTAGAGGTAGCAAAGTCGGCCTCGAGGTAGCGAAGCCGACCTCGATACCAAGGTTTTTCAAATGGTTGGGATTAGAGTGCCAAACAGCAACCGTGGCGCTGCTTATTAGAATACCCAACCTGAAAGATGATCAAGTATGAGCTTTATATAGGTATTGAATTGGGGTTGCAAACAGTTCGCAACATATCATGCGTTTTGATTGGTGTTATATTAGAATAATGTATCAAACATTTTGCACCCTGGGATGCAATCTGAGTTCGCAACTTATTGTTTCCACACAATTCGCATCATATTTTTTATACACAATTCACATTCTAAAATGTGAGTTGTTTGCAACTCTAACAGGGATAGAATTTCACACAATTCGCAGCGTATAATGCGAACTGTTTGTAAAAAACAATTTTTCTGTCTACACCCTCATACTTTCAAAACAAACCGCTTGCATCTATTTACTTACATATGCCTCTGTTGGTAGGTTTTCGAAGGTCCACTACATCTTAATGAGGCTAAAAGCGAAGCTTTCGGAGAGCCAGTAGATAGTGGAGATGCAGATGAGGAATCTATTTCACCGAAAGAAAAACCAAGGAAGAGGAAGAAAATCACAGCCCCAAAACCAAGGAGACGAGCATTATAGAAACAAAAAGAAACGAATCAGGTGATATCACCCAGACCCCAACAACCAAGACTCCTTGAGCCAAGGATTCCACCACCAAGACTCCCCAAGCAAACGATTCCACCACCACCGCTCGGCACATCCAGGCAGGAGCCCGACGACGAGGGCACAACTAGTATGAGTGAAACAATCGGTAATTTTATCCTCAAACTTAGAGTGTCTACTCCAAATAAGTCTGAAATTGTTGCTGAATTAAAGCGTTTGAAGACATATGCCGACAAGAACAAGTACGAGAGAAAGATAGAAAACTAGGCCAAAGAAGTAAGTATGAAATTGAGCGTTAAAGAATCGCTATAATCAGCACTTAATATGTTCATAAAACGTCTGCTATCATTTTTTGCAGCTGAAAGAATTGAAATGAAAGATAGCGGATCTTGAAGCACAAAAACTCCACAATGCTATCTCTCAGCCAATTTGCCAGGATTGGAAGCCCGGTAGTTGAGAAGGTACCAGCATTTCCAGATAGAGCTGCGTCCACTGAATTGCAGGCATCTGTGCCTGATGCTGATCAGCACGATGCTGATGGAGTAATGCTAAAAGAGAGGGATGATGATGGGGACCATTCACCCATACCGGTACCATCTGGAAGGATGCAAGAAGAGTTGTTGGTGTCCACAGAGATGGACACCACGGAGACACAGACGGAGAAAGAAAGACACGAGTCTCTTCTGAATGACTAACAACTCGTACTTCACGGGGCAAAGGAGATAGAAGATCGTGAGAAATAAGTGGCAGACCCAGACAACCTAGAAGATGTAAGTGGATCAAAAGTACACTAAGATTCAAATATCTTATTTATTTGTTGTGATGAAATTGTTTCTATAATAATATTTACTGTTGTATAAATATTCAAACAAAGTCAGTGTATCCATTTAAAACAGTCAGCGGGGTTTTCTAGCTGAAAACATATTCAAACAATGCATCACATGATATGATGATATCAAACAAATATCAGGACTGTTGTGTAGTGCTGGCCGAACAATTCGCATCGTATATTACGAATTGTGTTTTACTCTAGTTGGTTGGTTATTTTATAATTCGCAGCTCGGCATGCGAATTGTTTGAGATGGATCGAACAAATATCAGGTCAGCATGCGAATCGTTCGCAACTATAATTATAGTATGCTTAACCCTTCCACCTTTTTATTTTGGAATTTGTATGAAACAGGAGACCGACAGACAAAAACACCAACAGCATCAACAACAACAAGTTCAACACCAACAAAAACAACACCAACAACAACACCACCAACAACAACAGCAACAACAACAAGTTCAACAACAACAACAACACCAACAACAGCAACAACAACAGCAACAACAACAGCAACAACTTCAACAACAACAACAACAAGAACAACAAGAATAACAACATCAGCAACAAATAGCCTTGGCAAAGAGAGAAAGGCTAACACAAGAGATAGCACCGCAAGAGTCAGAACATGTCCATCCATGTGAGAAGATGGAACTACTCAGCCATGAAGGACCATCCTTAGAAGACAACACCACATATGGAGATGCACCTCAAAGACCAACAGTGGTGTGTGCAAAGTTAGAATTGCTAGGCCAACGTGAAATTGTAGCACCAGTAACAAATCAACTGCAAGCTCCAAAGTCGAACGATAACACAATAGGTTTACCCGATGCTTTTGTTGATGGTATTTACACTCAAGTTTCACAGACATTTTTAAATGAAATTGATAATGTATATTATGATTGTGTAATACAATGGTCTTTGGAGAACATGTCGGAGGATGACTTTAGTGATTTATGTCGACACGATCCAGATCCTATGCCGAACAAGTCAATGGCATTGGTTGTAACTGGTCGTGTGGTAAGGGCTATTTTAAATGAAATCCCACCATACCATGAGAATTGTGTGGATCTATTTTAAATTTTACAAACGAATATCAGGATATCATGCGAACTGTTCAGTGGAACCTCGATCATTTCGCATGCTATCTTGATAGATACCCGGAAATGTATTCAGCTAGAACCAAACAATCTGCATGTTAGCATGCGAACTGTTTGGGGTCGTTAACATTATAATGACTGATACACTCTTTTGATTTTTGTTATTTAATAAGCTCGAGTAAATTAAAGAGACAGAGGAGTCTACTTTTAATCTACCGACACCAACACAGCCTCCAGTGGCAGAGGAAGAGGAAGAGATAATTATAACAGAACAGGAACCACCAAAAGTAAAATACTGCGGCTGGCCAAAGACCACAAAAGTAACAGACCGTATCAATGTCAGAGAATACTAAAAAATACAGTTACTTAAAGCCTACGAGAATGACACCCCTGTTCCAATAGTATGGCAGTTACCAGAGTCCAAATTTACATACGGAATTAGAGTGCAAGCGATTGATGCGGTGGCTTTACCTTTAGAACTGGAGCTGGACGTAAAGGTATCCAATTTTCAACCAATTCTCTTTTTAATGTTTCAAACATGTCTTGTATATTTAACATAAATAAACAACTTCCTTTTTAGGTTGTGGACGCTTGGATTCGAAATATGCTTGCAGAAGTAGACTTCAAAGTTCCATGCCAAAAAGTTGAAGGAGTGTTATATGACAGCGTAATGATTTCGGGCATGACTACGATAAGTTTAGCTAAGGTAAATTTCAAAGTTTTAGAAAATGTTCTCGTTGTAATATACCTATCAAGCTGGTAATATTCCTAACTATTCAATTACGTTTAAACACATTTTAAATTATGCATGATCAAGATATGCTGCGAACTGTGATCAAGATATCCTACGAAATGTGAGCAAATCAGTTGTAATTCGCAGCGTATTTGTAACAGAATTCGCAGCCTAGGATACGAATTGTTTTGGATGATGCACATTTCGTAAAATAGGCTGCGAAATGCTTGCAGACAAAATGGATTGGATACCAAACAATTCGCAACCTAGGCTGTGAATTGCTTGACATGTACATGTTGGATTGGTTGTCATATAATTCCCAGCCTACGATGCCAATTGTTTGACAATAACTGTTTAAGTTTTTGTACTAATTCCTAACACTAATTATTATAACCAGATCAAATATTTAGTGGACAAATGATTCTTACCTACTTCAAAGACAGAGTGGAAGGTGAAAAATGAAAGAAAAATTCCACAACAAAAACGTGGTACCCTGGACTGTGGTATTTTTGTCTACATATACGCCAAAGATATTATTCAGCATGGATATGTGTAGACAAAATACAATGAAGATATGGTCACGGCCTTCAGAGCAGAAATGTTTGATTTCTTCTTAAACGACAGAGACACCGTGAAGTACGGGTGATTCGAAGTAAAACATTATGGTTTTTTGGTGTACATACATTGATTGTAATTTTTACGTGTACATACATTGATTGTAATTTTTACGTGTACATACATTCACAGTATTTTTTGCTGTACATAGAATTTTTTAAATTTCAAAAATATGCAATTCCCAGATATATATAGGACATATTTCGTATCAAACAGTTCGCATGATAACCTGATATATAAGGGTTAGTTAGTATTCGAACAATTCCCACCAATCCCTGGTATATCTTAAAAAAGGATCCTCACCAAACAATCTGCATCCTAACCTGATAGATGCTTAATTATCACTAAACAGTTCGCAGCAACTCCTGGTATATTACATTAACAAATAGTTCACATCAACTCTTGGTATAAAATAAATAATTCAAAATCTATCGTTCAAGAATACGAACAGGCTATGGCGTATGCTTTGGTAAACGTTAACTGCATTGAGCATGCAAAAAACAATATAATCACCAGAGGTCTAGAGCCCATTAATTGCTGATTAGACATGGAGGCTATGTAATGATTAATATAGTCACACCACCTCATAAGCTTAGACTCCCTCATTTCCTTATAAATAACACTAGTAACCAGAGGCTAATGTTAAAACAAACTCTATATTTTTTTTAAAACACCTCTAGTTCTCTTCAAATTCCAACAGTCATGTCATTTTCCACCACCACAACCATCACCACATACTCATACTCTGGTTCACTTGGTTCTCTGGGTGACTCCTGGTCATCCTTAACCACCAACTGGAGCGATGACTTGATCATGCCAGCAGCACCACCAAATAACCCAGTCTTTGTCCTTGATTTAAACATAGAGGAATATTTCTCTGCTGACTCTCAACCAGTGGAAGTTGTTCCAATGGTTGCTGTTGAACCTCAGCCAGAAGAGGTTCCAATGGTTGCTGCTGTACCTCAGACGGCAGAGGTACCAAACAACAAAAGGAAGGAGGACGACGAAGCCGGTCCATTAAGGAGCATGGTGGACTTAGATAACGAAGAGGACGAGGAAAATGAAAAGGCTGATGATCAGCATGCAGAGGAGAAAGATGGTGAAGAATCTTCTACTGATGACTGATAGAGTTGGCTTTTATTGTTTGCTTTTTTGGAATGCAACTAACAAACACTAATAGGTTGTAGTGATTTGTGTGAACATTTGTTAGTGCATGGAGACTGTCATCCTCTTTTTTGGAATCCATTTTTTTTACAGACTTTTAATCATATATACGATTCGTATCCAATTACCACTTGCAAACAGTTCGCATCGTACCCTGATATATTACTTATTTATCAATATTACTGATTTCCATGCAATTCGCAACATACCATGCGATTTGCAACCCACTGAAAGTCCTGATATTTTTATGAAAGCACGCTTCGCAGCTTAGCATGCGATGTGTAAGCAAATATCAAGACTTTTGGTTCTCAATTCGCATCATATCATGCGATACACAAGCAACCAGAAGTCTTGATATTTGTTCTGGTCATAATTCATAGCATAGCATGCAATCCGTAGTTAATTAAAAAGTCCATGTATTTGTTTGAAAACTTAATTCGCAGCATATCATGCGGTTTGTGATATTTTGTTTGTTGATGCAATACTTTAGAGTTAAAGGCAATTCGCATTATAGCATGCGAATCGTAAGCAAATAAATAATGATAGTTGTTTGATATGATTTTATTAACGATACGCATCCTGGTGAAATTTCACACAAATAGCATGGAAACCTGATAGATGTTTGCAACATGATATCAATATATTGTACACATTCGCAATACTGGATGCGAATTTCATGCAACTCAAAACACTTAGCATTCATTTACTGTAATAAAAATAAAACAAAAAAAATGTGTACATGAACAAATAACTGTAAAAAAATTGTGCTTAAACTGGAACATCACAAGTCCTCCTGTTATGGCCTGATTTCGAACAACGGCCACACCTCAACTTCTTGGTTGAGATTTCTCCTCTAGATGGGATTTGCTTTTTCTTAGGCCTTCTGGAGCGTCTCTTAACGTTCGGAGGCAGAACTTCAACAAACGAAGGGTCGTTAGCGTTGGACCCTTCCCCGAAATCCATTATAGCAGGTATGCTGAAAGAGTAACTTTCCCTGTAATTTTTAACCGTAAAGAAGGGCTCTATTATGGTTAAGGGATCTTGGTCAGTATACTGTATTGTGGCTAAAGCGTGAGGACATGGAAAAGACTCTTGTTTCCATGATCCGCAAGAACATTTGAAATCCAACAGATTAACAACAGCCACAGGAGTTGAAAAGACTTCGAACATGGCGGATGACAACTTACTTACTACCCAAGTTTAGCACATGTCAACATTCTGCTTTAGCTTCTTCTCATACTCGAGGACCAAATTAGTACTCCAGCTGAGAACCTCTTCGTATCTTCGTGAAACTTGAGTCATAAGCAAGCTCTAATCCAGTCAATAAACTCAACAATCGGTAGGCCGCAACATTTTTTGATCTGATTGTTAAACGATTCTGCTGTAGTAGAAGCCATAGAGCCGTATCGTTTCCCTTTTACGTAAGCATGTGCATACTTTTCCGGGGGTAAATTAGCAAGAAAATCACTCATTCTGTCACCACCTTCACATAGAAAAACTGTTAGTATATCTTTAAAAGCTCTCGACTAGGAGCATAAGCAAGACGATGGAAGAAACTCAACATCCTTTTTTTATAGTCTCTGTTAGTATGTTCCAGTTTTGCTTTCAAATTCTGCATGAAATGGAGATAACAGTACGCATGATAGTAGTTTGGATACAAGACAGAAACAGCATTAACGATACCAGAATGACGGTCTGAAATAAATGTAATCTGGTGATCCAAAAAATGTGGTTTCAAACACCCCAAAAACCACATCCAATTGTCTCAATCTTCAATGTTAACTATACCAACAGCAACAGAGAATAGTCCTGGAAAAAGGCAGATCAAATGAACAATACAACAGTACTCAAACGTTTAAAAAATGTAAACATTTCGCATGCTGTCCTGAGAGTTGTTCTCAAAATGACGATGCAAACTGTGTACAAGCATAAGCTGCGAATTAATCACAGTTTTAAACACTACTTAATTCGCAGTCTCTAATGCGAATCGTTCTGAAATATCAGGATTCCAACAACAATGGTGTGCATATATAGGATGCGAACTGTTGCCCAAAATTTCATCGCCTAATTCGCATCCTCTATTGCGAAATGTCATCAACTAAAAAACACTGCCTAATTCGCAACCTCAAATGCGAATCGTTCTCAAATATCAGGATTCCATGACAATGGTGTGCAAATATAAGATGCAAACTGTTGCCCAAAATTTCAAACAAAATATCATAACACATTCAGATTAACTAGTTAAATGTAACTAACTGTTGTTGCCATCATTTGCTACGGCAGTAAGCAAGATACCCTTATACTTTCCATATAAGTGGGTTCCATCGATAAACAACATTGGACGACATGAATGAAAACCCTAAAGGGACGAACCGAATGCTACAAAACAACGCTTGAATCAGTTTCGAGCTGATAACTGTAACTGGCGGTCTAAAGTAATATACCGGCTCTTCAATCGTTTGAAGTATCCGCTTAGTAAACTAAAAGATCTTGAACTATCTCTGAAATATCCCCTCATTGCCTTCTCTAAAGCATTCCATGACAAACGGTAAGATATGTCAAGACTGTAATTTTGTTTGACAGTCGATTGTATGGTTTTGGCTGTCAACGAATGGTAGGTATGGAGAGAAACCTGAGTTTCCTCTACAATCAAATCTGATGTCAAATGCTTGTGCGGCTTATACTTCTGGGAGAAAACGGGACTGCGAGTATGGTGCGGAACATACTTCTTGATCGTCATCAAGACGGTCCTGGAATCAATAGATGCATAAAGCCTCCATTTGCACCCGCTTGTGAACTTATTTTCACAATAAGCAGTGATCTTGGTTGATGTGTTGTGCAGGTATTTGAAAGCAAAACCATGCTCTAAAGCAAACTTGCACAAAGATAACCTGAGACCTGCAGCACATTCTTCAAAAGCTTAACCCACCCCTGTAATAGTTTCAGCCCAACCAACAGTAGCAAGTTGTTTTTTTCTCTGATCAGAATTAACTAAACCGTTACTACTCTCCCAGCTAACTAGTTGATCAGGAGATGGTGCTCCCAAACTCAAGCTACGCTCTTTACGCTTTACACCACAATCCTTACCATCAGAGCTCTTATCACCATAACTTTTTTCACCATAACACTTATCACCAGAACCCTTATCGAAGACGTGTTGTTCAATGAGATAACTAACCCGTTTTAAACGCTCCAAATTAAGATATAACACCAACCCAAAAAAATCCTTCTGGTTATTAAAGAAACAATTATTGTGTTTTTTCCGCAAGAGTATGTAATTAGGTAGTCACTTGTGACAAGCTCCTCCCATGTGTTCTCCACATAAGCTTGGATACTTTGAAAGCTTTCAAACTCCGTGAAAGGCACAATTGCGGTTTGATGACAATATTTAAAAATACAAACTCATGATTTGGACATACCTTACCCTGCACCGAACAAGCTATTAGTTATTAATCCCAAAAAAAGTGCATGTTATTTATTACTGCATCAAACATATCGCATCCTATCTTACAATTTGTGTATATCTATAAGCTGCGAACTGTGTACGATTCGCATCCTCTCCTGAGAGTTGTTTGTAAATCAACTAAAAAAAAGTCCTGACATTTGTTTTGAAATACAATACTCAAAATTTCTACACAGTTCGCATCCTATCATGCAAATCGTAAAAAGTAACTAAAAAGTCTTGAATTTGTTTTGAAATAAAATACTCAAAAGTTCTACACAATTCGCATCCTATCATGCGAATTGTAAAAAGTAACTAAAAAGGTCCTGATATTTTGTTTTGAAATACAATACTTTATAGTTCTACACAGTTTGCATCCTATCATGCGAATCGTAAGAGTAACTAAAAAAGTCCTTGTATTCATTTGAAAATGCAATACTTTATAGTTTCACATAGTTCGCATAGTAGCATGCGAAACGTAAAAGTAACTAAAAAAATCCTCATATTTGTTTGAAAATGCAATAATTTAGAGTTCTACACAGTTCGCGTCATAGCATGCGAAACGTAAAAGTAACTAACAATCCTAGTATTTGTTTGAAAATGCAATACTTTAGATTTCCACACAGTTCGCAATCCATCCTGAGTTTTGTAAGCAACTAAGAGTCCTGATATATGTTTGAACATCCATACAATTCGCAACATATTTGTAAGCAAATTTTGAAATTCTTTCATGTAATTTGCACGTAACCATGCGAATTGGTAACACAATTAACATATTCCTCATTGAATACATCAAACAATTCACATCTTGCGTGGAACGCCTGGACAACTAAAACTCGTAGTCTACACATGTTTAACGTCCGAAATAAAAATCTAATGCACTACAAGATTAGTATATAACATCAGAAAACAAGGACATGAGTATATAAATACAAATATTGCCAAAACAAGCACAGATCACTGAAACAAAAAAACAAAGAAAAGCTCGAAATCGGGCTATGGCGTCTTCCAACTGAGAAAACCAACAAATAACTTCGAAATCAGTAGGTAATTACAATTACCTGGAAGCAACAACACGTTTACTTGTAAAACAGATTCCAAAAAGCACGATCAGTTCCTGTACGTGGAAGACAGTGGTTAGATAGGTTTTACACCACAACCTACATAATTAAACAGACTTTCCAACACTCCGACCACCGGAATTGTGCTTTCAATCGTGCTTTGTGGTGGTTCGTAGGGTTATGTGGTTAGAGCGGCTAACAAATTCAAATCTTTAATAAGCTAGAAAAAATAGAAAGAAAACAGAAAATTATGCTTATATAGTGGGTTAAGGATAGTTAGGGTATTAAAGTAATATTAGGTAGTAAGTGACAATTAGGTAGTTGAGTTGGGTATTAAGTAACAATTGATCAAACCTTGGGTACTAGATGACAATTAAATAGTTGAGTGGGTACTTTAGGTGCAATTTCCCAAAACACACCATAACAACAATTAATTTAAATAATGTTAAGTAAATATTAATAGTTTACCATCTTTATTATTATCTTTTATTAGTTTTTTATATAATATTAACATGTATTATTATTATTTTTATAAAATCTTTTATTTTTATACTAACTAAGTATATTTATTTATTTCTTCATTGTTTTTCATTTTCCTTCTCTAACTTATTATACTTTAGAGTAACTAACATTTATTATTAATTTTGTTAAAAAAAATATTTGATCTCAAATAATCTATTTAAAAGCAATATCGATTCAAACATCAATAAATCGACGATTGAACGATAGCAAAACTATGGGAACTGACCTGACAAAAATCATTCATCATTATCCCTAAAGATTCCTTGCTGCGAATGCGTTCCATTTCTTCTTAATTTCATAAAAAAATAAAAATCTGATAATCAAAACTGGAACATAATTGAAGATAATTCATACTAGAACCTATAATTCAGTTTCAAATCCGAACTAGTGAAAGTAATCCGCATTGAATCGAAACACAGATCAGATACGAATAGAAAAAACGCGAGAGTACGAGACGTCTTTATTTAAAGAGAAATAGGAGGTTCAGTAAGCACCAAGTTAATTTCTTCTCGCGTTCTTTTTTCTAATTATTTTAAACCACTATTCTATTAGAGATACACATGCGTTAGATAACCGTCCCTACCTAAGCAACCATTTGCCTTTAGTCGTATTTTTTACTATTATTATTTAATCTCGCTGCTTTTTTAATATTAAAAAAATGTTTTTGACACGCCTAGTGAATTTTAAATTATTATCTATTTATCAAATGTAACATTTTTAATTATATTTTAAAAAAATAATAGCTATACACAATTTAAATAATGTTAACTAAATATCAATAGTTTACTATCATGTTATTTTTTCTATCATTAACCTCTATTATTATTTTTATATTTATACTATTTATTTACTTTTGCACTGTCTCACATTTTTTCTAATTCATTATACTTTAGAGTATCTAACATTTATTATTAGTTTTGTTATGAAAAATTCTTCAATCTCAAATCATCTATTTAAAAGCAATATGGACTCAAACATCAATAAATCTACGATTGAACGATAACAAAAAGTACGGGGACCGACCTGACACAACTCCTTCGGTCTTTAATTCATAATCCTTAAGAATTCCTTATTGTGAGTGCGTTTAATTTTTTCTTAATTTCATAAAAAAAGAACGGAAAATCGATAATAGATTTGCCTTTACACAAAATCTACGGTAAAACGAAGAATGACAAAAAAAAAATCAAAGCAATGATATTGATGGCTTCATGAATTCTAAGCATTCGATCATCACTAACTTCGCTTTATATAATCTTCTCACTCTCATTCATCTCCTCTTCTCAATTTTCCTGCCAATTGTTCCATTTCTCTTTATCTTCGCTTATATTACTTTCTGGCAAAGAGATAGACCACGCGGTTAGATAAAAGTGTTTAGTAGTTCATCTACTTGTAATAAATCTTTATTTATTTATTTGTATATTTATTATATTTTAGAGTAAGTAGCATTTCTTGTTAATTTTATTAATAAAAAAATTTCGATATCAACTCATCTATTCAAAAGCAATATTGATTCAAACATCAATGAATCGACGATTAAACGATAACAAAAGTACAAGACTGACCTGCCACAACTCCTTGATCCTTATCTATTAATTCTTAAAGATTCCTTGTTGCAAAATACTTTCAGTTTCTTATTAATCTCGTAAAAAGAAAGAACACAAAATTGATAATAGATTTTCCTTTACACAAGATCTAACATAAAACGAAGAAGAACAAAAAAAAAAGCAAAAAAATGATATAGATTGTTTGATGAATAACATGCGATCATCACTGACTTTGCTTTATATAGCCTTCTCACTCTCCTTCGTGCCCTCTTCTCAATTTTTTCTCCAATTCTCTTCATCTTCACTCATATTACTTTCTGGAGAAGAGATACACTACACGGTTAGATAAAAATGTTTAGCAGTCCATCTTTATTTATTTATTTTAATGTTTTTTTCTACTATTTTTTAGCAAGTTTCAGTAAATTTTAATAATAAATTTTAAATTATTATGTATTTATTTTTATACTAACTAAATAGTTTTTTAGCATTTTTTTATTTCTCTTTTTAATTTTTTTATACTATAGAGTAACTAAGATATATTATAAATTTTATGAAGAAAAATTCTCCGATCTCAAATTATTTATTCGAAAGTAATATCGATTCAAACATCAATAAATCGACGATAAATGATAGCAAAAGTACTCGGTGTCAAAAGTATTTTCTTTCTGAAAAAGTATATCTTATTGTTCTTTCTCGTTCACCTTTTATACTAATTTATAGCAGTTACAACAATTAATACTAGAATCTTTATTTTCCTAAAGTTGACGTAGACTAGTGACTATAATTGATTATCATATATATTATACTACAATATATATTAACTCAATATTTAACTAAATAAATTAGATATTAATCTAATTTATTTTCTGTAACACCCTCCCTCAAATTTATGCTGCTAAGTCAACCAGTAACAATTTGCCAATAAGAAATTTATGCCGCTGACGAGTCATAGCTTTGGTGAAAATATCAGGCAATTGGAGATCAGAAGAGATGTGAGGAAGAGATATCACCCGTTTTTCCAAAGTATCTCGAATTGAATGACAATCAACTTCAATGTGTTTGGTGCGCTCATGAAAAACAAGATTGGAGGCAATCTGAATGACACTAGTGTTATCAGCATGAAGAGGGGTATAAGTTGTTTGAGGAAATCTAACCTCCTCAAGAAGACCGCGTAGCCATACAATTTCTGAACAAACACTAGACATGGCACGATATTCAGCTTCGGTAGAGGATTTAGAAACATGATCTTGTTTCTTACACCTCCAAGAAATTAGAGCATCGCCTAAAAACATACACCAACCTGTAGTAGATCGACGTGTATCTGGACATCCAGCCCAATCAGCATCACTATAGGAAACAAGTTGAAGAGATGAGCCAGCTGGAAAGAACAAACCACGAGTAGGCGAGCCTTGAAGATAGAATGATGCGTCGAACTGCAGGAAGGTGTAGATGTCGAGGAGAGAACATAAACTGGCTGACTTGATGAACAGCATAGGATATATCAGGGCACGTAGTTTTCAAGTAGATAAGACTCCCAACCAAGCGCCGATAAAGAGTAGGATCATCCAAAAGGTTCCCTTAATTTTTCCTAAATTTGACATTTACCTCTATGGGAGTATCAACTGAAGAAGCATCCTCCAGATCAGCCAAAGTGATAAGATCTTGAATATACTTTTGTTGGTTCAAAAAAATACCATTAGCCCGACGATGAACTTCTAATCCTAAGAAGTGTGTAAGTTGGCCAATATCTTTCATATGGAAAGTTGCAAGTAACTGTTTTTGAAGCTTAATAATCAAACTATAATCAGTACCAGTGATGATAATATCATCCACATAAACCAAGAGAAGGACTATACCCGATGTAGATGTGTGGAAAAATAAAGAAGAATCATACTGACTTTGGGCAAAACTGAAAGAAAGAAGTGTACGGCGAAACTTTTCAAACCAAACTCGAGATGCTTGTTTGAGCCCATACAAAGAACGCCTTAACTTACATATATCATGAGGAGAAGAGTACTCATACCAGATAAAAGCTTCATGTAAATCTCTTCTTAAAGATCTTCATGAAGAAAAGCATTCTTAACATCCATTTGATGCAACGGCCACGATTGTGAAGCAACAATAGCCAAAATGCTTCGAACGGTGGTTATTTTGACAACAGAAGAAAATGTCTCCTCATAATCAATCCCATATTCTTGTTTATTACCCAGAGCTACAAGACGAGCTTTATATCACTCCAAAGAGCCATCAAAATGTAGTTTCATAGAGAAAACCCACTTACTCCCAATTGGTTTAACTGTAGGAGGACAATGAACAATATCTCATGTATGATTCTCCTCAAGTGCTTGAAGTTCTACTTGCATTTCATTTTTCCAACACTCATGTTCCATGGCTTGTTTGTAGCTAGTGGGAATTGAAATACTGGATAAAGTAGTTACAAGAGAGACGGGGGAAGAAAAACCATACCTATCAGGGGGGTCGAGAAGGACGAGCAGATCGACGAAGAGTTGTGGAATCAAGAGCAGGATCAGGTGTTGAGACAATATTAGAAGGGATCACAATAGTGGGACCAGACTCATCTCGATTACGTCGTTGATATACAAAACCAGGTTTAAATCTTTCTATAGATTTTGAAATATCAGAAAAACTTGGCATGAGAGATAAAGATGCAGGAGGTGGATCAACATGAGATGGAAAAAAATATTGATTTTCAAAAAAAATCACATTCCTAGAAACCCGAAGATGACAAGCATGACGATCATAACAAACATAACCCTTATGAGGAATAGCATAACCAAGAAAAGCACATTTTACAGATTGAGCTGTAAGTTTATGACGTTCATGAGTAGGGAGGTGTACAAAACAAACACATCCAAAGGTACGAATATCAGAATATGAAGGAGAATGACCAAACAACTTATAAAAAGGAGAGGCGTGATTTAATGTAGGAGAAGGTAAGCGATTAATCAAAAAAACAGTCGTAGAAAGTGCTTCACACCAAAAACGAGGAGGAACGAATGATTCAAGTAAAATAGTTCTTACCACATCAAGAAGATGACGATTTTTCCTCTCAGCCACACCGTTTTGTTGTGGTGTCGAAGGACAAGAACGCTGAGAGAGAATCCCTTTATTTTGAAGAAATTTTTTAAACTCATGTGACATGTATTCACCCCCAGAATCAGATCGTAAAACTTTTATATTGGCAGAAAATTGAGTGTCAAGATATGTAAGGAAGCGTTTAAAAACTGAAAAAAGCTTCAACTTTAGCCTGAATGATAGTAAACCCAAGTAAAACGACTAAAATCATCAATGAATATAACAAAATACTTGTAGTGTGCATGAGAAACAATGGGTGCAATCCCCCAAACATCACTATGAATAACATTAAAACATTGTGAAGCACGAGATGCATGATGAGGAAAAGGTAAAACCTTACTTTTACCAAGTTTGCATGATGTACAATCAAAAGAAAGATCATGAGAAGAACTTATTTTATTTACCAATAATCCAGAATGAACCAAAGTACGAAGGACATCAGAATGTGGATGACATAGACGTCTATGCCACATTTTGTTTCGAGGACCAACAACATTACAAGAAAACGAAATTGAAAAACTAGGAATATTAGTGGAAGGAGACTTATATAATGGAAAGAGTCGTCCCACTTTAGGACCCTTCGCAATCATCTTTCGTGACACTTGATCCTGCACAACACAACCAGAAGGAGAAAAAGTGACATGACAATTATTATCGGCCAATTGACCAACAGAAATAACATTTTTGAAGAGGTCAGGAGACACAAAAACATTAGTGAATGTGGAAGAAAGATCACCAACAACACTAATAGGCACAGAATAACCATCAGCAATGTTAATTTTCAGATCTCCATCATATTTTTTAACATTAGACTGGGGAACAACGGTATTGGTCATATGGTTTGAGGCTCCAGAATCAAAATACCATGGTGTGGAATAAGTTTTTGGATTACCTGAGAGTCCAAAATCAGAAAAAGCAGAAATTATCATTTGTTGAACCATTTCAGGAGTGAGTGTGTTTGGATTTGTTGTTGGAGAATGAACATGAACAATCGGCGAGGTAGTAGGCAATGCAATAGAACAAGCACTAGTGGAGGCATGATAAGCAGTACTTTGTCGTCTTTCAGGTCGAGTGGGACAAGCAGAGATGATGTGCCCTTGTTTCTTGCAGTAGTTGCAAACATTTTTGGGACAATCCCGAGCAATGTGGCCGAAAGAATTACAACTATAGCATTGGATGGCACGATGTCTCTATTTGTATTTCTCGCCTGTGTTACATAAGCTACCGAAACCGGTGTACAGATACTAGCTTGATGTTTAATAGATGCATGTGTTATCGTTCGCTTCTCCTCACGAAGAAGTTCACCCAAACATGCATCCAAAGATGGTACAGGATGACGATTCATCAAATTAGACCGTGCGATGTCAAAATCCGTTCGTAGCTTCATCAAGAACCGATCTCGTCTGTTGATTGCATGCATTGTCTGGATAGCAGAAAGAGCTGAAGCAGGAATATCGACATAAATTATATCTGAATAATCTGCCCAAAGGTTTTGAAAACCTGAAAAATATGCTTCAATGGAAAGACTTCCTTGAGTGTAATTAGCCAACTCATACTCCAATTGAAATCTTCTAGCAGAGTTGTCTTGATTATAAATTGTCTTTAGATAATTCCACATACCAACAGCGGTCTTATAGGGCTTCAAGGTGAGAACAAGATGAGGTTCGAGTGAACTAAGAATCCAAGTCATGATTCCAGCATCTTTTATTTACCACTTGGACAAAATATTAGCATCTAGAGGGGCAGGATCACTCCCATCAATATGACCCCATAATTCTTTTCCTTTCACATACAATTGAAATTGAAATTCCCAAGCATAATAATTTTTCCCAGTAAATTTAATATGAAACGGCTCGAATTTATCCAGTGACATGATGTAACCAAGAAAAACAGATCCACGAGAACAAAAATTTGAAATAAAACTAAAATCCCCGAATTCTCAAAAGAAAAAAAATATCTCACTACCCAAATACTCTTGAAATTCAAAAAAAACCTCACCACCTAAAATACACGAAAAGCTTACCACCCAAAAAACTCTACAAAAAATCAATTGCGCTCTCATACCATGTCATAAGTATTTTCTTTCTCAAAAAGTATATCTTATTTATAACTGAGGCATCTATTGAACATCAAGCTAGTATATGTACTCCGGTTCTGGTAGCTTATGTAACACAAGTGAGAAATAAAAATAGAGAAATGCGTGTCATCCAATGCTATAGTTGTAATTCTTTATGGTTCACCTTTTATACTAATTTATAGCAGTTACAACAATTAATACTAGTATCTTTATTTTCTTAAAGTTGAGGTAGACTAGTGACTATAATTGATTATCATATATATTATACTACAATATATATTAATTCAATCTTTGACAATTAATACTACAATATATATTAACAAAAAGAACATATAGCACTTAACACAACTTGATCTTTGATCCTTAATCTTAATCCTTAGGGGTTCTTTGCTGCAAACTGTGTTCAATTTCTTTTTAATCTCATAAAAAGAAGGAACAAAAAATTGATAATAGATTTCCCTTAGCACAAGATCTACCGTAAAACGAAGAAGAACAAAAAAAACTAAAAACTTATATTGATTACTTGATGAATTCCATGCAATCAATCATAACTGGTTTCTTTTTATATAGCTTTCTCATTCTCCTTTCCCTCTTCTCTCATTCCCGCTAATTGTTATGGAGAAGAGATACACCACACGGTTAAATGAAAGTTTAGCAATTCATCTACCTCTAACGGATATTTATTTATTATTAAATTTTACTATTTTTTTCTATCAAAAAAGGTTTAGCAAGTCTTAGTAAATTTTATATTATTGTTTATTTAATTTTATTAATAAATATGTATTTCTTTTATCAAATTGTATTCTTATTAGTTAAAATTTTAAATTATATTCACTTACTTTTTTACTCTTCTTACACTCTTTTCTTATTTTGTTATATTTTAAAGTAACCAATGTTTCTTATTAATTTTTTATTTTTATACTAAGTAATTTTTTTTTGCATTTTTCCGTTTTCTCTTTCTAATTTTTTATTCTCTAGAGTAACTAACGTATATTATTAATTTTATTAACAAAAAAATTCATAACTCAAATTTTCTGTTCAAAATAAATATTGATTCAAACATCAATAAATCAATGATTAAACGATAGCAAAATAATAATAGCATAATTAAATTATGAACCTATTGTATTCATAAATGTTTAGTCTTTCCGTATTTATTATATATATATATAATAAAAGCATAATTAAAATTATGAATATATTGTATTTTTATCCGGATATTCTATACGCGAATATTGTCTTATCAAAAATGATACTGATTACTTGATAAATGACATGCAATTGACCATCACTATATATATAGCTTTCTAACTCGCCTTTGTCCCATTTTCTTAATTTTCCTGCCAATTGTTCAATTTTCCTTCATCTTCACTCCTATTACTTTCTGGAGAAGAAGGGTTTAGCACTCCATCTACCTGAAAGATATATTTATTTAATTATTTAATTTACTATTTTTTTTCTACCAGAAAAAATATTTAGCAAGCATTAATAAATTTTAAATTGTTATTCATTTACTTTTATTAATAAATAGGGAAATGACCACATAAGTACCTACTCAACAAATATACTAACATCTAATACCCAAACGAATTTATGCTTACTTAAAATCCAACTCATTAGAATAACTCCCACTCAATACTCAATTATTTTAATACACCTACTTACCCTCGACCAACTATATAAGCCTTTTTTAGAAGGAGTTGATTTTTTAACTCAATCAGATATTTTAAATATTTGAATTTGTAACAAGCCGTATTTCTCTGTACATACCCTAACCAAATACCCGATTTGTAAAACAAAATGGTTTTAAAAAAACCATTACGGTAAATCATTCTAGTCTACCTGCGTTAACCAATTCTTTGCTCCAGGTCTTCGATCGATAGAGGTAACCAACTCTCTAGTTTCAGACCCCCGTCAGCCGCCTACCATTTATCAGACTTTTATTGTTGTTGTAGATATTGTTATATTGAATTCAGGTTATTCTGCTTTTGACTAGTTTGTTTATGTTTCCAGGTGGTTTCATCGGCAACTATTGTTATCCAGGTGATTTTAAAGTTCGGGTGACAGTTCTTATTACGAAGACTATAGTGTTCTTTCTGTTTTTCTTTTTTTCTAAACTGATTTTGTAATAATAGGATTTCATGTATTTATGTTGATTGCTAAGTTACAAATGAAAGTAACGCATCTCTGCGACACTGTTTCTCTTTTTTGGGTGGGAACACCTCTCATTCTTGCTTTTTTTACCATGATAATGATTTTGATCAATTATAGTGGAAATAATGTTTAAAGAAGACCTGTAATAGAAGAAAAGAAAGGAGTTGGTTATACAAGAAACGATTGTAGCCAAGTTTTAACAAGTATACAAGAATAGTAAAAGGACGGATCAAGATTATATGACCTGACCAGAAGGGTAAACTTATACATTTTCCAATATTATGACCGAAATACAATCCAATGATCTCAATCTGATAAATGAAGCCACCGCCTCAATTTGATCATAAAAGTTATTCTTATAATTTTAAGGCTAAATTCTAAATCATCATACAAAGATGAATAAAACAAACATCAATTAACCTAATCTAGTATGTATTGCAAGGCTCTAAAACTTAGTTAGGGATTAGGGATAGACGTAGAAAGATGAATTAATTAAACATTAATCAATCGAGAGCAATATGATCAAGATTATATGAGCAAGAGGGAGAAGTCATACATTTTCTAATATTATGACAGAATTACGATCATATGATTATTAGTCGATCCCAATTTGATGAATGAAAAGCCACTGCCTCAGGGTTGATCCTAAAAGCTATTCATATAATTCTATGGTTGAATTCTAAATCATCATACAGAGATGAATCAAACAAACATGAATCAACCTAATCTAATATGTATTACAAGACTCTAAGACTTAGTTAGGGATAAACGTAGAGAGATGAACGGATCAAACATGACTCAATCGATAATGACTGGTTTGCCTATATATAGGCTTCTCACTCTCCTTCGTTCCCTCTTCATAATTTTCAAACCAATATCATTTTCTTTCATCTTCACTCATAGGTATTACATTCTAGAGAAGAGACAGACCACGCATTAACTGTAAATCCTTATATATATATATGTATATATATATATATATATAATTTTACGGCTTTTTAATAACCAAACAAAAAATCTAAGTAAATTCTAAATTAATATTTATTTATTTTTATTAATAAATATGTATCTTGTTTTTAATTACAGTTTCAAATTATTATTTATTAATTTAATCGAACTAGAACTCTATAATCAAAAGTAGGACATAATGGAGGATTATTGAGGCTAGAACCTAGAATTAAGTTTAAAATCTGAACTGGTGAAAGCATCAAAGAATGAACTAGTATTCGTTAATCCATATTAATAGAAAAAAAGGGTTTTAAAACCTACAAACTGTATAGAGAATAGTGAAAATATAAAGAAATTGTGACAATTGTATGGCTTGCCCAAGAACTGAACGGAAGGAATGCTCCACTCTAATTGACGGTTCCTAAGAAAGAGAGATCAGATACGAATAGGAAATAACGCGAGAGTACGAGATGTTTTATATAAAGAGAAGGAGGGAGAATGCGAAAAAACTATATTTTCCGACCAATCTTTAATCCGTTTATGAGAAAACGCCCAAGATCTAGAAGATCTAAAGCAAGAATTTCCAAAAAATCCAAATCTCTAAAACCTGTCAATAATCTTGTCTTCAGATTTTACGATAACTTCTGCATAAGTGAAAGAGCATATGAGTATAGAGCTGCTGGATTGATAAGCAACGCTCCCCTCAGAATATCAACAAAGACCATTTATTACGGTAACTTCGATCCATCTAAAGTTCCTGATTTTTCACCTTCACCTAATAGTGAAGAGAGTCAATCTTCGAAAACTTGGACACCAAGAACCCCACAATCTACTCTTCGAATTTCAACTTCTCTTACCAAATCATCACCTCAAACTAGTGGTAAAGTTAGTCAATCTTTCTCAATACAATCCGAAGTGACCCTTTCATCTACTTTTCTTTCAAGAGCTCCTGGGAAAAGAACTTCCATAACCATATGAGACGATTCTAATGCTACACCAAACCTTTCTACTAACTCTCCTCCCCGAGGAAAATTGTTGATAAAATTACATTAACTCAACAAAATCCCTCGAATAATCCTCCACAACTGAGAGACGAGGCATCAGATGCGGAGGTTGATTCCGAAGCTACCCAATAAAACAACGAGGCTGATACTAATGATGAAACTTTGAAAGGATTTGAAGATGCCCCTCAGAAAAAGGTACGGAAGCTAAGAAAAAATAAATATATAATCACGATATCCGATGAATAGAGAGCAACAATTGGTGAGACTCTAAGATCTCTCGACGCAAACTATATGGTTGCTTTAAAAAATATCAAATACATCTATTATGAAGATAATCAAGAATCGGATTTGAAAAAACAATGGGGAATGGGGGACAACATCACCTTTTGTCTTCCTAAAAGAGGTGAAACACCATTAGATTATAAGAAAAATGAGTTGGTAGTCTACCTAGAAATCATCAACTTTGGGCTTTGGTTTTTGCTGATATTCGTTGATTACTTCGAGCCCATAAATCCGTGCCCAACTCAAGTGATCCTGAATCAATGGTTCACTCTTCTATCTGTAATCATGGCCTCTCACTTGTCCAAGATTCTGATCACCATTAAATATTTCATATCTTTAATAAAATTATCCAATGGACCAAAACTTCCATTCTATTATCTTACATTAGATGATAACTTAAAAATCATTGATGACCTTTTGAAAGCAGATGAATTCTGGAAGCAAAAGTTCATTTTCATATCTGGAGCATGAGAAAACGGTAAAAAGATATCCGAAGTTAATCCATCAAGACTAAACTTGTCTAGAAAAGCGGTCGTAAGTATTATGATACTATTCTTTTTATATTGAATTTTCTAACTATGGTTATCCTTATCCATTGCCAATCTATATGTTCTTATCAGAAATTCTGAGGCGCAATGCTATTCGTCGACCCAAAACCAAACAAATATTTGTCAAACTTGCCACTTTGGCTGAAGCAGAATAGAACAATTCTTTTCATACAACCTTCGAACCAATCAATTTTCTAAATAGTCATTTGTTTCCAATCATACCTGGAGCCTCTCCTTCTGCAAATCTGATGGAACAACCCAACCTCGACAAGCTGTCGAAAGATTGGTCCACTCTGATTGTAAATTATTCTTACCCATACGCAACAGATCTAACAATCATCTTCTTCAAAAGAAGAAAGCAAAAAAGAATAAAAAGGAAGTTAGTGCATCTGGTGCTAGCCCTACAAATCCAAATCCCAAACGATTAAAAATAAAAATAAAAGAAGATGCTCTGTCAACCATCGAGGAAGAGACAGAAGAAGAACCATCTTCGAAAAAGAAGAAAACGGTTACACCTTCGATAAAGAAAAATTTACAACCATCAAAGATGTAGTATCTGATGATGATAAGGTCGTGTCTGCTGGGAATCAACAAAGTCCTCACCAAGAAAAGGAAGCAACTTATGAAGATGCTATAATCTTTGTCGAAGATAATCAAGATGATGATCACTTCGATCCCGATGGTTTCATCAATTTCAATGAATCACAAAAGCTATTGGAGAAGAGGATCCTGTCATTCAAGAAGTTCAAACTTGTTTTCATAATTTTGGTAGAAGATCTGCACCGTATACCTTTAAGGTATATCCAGAAATCGTTGCTCCTTCTGCTCTTACTACTTCTCTGGACCTCATCCCTTGTTTTAGTCCAATGGTTTTTCCTTCTATTCTACCAAACCTAGATGTTTTTGCTGCACTTCAGCCATTTTCAGATCTCGATACTGCTGTAAAAATGCTTACTCAACAAATCGAGGTTTCTCATGGTCATTTGAAACAACTAGCCAATGTTATGGTTTGTTATAAAGAAGTTGTTGATGCTGAGAAATAGTTGAGGGAAAATTTTCAAAATCATATAATAAATCAATTTCTCTGCTTCGAAATAGAAATATCTGAGCTTCTCCACGGACTCCTTTGTGTCAAAATCCATTCACGAGAACAACACCAAGTTGATAAAGAAAAATTGATCGATTCACATCAAGAAAAGATAAATAAGCTCAAGGCTAAACACCTTGAAGACTTAACTGCTGAGAAAGAGAAGCTCGATAATCTTCAGACTTCTCTTACCACATGTGAAGCAGAAAATAAAAATTTGTCCGATGAGGTAGCCACACTGAAAGTTGATTTTAAAAAAGAAAAACAACTTGATGTCACTGCTGCAGAAGACGAACGTTCGAAGGATATGTTAGCAGCCATCAACAATGGTAAAAAGGAGAATATCATCACCCTTCTTCGAGAAAATTCATGCTACATATCCTAAGATAGATCTTTTAAGCTTCTGGAATGACATTAATGTTGAAAGACTTCCCATTAAAGCCTTCGATCCTAAACCTAACACCTCTTCTGAAAAAGAGTCATCCGAAGAGGAATCATCTGAATGACTTTATTATCCCTCGATTTCTTATTATCTTTTTGCATTTGTCATGCTGAAACCAAAATCCTTGTACTCATCGAATTGAACTAAATGATAAAAAAATTCTTGTATTTCATATTTGTCATCAAGTTATGCAATCCTTTATTTATGCTAATTATTCGAAGCTGAAACATAATGATATACTAAGTTATACTTGTAAAATGTAACAATAATAAATTATTTACTTTACGGCAACTAAATATTCATAGTTAGTTATACGTGAAAGTTGTGTTTCTGTTGAACTTACAACTCAATGTATAACATTAGTTGATAAGCTAGTGAGAGATTAATGTCGTACAACAAAAGTTAGTGAAATCTGAATGTATATTACCCATTTGTTTACGCAAAAAACAGTAAAATGTTTAAATAGAATGAATAAAAAATATTTAGTTGTTTAGCTTATGACAACAAAATGTTTATATATTCATTTATACTTATAATTAAAAGCTTATGAATTTATTACGATTTAATATATAAACTTATATATAGATAGCTAAAAAAATTTAGTCCATTTTATGTTAAAATTTGAACTTTTATATGTAAATATATTAAAAATTAAATCTCGTTAATATTTCTACTTTTCTAACTTAATGAAGGTTTATAAACTTTTGTTTAATAATTATAGAATTACAATTTCGAAATCACCGTTGTTCGCATTTTCAATCTTTGATCCAATTTTACATAAAATGCTTTTATAATTAATATAAGGGTGAAGTTATTTTCATCCGAATGATATCTAAGTTCATCCATTTATAAATTTACTCCAAAGTGGTATATACTCATCTATTTCTAGATAAAAATACCGTTATTGGACTATATAAGGGTATATTTGTTTTTCTAAAACATATCATTTACTTTTATTTCTCTCTTCTCAATTTCACTTTCACTTTCTCTTATTATCTCTTTACACTTTAACTTCGGCGATAACGCTCCGACCACCACCACACTTCGGCAACCTCATCCTCCTTCAATGGTAAAAAAGTTTGATATATACGTTTCTCCAAAGAAATTTTTTTCTTGATTTTTTGTTCAGTTTTTACTTTGGTAGTTAAATATGCATAAATAGTTGTTAGTATATAGTATACAGATGAATTTAAGGGTTATAGTTTATGCAAATTAGGGGTTTGTTACTAATTTATGGGGGGGGAGGGGTTGGCGATGCTCTTCTTCGTCGTTATTGCGACGAAGACATCGTAGTGATGGTGCACAACCCCCGCAGTCGTAGTGATGGTGCACAACCCCCGCAGCATCGGTGCATTGATGGTACAGGGTCTATGCACCACCGGCGCACTATCTTCCTCCATATTCAATATTTTTTCTTATCTTAAATTGTTTAAATATGTTTGATGTAAAATTTAATTACTAATACTTGGTTCATGTTTATATAATTCATTGTTTATCTGACTTTTATTATTTATTGATTGAGGTTGTCTGATACACGAAAATACTATCCACTCCTCGAGAATGTCGGACGAGAGCTATCTAGCAAGAGTATTGTCATTCATAAGACCATTGAGGTGGACTAGCAAGAAGATGTTGTCATCACCTCTCGTGTGAAGTCCAGATGCTAAACCGGTTGAGACTCTTCGTACGATCAACAACATTTGCACGAAAAATTTAAACGGTTTGAGGATCCTCAAGAATGAATGTTGTAGACTATTTCTCACTGAATCATTGTTATTATTATAGGACTTATGTTTGTTTGTTGTCTTTGTTTCTACTACAAACTATATTTTTCATTTTTAGACAATGTTATTTTATATTATAATATAAATCATTTTATTTGAAACTATATTTTTCATTTTCAGACTTTGAAGGTTTGTTTCTATCAATTTGCAAATCATTTCATTTATAACCTCAAAGATGATCAGTCTTTGATAAGTTATCAAAATAGTTTAAACAAGTACTCGTAAACAATCATTGACCAAAATTCTCTTTATTAATAATGTTGAATATGTACATAACGCCTCATTTAAACCTTTTTGGCCCAACAGGGTAGGAAAGAGTGCGCTATTCAACCAAAATAAACAAATTCAAAATAAAATATGACTATTCCCAGTACAATTTCAAATGTTGTATATTCCATGGATGTTGAAGCATCCTCCCTTGCATATTGCAAAGGCGATAAACCCTAGCTTTATCCTTTCAACAACCACATAAGGTCCTTCCCAATTTGGGGTTATTTTTTCGAGACTTTTCTCCTTGGTATGCAAAAATATTTTCCTTAACACTTCATAACCTGCTTTAAATTCCCGTCTTTTTACCCTCGAATTGTATCTATTCCTTATAAGAGTTTGATAATGGATCACATTTAAATGAGTTCGAACTTTTTTCATCAATCAGATCTAAATTTTCTCTTTTAGCTTCGTCATTAGATGTTTCAGAATATTGGGTTATTCTAAAAGATGACATCATAGATTCCACAGAGCTAACAGCATCTATTCCATATGCTAAAGCAAAAGGAGTTTCTTTTTTAGCTTCCCTAGGAGTAATTCGATAATCCCAAAGTACTTCTTGCAAATAATTTGGCCATTTCCCTACTGCCCCTGTCAAATTTTTCTTCAAACCATCTAAAATATTTATATATGTCACCTCGACTTGCCCATTGGCTTGAGGGTGAAAAGGTGTTGAAAAGCATTATTGAATTCCTTTAATGCATAGAATGAAGTCATTTCTTTATTATTAAACTGAGGCCCATTATCTGTAGTAATTCTTTGAGGTACTCTGAAACGGCAGCAAATATTGGTTACAAGGAATTTGATTACGTGTTTTGTTTTCGTTCCAGATAACGGTTCTGCTTCTGCCCACTTCGTAAAATAATCCACCACTACAATTATCATTTGTCTTCCTCCAGATGCCATCGATGCAATGATAAAAAGACCGGAAATACGTCGGTCTTGAGAGAACAAAAGCCGAATAAACATCGGTTGATGAAGGTTATGCCGGAAACACATCGGCGCAAGGGGTAAATTTTGGAGGCTATGGTTTTAGAGGCTCTGGCTCTGATACCATGTTAAGACAATTTTGATGGTGTCTCTTATATCTTCACTCTTCGTATGAGTTAGAACATTACCACAAATCTTCAATCCTATAATTAAAATTACAATGTATATATACACTGTGGCAGAATGTAAACCTAGCCCATATACAGACTAATATTAAATAACCGATATACATTTTAACACAACCATTATATATTTGATTTTAATTCTGACACTCTAACACGCAATAAAAATATCATGACTATAAGTTAAGTTAACGATCAATATGATCAAAGACCATAAAATTAATGTAATAAAAGCTCAATCTAATTTATCTTCACTGCAAAAAAATGTGTGGTAAGTTTTGTTAAACAAACTAAATGACAAATGATGAACAAATTATAAGATACCAGATCTACACGAACAAGGTGGTTGAATAAACTAAATAATTCCAACGTTAAATATAATACAACCAAAGTTATAAGATTAGGTAATTTTGGTATAGTGTCTCATAAAAATAGGTTTTGTATGAGGCATTCTTTTAGAAAATAAGAAAAATAGTAAAATGACAAAGGTTATAACAATCTTTAATATAAAGTTTTTATAAAATGCAGTATTTGTAAAACAAAAAATAACAAGTATTAGAATAGAAAAGTACATTGCCGATGAGATAAATTTTATATAACAAACAAGATTGATAAAGAAAAAGCAAACATATATTGGTGGGTAAGTTTGTAATTTTTGTTTAGAATTGTGTGGAAGTTTGTGAGTATTTAATATTTGGGTAGAGTGTAGAGGGAGAATTAAGCAGCCTGGTTGTATTTAATTTTCATTACCCTCATTTAATGTTGGTGGTTGGGTATTTATACCCTTATATTTGGGCCTTATGGGCTTTCGGGTCCTGTTTAATGGACCCGGGTCAAGTTTAAGGACCCATAAGTTCTAAGTAGGAGAGCAGGCAGCTTTGTCAAGAAGTGATTAGGTTTTAAGTACTTTAGTTCTGTTCGAACAGTCCAATGGATAATGGTGTCCGAACTGCCCATGTCCGGTTAGGTAGACATTGTCCGAACTGACCCTGTCTAAAGTGGTGACGGAATCCGGACTCATCATATATAAACTTATCAAACGTACAATATTAAGATTAAGTTTGAATAAAAAATGAAAAATTAACAAACTAACTCTACTTGGTAAAGACCAATGGTTCATAAAAATAGAACTAAAATACATGACATACATGGCTAAGAATATAGTCTACAAAAGAAAACTTGAAAATTAATTTTATTTATCTGTTGTGTTGTTTGGTGTGGATAATTTCTGATTAAAGGATATTTTGGGAAATAGTTTTAGGAATTTAATATTTATATTGAAATTTAGAGAGATGAAAGATGTGTACTATAAATAAAATTAGTTGGGTTATTTATACTTGTTTAGTGACTTGTGGGCCTTTTGCGTCGGATCATGGGTTTGCGTCAAGTTTAAAAACTCATAAGCCCAAGACAAGAAATGACTAGAAAGCTGATGAGTCACAATCCACTTGGTTGTACTGTTCGGTGGGGCATGGTATTGGATATGTTCGAACTTCCCTTGGGATTTATGTAGTCCACCAGGTTGAACGAATGGGCATCAGAGAAATGGGGACTGGGTTTCCACAACTGTTTTACATCTGAAAACATGGTGAGGTCTCACCTATGGAATACTAGGGGAGTAGAGACCTTACTTGGGAGCAACTGACCACTCTTCCTCCATCAGATGTTATTCTAAAAAGGATTGAGGCTAAGGATGGAAAACTTTACTTGCCTTCCTGGAATAAAGCCCTTAGTCACTTGGGGAAGATCAAGAACAAGAAGAAGAAAGCTAAAGTCGAATCATCTCATCAAGTCTCCGAAGAGGTTGGTTCGAAGAATCAAGAAGGAATAAACACCTCTTTGTTAGAGGAAGTTGAAGCCACAGTAAAGAAAACTAGTGGATTGGATCATACACCCCAGTTTACAAAGAAAGATCACAAGAAGCGTAAGAAGGGTAATGACCAAAGAGCTCTAAAGAAGAAAAGTAGCTAAGGGTCAGAGATAGTACTTTTTCCTACTGAACTTCCTCCTCCTATTCCTATTGATCTTCCTTCACAATTAAATATTCCACCTAACCCTCCTTCTCTAACATTCCTACCAGTTGAACAACCATCTGCTGAAGGAGATATAAATCTGGATGAATTTCAAAACATGTACTTTAGTGATTTGGATAAAGATGCTTTCGAACGGACTTTTCCGCATGTCACTGTAGCCAATGTTGTAACGTATAATGGTGAATCATACGAGGTATCAAGTGAACAGGATACTCTGAGTCATTCTCTCTTGGGTTATATCCATCTGATAGTTGATCTAAAGAGGAAAGTCAGGGAACAAGCAAAGAAGATAACTTCCATAACCACAGAAAACAAGAGCTTGAAGAACAATTTCTCCACTGCTCAGCAAAGGTTAGAATCCTTAAACAAGGAGAAAGATGACTTGGCTACCAAACTACACTAATCCAAGAGTGCTCAAGAAGAGCTCCAGACTAAATATTCCAGACTGGAAACTTCTACCTCTACTGAGATCAAATCCTTGAAGGACCAACAAGCTACCAATTCCAACACTATTAATACTTTATCCGAAGAAAAAACTACTTTAGGGAAACTTCTCAAGGAGAAAGTAAGATGAGAATGCTTCTTTAGTAAGTAAACAAGCCCATGAGATAGTTGCAGGAATAGAGAAGTATGATGCCGGAGTGGTGGATTCTTTGGAGATAAGAGATGAGGGGGTCAAATCAGACATGGTTTTGCTATTCCATGAAACCTTTCCTAAGAGAACCCTTGGTTCTTTGGAAATATGTACCATACGCGGAAATTTATTTTCATACTATGGTGGATGGTGATAAACATGGTTATTCGAGTGGAGAAGATTCTGATGAAGAAACTGGTGAAAATTCAAGCGCTGAACTCAAGAGTCCCAAGAGAGGTGAATGAGATGAAGAAACCAAAGGGAAAAAACCCTAAGTTTATAATGTTATTTTGTGTTTTAGAACTAAAGTCCTTGGACGACCAAGGAATTTTGTAATGTTTTCGAATTCTTATTTTATGAACCAAAGTCCTTGGAAGGCCAAGGTATTTTATGAATTATGGGTCATACTTATTTCGATTAAGTTAAATATCACACCTTTCTTTTGTACGAACTTCATTGTCTTCTCATAGCTAACGTTTTAAGTTGTTTATTAATATTTCCAACCAAGGAATTTTGTAATGTTTACCCTTGTATCTTTTTGTTGGGTATTCGAAGAAGTATGTTGCGACTTTTTGCTGGTCCCAACAATATCCCGGGGGGAGGAGAAGATGGTGTAGGATTCTGTGTGGGTTCCTATGTAGGATTCTGTGGATTATTTTCGTCTTCAAAGTCTCTCATAGCTACAAATGATTTTATTCTATGAGGATAATTTTGGAAAGAGTGAGTATCTGATTCAATTCATGGTGTTTCCTTGTGAGAAATTCGAAGAGGCTTAGTGTTAACTATAGAAGATGTTTATGATGCTCTTTGAGAAAATCTACTTTGTATCTCTTTGCGATTAGTTCAAGGAGGAATTGATGTGTTGCCAGAAAGTGTTGGTGAAATATTTTGAAGCAATGTTTGTTGAGGACATTTTGGTGAGCAGGTATCAAAAACTAGTTTGGATGAATTTTTCACTAGCACTAATCAATTATCTATTACACTTGCAGCACGATATTCAGCAGCTCTTTCACTAATACACAAATAGTCGTAGACCCAAAATGGGCTTTTTTAGTGGATGGTGATTTTTTCATAAACTAAAGTGAAAAAGAATCCTCAAATTAGTCTATAGAATGATGAAGGTGAATCGAGAAAATTGAGTTTTCCTGTGAAGATGGCGGTTGAATAAGGTTTTCACGTTACTTTCTCTTTCTCTCACTAGAAGTTGTATGTGAAGCAGAAATAACTAAGAGGGATACTTATAGAATTATAATTAGGGATGGCAACGGGGCGGATCGGGGGCGGGTACCTATATATCCACAACCCGCCCCGCAGTAAATAACTGATACCCGAACCCGCCCCGAAATCCGACGGGTATTTTTTTTTTCATACCAAATCCGAATCCGTGGGTTCGGGTTACCCACACGGGTACCCGCGAACTACCCGCGGAAGAAACCCGTTGTAGATACCCGAACCGAACCCGAACCGAACATAAACAAAATATGTAAAAAATAAAATATAGATAACATGAACGATTTTTAGAGAGAAAAAATAAAAAGAACCGATTAGTCTCAAAAACATAGAAAAAAAAAGAAAAAAAATCATCGAAATAAAGAAAGAAACCTGAATATTAGGAAGGAAGCGAGTGACAACTGAAAACCAAAGAACGGAGCAACAAAAAACCAAAGAACGGAGCAACAAATTGTGGCGGTCGGTACAATAGTGATGGTTCTATGTGAGGAGATAAAAACGAGAGAAGTGATAGTGAAAATGAGACAGATTAGATATTGAAAGGTTTTTTTTCTTTTAGGGTTTGGAATATTATTGGGCTAGATTACATAGAGATTAGAGACGGTAATAAATAATATTTATAACGGGCTATAATTAATAATAATATTATTAAAGTTGAATATTTAGTCTTTATAACGGGCTAAAAATAAAATCAGTAAATAATATTTATATATACAGAGATGGAAGGTATTTTTACGGGGCGGGTTCGGGGCAGTTACCCGTGGTTTAATATTCAAAACCGAAACCGAACCCGAACCCGAACGGATAGTAAAAATAAAAACCATAACCCGCCCCGTTTATTTTTTTCTTTTTCGGGTAACCCACCCCGTCGGTTCGGTTCGGTTCGGGTACCCACGGTTTCGGTTTAAATTGCCATCCCTAATTATAATGAGGGAGAAAGTGGGCAGAGAAGATGAAGAGTCGATGCCAGCTATTGGGTGGAAGGAGAACCGCCAAACGGTTGCCAGCTTAAGTATAATATTAAAAAAAACACTTGATTCGATAAAACTTTGAGTATAATATTAAGAAGTCTAAAATCGATTCAAATTTAAATATAATATTATTTGAAGAGGATAAGTGCATAAATAAACTATTTTGATGCAATGATGAGTGCTTTGCATTTGAGGCAACATAAAGTATGGTGATTTGTAGTTTAATATTACGTGGCTTCGAATATTGCTAGTTCTTATTCATCATTCTTCATAAGAACTAGGAGGCTACTGATAATGATACAAATTATCAGGGACTTAAAATAATAACATTAAGGTTGTAATAAATAAATTGCAAAGATATAAGATGAGATTAATATTATTTGTAAATATAAAGGACTTAACTACTTTTTGTAATCGAAACAGTTAAATTATTCTCATATAACCTATAAATAGGACTGGAGATAATGAATAAAGAGATCCCGAATTTATTTTTCTCAGTTGAGTTCTACTTTTTGTTTCTCTCACTACAATACTTTCATTTACATTCTCTCTCTAGAAATACAATTCAAATTTTTATACTATAAATCCATAACACTTAACATATATAATTTTTTCCGTGTTATTCTGTACCTTTCTCGAACTTCTACCCGAAGGAGAGTCCGATGATCATTCGACCGTTTCTTAGAGCTTCGTATCCTAGAGTTCATCTTGTGATGGTGACCTCTTTCCGGGGAAGAAGATTCACCCGAGTCGTAAATAGAATCATGACTAGACTCTGAAGAATCATAGAGACGTCTAGTCTATATCTTCTTTTTAGTAACATAATGACATTAATGTGTTTCCTCATCACGCTTTTCGTTTAACCGTTAGCCATATTTAGTTTTATTTGCTAAAGAGGAATGCTCTGGAACCTCAAACCGGATCTTTTTAGTAACCATCATTGTATCTTTCTCATCGTTCAGCTTCGCTATGTCTTCTAACAGTTTCTTCAGTTGCGCAACTAGAGCTGCTTGTTTGAGCTAATTATTTGAGTTGCTCTTCAGCAAATTGATCGTTTTAGTGATGTTCTTCGAACTATTGTTCTTCAAGATGTTGCTCCTCGGATACAGCTCTTTTCATCAAGCTCTTAACCCTAGTTGAAGGCTCCTCTTGTATATCAGTGTTCATCTCTCTTGAAAATTCTAACATACTTTGATTTTTGTTTAAATTAGTTTTGGAAGTAGATTCCGGGTACCACAATTCTCCAACTATGGTCACCAATGATAGTTCCAGAAATATCCGGGGGAATAACAAGCTAAATATTTTTACGGGAGCATAATTCTAGAGAGAGAAACACAAGAATACGAGAGAGAAGCTACCAAAAGTGAAAATAAAGCAATAATTGTTCACCATTTCCCAAAAAAGAAATATTCCTTTATATGGTAATGATGGTGGGCCCTAAGGGCTCATGGATATTTCACCCATTATTTCACTAATCTTAACCATATTTACTATTTATTACACGATATACCCTCAATCTTACACATTTGTTGGGGTTATTTTACAAGACTTATACAAATCCAAATTAACCCAATATTTTATCGATCTGCCCCGCGTTTAAGATAAATCTTACCCTTATCACTGGTATGCTTGTTAGGAGCATTATACATCATATCATGTGTAGTGTGTTCATATCATGTGTAGTGTATTCGATTTAGTAGATGTATATCATGCGTAGTGTGTTTGATTTAGTAGTAATTAATCAGTAGTATTTATCGAGCCCAACTGTAGTTATCAACTTGTAGAAATAATCAGTAATAATGTTACATATATTTATGATATTTTAGGTAAACTTGTAGAAATAGAGAGTGAAATACGATAAATTAGAGAAATCAACTTTGTTATATCATATGTTTCTTCTTCGGTAGTTCATTACAGCTTATATTATACAAGATATTATTGTTTTCTTAAAAAATGAAATTAGCTTGTACATTTTCATGTTTGATATTTTTCTTTTGATATTTTTCTTTGGATGGCCGTGGACAAATTTACTTTTTATATATTCTATTATGTTTTTATTTTTTTATCCCGAGTTTCAACTTTGAAAAATCTTCATATCCACAAACCAATCCATATATTACTTCTACATCTCCTTCTAATTAGAATTATACATTCTTTAAGTCTGAATATTTTGTTGTAAAATTTTATTATTTCTACAATAAATGTCGTGTTCCATAGAAATTTGGTTTGTCTTGCTTCAAGTTATTTTTTAAAAATTAGTTACAATGCTTGGATATATTTTGTTCCGAAATTTATGTTTCATGTTGTTGGAGCTATAAAATCTAAACTTGATATGAATTCATTTTTTCCAAATATAATTTTTCTTTTTCTTTTTTGGATTTTGGTTCAGTTCTTTAGTTGACATATTTGTATTAAAAATATTAAATGTTTAACCTTGGAACTATGTTTTTAAGATACATGTACTTGATAGATAAATGATTAAGGTAACCGTTAAAAAATATGTGATAGTTGAATGTGTGTTGAACTTATAGATAAATACACAATATTCAACTACTAAGTTAAGGATGAGTTAAGGTTTTATGGTGGAAATTAAACGTCAACTAATACATGTATATATTCTCTTAGTCAATAAAATCAGCTAAATATTTAAATAGTATATGAATACACAATAATAAATTATTTACTTTACGGCAACTAAATATTCATAGTTAGTTATACGTGAAAGTTGTGTTTCTGTTGAACTTACAACTCAATGTATAACATTAGTTGATAAGCTAGTGAGAGATTAATGTCGTACAACAAAAGTTAGTGAAATCTGAATGTATATTACCCATTTGTTTACGCAAAAAACAGTAAAATGTTTAAATAGAATGAATAAAAAATATTTAGTTGTTTAGCTTATGACAACAAAATGTTTATATATTCATTTATACTTATAATTAAAAGCTTATGAATTTATTACGATTTAATATATAAACTTATATATAGATAGCTAAAAAAATTTAGTCCATTTTATGTTAAAATTTGAACTTTTATATGTAAATATATTAAAAATTAAATCTCGTTAATATTTCTACTTTTCTAACTTAATGAAGGTTTATAAACTTTTGTTTAATAATTATAGAATTACAATTTTGAAATCACCATTGTTCGCATTTTCAATCTTTGATCCAATTTTACATAAAATGCTTTTATAATTAATATAAGGGTGAAGTTATTTTCATCCGAATGATATCTAAGTTCATCCATTTATAAATTTACTCCAAAGTGGTATATACTCATCTATTTCTAGATAAAAATACCGTTATTGGACTATATAAGGGTATATTTGTTTTTCTAAAACATATCATTTACTTTTATTTCTCTCTTCTCAATTTCACTTTCACTTTCTCTTATTATCTCTTTACACTTTAACTTCGGCGATAACGCTCCGACCACCACCACACTTCGGCAACCTCATCCTCCTTCAATGGTAAAAAAGTTTGATATATACGTTTCTCCAAAGAAATTTTTTTCTTGATTTTTTGTTCAGTTTTTACTTTGGTAGTTAAATATGCATAAATAGTTGTTAGTATATAGTATACAGATGAATTTAAGGGTTATAGTTTATGCAAATTAGGGGTTTGTTACTAATTTATGGGGGGGGGGGGGGAGGGGTTGGCGATGCTCTTCTTCGTCGTTATTGCGAAGAAGACATCGTAGTGATGGTGCACAACCCCCGCAGCATCGGTGCATTGATGGTACAGGGTCTATGCACCACCGGCGCACTATCTTCCTTCATATTCAATATTTTTTCATATCTTAAATTGTTTAAATATGTTTGATGTAAAATTTAATTACTAATACTTGGTTCATGTTTATATAATTCATTGTTTATCTGACTTTTATTATTTATTGATTGAGGTTGTCTGATACACGAAAATACTATCCACTCCTCGAGAATGTCGGACGAGAGCTATCTAGCAAGAGTATTGTCATTCATAAGACCATTGAGGTGGACTAGCAAGAAGATGTTGTCATCACCTCTCGTGTGGAGTCCAGATGCTAAACCGGTTCAGACTCTTCGTACGATCAACAACATTTGCACGAAAAATTTAAACGGTTTGAGGATCCTCAAGAATGAATGTTGTAGACTATTTCTCACTGAATCATTGTTATTATTATAGGACTTATGTTTGTTTGTTGTCTTTGTTTCTACTACAGACTATATTTTTCATTTTTAGACAATGTTATTTTATATTATAATATAAATCATTTTATTTGAAACTATATTTTTCATTTTCAGACTTTGAAGGTTTGTTTCTATCAATTTGCAAATCATTTCATTTATAACATTAAAAATTAGTAAAACAATTAGATTGTGAATTCATTCAAAAAAACAAACTATTTAATGTTTATTTTATCAGCTCACAAATCATTTCGTAACACAAAATTGTTTGTAAAAAATTTAGGTTGTAAACTTGCACAACCATTGATTTGGAGTTACCATGGTATCTTTAAGCTTGAAAAGACATGCACATTTTTTATCTGGTCGACTTTCTCTTAATCTTTTATGGGCATTGTCCAATTATACCATCTGAATCTCTCGCATTCGAAGTATATTCAATGACTCTTTTTACTATTCAGAGCATCACGATGTTTTATATTGATAACAAATCCGTTTTGTCTCTTAATCTTCTTAACTCACTTAACCAATAAGTCTCGCATCATATATTCTGTTATGAAAAAAACATGACTGTAATTCGTAGTAAAATTCTTTGCATATCCATTTGTATCGTTTTCATCGTGCGATTTCAAAGTACATAATAAAAAATAAGTAAACAAAACATAGACCCAAAATATAGATCAAGAACCACAGGTCCAAACTGGTAACACTCACCCATTAATAGTATAAATCTTATGTCTAGCACGTAAGCACCCTTGAACCCGCTGATCGCTTGGTTAGTTACAATCTAAGACCAAATATTATCCCAAATAAATACATCTCGTTGCTCTCACCTCTAAAATCAGAAAAAGAGTCTCAAATTATGGTTTACTTTGTTTTCTGACGATTTTAGTTCCTTTAACGGTATTTTTCTCACATCCTCCGGAAGATATATATCTTCTTCCTTCTCGTTAATTTGTGCTAGAAAAAAATTGTGAAATTTTTTTTTTAAACAAACATATATTTTAAAAATTATATTTTCATTTCTAATGTTTTGGATAATATGGATTTTTTAGTTTAAAAATACGTAAAGTATTTTTCATTAATTAAGTTGGCGTAGTGGGAATATTTTGGATAAAAAGAAATTAAACTGTTGTTGTTTTTAAAATTAAATTAAATCAGATTAATAAATAAATACCCTAAATTTTGGAATTCAGTTACTTAAATAAATTGAAATATCTTTGAAATCCAATGGTGTTGTTAGTAATGGTTTTTAGGGCGAGGGTGAATTAATTAATACGCAATTGAATCTTCTGAAGAACACAATAATAAGTATTCCAAGATCACTTCAACGGCGGAATTCCTCCTGAAATTCTTGTAGCTTCACAAACTAAAACCAGAGAGCTGTGAATGTCAAGGGAACACTAAAGAAAACAGGTAACTAAATTTACTTTTTATGCAAAGTAAAGTAAAGTAAATCTTAAACTCGAACAGTTCTAATCTTGAATTCCACTTGTGATAACATTTAGTTTTTCTTAGCCGCTCTTCATATTGTTTTACTTTTGCTACCCGTTGATCCGTAGGAACTCAACATCGAAAGTCATGATTAGGGTTTTAGTAGTCTTTTAGTTGATCTAGTGTTAATTTTGGGGATACCTTTGACTTTTTTCTTTTTTATATGTTTTTCTGGGAAACCTAACATAAAGACAATGTTAAAACTATTGTCATGTTTGATGTGCTGTTTTTTTAATACCAGTTTTTGTTAAGAGTATGAGTGTCTACAGCAGTATAGTCATTACTCATTAGTCTTGTTTCATTGAGATTCAATTGTAGTATCATGTTATGTTGGTTTATGTATATCTAATTGATGAGTCTGATTGGAGCTACTAGAAAAGAAAAATTGCAGGTATTTGTATAGAAGTTAAAGACGGAGTTTATGGGTCGTAAATTAGGACATGGTGCAGGACAAAGCTCTTTGGGTTACCTTTTTGGAGGGAGCCAGACTCCAATTTCAACCCCAAATACTAACCAAGCCCCTCTAGACAAAAGAGAAGCATCTCCAGACAAAAGAGAAGCCGCCACAGAAAACAAGTCTCAAAAGTGTAGTACTCTTGAGGAAGCTGTAGATGTCAAAGAGCGAATTCCAGCAGGACTTTCAGGAAACTTGACAAACAATTACCCTCGAGCTCTAGGCCAGAATCGTGGCAACTTCATAACGGTACAATTTTTTATTATTTACTGGATTGCCTTTTCTTTATACGAAGATTTGAAGTTCTTTTCTTTGTAGATAAATGTGTTTAACATCTATCTATATTTTGCTTGTTGGATATTCTTTAACATATTGATGTTTGCACTACGTCATCTTATATCCTTTTAAGGCCTTTTATTGATGTTTGCACTACTCTGTCTATTAACCATTCTAGTTAGCATTTTGTGTGAAAATAAGTTTAGATATGAAGAACAATAAACAGTTGTTTGTAAATGAATGTTGTCGAATACACCACGGGTCACTCAAAAGCAGACAACTCTTTACTTTCAAAGTTGACGGTGTACATTTTCTCTATGTACCATGATAACTTTTTAATTCTGCTTCGTTTGTTCTAGTTGTTTAGTAGAGTCTTGTCATTTTAGTTTACATCCGACCCGTTTAAGGAATGTTGTATGCGATAGTTTACATTTACAACCCTGTTGTTCGATTCATTTCTATTAATAATGTTGTGTTTTTATGGTAGGATCGACCGTCAACAAAGGTTCATGCTGCCCCCGGTGGTCGATCGTCGCTTGGCTACCTATTTGGTGGAGAATAACGCACTATAATCTTACTCACGTTGTATCAGTTTGTAAGCATTAATCATTGGCCTGGTCAAACTTGTATTCAAGCAGGACATCATTTTTTAGCTAACTTTGTGTGTGGGAGCTCTGCAAACGAATCTAAGCTTGCCTATCCTTAATACTATTGTTTTTAAACTTATATATTTTTCCTTCGCTCTAATATCTGACAATAATTTGTTTTGGCGAGAGTAGATAAACGAAACTAAACTTGCCTGTCCTTAGTTTACACTAATTTTCAAGGAGAAATTTGTTTAGGCCAACATAGAGAAATACAAAATCCGGATTTGTGTTTGTTCTGTGGCAGTAATGTTGCTGAAAGTTTAACAGCGGTTAAATTCATAACCATTTGATGACGATGTAATCTTCCAAATAAAAGTAATTTCAGATAATTTGATCAGCTATCATATCCTCCAAATCAAATAATACAATCCAAATAAAACACACGAGTAAAATATTAATATTAACTAGTTAATTTTATTCATCTCATCACCTGCCTGCCCTTTTTCTTAAAGATAAATTGTGTGTTTATTGATGAATTCTGAAGTACAATCGGTCAGAGAAGGGCTCTAACTCTCATTCCAATTTCACTTGGAGTGATAGCCTATGAATTCAAGTTCTCAAAAGGGTTCTACGTCTAGTAGCACAAGAACATGTGCTAAGGACCTTAATGCGTACGGAAACAAATAAAGTACAAATATTTTAACAATTCAGTCTATAGTGCGGGTATAATCTGAAGAGAGTCTTTAAACTGGCTATGGTGATCCGCACCACAATGGTGCTTTGTGTAATAGCCTCATCTTCAAAGGCTAGCTTGTTCCTAGCGTGCCATATATCGAAACCACAGCTTGGAAAGCTAGTGTGATGGCTTGAGATTTGAATGAGGTGCCCTGGTGCTCCTTCTTGATCCATTTGAGTGCGCTATGAATGATGATCATTGCAAGTAAGATCTCCAGCCAGATGCGGATGCGTGTCCAAATCCCTTTGGTGAAATTGCAGGCAAAGAATAGGTGAATTGTGGTCTCCTCTATATGCCTACAAAAGGAACATTTAGTATTCTCAAGCTCCAGGAATTATAGTGTGTCTCTGGTGGCTATTCTTTTTTTCAGTACAAGCCAGACTGTAAAGGAGTATTTTGGTGGCACAAATCTTCTCCATAGTTTGGTGTGGTGGACTCGTGCAGTGCCCTTTGTTCTCATGAAATCATATACCTTGCTTGTGACAAGTTTCTCACCGATAACACAGCCCTCTAGCCCACGGATAGCAAAATGTTGCCCATCAAAGAGTTATAGCCATGTATCCCTGATGTCAAGGACTTTGCGGAAGAGAAAATTGTCATGGTTTCGTCGTTGACCCATTTAACCCATAAGGATTCAGCATTTGAGTTAAAGAGCCAACTAGAGCGAGTGAGTATCACTTTATTCCAGATCTTTGTATCCATGAGCCCAAGGCCCCCTCAGCCTTTGGCTTGCACATCTTGTCCCAACCGATCCGAGTAGGCCTTCCTCCCCAAAATAACTTTAAGCAAAGAGATTTGATTGTGTCGAGGACTGCTGAGTGCAAAGGGAATGCTTTGAACTAGAAACCTTCCACTCTTTGAATCACTGATGAGATTAGCTCCAGTTTCTCAGCGTATCATAGGTGTATGTAGCTTGATATTGCTTTAGTTAGTGGAGTAAAGTATCTTATCGGATTTTATCGGGTATGTGCCAACTTGAAATCTCACATTTTCTATAATTCTATCATAGGCCAAGCCATTAACCCCAGAAAGATATATAGTATACTATGAGGGGTTTAGAGGGAGTCCAGAGACTTCTTCAAAGTGTATCAAGCAGCCCATAAAGATAAACTCCGATAGTTCATCATTTTTAGCTAATAGCATAAGGTCATCCGCAAATGCAAGGTGTGTAGTGTTTGTGCGGGCACAATTAGGTTAGAAGTGATAGCTTGGACTCTTTGATCTCATTTTGAGAAGACATGAGAGGTATTGTAAGCATAAGATGAAGAGAGTGGGAGACATTGGATCACATTGTCGCAAGCCACGCTGCTCATTACAGTGTCATGTAGTTCACCATTAATTGAGACCGAGAAGGAGGCAATGGTGATACAATCTAAAATTCAGCCCACAGATTTACTTGGGAAGCCAATGCCATGAAGATTATTCTCAATGAAGCTCCAGGACACAGTAGCAAAGGCATTTCTAATGTCAACCATAAGCATGCACCTGAAGAGATTCTAGCATGGTTTGACCCCCAAACCAGCTCTTGAGCAAAGAAGACATTGTCCACAAGATTTCTGCCATGAACAAAGGCTCTTTGGCCTTCATCAATGATGGTGGGAAGGATTGGGGCTATACGGTTTGCCAAACTTTAGCTTATTATTTGCTGCCCTTTTCTTAGAGGTACATTGTATGTATATCAATGAATTTTGACGTACAATTGGTCAGAGAGGGGCTCAAGTCTCTCATTACAGTTTCACTTGGAGTGATAGCCCGTGAATTCAAGTCCCCAATAGTTAGTGAGTGTCTAGTAGCACAAGAAGATGTGTTAAGGACCCTAATGCTTACACACAAAAAAACAAGTAAAGTATAAGTATTTTAACAATTCAGTCTATGGTGCGGGTATAACTTGCCACCATGTTGTAATTATATGTGTGTAAATTGTGGAACTCGGGATCATATAAACAGTAAAAATACGGGTTTTGGTATGTTCATGTCACGGAGAATGAAAGAACGATTTTTGTTAATAGAACTATAAAACACAACTGAATTTTCGATCTATCACGGTGTGATGAAGGTAAAATTACGGTAGCATGAAAATTGTAAAAAATAGTATTCGTTCAAAATTCAAAATAATTTTTATTATACATTATTTATAATATAGTGGAATCTAAATATTCAAGTAAATTTTTAATTGTTTACTATTTTTGTAATAAAAAAATACAAAATTGTTACTTTTGATTAAAAAAAAGGTACATTTGGAGTATATATTTTGTATATTATAACTCATAAGTAGTGTAAGATTATTATATTAATAATCGTGGCTTAATTATAAGTATTAGCATGGTTATGGTTTGATTATTGCGAGTATTACAGTTTGATCATAATATAAATTGATTTGATTGCAAATAGTAGCAATACTATTATAGTTGGATTGTTATACGAGTTTTCACATATTTAAAATTTGTGATAAATGGTGGTCGGTAGTATAATTCTATTATAGCATAAGGGTTAGGCTAAATCTCAGCCCATTTTTGTTGTATCTTAACACGTGAATTTTTTTTAGAAAGTTGAATACTCCAAATGCTTCCACTAACGTACTTAATTACATTTATGACATTCAACTAAAAAAATAATAACATAAAACACACAAAAACCCTATTAAACCTTAACCTAAAGACACTGCAAGATAACTCTAAAACCACCTCAAATCACTTTAGAAAAATTAAATCTACATTATCTTCAAAACATGGATTTAAGTGAGAAAAACAATGATTTTAGTTGTGACCTTAGTGATTTTCTTTCAAAGGATGATGAACCACCGGTGGAGAATCACGATACAACTATAAATGTACATTTTGTTATAAAATTATGTCATTTCTATTTGCGGACGATTTGTATGAAAAATATATCATTTTGTCGCATCTAGGGTGTGATGCGATAATATAACATAATTTATGCACGCAACGTGTCTTTGAAGTTGAATTTTTGCACAACGTGTATCATATATGTTTTGTATATATTTTATACTTCGGTTTGATATATTGTTGTATATTATAGAAACTGGAGCAACAAGTGTTTATGATAACCAATGTTTATGATAACCAGTGTGTATGATAACCAACTACACATATATTTTTACCATGTACAAGTATTACACTAAACCAAATTTTAACGCATGGGTTTCTCTAAAGTAAAATATATAAGATTTATCATCATTGTTATCCTTTACGACTACGGTAAATGTTGGAAAACTCCTTGCATATATTATATATGTGATAAAACCAAATGTTGTAAAGAAAAGACAATATACATCCAAAAAATACAATTGTCCCTTCTTGTTAAGGGAAAATCCAGTTTAAGGACAACTTCTCTACTTGCGATTGTATGTGTTAAACGGGGAACAGAACCATAAACCACTTTTGTATTTGAATGGTCATTCTCAAACCGGCAGTCTCAAAGCAAACGAAGAGTTGATAGTTTCAATTAACGTAAATCAGTTCTCATCTTAGAGAGATATATATGTGGGTTTGAATGAAGGAACACAATTACTACGCGTGTCATTGATCAACCGAATCATAGATGAGATCATCAAATTATTTTCACGCATCTTACAAGATTTATTGTGAGCATTCTCACGAGTTCTTATCATGGATAGTATATACAAGACGACGAGATACAGAATATTGATTCTCAAAATTGTTGGTGTAATATCAACAAACCAAACATTTTGTATCGCATTCATCTTTATGAGCTCGGAGAAACAAGTAACTACACGTGGGCTTTGAATATTTTGAAGGATCGTGATGGTGAATAACATTTATGAGCTTTTGAATATTATTTGTCATTGATCGGGAGTTAGTATTAATGCGAGTTATTGTATACGTATTTTTGGATGTTACCGACCCGTTATGAAAATGACATATGAACAAAACAATTATTTCAAACACTAAAAGGGTGATGGCCAAAAAACACGATGCAGAGAGTTTATGGAATTTTATGAAGTTATTTCCTAATCATATACAAATGAAGATTATAGTATAAACTTTGGCAACATTAACGAAGTGTTTTCCTTTTTTTCAGGAGACTATAGATTATGTTATGAATCATTGGATAACATAATACAGAGAATAATGTCTTCATCACTTCACGAGCGAGTATCAGTATTTAGGCAAAAAAATAACCATTCGGTAAGTGAATTTTTATTTTCAACCAAATTTTTAAAAAATATATATGTTAGGGAAAAGTTCATAAATTTCTTAAAGCTCAACATGCGAACATTTTTTGAATCGTTCGAGATAGTAATTTTTGGCTAAAATCTGTACATAGAATTCTTATATATAAATACTTAAAACGTAATTTATCTTCTACGGCCTTAGATGTTATCAACGATAATTATTCGGATGCTAGAAAAATATGCGTCGATTGAGTAGCTTGTGATTGTATTATTAGAAAAACATACGGGATATCGTGTGCTTATGAACTAGTTATGGTCGTTAGAGAATGTAGAACTATTAATCTCAAAGAATGTGATTTACATTAAAGAATTTTAAAGATCGTTCATAAAGATAAAATGAGAACGGATGATGACTTAATATAAAAAAATCAAGATAATATATAGTTTTATCTATGGTTACAAGACAAATATTCAAGATCATATTATAAATAAAGTGATGCAAATAATCAAACCCAAAAAAAATTCACGTTGTAGATCCTAAAGAACTGGTTAGTATTAAAGATATGAAAAAAGTTGGTCCGGATAAATTGACTAAACGAGAAAAATATTTATTCGAACATATCATTAAGTAAATATGGAGTACTAACAGGCCCTGTACAATAGGTAGCATGTCTACCTCGAAATAAAATTCATTCCTAATAGCTAAAGCTAAAGCTCCCCCGAAAAAGAAAGTTACTTAACCAAGGAAATCTAGTAAGACCAACGATCAAATTCTTTACGAGGAATGCTACCCAAAATATTTACATGGTTATATTACTAGTATGGTAGATGTTTCTCAAGAAGGTCAGTGTGGTTATATTACTAGTATGGTTGATGTATGAATTGAATGATCACCGTATTTTTTTGTGGGAGTGTTTGGTGGTGCCTATATTGTAGACGGTCTACTTCATATGTTAGATTTGGTTTAAAGTATATGTATGTGGTAATAGGTATTTGGATGACATTACCCGACATCAGCTTAATGATAATCATTTGATATCAATGCGTGGTATACCCAACACACTTATCTTATTTATCAACCTTTACGCAGTTTTCCACCTTTATGGTGGCCGCTCGAGCTCAGTATCAGGATCTAAAGAAGATGTTGAATGAAATTAATAGGGAGGTATGCTAAAATTACAAACCAAAATAATGTTACGAATAAATTAGTAACAACCTAAATTTTATATGAACTTTAAACCAATTATGAGAAAATTAGGCAAATTCTCGCACAAATCATGCAGAAATTTGGGCAAGATATCGCACAATTTATACCCAGAGTTTCCTAATTTTAAGATGGGAAGTCATGGTTGTCATGTAAATTCTTGCACACATCACATGAGAACTTGCATAAATCTTAGAATTGGGCAATTCTATGCGCGGTGTGTAAATGAATTTTCTCAAGATCCATAGCTTTCGAATGCAACTAACTAGAAATGATATAAACAACTAAATATATATCTAAAAATGGGTTTTATAGTATGAAAATTCTAACCCACACATTTAAACATATATAGATCAACATTTTAAAAAATCATAGATGAAGTAATAAGTACATTGACCGTATGATGAAGTCGGATTTTGAAAATCTTATACTTTTAAAATGGGTAAAAATTGAGAGATTCTAAATTTTTGTAGGGAGATGTGTTTTATGGTGAGGTTCCTAACAAAAATGCTATATATATATATATATATATATTAAAGGGTTAAATTTATAAAAAAAAATCTAACAAATTGGGGTGAAGATCCACGGTGGCGATAACCAGCAAAAATGGGTTAACTTTTAGCCTAATCCATAATATAACTGTATAAGTAAGTGTTGATGAGATTGAAAGATTAAAAAAAATTGATTTAGTTTTTTCACAATTTATACTTTTCTGAGCCATAAGTTGTACTAATATTCTTAACTTGAACTACGAATTCACCAACAAATTTCTATTACAAATAATCTTCATCCTGAATTTCGTCTTCCAATTTAATTCATTTTTCATCCTCACCGAATTCATTTGTAAGATATTCTTTAATATCACTTAGTTCATCGAACATGTTCATTTGATGCTCTTTCATTTCATATTTATTGTCTTGCATCCTATGATCTGTCGCAATCTAGTTCTTCATTGCAACACATACTTCAATTTTTTTGTTAATCAGTCTTGATCGTCTAGTTGTGTATTTCAGCTTTAACATGCTAAATGCATATTCATTTACCACTATAGACATAGTTATAAGAAAAACGACATTGGCTAACCTAGAAAAAATAGGTAAAATGCTTTATTGGACTTCCAACACATGAATACATCCATCGGGTTATCATCATTATACACACTCAAATCGAAAAAAGTTTACAAATATATTATCAGTTCATTAACATATTCACTAGATGTTGACGTATCCATTCTATTTTTCATAACGTTTCTCAAGTAGTTATGACGAGACATAATTTTTCTTCACATGTTACTACTACCACATAAACTCGGGGATGAACTATAGTTACTGTTCTCGTGTTTTATTGCATACGAACTATACAACTCTACTTGTAATCTTCTTGTACGTACTTATTTGTTTAGAAATTGGATTTTATCCAAAAAAAAATGATATCCGTGTTCTTCGATGTCCCGATATAATAACTAGTAGAACCGCCAGGCTCGATAAAATCCGTGTATGTCATCTTTATTCTATTCTTTGCAACAAATTCAAATATGTGACGTAAACATCTAATATGATTTTTTTTTATTAAATTACAGATTTAATTCTATCAATATTTGCGTGTTAGCGGATTCATTATCAAAAGAAATTGACATATAATTTTATTCTTAGCATTAAAATCATGCATCGTAAAAAAAACCTTTTTGAATTTGGTGAGTATTGTGATTGATAATAGAACAAAAATATATAATTCTTCTTTGATGTACTCATTAAGGATCAATCCAATATACACATAATATCAAAGTCAAAAAATGTTGTTATATCACTAGTCAAAAAAAGTTCTTATGGAAAACTAAAAACCAAACCAATAATAAGGTGTGCTTTGTCTATAAAGTATCGCATAACGATTGTTTTCATAAAGTTAGGTGGGATGTCATCGACTTTTGGGTTGACCGATCCACTAATCCATTCCTTATATCATTCGTCGATAAAAGAAAAAAAAATGTAATAGAAACGACAAATTTCATTGTTTCTTCCCTATATTGAATCTTGTTGAAAAAAATACATTGTCGGTATTTGGATCTATGATCGTTTGGACCCTATTCCCAAGTTCAACTCTAGAATTTTCTAAAATTTGGTGTTGTTTTGCTAAGTGTCGTTCCATATTGTCGGTGTCGCTATTACTTGCTCCAGACTTATAGTACATAATTTTAACATAATGTTTACACACTAGCCAAAACAAATTCTTTATATTTACGTTCTCGTGGAGACCTGAGGTAATTACAAATAAAACTGTCATTCTAATAGGCTCGATAAAATTCGTGAATATCATCTTTATTTTATTCTTTACAACCAATTAAAGTATGCGACGAAAACATCAAGTATTGAAAGGTTTGTTAATTTCCAGTTTGTATTCAATTGTAAGTCTATTAATAGTTACGGTGTTAGCAGTTGCATTATCAAAAGAAAATGATATTATTTTATTTTTAGCATTAAAATTAATGATACATTATTAAATACTTTCAAAAAAATATTAAACATAATAATTGATAATAGAATGAAAATATATAATTACAAACTACTAAATTTCATTGTTTTAAATTTATAACATATTATATAGCTATTGTTATCGTAGGAGGTTGTCGACTTTCGAGTTAGTTGTTCCACCGGTCTATTGCTTACTTCTTCATCTATTAAAAAAATACATTATAGAAGATAAATTTCATTGTTTTTTCTATATATTGAATCTCGTTGAAAAAAATACATGGTAAAAATACATTAAGACCATTTTCCCCCTCCAGCTACGGCATATTAATATGAAAAAAAATGACTCAGAAAATTAGACAATTTTATATTTTATTGTATAAATATCCATCCTCGTGAAGTGGCTTTTATTTATGTTTAATTATTTATCTGCATAGTAAACATAGCTATATATTTTCGTTAGAATTGAAATTATATCAAAACTTAATTTCATTTAGAATCTCGTTAACTTTTTCATATTTTAAATGTTTTATTTATACAAAAAAATTCACGTTCGACATAATTTACTCATAAACCTTAGTTTTTTATCTGGACTCATTAAGACCAATAAACATACTTCATATAAACTGGCGTCCGGTTATTTTTAGACACCTAAGCTCAAATGTTTGATCTCAAGCTTTGGGATCAACTTAAACTCAAGTTATCAAACATAATGCAAAGTGCCAGCCAAGAACTCATTGTATATACCTTGTAACGTCTCTATGCTTCTATAGTAACAAAACAATCAACCATCAAACAAATTAGCTTCCAATGAAGTAAGATACGAATCATTTTATACCGTCAGTTTGCCAAAATAAACAACTTTTTTTTTGCTTCAAACGGAAGAACTACCATAACAGTCACCAATTCCAAACGATCAACATCTTTTCCTCGGGAAAGAACAAAGAAATAACTAACTATGACATCATCGGTCTACATAAAATTTCTGCACAGAAATCCTGTGAATCGCAATATTCAGAATCCTAAGATAAAAGATGCTAGTTGATCGACATAATTTTCTTTTCAGAAAAAAAAAACAGAGATTACTGTTAGAGCGCAAATCACCTGTTAATATCACCTATGACCACTCTAAGATGGCCGGTGAGCAAAAATGGCTAAGGGCTTTGTATTATATGTCCTAAGAGCTAAGGTTGATCACCAGCCATACTTGAGTTTGCTGGATCATTGTGTTCTTCAACTGCTGGGGTACTCTAATCTGCCAAAATTTCATACAGCAGCATGTTATATTAAAGAAAGAAATCAAGAAGTAGATTTCTTTTAGAGTATGAGATTTCTAAGAACAATGCCAAGGAGAAAGGAGAGCCCATATCAAGATTTTCCTCATCAAACTCGTACAGAGTAGTTAAAGAAACTATATATTAATAGTTTAAATCCTCCATACCAAGTTTCAAGATATTTACAGTTTTTTATCCAAAGAACTGTTCCTGTAAATTAAAATATTTTTAGTTGTTTTTTGTTTTTCAGTTTGCTTGTCCTGACTTTCCTAAATACAACAAGGGAATTGGTCATGATCAAGTGTTGTTCAACCGTGCCAAAGGTACACGGCCACATGGGGTAACAGGTAAAACACTTGGGCAACACAACAAAAAACTAAGTTCAAGGTTTCAATGTTCGTACCTTGACTTTGAGGCACTGCTACTGAATGTTCTACGGACATAACCTCATCTGCAACTTCATTGCCAGTGTCTGGTGTTTCGTTTACCTGATAATCATTCAAGTCTAGTGGAATTGGAACTGGAGCTGGTTTTGTGTTTGCAATGTCAATGTCCTGTCAGAAATTCACAAAAATGTGTAAATTCAGAAAATCATAAACACCAAAACTTTCCAAAATTTAAGTAAGATTACAGCCAAATTCCATTGAGCAAGAAGCAAGTAAAAACCTTATTATTAGTCTGACAAGTAACTAGAAGAGATTGATCTTTTATATGAGGCATAGAATCAGTTTCCATCTCATGTGGTGATGTCTCCTCCTTCCCCTTATCAGCATCTGCTTGGTGGTTATCTATTGAATCCTGCCTATCATCTGATTTGAGAGCTTTCGATTTACTTTCAGAGTCCCCATTGACGCCTATTTCCTCGACAGCCCTTTTCCTAATAAGGGTATATAATATGCTATAAGAAACAAACCAATATTGTCGCAGAAACATTTCTCAAAGAAACAAAATATGTATTCTCACCCATTGTAAGTTGTGTTGGTTGCAGGGATAGAGCTAGGCTTGTTCGAAAATAATATCCCACGAAGCAGCTTCCCATCAATGAAAGTTTCAATTGTGTATCCATATGGGAAGCTCTCACTAATCTTGGCTTGAAAGGACTTCTTTCCTTGCGCTTCAGCTTGATTTACTGTGAAAAAATATAAAGTTAAAAAGTTTTAAATTTAAATTGTTAACAGTTTGAAAATTAAAGTACTTACAAATTGGGGTGAAATTGACTATAGGCATAGGCTGGAGCACATCACTACCCATATCAATTCTAGTTGGAGGTTGATCATATAAGGAATTAGCAAGGTTTTGTTCTTGGCATTTCAGCTTCAACTGTTTCCTCATTGATAAATTATCTAGCCTTCTTTCATCCATTGCATAGTCACCTCCAATTCCTAGTACGAAAAAGCTTAACAAGATAAAACATCGCAGAAAAAAAACAATTTTTTAAAGATATGATAATATATTGAAGAAAAGGAGTTGTAGAAAAACCTGTGTATAAGTAGTACATGTCATCCAATGCCTCAAGATCCTTATTACAGCCACCAGAGAACACAAGCACACCACCCTTAAGAGGGTCTAAACAATCCCCGGCAACAGAAAACCTAGCAGAAGGCTTTTCCCCCATTGTCATAATTTTGGTCCACAAACCCGTATCTGAAACACAATTTTGCAAATGGGAGATATGGATAATACAGATCCATGTATTGACAATAAATTTAAATGAGTGTGGAGAGAAAGAGGTAATTTGAAAGCAGAGATGAAAGTAAGTAGCAACCAAAAGAAAGTGATCAATAACATGTTATGTTATCAAGTAGGCATGTGAATTGAAGACATTCTCAACCTACATTATACATTTCAGAGTTCAGACCACAAACAAAAGCATATACAACATCAGAACATGGTGTTGTGAAACAAAATACATACCAGTATCAAGCATATAGAGGTCATCAAAGAGATTTTGGGCATCAGTGAAACCACCAAAAACAAATAAGATCTTGCCAAATGCAACTGTAGAGTGACCAGCTCGAGGCGGCAGAATCTGACCTGAGGTATCCAGCTTCTTCCAAATAAGTGTATCTGATAAAATAAAAGATAAATTAGATACAAAATAAAAGACAGAATATTGTATACACAATCCTAACTCAGTAAGATTTGAACCTGCATCAAGGATATGGACGTCTGATAGATAAAGATCATGTCCATCTTCCCCGCCAACCACGATAATTTTGTTCATCCAAGATGAGCAAGAATGGCTATCACGTTTAGATGGTGGAGTGCCTGTTGTGACAGCATGTTGCCACACAAAAGTCTCTGCAAAATCAATCAAAAGACATATAAGATGACAAAAAAGATTTGGTTTACAATTTACAAAAGTTTTGAATACCAATTCTACAAAATTATAAAAAGTAAAAAGCAATTTATAAAATTTCAAATGAAAACTATGATTTAAAGGGATGAAAAATCCAAATATGTCTACTTTACTGCTCTTTTGCTCATAAGAGATACTAATAAATTCCAAATATAAAGATAATCTAACATCATTTCAACAAATCTTTTCTAATTCTTTAGAGAAAAACATACCAGTATTCAGAATACAAACATCATTGTAATACACATCATCATTTGTGGTTGCAGATTTTCCCGAGCCACCAATTACAAAAATTCTTTTACCAACAAGTGCTGCACTATGACCCTCCCGTGCCTCAGGTTCCTCACCTCTAAAATTCGGACACACCCATGTATGCGAAGCTACATTACAGAAAAAACATACAAAAGCTTCACAAAACAACGCAATACAACATAACGAGATTGCACATAACATAAGCACAATTCCATGGGACAAAGCAAAAATAAAAGAACTTACAAGTATCCAAGAAGTGCAAATCGTTAAGAGGCTTTGTCCCATCAGTCCCCCCAAACACAAAGAGGTTGTCACCTACAGTTGTGCAAGTGTGACTGTCCCTTGGCCTTGGAGGTGTGCCTTTTACTTCGGGCTGACTCCATGTCTGCTTAGCTGCAATAAGCTATCGGATATGAGATCTTAAGACATTAGAAGCACCCAATCACTCATTAACCATCTAGGTAGCCAGAAATCCGAATTGCGAACACAAGCCCATCCAAGACAGTGAAATTAAGACAACACTATCAAAAAACTTATCAACAAAACGAAACCCTTTAAACATAAATTCAATCAAAACCCTCGAGTAATCACAAACGATAGAATCAACTAAAAGAACAGCGTTCTTGCCCAGAAGGAAAAAAAAAGTGAAAAACCTAAAATTTAGATGATCTCTATAAAGATCAATCAAATAGATATAAAACCAAACCAAGCCAAGCCAAAATTTGGGTAAAAGATTATCATCGAAATTGAACACTCACTTGTATCAAAGACATGGACTTGATTGGTTTGACGATTATCTTTACCATATCCTCCAAAGACATAAAGAAATCTACCCCCTTTAATGGCGTTACAGGTGTGGCCCCATCTTTTGCCTGGGCCAGAGCACACCTCCCCTTCTTTTTGGAGCTGAAGCTTCTCCCACCTCATTTTCTTTTCTTGGCTAATCAAATATTCCACCAGTGGGCGAGACAACGAGGTCAAGTTTTGATTTTTCTACAGCCAAAGGTTGATGATTACGACTGTTCTTCTGAGGATTTAGTTGCTTTTTGGGTTCATGCAAATAGGACAACAATATTCGAGAAATCAAGAAGGACGCACAAATTAAATAAAAAATTAAATAAAACTGAAATGTAAATAATATATAGGAATGGCAAAATGAAAATGAAATGGCGAGAAACCTAATGGAGAAGAAAGTATTGACTGCGGCAAATAGTAATTTCGCTCGTTGATCCTGTAAAATCAAAGATCTGACACGTGTCCGAGAGTAGATGCTTATAAGTGGGATTGTGGACACGTGTTATTATGTTAGTGGTACTAATGATATTGTGGCCCATAATTAGTGTTGGGCCTACTGGTGGCAAAATGAGAAACTCTTCGACGCTGATGGACCTGCGGTATTTTTAAAGAATTAAATTTTGGTAATGGTAATCAAGAGGGATGGATGGAAGAGTGAGGCTATTTCGGGATCCATTTTAGTTGTAGCGGAATCTCTCTAAAATGATTATTTTATTTTTTATATATAAAATTTATTTTTTATATAAAAATCAATTATTATTACTTTTTTAAGCGTTTTCTCTAATATATCAAAAAATCAAAAAACACCAAAGTTTATGGATTTAAGTGATTTGAATGATGGTTTTAGCTACAATATTGATGATTTTGCTTCGTCGGAGGAGCCATTGACGGACCATCTCGAAACCCAAGCTGAGGTAATTTTCTAATATTTTTCTACTTTTAGTGCGATTCTCGCACACACTGTGCTCGAAGTATGATGAACTGCAAACCCCTAATGGGTTTTTTTAAATGTCAAAATCGTGAATATATTCTTCTCGATTTTGACGAATTCGCGATTTCGTCAAAATCGAGAAGAATGCATTCCCGATTTTGAAGTTAAAAAAAATCTTATTTGGAAAATTGGACTCGAACTGTATGTCCGGTTTAATTAAAATTAAGGAGGTTTTTATATAATTAGCGCATATCATTTGTAGAGATCGGACCAACCGTCATGTTCGATGGTCGATTACAAGAAAATGTTTAGTACGGATACCTTATACACCAAACCCTATTTGGTCTTATGGGTTGAATCCAAAAGCAAAAAACTAGGATTCATTATATTACGTAGTAAAGACAATAACAGTAGCAAAAGTGGAAAAATCCTAGGATGTATTTTAGGTGCAAGAGGCACGGGGCTTACAAACCTAAGCCCAATCTGTGGTATGTTAAGAAGCGCCAAGATTGTTCATCAAAAAAATGCGGGTGCTCGTTCTATTTAAAAGGAAAACCGGTCTTAAAGCTATCCGGTTATTGAAATTAACAGTGTCAAATGGGAAACACAACCATGAACCGTTTTTACACTTGGATGATCACTCACGAGCCGCTAGACTAAAACTAGGATAAGAGGCGTTTGTTCGTAGTCAAACGGAAGTCGGTTCTCGACCAAGAGAGAAATATCGCAGCTTGAAGCTTAAAGACTCGGAAAATGTCCCTAGCATGCGCACGATCTACAACATGCGTAAAAAACACGAGTTGGTCTATAAAGCGGGCAAGACCCAAATGCAATACTTGTTTGGTAAGTTAAAACAAAATGAGTACTGGGAGCGGACTTGCGAACGAACGGACGAGATCCTTGAGTTATTTTTTGCACATCCTAGAAGCATCGATTTTTTGTGCACTTTTCCTCAAGTTCTTATAATGGATAGCAAGTATAAGACTACAAGGTATACGATGCTTTTGCTAGAAATAGTTGGCCAAACTTCGACGAAGAAGACGTTTTGTGTCGCTTTTGTTTTTTTTTATCTCCGCGAAACAAGAGAACTGTACTTGGGGATTGAGCGTTCTAAGGGACGTGTTGACGAACAACATGTGCCCATTCGCTAATATTATCGTGACTGATAGGAAGTTGGCCTTAATGAACACTATCGATGATATATTTCCGGATACCACTCATATGTTATGCACTTGGCATATTAGTACGAACATTTGCTCATTCGCAAGGAAAGTTTTTCCACATGCGGGCATGGCCGATGAGTTCGTCGATTTTTATATAATGGTTCAATATTCGGCCACACTCGAAGATTATAACAAAAACCTCACCGAGTTACACCACACATACGCATTTTGTCTGATGGTTCTCGATTACGTGATGAAACAATGGATTAACAATTATGGACACAAATTTCTCAATATCCACACGAACAAGTTTAAATATTTGGGCAACCATACTAGCAATCGGTGAGTTATATTACCATATCTATACATAAGTATTTAATATCAAGTGTTAGACTACTAATTTATTGCACTATCTTACGTTATAGGGCAGAGAATGCTCACCAACACTAAAATCCATAAACAGTATTCTATGTTTTTTTTAATGTTTCCGAATGTTTGTTGGATAAATTACTATACTTGGATTAATGTCCCTTTTAAAGGACATGGAATTTATAGTGTTAAACACCTAATAGCAGGATAATATATTTGGCGCAAAGTTGGTATATAGCGCGAAAATGATTATGGCGGGAGTTTTATTTATTGACAAGTTAGACTTCAGACATCATAATCCAAGTAGACCTATCAATAAAAGACATTTTTCAGATAAGGATAACAAAATCCAAGTAGACAAATAATTGTGTGTTCCGTTATTAGGGGTCTCATTATTGGGGGTCTCGTTATAGCGGAGGTTCCGTTATTAGAGGTCTCGATATATCGAGACCTAATATCAACTCTCGTCAAATGAGGCTCCCGCCAAAAATCAACTCCCACCTAATTCACCGACCATTTATAAAGGACATATAATATCATGCAACATGACAACCATCAGACATTCAAAAACCAAAAATAATTAACTTAAAGACTTTTACAGATGGAGTTTACGGCTGACGAAGACTACCATATGTTTCAAGCGGTGAAGGTTGCCCGCCGAGAGATGGGGGAAGATAACAGCGATGCATTTTTGAGCGTGTCCTATGTATGATGTATTTCAACTACGGCCGTTTAGGAACAGGGAGTCTATTGTGCGTCACCGTAACCAAATCAAACGCAAATACTTTTTTGTCAAACCGCTCCAGCGTTTGTTGTTCTTGTCATTTAAAATTAAGCAAGAAGCGGCTGTTGTCTGGAACATGACGGTTGTGGACTACATCAATAGGGATAAGGTAGCGTAACTTGTAGATAGGATTACGGGAAGGGAGAAGGGGGATGATTCTGAAGATAACATAGGATACGACTTCGACGATTGATTATTTTGATTTATTCTGTTATATTTTTAGTTTGCATGTTTCCGTAAGTTGTATTTTGATTATTGTTTGGGTCTTAAGTTGTTTGCGTTCAACTATCCTACTATGTATCACACTTTTTTTACGTGAAATTTAATTTTCCGTTTTTTGTGTTATAATAACCTAATCCAAATAACAAATGACATAAACATAACAACAAAAACAATATCTAAAAAAACATAAATACTAATAACTATAACAACAACCAGAGTCAAAACATAAGATAGTCACGATAAATCCGCATGGTAGTCATATAATACAAATCGCTTAATCACCCCTGCGGTACTGGTGCGCCACAATCTAACACTCTTCCATCTATTATCGCATACTCATCGCGAGCGACCTTGAATATCCATCAATAGCACGGTCAGCCAAGTCGTATAACCGTTCCTGGTAAGTCATCGCGCGGGGGTCTCTGGAACATATGGGTCAGACGACTCGCACTCGGGATCGATCAAGGTTTACCATAGGTGATCACGGATCCATACACTGTATTTAAGTGGTTATGGTATCACGACCTATAACATACCTCTCACCATGAACCCTGGGATCAACGACGTGCGATCCCCATGCTCTCCACATATCATCATCCTATAATTAGCACGTTTTAACACGCATCCTTCGCTCCTATGGTAAAACTGGTCGTAATGCAGGTGGTATATCCTGAACATGCCCAAGTTGTCGAGTGACCCGCTATGGATAGTAAGCCTCAACTATGTTGAAAGCCTTCAACGTATGCCCGATCCAGGCCACATCGCAGAAGGGGGAATCATCGCGGATAACCTTGTATGGCATGAACCAGACCTACAACATAATAAATGAATGATTTATCAATACAAAGTGGTAATAAAATATTGATTGAAAATAATAAATAAAAATAAAGACAATGTAACTTACATTATGCTCTCCCAACGAAGAAATTGTATGGCGGGTATTCATCTGATTCTCGTCATCCACCTGAAAATGTGGAGGCGTGTATCTGCACATGGTAGGCATTGAAGGCTCGTAAAAATTGTTGTCCGTGGTCACAAATGGGGGGGGGGGGGAGTGATCGTATATCCATGTCTTCAACAGAGCAACAAAACCAGTAAAACCTAAGGTGCTATGTACAGACGATTTGTCTAAATGGTGATGCGGCTGAGCTAATAAATGATTGCCCCAGTTATATCTAATTAACATCCTATAATGCTCGAAAAATTACAAGTAATCTAAACAGATATTGTTCCTAGTTTTGTTGGTCACAATACAACACAACCTAGCATATAGAGCAAATATCCCCTAGTTGCACACACCACCATATCATCAGATATAGAATCGTCCATAAAAAAACTATGGATGTAATACCCAAGGGGAAACTGTAGCCTAACAGATCTAGAACTACCCGCCATGTTACTCTTTAACTCCTCCCTAAGAGTGAAAAAGAATAGCAAGCTAAACATTGTCCATCACTAGGAAATGTTTGGAGGTCGAAATTGTCACACGTAACTAGTAGACCAGTGATAGCGTGTACGTCATCTAAAATGACCGTCATCTCCTCGATTGAGAAGTGAAAAGTGTTGGTCTCCGGATGCCACCTCTCTATAAACACGTCAACCAGGTGCATATTGGTAGACCAACGCTCAAAGCAATAAGTGAGGGGGGTAAAATAGGGCATCATCACCTGCTCCCTCACTTTGCTCTGACCAGTGATATCACATGCACAATGGGTACAGTACATCGCATAGCATCCGGTGGGTCAACGACCCTACACAATATATAAGTAAGTTAGACAATTTATAAAAAACCATTTACTACACGTTAAAAAAATCATAACTTACCTCGCCCTTAAACACGAGATATGCCTTATGAAGTCTGTAGTCCGGATATCTATCAGGCACATGGGGGTTCACTCTCCGGAATTGTTGTTCCAGAGTCTCACGCACAATTGAAACCACAGGCGCACGAATGTCGGGGCAACGTTGATGCCTGAACGACCGTGAAGTAGGCTCATGCTCGGTTTCAGTGTTATCATGCCCTGATCCTGAATGATGAACATGATTATGCTGGCTACGAGACATGCTGAAAATGAAACAAAACATTGTTATATACCAAAACAAACCCAAAATAATTACCAAACACCCTAATATATGTTTAAATGCAAGATATAAACTAGCAATATGATATGCAAGGGGAATCCCCCCTTATCAGGGCTCCCTCCTAGTTTATAGGTTTATATTAGTAAATCTGTAATATAAAAATAAAACATAATATAATATTAAATTAATTTCCTCAAATAGCCGTGTGGTGATTCGAAACATCTTGCTACTTCTTATGTTGACACTTGTCATTGATGCAACTGCAACGGTTCTGACATCGTCGTTTCTTGGAGACAACACCTTGCGATTCAGTTTTGGCACAACTTTTAAGCAATCAATAACGTCACACACTCATTTGGAAAGGTGTATACTCATTCAAACTATTACTGTGTTCATTTTCTTCAAAGAAAATTATCAATTCTAAAATTTTCTCGCTTCATTTTTGCTAGAAGAACACTCACCATCTGCAAACAAGGCGCTTGCTATCACGTTCTTCAACATCATTCAGGTAAATTATTTTTTAACAGATAAACACTTCTCACTAAACACTTGGGAGAACCCTAGATGTTTTGTTTGCAACTTCTATTAGTAGGTTTTCCCCCAAAAAAACATATATTTCTAAGTCGAATTGACTTCCCTTGCCTGGTATAAACATTCTAATTCGTATCATTAACTCATTGCAGTTTCTATAAAAACCATGGAACCAAAAAGGGCAACAAAGGCTAAAGCTGACAAAATTACGGATCCCATATACGAATAAATCAACGATTTAGAAAGTTATTTCTCCCACATAGCCCCTAAATACATTAACTTAGATGATGATGGAATTGTCATCCTTACGGACAGATGTGGCATCCTTGAGGATGTGACTATTAGGGCTCCCAGTATAGGACAACACCCTTACCATACACAAAAAACGGAGACATGTCTTTTCACTACCCTATTCGATTGGGGGCTAAGATTGCCACTGCCCAAACTTATTCGTGACTATATTAGTTTGCTTGGTATCTGCCCTATGCAAATGTCAGCCAATGGTTGGAGACTATTGCTTAGCGTGGTGCTCAGCTCATGCTTGCTTAAGACAGAAATATGCATGGCGGACTTGTTATCTGGCACTAACGTGACCAAAATGTCGAAAGCCCTTTTCTTTTATACCCACTTTAATGGGGTTAAGAAACTGGAAGAACTCATTTTTCTTTGTGTTGGGTAACAGAGAACATAGCAGCCCCAACTTAAACCTTCAACTAGAAAGGAAATTGAAGAAAAATTGTAAGTAGTAACAGGATTGCGGGAGACAAAAATTTGCTCGATCCCTTGGAAATTATTAACTAATATATCTGTCTTTGCTCAGGTAAATTGTCGAATTAGAGCTGGTGAAAGGAAGGGAGACCAGTGGATTACGTAAATCCCTTGATCAAGGTTAGTAACTTGGCATGTGAAGCTTTGAAACAAGATCCCAAGAAACTTTTCACACGATACAACTATCTGAAGTCAGGGTTGTGGTCAATTTCGGAGCTGAGAACCACAGAAGACGGAGAGGTTAGCATGGCAAACAGTTCAGAAACTACTATGGATCACATTAGGGAATTTTATAGCAGAAGTACCGGGAGAAAAACAATGTTGACATATGGCTGGCAGTAACACACGTGGCTCTAAAGGGTGGTGAAGTTGGGGATTCGTCTTCCGTTCCTGCTCAATCTTGCGAGCAAGGAAACGACACCGCAAAAAACAAAGGAAAAATTATCGAGAAATCTGAAAAATAAGCATCTAAGGTGCCTGAAGCTGCTCAGCTCAGTAGGGTCCGAGCAGAGAGAGAAGAAGATGATGAATATACCCACTATGGTTCGCTAGATAAGCCCTGGAGCAAGAAACCAAAGGTGATTGAAGGCGTTGTTCCCTTGAATATGAAGAGATTACAGTTTAGAGATTAAAATGATGATAGCGCTGAAGCTACTTCTTGGGAAAAAACTTGTCCCCCCATCCAAACGGCAACACAAGTTGGTAAGGAGTAAAATCCACGGGCTGTAGAGGAGCCGATTAATCTGGTGGGGGATGAGGCAGAAGATGGGAATGAGCCTCAGAAAAAGAAAGTTGTGCCCCAGCTCTTGCCAACAAGATAAAGCAACTAGTGCTTAGCTTCACCATGGAGAATCTACCGCCCTCAATAGAAGCCAGTGAGAAAAACAAGGGGGATGACAAATGAGCTGGGTCTAGCCAATAAAGGGGGCCTGTAGAAGAGCGACCACAGAAGATCAACATTCCTCGCCCATCTTCCAACATGTTCGAGCAGCTCCGCAGGATTCCTGACTTGTCATATTATAAGAAGATGTTGACTCTTGAGATCTTGCAAAGACAAGTAGAACTGGCGATCGAGGTAAAAATCTTGGGATCTGAAAATGTTTAACTAAAGATTAAGGATATAATTTTAAATTTCTTGCTTGTATGCACCTGCATCACAACTCCTTCGTGCTGGGCTACCGAAACATGTCCCTTACTAAAGTGGTTATTATGGAGAAATGGAAAGCAGAAGCCATGGTTTTTAGCTCAGCTAAACATAGCACTGCAGAGGTCATTCGTTTGAGGTATGCTTACACCTTGACCAAGAACACCAAGTATGAAGCCATCGATGCCAAAGCCAAACTGGAGAAAATAGTTGCCACCTTGCAAGAAACTATGAAATGCAACGACGAGAGGCTAGCAAATGTGTCCGAGAACCACAAGCTGGTGTTAAGCTAAAATGAAAATATGCTGAAGAGGAACGACGAGCTGCACGCTCAAAGCTCGAACTTTTTGGATGAGACTATCAATCAGGCCAAAAGGGTGGAGGAACAAGTGGAGAAGATTGCAGCTCTAACTGTTGATGTGAGCAAGTTGACCAGCCAGTTGGAGGAGGAACGTGCACAACTCGAACGAGAGTGGCAGCAGGGGCAGGGGCAGGTGAAGGTGGAAACGACTGCTTAAGAAAGGGAAACTCAAGTGTTTACTGTGGCTGCGGATATGATAGCCAAGAAGAACATGAAGGCTATAGCAGACCTAATAGCGTTAAATCCTGGGATAAAGCTGGGATCCTTGGCCTCTCTAGTTGAAGCCCTTGCCCGAAATCGAGCTTAACACCTCAATCAACCACAAAAGCTAATACTTCTGTTGATCCTGCCAAGTTGCTGCCTTACCCTAGTGCTAAGTAACAAAAACTTATACTCGTTGTTTTGTTGTATAGACTTTCATGTTTTTGTGTTAAGAATTCGAAGACTTCGTACTACCTACAGTAGTTTTTTTATTTAAACAATGGGTTGAATTTATATGTGATTTACCTTATGTGAATTAATTAGCACTATAAACGTTTGTGGAGCAAATGTGGAGTATGTGTTTGCTAAGATTTATGGAGATCCTTACAATCCCGAGCTCAGTAGGGCTCATTGCGTAGCTTAGACAACTTGTGCCATAATAGCGTATCTGTGGCGAAGTCTCATAGACCCTATTGCGTAGTCTGTTCTAGACTTAGTCTTTCACCAGTTCGCGAATATACCCACTACAAAGTATAGGCACAGTATGGCCATTACGTAGCCCGTAGGCGTGGACAATTAGCCCGTTCGTGTTTATAGACACTTAGTCTGGACTCGGTATGGTCCGTTGCGTAGCCAATAATGGCGTGGTCATGAACCCATTCGTTGATTGTAAGGATGAAATTTGCAATAAACACACAGTGGCGAAAGCATAAAATATATTGAAAAATCAAAGAGTTGTTCTTAAATGCCTCATTAAGAAAACCCCACACGCCATCAGGGAGGAAAAAGAGCGCATCAATATAACTTAAACAGTATGACGATACAATTTTAGGTGATTGACATTCCAAGGATGCTTGAGTGCACGACCATCTTGATCTGCCAATTTGTACGCGCCATAGTGCCTTGTTGAAATAATTATGTATGGGCCCTCCCAATTTGTTTCCTAGTTTACCACCTGGTCCACTACCGGAGCCTTGAAACACCTTCTTTAAGACTAAATCTCCCTCTTTAAAGGAGCACGACTTCAAACGAACATTAAAGCGTCCTCTCATTAGACTTCTACAGTGCTCTGCTCGGACTATTTCCTGATCTTGTCGCTCGTCTAATAGGTTCAGGTAGGTTGACCTAACTATAAGTTTTGCCTCCTCTTCGTAGTGCTCAATTCTATGGCTTGGTACTATGATCTCTGTTGTAATAACTACTTCTGCACCGTATACCAATGCAAATGTTATGGAGCGGGGGGTTGTTCGGTACGCCCATAGCATATCTGCCAACTTGTTCGGCCACTTGTCTTTAGCCTCCTCCATTTTTTTTGTAAGCCCTTATAGTAGTATCCTATTAGTGACTTCAACCTGACCGTTTGCCTAAGGATAATAGGGGATGGAGAAGTGCTGGAGAATCTCATATCGTGTGCAGAAGTTGGTAAGATTTAAATTTTGGAATTGTGGGTTGTTATCTGTCATTAAAATCCGTGGAATTCCATATCGGGTTAAAATTTGATTATGGATGAAATCACATACCTTCTGGGCGCACGTTCGGAACAGAGCCTTAGCCTCAACCCATTTGGAAAAATAATCTACTGCGACAATACGGAACTGTCTTTTGCCTGTGGTCATTGGCAAATGACCCACCAGATCTATTCCCCATTTATCAAATAGACACGGAACAAGGATGTTCTGTATAGGTTCGTTGGGTCTATGATGTGTATTCAAATATCCTTGACACTTGTGACATTGCAATACAAGATTCTCTGCGTCATTTGCTAGCTCAGGCAAATAGTACCCAGCGAGGAGAAAACGGTGAATCAGTGTTCGGTGTCCACAATGAGCCCCTGCTTTTCCTGAATGTAGATAAGCCATTATCGAAATGGCTTCCACGCGATCAAGGCATCGGAGCAAAGGTCGGGTTGAACTCTTCCTATACAAGATATTGTCGAGGACACAATATTTAGCTGCTTTGATTTGCAACACTCGAGCTTCATTTTTACTTGCGGGCAAGGTACCATGGTTCAAGTACTGTAAGTATGGAGCCCTCTAGTCGACATCATTAGTGATTGAATTTATGGTCGTTGTTGCTGATACGAGCTCTGTCATGGGGAGTTGTTGGAGTAAAACTGTGGGATGCTCTCCCGAAGCTGTGGTCTAACATAACTTTTAAGGGACTCACCTCGTCGCTGATAAAGGTCTATAATTGAATCCCGCACACGCTTAAGCTCTTTGTTTCCAACAAACTTTTCCCTAAATGCCTTCCAGAGTCTTGTAAAGTCATAGATGGATCCTTTCGGTAAGCTGCTGAACCAATCCATGGCGTTACCTTTGAGGGTCATGGACAGTGCTCGACATAACATCGCATCGTCGGGGTTGAAAACCATCATCATGTTTATAAACTACTCCAAATTCCTCTTTAGATCTCCCGTTCTATCATATACTTCCATCATGAATGGGTTGAACTTCCTTGGGAGCTGAGCTTCGAGAATCTTCTCAGAGAATGGTGATTCCTTTAGTATGTAGGCTGATAACCTCGAGCGGACCTGGTTGTAACGGAGATCTTCATTTTTCTGAGCCCGCTTGGTTGACATCTGTTTCACCTCATCCCGTGGACCCCTGTTATGATTCTTATACCCGTTCTCGCCTTCACCTTCCTGTTTGTCATATCGCTTGGACGATCAATCCGTTCTGTTAACTTTGCTCGCTTCCGGACCAGACGGTTGATGTGCCCTGCTCGTTCCCTTCATCTTAGCGGTGAGAGCATGAATAACGTCATTCATTCCTGCCATTGTGTCATGCATGGCTTGTTCCCTTGCATCTCGTTCAAATGCTAATTTCAACTGTTCCTCCTGGAGGTTCTGGATTATTTGCTCTAGTGGGAGGACCGCCGAGTCATATGCTGGGATGGCTTCTATAGTTTCGCGAGCCCCTGATGTATCTGTCGGCTAATGGAGATGCACTTCTGTCTAGGAAAAGACCATGGGCTGAATCAGTGGTTCCTCCGTCACCAGCGCCCATTGGGGCGTCAAGGGATTCCCCTCTTAAATAGCTACATGGCCGGTATGTGGGATACCTCGCCCTCCTGGTTGATTCATAGTTCCTCTCTGATGTGTCGTTGTTTCGCTAGTTTCCTGGTTGTCTCTCTCGATTCCTGACCTTGTGACTACCATGGTGATTGGTTAAGAAATTCCCACAGATGGCGCCAAATTTGTTACGAGAATAACAAGTTTTACCACGATTAAGTCTTTGAGATTTTAGTCAAGAAAGAGATAAGGAAAAAAAGGTTCATCTTATTCATGGATAGGTTCTTCCTATTTATAATGCTGCGAGTTAGTGGGAGGTTACACATGTTTACACTTAATGCTCTACTAACTCACTAACGTCACTATCCCTATAATTTTGGAGTAAATAATTAATACGGTTTGAATTAAAAGTCAAAATGTGCATTACATAATTAATAAAGAAACGCATTGTCTGATCTGTGCTTCAAATCAAACTGGGCCATACCTTGAGTGCGATCAGATCTGTTCTGGCTTGTCGAGGTCGAGCTCACTGATCTCGTGGTCGACTTATCTTCTTTGAAATCAAACTGGGCCATCATTTGAGTGCGACCATATATGTTCTGGCTTGTCGAGCTCGAGCTCGCTAATCTCGTGGTCGACTTATCTTCTTTGAGCTCGCACTAAATCTTGATCATATGTTCATCGTGTTCTTAATTTTGTCGATCAACACTTCTCTTAATGTCTTCGAGCTCGATTTTCCTCCGAGATTGGACTGCCCTTGAGCTCGTCAACGCTGTAGAGCTCATCATTTTTTATTGTTTGCCTTAATCCAAGTTCACGGTCCTCGTGCTCGTAATTACTTGGAGGAATCCCCCCCCCCCTTATCAAAAGGGGGTCTCATTTTAAAAGGGTCTCACTATAGCCAAAAGGGGTCTCAAAATAGCCTTGTCCGGGACCGAATAGTTATCTGGATTTGACAGAGGCTCGCTCTAAGAATGGTTTATCGCTAAGAAATATTGCAGTTTTTTTATTTGAATTCTTCTTGCATTTAATTTTGATTCATGTTCCATCATTTTCTGTTCACTGTCATGAATCTCTGTCATGGAGATATATTACAATCTGGTTTTTGAAGATGAAGAGTATCCTGCTATTCTATAAAAAAAGCAAAGCTGAAGGTAATGGCAAAGATCTAATCAAGAAATCTTATGCTGATGATGTGAAACCCAACTCCAATTTCTCTATTCCGGAATTGAATCTAGAAAGCATTAAGGAAAATGAAGACCATATATATTTCCAATATGCAAAAGGTGTTAAAGATTCTCTATTATAACATGCTAAAATTACTCTGGTTGGAAAATTCACCAATGGTTTACCCAAAAAATTAGTTCTGAATAATTTTTTGAGTTTGTTTAAGTTCAAAGGGCGTTATAGTATGGAAATTTAAAAGATTTAAAGGAGGATATTTGTACTTTATGGGCAGGGAAAGTCTGGAATATTGATACTGTTACGATGGACGCCTGACTTTAATACAAAGAAAAAAAGTTCGTTTGCTTTAATCTGGATTATGATTGAAAAAATTACTAAATATCTTTATAACTCAAAGATTTTATATGATGTCGTTACCTCTATTAGTGTTTTTTACAAATTAAATATACTGGAAAAAATCAGAGCTTCAACAAATGCATACTATGCTTTGGTAGAAGTTGATGTGTTGAGAAAACTTCATGATCGTATTTGGATTGGCTTTGGAAGAAACGAGGGATATTGGTTTAATGTAAGTTACAAAAATCTTCCTAATTATCGTGATTACTGTTTTCATATGGGGCACAAGATCTTGAAGACTTAAAACAAAAAAATTGAGAAGAAGTCAGAAAAATAAAATAGATTCATAGAATTTCAACCTCTCTTCAATACTGAAAATGACAATCAAAGAATGAATAATAATTTAAACAAAAACACCTCAAAACTTTCTTACATGCCTAAAATCAAGTCCATTGTGATCCAACAGAACCAAATAAAGGAAAGAGAAGTTAACAATAGCAAAGAAACTCAAAAAAATGCTTTAACTCTCAGAGATAATTCTATCAATCTCGTTAATTCCACACCAAACATTCAAGAATCCACAACTCCTGAAGATTTGGAAATCATTGGAGCCTTACAAATGTTCGACCAATGTTATTTACAAAATGAAGTAAATGACTATGAAAATATTTGTTCTGGAAGAAACTCTCTAGCTACTCCTGACCAAGATAACATTGGAAGTATTCTTGCTACTCGAGCGTTGAATGTTTCCCCACCTTATTCTAATTTTAATATGATTCTTAACAAAAAGCTCAAATCTGCGAGAAAATATAAAACAAACCCAGTAAACTAGTTATCAAGTCTCTGAGATATTTGGGGAACAACAAACCCTACAAATCCTTGTTATATAATGATAAAGATACTTAATTGGAATGTGCGTGCGATTCAGAACAGATCAACAGTCAGAAGACTGAAGGCTGAAGGCTGAAATCTAATACCAACAAAGATAATACCAAGATTTTGGTAATTCAAGAACATATGGTCAATAAGGAGAAGATAAATGAGACTGCAACTAAGCTGGGTTTTACTAATTCTGCTTCCAATATATCTAATAAGATATGGATTCTTTGGACTAATGATACTAATATTGATAGTCTTATCAATCATGACCAATGTTTACATCTGGATGTCATTTACCCTAGTTTTATTAACAGTTTTAATTTAACTGTGGTTTATGCGAAGTGTCAAAGGATTCAAAGACATGACTTATGGGATCAATTCAAGCAAATTGCAACTACTGAGAAGGGTTGACTTACTGTCAGGGACTACAATGTTATTGCTTCCTCTGATGAGAAAATTAGTTTCACTTCTCTCTACCAAAACAATATCGAAGACTTTTAATGAAATGATTTGTGAGTGTCATCTTGAAGACGTTGGGTTTTCAGGTTCTAAATTCACCTGGAATAGGAATATCAAATTGAAGCGTTTAGATCAGGCGATGTTCAACAATAGGTGGTCAGACATTTTCAAAAATACTCAGTGTTGTAGAATAGAACTAGAGACTTCAAATATTTGGCCAGCCTAATCGAATTTTCTGGTTCAAGCTGAAGAGACTCAAGAAATGCCTCAAGGAATGGAACATTAGACACTCTGGTAACATCTTCAGCAAAGTAAAAGACACTAAAGAGGAGGTTATGGAGATGGAGAATCTATACTTTAACTCAAGTAACCCTGAAACCAAAGCTAACTTGGATAAGGCCAACCGTTTATATATTAAATCTTTAAGAAATGAAGTCTTAAAGATGGATATCGGAACAAGAAGGCTTATCATACTTATGTTCTCAAGAAAAGAAGGAAAAATATCATCAAGAGTATCAAGGATAATAACAATTGGATCCTTAATCACGATAAGATAGGAAAGTCTGTTGAAATCTACTTTAAGGATATTTTGACAAAAGATCCTTATAATAGCAAAGAAGATGAGCTTAATATGATGCATGATAAAAAAAATTGATAACATACCTAGCCTGGTTACTAATGAAGAGAATGATATGCTAATGAAGCCCACTAATGAAGATGAAATCTGGCAAACTATTAACAACATGAGCTTTTCTAGTGTAGCGGGTCTTGATGGGTACAATATCTTTTTCTACACAGTCTATTGGAAAATCACAAAGAATGATCTCTATCTTGCTATCAATTCATAGCTTACTGATCATAGTATCCCTATGGCCTTTTTTTTCTATTAGGGTCTGTTTAATCCCTAAGACTATTAATCCTGTTCACTTGAATAATTATAGACCCATTGGTCTTTGTTCTATGTTGAATAGGATTATGTCTAAGCTTATCAATACTAGGTTATCAACTATCCTACCGAACATTATTTCCAATACTCAATGAGATGTTTTGAAAGGAAGATCCATTCATGAAAATATATTAATAGCTAAGGAATTGATCTATGACATAAGTATAAAACCTAACAATAGAAACATTGTGATCTAGTTAGACATGCCAAAAGCATTTGACAAAATGTCTCACCCCTTCATAACGAAAGTTCTGACTTTATTTGGTTATTTCAAGTGTTTTGTTACCTTAATTAACAAGTTAATCAAATATGTGAATATATCTATGGTTATAAATGGTGATGTTATTCGATACTTTAACCTTAAGAGAGGTTTGAGACAAGGTGATCCCTTATCTCAAAGCCTCTTCATTATCGATGAAGAAGTCTTTACTAGGGATCTTTTCAATCTTTTCAATGTCAACAAAAAGATGAAGTTTACATCGAGAAGCAATTATTTGGTTATTTGCCTGGTATTTGCTGATGATATCCTTATCTTCACTAATAGTTTACACTATTCAATTGATATGTTAAGCAGTTTTCTAGACGAATATCAAGCAGTATCTCGTCAAGCTATAAATAAAGAAAAGACAAAGATCATAACATCTACAAAGCTTCAGTAGAGCAGAATCAATTACCTGGAATGTGAAACTGGTTTCATTGTTGATAGTCTCCCTACCAAGTACTTGGGAATTACTCTCTGCTACAATAACAAATCTAAGAAATTCTATTTTTTTCTTGATAAAGCTAATGTTAAAATTTCTGAATGGAATAGCAAGTATCTTTCGTACGGGGGTAGACTTACACTTATCTCCTCTGTTTAATGTATTTTTCTTGCTACTTGATGCAAAATAACATTATTCTCAGTTGTATTATCAAAAGATTAGAGAAAATTTTTAACAAGTTTTTATGGAGATCTAATTACACTGATAAAAGTATCCATTTGGTTGTTTGGCCATCTTTGTGCAGACCTTTTGAGAAAGAAGAGCTTAATATCAGAAAACTCTCTGATATTCAACATACATTCTCTCAAAATCTTTGGTTTACTTATAGGAAAAAAGATATCCAACTAAAGATCTGATTGGTGCTGAATATGGTGAACATTTGATGGAAGAACAAGTCACAAACGAATGAAATCACCCAAACCGATATACAGAAGATCTTCTAGAAGAATCAGTCTTGGTTGCCAAACGTAAGGAATTGTTGGAAGATATCTAAAGAGTAAATGCGGAGAAAAAAACGATAATAAGCTCTAGAAAATTCAGATATGAAATCCGAGAAGAGAGTGTCCTGGCTGATCAGATTCAAGATGTCATTCAACCTAAAGAAAGGCATCAAATGAGAAGTCATCGATCTTCTAAAAGGTGAGCTAGAACTGAACAAAGATTTGAGTCATCAGAATCTAGTGATTATACTTCTCTTAGCTCAGATGAATTTTCATCCTCGGACACTGATGCGAGATACAAAGCAGATTGGAAGCAAAAGGATTTAAAGATGTATAAGAAATCTCATCGGACCAGCCGAAGAAAGAAGGAGTCGAGGAAGAAAGGTGGTCATAAGAAAATAAAGTTGTATTCTGAGGAGACCGACAGGGCAGGGAATATCCTATTAGAACATGTAACTCCATGAAGGCAGCTTCAATCCGATAGTTACAATCAAGATTACCAAGTCAGTAATAAATTTAATTTTCCGACAGAGGAAAGGCTCTAAATGACGACTAATGAAGGTTCGGAGGGGGGGGGGGGTGTGGTTACAAAGTCGGACATAATTGGAGGTCATCTCCACTCTCTCCGGAGATCTTGTCCGGACATTTGCCCAAGTGGTTTGACATTTCCAAGTTAAAAAAGTTCGATGAGACTCAAGATCCGGATAATCACATTGAGCAGTGTAAGAACTTTATGATCAACTATGATGATGATAAGTTGTTGTGCAGGGCATTCTCCCAAACCTTCAAGAACACTGCATCTAAGTGGTATAATCGTTTACCTCAGAGATGTATTAATTTTTTTGATATGTTTTAGAGTATATTCCGACAACATTTTGTTGGTAGCAAGAAATTCCATGCGAATGGGGATACCATCATTTACTACTGACAGAAAGTTGGGAAAAGCTTACAAGAGTATACGAAATGTTTTATTCATGTTAATACGGATATAGTTTTATGAAGATAAGGTGGCGTTGGCAGCTTTCCAAATGTGTTTGCTTCTGGGGGTATGAAAGATAACCGCGGAGACAAATGCCATGACATTCGGAGCATTGTTGGATCAAATAGAGAAGTGGATTCTAGTAGAAGAAACTAGAGCCTCAGAGATAGAATCGATCTCTCAATTCTATCAGGATCTGACCTTGATTAGAACTAGTACACCAACGGTCCATGTCCGACCACAAGTATCACAACCAACGACAACCGTCCGATCATGAGCACCAGTTCAAACAACGAGTCAAACTCCTCAATGGACAATACACAATCAACTGTTTGCACCTGCAGGGAAAGCGTCTCAACAGTACGTAAGACCCATGTCCAATAAATGGGTCATACCTGCTCACTATGCCGAGTTAACTGAGTGTGTATCAACCATTTTCGATAAAGCACGTGCAAGTGTACACTTTCGTAAACCTTTCTCGTTCCAGACCCCAAAATAGTACAGGAAGAATAAATATTACCAATTTCATGAAGATATCGGGCACAATACGAAAGATTGTGTGGCATTAGAGAAAGAAGTCAAGTATTTTATAGAGAATGAAAAGTTAATTGATTTTGTGAAAAAGAATTTTGCGGTTGTTCTTAAACAAGAAGTTTCTCCTAAATAAGAGGGTACTATGATGATATCTGAGGTGGTCGACGAAGAATCCATTGATGCATTTGATATCACTACAGAGTATCTAGATCCAAAGTCAGGCAAAAACAGTATAAGCATGGTTGAAGAGCCAATAGTTAGAGGAAAGGTTAGTGAATTATGCGCATTCTTTGAATCACTAACCATTTTTGGTGGGGACACAGTGGAAGGAATATCAAACTACTCTCAGAAGAGGCACATTGTTAGTCTGATGACACGGTTAGAAGCAAGTTCTTCATCACGCCTGTACAAAAATCTATCCTCGATTATTTGCTTTGAAGATGATGACAAGAGAGATGTAGCTGGTCCACATGAGGATGCAGTAGCAATCGGAGCAGAGATAGCAAGAAACAAGATAAGAAAAAATTTGATTGATATTGGGAGCTCAACTAATATAATATTTATGTCAACTTATAGCCAGATAAAAAACACACCAACAATATTGCGATATGACCGGACGATAGTGGGATTTACTTGAGCAACTGCTGATGTTGTCGGAGAGTTTGAAGGAATAATGAAGCTGGGCCGAGGACCATTCAAGAAGAGAGTCACAGTATTATTTGTAGTGGTTGATGCTCCCACATAATATAACGCTATCTTCAGAAGGTCTTGGTTTTCTAAGATGCACGTTGCGTCGTCTACTATTCATCAGTGTTTGAAGTACGTGGTAGGTAGCAATGTTGGAACGATAAGAAGCAGCCAAAAGATGGCAAGGGAATGTTATCGAGCTGTATTGGCCACTAAAAAATTGAAGAGGGTCGAACTGCAAAAATGATAGCAATCAGTGGGGCCTCCTGCGGATTCCGATCATGTTGATGATCCGAGGGAGGCCCCCGGGTTCATGGTCCGTGATGATGGTTTTGAGGATCATGTCTTTTGTCCCGGTAAAAGGCCCAAAAATGGTACAAGGTTATCCCCGAAGGTAAAAGAAATTTTACTCAGTTTTATTTCTACCAATTTACACTTGTTTGCTTGGTGTACAAAAGATGTTACAGGGGTTCCAGTAGATGTCATTTGTCACAGGCTAGCCATACGGAGCAACGTTCGTCCGATCATACAGAGAAGAAGATCTTTTTCACAAGAAAAAATTAAAGCGATAATGGCAGAGGTGGACCGTTCGACAAAAGTGGGCCACATACGCGAGTCACATTATCCTTTGTGGACTGCTAACCCAGTCTTACTAAAGAAGAAAAACGACAAGTGGCGAATGTGTGTCGACTTTACCGATTTGAACAGAGCTTGTCCCAAAGATCCTTTTGCCTATTCCTATAATAGATCAATTGGTCGACCCGACGCCCGGAAATCGTTTGTTATCCTTAATGGATGCCTATGCTGAGTATAATCAAATCCAGATGGACCCAAAGGACCAAGAGAGCACAAATTTTATTACTGGAAGGGGCATGTACTGTTACAAGGTGATGTCATTCTGATTAAAAAAACGTTGGAGCAACATATCAGCGCTTAGTTAACAAAGCTTTTGAGGATCAAATTGGCAAACACGTTGAGGTATACATCAATGACATGTTAGTTTAAAGCCTCAAATACGAGAATTATTTAGCTGACTTAGAAGAAACTTTTTCCAATTTGACCAAGGTAAATTTGAAATTGAACACAAAGAAGTGCACGTTCGGGGTAAGATCCGGATTTTTTTTAGGGTACATAGTCAGCGAACATGGTATTGAACCCGATCCGGTGCAGCTAAATGCTTTGTGCACTATGGACCCACCAAGAACAATTAAAGAGGTACAATTGGCAACGTTAAACATATTTATACCGAGGTCCTTGGACAAATGCGCCTCTTTCTTCCAGGTACTGAGAAAAGAAAATTGCTTCGATTAGATTCAAGAATGTTCAGATGCTTTTAACCTTATTAAAGAATACATTTCCTCCCCGGAAATCCTGACAAAGCCAAATCCAAGGGAGAAGTTGGTCATTTATTTGTCAATGTCAGATTTTGCAATAAGCGCGGTCATAATCCGAAAAGAGTCAAACATGAAACTGGTTTATTATGTAAGTAAGAGTCTTTTGAATGTAGAGAAGCAGTACCTCAAGTTATAAAAATTGGCACTTGCATTGGTAACATCTGCGCGAAAAATGAGGCCTTACTTTCAGGCTCATTCAATCGTGGCACAAACATCTCATCTGTTGAAAAAACATGCTACAAAGGCCAGATAAATCGGGAAGAGTGACAAAGTGGTCGGTAGAGCTTGGAGACTTCGATATTGAATTTGAACCACAAACCACTATCAAAGCACAAACATTAGCTGACCTCTTAGTCGAGTTCCACTCCAATCAGAATGAAATGAATATTGATAAAGAAGAATTCGACCCAGAGCGGGTAGTCCGAACTGACAGGGGATCAAGCTCATCTGGGAGTGGTGCAGGAGTACAATTGACATCTCCGGAAGGAATTGCCATGTATCAAGCTATCCGACTCGGGTTTAAAGCGTCAAACAATGAAGCAGAGTACAAATCAGCTTTGGCTGGCTTAAAACTTGCAAACATTTGTGGAGCCAAAAGAGTAAGGCTGATAAGTGATTCAAAACTTCTAGTGAACAATGCTTCATGGTGGTCAGAGGTAAGAAAAGATCATTTATTCAAATACTTTGGGGTTTTGAAGGCCTTAACATTGAGTTTCGAGGATGTTTGATTCAAACATGTTCATAGGGCTGGGAATTCAGTGGCTGATTCTTTGGCCAAAGCATCTTACTCATAGGAGTACCCATGGATAGTCGTCCAAGAAAATCCATCAATTGTTAAGGGATCCAAATCGGTTGAAGGAGGTGTCGAGGTATTTCAAATTTCTACAGCTATAGTGAAAGATTGGAGAAGTGAGATACAAGAGTTTGTAGTCCATAATATATTACCAATTGATAAAGTAACGGCTAAAAGAATACGATTCAAGGTATATGGGTACATGGTACTTGGAGACGTATTGTATAAGAAATATTTTAGTCGGCCTTTACTTCGTTGCTTAAGGAAGGATGAGTCGCAATTGATGCTTTCATAGCTACATGGGGAAGGGTCAGCACACTGCGGTTACAAAACGTTGATACGAAAAGTTCTCTTGGCTGGTTATTATTGATTGACCATCTCTTCATATGCAAAGGAGTTAGTGCAAAAATGCAACACTTGCCAAAGATTTGCTAACTTGATCCATACACTCGGTGTGCCCCTTGAATCAATATCAGAGTTTTTGACATTTGACCGATGGGGTATTGATTTATTCGGACCACTCCGATGGATTCAGGAGGTCGTTAAACGATTATTGTTGTAGTAGATTACTTCTCCAAGTGGGTGGAAGCTGAGCCGTTAGCCGGAATAAGAGCGAATGATGTGATCAAGTTTACCATTTCAAAACATTTGTTGTTGTTTCGGTGTACCAAGTATAGTTACAATGGATAATGGACCGTAATTCGATAACAATGAGATGGAATCTTTTTTGTGCATCCAAAGGAATACATCAATGCTTCTCAGCACCTTTCCACTCTCAAGTGAATGGCCAGGTTGAAGTAACTAATTGGAAAATCTTAGATGGGCTGAGGAAGAATCTGGAGGGTAAGGCTGGAAAACGGCCGAATTACCTACAAGAATTTATATGGGCTTACATGATAACTCACTGGACTGCAACGCACGAGTCTCCATTTGCACTTGTTTACGGAATGGATGTGGTGGTACCATCAGAAATAATGTTCCCATCATACAAGTTAAGTAAATACTCTGAGGAAGCCAATGATAGATAAACTCTTTATACTACCAGACTTTGATGATGAGTCCGTACGCATCAAAAGTCAGAAAAAGAGAGTTCCAAGTCGGGGACAAAGTTTTAAGGAAAGTTTTCCTCCACACAAAGGAAAAGAGGCTGGGAAAGTTAGCTCCCAATTGGGAAGGTCCATACATAGTAACCAATAAGATAAATCCGAAGACTTACATATTAAAAGATAAAGAAGGAAGAGATCTTCCCCACCCTTAGATATTTTTCATTAAGGAATAAATCGAAAAAGCGCAACATCATAAATCCTCACATTATGAGGTTAATTTGACTAACAAAAGTTCAACGGGTTATGGATACGAATAGTCAACAATATAAGGTTAAAAACATTACAACTTTGCTAGTCGAATGCGAAATTTTCCTTACTGCCTTCCGGGAAACCAGATTCTGAGGATGAACTTTCTGAGTCAACGTTGGTCTCCAAATCTTCTGTGGAAATGCCCGCAGAATGATGCATTTCAATAACTCGTAGGCAAAGGCTGCCTAGTTTCAGATCCAGAAACTTCTCATGCATCTCTAGCACCATAGTGTACCTCATGTTAGCATCTTTCTCTTCAAGGTGATAGACAATATCGGTCGCGTATGCATCGAGACGTTTCTTCTGCTCAGTTTCAAAGTCATTCTTCAGGGATTCGTTTTCCTTCGAAAGCTTCTCAATATCCACAACATCATTTTCAAAGTAAGCCTTAGTCTTCGCGGAAGACTCGATGAGTCCATCAACCAAAGTGTCTCGTTTGGTGTCCATAGTAATAAACCGCTCCCGTTCTTCGTTGAACTTTTTCCCCTCTTCCGAAAGTGCAGCCTTCTAGGAAGTAATTTTAGTCAAACGATCAACAGACGTTTTTTTCTCCTTTGAAAGTTTATCTTCAACCTTTTTCAGCTGCGACAATACCTCTGTTTTCTTGGCAAGCTCATCTGTCAACTCTTTCACCTTTTGCTTCAATTCAGTCGCCTCAGAGGTCCGCGTCTTTACTTCATCTCTTCTTTAAATGACTTCATTTTCGTAACGATCCTTGCGGTTGGCTTTCCGTTCGAGGAGAGCAGCAGCACAAAGCAATTTGTTCAGTTTATTGGCAATAAAATCGTTCTCCTAGACATCAAAGTAAGTTGAGTCATGGGATAGGTATGCACCTTCCTCAAAGTTTCTTCTTGACCTGTCGGTTGTTTTTTTTAAGGGAAACTTCTCATCCGGAGTCCGAGTCGACTATGAAAACTTTCTTTATTGGAGGAAAGCCCGAACAGGTGGTATTGTCGGTTTATCCTAACGCTATCAACCACTTTCTTTTGCTTTTCTTCAGCAGTGAGTCTTTTTGGTCTCGTAACCTCAGCTCTACTAGTTGGTCTCACTTCAACCGAATGATCAACATCCCTTAGTTCCTCTTCACGGCTGTTGGTCAGGGGACTCGTCTGGGGGCCCACTGGGTGTTCTTGCTGAACTTCTGATGGTCTTTCCTCATGAGTCTCATCCTGGTGATCTCCATGGGATCCAACTTTCTACTCGTCGGGAGTATCACTCTCCGACTCTGCATCCTACTTGGTTCTCTCACCATCTTCCTCGAGTTTTTCCGCATCTTTGTGACTCGGAGCCCGAGCTCGGGTAGGTAGGTAAACTGCGTTGTCCAAACATTCTAGACATTTGAGGATGACAACATTTGGAGGAGGAACCATAAGATTGGACATGGACCTTTTCTCTCCAAGTTCATACCTCCAAAGGTTGTTTTTCAAAAAGTTCATTGGTAGAAAAATTTGATGAAATTTATGATCCCAATGCTCACCTGCCCAGACGCTCAGCTTCTTAGAGATGTCATTGGCAGTTTTGGCGTGAATTTTAAAGGGATTGTCAATTACCTTCATAGTTGTAAGAAATAAATACGTTAGGGCTATCCAACCTTAACTAATAATACATAAGACCGTGTAAGAATACGTACCCTGCCCAGACCATTTCAAAGTCAATCGATGGGGAAGGTTGTCAGAACTTTTAAAGCCAGTTTCCCATAGCCCGGAGATAAAGACAAACTGTTGCTTCCACTTTTTATCAGCCTCTAAGAAATATTTTATCACCTTGAACTTCCTTTCAAAACCAAGATATTAAAAAGGGTAATGAGATTTCTTAGCCACATATGAAATGAAGATAAGTTACTCCATGTTAAAAGGCTATTTTAGAAAGTCTGGAGGCCATGATGCAGGCCATGAGTGTGTACCACATGTTGATGCCAGCTTGAGAGGGACAAAGTTCGATAAGGTGGAAGTAATCTACCAGATCAGGATCAAGGGGTAGACGAAGGCCCCAGTTTATGAGCTCGGTATAGAGGATAAACTCATGATTACGAACGGACAACAGAGTCTCTCCGGCGGTGGAAAACCGAATTGTGATGCTCTCAGGTATCCCCCACCAATATCTCAGCTTTATCTCCTCGCTCGGATGAAAGTATGTATAGTTCACTCTATACAGGGCGAGAAGATGCTTGGACTAAATATCGCGAAGGTTATCACCTAAAACATCTTCTATGTTCGAGGACAGATCTGTAATACGTTCCTTCTTCTTATTCTTTTCTTTCTTCACCAAGGAAGTTTTTCCACTCCGAGGGGGTGGATCGGTGGTAATTTTCGGGGAAGGAGAAGAGATAACTTGGCTTGGCGTAGATGGTATGGGGGGAGAAATCACAGCAGGTACGGCTCGTAAGGGTTCTGCCTCAACCACTACCACATCAGGTTGTTCATGATCACTGTCTGGCTTATCAAGTAGATCTCTCTCTTAGATTTCAGGGATAGACCTCAAAACTTGCTCTCAACAAACACCCCTTCTCGAATACTTCTTGGGACTCACTTCTGGAGTCGTTTGCGGTGACCCCTGCGGAGTCAGTTGAGGGGTTGCAGCAGAAGACGAGATTTTCACTCTGATAGATTTTGCAGTTGGATAAGAGGATCTTTTCCTTTTAATGTGTTCCCTTGCATTTATTTTAGTCGGTTTTCCCTTTTCACCACCCATGGTTAAGAAGATAGAAGTTCTGGAAGGAAGATCAAACGTTGAAGGGTCAAACTTGTTATCACTAAAATAAGCTCGACCGGGAGGCTGAATAGCAGGGAAGGAGAGTTCTCGGATAAGGGACCAATTGTTGTGAAAGTTTGATTCCCAGATATCTGCAGGTGTGGGATGCCCTCTTCCACGAGAAGGTCTGCGAGTATCAATTTGATTTGAGATATTGAACCACTTCTAAAGCTTATACCGTTCAAGATTGATAAACTCCTCATGCATGAAAAAGCAAAGAGGGAATTTGGGGTTGAAATTTTCTCTCTCCAAAACAGACGTTCTCGACTCAGCGTTAAACAAATATCAAAGGGTATAAACGTATAACTAGAAGTGGAAACGAATATTTATAGGAAAATGGGGCAGAAGGTGAAATGTTAAAGAAGTTTTGACATGTTTCTCCTGTCGCAAACCACTTCAAACAACGTGTTGGTAGGCTATAGTAGGGATGCGACATGTGGCCAGAAGTGACCTCATCATCTAACATATCTATGACTCTATAACGGCTAGATAGAGGCACGCGAGCTCAAAACAAATGATAACTTAGGTGAGGTCATCACGACCAAGGGTGAGGCCATCACTTTTAACAAGTTTTGAACCACATAATTTGAAGGGCGACACCTAAACAATTTATACATAAGGCACAACCAACAAAGCCATCAAATCCGAGAAGGTTTGAGTGTCATAAAATCCAAGGAGGTTCGAAGAATAACTGCAATCGTTACTCAGATATCTTCATGAGGACTGAGGGGCTACTGATAAGGGAAGGAAAATACAAGTAATAATAGGGTTAATTATGTAAAGTATAATGACTAAATGTGTGTATTTAGTGATTAAGGACCAAAGTAAAGCATACATAAGATATAGAGGGGTTCAATGATATACCCCAAGAATTTGTCCGTAAACAGTAGAATATTGGGGTGAGAAATCCATCTTAATGGTGGTAATTATGTAATTTTACTACCTACCTCGTGTACTATATAAAGGACATTCCATTTTTAGGAAAATGGCCAATGAGTAGTCAATTATTACTACATTTATTCCTTTTGTCTCTTTCTCTCTCTACAAAACATTAATCTTATAATTACCGTCACCTTATAAAAACATATCTTAGACAAGCATTCTCCTACGAACATTTTCGTTACCGAACTCACCTAAGAATATTTTGAGCTCATCATTGTTAATCTGTAAGAAGAAAAACTGGACCAATGTTGATATAAAATTGAATTGCTTACTCATAATCAATCTTCTAGTAGATGGGAAATCTTCATGGTACTTGTGTGGATAATTATCGCCTGAGGGTAGGCTTGTAATTAGGTTGGTGTTTAACAGTAGTATGTGGGTGTTATGTATTTAGTGTAGAGAGTAGAGAGATAATTAAGCTGGCTGGTAGCAGTTAATTCTCATTACCCACACTTAATGCAGGTGGTTGGGTATTTATACCCTGATGTTTGGGCCCTTATGGGCTTTCGGGTCATGTTTAATGGACTCGGGTCATGTTTAATGGACACGGGTCATTTTCAAAGGCCCATGAGCTCTTAAGTAAGAGAGCAGGTAGCTTAGTCAAGAAGTGTTTAGGTTTTTTAGTACTTTTGTCATAGTTCGAATAGTCCTATGGTCTGAATGTTCGAAGTGATCTGTCCGGTCCGGAGGCATTTGACCGAACTATCCTCATCCTTAGAATATCGAGCATCTTCGGATGTACTTGGAATAGCATTTGTGTAAATATTTACTTGTTTAAACATCCATGTAAATATTTGGGGGCATACTCTTTCCTCCATGGTGGCACGGGGAGGTTTTAATGAGGTGTCCGGGCTTTTGAATGAAATTTGATGCCTTCTTAAAAAATTTCCAAGTGTTTTAAATTTTGTTCTTTGTCACACTATCCGGATTGAAATAACTAAGGGCTATTTAAACTCTAGCCGGAGAACTTAAACACTCCCACGGTGGTCACCAATTTGGTGTGGATAATTATCGCCTGAGGGTAGGCTTGTAATTAGGTTGGTGTTTAACAGTAGTATGTGGGTGTTATGTATTTAGTGTAGAGAGTAGAGAGATAATTAAGCTGGTAAGTAGCAGTTAATTCTCATTACCCACACTTAATGCAGGTGGTTGGGTATTTATACCCTGATGTTTGGGCCCTTATAGGCTTTCAGGTCATGTTTAATGGACCCGGGTCATGTTCAAAGACCCATGAGCTCTTAAGTAAGAGAGCAGGTAGCTTAGTCAAGAAGTGTTTAGATTTTTTAGTAATTTTGTCATAGTTCGAATAGTCTTATGGTCTGAATGTTCGAAGTGATCTGTCCGGTCTGGAGCCATTGGACCAAACTGTCCTTGTCCGGAGAGCATACAGATTTCGGACTCATCAGGTACCTTTGTTCGTTAATTGAGATTTGTAGAAATATTTTTACCTTTTTGATAAACATCAAACATATCTCCAGAGTTCAGAGTCAGGCAGCAGACTACATTGCCAAATGGATTCTGAGATCCAAAGATAAGCTAAGTTTTCCTCATTCAAAAGCTCTGAATCAACTCTTGGCTATTACTCTTCTTGAAAGCATGGGGATTGGCTATATAACCCAAATCTAGAGTGACCTCAATTCGTATTTCATTGTTAGGTTGCTGCTGATTTCTACACTTTTCTCAGATTTTTTAGAAAAGAAATAAAAAAATATGTTGGAATCTTGGTTGGAAGTAGATGAAAGAATTTTCGGAGGTGACAATCTAAAAAATCACGATGGAAGCTTGAAGAATTTGCTCGATGATGAAAATTTTATTTGGGACTGTAACTCAAATTCAAATGAATTGTTAGAGGAAAGTTAGTCAATTCTTTGACTTTCTTTTTTTGTAATTGCTAACTTTCCCTTCATCTTTGTAAATCCCTTTTTTGGGCCCTTATGTTTTGATAAATAATAATTTTATTTTGCTTAAAAAAATCAAGAGGAACTGAAAACAATCTTAAACCGCTCAGACCAGAACTATTTTATCCTTTTATGTATATCCAAGTCAAGTTATTTAGTCCAACATAGGTTAAATGTTTATTTTAACTGTCTATAAAAATATAAGACAAAAACATATTTATTACATATATAAGAACGATTTTCAATTTTTGTTATTCATATTATCAAATCTTCCGTATTTTTTTAATATTTGTTTTAGTGATTTATGTTGTTTCTTGTCTTATTTTGGTATGGTTTGGACCAAAAAAATGATATTTTTTTAACTTTTTTAATAAATTAAAATTTATTGGTTATTTGCAGTAAATGGTAAGTGGTATTTATGTTATGATTTTTTATGTTTAAAATATTGATTTTTCGCTTATGGTTGATGGTACTTCTATTAAAAAACAATTAGAGTTTTAAGATCATTTTTAAGGTGAGTGCATAGCGCATTGATAGTGCCACCCGCAGTATATATATTTTTACAGCAAGTGTTGATGAATCTTCGCACTCTCGATCCTTGATATGTTTTAGGGTGAGTGCATAGCGCATTGACAGTTTTACGATGAATTTCCACTGCATTAGTCAATGCACTTTATATAAATGCTAGTGCGTTACGCACGCACGTTTTACTCTCTTAAATAATACTAGTGTAGTCTTTTATTTATTTGTCTAAATTTAATTGTTTGTTATAGACACATGCAAACATACACCTTACCCACCCCACTCCAAAGATATTACGACCATGTAAAATCATTTTTAACGTTAAGGTTTTACGTGCAGCTCGTGACGAAAGGCCAGTTCATCCAAAAAGGTGACACGACCTGATTGATAACTCTACCACTTAGCTTGTTCAGCCTGAAGCATAAAAGGTGCATACATAAGGATTTTTACATCAAATCACCGTGGGATCTAAAACATATATCATGAAATACGTTCATGCACAAGGTGAATCATATGGTCATCATGAACTAGAGTTCAACGTGTAAGCGGTTGAGACTATGGATATTTAGATGAGTGGTCGAACAAACCTGTATCCTCCTCTACAACTGAAAACAAAAAAGAACATAAAAAAAGAATTTAGTTTTAGATCAAAATAACATCAAACTTTTTCTGGATTACGAGAAACACGAAGTCTACGACACTTTCATCGGGAGGGAAATTTTAATAATACTTAATATGTTAATTACTTGGTTTATAACTATATTCTTATTTCTCTTATTTTTTACAATCTCGTAGTGGTATAAATATCCGCGATCTATACGGAATTTTTAAAATATAGGACCTCAGTAACCATATTGAGGTTTGCATTTGTTGGCCGAGACTTCATTCGGGCCTATCGTTACTCATCTAACTAAGTTTAACTCAAACCCTCGGTTGATTGAGGTTTCCTCAAGTGATGGCACCAGAAGACGCATATATTATAACTTAGAAGATATGATTATCACCTATATAATGTTTATATTATAACAGATCTCCGACATAGGATAAAATATTACGACACCAGCGAAACAAATTAGGAGGCATATGCCATTTACGCTCGATTGTTGGGAATTCAAAAAAATGGTGTTTATCACGAGATAGAGAGGCAATAAGGATACACGAGATAGAGAGGCAATAAGGATTTTGTTTAGGTATGAGATGGCTAAGGGATAATTTTACAGATTTTTCATATTTGCATTTAAATCTAGATATGACTAATGATGTGGTTGCACAAGCTTTACATACGTACCTTATGCATTCTTTGTTGCATAATTTTCACCGATATGAGTCAGAAATCCGTAAAGACAAAATTACTTTTGGCTTTAAAAGGACATGAAAGTTAGACTGGAGGATATAGCTTAGGCGACGTGTGTGTCGAAGTCTTGTATGGTTTAATCGGTATGTTAGATTGTTTGATCTACGAACATGATTATTTCGTCTTTCGTTAAACAATAAATATACCTTATCAAAACTAAATCTTTTAGTTGGTTACCGAAGATGATGACGAGCTTGAATGTTTGACCAAAAATAGTTACCGCGACAGTCTTACTAGTCTCATGGATGAGGATGTGAGTATATTATGTTTTTTTTTTAATTTATATACAATAAATTGAGCATGAATTGAATTTTAAAAAAACCTTCAATAATTTTAGAACAATTTTGAATCTTAGAGGAATAATTAAGTGTATAATAATTAATTTTTTGAATTTGTAAGCCTTAAAATGTAATAAATTATTTAATTAGCATTTTTACTTTTCTTAAAACCTTACTAACTTTAATTTTCTATATCTAGTTTGATTGTTTATAATAGGTCTATAACTTTATTTAATTGAATTACTATTATACAAATGTTTTCAGAAGAGTGCGTAATTATTTTTATGTTATATTTGAGGCGTATATTGACATGAGAGCTTATTTCCCAATATAATTGGTCATGTCGTTCAACTATTTGATTCGAGTGATGGACATACCAGATATATTTATGCGGTAGTTTGGTATGCTAAAGGACATAGTGGATCTACATCAATAACCCAAACCGATGATAAAGAATGTGGAACATATCTGACATAGTTGTAAGATAATCATTTGGTCCAGGTGTCATAAGTATTTACTTCCTGATGAACCTAAAGTAGCTACCAATTCTGAGTATTGTAAGTCCAAGACGGCTAGATACGACTATGTAAAGAGGTATGGTTGGTATGTCATTACTCATAAGGTTATTGATGATGATGATAAGTTGACTATATATTGAACGTTTTTATGGTATTTTATATTGATGTTGTTCATTTTTTGTCCTTAATTTACTGTATTTGCTACTTTGTTGTTGTCATTTTATGTTTAATGTTATTTTCGTAAGTTATTTTGTACTAATGTATTCGTATATATTTGTGTTTAATATTAATTTTGTTACCAAATAACGCTAAATAAATATTGATAAAAAAAATCTGTAACACGAATACATTTTAATGTTTTAAAAAAATACATCAAAATGAAATCTAATATAATATTAAAGGAATTTTTGTAGATTGATCACTTCGGATTGACGATGCGTGGATTACAAATTTCAATATTTTTATATTTTTTGTAACGAACTATAATCGTTAATTCCCAATTTTTGACCTATTATGCGCTACACAATCTAATATAACAAGGATGTACCACGGTAAAATGGGTGTTTCTCGCAATAAAAAACTTTCAATTAAAGATCAACCTTAGCTTAATAATTAATTTCAAACAATAACATAAAATACTTACATAAATAAAATGGTTGTTATTAAAAAAACTCAACCATATTTCTTCCATTTGAGACATCGGATGGCGTACACCTCATAATGGTATAAAATTTAAATAAATATTTGTCGACCCCGACCGCGCTAAAAATGAACGATGTAATTAAATTTGATGCAATTGCGAAACTCAAATTCATGCATTGTCATCTAGTTTGATATACCAGTAGCATCAATGTACTTTATACTTCAACGATATTTACTAGCTTATTTACACCACTAAATATCTATATGTAAAACATTAGCGAAATCAAATAATCTCATTGTAAACGGCATTCATGGTCATCTTTCATCTAATTTGTTGGTCGTACAAGACAAACAAAATTGACTGATACCCGCAATGTCCATCGTGTTTCAAGTCGTTAATCTCAACTATAAAAAGTCTATAATAGACAAAGAATTATTTTATATAATATTTTGGACCATGAAATATTATTTTAAAATCAATATTGATGTTGCGAGTAATCATTCCAATTGATAGTGACGTCATGGTAGGAGTTTCAACCACCAAATTTTTATCGTGCAAATATATATGACCACTTGGTTGTATCTGTATTTTGAAAAGAACAAAATAAGTTTTACTCATTCTCTACACTTTAGTTGGCGGAGCTCTACTCCTTCTCTGCACTATGATCGACAAAGTTTTGAAAATGGTACCTAACAAATGTGTATTTATTTTTCCTAATCTAATACATACTCATAATGTGATTGTCGCGCATGGTGAACGAAGAAAATGATAATTTATGTTTGATTAGTTACCAACCACGATGTTTCTTTTTATCTAATAAATATAAAAGAAAAGTTGCTTATGAATAGACTATGAACAAACTATTTTGTGTAAATGTGTTTTATACGTTCTTCATCGTTGGCTTCCATAAAACATGAACAAAGTTATCCAATTTTTATTTCAATAGTTATGTCATTGTCAAGATCCATGAATTATTAACAAAATATAAAAGGTGTCGTTATATCTTTTGTTAATAAATTATGGATCTCATTCGAACATAATATATCGAGCGTAATTCATGTAACGCACGTGCAATTTATATCCGACACTTCAATTTTTTAGCACATTCAAATTCTTCTAAAAACACTATAAAGCATTATTCAAGATGTTACCTCTAAGACTGTTGAACATCAAAATATAAAAGGTGTCGTTATATATTTTGTTAATAATTCATGGATCTCATTCGAACATAATATATCGAGCGTAATTCATGTAACGCACGTGCAATTTATATCCGACACTTCAATTTTTTAGCACATTCAAATTCTTCTAAAAACACTATAAAGTATTTCTCAAGATGTTACCTCTAAGACTGTTGAACATCTTGTGTCTAAATTTATTTTTTGTTATAAATCGACTCTTTTCAAATGATTCTTTAATTTTTCCATGTTTGCTTTCAACTAAACCATGCATCATACCCCAGAATGATTGAAAGTTAAGTTTGTACGTATCAACGAAACACTTAAAATTGGAATGAGCAATTTTCATTTGGTTAATGATCATGTTTTTAAAATACATAAACTTGTTAGTTTTCCACGTGAAAAACTTATCGGTGTAAGAAATTAACTAAAACTTTTTGTCGTATTTGATTTCTTGAGAATACTCTTTGAACTAAAAAATATATAATTCCTATTGTTATTGAATGCTATTTCAAAAACCATCAAAGACTAATGAATAAAACGCACATGTTATTTTAAAAATCATTGCAAGCTTGTTTATCCTTCATTTATTTCTTTGTATGTGCAAGTATGTTCTTGTTAATATGTCATTGAAATAGCATGTGTGTTTTGTTTATGAAAAATTATCCTATAGTATTCACCAATGCTAAGTCTATATCAATCAAAACTAAATATGGTTCTTCAATAAATTTTGATACCATCAATGATTACAAATAAACAATTACCCACTTGTAATTGTTAACTTTTCCCCGGACATAAATGTAAATTTGATATTGAAAGTCAAACCACTAGAGGTTTTTCCAACAAACTCCAGCAACGGCATCTCGTACCTTATTACCTTATATGTGTTATCTATAATTAGCATCTTTAGAAACATGCGTACAAATTAAAAATAATATGGTGTGCAAAGAAAATATCAGTAATGATTTCATTTTTATATTTTCTCGATCTATGTCACTCAAATTAATTTAACTTTTTAAATTCTCCTAATAAACATTGCAACTATGACCGATCTTCTTTCTCTATTTTTTTTTGTTTTTTGTTGAGCTTTGTATACGGTGCAAATAAATGACACATTCTTAGTGTTTAACTTTTTTAGTCCGTTCAAAATTTATCGATGACGAAATAATTATGTACAATTTCTAAATCTTATGTAGAAAAGTTTATCAAGTACAAATAACCTTCTAAATGTTTCATAATATTATGGTTGGGAACTCCGAATATGACCTATGAGGCTTATTTGTCACGAGTTATCATAGTTCTTTTAAACTTGAAAATCATATGTATGTCTTTGTTTTGGTCTACTTTCTCTTAAGATCATTTGGATCTACCAACCTATTATACTAACCAGATCTCTCGCGTTGGAAAACTATTCTTTCTACTTTTCATATCATCGCGACACCTTAATACAATAATCAATTTGTTGTTGTTTCCGATATTTATAATCGAGACACATAATCATTGTTGTGTATATTAGTCTGTTGTGGTAAACAAATCACTAAAATCTATACCACAATCCATTACCACTCCACCAGTATTATTTCATTCATACAATACCAAATTTCATAAGAGAAAATTAAAACTTATACATAAAAAACTAAATAGAAACCTGCAAGAAAACCAAAACATAGATAGCTAAAGAAAACTAAAACATAAGCTACAATATTACCAACGCTAAACTAAAAATTAGCGATGTGTTATCTTATTGCATTGACGGTACTATAAGCACTAAGAGTATCTTATTGCATTGGTGGCATTATACAGAAATGATAGTGTCAATGCGTATTACGACCGTTATTCTAAACATGTGGTTGGTATGAACCGCATGAACCAGTATTGTTGTATTATAATTTGTCAGTTAAGTCGATAGACATGGAGTTAGATTAGTTAAAGTAAATTAAAACTGAATTTAATTATAACATTTATCTTGTTTTATATATTCATTTTATTATTTTATTATGGAGATTAGGAGATTTCTTCTTACATAAAATCAAGTTCAATTTTATAAAATCTAACATAGTTCAAGTTTATGCATTAGTAGATATATTTAATTATTTTTTAACTAATATTATCATAGTAATTAATAAAAATTTAAAGATATTCTTTATTAAAAAAATCGATTGATCAAAACAAATTAAAAAAACAAAACTTTAAAATATTAACTTTATCCCTTTTATTTGGCTCAAAGTTATTCGAATTTAGATTTAGATCTTAATTTTAAAAAATTGGTTTAGATTTTCTATTTAAAAAATTATTAGACCTCTAACCTTTACATAGATATATAAATAAAAGTTTGAAGTCTAATAGTATATATGTTTTGTTTTAATTTCTTAATTTTATTGTTTTCAAAAATTGAAGTAATATTAAATTTTAAGATGAAATGGACTAAATAAAATCTGGTAAATTTTAAAATAATGATTTAATGAAATTGATCTACAGATATCATAATGAAATAATTAAAAAAAATGAATAAAAATATAAAAAGTCAAATTGTGTGGCCCTAAAAGAAATAGTAAATATAATTTTTAAAACATTAAAAACAAATAAAAACAAGTTAAATCCAAATTTATTTATTTATTTAAATTCATATTAGTCTGAATCAATTGTTATATATTTATTAATTAAAACTGTCATTTTATTAAAAAAGAAAATATATTAAATTATTACCAAAACAAAAAAATGATAATAATATTTTATAAATATAGAATAAAAATTACTCTAACGTACCACTTTTAAAAAAATAACACTTTATAATCCAAACGAGTTTTTTATATTTTAAAAGAAAAAACAAAAAACATTTTTTTATATAAATATTATTTTGTTTCTCATGTTTTGGATTTTCATTTGATCGGCTAAAGAACAATATTTTAAAAATAGTTAAAGTTACATATTATTACGTGAAACATTTTTTTATGGTTTGAGTATTTACTAATAACTCTCTTTTTTACAATTATAGATGAAAATGATCGATTATGAAAAAAATAACCGTCAATGATTGAAGATTAAAACATTCACGTTAGAATAAATTAATTATAAATAGTAAAATTTAATATACTACGTCAACTTTAGTCTACTTAATAATTTTTATATTTAAAAAAAAATAAATTTAGTATGGTCAAATTAGAATATACAACCTTTTACAATAAAAATAAAATATGAAGATAATTCAAGTTAATAAAATAATATAAGTATTGTTTCATAATATTTGTAGTATTTTTTATATTTACATGAATAAAATATTATGGAAAAATATTAAAGAGATGAGATAAGATATATTTATTACACAGTACTAATAATACTATTGTGCAGTTAAATAGGTTGATAATACGTATTATTAATTATTATTTTTATCTTTTTGCATCTAAGATACAGACTAATAAGCTTTTAGTGTTAACAAATCGATTAATTTGGTTGGACCAATTCTACCATTTTAATAACTCCACTAGTCACAGTGAAATAGTCAATGAAGTAGTAAGATTTATAGAACACTCGGGGCACTTGTTATCCTTGTTTTGCCAAGACTATTGAATCTGTTCGTGCATTTGTTGTTAGAGGCTGAATTTTTTTTATGTTGAACTGTACCACAGACTTCCATTGGCCGAACTTAGTCAAATATACACATGTACACTGTTTTCTTGTCTTATTCTAGATAAAGATTGGATACACTATCCAAAATGGGTAAAAAAATATTTCAATACATGATTGCTTTAACATCTTCTTGAGAGAAGAGACAATGCTTCCACTTATTCGGTATCAATTCAGTATCCATTGACATCTGATGTCATAAGACCTTGGCAAATAATCTTGTGACATCTTGTGGATCAAAGTAAAAAACATCCATTTAAAATGCCAGCAAATGCAAAGGTAAAGTGTCTTATAAATCTTGACTGATCGGAAGAGTTTTGTTACCTTCATTTTACTGTTTCTACATCTTCACATGGATCTATAAAATGAGGGGGTCTCTTATAGGTCATCCATATCGTATATATTAAGACCATGGTTAATGTTTATTTGTGATACTTTAAAGATGTTGAGTAACATTCTCTAATCGTAAAATGGTAGTTACGTATCATACATATGTGTATGTTAACCACGTATTAGATGTATCAATAAACAATAAAAATAATAACATGCATATGATTTAGACAAGGTCTACTAAATATCAATTTGTACGAGAAAAGTTTATCAACCATCATAAATAGACTACACATGTATCTAAACTTACGCTTGTTTATGATTATCATGTTGAATAAGTGTCACTTCTATTTCTAATTCCAAACTTACTAGTGTATTTGACCTTGATAATTTAGCCAACATCATCTTTGTTGATCGAAAAGGAACCATACATCGTATTTTATCGTAACTTTGGGTTAAATATGACGTATGCAAAACTACCAATATGAATCGTAATTCCTCAAAAATCGACTTTAGTTATTTCCAATATGACGATAAATATGTCTTCATAGATACAACCATCCTTTAAATCATTGTCTCTGAAGTTGATAAATAGGTAAAAATTTCTTTTATATATATACCAAGGTCTGACCATTTTCTTGGATTTTGAAGTCAGTCACATGACATTTACGAGATGAATGAGTTGTTCCTACTAAATAATCACCTTTAAAAATTATCAATAAAATATATTTTTTTCGATTAAAGTCTAGATAAAATATATTTTTTTGGATTAAAGTCTAGATACAGCGTAGAATTTATTAGGCTTGTTCCCAATTGACTTCTTTTGTGTTTTGACATATTCACATCCTTTGATAAATTCAACAAATTTATCGTCGTTAATAAAGTTTTATATTTTACTTTTTATATTCTTGAGTTCGGTGGTCCTTATTGTTTTTTTAAATGTAGTATTTATTTGAATTGTGCTTTTATTTTGGCGTATACATGGATTATGAAAACTAATAATATCATTAGCCTTATCATAAAGTATTATTATATTATTTATTATCTTGGTGAAAGATTTATCTTTGTGATATTTATGTTTTTTTTTTATTTTATATATATGTAATGTGACGTATTCCGTTATGATAAATGCTAATACTGACATGCATTTGAACTCTCTTGAAGTCTCTTTTGCATAATGTTATCAAATTTGATTTGCGTCTCTCCCTAAGCAACAAGTCGGCATGGGTCATAGTCTTCTTTTCATTATATCATTTCCTAGGAGACCAATAAAAATATAATGTAAAAAAGATATACATGTGACAACTTCATGGCATTTCTTCACCCATTTTAGGTGTAATTGAACCTTATTGTGTAATTTCATAAACATTTGTTTGACTCTCTTTTTGTAACGTATGATAACGTATTTATCTCATTTGATCACCATAATGTTAACGCTCGGAATAATACTTAAAATGTTTCAAAATTTTGAATAAAACCTAGAGATAACAGTCGAAAGTCTTTTCAAATTAAGGATCTCATTCCAAAACTTCTCGATATAATGTTCATGGTCACCACTTCAATCATATTAGTTTATCTTATAATGTTTAAATTTTAGAGGCATATCTCATTGAAGAATAATCGTAACAAGCATGCCAAAACTAAATTGTACTTTTGTTTGACCATTATCAGTCAATGGTAACCAAATCTATAATGTCTAATTGCATTTATGGGCACTATAGGAGGCATGTCGAACCATGGTGAATGTTTTGGATGATATAGGTAGGACGACCACAAAGTAAGCTATTTTGGACATGGATGGTTTAGGGTTTAGATATTGCGGATGTGGATGTCCATACTATAACTTTTACATGTTCATGTAATGATAGATATGGTTTCAAAGAGTATATGCTTATGGAATGACATGTTGAGTCGGGTTTGCACATGAGGCCAATTTTATGACCTCGTACTTTGAACTACGAATGTAAGTATGGGTTCAACTTTCTGAACGATAAAAATAATAAAGACTTTAACTTCTGCAGATATGGTATCACCAAGATCCATTGTCCAAATCATAATTTGTATTACCTTTCAGTTATTTCTCTTTTAAAGTGCTAGTTTATTAAATTTGGACAAATCATAATTTGTCCAAATCATAATTTTATAGGTAAGATCACAACCTTTCAAAATGCATCTCTTCGGAGAAAACAATTTTCTCATAAACACAACTTTTCATGTTTTGGGCCTTTATCGCGACCAGCCCTGTTGTAGTCGCGACTAACCATGTTGTCGTCGCAAAAAACATATGTTTACTTCAACTATTTGATGAATAACTAATACATCATCGAGCTAATCACAACCAAAGTCGCTCACAAAGAAACAAAAAAATTGGCGTGCCCTTTGATGCGACCAACCTTGCACTGGTTGTGGCAAATGATCGTTGTGTCGGGTATTTAAGTTTTTTCGTGACCAACCTCGTGTTGATCGTGGCAAACCTGCACCAGAAGGTCATGTTGTTTGGCCTAATTTGTTTGCTTCACCAACTCCGATGATCAGAACTCTTTTTCTTATCATCCACATTTAACCCACACTTCTAACAATTCCCCACTTGATTAAATGTCCTCTCTTTTATATCTTTCTTGAGATAACTCTTGTGCATAGACTAAAATATCTTTTGATTTGAATTTTACCTTCGTGTAAAAATAACAAAGTAGGGTCGAAAACATTAGTATTCGTAACTTTAAACCAACCTATCATACAGCCTAATCGGCGAGCTCACACACACAATTGGTTTTATCAAACATTTGTCAACATTACACTTTAACATTATTTTGGTTTTGTGCTCTATCCACTTCAAGAATCATAACTTGAGAGAAACTCATTCTCCAATGAGAAACATCATCTATAGATTTTTATTACCTTTAAAAATACATATCACACTTAGACCGTCAGTACTAAAATTTCTTTTGAACTTATCTTTTCATGTTCAGACCAACATATCTCACACTCATCACCGATAAAACTTTAATTTATTAATATGTTTAACCATTCACAAATAACTTGTTATTACCCATTGAAAAATTGATATTTAGGTTCGCTATAGTCGAATTGGATTCTCATTATTTACAAAATAATTATTTTAAAAGTTCTAGTCTCATCCCTCGAGATGTAGAGTTTACCAATTCTCGAGCTAATAGTTTGGTAGGTGGATATGCTAAGTTTTTACTAGAATGTATGTATAAGACCGATATAATTCCACTTTGAATTAGTTATCTAACATACTTATGTCTTAGACTTATATGTACAAACTCCTCATTGTAGATTTCATTGTATACTTTACCTGATATTGCTTGACTGTTATAATATATTTGTATTTTCATATTACCCTTTGAAGTGAATGGTATCTCCAATAAGAGATATCTTAAACATTCAACCTCCTTACTCGTTACGACCAATGCTATGAACTCGGACTCTATAGTCGAGTGAGATATATACATTTCTTTCTTTAATGCCTACGAAACAGCACCACCTGCAGATGTGAATACCCACCTCGTAGTTGATTTTTTATTGGTTAAACTAGTGGTCCAACTTCCATCTGTGTATCCCTTAAGTACTCTGAGAAAATTAGAATATTGGACACATGTGTCTTTAGTCATTTTAAGTACCCCAATACCCTTCTAATTGCATGTCAATGTCCCGTACTTGGATTACTCGTAAATTAACTTATTTGTTTTACCATAATATATATATATATATATATTATCTAGTTCATAAAGACGAATACATCAAGCTTACTGTAGCATTAGCATATTCTAGTTGAGTCACCACTCTCCCCGCATTTTTCCAAGTTTTAAACAAGGATAAAATGGTGTTTGTGCTTCTCTGAAATTTAGATGTTTGAACTTATAAAGTACATGCTCAACATAATGGGGTTAATTTTGGGCATAAGTTAATGCCTTAATTCCTAAAATAGTGTCTACTTCATTAAGATCCGTCGTCTTAAAACTAGACGATGAAAACTCATTCGTTTTATTAATAAAATTTATTTCAATACTTAATATGAGCAAATGATCTACATATAGACAAATATGACTATTACATCAACATGAAATTCAAAATATACACATTTGTCCACTGTATTATGTATAAACCCATCATACAATAACATGATCAAGCTTTTCGTGCTACTTCTTAGATGTTTGTTTAAGATCATATAATGACTTAACAAGCATACATACCTTAGGCTCATTCCCGGAAATACAAACTCTTATATTGCTCCATATAAACCTCCTTATGGAGATGATCATTTAGAAATGTCACTTTGACATCAAATGTCACTTTGACATCAAATGGTGAATTTCAATATGTATATCGATGCAATTGCAAATAACATCCTAATGTTTGTTATTCTTGTTACTAGAGAATATGTGTCAAAATAGTTATTCTTTTCCCAAAAATGTTATGATACCAATATTTATTTGAAAGCTTGAATGGTTCCATCTTTGTCACATTTCTTCCTAAATACCCACTTATAACCAATTGTGCTTGAAACAAAAGGTAAGTCCACTAACTTCTAAGTTTGATTTGATATTATTGTATATATTTCATCATTTATGGTTTATTGCCAAAATATAGAATCTCAAAATGTTAATATTTCCTTATACAATACAGGGTCATCTTCTAAATAAATCATTATCATATTTTTTGGGTGATTCTTTACAACTTCCTTCTACTAAATAAAAACAAATGGGATTTGAATAAATCTGCCTCTTTTGATTTAAATATCACATTAGATTCCAAATTTAGTAACCTATAAGCCTTGTTATTGGCCACATAGCCAATAAAAACACATCTTATAGCTTTAGGACCTAACTTTACTCTTCTTAGATCCGTGTTTTTGCAATGGAAAAAAAATTAAACACATTCACACTTTAAAGTATTTTATGTTTGGTTTTTTTATTTTTGATAATTCATACGGAGAAATTTTGATTTTTTTAAAATAAAGTTATTACAAATATGAAACACAGTTAAAACTAATTCACCCCATAAATTAATATGCAATTTTGAATTGACTATCATGAAACTGATAACCTCGCTCAAAATTTTATTTTTATGATCAGCTAATCTATTTTGATACGGCGTATAAGGCACCATGCATTAATGAATTATCATACGTTCTTCAGAAACTAAAAAATTCTCTCGAGAAATATTCCCTGCTTCTATCACAACGCAATATTTTAATCTTAGTGTCTAATTGATATTCTACTTCATCTTTGAAGATCTTAAACATACTAAAGACATCATCCTTATGTTTAAACAAATAGACATAAGTAAATATAAATTAGTCATCAATGAAAGTTGTAAATTATATTTTACCCCCACGTGTCAAGATATTATCGGTATGTATTAAGTCTAATAATTATGTGCATCTTTCACTGAATTTGTAAGTTTTCTTAATCATACTTGATTCTACAGACAACTCATATTTTTCTACGGACCTATATCACATTTTATCAGTCCGGTTTTCACAATTCTATTTATCATGTTATGTCATATATAAGCAAGTCTACTATGTCATAATAAATATCCATTCCGATAGTAGAAGTAAATATAATTTTTCACTTCCTTAATAATAGCTCATAAGTAAATAGTTTCACCATATTGTTACATGAGTATCCATTTCCAACAAAGATTTCACCCTTAGACAAAACAAGGTTGTCAGATTCGTACACTGATCACATTCCAGCTTTAGACAATAGATCAGTTAAAACTAAATTTTTGTTCATTTCCGGAACATACAATACATTTGTTCGAATGATTTTCTTTCCATTTGTAAATACAAACTCTATATTTACGCGTTCTTGAACCTTGGACTTGTTTGTGTTTCTCATCTGCATCTCTTTTGTGCTATAGTTTGCTTTAATTATTTTGAACAATAATTTATCGTGGGAGACATGAACAAATGCTCATGTATCGTACCACAAACCCGAAATCTTATCTTCAACGACATTGACCTTTGTCACTATTGCAAAAATGTTTTATTCCACAAAATTTATGATATCACCCTTCCTCTTAAGGTTGCATGAACGAGCAAAATTTTTCAAATTTCCATACACAAAACAATTTCTCTTTCCACTTTTAGACATATTATTGCTCAATGTTCCCAAATATTTTTTCGCTAAATTTATGTTTCTTTTACTTCGGCTTTATTACATTCACACTCCAAAAATTTCTAATATTTGATTTCTCTTCCACATCTCTAGCACACAATTTTTCTTCCATCCTTAAATGTTTTTGGATATGTTAAACTATATTGTTCAGATTTATGAAATATTCTCTTCCGATATGAAGGCAAATTTACTATTATTTCTCCCACTTCAAAAAACTTTGGAAGTACCATTTTTAAGAACACGAGTTTGTTTGTTATGATTCACAGCTCATGAATTTAAAGGAAAGTGTTTTACCATTTATTTAATTAAAATCAAAATATTAAAAAATGGAAAAAAAATTTGTACCTTCTTCTTCGGATTTGTATTTTGCTTCAAGAGCATTCGAGCTTTTTGATGCTGAAGACTCGCTTATGTAGAGGTCAAAACGAAAATCTGATGAAACATTTATGTCTTCGACATATAAGATTATTTTCCTCATGTTTGTGCATGTTAGCCTTGATTTCATCGGTGTTCACTTGCTTCATGAAATTTTTTCAAGTTTTGGATATTGAATATAATGAACTTTTAATTATGTCAACAAGAATGTAATCCTTTTTGCCATCAAGTAAAATTCGAACCATCGAAATGGTCCAGACGAACAAAATCTTGGTTAACCTCGATTGTAACCATGGTTATTTCCGCTGCCATGTTACTAGTTTTTTTTATTGTTAAAAAATAAATATATGAAAACAACAATTGTAATATTTGATCAAAACAAGTTGGTCGAAAATTGCCCAAAATTTGCTAAAAACTATGAAAGCTTAAAACACGTAAGAATACGCTTTCCAAAAAGAATTATTTCAATCTTCTCTAGAGTCTGATTTTTTTCATGATGTTCATTTGGGATATAACTAGCTTTTAAGTTTCAGATTACAAACAACAAAAATATCTGAATCAAGACAGACAATGTCCGAATATAAAAAGCTTTAAACTATAATTTTTTACTTTGAACATAAAAACAGACTGTATAAAACTTATTAATTTTTTTTGTATTTTTTGTCTTCCAAGATTCCTAACAAATATTTTGTACCTCTTAACAGCCAACAAATAAAATAAGTCGGCTATTAGGGAAAAAAAAAACCGCGACTCCTACCCACCATAAAAACCATTGCTTTTGGTTGAGAACACAAAATTACTAAGCTACTGATTGCACAAAAGACTTCGTGATGTTCACATCTTCGATTAACTTGGGTTTGAAAAACTTTCCATTGCACCTGAATGTTTATGGTGGCCTCCAACACTCAGAATACAGCTTCCAGTATAAATGATAGAACCTGAGTCTACTCAAGGTAACTGAATCAAATGAAGGACTACTAACCATAAGGAACATCTAGCAAGCAATAAAGAACAGATTTATTCTATCAATTCAAAGGGCCAAAAGGGGGACACATCTAACAATTATCCTCCATATCAAGATTTTGTATAAATTCTAGATGAAAGTAACTTACAAAAAGAATTAACAATTACAAGAGTATATCACCTATTTATCAAGCAAGTTAAAAAAAGACTCAAAAATTCAGTCCTGCGTTGGAGCGTTTTGGTTAAGCTCGGCAAACCTCATTCCTACTCGCATTGAGTGCTTTAAGAATTTCTCTGCACATCGTGTGACACAAGTCTCCTCTTGTTTCTGTAAGGTTTTACGCGTAAAGCTGTCGACGCAGTCGGTGAAGCACCTCTCTACTAGTGAGTTGTACATCTTTAGACTACAATTTCATAGAGCACCAAGATTAAATAAGAAGGTATAATGAAATACCTATATGAACGAATAAAAGAAAACTGATGATTTTCATATTTTGAGATGCTATATCGTTTTGAAAAATGAAACAATACCAAAGCAAATATGTCATCTAAAGTCACTGACCCATCCAATTAGTTAAATATAGAAACTTTTTATAAGAGAGGAAAACATAAACACTGCAATGATTTCATTGCGAGATAAGCTTTTTTCTCTCTGTAGTAACGTTACAATATTGATTGCTCTGCACAGGTGAAGACAGACCAATTTGTATCTAAACTGTCAAAGAGATATATCTTATGCTATCCGGTCACAATTATTATGCTTATAATAAGACATAATGACATAAACATAACTCATTACGTGAGTTGCATATCTTAATATGTGATTCAAACATTTTTCAACGGTATAGAGTTTCTACATATACAAAGCAAACAATTCATCAATTTCGCACTGAATAATTTTGTCGGTTTCCAACGAGTGAAAATGCAAAATTTGATTTTTTTTGTTCCCTTAATGTCCAAAAGCAACACAAAAGTTGCACCGGTTTTGAGGAGATCATTTGTTTTAGCTTCAGACGTATACAGAACAGCAGATGTACAAAAACAAATTCGTCACTCGTTGCAGATAACGGTAGCAAAGACAATTATAATAGAAAACCAAATAATATTAAGGCCTGAAAAAGAACTAGTTTGTTTTGTCAAGACCTGAACTACTATGTTATAATTTTCTACATGGCGAAGCAAGATAGGGATAGTAATAAATCATAAGCAAATGTTTCTACTCCATATAGTAGTGAATCCATATATTGAAATTGAACATCTAACCCAAATAAGACCCAAGAACTTATCAAATTAGACATAAAACTGCTCATCTTAGTAATGAACTGATCATGTCTGGTCAAATATAAAGTGGGGACGAAATGAAACGATAGAAACTTCCACAGCCAAACAGCTTTTTGTTTATTGAAAAAATTCTTATACTTCTATTTCTTCTCTGAAGAACTCCTTAGGAAAATATGAAAGGTCGAAATTTTCTTTAAACCCTAATCCAAAACACTAGATCAGCAATCAAAACAACAACAAAATATGATCACTGGAATTAACAATTAGAACCAAGTTAACTTCGCAAAGCAAATTTTAGTACATAAACAGTATACATATTCCAATTCGCCTAGGTTCATGTCATACAAATCCAAATGTCGGAATTTTCACTGAACCCATAAATTTAAACAACTGGTAGAAACTGAATCGACATCTGTAACAAAAACTGCTTTAAACGGAAAGATAAAAAGGACAGTGAAAAAGACCTGTCCCGGAGCTGGAGGTGTTCGATCATCGCGTTCATTCGAGCTTTGTCCTCCTCGGGCATACCCTCCAGACCTGCTAGCATGTTCTTATCCATTATTACCTCCAGATAACAGAATCTGGTACTCTAGTGGAAAATACAAATCGAGAACACTCGATAAACGAATCAAAACCCTAGACATCAAGAAACTTCACCGGTTCAAAATCAAATAATGGGCTTGGGTTTACCAAACAGTTATTTCGGCGAGTAATATTAAAAGAAAGTCAAAATTATTATACGAAGATTATTAATTTTATCATTTTTATATTTGCAAAACTAAATATGTATAAAAAAACATTATTATCCCAAGTTATTTTTATTTTTTTTAGTTGATTTTCCAAAATAAATTAATAAATTAAAATTAAACCTAACCCTAAAAAAGTTAAAAGTAAAACTAAACCAAAACTAAAACTATGAAAACATATTCGAAATTATACATGTTCGATTGGTTTGTTAAAATCAAGACAAAAAACAAACCATAAATTACTATAATTAACCAAACCGACTATTTTTTCCTTATGTTCATCCATATTAAAACGAGAAAAAAAAATTAGTACATCAAAACTATGACGCACACAATGCATAGCGTTACGACATAGTAGTTACGATGATTTAGGTCTTATAGTCTGCAACCTAAGTTATTGTGTTTGTTAGACCAAGACACCCGAATTAAAGTAAAAAAACTACCTAAGTTATTGTGTTTGTTAGACCAAGACACCCGAATTAAAGTAAAAAAACTATCATTTTTTTTCACAACGATTATAGCGATGAACACCATATGGATACCATCGTCTTCGCAGAATCGAGTGTTTTTTTATATTTTTTTAAGAAACATATTTTCGAAAAAATAAAAAGACAAAATGATGTATATTTTTTCACCAAGATAACAAAATCTGGTACTTGAGTGGAAAATACAAATCGAGAACACTCGATAAACGAACCAAAACCCTGTACATCAAGAACACTGGTCCAAATAATGGACCTCAGTTTATAAACTGTTATTTGCATGGAGTAATTTGAAAAAAAACCATTTTTTATGGGAAATCATTATTTTTGTTATTTCAGAATTCAAAATTATTTTGAACAAGATAATGAGATTACTGTATGAACTCAGCGTGATTTGATTAAAGAAAAAATATGTAAAGCGCATCTAAGAATTGTTCACTATCAAGGATTGATAAAAAATAGATACACTTCCAAGATTCGAAGAAAAGAATTTGAGATTGGGGATCAAGCACTGAGGAAAGTATTTTTACATACCAAAGACAAAAATTTAGGAAAGTTGACTCCAAATTGGGAGGGTCCATACACAATTTTTGAGAAGGTTAAGTGTGGGACTTACCGATTGGTTGGTCGAGAAAGCGTTAAATTAAGGCACCCATGGCACATAGAACATCTAAGAATGTATCTGGAGTCAAATTTGTAGATATTAATTTACCTTTGTTTAATGTAAATATTTTGATGGGCCATACTATTTCCTATCCTGATGGTTTGGGGAGGTTTTAACGAGGTGTCCGACTTATCAATCTATCATTTTTGCCTTTAAATTATTTGCATTAACAAGTTTTATCTTCATTCGAATGGATTTCCTTTGAATGGTTGGTTTATGAGTTTTATTTTGCCTTCGAAATAACGGCCCCCAACAAGTCATTCACCCTCGAAATTTGGAAATAAAAAAGAGGATCATCTGGTGTAGGAATGACGGGCACATGAACATTCGGGCACAATGCCAAGTCTGAACTGATCAAAACTTTGTTCTTATATTTCTGTCTCTCATCGCTACCTTCTGCATGAGATCCTCATTTTGTACGAACAACATCTAACTCAGTTTCATGAAAATAAGTATAAGATATCTTATTTAGCGCTAAAAGATATTTTATACCTACCTTTTAAAAGTTAGGGACAACACGACCGACCAAAAAAATTGGCAGTTCCTCAGACTCTTCTTCGATCGTATCATTCTTACTTCGAGTTTTCTTACATGTCACAATGCAGTCAATGAAAGGTTTACCTTGTTTGACCGGACGTCTCAAGCGGGGAATTGACACTTAGGTCCTCCATAACCTCTACCATCACCCTATGATCTGGTCGTGAGGGTCTTGTGGGCCGAGTGCTAGTATTATATTCTAAGGCTGATGAATGCTTGTTTGGACTCAAAGAAGATATTAGTCGATCAATACCAATGACTCAGTGACAGTCCTAGTTTTAGCTGTCGATAGTCTCGTTATCCTATTTGGAACAATTTCTTCCAAATTTAATCCTATTTCTTTGAATGTTGATTGAATTTTCCGATTCGAAACCTTCTTAGTATGGAAGGATTTTGGTGAAGGTTGGGGGACAAGTAGACGACTGAGCTTTTGTTGAAACTTTCAGATGAAATTTTCAAACACCGGAACGAGATCCCTCGTACTGGTTAACCTGGGTAGTAACTGTTAGAGGAGAGGAAGCGGGAAGTCCACCTGTGAGTTGGGCGTTTCTTTTTTCTTCTTCTAGCACTAAAAAACTTAACCAGCCACCATTGACTAAGGTTGTTCTTGCAGTAAACATACACTCACCACAGTAGTAATTTGTTGTTGAGTAACAATCATTTTTCTCTGAAAATATACAAAACCGCCAAAATGAGGGTTAGTTTATATAGTAAGGGTTAGTGAGATACTCAAAAGTCTTAAAGCCACGTTAATATAGTGCTTAAGTAATCTAGTTAAGAAGGTTGAAGCGTGTCTATTATTGATAATCTATAGGGAAACGTAAACGTCACTCATTAATTGGATAGTTTTACTTAGAGCATAGTAAATTCAGAACCTATTGAACTATTGATGCGTGTAAGAAAAAGGTTGTGTGTAGTAACGGTAACTTTATATAAATTATAACGTTACATATTCTGAATTCCATTGATTGGTAAAAAACTTCAAAAAATTGAACTCTTGATTAGTCTTACATCGAAATTAGTCTTCAATTTTTTTATGAAGACTAATAAGGTCTATATGGTGGGTTGGATATCTTTGAGAGAGTATTATATCTAATGTCAGAATAATTCGAAGGGTAATTCGGTAAGTATTTGAGGGGCAATTTAGATAAGTTTTCAAAGAGTAATTCGAGCAGCAATTTAGAGACGCCTTTCTGACCAAAAAGTAAAATACATTTATAACAAAGATGATAAAGCAATGTGTCTACTAAGGGAGGCTAACAACTCGTTAATATTTGGGCTTGACCCATAACCCGATTGGTTAATGAAAGTGTTTAAGTACTTAACCTGTCCTATGGCCCTAAATTCAACTATAAATAATCTAAAAGAACCTCATTAATAAGGTAGGTGAAAACCAACGACCCACTCAATAATCTCTCTACTCTCTAAAAAAACTCATTAAATACTTTAAACCATTTTCCTAAACATCCCCGACTCGTACTACGGTATTACCAGAGTTATCCTTTCAAATCATTTTCACCGCATAATGTTGGCACAAAAAATAATAATTTAGTCATCTGCAAAGTATAGGTTAATGATTTTGAGGTTATGATACTTTTAATGAAATTTGAATTATGGGTGTTGACTTTTTTTAGAATATTATAGAGTAGTTTTTTAGAATGATAAGGAATATGGACAGACGATCCCCTTGTTGGAGGCCTATTTTACCGCAGAATGAACCAATAGAGTTATAATTAATTTTAATTGAGTAAAAAGGATTGGATATACACTTGATGATCCAACCAATAATTTGGTTGGGAATTCCAGGGCATAGAGGACATTCAAAATGATACATTATCGAACGTTGTTGAATGATTTTATACGGTCAATCTTAAGGACCGCTCGAGGACCTTTCATATTAGTATGGTAAGCATAGAGCAGCTCTTATGAAAGAGAATATTGTCGAAAATAGTACGACATGGGATAAATTTCGACTGGGATTGGTCGATCTGAGATATGAAAAAATCTTTAATCACGTTTGTATAAATTTAAGAAATTACTTTGTAGATAACATTGCAATAGGCAATGGGTCTGAAGTGAGAGGGGAATGAAAACTCTTCAGACTTCAGGATAAGGGCGATAAGAATCTTGATCCAGCAAGGGTCCATGTGGTTGTGGCAAAAGAACGGGTGGACCTTTTTGCAAAAATCAGTACCAATGATGACCTATAAGGACTTAAAAACTATAGCTAAAACCGCGAGGCTAAGGTGATTTGTTAATGTCGATATTAAAAATTTATTTTTTTATCTCATCATTGGTAATCAGCTGAATCATGTGAGATTTTCCGGATCTGTTAAGTTTGGTTATAACCATGTTTATAACTCTATTAAGTCAAGGTTAGTTGGGAGTATTCTTGACACCCATAATATTAGTGGAGTGGGAAACAAATATGTCAGCAACACCATTGAGTGTAGTACAAATATTTCCACGAGGGTCATGAATAGACACGAGTTTATTATTATGGAAGAATTTTGAGTTACAGTCTCAACTTGATCCATGTTTTGTGGGAATTTTTCTTGAAGAAAATATCTTACGTGCGGATAAATAAGACAAAGTTTTTGGAGATAATGATTTCTTTAACAAAGTTTTCACTTATGTTGCTGAACTCTCTCTTATTAAAACATGATAGTGTTGTTTGGATACACTTAAGTTTAGCGGGTATGATCGACATAACGAAACTGTCAATTGGGAGATTCCAGTAATTAGTGACAATAGTCTCGTAGTCAAGATGATACTTCTACATATAGAAATAACAAAAGGTTTTTTTAGCAAAGTGACTTAAATTACTAAAAAATAGGTTATTTTGGATTTGGTTAGAGGTACGGGCTAGCTGTAGTGTGAAAATAATTAGTAAAAATGTCATCTTAATGGTAATTAACATGGACCCGATCTATTCTCGAAATGATGGAGGTTGTTAGGGTGCTTGTTAGACCTCGAAAATTGAAAGTCATTGACTATTATTTCATTGAGCTCGCTAGTGTCGTAACAATTATTGAAATCATTTATGGACAAGATCTATAGGTCTAAATTTCATATTCGGTCTTCAACCTTATGTATGTTATTAAAGTCACCAAAAGCGATGGACATAGTATCTTGGGGACTGAAGGAGATGCAAAATATATCATGTTAAAGTGGGGTACGATCAGAGTAATCATTAGATTATGGATAGAATAAATGAGGTGTTTGATGATATATAAGTAATGTAACAATCTATAAGCTTAGAGAAAATATTATCCATGGATACATTAAAGACACTAGGATTCCAGGTCAACTATATTCTACCTAAGGGGGCATGTTATGGTTGGTCTAAAAGTGCTGAAAATTAAGCATTGTACACATAATATTATTAACTTTATTTTTCCATATTTTAGTTTCTAATAAAAAAAGTAGGGTTATCTGAGTAGAAAAAACATATTCGGTAACGTCCTTTTGATGGACATAGCCATTGAGACCGCGGACATTCCATTCTGAAATAATCATAATAATAGTAATATTTAAAGGACATAAACTTTGGTTGAGGACCATACTAATCAAGGATCAAATTATCCTTTTGATGCATGTGAACATGAAGTGGAATAAGGCTTCTCCATAAAAGTTCAGGATTAAAAACTTAATAATAACATAATTAGAGGATCCATATAATAATATACACTTAAGCCCAACAAAATAAATTTGGAGTCATAATATAAATATAAATCATACATTTTGGTCCAATAATTATGCCAAAACTTATATTGTGAGTTACAATGCTAAGTAAGGTATATTTTTCACGATTTAATGGATTAGGATTACCTATTCTAGGAGAGAAAAAAATCAAAATAGACGATTCTAACGATTAGACTGAAACCGTAAAATTTGATGATGATTGAAATACACCATATTTGAAGCTACCTTGTGAGCGCAGTCGGTCTATAGCCACAAGATGGATCTCCAAAGGGGAAAGTGGCACACCGGTGTACTGGTTTTTACCTCTAGGTACGTGACCAACATCACAAAGAACATCGAGCACGATATTGATAGACACGATATCGATTGGTAAAGATGGTCAGAAAACAATAGATAATGTCAAAAATATCTCAGGTTACACCATCCAAAAGTGATACATGGATCGAACCATAACCGATTTTTTGCCGCTCAAACTGGGGGTATATCCAACAAGGATACATAAGGACACAAAAAGCCATACTTAATGATCGATGATAGCACAAGAAATAACATCATGAAAAATGTATTGCATCTTGATGTGAGGGTCACCTATGTGTTTTAAGGCACAAATGGAGAATATCGATGTTATATGAGGACCATGTAAGTATATGGGTACTTGTAAATTTCATAAAATGATGAATAATTTTTGTTAAGGTTGTTGTGTATAAGTTTTGAGGGTTTTATCTTGTATGAGTTGTTGGGTTAAGAAAATGGAGGCCAAAGTGGGTTGTGTTATACTAATATATATATATATATATATATATATATATATATATATGTTAGGCTTACCCTTGATTCCATGTATTTCTTAGAAGCAACCAAAAGATGTGAGAATACCATAGTAGAGAATATAACATTCCAATAAATTCCACCAATGATTTCCCGTTAGGCACACGTAATGAGAATAATGGTTTTGCTTAATCGACTGAGACAATAATAACATTTGCACATTATTTTATATTTTTTCCTAAGGGTAATCATCTTGCTACTCTTGTGCATAGTCCAAACAATGGTAAAAAAATGTACCTTGTATCAACAATGTGCATATGTCCAACAAGGAGAAAGTTGTATCTTCCAGGACATACATATGTGAGTGATTGTCTCACAGTTTGAGGGGGATACTGCAAATAAACATAACCCTCGGGGAAGCCACATTCACATCTCGTTGGAATACCAATGAATGAGTCATCGATAATGAACCATGATTTTTGTGCGAAAACATGATCTAATTTTCAAGATTGTCACGCAATAACAAGAGAGCTAAGATTTTTTTTGAAACACTATTAAAAATATGGGTACCATATGATGATGGAAAAAACTGATTTAGGGGTAAAAAGGAATATATTTAGTTGATATTAAGTATTTTTTTGTAGAGAATAGTGAGAGAAATGAGGTGTATGCTTGTATTTAATATTTTTAGAAAAAGTCAAACCCTCTTAATGTTGTTGGTTGGGTATTTATATTATTTTCCTCTAACCCATGGGACGTGCGGGTCAGATATCATATTCGGGTCAATCATAGGAGCCTCCAAGCCCAAGAGCTAAGGTGATAAGAACATAGTTGAGTCATCTTTCCACTCAAGTTATTGTTCATCCATAACGTTTTATTTAATCTTGTCTGAAATGCCCTTCAGATAACGTCAGAATCACCATAGTATGCCTCCAATGATATCTGATATGATCATATATCCACCTTAGCTCTTTCAAAAAATCTTTAGAATAACTAACCATGATGAATACTTTTTTATCTGCCTTGCAGTTAAACTTCAAAAAAATTAGTGGGGCTATAGTTTATAACCTTTAACCATTATTTAGTTGATTTAATTCCCCTAAGTAAAATACTCAAGTAGATTCATTTACAATATAAGTGTAATTTGTTTACTGGTTCGATTTCTATAGTAAGAAAAAAATTCAAATTTCAAATCTAGAGAGAAAAACTTTAAATCATCACAAGTTTTTAACTATTCTAATATTTCTCGGGATTTTTATGTTCACGGCAAGAACTGCCTTAGTTAAATGAGGCTGGCTCAATCTATCTGAGTTAGATAAAGAGAAAATAGAGGCTATAATCGATGTCGAGACTACCTGTTTCTCCTTGTGTATTGATTGTTGAAAAATATCAGACCAGAGAAGAACTCATCTTCTCATAGACCATCAGTAGTTTCCAGAAAAAAACTAGTTTAGTCAATTGAAACACCTTTTATCACAACCAGAGCCGTTACCAATTGTAATGCTCCATCTCCTTTCATTCTATGGGGTCGGATATTTGAGAAAGCATGCCTCGAAGGGTTACCAGTCTTTATAAATCCAAAACTGCATTTTTATCTGCCATGGATACATAAAATCTCAATCAATGTTCTACAATGGTAGAGTCTCCAGTATTACCTACTTTAGATCCAAATCCATCAATTTCTCTTACTGAGTCTTCTCGTATTGAGAAAGAGGATACCAGACTCAAGTCGGCTGATCAAGAACCACAAATAATGGAGGAGAAGATGGAAGATAGTAGGGAAGATACCCCATTAGAGACATTTGATCATACTGGCAATGCTAGTATAGTTTTGGAAAAAAAAGATAGTAGGACTTCCAGATGTCGAACCGCTTCCGGAGTGCCCTGTTGGGCGAGTGTGGCTTAACATTTCCAAGGTCAGTGTTAATTACTTGTTGGCACTTCAAAAAAATTCCTATGTGTATACCCACACAACTAAGTTGGATAGAATTAAAAAGAAATGGGGCTTTCCAGAGTCCATCAAGGTGATAATTTCCATCCATGATAAGACTTCAATGGATAGTAAGGCTTAAGAGCTAGTGGTATATACCAAAGTAATTAATTGGGGCCTTAAGTCCCTTCGGACCTAGAGATAGTTAGATATTTTCACTTGGTGAATTAATTCCCAAGTCAATTAAGTCTAAATGCTTGGTGTACCTTATTAACCAACATCATTGCTTTAAGACTGTCAAAGATTCCAGTGCATATGGAACAGTTTACTGATGTTGCCAGCTCACATCAGAATCATCATATCCCGTTCTATTATTTCAACATGGGGAGCAATTATAAAGTCGTTGATGAACTGCTAGAAGCTAACAAGCCTTGGAGGACCCAATTCATATACATCAGTGGTACTTGGGAAAATGGAAAGAAAATCAGAGCCAAGGAAAACCCAAGTTTGCTGACGAGATACTCAAAAAGCTCAGGTAAACACTTTACATTTTTTTTATTGTATATTGATATTAAACCTCACATCGGATGTTGATATTAAATTGTATATTGGATGTTGATATTAAATTTCACATCGGATTTGTCTTTCAGTATTTTCAAAGATGTTCTCATAACATTTGGAGTAGGGATGAACCATTTTTACAAAGCTAAATCTGTGGGCTACAGAGAATTGGAGAACTAGTTTCCATAATTTGTTTACTGCATCAAACATAGTGAGGGCCCATATATGGAGAATAAGCTCAACCATGAAGCTTTTATAGGAAGAATTTACCAATCCTCCTGAAGCTGTTGAGATATTAAAAAAGACAGAGGAAATAGATTGTAAGATTTATTTACCAGCTAGGAGCAAGGCTCTTATCCATCTTGACAAAATTAAGAAGAAGAAAAAAAAGGTGACGATCATTCTCAAAGGCTTCCCGGTGTGGGTAGTTCGGGACTACCATGAGAGATTTATGTTGCATTGTTAGATGTTGTTGTGATTGTTGTAGGCAAGGTTAAGGATTCATCACACTCTCCAAGGGTTAAGAGAAAGAAATGACAGCAGAGGAGTGTTGAGGGTAATGATATGAGAGTGAAAATAGGAAAAAAGTTATCATTGGTTCGAAGATCATACTTTGACCTGAAGTCCTTCCCTCCAATACTCCCATTGAAATTCCTTCCCAAGAAGAGGTACATGCCGATCCTCCATCTCTATTGTTTCCTGCTACTAACCAGTCTTCTCCAGAAGACGAAATGAATTTAAAACTTTTATAAAGAATATTTTGATAAGCCTTTCCCCCAATCTAGTGTTATCGCCAATACCGTGAATCATGATGGAGAATCCTGCGAGTTCTCCAGTGAGAATGATGCTTTGAGCTATGCAGACTTAGGTTATATAAGGACAATATTTGACTTGGAGAGGCAAGCAACGTCGTTTCATTTCACACTGAAAATCAAGGCCCGAAAGATTCCATCACAGTCGAACATATTAAGGTTGAGACTTTGAGCAAGGAAAATAAACAACTTAGTGATGATTTTGTACAAGCTAAGTCTGATTTTGAAAAATTATAGGCTAGCTACACTAGATTGCAATCTACCACTTCCGCATAAATCGATTTTTTTAATAAAAAACTGATCAATGAGAAGAATACCAATGATCAATTATCCGAGGAGAAAATAGAATTACAGGATCTTCTCAAGAAAAGGGATGATGAGATTGATTCTTTGAAAGAGACAAAATATCAAGATATAGCAGCTGCAAATAACGAGTATGATGAAGGTGTGTTGATATTTATGGATCATACAGAAGAGTCTGTTAAATCGGACATGGTCATATTGTTCCATGAAACACTTCCCAAATGGTATATTGGGAAGTTGTACGGTATTGTGCCATATGAATAAATTCTCTTTCATATTATGGCATAAAGTGATAAACTCAATATCTTCTCGGATGACAAAGTGAAGAAAGAAGGAGGCAATGCTCAGAAGAAAACCAAAGGGAACAATCCCTAAGGTTAACTGTTTTTACTATGTTGGTGTTTTGAATCAAAGTCCTTGGAGTATGCAAGGTATTTTGTTGTTTTCATATCAAATTTTCTGGAAACTTTATTCGTACAAGTCCTTGTGGTCTACATGGCATTTTTGTAATGTGGATCGGATTATTTTTTATGATCATATTTGTATTTCACGTCATTTTTACTTTAATTCACTTTGTATGTTTCTTGTCTTTTTTTACTTCCATTAATATCCGATCGTATTTGATCATGATAAAAACATATACATATATTAAATCTGATTACGACGTTTAAAATGTATTTTCTAAAAAGAAATTAAACACTTATTTAATCTTGCATTTATCTGATCCATTAAAAAATAATCAATTTAAAGACAATAAGTATTTAATAAATCTTCAATCTATGAGGTGTTTAATAAGTCCTTAATTCTTTTTATGTTTAATAAGTCTTTTCCGATGTTTAATAAGTCTTTAATTCTTCTGATGTTAAATAAGTATATAATCCTTCCGATCACCACTAAATGTTGTTTGTAAAAAGGAAAATAATATAATATTTATTGAGTTTCAGACAACTCATTAAAACCTCCCTGCGCCACTAGGGTAAGAAAGAGTATGCCCCTAAATATTTACATTGAAATAAAGCAAAATAAATATTTTCAAGATGAGTTTATTCTAAGTATAACCTGAGATGCTCCACATTTCGAGGATGCTTCAACAAGCTGTCTTCTTTGTCTTTGAGTTTGTATGTTCCTTGTTTAATTTTTTCACATACGGTGTATGGTTTTTCCAATTTGGAGTCAGCTTTTCGAACTGCTTCTCCTTAGTGTGCATGAACACTTTTCTCAATACTTTATCTCCAACTTGAAAATATATTATTTTTTTTACTTTAGAGGCAAATATGCTCCTCATCAAGCCTTGTTAATGTGTAGTCCTTAAGTGTGCTTTCACTTTTTTTTCTTCAACTAAATCCAGTTGATCCCTCATAGATATCTCATTCTCTCTTTAATAATAATTTTAAACTCTGAAGGAAGGAAAATTATATTCTATTGGGGGTGATCGCATCCATCCCATAAATTAGAGAAAATGGAGACTCTTGTGTGGATGTATGATGAGTGGTTTGATATGCTCATAATACTTCTTGTAAATAACTCGGTCATTTTCTAGTAATTATTTCTAAATTCTTATTTAGCCCTAACCGAATTATCTAATTTTCCACTTTAACTTGTCCATATTGAGGATGAAAATAAGAATAAAAACAATGATGAATTCCTCTTGAAGCACAAAATACGTCCATGTCTTTGTTATCAAACTGAGGATCGTTGTCTATGGTGATACATTTGGGAATACCAAACCGACAGTATATGTTGGAGAGAATAAATTTAATGAATGATTTAGATGTTATCCCACACAAAGGTACAACCTCTACCCATTTAGAGAAGTAATTTATATCCACAATTATAATACAACAACCCCCTGAAGCCATCGGAAGGGCCCCAACTAAATCAAGTCTCCATCTATCAAAAGGTCCATGTTCGGATATTGATTCCATAGAGACTGCTGGAACATGTATTGCATTTCCATATCTATAAAAAATATAATATCTTTTTACCAAATCTTTAGCATCTACCATAATCGTAGGCCAATAATATCTTGCTAGTAAGACTATTCTAGTCGAAATTTGTAGCCTCAATGTACTGACCCTTCTTCATCATGTAATTCTGATAGACCATTTTAAGACTCATTGGGTCTGAGACAAACGTAGTAAAGGAATGCTGAAATATTTTTTTATAAAGAACCCCCCGAAGAACTAAAAAACCACGATCTTTGCACTTTGTTTTCTTGGCCACAATCTTATCTAAAAGTAGAACTCCATTAGTGATAAATTATTAGATTTCACTTCTCCAATCTTTATAAAGTACATTGGATATATGAAAATTTTCTCCTACTTCACCCTTGTTTCATGTGGTTGCATATATGGAAGGATATTCTTACACACAAATCCAAGGGTATGCTTCAGAATATGCTACAGTGGCTAAAGAATCTGCCATGACATTTTTCGATCTAGGGATATGCTCATTACTAATGCATTTAAACCCGATGGTAACTTTCTTTAGAACTTGAAAATATGTTATCAAGTGATCTTTCCTGGTCTTAGATTGTCCTTGAGCACGATGAATGAGCAATTGTGAATCATTTATCAGTCGGACTCTATTAGCCCAATATATTTGAGCTAACCTTAAACCAACTACGGCTGCTTCATATTTTGACTAATTATAAGACGCTCTGAAGCCAAAACATATAGCTTGATACATGATATCACCATAAGGAGAGGTTAAGCAAATTCCAGCTCCACACCCCATTGTACTATAGCCACTATTAGTTAGAATCACCCATTCCCTTTTAAAATTACTGATTTGAGATTTTCCATAAGACCTCTTAGAATGAAATTCCACTAAGAAATCCGCCATAGCTTGAGCTTTGATTGCAGTTCGAGGTGCAAAGTCAATATCATAATCTCCAAGCTCAACTGACCATTTGGCCATTCTTCCCGATATATCAGTCTTTTGAGCACATTTTTAGTGGAAAAGAAGTTCGCACTGTAATAGCATATCCTCGAAAGTAAGGTCTCATCTTTGTAGTTGTTATTACCAATATTAACACTAATTTTTCGAGTTTCATGTACCTTTTTCAGCTTCCAACAAACTCTTGCTTATGTTATAAATTAGCCAATGGTAATTATCCACTTTTCAAACTACGGCAACGCTTATCGCATACTCCGATACGACTAGATACATATAAAGTCGTTCTCATTCAACAGGTTTGAACAACGTCTTGGGTGAAGATAAGTACTATTTTATTTCAAGGAAAGCTAGATCGCAATTAGGAGATTAATTGAAGTCTTTAGAATTTCTTAATATTTAGAAGAATTTTGCACATTTGTCTGGTGATATTGAAATAAATTGGTTCAATGCAGCCAACCTTCCAGTTCAACTGATTCGGATCAGCATGGATCATTTTCTCACTTCTAATATACCCAAGAAATTTACTAGATCAGACTTTGAAGGTACATATCTCTGGATTTAACTTCAAGTTGATGGCTATTAATTTAGAAAATATTTATTGAAGATCAGATATTTGATCTTCCTCCTTAGGTATTTTCACCATCATATCATCACTGTAATCTTCTATATTATTGCCGATCTGGATTAGCAAATGCCTTATTCACCAGTCGTTAATGGTTTGGTTTATTTTATGTTGAGGGTAGTTTGGTAAAGTGTTTTAGTAAGTTTGGGTATTTTGTGTTTAGTGTGAGGAATAGTGAGATAATTAAGCAGTCGATTTGTATTAAATGTTGATCATCCTTATTAATGAGAGTGGTTGAGGTATTTATACTCTTAATTAATGACTCGTGGGTTAACATGTCAAGTTATGAAACCGAGTCAAGTTTAATGACCCATTAGTCTTTAATTAAATTAGCAAATAGCTTAATCAAAAGGTATTTTACATTTGTCATGTTCGGATTTTTCAGTTGAGTGATATGGTCTGAATTACTCCTGTCCGGATTAAGTGGTGGGCTATGACTGAAGTATCTGAACTCATCAGTTAATAAGTAGCTCCAGTATTCTTGAACCAAAATGGCATAACTTTATAGAATTAGAGCCATCTATCAGTTATAAAGGTAGTGTGATCTTGACCATATAGACTCATTGTATTTTATTATACCTAGAAAAACCATCAATGAAAGAAAACAACTTATTCTATAATGTATAGTCCACTACCTGATCTATCCGGGGCACTGAGAAATTATCTTTATGGCAAGCTCTATTGAGATATATGAATTCAATGCACATACACCATATTCCATTCTTTTTCCTGACCAACACTGGTTTGTTGTCCAAATGGGGTATTGAGATTCTTTGATATGCTCCATTTTGGCCAACCGATCTACTTCTTAAACAACCACTTTAGATTTTTCTCTTGAAAAAGCTCTTCTTTTCTTCACCAATGGCCCAACATCAGATTGGATAGATAGTTTGTGACTGATCACACTGGCTGGCCCTCCAGTCACATCCTCATTGTACCATGCAAACGCATGTAAATTATTAGATAAAAAATAATAAAATTCCTTTTAGTTTTAATGGTAGTTTGGATCCGATCCTAACATTTTTACCCGTTTCCAAACAATAAACTTCAACTTCTTCAACTGAGATTATGACAGTAGGAGCCTCCATTGGGTCATCTATTTCATTTTTGTTGGGAGAAGGCTCCACTAACTGCGATTCTCTGCCAGCCTTTACTATTTCTAACGATTTCAAAGTAAGAGCAGTGACATAACATTAATGAGCTACCTTTTAGCTACTTCAGACGACGCCCACTTGTCCTTCCACAATATACTTGAAACATTGGTGGATAGTGGAAGCTACCACATGCATTCTAGACAGCCAAGATCTACCAAATATGGCGTTGTAATATGTCGAACACTCAGCCACAACAAACAGAACTCCTACTAACTTTTTGAACGACTATTTCCCCAATAAGACCTCTTCTTCAAATTCTCCAATTACATCAGCTGTACTTCCAATAAATCCTACTATGGTCCTATTTAAACGCTAGATAACTGAAGGATTCTTTATTTTCTTGTAAGCTGATAGGAATACTATATTTGTCGAACTGCCTCTATCACTTAAAATCTTCCGTACATCATTGCCTCAAATGGATGCCCCTATCACCATAACATCTTCTTGTGGCCTTGCAATGTCTCTTAAATCATCTTTATCGACGACAATAAGTGTATCAGGGATTTGATAAAGATGTGTAGACATTTTCCCCTCTAACTGAGTCGTTAGGCTATTAATACTTTTTTATTGAGCAACTTGAAGGTGCAGTCACAGTCGTTTTCTTGAGCATCTTGAAGGTGCAATCATAACCAATTGACCCAGATTTAAACGTTTCTTCAAAGAGGCAATATCCACTTGTTCAAAACAATCATCCAATCCATTATTCGTATTCACAAAATGGCTATTGTATTCCTTTAAAGATTCGTTCGGCTCTTGGCAACAATGGATGACAGTGTCACTATTCTATTTAAGTTCCTTACGCCCCACGAATTATCTCTGAAATTCCATCAAGAACATATCAAAGTTCTTTATAGATCTTTGGGGTAAACTATTATACCATTTTAAGGCACTCTATTTAAAAGTTTGTGAGAAAGCCCAACATAAAATTTTATCATCATCATCGAAGTTCATTATAAAAAATTTAAACTGCTCGAGGTGGTTATCAGGGTCTTTGATTCCATCATACTTTTCTATTTTGGAGCTGTCAAATTACATGGGCAAATGTCCAGAGAGTATTTTTAGGACAAATGTGATTGCTTTCAATTATAGCTACGACTAAATATTGTATCCTCATCAGGAGTAGCAAATTGATCACTCGGTAAATGATCAATACCATGATTAGCCGACCCTTTATTTTCCATGATATTTATTCTTTTTTATTTTTCCCTCCATGTCCATATTTCTCGAGTGTTTCTTGGATAACATAATTTTTTTTAACAGCTCTGCTCACTACTTGTTTGTTATTGTCCCTAGGCTCATTTGGAGATATACCTCCCGCATCATACTTTTATTTCAATAATATTTCAGCTTACCTTTGGGCTTTTAGAGCTTCAATCTCATCTCTCAACTGATCATGCTCGTCTTGCATGAATAGTCTTTCATCCATCTTGTGATTGACATAAGACACAGTAGCGTGCTCATTCTCATATCTTATTAATTCATTTTCACGAGGTAACACTTATTGCATATTGAGATCCATACCCAAAATATTTACAAACTTCGGATTACTAGTAAGATTTTGAATAACATTATTCAGGTTTCTTTATCTCATGTTGTGGTTGCCAATTTAATGATGAAAAAATCTGGTTTAGGGGTAAAAAGGGAAGATAGTTGGTTGATATTAAGTATTTTTGTAGAGAATAATGAGCGAAATGAGGTGTATGCTTGTATTTAATGTCTTTAGAAAAAGTCCAACCCCTTTTATATTGTTGGTTGGGATATTTATATTATTTTCCTCTGACCCATGCATCGTGTGGGTCAGATCTCATATTCGGGTCAACCATATGAGCCCCCAAGCCCAAGAGCTAAGGTGATAAGCACATAGCTTAGTCATTGTTCCACTCAAGTTACTGTTCATCCATAGAGTTTTATTCAATCTTGTCCGAAATACCCTTCGGATAACATCAAAATCACCATAGTATGCCTCCAACAATATCCGATCTGATCACCACATATTCTACCTTTGTATATAAGTATTAACAATTTAATCTCAACACTAGTACGATATTGTCTGCTTTGGGCTCGAAGGATCGCATGACTTTGCTTTTGGTTCACTTCCAAAAGACCTTATAGTTGAGATACATCTTACTTATATACCATTGATCCTTCCAATGTTTAACCATAATGGGACGTGGGACTTAGGTCGTCACCCTAAAAAATTATACTCTTAAATAAAATACTATTTTAGCCTCATCTAAATTGATTTCCATACGCCCACTTTAAACAGATTTGCAGACTACCAGAACCATAAAGGCACCATAAAAGTAGTTACTAACTCTTATTAGACCACACCACTTTGTTCTTTAGTGTCACTCCAATCAAGTTACTAATTTTCTTAAACACTCAAATAAAGTTACATCGTTTGATGAGCCGTGAGTACTATAAATTAGGTCAGACTATTGATCTATAAAGCAAATTATTCACCTTGAACATGACCATTTTGTTCATCATGTTAGATTTCCGAGAATTTCATCCACCCGGTTCTCTATCTATTCTCTAAGATCTGATACGGTTATTTAAAATATGGAAACTGTATATTCTGTGTATATATATAAGTAACAAACAATCTGATCTTCATACTATTATGATTTTGTCTAATTTGGGCTCGAAGGCTCACACAACTTTGCTTTTTGTCCACTTCAAAAATCATTTATATTAGTCAAAATATGTTTCTACTTATATACCATTGATATTTACCATGTTTAACCGATGTGAGATGTAAGACTTTGGTTGCACCCGAACAATGCTTGATGAGCGATAAACACTCCAAACTAGGCCGCACTTGTGATCTACATAACATATCATTCACCTTGAGCATGGTTGATGGTTCATCATATGTCATTAATAATACCAGAGCTCCAGAGCTAGACAGAAAAACGGGTGGGTGAAACAATTGGATATCAAACATGATAAACCGGAAACCATGCTCAACGTGAATAATCTACTCTATATATCACTAGTGTGACTTAGTTTGGAGTATAATTGGCTCATCAAGATATGTGATTTAATTAAAGTGTATCAAAATGATGGTACTTGATTGAAGCGACATTAAATAACCAAGCGGTATGGTGATAGAAGTGAGCATATAGATCCACTATAAAGCTTTATGGCTCTGGCGGAGAACCTTGGAGTAACCTAATTCGAGTGAGAGGACAGAATTTTATTGAGAGGAGACTAAAGTGGTACTTTGTTAAAGAGTGATATGGAAGTAGAAATTTAAGGACTAAAATGTAAATAATGTAAGTTTAGTAAAACAATTATAACTATGTAATACTATTGAGGACTAAGGGTAATTTACCCTCTTTTATGTAACCGTTTTCAGTTTAAAGCTAAGTCTTAGCACCTCTATATAAAGGGAAATGCTGAACTAATAAAGGCGTGGAACACTTTTTGATCTTACTCAATTATGCTATGACTTTCTCTCTCTCTAAAAGTTCTATATTTTGCTCTCTCAAATTCACATATTACTTTTTTATAAGACAACATTCTTAATAATAGAATTCATTTGAGAGGATAATTTGTTAGGGTGCGACTAAAGTATCACATCCCACATCATTTAAACATGAGAAGGATCAATGGTATATATAAGTAAAACATATTTAACTAGTATAAGGCCTTTTAAAAGTGAACCAAAACCAAAGTCGTGCGGACATTTGGGCTCAAAACAGACAATATCATACTGGTGTGGAGATCAGATTGTTCTTGCTTATATACGAGGAAGGAATATGCGGTATCCATATTCTCAACAAACACCATACATGATACACACTTGAATTTAGACGAAAAATCTTTTGAGGATGTACGAATGGCTTTCTTCTATGGGAGATACATGTAAAAAATAGATGAGTAACATGCTAGCGGATTACACGCGATAAAAAAAATAGTTTCGAGAAAGTCATAAAAATAGTCACGAACCCTACGACACTCGACAAGATACTAGTGCGAACTAGAGCCCTCAGAGGATGCAGGGGCTCCATAAAGAAAAAAAAGAGTTTTCTGTCATTGAAGACTAAAAACAAATTCTCCAAAGTTTTTTAAGTGAAAATAAAATTGAAAATAATATGTATAGGTGTTGAGAATTTCTCTTTCTTCAAGCTATGACGTTTGTAAGAGTAAGGTTAAAATAGATCTTTGAAAGCATTAGAGTTTTTGAAAAAATAATGAGAGATTTAGAAAAAAAATAGAAAGAGAAAATCTTTTTTCTTTAAAAAACGTTTAAAAATGCTTAATTGTATTTAACTATTGATGATATTTTAAGTTTTTGCATTTTAATATTGTCATTATTAATTCGATTAAAAAGTTCAAAAATGTTGAAATTATATTAATAGACGATAATAATGATTATATTTTAATCAGTTTAATTTGTGATGATAATTAAATATATTTTTAATAGTATATTATTAGTTAACTGTATTAATGTAATTTTTTTTATTGTTATAACATTTGTCTTCTGAAAATAATTTTTTTAGTTATTATAAAACTTGTCGAAAATAAATTAACCGACTCAAATTGACCAAAACCATGTGGTTTAAATATAAATTTGTTATCTAATTGAGGTATTTAAATTTAAGTAATCTTATTTTTCTTAATATTGAAGAGAGAATATACCCACAAAACTTGCGTAATGTAACAAAAAAATATTAAATTTATGTGAGACCATAAAAATTTACAATTCTCAATTAATTAAATAATATAAAAAAAATTGTAAATGAATTTTGAAGACAACTAACATTTTAATAGTAACAAGAAAAGTCATAAAGAATGATTGTTTGTAAAAAAAACAATTAATGTGAATGAACTAATTTTAAAGAAACTTTTTTTTGGTTTTATCAAAATAATAATTTAAGATATTCATAACATTACTTTTACATTTCGACATATAATTTATCAAATGATCGCAATAATTTTTTTTCTTAATGTTGACATTGAAGAAACGATCTTTATATTGTAACCTATTTTTTTGTATATGGTGATCCGAAGCCAAAGACACACGAAGTAAAAAAAAAATCAATATGTTAACTCAACCAAGCTTCTCATAAATAATACCATAAATTTCTCAAAGTTTATTATCTCATATGCTTCCATATAAATTTGGTAAATGAATGTGTTTACCGAAAGTTTAGTATTAGTATGATAAATGTTAGATATATAACTTATATGAATTTAAGTTAATAAGTAGGGATGTTAATTAGTGATTTGTGACAATATTGGTTGGACATACGCTTAAAGATAAAATAAGATATTTGGTTAAAGGCTTACGAGTCAACTAAGTCAAATAACATAATATTTACAGTCTTGAGTGACAAATATAAGATAAGATTCAAATATTATCTCATGTACTAAGTGGGTATGGTATTTTGCAACCAAAATATATAAATAACTTCTCAAACTACAGATCTAACTACATAATTTTTATCATTTATAACTTAAAAAACTTAACTTAGTTATTCTCATACTCTCTACTTTATTAACGCGTTATGTTAAAATATATTGTTTTTGATTTTTTACCGGTCAAATCAATGTTTGATGTATTTTTACCAAAACTACATACATCATTTGGTCCCGTTTCGAGATCCTCAAAATACCTCTTACTGAAAAAAAGAAGTTAAGATATGTCATATTAAAATCATTTAATTTTGAACCCCACGTTCTAGTGACACAAGGTTCATATGGATTCGATCCTCGAAATGCAATGACAAATTGATGATAGTAACATGAGTTGACCCATCCACTTGGAAATCAAAATTGGGATGTATATTCTATATTTCCTGAATCTCAATATCTCCTTTAGTCTTACAGACATCATCAAAATCACATTCGAATGATTCAAGATCATCATCATTATTTATAGGAGTAGTTGAAAATATGACATTAAATTAAGTATTAATTTAAACGAATTATGTTAAAAATATGGAAATGAATACACAAATTTAGATTTTATATTTTAGATAAATCTAGCTACTAATTAACTCAAATTTTAGATCTTACAAAAACAATTAGGGGGGAGGACTTACAGTTCAACAGAAACTAAGAATTGTAGCCAATAATATAATAAAATAATTAAACTCAACATAAATTAAAAATTAATGCAACAAACTAATCAAACTCCAACATAAACTTAAAATATAATCAACTATCTAATTAAATTCAACTGTAAATTTTAATAAAAAAAAGTAAAAATTAAAATGTAACAAAGATTTAATAAGTAAATCGAAGGAATCGATTGATGAATCATGAATCAAACTAGTAAAATGAGATAAAAAATAAAGAGTAAGAATATGGGTACCACAAATTCCACTTTTGTATATAAGTAAGAACAATCCGATCTATACACTAGTATGATATTGTCCGCTTTGAGCCCGAAGGCCCGCACGACTTTGCTTTTGGTCAAATTCCAAAAGGCCTCATACTAGTTGAGATATGTTCTTACTTATATACCATTGATCCTTTCCATGTTTAACCAATATGAGACGTGAGATTTTGATCGCATCCTAACATATCCTCCTTTGAAGCAAAGTACCACTTTAGTTTCATCTCAATTGATATCCATCTGCTCACTCTAATCAGGTTGTAGGCTACCTTAGCCATAGAGCTTTACATCATATCTATCTGCTGAACACCTTGTATGTTCCTTAATGCCACTCAAATCAAGTACCATTGTCTTGATAAATTTCAATCAAGCCACATCGCTTAATGAGCCATATGCACTCCAAACAAGGTATCTCATAGAGCAGATAATTCCCTTTAAGTAAGACTGTTGCTCAACATGTTTGACATCTTTTGAAAATTTCACCCACATCGGGTTTCGTTTGGGCTTTGAGCTCTGATACCTTTTGTTGGGAATATGGCTACCATATATTTCACCTTAGTATATAAGTAAGAACAATTCAATCTCCACACTAGTATGATATTGTCCGCTTTGGCACCCGAAGGGCCGCACAAGTTTGTCTTTGGTAGTTGAGATATGTTCTTACTTATATACCATTGATTCTTCCCATGTTTAACCAACGTGAGATGTGAGACTCTGGTCGCATTCCTAACAAATTTGTTCTTACTTATATATGGAGGTGGAATATGTGGTACCCATATTCCCAACATAATAAAAGGAAAGCCAATGAAGTTCATAAAAAAAAGAATACGAGAATCGTCTCTCTCGATCTCAAATTATGTGCACTAAAAATAGGTTTATTGTTTAATATAAATTATAATTAGATAATCGTCATCCAATCTCTTTATCCTTTAAGAGCCATTATTCTCTTAAAAGTTTTAGGTTTATGCTACTTGAATCCAAATGAATGAGAATGTTAATCTTGTTTGTACTAATAAATGATATCACTTTGATTAATTTTATTGTTTTTAATTAATTTCAAGTCCCCGAAATGAACGGGTCTTCAAAAGGATAATATTGTTGTTGCTCATAAAAATGGTATAGTTGCTGCTTATGAAGATTTTGAGTTACGGTTTTGCAGCTCATGTTGCTATGTCTTCTCAAATACATGCTGATAAGGGGAGATTCTCCCGAGTGAGTACGAGCACGAGCAGGAAATACAGAATGCGAGCTTGGGCTAGGATAATAAAGAAACAAGGAAGTAGAGAACAAGCTATACGCTACCGTCAACCTCAAAGAGAAGTGGAGAACAAACTCGACGATAGTTGACGCACCGAATTGATCGACCAGATTAAGGACGTGATGAACAGACCATGGATGAGTTCGCACATAAACTAGTCGACCTTAAATCTAGTCGCCCTTAATTCGAGGAAAGTACAAGCTCGAAAACAATTGGCTGCCACGTGATCGGTGAGTTCGAGCTCTGCATCCCAGCACAGATTTTATCGAGCTAAAAAAATGGGCCCGCTCAGTTTGACACGTATCCAGACAAGCGGTTTCCTTATTTATTATATAACACACGTTTTGATTCTTAAGCCAAACCGTTTCAAGTAGTAGTTCCGAAATTATTGGAGAAGTGACGTTAGTGAGTTAGTGGTGCATTAAGTGTAAACAAGTGTAACGTCTCAATGGGTAAATCCCATGGCGCCCTTAGGGACGGTCATGACGGAGGAGCTACCGACCCAGCCCACCACTTTCCCCCGGGTAAAAGTGCAACCGCATCAACCGGCGGATGTAACAAGGGCTCAAGAAGCTGTGGAAGCTATCCCAGCACCTGACTCAACGGTCCTCCAACTAGAGCAGAGACTCCAAAATCTCCAGGAAGAGTAGTTGAAGATAGCATTTGAGCGAGATGCAAGGGACTAAGACATGTACGCCACTGTGGCAGGAATGAATGACGCAGTTCATGCCCTTACCGCTAAGATCAAAGGAACAAGCAAAGTGCATCAACCGTTTGACCCGGAGGTTAGCAAAGTTAACAGAATAAATCGATTGTCCAAGTGGGATGACAAACAGGAGGGTGAAGACGATAATGGAGATAAGAACCGGAGAAAAGATCCACGGGAGGAGGCAAAGCAGACGCCAACCAAACGAGCTCGGGAAAATGAGGACCTCCATTACAACCAGGTCCGCCCGAGACTGTCAGCTTACATACTCAAAGAGTCATCATTCTTCGAGAAGATTCTCAAATCCCAGCTTCTAATGAAGTTCTACCCTTTCATAATGGAAGCTTATGATGGAACATGAGACCTAGAAAGGTATTTGGAGCAATTCTGAAACATGATGATGACGTTCAACCCCGAAGACGCAATGCTGTGTCGGGCACTACCCATGACCCTCAAAGGAAATGCAATAGATTGGTTCAGGAGCTTGCTGAAAGGATCCATCTACGGTAACAAGGAGCTTAAGCGACAAGGCTCTAGCAGTGACATAGGTGGCAAGCTGGGACCGAATTGGGAGGGCCCATACACGATTATTTCTACAGGGCACCAATGCGCGTATAGAGTAACAGATCAGAGTGGTCGAGCACTCAAACATCCTTGGAATGTTAATCACCTAAAGTTGTATCGCCATAATATTGAGATTGTACTGATGCGCTTTTTTTCCTCCCTAATGGCGCGGTGAGGTTTTTTAATGAGGCATCCTAAAACACCATTTTTCTCTTTCAATATAAGTTATGCTTTCGCCACTATGTGTTTGTTGCAAGTTTTATCCTTACAATTAGCGAATAGGTCAATGACCACGCTATTCTTGGCTACAAAATGGACCATAATGAGTCCAGACTAAGTGTCTATAAACACGAACGGGCTAATTGACCACGCATACGGGCTGCGTAATGGCCATATTGTGCCTATACTTTGTACTGGGTATATTCGCGAACTGGTTAAAGACCAAGTCTAAAACAGACTACGCAATAGAGTCTGCATGAACTTACCACAAACAAGCTATTATGGAAACTATTGTCTAAGCTACGCAATGAGCCCTACTGAGCTCAGGATTGTAAGGATCTACACGAAGCACAGCAAACACATACTTCATATTTTCTTCGTAAATATTTATGAAAATAATCATATTGGCATAAGATAAATCACAAATAAATTCAGTCTATCCTCAAAATAATTCAAGAAACACAAAGTCTTTGTTTACATAGCATACAACGAAAGAACACGAAGGAAACAAATACTACCATTACTCAGCACTCGGGGAAGGGGCAGCTTTGTCTATTATAATTTAGTATCATCAGCTACTGGACTAGTATCAACTTCGACGATTGGCGCACGTGGCGATCTCACATTTTGAGGTGGTGCAAAGCCTTGAACTAGAGATGCCAAAGATCCCAACTTTAACCGAGGATTCAAAGCCATCAGCTCAACTATAGCTTTCCTATTTTCTTTGGCTATCATCTCTGTAGCTACGGTGAACATCTGTGAATCCCTTTCATCTACAGCCGCTTCTAAGTCTGTCTTCCACACTATTACCGTTCTCGCTCGAGTTCTGCACGTCCCTCCTCCAATTGAGCAGTTAACTTAGTAACATCAACAGTCAGAGTGGTTATCCGTTCTGCCTGCTCTTCTACCATTTTTGCTTGATTCAAAGCCCTGTCCATCAGGTTCGAGCTCTGAACATGGAGCTCGTCATTCCTCTTCAACAAGTTCTCATTTTTTTAGCACAATCTTGTGGTTTTTTGATGCGGTTTTCCACCTCTCATCGTTGAATTTCAGAGCTTTTTGCAAGGTTCCCATTGTCTTTTCTAGTTTAGCCTTGACATCAATTGCCTCATGTTGGTTGTTTTGGCCGAAGTGTAAGTATGCTTCAAGCGATTAAATCATGCAGCGCTAATTTTGGTTGATCCAAAAACCATGGCTTTTGGTCTCCATTTCTCCATAGTTTCTAAGTCAACAAGAGACATGCTCCGATAGCCCAGTACGACCGAGTTATGATGAAGCTGTGTACCACTAGAAAGTTAGAATTATATTATCACTTTTTAATAAAATGCAACCAGAGAGTGAAAGGTTTACCTCGATTTCCAGATCCACTTGTTAATGTGAGATCTAAGGAACTGATATCTTGTCATAATACGACAAGTCAGGAATTCGACGGAGTTGTTCGAACATAAATGAAGAGGCGTGGTATGCTGATTTATTTAGGTAACAGTTCTTCTATGGGCACCCTATGTTGACTGGGCCTGACGCCTTTATCATCACCTTTGGTTTTCTTCATTGTCTCCTCCACTGGTAGCACAGTACCATCTCCCATATTGGAATTATACACCCACCGTTTCATCCTTGCAGCAAGCTCTGAGGGATAACCTTTTTCTTCTAAGGCTCATCTTTTTTATCCTCATCATCCCCCACCAAGTCAATCAACTCCTCCACAGAATTTGGGTTCTGCCCCTTGCCTTGTTTCGGTGAAGGTTGAGCTGGGGGACGGGTTTTTTCACCAAAAGTAGCTTATGTACTATCACCATCATCATCTCTCAGTTGTAACTTCCTCACAGTGAGAGGAACGACGTCTTCAATCACCTTATGTTTCTTGTTCAAAGGATTAACTAACGAGCCTGAGTTAGTTTCCTCCTCTTCTTCTCGTTCTACTTGGACTTCGCTAGTTTGAGCAGCTTCTGACACCTCAGGTGCTTCATTTTCAGCATGCTCGACTTCCTTCCCCTTATTGCTCACTATGCCATTTCCTCGTTCGCATGGTTGGGCAGGAGCGGATGATGAATCTTCTGTCTCACCACCCTTTCGGGTAATATGTGGTACTTCAAGCCAACCTCAGTGTTGTTATTCTCCCGGTATCTTTTCTCCATTAGCGCCCTAATACGATCCATTGTGGCTTCTAACCCATCTGCCATGGTAAGTTTACAGTCTGGTTTGATCTTCAACTCCATAATGGACCACAAGCCTAACTTTAGGTAATTGTAGCACGTAAATAGATGCTTGGGATCCTGCTGCCACGCCTCGCAAGCCAAATTCCCAAATCGAATCAAAGGGTTTACGTAATCTTTAGCTCTCTTTTCCTTCCACCAGCTTTTATTAGCTAGTTCACCTGCACAAACAAAGATTTATCAGCTACTGCTTAATAAAGCTCCAAGCTAACTCCGTGTTTCAACTAATCCTATTAACACTTATACTTTATTTTCACCTCATTTCTAATTGAAGATTTAAAATAGGGGTTTTGTGCTCCCAATTGCTAGATAAAAAAACGAAGGAATTTTTCCAATTCCTATCAAAGATGGGGAGCTCGAAGATCTTTTTCATCCCTTTGAAGTGGGTGAAAAAGAAAAGGGCTTTGAACATTCTGGTAACATTAGTGGACGATAACAGGTCTCGTAAGCATACATCAGTCCTTAACAAACGCGAGGTCATCACATTGCTAAGTAATAATCTCCACCCGTTTGTATAGAGTTGAGTAGGGCAAATGCCCAATACATTAAATTAGTTATGAATTAATTCGGAAAGTGACAGTCTTAACCCCCAATCAAACATGGTAGTAAAGAGACATGTCTCTGTCTCCTGGGCCTGATAAGGGTGCTCGCCTATAGCGAGTGCTCTTATGATCACATCCTCAGGAATCCCACATCTATTCCTAATGGAGGCAACTCCACTATCATCTAAGTAGATGTATTTGGGGGCTATCTGCGAGAAATAGTTCTTTAAAACATTGGCCTCCTCATCAATAGGTTCCACAGTTTTGTCTACTTTCGTCTTCGTCGCTCTTTTTGGTGTCATAGCTTAGACTAAAATTGCAATGAGGTAAGGATACAAATCAACATATTTATAGCAGGCAGGGGCGATCGATTCGACGAAGGGAAGATATGTGTATTTGAGAATAATCTATTCCTAATGGAGGCAACTCCACTATCATCTAATTAGATGTATTTGGGGGCTATCTGCGAGAAATAGTTCTTTAAAGCATTGGCCTCCTCATCAATAGGTTCCACAGTTTTGTCTACTTTCGTCTTCGTCGCTCTTTTTGGTGTCATAGCTTAGACTAAAATTGCAATGAGGTAAGGATACAAATCAACATATTTATAGCAGGCAAGGGCGATCGATTCGACGAAGGGAAGATATGTGTATTTGAGAATAATCTACTCACAGATATGCACTCCAAAATCTAGGTTCTACGTTGTGTATAAATTGAAATTATAATATTTGTTAAGAAACCCTGTACCTGGTTGGTGATAAAAAATACGACAGAAAGTGTTTTGGTCGTTGCTGATATCTTCTTCTCCAGCAAAAACGAAGTGAGACGTCTAAATAATTTATATTTTTTCTTTCAAGTAAGTAAAAACACAAGAAGTTGGATATGTAAAGATTCGTACAAAATAAGCGTATGACATCACCAATCAGTTGAGAGTTGTGCCAAAAATTGAAGCACCATGCGTTGTCTTCCAGGAACGGTGATGTCAGAACCGTCGCAGTTACATCAGCGACACATGTCAACAGATGAAGCCAGAAGGCGTTTGGAATAACCACGCGGCTACTTATGGGTTTTAATATAATGATAATTTTTATTTTACACGTTTACTAATCGTTTTTTGAAAATTAATAAACCTATAAACTAGGATGGAGCCCTGATAAGGGGAGATTCTCCCGAGTGAGTACGAGTACGAGCACGAGTAGGAAATGCAGACTGCAAGCTTGGGCTAGGATAATAAAAAAACAAGGGAGCAGAGGACGAGCTCTACGCTACCGTCGACCTCAAAGAGAAGTGGAGAACAAGCTCGACGATACTTGAAGAAACAAATTGATCGACCAAATTAAGGACATGATGAGCAGACTATGGATGAGTTCATAAATAAACTTGTCGACCTTAAATTTAGTCGTTATTAATCCGAGGACAGTATGAGCTTGAAGACAGTTGGTTGACCACATGATCGGTCAGTTCGAGCTTTGCACGCCGGCACAAATTTTATCGAGCTCAAGGAATGTGTCATCTCGATTTGACACGTAATCTAGACAAGGTGTTTCCTTATAAATTGTATAACACACATTTTGATTTTTAAGTCAAACCGTTTCAAGTAGTAGTTCCGAAATTATAGGAGAATTGACGGTAGTGAGTTAGTTGTGCATTAAGTGTAAATAAGTGTAACTGCCCACTAACTCACGACATTATAAATAGAAAGAACTTATCGATGAATAAGAGGATCATTTTTTGCCCTATCTATTTTCTGGCTAAAAACTTTAAGACTTACTTTGGTAGAATTTGTTATTTCCGTAACACATGTTTCTCTTCAACGAAGAAGAGAATCTCTTATAACAAGTTGATTGCTTCTTCCATAAGCTTCTTATCTTAAACAAGAAGTAATTGTAACTAAAAAAAACTATTTACATTATATTGTGTAAATAGTTCATCGAATAGATGGTAAACAATATATTTTGCATTCATTTTTTTTAATTTTTCAATTTTAAAAAACCCGGGATTAGGTTATGTAAGCTCGCCTCAGTAATGTTGATTTTGATTTCGATGGTTGTTGTTTGGCTGATTTTACTTGCAGTTTTAGAGCTAGCCAATTGGAATGGATATATGATTGGTGGAAGGCTCTGAAGTCCGGTAAATTTCTGATTTAGAAGCTAGAAGTGAAATAGTGTAGATCGATAGAAATCTATTTGTGGCTGATTTTAGGATTTCAATTGCTTTGAGTTGAAATCGGTTTAGAAAAAAGAGAAGAAAGTTTAGTTTTTAGAAGAAGCTAGAGAATGTTTGGTCTTCCCCAAGCTTTTTTCTTGCATTTCATTACAGGGTTGAAGCTGAGTCTTGCATTTCATTTTGTTTCAGTTTTTTGTCTCTTTTTAGGTTTTTATGTATTTAGCTTTTATATTGTTAAAAAGTTTTCTCCGTGTTGTAAGATTTTGATATATTATTATAATAATAGAATGAGTTTTCTCTCTAAAGAATCACTTTTCTTATTTCTCAAGAACAAAGCATCTCTTTGATTTGTTGTTTCTTTCTAATGATTAATTCAATCATTGGCCTTAAATCTATGGAAGAATTTCCCGTTCTTCAAACATCTGGAGTTCAGCAACAACAATCGAAGAGGAATTTTTTTGATTTATTTCAAAAATGTGAAGATTCGGAAACATTAAACCCTGATTTTGTCAAGAAAACAGAGGATCACTTTACGTTGCAGTATGGTGTTAATGTTAAGGATATTTTAATAAAGAAGGCTAGGACTACATTGATAGCCAAGTTCAGTAACGGTATTCCTAAGAAAATGAAGCTTGAGAGTTTCTTGGCCACAATGAAGTTCAGAGGTCCATACTGTTATGAAGTATGGGATTCACACCATATCTTTTTTGAGTTTGAATTGAAGGAGGGCGTTGCAAGATTCTGGTCTCGTAATGTATGGAAATTTGACGATGTTGTGATGAGAATCTTGAGGTGGAGTCGAGATTTTAACAAAAAAATCGAAAATCCTATTGTCCTGACCTGGGTCCGCTTCGAGAATCTGCCTGAGTGTCTCTATGATAAGGGTCTGGTTAGTGATATGGCCTCTGTTATTGGTCCTACGTATAAGGTGGTGGTTCCTGAAAAGAATCGTGCACACACTAATGTTTGTTATGCCCAAGTGGAGGTTGACATCTCCAAAAAACTTCAAAGAAGGATGTGGGTTGGCTTTGGGTGTAACGATGGATATTGGGTGTCTCTTAGCTATAAGAATGTGCCAATGTATTGTTCAGGTTGCTTGCATATTGGTCATGATTTGTCTATGTGCAAGAAATCTTCTGAGAAAGTAGAAGTTTCTAAAACTGTTAATGATAAATGTCAAGGTGTTGCTGCCAAAGATGATAAAGAGGGTGATAGTAATATGGGTCCTTCAGTTGATTCTTTAGGATCAAGAAATATAAACATTCTTAAAGTTTACAGACGTAAGCTTAAATCGATAATTACTCAAAAAGATCAAGAAGAAAAGATAGAGGAAGACGGAGACATTAAAATTTAGCATGGTTCTTCACAAGAACAGTTGTGCAAAACTTTAGATCAGGAAAAGGAACATATTGAAGTTAGTTCTCAAGAGAACAGTAAGGAGGTTATCGAAGCCATTGATAAGATTGATGAGGATCCTGATCCCAACATTGGTAGTTGTTCTCCTTCTCCAACTCTTTCTCCACAGCAAAGCTTTAATGATATAATATCCTTCAGGCTCAAATCTGCAAAGAAACGAAGGTCTACTAGCAAGTTAACTATTAAGTCTCTTAGTTCAAGGGACATAATGTACAAGTCTTACTCTGAAAATGATAAGAGTGATTAGTTGGAATGCTAGAGGGGTTAACAACAAACCCACTTTGAGAAGGCTTAAAACTATGGTTAAATCGGAGTATATTAAGGTGTTGGCTATTCAGGAGCCCATGTCTAAGAGTGATAAGATTTTTGATGTTGTTGAGGAGCTTGGTTTTGATAACTTCTTTGTTAATGTTTCGAATAAGATCTGGATGTTCTGGATGGATAATGTTACTATTAATGTTTCTCTTAATGTTGATCAATGCATACATATGGTGATGGAGTATCCTGGTATCTTTGATGATGTTCATCTTATTGTGCTGTATGCTAAATGTAATCGGGTTCAGAGGCTGGATCTTTGGGATAATCTGAGATCTGTTGGTAGTCAGGATAAGGCTTGGATGTGTGTTGGAGATTTTAATGTTATTTCGTCTCGTGATGAGCAGCTAGGATGTGTTTCTTCTTGTCAAGCTAGTATGGATAATTTCAATGAAGCTGTGAGGTGTTGTAATCTGAACGATGCTGGATACAGTGGGTCTAAGTTTACTTGGTCTAGAAGTAACAAGTGGAGAAGGTTAGATCGAACGCTTATTAATGATAAGTGGTTAGCTGTTTTCAATGAAACCCAGGTCTTTCATATGGTCAGAACGTGTTCTGACCATGCCCCCCTCTTAATCTCTTCTAATCTCCATAATGTTAATGATAATGTTTATAAAAAAAGATGTTTAGATATCTTAATGCCTGGTCTAATGATGATTCTTTCTTAAATGTGGTTAAGCAGGATTGGAGCAGTCCTATTGAGAGTCATCCAAGCACTACCTTTTGGAAGAAGCTCAAAAGGCTCAAAGGTTGTCTCAAGATTTGGAACAAGGATCACTTTAGGAATATGTTTGATAAAGTGAAGGAGTCTGAATGCAAAGTGAAAAGTTTGGAAATTCTTCACTATACTAATAATAACATCCATTCTGTTGCTGAGTTAGCTAGAGCCAATAGTATGTACTTAAAAGCCCTTAGAAATGCTGATTCTTATTTAAAGCAGAAATGTTTTAATAACTAGATGCATGAGGATGATGGCAACTCTAAGGTTTTTTTATAGCTATGCTGCCAAGAAAAGGAGGAAGAATGAAATAAAAAGCGTCAAGGATGGTGATTCTTGGATTACGGATAGAAAAGAGATTAGGAAGTCAGCTGCTAATTTCTTTAAAGATATTCTTATGTCTGATCCTTATAATAACAAGAATGATGAGGATAAGCTGCTGGACAGTAAGAATTTTAGTTTTATCCCTTCTATTGTTTCTTTTAAGGACAATGACAGCTCTCCTGGTATAGATGGTTTTAATCTCTATTTTTTAAGCACTGTTGGTCTATCATTAAGTTGGACTTGTGTGCTGCTTTTAATGCTTTCATTCAGGGTAGTTACATTCCTACTGGTATTTGTTTGGTTCCTAAGTCTTCTAATCCGGTTTGGTGGAATAGCTATAGGCCAATTGGATTGTGTACTTTCATGAATAGAATCTTTTCTGCTCTTATTAATCATAGGTTGTCTATCATATTGCCTAGAGTTATCTCTTCTGCTCAGTCTGGTTTTATTAAAGGGAGACTTATCCATGATAACATTTTGTTGGCTAAAGAGCTTCTTTATGATATAAACAAAAATCCTTAAAAGGGTAATATGGTGGTCCAATTAGATATGACTAAGGCTTTTGACAAGATCTCTCATCCTTTTATTCTTAAGGTGTTGCAGTGTTTTGGTTTTAGTATTACGTTTATTAAGCTGATTGAGAGAATGATCACTAATGTTCATGTTTCTTTATTAGTCAATGGTGATTCTTATGATTATTTTAAGATGAAGAGAGGGTTAAGGCAAGGGGATCATATTTCCCCAAGCCTGTTTATCCTTAGTGAGGAATTTCTTAGTAGAATTCTATATATTCTGTTTAGTTCTAATCCTAAAATGTGTTTTTCTTCTAGAACTTCTTTAATTGTTCCTTGCATTATGTTTGCTGATGATATTCTAATTTTTGTCAATAACTTACCTAGTTCTATAGATAGTCTTAGTAATTGTCTTGATCTTTATCAGCAGACCTCTGGTCAAGCTATAAATAAAAGTAAAACTAAGCTTGTGGTGTCTACTAAGTCTTCTTATGTGCAAAATCTTAAGTTTCAGACTGGCTTTGAAGTGGACTATCTGCCTATCTCTCATTTGGGTGTTACTATCTCTAATCACAATAAAGCTTTCAACTACAATCCTATCATTCATAAGATCAATGACAAGATTGCTAAGTGGGACAGTAAGTTGTTGTCTTATGGTGGTAGGCTCTCTCTTATTAATAACGTTCTTATGCCTATGACTTTTCATTGGATCCATTGATGTGAATTACCTAAAGCCATTATTGCTAAAATTGAAAACATTTTCAACAGATTTCTTTGGAGAACAAAATTTAACCAAAAGTTTATTCACTGGTCTGGGTGGTCTTTTATTTGTAAACCTTTTGAAGATGGGGGTTTACATGTTCGAAAGCTTATTGATGTTCAGAATGCATTTTCTCAAAAACTGTGGCTTAAGCTTAGGAAAAACTGCTGTCTTTGGTCAAATGTAATGAATGACATATATTGTAGAAATGTTCATCCTTTATACTCTAACAAAAAGGGTTCTTCTGTTTGAAGAAGGTTGTGTAGTATTAGAAATCAAGCTGATACTAATATAACTTGGACTTTGGGCAGAGGAGAGATTGACTTTTGGAAGGATTCTTGGCATGGTCTTCCTGCCATTGCTTCTGAGCATAACATCAACTGGTTCATTAATGTAAAGGTTAATTCTTTTTGGCAAAATAATGCTTGGGTGTTGAATGATGTGCAGGATGCTATTGGTACTAATAGAATGCAGCTGATTAAAAAGACTATGGTTTCTGATAAGGATGACATTATCTGTTGGAAGCATTCTAAGGGCGATCAGTTCAACATGAAGTTGACTTGGGATAGCTTAAGAACCACTCATACTCTTTCTGCCCTTTATAAGAAAATTTGGAATGCAAAGATTCCCAGGAAGTTTTCTTTCATATCTTGGAAGCTTTTACATAATTTCATTCCTCTTGATTCAATCATGAAAAAGAAGCATGTGAGCATGGCATCTAAATGTGTTTTTTGTGACAACTGTGAAGACAAAGATCATTTATTTGTTAACTGTGGTTTTTCTTGGCAGCTGTGGAATTGGTTTGCTTGTATTTTTAATGTGAAAATCAAGAGAAACATGATTCTCAGCCATGTGTTGAGGGTTTGGTTTTGGTTTTCTAAGTCTAAGTTTCATATTACTCAGCTCATTACTCAAGCAATTTGCTGGGTGATTTGGAAGTCCAGGAATTCCATTAAGCATAAGAATCTGAATATAAATGTAAAAATGGCTATTGAATATGTTATTAGAATTGTTAAGGGGGTTGAAGTTTCCAGCGAGCTTAACTATAAACATTGGTTAAAGTCTGAAAGTGCAGGTGTTTTCCTTGGTTGTTGCTCTATTGAGAGGAATAGAAAGTTGAGGTACCTTAGATGGATCCATCCTGCTAACAATCGCCTGAAAATGAATGTGGATGCTTCTTGCGCTCAAAATGGAGAAGCAGCTACTGGTATATTGTTTGGGAACAACGATGGCGACATTATGTGGGCCTTTGGAAAGCTTATTGGCAAGGCTTCTCCTCTTCAAGATGAGACAGAGGCGATGCTCCAAGGTCTTATCTTTTGCTTTAAAAACAACTGGACTTGTGTGGATGTTGAATCTGATTCATTAGTACTTATCAAGCAATTGTCTGCTAGCTCCAGTTCGTTCCTTGGTGACTCTAATGTTGAATCCTGTAGAAATCTTATTCATAAGAACATGAATCTCATGCATATTTTAAGGGTCCAGAATCAGGCAGCTGATTGACTTGCTAAATGGACCCTTAAATGTAAGCTTAAGATTCAGTTTAATCATCTAAATGTTCCTTCAAACCTTCAAGCTATAACTTTCGTGGAAAGTTTAGGGTTAGGTTATCTTCAATGGGACTGATTAGCCTTGAATACTGCTAGTTTTGTGTTTGTTTGTGCAGGTTATGGAGCTGATTCTTGTTGAAGGAAGACTATTCTTTGCTCAGATGATAGTTGTCTTTGAAGCTTGTTGAAGATTGAGGATGGTGTTTTCAAGCTTGTTGTTGTTTTCGTTGATGAAAGTGTTATCTTGACTGATGCTGTTCATTCTTGTGTGGAGGGAATTTTTTTCCTTTCAATTTTTGGTTTAGGCGGGACTGTTTGCGCCTAATTTTTTCCTTTAATTTGTTAAGGGAACAAATTATATTTTGGTCCCCTTATTTTGTAATTCATTTCTTCATTAATAAGAGTTCCTTTTGACCTAAAAAAAAGGTTTTCTCCGTGTTCGTTTCAACGGTTGTAAACTCTCAGTTTGGTATAAATTTTTTTTATTGCTTAAAAAAATTAAAAGAATAAAATAATCGGTCTCAATTTTTTAATTTTTATTTGTTTCACGGTTCGGTCTCGAATCCTTCCCCGACGCATTAACAGCCATATGAAGCCCATATCCACCAACTGAAAATAGGTTTAACATACTTTGTATCCGTATAATGAATTTGGGTCATCAAACAAGAAATTCCACACTTACATATTTAAATTGACCCCAATTGAAAAACTCGAACTTTAACGAAGACTCAGGCGTTGCCAAATAGCTGTCGGAGATGGAGTATGTGAGCCCTGAAGGTCTGCGTAAAGATGGTCGCCGTCCTAAAGAGGTAATTTTCCTCTTCTCTTGATTCTTCTTCCTTTTCTTTGGTTTCTCAAACTAGTGTTCACTTTCTGTTCGATTTTTGTTTCGTCTCTAATTTGATGAACTTACAACAGATGAGGCGAACTCATGCAGAAATCGGCGTTGTTTCCAAAGCAGACGGGTACCTACAAACATTTTTCTTATTATAAAAAAACCTGATATAATGTACTGTTAGAATCTTGTAAGTAAAAAAGTTGGTTTTAATCTTGCAGTTCTGCTTCTTTTGAGATGGGTAACACCAAAGTGATTGCAGCTGTTTATGGCCCTAGAGAGGTAACCTTTGTTTTCTTTTTCCCGGTTAGTATGGTCGATATGCTTGTGTATGAGGAGTAGTTCATTCAGAGTTTTGACTCGGTTGTGCAGGTTCAAATTAGGAGCCAACAAATTAATGATCAGGCATTGGTATGTATTGCCTTATATTAAGTTCAGTGTTTCTTGTAGTTCTATTTCTCCATAGGGGGTTTAATTTCTTACCAATAATATGTTTACTAGGTTCGCTGTGAATATGACATGGCTAATTTCAGTACTGGAGATCGTAGAAGACAGAAGGGTGACAGGTGATTCTTTTTGTCTTTGTGTTAGTGTTGTCTGAATTTGAAGCTAAGAACTAGACTTCTTGATCTGAGTCGCGTGATTTATTATCTTACTTCTTTCTTACTATAGAATCCCGTCCGTAAAGGTCTATATGAGATGCTGCTGATGATGTTTGCTAATATAACAAGTGAATAATAAAATCTTCATGTGTCATAAAACTAGATATAAATGTGACTAAACTTATGTGTCGGTAGTATTTTCATATACATGATTTTATTTTTCATACACTCAGGCGATCAACCGAAATATCTCTAGTTATACGCCAGACAATGGAAGCGGCGATAATGACACACTTGATGCCTCGTTCTCAGGTTAATTTAAATTTGTAATAACATTTTCCCCAAGTGGTTACACTTACTTTACTAGTTGTTTAGTGAAATCTTACATCAGGCATTTTACAGATAGATATTTACGTACAAGTCCTTCAGGCAGATGGAGGTATGTAAAAGGCCATTACAAGTATTTGTGGAAGTTCATTTTGTATGAATTTTGTATGAATTCTTGCAGATTCGTTACGCAGATGTGTTTATTTTTGAGCTAAATATTCATGGCTGGTCTACTTAACCATGTATTTCATACTTCTTAGTCTCTATTTGGTTCTGCTGTTGGATTTTTGATGCTCTCTAGTTTTGTCTTTACTTATGATTACTTGTAGGAACAAGATCCGCGTGTATCAACGCAGCAACATTAGCCCTTGCAGATGCTGGAATTCCAATGCGCGATCTTGTTACTTCCTGTAGTGCTGGATACCTCAACAGCACTCCTCTCCTAGGTACCTTTATCTTTCTTCATCCCTTGGGAACAACTTTAGCTTTTGGATTGTACATTGCAAAAATGACTTGTTGTTTATAATTTGTATTGTCAGATTTAAATTATGTCGAAGATAGTGCTGGCGGGGCTGATGTGACTGTCGGTCTTTTGTCTAAGTTGGACAAAGTGACACTTCTTCAGGTTTTTGTCTGAAAATCTGCATTTTCTTTTGTATTCTTTCCCCTGCTTTCCTGCTACAAATTTCTGAGTCCTTGACAACTAGTGAAACCCTTTTTTGTATAACTTGTAATGCAGATGGATGCCAAGTTATCACTGGATACCTTTGAAAAGGTCTTCGAACTTGCGACGGATGGCTGCAAGGCTATAGCAAATTACATTAGACAGGTAGACATTTTTTATTCTCTGTCTGTAGCTATTAATTAGTATATTGTGGATGGTTCTTGGGTCGCTAGCTGACGTTGTGAGACCTGTGCCATATCCACCGTTAATTACAAAAATCAATGTCCATATTTCACTTAAATTATACACATAAGGGAAAACTTATTTTATTTAAAGTTCTAGGTTGCACCACATCGCTATGACTAGGGCACATCCAAGAATCATCCTTGTTATAAGCTGTCATGTTTTAGTACTAGAGAACCACAATTCGAAAGATCTAGAAAGATGTCTTAGGGCTATAGATTTTTTCGAGAAATAGGGTGAAGGAGCTGTCTGACCTTTTTGACAAGGCTCTTGAAGGCTCTTTTTCTGGCAAATCCGCTGCTTCTTCATCAGGAGCTTTCGCAGACAAGTCAACGGCTCCTTCAGGCAAATCCCAAGCCCCGAGACTCAATTCTCTTTCTTGATTTTTTGAATTGTGATCCAAAATTCATTGTTTTGTAGATTGTCAACGTATTACATCATTTGAAAATAATTATCATTTGAAAATAATTATCATTTGAAAATAATTATCATTTTATGATTTTATATATTACCAATAAAAAAATAATAAATTTGATGTAATATATTGTTGGATATAATTGCGGCCATAACTCTAGGAGTTACAACCTGTTGGATTAACAACAGCTTTATTTACTGCTGATTTGGAAATTTTGTAAATGAGAATTATAGATATTATTAGGTGTTCAGTTCCAATATAATTTTATACATGTATTAGAATAGTAGTAACCTTTTCTATCGGGAAAATCACTTTATGTAAACTAATTAAAGATTCATTGGCATGATAAAACGTTCATGGTGTTTTGCAGGTATTACTAGAGAACACCAAACAGCTTGAGAATCAACGAGGGCTATAGTTTACTCGATGTACTCTTCTGCCGGTCTTGGATGCCGAGTTTTTGACAGTGGTAGGAGCTTAGGAATCCCAGGAATTTATGAAATAGATCAGTGTTTTCTATTCAATTGCCTCTATTGTATCTTTATACATTTTATATTTCTTATAAGGACGGCTAAATTGTTGATTGTTTGATTTTGTAGAAGAATCTTGATACTGTTAATTCTATCACTTAAAGATGTTAGCAACTGATTATTCGAATTTCCCTTTTTTAAAAAAATAATCTTTAAAGAGGTAAAAGAAATTCCATTGTTTATGAAAATTAGTATTCGATGACCGTCACTAATCACTTGGGTGATCGGTTGAATGTACTGTAGGGGTCTTCCTAGGCCAGACTGACATGGGATCGGATTTTTAATAATTTTAGTTAAATCATAACTTCTTAGTTGATCGGCTTAATTGTTTTGGATGATTTCTTAGAGACCATGTAGGTATCTATTTGGAACGAGGTACTGTATAAATATTGCAGGTTAGGTCATGTTTGGTGCGTATTAAAAAAGAAGTTATTTTTAGGTCTAAACACGAAGAAAGTTAGAAAATTTGAAACTTAAAAGACAGAGATGCATTACACTTTGGAGTTGCCATTAAGAACCGTTTTGGTTTTGGGTACCTATGAACATGCACACGCATATAACCTCCTTAAGACTTGAGATTTCTCCATAAATTTAGCAAATTTTGGTACAATTCATTATATTAGATTCAGGAAAAGAAGACCATCTTGGTTTTTGGTTGAAAAAACATATATAAATTTAAGATGGGGAAATCAAGCCGGCGTGTGTAAGAATTCAACTTGAAATACATTAAGAATCTGTAATCCCAGCAAGTTCCCTTTGATAACTAGCATATATATGAATCAGAAGTTAATCAGTCTAATCAAGATTTCAGAAGCGAAACCGACCCTTCCTTATTTGAGCCCAAGCTACAGCTGCAACAGCAGCGCCTCCCAAATGAGCTGATCCTGAAATGTGACTGTTTCCCTGTAATACAACAAAGACAATTTAATTCTAAATATTACTGCAATTCAACCTTTGGAAAGTAAATGCAATCAGACAAATTTAGTTACCTCTATCATTCTTAACATGTCCTTTCCGACGAGAAAAATGCCCTATTAAAAAAAATATAATCCCTTGTGTAAGAATCTGCAGGTCAAAGCATTGAGTAGTGATCAAACTGACATGACCAGGAAGGGTGCTTACTAGTAAAATGGCTGGAACGGGTATGATAAAATTGAAGTATAGAGTAGCTGTCGGGTGCAGGAATATGTCAAGCAGCATAATAGCATTCACAGCCCCACTTGCTCCCTGTATAACGCGGTCAACCATATTGTATCTAAATTTTGTAACTCAAATTATCAGTTCAATGAATGAGAAAAAAAAAGCATACAAGTCCTGGAGTCCTCGAAGGGTCATGACTGAACATTCCTCGTCCCTGTCAAGATAAACTAAAGGGCTGGTTATATTTTATAAAAACCATCATTTTGCTATCTATAAATCACTTTTTGACCCGATCTGTGATGATAATTGTTGCAAACATCAAAAGACTCGGTCATTATGCTAAAAGGAAAATCTGTTTAGTTGATACATTCAGATTTGTTTCTGGTCAATCTACCTTTGATGACGCAGCCATCCAGGTGTGGTGCATTAAGTAGAAAACCGAGCCACCAACTGCCCCAGCCAAATACAACTTTAGCAAATACTCAGGCCCAAAAACTCTAGCAATCTGTCAATGCACGAAATTCCAATTTTTTAAAAAGTAAACAGAAAGTGAATGGATATTTGCAGAAAGTAGGTACACTGTGTACCGTACACAATGCATGCACAGTCATATGTGCTCGTGCTCTAGTTTAAAAATGCCCTGTAGTGATGTATTTTGGTTTTTGACAAGAGACATATATCTTCTTTTCTTTCAGTGAATATTTTAATTGCTTATTATTTGTCTAGTGTTATAATTGGCATGACACTCTAGTTTTGGGACCAAATTAAACATCCTATCCAGATCTATGATTTCAGTGCAGTTTACACGAAAAGCAACCTTAACTAACAGCAGAACTGTGGAAAGAAAATACATCAGTTGACACCAGAAGCATAATGAGCTGTAGCAAGTCCTCAAATCAAAGATTTATTTCCTGTTACCTAGATATAAGTGCTACTGAAACGTCATATGAAACATGAAACCCAGCTTATGTAAAAATAGTCAGATGAGATAATAACAATCCAATGTCTCACTTAGATGCGGACAGCAGACTGACAAGGTTTTTCTTTAAAATACGTCCGACATCAGCTATATATCCTTGTAAATGTTAGAAGATCATGGTTTCAGTTCTTCCCCATCTGCCAATTTAAATGGGAATACTAACTTGGAAAGCAGGGTAGCATCTTGATCTCACTTACTAATGCTAGCCATATATTAGCTCAGTGTGTCAAATAGGAGTAATAACTTGAGAAGCAGTTTGTAAACAACACAGTGATAAAAGGATAGTTTACCACAATCAATCAAGGCACATGATCTTACATTTGTTCCAAAGAAGTAGAGTCCAATCATGTTTGATATGATATGTTCTATATCAATATGACTGAATGCAGAAGTTATTAGTGTCTGAACTCGTCCATTCTTGAAGTTGTCTAGTGAAATCTGCTCAGAAAACATTGATTAAACGAAACTAAGTTAGGTTAACTTTCATGTTATGCAGGGATAATAATTCCCAATAATCCAAATAACCAGTATGATGATAGTAACATGTTTGATCTGAGTGAACTTCACAAAGGTAGTATCTTATGAGACACAAAGTCACTCTAGAAAGCACACACCTGCATGAAATTACTATATGTTCTGAATTTCATAGCTTTCAAGCTACAATCATTATGAAAGTCGCTATTGAAAGTGCGCACTAGTATGGCATCACTATAGTTCATCAATTTCATAGTTGTGAAGCTAAAATGTTTACAAATAAACAATGGTTTGACCATTGACCTACATGGCACAGTCTCACTTAAACGGGATTCCTACATAGCACAAAATCACCTCGACTCAAATGAAGCTTGTTTAAACCCCAAACCCTTTCTTTTAAACTCGTAAAAGGTGAGCTTAGAAACCCATGGAATCACTTAATACTATACTCAAGACCGAATCGAAAATGCCAGAAGATCAGAGTTGCTACTATGCAAGACATTGACATGCTATTCTAATAAATCGAATTGATCTTTCTCTATATACGGAAGTGTAGTCTTCATATTAAGTTGACTACTACTGAAGACACACTGCAGTCAACCAGTGCTATAAAAGCTAGCAGCATGGTATCGGTTTAAGAATCAGAAAACCCACTGTGAAATTTTCCATCATAAATCTTTGGTCTGCTACACGCCACAACATGAAAACAGCAACATTAGCTATAATCAAGCCCAAAACCATGTCATTAGGTGATAAACCTCGAAACCATGATCTCCTGCAAAACAGGTGAAATTTCAAATGTAAATAATAAGAAAACAAAACACTTATTTCATGGATTAACATTAAACTTTCTCCAACCAGAGAATAACATTAACAAAATTTCCTGCATCAGAACAAAACATGCACAAAGATGGGAACAAATCTTGGCTTTTGTGAGCCCAAAAGCAAGATGACACAGTAGGCTACTTTATTGATTCTGTTTCTAGCAATGTTAAGCTAATAAACTCTAATCATATCTCATTCTCAACAATTTCTCATGAGACAGAAGATAATGTTATCATCAGAGTATAATTTATTTGGTTCAAAGCAAGAAAATGCAATCAAACTCAAATGCCTAATTTTGTACAAACATATAAATGAAGTATTCTATAAATTTGGTTTCCGATCACAGTTTGTAATGTACTACAATTTTGTATGTTGACTAGCATTCATCGCCTACTTTTGCTTAAATTCTTAGTTAACCCGGAACGTAAACAACAAAATGACATACCAGCCACGCCTTTGGAACCCAAACCCAGGTTCAAATTGAAATCTTTGCTTGGGAAACTGAGTCCTAAAGAATCGAAGACTATTCTGGCTTAACCTCAACTGGGTGTTGGATAAATTGGACAAAAACTGCTTGGCGATGACTGGATTCAAAAGAAACCCATGAAATCTCCCAGAGAAAGTGTGGTGATGTGATCGACATGAAAGAGAGAGGCCAAAAGGGCTTAGAAGTTGCGTTTGGAATTGGCTTTGTAGTGGTTTAGCGAATGAAGTGAAGGGCTTGTGGTGATAGTGAGAGAGAGATGTGTTCGACGATGATGATGATACCCATTTGGTGAAATTTGAAGAGGCAAGTTTACTTCGAGAGAGAAATCTTTGCATTTTTGGTTGAAAAAGGATGGTTATGTCGCGTGTGCGTGTCTATCGTTGCAGCACTTTTAAAGACGAGGCCTTTTGTTCTGGTTTTTAAAAATACTTACTTTATTTATACTTATATTTTTTTACATCTAAGAGAATGAAACACAGGTTAAATGAGTGATTAGCTGAATTCGAACCCTAATTCTTTTACAGTCTCCTCCTTTTCAAGTCATTACAAACATCTTACTGTCCAATTGTATCCAATGATCTTCCATTTTCTAACCAGAAACATTCTCTATCCATATAAAGTTCGTAAATTTCTCGCAATCCAATTGTTTTCGACGAATCCCTATTCCCAAATCAAATCGCAATCCACCTACAGGAAACAAATTTCACTCGCTAATATACTGCAAAGGTACGGTTTCCCTCCTTCTCAGCTACAATTTTTTTTGACAAAGAATCGTTTTTTGTTGAATTCCGATTTGTTAGAGATCGAAAAGTCTCTGGGTATTCTATTATCTTTTAAAATTCCACAAAAATCGTTGATTTCGTTGATATGTGAATGTCCTGGTGTTTTGGAATTTGAATTTCTGCGAAAATGGGAACTGGGTGGAGCTAAATTAAATCAAATGGGTTTGTCACCTTTGGTGATTAGAAATGTTCTAGAACACTCAAGGAAGTTCGAGATAGACCCTGATAGGTTTTTCTTCGGCTTGAAGATTTTGAAGGGTTTAGGGTTTAGCGATGGTACGGTGACTAGGGTTTTAGGGGAGTTTCCTAAGGTCATCACCATGAAAGAGATAGAAATCCGCAGGAAAATTGATTTTTTACTTGGGATTGGTGTATTAAAGGATGAGATTGATAGGTTTTTCTATTTGTTTCCCGAAATTTTAGGATTGGGAATTGAGAGTAAGATAAAGCCATTGCTTGATGAATTCGGGAATCTGGGGTTTAGCATAGAGGAGATCAGGAAAGAGATTGCTCGAGAACCAAGAATTCTTGGTATGGAAGTTGGAGAACTTTCGCGTTGTTTGGATCTACTTAAGTCTTTGAAATGCCGGGAACCAATCAAAGAGAAAATTTTCAGTGAGGGAGTATTCAGAGCTGGGTTTGAGGTGAAAAGACGAGTTGATTTCTTATGCAAACAGGGTTTGATCCGTAGAGAGGCCTTTACAGTTTTATGGAAGGAGCCGAGGGTGATCATGTATAGTATAGAGGATACCGAGAAAAAGATCGAGTTTCTAGTGAACAGAATGAGATTTAACAAAGCTTGTTTGGTTGAAGTTCCAGAGTATTTGGGTGTGAACTTTGAGAAACAGATTGTCGCGCGGTACAATGTGATAGAGTATTTGCGATCCAAAGGAGGGTTGGGTTATGAGGTAGGGTTGAAGGGTATGATTAGATTGAGTAGGCTAAGGTTTTATAATTTATACGTGAAGCCGTATCCTGAGTGTGAAAAATTGTATGGGAGATTTGCGGGAAACGTTGGAGGCCAACAGAGACATCCAGTTGGATTGTGGAAGATTTTCAAACCTCCAAGTTACCCCCAATCGAAGGAAGATGTAGAAAACATGAAGTCTTTTGTGCAATCACTAGTTTAGTAATTCTTAGTTCTCCGCGATGCTAATCGAAATCGAAACATGAGTGGTTGTAAATGCCAAGGAATTTCGTTGCCTGAAAAATTGAATCTAATTGTGCTTTCTTGCGATTACCGCCATGGAAACTCTTATCTAAGTTTAGATCCGGGCATGCTTACTCGGTTTGCGGCTGGTCTTCCTCTCAGGTAAATATAGTTTATAAAATTGTATTGATATTTCCACAGTTAGCAATATTTAGTGTGCAGTAGTATCTGATGTGTCAAACTGAAAATTATAAATCTGTGTTGTTGCCAAAGTAGACAGGTACCAGTAAGCCAAAGTATTATTTAGGTTCAGTTTTGCAGTCTGCTATCTTTGAATTCAAGCAGATTTAATATTCTTGCTTGTGTGTTTATTCATGCATATTTGCACAGATAATTCATACTTCTTAGGCTCTGTTTGGAACTATAACTTAAGAATGTTTTTGAACCATAACATTCTTTTGTAGACTAGAGTAAATAAAATAGTTGAAGGGATGAAAATTACTTCGTCAGCTTAGAAAAGAAAATACAAAATTTTCTTATTCATTTTATAGTTCCAGGTTATAGTATTTACTGATCCCAATTACACACTAGGCTATATGATACCATTTGTGAGGAATATGGCACCAGCCATTACAATTTTATAGAATTCTTTCGCCGAGATAAAACTACGATGCTTTATTACCACCACAATTTGCATTTTCATTCGTTTATTGAAAATGTTATTTTAAGATTTTGCATAAATATACATATTAAGGGAACCAATAATTATTTATTTTTATAATAAATTAAAAATAATATAAATACAGTTAATAAAAAATCATATATTAAATTTTGTATTAATAAATTAAAAAAAAATAAAAATGAGAAAATGTATTTTCTAAAATAACATACAACTTGATCTTGCTCGATCACATCTACTCGAGATGTTGGATATATATGTTTAAATTTTTGATTTGATTTTACGTTGGAACATATTTTTTTTTTTAATTTTTGAGTCCAAAATCGTGCTGATTGTAGGTATTTTCATAATATATATTTTTATAATTAGATATAATTATTTTGATATATATTTATGATTAAAACTCTAAATACTATACCACAAGTTTGAGTTGTGTTAATTTTCCATAGTTGTTTTTATATTTCATACATCTTTTTCACTTCCTTATTTCTTCTAAGAAAAATTAAATTATACCCGTATACAAGTATAGGTTTCAAAATTATTTACTTTTTATTTATTTTATCCTAACTCACATTTTTTCCCGACCTTTACTATACTATTTCAGCAACAATCTAATCTCACAAAATCGAATAAATAGTCAAATCTTTTCACCAAATCAAACTAGCGACGATTTCTCTCAACAACCTCACATAATTGAACAAACTTTTTTTTTTCTCTTGGTGCTCATCAATTTCTTTTCTTTCAATAGCAAGGTATAACATGTTCTTCCATTTACTTTGATTCAACTCTTGGCTTTCATTAATCAGTTATTGGTTGATTAGTGAGTTATGTTTGACATTTTTGTTGTGCTTGGTATGTTCTTGGTTGATCGTCATGTTTGTCATATTTTTGGTTGATTAACGAGTTATGTTTGGTATATTTTTCGTGTTTAACATGTTTTTGGTTGGATTTATTTGATTCACCTTTTGATTTTCTTTGATTCATCTCTGTCAAGATACAAATATATTATTTAATTGCATTTTTATTGTCGTGTTTGGTTTTTTCTTATAGACATGTCTTAATCAATGTTTTGATTAAATGATTTAGTTGTACCAATACGAATTTTTTATATGTTTGTGGTTGATATGGTATGTTCTTTTTGTTTCAATTGAGTTGATTTTGATAGTTTTGGGATGTTGTTTCGGCTTAAACATATGATTTTGATACATCCTCATTGTAGCTTACCGAGATAAACTGCACTTATCCAGTTGCTAGAAGTGAATAATTTGTTTTAATTTCTGTTAGCTGTTATGATTTTCTTCTCAAAGACATGGTCTTTCCGGTAAACATTTGCATATTTTGGTATTTCTCTAACTTACAATATTTTCGTCTAACATTATTAATGTGACGCACTTTGGACAAGTTATGAGGATTAAGCTCATTTAACGTGAATAAAATATTTCGAGAAAGGGAACCACATATAGACAATTGCTTCACCAAATATTCTTCAATTGTCATACGGTTTCTCGTATGAGAACACCAATCTAAATATTTGGTTGGTGCGTGATTATGCATTCTACCTTCAATTGTGAAAAACCATAACCACCTTTGACAGGATGACCTCCCAGTTTAAAAGAGCAATCTTTTTTTGTGCATATCTTTCTTCTTTTCACGTTAGGTGCCTTTAGTTTTCTCATAAAATTTTAAGATCTCTCGCAAGCATAAAATATTCAAGGAGTATTCCTGTGTTTCCCATCATCATGATTATTTTTTATTAATGAATAATTCATATCTCTACCGACACTCTTTACCCACATTATAATATCAGATCTCGTGTAGTGTACATGTATGATGAATACGTGAGTGAGATTCAGTAATATAATATTCTTTGAAGCAACTTCTGGTTCCTAAATTATAAAGTTACAAAGTCTTAATAAATCGTTAAAATCTCATTCATTACGCTGCAAAACTACTAATTCCGAAAGACTAACGATGAATCAAAAATTTATTTTAAAGCAACTAATTTTGAGATTGTGTCTTAGAAATAAGTGTTTTCTTTATTAAAAACATGAAAACTATTTCTAAGATACGGTCTTAGAAATAATTGCTTTAAAATAAGCATATGTTTTTGAGATACACCCTCAAAATTTTGAAAAATAGTTGATTTTAAGGGCCTGCATTAGAATCTATTCTGCAATTTTGGAAATCGAAAAAAGATGTTTTTCAAAATTGGGTTTTTGATGTTTAATAAATGTAAGACTTAGAAATACTATTAAAAATCCTTGTTGTGGTTTGAGTGATATTCTCCAGTGTTGTTTCATTGCTTTTTCTTCCATTAGCTTAATATTTTTTAAATTTTTCTGGGTTTTTTGGTTTTAATTTTAGAATTTTAGGAATATAATTTGGATCGAATAGGAAGAAATTAGGTATTTTTAGGAAATAAACTTGAAGAGAATACAATGGAAACAAAACATAAATCTAAAGTTAATGGATGGGTAAAAGAGTAAAATCAAAAGTTAATGGATGGGTATAAGTCATTATATCCCAATATATGGGAGATATCTTTTTTAGCTCAATACCTATAAATAAATGTCTAAAAATAGTTAATAAATAACCATATATTTCAGTCTTAATTGTGTTTTTACTTAATACAATCATCTCAATTTTTAATTTTTTTACTCCAAGTCTAATTCATGCTTCGGTTAACCTTAGTGACACAAAAGTATTGATCTGTATGTGAATGAAAAGATCGAAGCAGAACACCAAATGAACAACTTAAGGCCTGATCGGCCAAAGAGGACCACACAATACGTCTAATTGAGATCAGACTTTTAGTTGAGTAGTTAATGGATGAACAAACTAATAATTTTAAAATTACAAGAAAAACTATTATTGTAGAAACCATAAATCAAATATGCAGTGGGTCCATGGGAATTAAATTTTACAGACATATTGGCCAATGTAGAGTGACACATCAAAATGGATGAGGTGGATACCAACAATCTGATCCGAGGAGCTTCGAACAACAACATATATATTAAGCCACAAACAAAAAAGATATGGAGCCGAGAAGAAAAAACACTTCAATTTAAGCCAAGTTAAGGTCCACTCAGTCCTATAAAAATAAATAAAAAATCGATTATAATTATACAACACCAAAGAGAAGATGACCTACTGACGAAACCATTCATAGGGCCGATCAATTCATTGCTACCAATTAATGAATAACTCAAAGATAAACATAAAAATTATAAGTTCGGTAGTGACTCAGGTGATTTTACTAGAGATTTTTGGGTTTTGCAAGATTAAATACATATAGAATAAGTTTACCAACAAGAAAATAAGAGAATAACTAAGACATGGCTCAAGAAATATCGCACAACAAGCCTCATGCACGGCTGCAACTCAATGAGCATCAGATACAAACACAATTAAAATGTTCGAGCTAGAAGATGAAGTGGATAACATGGGCTCATGTAAAAAAACAAACAATCATAGTGATTTCATGGGGATATCTATATTCTAGAATCATAAAAAGATCAAGGGATGTTGAATAAATTGAAATAAAATGTCGAGGCCATACACCCTCACATTTGTACATAAATCCATACTCGAAACTATCATTCACATATTATGATCTAAGATGAGTGACATTTCTCCACAACGATACATTAGATATAACAGTGAATCTTGCAAATGTAAAGATCAAGAAAGTGAAGATCGAAATTAGTAGCTCGACAAATGCTTTATACAAAGTAACATATAAAAAAGCGAGAGGGTGACATGTGTTGATACGAAGTCAGAGAGTCATGAAAGAATTTTTAGGGGTAAATGCATTTGCGTTATGCGAATTAAATATGAATGTGGCCCTCAAGAAACAAGAATTTAGAAAAACTGTACAATATCTATTCATGGTAACAGATGCACCACCCATATACAACATTATACTGGATCGACCATGTCTCGATCAAATGCACGCCGTCGTGTTAATAGTCCACCAATATTTAAGATATACTCTAACAAATAAAGTCATTATGATATATTTAAACAAAAGAACATCCAGAAATTTCTACGTAGCTTCCTGACTACCAAAGCGTAATAAACGAAAGATAAAGGGTCGTATAGAAGGAGGTAGATGACTCTAGAGAAGGCCCTCAGCTGGTGCAGCTCGGGGAAGAAGCGAAAAAAGTATTCATGGATAAAAAAAATTATGAAAATCGGTAGAAGTAAACCAATTGATCTCAAGTAATGTTTTTAAATCATTCAAAATACACTCTAGATATGTTTACATGAAGTACAAAGGACATGAAAGGATCCCCAACTGAAGTCATTTGTCATCAGTTGAATATCAATAATAATTCTCGAGATAAAATACAAAAACAAAGATCTTATTCTTAATATAAAGATAAAGGTAATCATTTCCGAGATAGACAAAGTGTTGAAACGATAATTTTGGTCTGGTAAAAAACATAAAAAATAGAGAATATGCATAGACCTTACAGACTTAAAAAAGATATGTCCAAATGATCAATTTCTACTATAAAATTGATTAGCTCATAGATGCAACGTCATGGAACAAAATTCTAGCCTTTATGGACGCCTTCACATAATATAATCAAATATAAATGAAAGAAGAGGACTGGGAACACACGATGTTACCAAAAGATGGCTACATTAATATAAAGAATTCCATTTAGATTAAAAAATACCGAAGCAGCCTATCAGTGGTTGGTAAACAAGATCTTTTCAACTCATATATGCAAAAACATACAAGTCTATATTAATGACATGTTGATAACAAGCCTACATGAAAAAGACTATCAGATAGACTTAGGCGAGATGTTTGCCAACCTTAGGCATGGAAATATAAAGGAGAATCCATAATATTTTTAGGATACATGGTGAGTGAAAAATGAATCAAAATAGATCCAACACAACTTGACAACCTTGTAGAAGTGAAGGCCAATGAACATAAAAGAAATCCAAATTCTAACTAGAAGACTATCATCACTTAACAGGTTCTTGTGACGATCTTCAGACAAAAATCAATCGTTCTTCCAAGTGTTAAAACAAGCATAAAAATTCCAATGAACTCCAACATGAGATGATAAATTCAACAACATTAAGACATTCTTGGCATCTCTATAAGTATTAACTAAGCATAAGCAAAACAATAATATATACATATAGTTGGTAGTTTTATACCATTCGGTCAATATAATACTAATAAGAGGAAAGAAGAGAATCTAAAACCATATAAAATGTAAGCAAATCTTTCATACAAGTAGAAACTAGATACTTATAACTAGAAAAAAATAGCTTTAACATTGGCAATAACGGCTAAAAAAAATAAGACCATATTTCCAAGCCAATTTCATGGTTTAGAACCTCATTCCCACTAAAAAGTATATTGCAAAAGCCTGATGTCTAGGGAAGACTTACAAAATGGTTAGTAGGTTAGGAGATTACTATATAAAGTTTGAGCCAATAACGACAATAAATGCATAAGCATTATTTGATTTTCTAACCGAATTCCAATATGAGAGGCCCATCTCCGAAAGTAAATAAAGAGTATGAATTTGACTTGTTTTCCCAACTGGAGATATCCGAATCCAATCCATAAAGTTTGAATTTCCAACATCAAATAATGAAGCTGAATACGAATCTGCCATTGCGGGAGTTCTCTTAGCAAAAATATGTGGAGTAAAAAATGTACAACTTTCAACTAACTCTCTGTTAGTGGTTAACAAAATAACAGGGCAGACAGAAGCAAAAATAGGAAAATATAATTCATTATTTAAAGGAGCTACATCGTTCAATTTCCTTATTCGCACATGTTGAATTCAAACAATTGACAAGGACGTAAAATACAGTAGCCGATATACTTGATTCTTCGACATGTATATCTTTAATGCTAGAGATAATACTATAATTTTTTTCAGTCATACTGCCAAATATGTTCTTCTCGACCTTCACATCTGAATGAATAATAATAATCAATGTAGAAGAAGAAGAAGATGATTGACGAATGCCAATAAAAATTATTTGATAAAAAAAATTCTACTCGAAGGCAGAAATGAAGCACAAAAACTAAAAAAGAAGTGTGCAAGAGAGGACTAGCCAAACACTTACTATATGCTTAGGCACAGACAAATAAAATTTCGTAATGGAAGAATTACGTGAGTAAGAAGGCAACACTCATTACAGATATAAGGATTTGTACAAAAGAATATTCCTGTAAGTCTATAATTGGCTAACAATAATAAAATATGCGAAGCGAAAAGTAAAGACATATGTGTTAAATAGTGAACAAAAGAGAGAAAAGAGAACGGCTAGGGTTTTGTATTATTTAGAAAGTGTGTATTACATAGAGTCTAAATCTATTATTTATAGATAAACTATATGGGCTAATGAGCTTAGGTCTTATATCTCTAACAGCCTCTCTCAAAATCGCAATGCTTATTCTTGCATTGTGAGTTTGTTACACAAAATAAAAGAAAAAAATTGAAACATCAACGAATCAAAACAAAACATCAAAACAAAACATCAAAACCAAAATCGAAACGTCAAAAACCAAAAAATCAAACTCCAATCTTCAAGCTCCAATCTTCAAACTCCAATCGTCAAGATCCAATCTTCAAACTCCAATCGTCAAGCTCCAATCTCCAAACTCCAAAACTCAAAACTAATCCAAACGAAATCCAAACACCAAACGAATCTAAATGAAGTCAAGAAAAGCCAAACAAAGCCAAAACAAAACCAAACAAGTCTAAACGAAGCCAAACTAATTCAAACAAAGCCGAACCAAGCCAAACGAAGCCAGAACAAAGCCAAACAAATCCAAACGAATCCAAAACAAAGCCAAACAAGTCCAAACGAAGTCAAAACGAATCCAAACGAAGCCAAACTAATCCAAACGAAACCAGACGAAACCAAACGAATCCAAACAAAGCCAAACAAATCCAAAACAAAGCTAAACAAACCCAAACGAATCCAAACCAAGCCAAACGAATCCACACGAAGCCAAAACGAATCCAAACAACTTCAAACGAAGATAAACGAAATCTATAAACGAAGAATGACATCTAAACACCAAAATGAAATCCAGACGAAATCTCAATGCCAAATACCCAAACAAATCCAATCTCAAATCCAAATACCAAACTAATATCCAAAAACCAAACTAAATTCAATTTTCAATTTCTAATTGCCAATTTTAAATTTCCAAAATCAAAATCAATTTGAATTCACGGTTTTACCAACAAGATTGCTTCACTGTTCCAGTTGCGATTTCTCCCAAACCGTAGCACCGAATCATAATCCGACCAGTCATATTGAAGGGTTGGATGTTCCAAACATGCTCTCCAAAATTCAGTAAAAACGGACATCGTTTGCCTTTCGATCAGACCGTTTTATTGGAGCTGCACACAGCAGATCCGAAAACCGAAAACTATATCTATTCTGACGAAAAGTAGATCAAAATTTCTAATACAAATCCAATCGAAAAACAAGATAAAAAAATGGAAATCACGCAAAAAAAAATCCAAAACAATATCAATACATAATCCAAAATTGTCGAACAGATCCAAGATTTCTAAATAAATCCAATTCAAAATCGAAATCCAATACTACTACGAAATTGAATACCTCGTAGATCTACAAAACAGGGGGATCGCGACGGTTCCCCGATCAGATCAACCTGGCTCTGATACCATGTTAAATAGTGAACAAAAGAGAGAAAAGAGAACGACTAGGGTTTTGTATTATTTAGAAAGTGTGTATTACATAGAGTCTAAATCTATTATTTATAGATAAACTATATGGGCTAATAAGCTTAGGCCTTATATCTCTAACAATATGATACATGCCAAACATTAACAAATTGTATACAAGTTCCAAAATCATTGATTGAAACAATTACAGAGGCAATTCCATTTGATAGATGAGGCGTGAACCGTAAGATTATTTCCAATGGGATCAAAAGGAAGAATATTTCTAATAACTGTTATGGACTACTTCTCAAAGTAGGGGAAACTCAAGAATTACAAAATATCACGACAACATATGTACTAATATTTTTAAAAGTGATTATACATGACATGTACATGTACATGACCCCAAACGTTATCAGTACGAACAATGAAACACATTTTCAAAATGACGGCGTCACATAGTTCTGCGAGGAAAAATAAAAATAAATAAATATTATCTTCTCCATTCCATCCTCGTACCAATAAGAAATTCGAAATGACTAACAAAACAATAATTGAGGACATCGAGAAGATGTTAGAAGGATCAAAAGGAGCTTGACCAAATTTCTTGCAAAAAGTTTAATGGTGATATCAAACAACAATTAAAAGTACAACATACGAGCACCATTCACCATGATATATGGAATGAAGACAGTCTTATCATCAAAGATATGCATGTCATACCAAAGGATAGAAGCATATGGAAAAACAAATAATGGTCAGGACATAAGAGGTCATTGCTCCTTATCAATGAAAATAATTTAAGGCACTAATGAGGGATATATGCAATTCCAATCTTCTTTTAAAAAATTATGAATCAGAGGATAAGTTGAGATGAAGAATTTTCCAAAATCCAAAGAAAGGGGACAATTATACCCAAGTTGGGAAGAACCATTTACGGTCGAAGCAAAAATAAAAGCCAGTGATCCACACATTTCTGGATAATACGCGAGATCCCTTTCGATATCCCTCGAATACAGAGTATTTTAAACCCTATCATAATCCTACATACTAAAATCTTGTAACTCCGTACTATCGATAAATGCATTTATGTGAATTTTTTTTTCTCTCTTAGCACCCAAAAAGGCTTCGAGGAGGCATTCGCCGTAAATAATTATTTTTTTGCCAAATATAATACTTGTCTTTTAACGACATCAAGCAATATAACTAAAACAATGCTAGAAACAATATGTCGAGGCAAAAATAACCTTTAGAAAGCGTAAAAAAATATATAATGTCTGTTGAAAACATAAAAAATTGGTCAAGGAAAAAATATGTTTCCCCGAGCTACAAATGCTAAAGCACAATATGCCGAATTGAAGATTTCCTTAACAACAAAGATATATAACAAGTCCATCAACAATAAACAATACACATGAGATGATAAAGACCACCATCACCAAAAGTTAATTCTAAAAATATAAGATATATTTATTTCAAAAAAAAAAACCCGACAACAAAATCATGCATCATGGCCATATTTGAAAGATTCTAAATAACTCCAAACAAAGAACCTAAATGTTCTAAAACAAAATTCTCTACCTATTCAAACTCACCCGGCAATATAAAAAGTAGAGAATAAAAAATATATGATATTTATGTTTATTTTTTTATATCTTACCCCATATTCTCTCTCATTAAAATATGTTTGCTTCTTTAATTAATTTTCTCATGCCTCATTTTTTTTTCCTTTTTAGTATTTCAAAACTATTTAAAACCTAAATTAAACAAAACAACTCAAGTAAAGATTAATGAGCCTTGAGTTTAAGTTTTGATTCACTAAACTTTAAAAACTCGATTTTCAATTTTGTTTCATGAAATTGCATGGTAGATTATAAACTACACTTTTAGATTAGTTGTTCTTTCTATTTAAAAAAAACGTAACACCTAATCTCAAGAATTAAGTGTTTTTAAAAATAAAAATAACACCTAATATTAAATGTTTTGATTCATTAAGTTAAGTGGTTCTTGTTTGATTAATTTTTTTTTTTGAGATTTTAGAGTTTTAATATTAAAAATTTATGAATATAGTTTGCACTAAATACGATGAAGATATTAGATGTTTTTAGGAAATAAAAATAGGGTATTTTTTAGCCTCTTACCATAATGTATTGATTACTTACCGAATTTTTGGTATAACACGCTAATTTTAGATTATCTTATCCAACCAATTTTTCTGGTAGGGTATTGGTACTCAATATCAATTGCACGATAAAGTTTTCTATAAAAGATATAATTTAAAATTATAACTATAAAAATAATATTTTAAAAATAATTTTAATATAATAATATTTTTTAGACTTAACTGAGACTTGTTAATACTATAATATTTATCGTTAAAAATAAAACTAGTTTCCAATAAAAACCCATTTTAAAATAAAATTTCTAACTTATAATATCAGTAAGTGTTGAGGCAGGGAGACCTAACCTCTGGAAGGACAGATGCAATGTATCCAACCGATTCATGTCTGAATATGATGCTTGTTATATTTTTATCAAGCTCAAACCCGACAATTTGGTCCATTAACTTATGTCATGCGAGTCTAAGGGTCGACCTCATGTTAAAAAGGATAGAGATTTGTTCGTTTCAAGCAAAAAACTCGTTCACCGGACCCGGTTGAGAGGGTAGAGAGCCGATTGTGGGTTTCAAGCGAAAGCTTTGTTCGTTGGCTGAGTGTTGGAAGAAGTTATTTCTGAGGTTCAAATCTGACCCTGGATAAAACTGAAACATTAAGATGAACATCCATCGTGATGAACATTTTCGTGGTGGTTTTAGGCGGCTTATTGCTGTTTTCGGTAACATCGGGTTTCATACCTTATCACGTTTTTAGCTTTTTAAATTCAATATTTTCAAATTCTGGGTCGAAGTGTCCAATTTTGATGAAAAATGATCTTTCACTTTGGAAACCCAGCTAAAGATTGAATGATGATAACTCAAAGCATCCTGAATATAACCCATTGATTAGAAAAATAGATGAGTTACTAACCTTACGAATAGGATAAAGATTTGGTCACAAACAAAATCTCCAATTTCCTCTTAGAAAGTGAACTCAATTCCAACCATTGCAGAAGCCTTCCAAACAATCTTTTGTCTGTGATCCCTCAGTCGAGACTCTTAACCACAAAACTATCCATAGAGACTATATTATATATTGAAATATTTAAATAGTTTGAGAACAGTTGTTTTATGTCTTGCCTTTGGCTTTGACCTCCCAATTTTTTTCACAAAGATATAAGACCTTTTAAAGTCAAACAACATACACAATCAGCTAGTTTGCCCGAGAGGTTAAGGGGGAAGACTTAAGATCTTCTGCATTCGAACCCCACAGCTAGCAATATGTGTTTTTATTTTTTGTTTTCCTTGATGTGCAGGTTCTGCATAGAAGGAAGGCAGTGATTCTACTCCTTCGGCCATATAAGTGAAGCGATATATGCCAGAGGGCCACCAAAATGTAAAACCTGTTTAGAGTACCTTCTACTTTGGAATCGAGAAAATCAGCATTGTCATGGTTTGCTTTATAGGTGCAACCAAAAAGCTTCCGGTCGTGTTTGAAAGTTCGTTCACCGACCTCTAGGCATGATAAATTTCCTTGGGTCTTAAGGTCTGATTTATCTAATCATGCATACGATAAATACTTTTTTTGGTAAAATTTTAACTTATGACAGATTACTTGTATTTCGTAGACCATGTACAACATGTTCAGGATCATCGAAGGTCGGCATATTAGATGTTAAAGTCATAGCTAGGTCCTTGTGGTGTTTGTTTTTCTAGGTCTTAAAGACCAGAGGTAGAGCATCACTCTTGATTTGATACCCATCCCACTCACGTCTTAGTATATCACAAAACTACTCTTGCACCTGATCCTTTTTGCTTCGGCCTCAGCCACGGCCACCTCAGTGTCCCCATTATGTCTGATTAGTACACGCATCAAACATGCAGTCCATATTACTCTTGCGGTATCCAACGAGTAAGGTCATATAATCCGGGCCTATGGGTTCCAGGCATTGTTATCCCCATGAGAAGGAAGATAATGATTCAAGCTTAAAGACTCATTGGACGGACAAATAGACCCCCTCTAACCGAGCAAACATACCTGAAACTGATCAGGTTCATACACTCCTATTTGAAATAACCCTTGCAAAATAAGCTAAACCTTCGCTTTAAAAGAATATTAGTTTTCCATCAAAAAGAAAGTTAGCAGTCGAGAAGGACAAGTGGAAGCAGGACCTTTAGGTTCATTTGTGGTTTATCATTTCTTGGAAGACTTCAAAGTTTCTTGGATAGCCATGCGATTCAGTTGATGTACAGGCCAATACCTTGTATATTTGTTTTTCTTAGATTTAAAGTCCTGAGACGGTTGGGGTAAATTTGTTGATTTATAGGCATATATCCTAGGGTTTATATACTAAGTCCTAATCCTATATATGCGATGTTTTTTAATAAGAACTAAAAACTCTAAGTGATTGTTTTATTTGGGATAATCCTTTTTTTCCCCTAAAACATCAATTATATATTTATATTTTCAAATCTGATTATAGAAAATAAGACGGTCACACTATCGACATCGTTCATCCATGTTAAATTCTTCGTCCTATGATGTATAAAGCTTAAGCAAGATGTATAAAGCTTAAGCAAGAGATAATAGGCAGAAGGAAGGGTGAAGGGGTGAAAATAAAAATATAAGCAGAGATGTATTTTTCTTCTTATTCGCTCGTCTTCATTCTAAGGATCAGAACCAGACTTCATCGAAATTTCAACAACACCAAAAATGTCAACACTCTTCTAATCCGTGTCTCTAATTCTCAAGTAGTCAGTACCATTTTTCTCAAGTAAAACAACAGCTTTAATCTCATTTGGGGCAGAATTATTATCAAAATCCATCTCCTTCCATTGAGTCAAAGTATGCTTCGCTACCCAGTCAGCCAACTTGTTTTGCTCCCGGAAAATGTGCTTGATCGTGCAAACCTCAATCAATGGCTCTAGGTACCAAATCGACTGTCCTCTACTAATTAAGTCTATTAGAATGCTTGAATCGAGTTCAACATCAACATTCGTGATATTTAGGGTTTTGCAGATCATCAGACCATCCATAAAAGCTCTTGCTTCAGCGATAACAGCAAAGTTCTTTCCATATAATCGTCCATAACCGTTAACAATTCTTCCATCCTGTCTCTTAATCACACCTCCTCCGTTTGATCCGCTTGATAGAGAAGACCCATCAGAGTTAAGTTTGTACCTGTTCAATTTTGGGGCTATCCACATTAGAGAGATTGGGATCTTATGCTTGGTTGCACACACATTGCAACCCACCTGATTAGCAACCTTCGAATCAGGTCCCCAGAAACATTTCTTTATTAATTTTGCCCAGTTTAGATCAGTAAGGATATGTGTTATATGACTGATCATGTTTATTGCTGACAGGTGAGTGCTTTGATGCTTTTTCATGTTCCTGGCTCTCCAAATAACCCAAACAATAATTGCTGGAAAAATCGATCACTGATGCTGCACCTTTTCGCAGAAGACCAATACCAGGTTCTAACCATATGCTGAGTAATCATATTCCTGAAAATATTAATTCCCAGAATAACACTGAAATGACTCCACACAGCCCACGCCTCTTTACACTGAATCATCACATGGTTTGTGTTTTCTTCTCTTTCGCAGAATTGACATTTGGATGCCAATTGGAGCTTCCTTCTCTTTAAGTTTGAATCAGTGAGGATCCAATTCAGCATCACTATCCATAACAGAAAGGAGCACTTCCTAGGTATGACTGCATTCCAAATCTTCTTAAAGAAATTTGATTCATTCCCATGTGATCTTATGACATCCCAAGCTTGCTTTGTGTTAAACTTTCCATCAGAAGACAAAGCCCACATAATTTTATCAGGATTAGTATTGATCTTGAGCTTACTGATTTCATTCACGACACAGTTATGAACAACATCATTTAGTTTCTCTATGTCCCAATTACCATTGACCCAAAAGCTAGAGACTTTGACATTATTGTGTCCTTCTCTATTATCACCATCATTGAAATGAATCAAAGCTCTCTCAGAGCACCATCTATCCAGAAAGAAGTCGATATTACCATTCCTAGGAGACCAGAGAATGTATATGTCTGCCTTATCTCTTATGCCCATAATCCTGGCCCAAAATATTGATCTTCTATAAGGCATAGTAGCAACAATATAATGCTTATCCTTACAGTAAATAGAGAACATAAGGCTTGACCAAAGGCTTCTACTAGTTCTGAGATTAAACCATAGTTTATAGGAAAAGTTTCATGCAAGTCCTGAATCTTCTTAACATTTAATCCTCCTTCAGAATAGGGCTTGCAATTCTTGTTCCATGATGACCAAAAAACTGCCTTGATCTCCATCTTATTGCCCCACAAGAACTTGTTGAATAAGTTCTCAATTCTTTTTATAACATCTTTAGGTAGAATTGATTTCTAAACATGGTATAAGGGGATGACATAGAGGATTGACTGAATTAAAACCAATCTACCTCCAAAAGACAAAGTGTTCATATCCCAGTCAGTAATCTTATCTCTGACTTTTGAAACAATGTTGTCGAAATAGCTGACCCTGTTTTTATTGCTAATCATCACTCCAAGATGTTTAAAAGGCATGAAGTAATGTTTCATTCCCCATTTCCTTTCAGCAACATTAATCATGTGACTAGGCATATTCTCTGCAACAACTAGCTTGGACTTCTCTCTATTGATAATATGACCAGATAAATTTTGATTCTTTGACAGAAAATCGGTAATTTTAGAAGCAAAAGCATCAGAGCTGTTGCAAAAAACAATGAAGTCATCAGCAAAAGCCAAGCAAGGAATAGAAAGGTTGCCTCTTGCTTTATATCTTGTAGCTGCATGTTCATCACTAATTTTCTTCATACCCCTAATCAAGAACTCTTCAGCCAAAATAAACAAACTGGGGAACATAGGGTCCCCCTGCCTTAGCCCTTGATTACTCCTGAAAAAGCCTTTAATTGCTCCATTTATTAATAGAGAGAAGTTGTTATTCACAATATTATTTTTAATGAGCTCAATAAAACATGAACTAAACCCATAGGCTTTGAGAATTTAAAAAAGAAACCTGTGAGAAATCCTGTCAAAGGCTTTCTCCATGTCAATCTTTAGCACCATGTTGATGTTGCCTTTAGCTTTTAGGTTCAAATCACAACATAACTCATGTGTGATGAGTATGCTTTCATGTATATTTTTGTCTGCTACAAAAGCCCTCTGCTCCTCTGAAATCAGTCTAGGCAGAATCATACTTAGTCTTTTGTTGAGAATTTTAGAGTAGATCTTGTTGAATAGGGTAGTTAGGTTGATGGGCCGATATTCCTTCCAAGTCTTAGGAGATGTGACCTTAGGAATCAGACAAATTACCAGTAGGAATCCTGCTTCTAAAAAAAACATCCCTGATAGCATAGCACAAGTCTTTAGAAATTATAGACCAGCACTTTATATAAAACATACCATTAAATCCATCAGGCCCAACAACCTTGTTAGGATTTAACTTGCAGACAGTCCCATAAATTTCATCATCACTAGGAAATACAGTGAGCATAACATTATCACCATCTGTTACAAGATTAGGTATAACATTAATAACATCCTGAGCCAAATCATCATTGTTTGTAGTAGCATTTAGAAGTTTCTGAAAGTATGGGATAACAGAGTTAGTAATAGCCTCTTGATCCTCCAACCACTCACGATCATCCCAAATTCTGTAGATTTTATTCTTCTTTGCCCTCTTTTTAACCAGATTGTGAAAAAATGATGTATTCTTGTCACTGTCTTTCAGCCATGTAGTATGAGTGTTCTGTTCTTAGAAGCACTCTTCCCTAGCCAATAACTCCAAATGCTGCTCCTTAGCCTTGTTTAGCAAATCTTTATCAGAATCATCATTTTTAGTTAGGTATCTGGATTCCAAAAATGAAATATCCTCATCAATTTGCTTTATAGCATAAAAAATATTACCAAAAACATTCCTATTCCATAGCTTTAGATCTTCTTTCAACCTCTTCAGCTTCCACCAAAACATTTGCAGAGAGTTCCCATTAGCAAACTTAGACCAGCTTGCCTCAACAACATCAAGAAACATAGGATGTCTGGTCCACATGTTTAAGAACTTGAATGAGGGCTTGATGATGTCAAGATTAGTAGAGGTTGAGACACAAATAGGTGAATGGTCAGAACACGTTTTAGCAAGGTGAACCGCTTTAGCGTTATCAAAATACTGAGCCCAAGAGCTGTTATAGAGCACTCTGTCGAGTCTCTTCTATTTCCTTCCGTTAGTCCACGTATATTTAGAGTAAGAGTAGCCACCATCAGATAAACCACACTCTAGGATTAGATTACTGAATTCATCCATACTGTTTAGACAAACCCTGGTACATGATAGCTATTCCTTAGTGTTAATGGTAGTGTTGAAATATCCAACAAGAATCCACTCAGTAACACCATCATCATTAACTCTCCTTAAAGACTCCCAAAGATCCAGTCTCTGAATTCTAGTACATTTAGCATACACAGCTGTTAGCTTAAACCTTTTATTCAGATTGGGGTAACTTACATTGATTGTAATTTGTTGCTCCTCATTATAAAGAACATCAACAATGTACTCATCAGCCCATAGTAGCCAAATGTTATTGTTAACATTGCTTAAATAATTCCCAAAACCAATCTTCTCTGCCACAACTAGGCGTGTCAAACGGTTCAAACCGCTACCCGTCAGAACCGTTTAAAAATATCTTGCGGTTTGTAGTTCTGTCGGTTTGCAGTTCTGGCGGGTTACTGCTTATGCAGTTCTGCCGGTTTGCAGTTCTGCCGGTTTGCAGTTCTGCCGGTTTGCAGGTATAACGAGCCAGTTTCGCAGGTTACTCACTAGAAAAACCATTTAGGCACCGTTTATCAAAGTATTTTATAATATTATTTAAAATTAATTTGTAAGTGTTAATTGAGTCTAATTTCAATAATTGAGATATGTACAATAAAAACGTGTTAATTATGCTATTTATTGTATTTTAATTTAAATACTATATCATTTTAATCGAATTTATATAATCAAGGTAATTATATTCTAAAAAATATAATTGTAATATGATTTTGATATGTTTGATTATATTTATATATTTAAGATATTTTATTTAATATTAGGTAGATATTAAATAAAATATATACATCTAATTGTATTTTGATTATAAATTTCAATATTATTAAACATATTTTTACGATTATAAAATTAATAATTTGATTGTCTTAAACAAGATATCGTAAACAATATAATTGTAATATGATTTGTATATTGTTTGATTATATTTAGATATTTAAGGTATTTTATTTAATACTAGGTACATATTAAATAATATATACCTATTAGACATATAATTGTATTCTGATTTTAAATTATTAGGTAGTTCTTTAGATTTTTTCAAGCTTGAAGTGTATATGTTTAGATGATTTAAATAGTTTACGGCTACTTTTTCGAACTATTCAATATTTGAAGTATAAATTTAAAGTTTTTAAAATTATATAAGTATATGCATAAACATAAATTTTCTTTAAAAACAAAATAAAAATTGAAATTGAAAGAGATTTAAATAACTTTTAATAAAAAATATAAGCAAAACAAACAATTCATTAATAATAAAAACCAAAGAGGTACATAGTTGTTAAAAAAATTCATTAATAAAAATTCAAAAAAAGAAAAGAAAAGAAAAGTAAAAGTCCGGGGCATCCGGATAATTCTCCGGATGCCCATCCAGACAATTGTCCGGATGGCCTGGACAATTTTTTTTCTTTGAAATTTTTGAATTTTTTTAATGGCTCTCCCCTATAAATAGAGGAGACCCCAACTCTAAACTCACAAACTCTCTAAATCCACTCTACATCACTCTAAATCTCTCTACTTGTTCTAGATAGTCCTCTCTGATTTTTCTATTCGAGGTGGTGCAGTCAACCTATCATATGTTGACTTAAAAAGCACATTAGCAGAGCTTCCTGTGTCGATCAGCACTCGTCGAATCTCCACCCCGCATACTTCTGCTCCAATGACCACCGCATCCTCATGTGGCCCAGTAATCCCCCTCAAATCATCTCCGTCGAATATTATAAAGGGCACATCTTTTCTGCTGCCTAGATGTGCCGATGCGCCTCCCTCAATTTGTCGCGTTAAGTTTACTATATGCCTCTTCCTCGAATTATTGGTGTTGTTCGTCATCGAATCCCCTCCAAATATAGTTAGTGATTCGAAAAAGGCGCACAAATCTCGAACACGTCCCTGACGCATCGGCTCATCTATCGACATTAACAAAAGTCGACTGGGGTCTGGTTCAACATATTCCGAGGCTACATCGAAACCATCTGCCTCACCTGCAACATCTAAAATCATTAACGCAGTTTCCTGCTTGGAATTAGGATTACCTCCTTTAGGAGCTGTTTCCTTGGCATTCTTCCTGACATATTCCAACAACTTTCCATTTTCGATCAGAATTTGCATCTCCTTCTTCAGAGCAATGCAATCATTTGTATCATGGCCGATGTCCTCATGATACCTACAAAATTTATTATTACGCTCCTCTCTTGGCCTGTTGATAGCTGGTGGCTTTCTAAAATTGATTGTTCCCCTTGTTTTTTCGTATATTGAAGCCACGCTCTCAGTTAAATCTGATCTGATCTCCCTGACCAGTGGTGAGTCCCTCCAGTCAACCCCCTGGACATACTGGTCCTCATTTTTCATCCCCACAGTTGCATATAAGCTGGACTCACCTTCATATTTCCGAGGCGAACACCTCCGAGGCGAGTATTTCCGAGGTGAGTATACTCGCCTCTCTTTCTTCTTCCTTCCCTCCTTATACGCCTTAGCTGGCCGGAACTCACGCTCTGTTCCTCTTGAACGGCCTCGAGAGCGTTCGTACCTCGGTATTTCATCAGATTCAGAATCTTCAAAATTCTCCTCATCACTAGAGTTTTCATACAGTCGCCTTTGTAACTTTTCTTTCCTCTTTATCCCGCTATATTCTTTTTTCTGCTCCGAACGTGCTTTGCGCTGCTCATAGTGATCATCGCCATCGTCCATCGACTGATCCGACTGATCATTCCGATCGCCCCCAGCAATCTTAGACCTAAGCCTAGTACCATCATTATTTCTCTTCTTTTTTACGAATTCATCAAGTTCAGCCACCTTCCTAATCATCTCATTCATTTTTCCTTCAAAGTCAAATTGGACTGATTGAATTGAAACAGATTTTCCTGCCTCTTGCAGATCGGATTTCAGCGTTTCCATCGCCTTGCGAACGGATGGATTGTCACCTTCCTCTGGATTCATCTTCAAACAGCGAAAAATCAAAACGAAATATGAAAATTCGATCGAAAAACTTTAAAAAACGAGAAATCGAACGTCGATTTTTGATCTGTTGATCAAGGTATCCTCGCCCCCTCCTTCTAGCGCCAATTTGGTGTGAATTAAAGTTGTAGTGAGTGAATCAGGAACAAAAAGTTTACAGTGAAAGTTTCAAGTAGTGAAAAGTACCTCTGAATATATCATAGGTCAAAATAACTCCTTTAGCCTCTTTAAATAGGCAAGGTGAGTTAGTTAGAGAAACGGTTACATATTGTCATATTTACAATTTAACCCTTCGGTTTCTCCTAAAGCCTAACTTAATCCTATAATTACAGAATTTATCATTTTAGTCCCTAAGGAATATCTTTCCTCATCAGTAGCCCCCCTAGTTCTTATACATTAATGTATAAGAACTATTAGCTCTTCGAACTTGTGAATAAGTGCAAACGAATTTCTCCAGTGCCTCGAATTTAACTCGAATTTCTCAACTGCCTCGAATTTAACTCGAATTTCTCAACTGCCTCGAATTTAACTCCTCGTCGAATTTGGCTTCTTGTGGTATGGCTTTGTCCTTTCTTCGAACATTATTACCTCAAACATAATTTAATAACACTTCGAAATTTCTGAACTCTACTTGATGGATTGATTAGACTTCTAGTAATAGACCTGTGACATCACTAGTTTCCTTTTCGTTTCATATTCCACCCAATGAAAACAGATTACTTGTTCCTCACTTTCACATTCTCGACGTTATTCTTTTACCCTATAAATACTCAGCTATTCATTCAGTAAGAACTTTTTAGAAAATCTGCCTTTTGAACCATCTCCAACCTGTTCTTCATCTCCAACCTCTTCATCTTCAACCTCCTCATCTTCAACCTGTTCATATTCAACCTGTTCATCTTCAACCTCTTCATCTTTCCTTGTCTACTGAAACAATCTCTCATACCAAAACCCATTGTATGAGAAGATACCCTAGATACAATAGATTTAAACCCAGAAGACCAGTAAGATCAAAGAAAAATCTTTTTCCTGGTTCCAATAACCAAGTATTCGGGGCCTACGATTATCTTTGTATTTCTCGAAGAGCCAAAGAATACAAGGCTGCTGGGTTGATCTATAACGGTCCTCACTCTTCCTGCACCACTTTTAAATACGGCAACTTCAATCCTAACCTTGCCACTTCGTCTTCACCTCTAGCTTCTAACCCAGAAAATAGCTCAACAACCTCTTCTCTCCAAAATCCAGCCAAATCTTCATTACTAAGACCTCATCGAAAATCTAAAGTAGTTACTTTAGACAAGCCACCCACTTATAACAAATCACAACTCAAATCACCTGTCCTTCAAGTCGAAGAGACAAAAAACCCTCAATCCAAAACACTTCCTCTTCAATTCGAGGCTATCAGAGCTAAACGTGCCGAAAAATCACCTTTCTTAGTAATGGGTGAAGAAGCAAAAACCTCTTCTACTCCTCAACACTCTCCTCCTCCCCCACAAGAAGTGGATGATACTACACCAGAGTGTAGTCAGCCAATTCCTGTGACTCAACAGGAGACACAAATTCGAAGTCACTCCGAGGAAGGTCACAAAAAAGACGATTCAGAAGCTACTGAATCTGATGCCGAGGAAGAATCCGAGGCTGATGGTGTAGCTCCTCCAAAGAAAACTCGAGGGAAAAAAGGTCTCATTACACTGCCTGAGAACGTTGCCTCCTTAGTTCAGGAAAATCTCAAGCCTCTTTCTGCTTGGTACATTCTTGCCTTGAAGAATGTATCTTACAGCTACTACCTCGAATCAGAGAAAGAGCACCTCAGAAAGCTATGGGGGTTAACTGACAATATGACGCTTCGACTACCAGTTGAAGGAGAGACACCCTTGAACTGTCAAAAAGATGAGCTGGTAGTGTACCCTGAGCTCTTTAACTGGGGACTTCGGTTTCCCCTGGATCCGATGATAGTAAAGTTCTTCGAAATCCACAGACTGTGCCCAACACAAGTTACTCCCAACTTGCTCTTCACCTTGTTCTCAGCAATTATGGTATCAAGGCTTGGAGGTATTCCCCTCGAAATCGAGGACTTCATCTCAGTAACCAAAGTCTCAAATGGCCCTGTTCTGCCATTTTATTACTTAACCCTTGAAGATGACTTGAAAATTATCGACGACCTCCTCGAAGCCGATAAATTCTGGAAACAAAGGTTCGTCTTTCTGTCAGGCGCCTGGGAAAATGGCAAAGAAATTTCCAATGCCAATCCTTCCAGACTCACCCTTACTTGGAGAGACAGTAGTGAGTGATACCTTCCCTTATTTATCTAGTTGTTTTTGAATCAATCTACTTAGCTAACTATTTTTCTCTCTTTAGAAATTCCGAGGCGGTTTAAGGGTCGTCGAAAAGAAGCCAAGCTTATCTTCCAAAAGATGGCTGAGTGGGCTGAAAAATCTTGGGGAAATGGCTTTCATTCAGCATTCGAGCCCATTAACTTCGTTAATAGCCATCTCTGGCGTATATCTTTAGGGGCCGACTTCCCTCAGGATCCGATGACGCCACCAGATCCCCTTCTAGCAGTTGAGAGAATACTTGCACCAGATGGGAAATGCTATCTTCCGCTTCGGAATCGAAGTGACAGCCATCTTCCTTTGAAGAAGAAAAGAAAACTGACCCAGAAGAAAGCCAGCACAAGCAGGGCTAAGCCTTCTAAGACTTCGAAGAGTACAGGGAAAAGAAAAACGTCTGCACCTTCGCTTCCCACCATAACCGAAGAAGACCAGCCTGCCCTGAAAAAGAAAAAGAAAAAGGACACTTCTCCAAAAAAGAAAAAGAATAAGTCTAACAAGCCCAATGAAAAGAATGAGGCTGATATACTAGAGGCTGTGCTAGCTTCCGAAGCACAAGGTAAAACTTTTGTTGAGGAAAATCCTGAAGGAGGAATAACCCTTGGAGATAAACAAGTAGATGATTATCTAAACTTTGATGACTTCAACTCAAGTGGAGATTTTGTACTTTCTGGCTCTCAACCTGCCAACGTTGTTCCACCAATTTTTACTGAGGCTGCTACAGCTTCAACATCTAACCCCTTCGCTCATGTTCATCAGCCATTAGTCTTTCCTCACTCAGAGAAATCCGATGAGGTAATTTCGATTCTTCAACCTTTCCCAAATTTAATTACTGCAGTCACAAAATTATACGAAGAGGTGAGCAAATCTCAAACCCAATTGGAGCGTCTTGCCCAAGAGTTAGTTAGAAGCAGAAAAGAAACAGAGTCTGAAAAGACTTCGAAAAATGAAGCACTCCAAAAATTCGAAGCTGAGAAAGAACAGCTTCTTAAAAAACACAAGGAGGAAGTCGAAGCTCTTAAAACTACTCATCTGCAAGCTCTTGAAAGTCTGAAGGCTGAACATTCTACTGCCATCTCCGATGCTATGGAGCTTATTAAGGAAACTAAAGAAAAACTGGAAAAAAGCCAGACTGAGATTACTACACTTCGAACAGGATTCGAAGAAGAAAAGAAAGTTGCAGTCAAACAAGCTGAAACCAAAGTTAGTTCTGTGATGCTCAAAGGCATGAAGAAAACTGAAATTGACACATCTATTCAGCTTCTTCGAGAAGTTCATGCTGCTTGTCCAAGACTAGACTTATCAAACCTTTGGAAACGAGTTCCAGAAGATCAGCGCCCCAAGGAAGCTTTCGAAGCGCCACCAAGCTCCTCCTCAGAAGAAGGAAATAGTTCCGAAGAGGAATCATCAGAAGGAGAAGAAGATGATGCCTAATAGGCTAGGCAACTTGTTCTTGTTTTTTGTGTATGTGATTAAGTACTCCCTCCTTTTCTTTTTGTAAACTTCGTATTTTATTCCACGAGGAAATCACTTATCTTTTTTTTATATCTTAAATTTCTGGTATACTTGTTTAAACTGGTTATTCTTAAAAATAAATGCTTAAGTCATGACACCTCGAAAAATAGATGCACTCATAAAACGCGGCACCTCGAAAAATAGATGCACTCATAAGACGTGGCACCTCGAAAAATAGATGCACTCATAAGACGTGGCACCTCGAAAAATAGATGCACTCATAAGACGTGGCACCTCGAACAATAGATTCACTCATAAGACGTGGCACCTCGAAAAATAGATGCACTCATAAGACGTGGCACCTCGAAAAATTTGGTTGTTTCTTCAAAGCTATCGCTTCGGAAAATTATTCCTGGTCAACTTTCAAAGATGATCAATCTTTGCCAAATTACCAAAATAATAAATCACACATCATAACAAACAACCAATGGCCAAAAGAAATTTTATTAAAAAATTCAATATTAATCAGACACCTCGTTAAAACCTTTCTGGGCCAACAGATAAGGAAAGAGTATGTCTGTTTTACAAAAATTCGAAGTTCAGTTTTACTCACAGTACAATTTCAAGTGCTCTATGTTCCAAGGGTGCTTGAGCATCCTCCCTTCTCGATCTGATAACCTGTAAGAACCTGGTTTGACCCTCATTTTAACTTCGTAAGGACCTTCCCAATTCGGGGCCAATTTTCCGAGGTGTTTATCCTTAGTGTGAAGAAACACTTTTCGCAACACCAGATCGCCAATTTTTAATTCCCTTCTCTTAACTTTAGCATCGTACCTGCTTCTCATTAACGTTTGATAATGGATCACATTTAAATGTGCCTTGACCCTTTTTTCTTCCAACAAATCAAGTTCCACCCTTCTAGCCTCATCGTTATCTGCATCGGAATATTGTAGTAGTCTATAAGAGGGCAACGTAGATTCAGCAGGGCACACAGCGTCCATCCCATATACTAAAGAAAAGGGGGTCTCTTTTGTAGCCTCTCTAGGAGTTGTTCTATATGCCCATAATACTTCTTGAAGAAAATTTGGCCATTTCCCTGCTGCTCCTGCCAAATTTTTCTTCAAGCCATCCAAAATAGATCTATTCGTAACTTCTACCTGTCCATTTGCCTGGGGATGAAAAGGAGTGGAAAAACATTGCTGTATCCCTTTCGAAGAGCAAAAAGAGTCCATTTCCTTGTTATTAAATTGAGGACCATTATCAGTTGTTATTTTCCGAGGTATTCCAAAACGGTAGCAAATGTTACTTTGAATAAACTTGATTACATCCTTAGCTTTTGTCCCAGCTAAGGGTTCTGCTTCTGCCCACTTCGAAAAATAATCAACCGCAACAATAATCATTTGTCTTCCACCAGAAGCCATAGGTAATGGTCCCACTAAATCAATTCCCCACCTATCGAAAGGAACCGCCTCTGAAATTGTCATTAGGGGTACCGCTGGTTTGTGTATTAAATTTGCATACCTTTGGCAAGTGTCACAACTTCGAACTAATGACTTGGCATCTTGCGAAATGGTAGGCCAATAATATCCTGCCAACAATACCCTACGCGTTAAAGCTCTAAACCCACAATGAGCTGACCCATCTCCATCATGCAGTTCGGACAGAACATTCTGAGACTCATCCTTACTTAAACATCGTAGTAAAGGTTTCGAAGCAGACCTTTTGTACAGTACTCCATCCAGTACCACATAGCCAAGGGATTTGTACTTTATTTTCTTGAGCAAGTGTTTATCCATAGGTAATATTCCATTTGAAATAAAGTTTAACAAGTCAAACCTCCAATCTCCTCGAGCGCACGTCGGATTATTTACCACCTCATCAACTACTTCACATTGCTCAGAATTTGATATGATCGAAGGCGATGGTTGTGTTACAATCCATGGGTATTCTTCTGAGTAAGCCATCGTTGCCAAAGAATCAGCCATAGTGTTGTTTCCTCTTCGAATATGCTCCACTTCGACATTTTCAAACTGCGCCATCATCCCCCGAAGCTCTTGTAGGTACAAAACCAAACGCTCCTTTTTAGCTTCTGATACCCCTTTAACGTGGTTAACTACCAACTGTGAATCTGTTTCCAAGCGCACAAACATTGCTCCACAAATCTTCGCCAACCGCAACCCTGCTAGCACAGCCTCATATTCAGCTTCGTTATTTGAAGCATGAAAGCCAAATTTTATAGCTTGAAACATAAATTCCCCCGTTGGTGCCACCAATTCAACTCCTGCACTTGACCCTTTACTACTGGATCCCCCATCAGTTCGTATTGTCCACGTCGGATTCTCATTCACCTTTTCAGCATCTTTCTCCTCGGATCTGCTTGAGTGAAACTCCACCAAAAAATCTGCTAAAGCTTGAGCTTTGATAGCTGTTCGAGGAGAAAATAGCACATCGAAATCTCCCAATTCCACAGACCACTTGGTCATTCTTCCTGAAATGTCTGGTTTTTGTAAAACATTTTTTAATGGATATGAAGTTCGAACTACAATCGTATGTGCCTGGAAGTAAGGGCGCATTTTTCTTGCTGCCACTACTATACACAGTGCCAATTTTTCGAGCTTCAAGTAACGTTTCTCAGCATCAACCAAACTTTTGCTGACATAGTAAATAGGCTTCAAAATTTTTGTGTCTTCACTGATCAAAACTGCGCTCACTGCATAATCTGACACTGCTATATACAAAAATAACTGCTCTCCTTTCCGAGGCTTTGATAATATTTCAGGAGAGGACAAAAGATTTTTTATCTTCAAAAAGGCTTCTTCACAATCCGAAGTCCACTCGAAATTATTGGGTTTACGCAGCACCTGGAAAAAAGGCAAGCACTTATCTGAAAAACGAGAAATGAATCTGTTCAGAGCTGCTAACCTGCCTGTTAACATTTGCACTTCTTTGATATTCCGAGGTGAAGACATCGATATCAGAGCCTTCAACTGTTCTGGACCCACCTCGATTCCTCTTTCACTAATCATATACCCCAAAAATTTGCCAGATCGGACTCCAAATGTGCATTTTTCTGGGTTCAACTTCAATTGAATGGCTCTAAGATTCAAAAACGTTTCTTCTAAATCTTCAATATGTTCGTCATCACTTTTGCTTTTAACAAGCATGTCATCGATGTACACTTCAATATTTCTCCCAATCTGTGAAGCAAACGCCTTATTCATCAGCCTCTGATATGTTGATCCAGCATTTTTCAATCCAAATGGCATTACTTTATAGCAATGCAAACCTCTATCAGTAATAAAAGTCGTGCTTTCTTCATCATCTGGATTCATTCGAATTTGATTATACCCCGAAAATGCATCCATGAAAGTCAAAATTTTATTTCCCGAAGTGGAATCCACTAACTGATCTATTCGAGGCACCGGAAAAGGATCTTTTGGACAGACTCTATTCAAATCTGTGAAGTCCACACACATTCGCCATTTTCCATTCTTCTTTTTTACTACCACCGGATTAGCCGTCCACCTCGGATAATTGGCCTCCCTAATGTGCCCCATCTTGTATAACCGATCCACTTCGGCAACTATGGCCTCAGATTTCTCCAATGAAAAAGCCCTTCTTTTTTGGATAATTGGTTTGACCTTCGGATCAACCGCTAGGCTATGACATATGATGTTGCTTGGGACCCCTACTACATCTTCGGATCTCCAGGAAAACACATCCAAGTTTTCAGACAAAAAATTCAACAACTTTTCTCGCATCGACAAAGATAACAGAGTGCCAATTCGAAGTACCCTGCCATTATTAAAAATATATTCCTCTATTTCTTCATTGACCACTACAGAACTCGGGGTTGACCTCGGATCATCAATTCCCTCATCTGTTTCACCACAAGACAACCCCCCAAACTGCTAACTCTCCATGAGATCATCAGAACTTTTACCACGTAACCTAAATGCAGCAGCATAACATTCTCTTGCCACCTTTTGGTCACTTCGGACTACGCCGACTCTGTCCTCGACCACATACTTCAGACACTGATGGACTGTAGAAACTACAACGTACATTTTGGCCAACCATGACCTCCCAAGAATAGCGTTGTAACTTGATGGACAATCCACCACCACAAAAAGTACCTGTACTTTCTTCTTGAAAGGCCCTTTTCCCAAGGAAATTTCACCTTCGAATTCACCTATCACAATTGCTGATGCGCCGGTAAACCCAATGATAGTCCTCTCTGATTTTTCTATTCGAGGTGGTGCAGTCAACCTATCATATGTTGACTTAAAAAGCACATTAGCAGAGCTTCCTGTGTCGATCAGCACTCGTCGAATCTCTACCCCGCATACTTCTGCTCCAATGACCACCGCATCCTCATGTGGCCCAGTAATCCCCCTCAAATCATCTCCGTCGAATATTATAAAGGGCACATCTTTTCTGCTGCCTAGATGTGCCGATGCGCCTCCCTCAATTTGTCGCGTTAAGTTTACTATATGCCTCTTCCTCGAATTATTGGTGTTGTTCGTCATCGAATCCCCTCCAAATATAGTTAGTGATTCGAAAAAGGCGCACAAATCTCGAACACGTCCCTGACGCATCGGCTCATCTATCGACATTAACAAAAGTCGACTGGGGTCTGGTTCAACATATTCCGAGGCTACATCGAAACCATCTGCCTCACCTGCAACATCTAAAATCATTAACGCAGTTTCCTGCTTGGAATTAGGATTACCTCCTTTAGGAGCTGTTGCCTTGGCATTCTTCCTGACATATTCCAACAACTTTCCATTTTCGATCAGAATTTGCATCTCCTTCTTCAGAGCAATGCAATCATTTGTATCATGGCCGATGTCCTCATGATACCTACAAAATTTATTATTACGCTCCTCTCTTGGCCTGTTGATAGCTGGTGGCTTTCTAAAATTGATTGTTCCCCTTGTTTTTTCGTATATTGAAGCCACGCTCTCAGTTAAATCTGCATAGTAATCCGGCCTTACCCACACATTCGACCTGGACCTAAACTGCTGCTGATTGTTAGAATTATGCTGATTATATCCCCCTTGATACGAGTTCGAGGCTCCTCGGTTAGAAACATTTTGATTGTTCTTCGGACGCGAGGGATTGTTGTTTGAGACGTTAGATTGTCCACTCCCCTTCTGAAGAGTACTAGCACCTCCTCGAACCCTCGTTGATTCTTCGACCTTAATCTGGTCCTCAACCTGGGCCATAAGAGCTCCAAACGTTAACGCCCTTCGCCTCGTAGTCTCATCGGCTAAATCCCCAGGCAACAGCCCTTGCCTGAACGCTGCCATAGCCACACTTTCTTCACAGTCATCCAACTCAGCCTTTGTTGACACAAACCTCTTAGTATAATCTTTCAACTTCTCTCCCACAGTCTGCTTGCACTGTATTATCGTGTCTCCATTGGCTCTCATTTCCTTGCTTCCCACAAACTGTCTCCGAAAAGCAGTGTAAAAACTTCTAAAATTTGCAATCGATTCCTTGGGAATCTTATTGAACCATTTTAGCGCAGTTCCCTTAAACGTTTGAGAAAAAGCTCTACACACCAATCTATCATCATCTTCGAAATTAGTCATGTAGTTTTTAAATTGTTCTATATGGTCATCGGGATCTTGAGTCCCATCAAACTTATCAACTTTGGAAATATCAAACCGCCTCGGTAGCGACACAGATCTGATCTCCCTGACCAGTGGTGAGTCCCTCCAGTCAACCCCCTGGACATACTGGTCCTCATTTTTCATCCCCACAGTTGCATATAAGCTGGACTCACCTTCATATTTCCGAGGCGAACACCTCCGAGGCGAGTATTTCCGAGGTGAGTATACTCGCCTCTCTTTCTTCTTCCTTCCCTCCTTATACGCCTTAGCTGGCCGGAACTCACGCTCTGTTCCTCTTGAACGGCCTCGAGAGCGTTCGTACCTCGGTGTTTCATCAGATTCAGAATCTTCAAAATTCTCCTCATCACTAGAGTTTTCATACAGTCGCCTTTGTAACTTTTCTTTCCTCTTTATCCCGCTATATTCTTTTTTCTGCTCCGAACGTGCTTTGCGCTGCTCATAGTGATCATCGCCATCGTCCATCGACTGATCCGACTGATCATTCCGATCGCCCCCAGCAATCTTAGACCTAAGCCTAGTACCATCATTATTTCTCTTCTTTTTTACGAATTCATCAAGTTCAGCCACCTTCCTAATCATCTCATTCATTTTTCCTTCAAAGTCAAATTGGACTGATTGAATTGAAACAGATTTTCCTGCCTCTTGCAGATCGGATTTCAGCGTTTCCATCGCCTTGCGAACGGATGGATTGTCACCTTCCTCTGGATTCATCTTCAAACAGCGAAAAATCAAAACGAAATATGAAAATTCGATCGAAAAACTTTAAAAAACGAGAACTCGAACGTCGATTTTTGATCTGTTGATCAAGGTATCCTCGCCCCCTCCTTCTAGCGCCAATTTGGTGTGAATTAAAGTTGTAGTGAGTGAATCAGGAACAAAAAGTTTACAGTGAAAGTTTCAAGTAGTGAAAAGTACCTCTGAATATATCATAGGTCAAAATAACTCCTTTAGCCTCTTTAAATAGGCAAGGTGAGTTAGTTAGAGAAACGGTTACATATTGTCATATTTACAATTTAACCCTTCGGTTTCTCCTAAAGCCTAACTTAATCCTATAATTACAGAATTTATCATTTTAGTCCCTAAGGAATATCTTTCCTCATCAATCCATTTTGCGATCCAATCAGAGGATTGATTTTGAATTTGAGAAATGTGTCTTAGAGACATTTTGGGATGAAAAAGATTTCTACAAATGTTTATTAGAGAATCAGTATACCAATCAGCATTTCCTTTCGCCAAGATGTTGATAAGGAGAAGACTCTCAATCTCAATATCAACATCAGTCAAGTTATTTTGTCTGAAAATAATAAGCCTCTCTATCAAAGCTCTGGTTTCAGCTAGCAGAGGGTTGAGCTTTCCAAATATGACACCAGAGCCAGTAATGATGTCTCCTTCCCAATAATAAGCCTCCACACGATTCTCCTAAATGAGAGCAAGCGCCATTAACGTTCAGCTTAATCATATCTTTCTCCAGATGCAACCATTTAAGGTAAGTAAAAATCTTGCTTCTGTTTTCAACCGAGTTACATCCTAGGGCGATTCCTATATTAAAAGCTTTAGACCAGCGTGAACTGGTCAAATTATTAGACATATCGATTCCTTTGATAACTTTAAGTACTTTGTCAATAACGTAGGTAACAGAGTCATGATTGCCATTAAATTTTGAATTGTTTCTGTCTTTCCATATAATCCAACAGATAACTTGAGGAATTATGTGAGTTATATGATTTTTTTTAAAAACCAAAACCACATTCAAACTATATGAGTAATAATCATATGACGGTCAATTTTGATATTGATTAAGGAACTAAAGTGGTTCCAAATCTACCAGGCGAAGCTACAACTAACAAAGAGATGATTTTTCTCTTCAAAGCTGTTGTAAGACTGGCATTTGGAAACAATAATGAAGTGTATTTTCCTTTAAAATATTTTTCAGAAGGAATTAAGTTATTAATAAGCCTCCAACAAAGGAAAGAAAACTTCGTGGGATTTTTGTGGTTCCAAATTTTCTTGTAAATGTTGGACTTGTTATGCCTGATTCTGATGCTATCCCAAGTAAGGTTAGTGTTAAAGTTATTAGTGGTAGAAATCTTTCATATCATTTTGTCATCTTCATTAGGATTGATCTTGAATTTCTTGATCTGAGTAATTTTGTCGCAGAAAAAAAAACTTTGAAAGCAGTTGATGTCCCAGTCATTGCCCCTCCAGAATTAATTAACCTTAGCTTCAAGGAACCAACTATTTGAACCAGAGTTAGAGGAATTAGATAAAGGAGGGAAGTTATGCCAGTTTTCAAGCCAAAAATCCATATTGCCCTTTCCAAGAATCCATTTAATGTTCTGCTCAGCTTGATTTTTAACTCCCGTAAGTCTCTTCCACACCAAAGACCTGACTTATTACAATTAGCTTTAAGAGGATGAGTAGTGGGACAATAAATGTTATGAAGAACTTTAGACCAAATACAATTCTTCTTCCTGAAAATAAACCAGAGCTTTTTAGAGAAGGTGAGCTGAATTTCACTCAAAGATTTGATGTTCAACCCACTTTCTTCAGAAGACTTACAAATAAAGCTCTAGTTAGACCAGTGGATAGTCTTTTCATTGAAGTTTGATCTCCATAAAAATCTATTGAAGGTAGTTTCCAATCTTTTTATAATAGTTTTAGGAATCAGACTGTTTTGCATCCAATAGTATGTTATTGGAAGCAAAACAAAGGAGATCAAAGTCATTCTGCCACCATAGGACAGATGATTAGAGTCTCACTTACTTATCTTGTCATTTACTTTATCTAATATAGGATTGAAATTCTTCCTTTTATTGTTTCCACATAGGGTGATCCCCAGGTAGCTTGAATGAAGGTTGTCCATTGAGTAGCCAGTAAAAAACTTTAGACTATTATTCCTGGAATGGTTCATTCTAGAAGAGGTAATTAAATTTATCTTATCCTTATTGATTGCTTGACCTGAAACTAATTGGTACTTGTCCATCAGCCTGCTTAATTTGTCTATGGAGGAGCTCAAGCTATTAGTAAACACTAATATATCATCAATAAATACAAGGCATGAAACCAACAGGTTTGTTCTCGAAACATAATGCATACTGTTATTGGCTTTAAAAAGACTATAGAGCCCTTTGATTAACACTACCTCAATAAGAATGAAGAGGCTAGGAGATAATGAATTTCCTTGCCTCAATCCTTTCTTCTGATAGAAGTAACCAACCACAGACCCATTAATGCGGATAAAAGCATTAACTTTAGTAATCAACTTCTCAATTCGACTAATGATTTTTTTTTCCAGAAAACCCATATTTTGATAAAACTTGTAGAACAAAGAGTGAGCCATTCTATCAAATGCTTTCGACATATCAAATTGAATCATAATATTTCCTATTTTGGGTTTTCTATTAATGTCACATATCAATTCTTTGGCAATCAAAATATTTTCTTGAATACATCACCTTTAATAAAAGCTCATTGATAACTGGAGATAATGTTAGACAAAATATTAGCTAGTCTAGAGTTAATCAAATTAGAAAGGATCCGATTAAACATCGAACACAAAATTATGTGTCTGTAGTTCTGCCAGCTAGTATGGTTTGCATTTTTAGGAACTAGGAAAATCCTAGTAGCAAAAACACCAGAAGGGATGCTGCTACCAAGAAGATAAGAATTAAAGGCATTGCAGAGATCTATATTGATAACATTCCAACAGGTTTTGAAAAAGTGGATATTAAATCCATCAATGCCAACATCGCTGTTATTACTCATGTTGTTAATGATGGTCCATCTTCACCCTTGTGAGTAGGCTTAAGCAAAGCATCATTATCCATATTAGTAATAAGCGTAAGAATGTTATCTAGAATACGATCCTGCAGCATTTTGTTCTCAATCATCCTGGTTAATGTAAGAATTAAATGCAAGATGGTTTTTGAAAACAAATTCAGCAGATATGCCAATGTCATCATGATTATAAAACTAGATACTACCCTCTTTGATACCCTTTATCACATTCCTTCTTCTTTTCTTGTTGACATAAGCATGATAGAGTTTTGTGTTACCATCACCAACTTTAAGCCAACTGTTATAACATTTTTGTCTTTAGTAGTATTCCTCAATTCGAAGGGCTTTAATGTGAATACTGTTAGCTTTAGATAGAGCAGCTTTAGAAGAATGATTATTGGTCATGTACTGAAGGATTTATATATTTTTAACTTCATCAACAGTGGCTTTAGCATTTTTAAAAATATTTCCAAAAGTGATTGATGTTCAACTCCTTTAAAAAGGCTTTAAGTATTCTAAGCTTGTACCAAAAAATCTAATTGATGTCTCCATTAAACTGTAATCTCCAATTCTACTTAACAACACTTAAGAAACTTTTATCATTAGTCCATACATTTATGAATTTGAAACTTCTCTTAAATTGATTTTGAAAGTTTATAGGAGAAGTAATAAGGAGAGGTGCATGGTCAGAACAAGTACTGACCATTTGCTGAACCTGAATCCAATTAAGAGTAAATAACCATTTATTATTCACCATAGCTATGTCAAGCCTTTTCTAGCGAGAGCCTCTGTTCCAATTGTATCTCAAACCCACAAATCCAGCGTCTTAAAGGCTGCAAACTCTAATGACATCATTGAAATTATAAATACTACTTTGATCATTAGTAGTACAACCAATTTGGTCTTCAGAGATGGTGAAAGCATTATAATCACTAGCTGTGAGCCAAGCTTTATCATTAGTAGCCAATGCTTTCATCCTTTCCCAAAGACCAATCCTTTGCAGCCTATGACTTTTAGCATAAACATGAGTGAACAGAAAGCTACTCTCCAGACCAGGATAATGCACCTCCATGTGAATGAATTGATCATGGTCCTCCATAATATCAATTGTAACATCATCAAACCAGAACACCCATATTTTATTAGATGTATTAAAAGTGAATTTATGAAACCTTAAAATATTAGCAACACTTTTAATCTTCTCAGCATTAGACATAGGCTCTTGAATAGCCAAAATCTTAATCTTTTCAGTATGGATCATGGAGTAAAGCCTTCTCAAAGTGGGCTTGTTATTAATGCCTCTTGCATTCCAACTAATTATCCTTATCATTATCAGATAAGGATTTTAGTTGTTGTTTGTTCCCATTTTTCTTTAGGGAATTAATAACCACTTTGTTGCTTTTCCTGACTTTCATTGCATATTTCAATTTCTTGCTGATGATGGTGTTGAAGTCTTGTTCATATTGGATATGTCTTTTAGATGAAGAGACATGGCTACCGCCTATGTTGTCAGAATCAGGAGTTCTAGAGTTATCATCATCCTTTAGGCTAGTTTGAGTGTAAACATTGTCCAACTTTTGCAAAGCTTTAATTATTTCCAGGCTATCCTTTGCTGTACTAGAATCTATCTCTTGATTTTCAAAGTAGTTCTGGCCATTTTGACTTAGGCTTTGAGATTTTTTATCCTGATTGGATTAGATATAACTGACTTCTTTGTCTTTTTGAGTGACAATGAATTTGATTTCTGTATACTTTGCTGAAACTTTGAGTATGTTGACTAGATGAATTTTTCTTTTCCTGCCGAATTAGATTCATATTCTGGCTTTTACTGTTTTGATTGTCAGTTCTACTCTTCTGTCAGATATTTTTTCTTGTCTTCTATCTTCTCTTCTTTGGTATTATTCTTTTTCGATTTCTTGCAATCAGTTTCTGAGTGACCAACATGGAAGCATGAATTACAGTAAGCAGGAACGTTTTTGTACCTTATTGTAATCCAACATCCTTCATTAGATCCAAATCCAATCCATATTTTACATTTTAAGTTTCTTGAAATGTCAATTTCAATTTGAGCGTAGCAGGAATTACTGTAGGATCTATTGATTTCAGGAACTATGATTTTGAAAGGGGTTCCTATGGTAGACGAAAGATAACTTATGATAGAGTGATTATAAAGGAACTCAGGGATTCTTTCAAATCTGACCCACATCAGCGTTCATGGACTTTCATATTTCTATTAAAGCAAGGGCTCCATCTGAGCAATCTTATCGTCGATCCATTAACATTCCAAACATTCCTGGACCAGATGTGATTCATATCCTCCTTCAGATTGAATTCCAGAAATATATGGTGAGCATCCAAAATCTCAAACTGTAAGACCCTTTGAACTTTAACAAATTCAAGACTCCATTAATTACCGATCTTTTAGGAATTCCATTGCTAAATTTACCCACAAGAGTAATTTTAGATTGGTGATGCAACAAGTCTTTAAATTCTTCGGTATATTAAATAAAATAATGATCATTTCTTCCTTTGTGAATTTTGGTTCAATCTCGATATCAGGGGCTCTGTTTCTCGGCTTTACAGTATCAGCAAATGTTTTCAGATGAAATTGCTAGGGGTGAGATTCGATCGGTTTTTTTTATAAATTTTTAAACCAAACCGAAATAATTCGGTTTGTACATTATTAAACCGATTTAATAAAAAAATTGGTTTTTTTTGTTTTGGTTTTTCGGTTTCGGTTCGGTTTTTCGGTTTGAATGTCGGTGCGATTCGGTCGGTTCGGTCTAGATTGGTTCAGTTTTATTATAATAAAAAATGATTAAATTATTTTTTAAAATTAATATAGACAATATTAATTCTTAATTTAAATAAGACAAAATATTATAAAATATTACAGGCAACATAATACATATAAATATTAATTCTTAATATTTATAATAATAATATGCATATAATAATAAAAGTTTTATTAGGTTACATAAAAGTGCAGCCCCTAGGGCTCGAACTAAGGACGGGGAGGGTAAAAGACCATATAGCCTTTCTCTATGACCACTGGGCCAGAAGTACCTATCATAGAAAAATTATATATTATGTTATATATCGGTCGGTTCGGTTTATTTCAGTTTTTAAATCGGGTAAACCGAAAACCGGCCAAAATTAATTCAGTTTAAAAAATTAAAACCGAACTCGAAATTTAATTTTAAAAAACCGACCAAACCGATCCATTTCGGTTTGGTTCGGCCGATCGGTTCGGTTTTTTTTCGTTTTTACTCACCCCTAGAAATTGCAGATGACGGTTTTCGATTGGGTTTTTTGTGGGAAGAGCGGGATACTCTTCCATAACACAGTCGAATTTTCTGTAAGAATCCATGATAAGAAATCACAGAAGCAAGGAAAGCTTAGAGGCAGAGCAAGAAAACTAAAACAGAGTATTGAAGACTGGTGGGAGTTCTTGAAGCCATCTTTTCAAATAAATTGTATTAAATAACGATCTTCAGATATTATATTTATATATTTAGTCCTTTATATGCAATGATGTTTTGGGAAGAGTCCTGTTATACGGACAATACAATGGAAACATTTATATGAAATGGTTTTTTTGGATGAGTCCAGTTGTACAAACAATATAATGGGAACATGTTAGCAGTAAAATATCGACCGACAAAGAAAACATTGTTTTTATTTGAAGTTATCTTACAAAATAAACAAGTAAAGAAAATATGTCGATTTATAATAAAAATACAATTTTCTTCAAAATCTAGTTGCGTAAATATTATATTTTTCTGAATGAAATGTGTTTGTACATATTTCATGTCTAATAAAAATGAGGTAAAAAATTAAAATTAGGCATAACTTAACTGTATGGTTTAAACAACATTTATATACGACTCCACCTATTCGTGACAATATAACCTGACAATAAGTACCCCATATTACTACTCGTGACAACCTTCTAAACTATTATTAGTTATAAATTATCTGGTGTAGTCTAAAAGAATTTCATTTTTACAATGTATGATATTATTTAAAATCACCTTACAACCATCAAACTGATCCCAAAGAAAGGCCCACGACCTCTTAAGAGTTTGAGTATAATTATGGGATAACAGATTGAATCCGTGTCAGAACTACATTGAAGTTTCATTAAAAAAGCTCAATAGAATAGATAATCATCTCGTCTAAATTCCATCATTTCAATTATCAACTATTCTACACAGTACTCTTGATTATATGATTTGTCGTACTTGTTCATATTATATTTGTTGAATTTGAGAAACAGATCTTCTGAAAGGATTTATGATGTCAAATTTGATTTAACAAGTGTATACTTTATATTAGAATCCTATAATTTGGTAGCTTTAAAGTACCTCAGATTATGATTAAAATTCAAAAATGGTTGAGAATGTCTATGCCACATTTGGCGTGACTCTTAATTCAAAGGGTACCGAGGTTGATGTATCACATCAAACCGTATATAAGGACATTGACTTGGGACTTGTGCATAATGTGAAGTCCATGATTGTGCATGCTGTCCCTCTTTGTGGTATGAACAATTGAGCCATGTTTATTAACTATAGTGAAAGGAATGAGACATATCTCATTATTTCAATTGGAACTTGTTGCAGTGTAAACAATGTTTTTGTAATTATATGTCATGATGTTGAGTTCCAATCCGTATCTATATAAAAATATAAAGACACGTTGATGTTAGAAGCATCAACGACTTCTATTAGAGATCTTTCTTACGAGATACACGCATTGTGGCAATGATGCATCAAGAGCGTTGTTACCCTTAACAATCCTGACATAATCACTCGCTCTTATGATTTAAAAATAAAAAGCGAGAGAGTGAATGGACATAAACACTTAAGCAAACCTTGAATATTCATGACTTTTGTAAGGTGAGATTGATGCAACTCATCGAATTATTATTAAAGAGACTAATTGTTCTGATGTGAGAACACACTCATACCTACCTAGATCTACATCTGCAAGAACTTCAGATGTTATATAATCCTCGGTACCATTAAACTGAAACATTTTGATTATTCTATAAACTATTGGTTTCATAAAAATAATCTTATAATACTTGTCGATTTTGATGACACCAATAATGTAATGATTTTTGTAGGTTTAAGATTGTCCTACAAATCTACCTACTCATAACTAGGAAATATATGAATAAAATGTCAAAGTGAAAAATGATATATTTTATGGATAAGATGATGTACACTCATCATGAATAAGGGTTGGATATTTTATTTATGATGAATAATATATGATTTACATTAAAAAAAACTCCATGAAAAATAATACGAGACTTAGCTCAATTGTGCCACAACTAAAAACTCATTATATATTTAATGTTATAAAAAATCTAGACCTGCAATTAGATCTAAATATTTATCCCGTTTCATTTACCTTTTTTTTATCAATTGTATTAATTCTACTAAAGCTATCCAAAATTATTTTATATAAGTTATTATATATATTTTTTATTGATTGGATAAAAATAACCACATGTATGAACATATTATGATATATAATTGAGTTGGTTTTTTTCTGTCGAATAAAATTAACATATTATGACAAACCATAATTTTTTTACTATTTAAAATAGCAAATTGTTATTATTAAATTATTAAATATTTTATATAATAATAATAATGATATTTTAAAAGAAAGATATTTGAATGTCTTTAAACTTCCTAATTTTTAAACCAATTTCTTTCAAAAGGTCTATTGATTTTAGAAAGAGAAGACCAAATCATTGAATTCAAATTTTTTACAGCCCCAAAAGAATTTATTAATCAGCCTATATATTCTATGAATGATAGTATTTGACAGAGAACTGTTATGCATATAATAAATAGGAAATAAAAGCATGATAAATTGGACGAGTATCAATCTTCCTCCAAAAGAAAGATTGATATTACCCAACTCCAAAGTTTTGTTTCTTATTTTGGTAACAAGATCATCATAGTGGCAAGAGTTGTTGTTTGAGTGTATTTGGATTCCAAGATAGTTAAAAGGGAGAGATCAACTTAAAACCAGTTATATTTTCAATATTTTTGGATCTGATAAGGCTTATACGGGTTAAATAAAATGAATGAAGTTTTAAGATTATTGATTAATTGTCCGGAAACAGTTTCGTAATGGTCAAGAAGGTTATAAACTTTCTTGAAATTATTATTCGAACCATTCATGTAAATAATTACATCATCTGCAAAAGCAAGACAAGAGATATTCATGCATTAATGATCTTTGACGGTGTTCTATTGAATACTGTAGAAAGACTGATGGGTGTATATTCATGCCAACTTTTGGAGGATTTGCTTTTAGGGGCATATTTCAGTTACAAATATGCCTTTGGGAGAAGTACAACCATTAAAATATGCACATATAACATTACAAATGTCAACTTGAATGATTGTCCAACAAGCCTGAAAGAATCTGGAGTTAAATCCATCAACTCCAGACACACTATTAGTGTTTAAGAAAGAATCACTGAATGAATTTCATCAACATAAGGAATTGAAGTTAAGAATGAGTTGTCATGATCAATGACATGCTTGGGGATTATTTCAAAGATTTGTTTAAGAGGGGCTCATTGTTGTTACTAGTGAGAATATTTTTGAAGTATTCTATAACTGAGTTACCAACAATAGAAGGATCTTAAATCCATGAGTTATTAAGAGTTATACAATGAATTTTGATTTTTTGGGGTCTTTTTTAACAAAATTGTGATAAAATTTTGAGTTGTTATCTCCATTTTGAATCCAGAGAGAAGTTGACTTTTGATGCCAGAAGGTTTCTTCTCTGACCAATAAGGCAAGAAGCTCTAGCTTTAGAAAGATTAGCCATATTAGTAGGATTATTAAGAGATTCAAGAAAATATTCAACATATTTAACCTCATCATTAGCTTTGGAAATACTATAAAAAATATTGCCAAAGGTATTTTTGTTCCAAGATTTGAGTTTAATTTTATGGCTTTTTAATTTAAGAGAGAAGATTGATATGAGATCACCATATTGATCTTCATTCTAACTTTGATTGAAAATATTAAGAAAGTCAATGTGTAGTAACCACATATTCTGAAATTTGAAGGGGTATTTTGGGATGGTAGAGAATAAAGACAAATTAATACAGATAGATGAATGATTTGAGCCAGTTCTGGCCTGATAATTCAATTTAATAATGTCAAAAGAAGACCTCCAAGTAGAATTGTGTAATGCTCTATCGAGGCGCTTCCATTTATGGTTGTTGGACCATGTGAAATTCGATCATGAGTAACTAGGATCCTCAAGCTTGCAGTCAAGGATCATGCTATTGAAATTATTCATACCTTTCAAATTAAGAGAGGTACAATAGATTTTCTCAATAGCATTGGTGATCTCATTGAAGTCTTCTACTACTAACCAAGGTTAAATAGTAGAAGAGATGGTTTTAAGATGATCCCAAAGGGGAAGTCTTTGGGATCTAAGACATTTAGCATAGATTATAGTGATTAGGACATCCACATTTGATGATGAATGACTCACAATTAAATTAAGAAACTAGTCATTATTTAAATTTATTTTGATGTTGAAATGATTCTTCCAAAAAATCAAAAATTTGTTATTGACATTTGCAAAACCGTCATTAAAACCAATTTTATTACAGATTATAAGAAAATTTGTGTTGCTAATATTGGCTCTTGAAGAGAGATGAAGTTAACACACTCAGATTTGATAATGGATTTGATTCTCCTAATTGTTCCATTGTTACCAACACCCGTCACATTCTAATAAAATATTTTTAAAGTCATTTTGATCGAGAGTTTGAGGACCTTAAAGATCTTATGATATTATTGACTTTGTTGCTTTTATTATCTTTAAACTAGTTTGATTTGTTTTTTTAGTTTTCTTATTCAAATGTTTTGTTATCTTTTGACTAATAGAATTTTTGTTGTAAGTTTATGAGAATTTGGTAAGCCACTGGATTTTAACTCATGAGAGTTATTAATTACTTCTTCAGAATTTTAAATTTCATAGAGAATATTAAAAGAGTTTCCAATTTTAATCATTTGTTGAGCCTCAATGATGTCATTTTCTATGACATCATTGGGAACAAATAATGATTTTAAAAATAAGTTATTTTAAACAGGTTGATATTTGGATGGAGAAATTAAGGAAGTATTAGAATCAATAAAATAGATTTCTTGATTTATAATGGGTTGATTTGGTTTAGGAGGGGATAAGAAAGTATTGACAGAGTCAATACTTATCTTAAATGATTATTTTTTATTAATTGTTAAAGGGATTTCAGCTTGGATTTTTGCTTCAGAGTTAAAAAATATAATTTTTTTAACTCATTTTTGTTTTGGTTTGGAAAAATAATCTTATATATAGAAAGCTTATAAGTTTGAACCATTTCTTTATTAGATTTAAGACCTTTATTGTAGTTGATATCTCTATGTCCTAAGTGATTGAATTTGTTACAATAATGAGGGATATCACCATAAGTGATATTCAGTCAGAATCCAATTGAATATAAAAAACTTATCCAAAGTGTTAAGAGGAGAAGGGAATATACACCCATGACCAACCATGAGTTATAGCAATTGAAGTTGGCATGTTTTTTAGATGGAATCCATGTTGGTAAAGAAGAGCCAATTACTTTGGAAATTTGGAAGATAAAGTCTTGATTATACAACAACTCAGAGATTTGAGGAAAGGAAACCCATATTGGAGTCAGTGGTGATTCCTATATAGGGTTGAAAATTTGGAGTCCATTTTAATGGTCTAAAAGAATATTGACATGTACTCCAAACATTACGCTTCCAAATGTTTTTAACATCAATTAGACTATCAAATTCTATAAGAAGGTGTCTATAGTCATATATAACTACACTATATGAACCAAAAAATTTAAAGGAATCCATGAAATATTTAAATTCATTTATTTTAGGCCTACCATAACTAAATTTTGCATCAGCATAATTTTATAGATTGAAGTTAAAGAATTCTTATCTGATTCTTGCAAGCAAATTGGTTTATGTTCTTTTTTTCTTGGTACTTGATGTTTGAGTGTGTGAATCCCTTTTTCTGAGTCCCAGTAGCTTCTACATAAGTTCTTGATGTTGTCATTTCTGCTTACGTATTTGATGATTTCCTTCTACTTTCTTTTGAGAAGAGTGATCGAAAACCGAGTTGGAGACCAGATTTAAGAAGTCTATCTTTTGAGATGGAAGAGCAGGGAACTCTTCCTTATAGTATGTTTCATTGGTTCTCTTAGTTTTCTTTGGGGAATGAGGGTAACTAGATCTTGAATCTTTGAGTGAGATTATATTACCATTGCTGCTAGAATCCTCGATTGGTTTGAGCAAGCCATCCTTGAGATTAGGATAAAGGGAGCTATTGTACATGTAGAGCTGATGAATTGAAGATCTATGGAACATTATTTTAGATTTTTTTATTGTAATCTTCTAAGGTAGCAAAACTATTACCAATCTTGAGCTGAAGATCAGAAATGCTGTCTGGATGACAATTGAAGAGTCTTGTATATAAACTTCTTGAGCAGATAAAATCAAGAATATTTCAATGTCTGTAGTCACTTGAATATGGATTTCAATGCTTTGATGAGAAAGGCTTGAAGGATGGCAAATATGAGGGCGTGACTGATGACTGGCTATTGCTTCAGTAGTAAGAGGCGGCCGTCAAACAAACTTCATCTTTTAGGTAAAAAAGGAAAGGTAAGGATTTTGGAAGGACCCATTTTCCTCTTTTTTTTATCTCTTATAAAATTTGGTTAAAAAATTATAGATAAAAATATATATGGTCTAAGCTCATGAAATCCATTTATTTTCCTTTTTCTCATTCTCTCCAAACCAAGAGTAAGCCCTCTGATAGTAAAGTCTAGGATATACTCATTTCTATTAGAGAATCTACTGAATATATATTCTATAAAATTGGTAAAAGCAACATTGATTTTTGGCTTGATAATTGGAATAATACTCATCATTTTATCACCCTTACTTACAACCATGAAAATTTATGGTACCTTCCTAAGCAAGTCAAAGAATTATGGCTTAATGATTCCCAGAACATGACTAACCTTTCTAAAAATGTTTTACCGTCTGATATAGCTAGAATTTAAAAAGTTAAAATGAATGATAACTTAGATGACTCTATCATATAGAACTCATTTCCTAATAGTTGTTATTATTTCAAAAACACTTGACATATGATTAGAAAGAAGAACATTAACTTTGACTTTAACAAAATAATTGGAATAATCTTTCTCCCAAGAAGTGCTCTTTGACTCTTTGGAGAATCCTCGATGATTTCATCTCTCTTAACTCAATTCTTCAAAAAAGAAAATTCAATCGTGCCTCAAAATGTCAGTTTTGTGACAGTTCTGAAAATGTCAACCATCTTTTTGCCATACTACGTGGATTGTTTGGAATAATCAATTATATGGTAATGCATCACATTATAAACATCTGTTCACGTGTTCAACTAAAACCAAGCATATTAGAACCACAATCCCATCATTAATTTGCTGGTCTATTTGGCATGCTAAGAACAAATCTAAGTATATCAACATTAATCTTTCTTCTCTTAACATAATCAATAAAGTTACCCAAATTATTTTTAATAAGAACAGTGCTAATCTTCTTAATATCAATCATCGAAATTGTAATTTGAAAATTGCTTATGAATTACGTTGTTTCTACCATATTGGTATTCCCAATCCTTGTACATATGTTAATTGACATCCCCATTCCTTAAACAAGCTCAAACTAAATTGTGATGCCTCTTTCTTTTAAGTGGTGAGTCTAGTTATGGGTTTATTATTAGATGTGCTAATGGGTTATTAATAAATGATATTCAAAAACTTTTAGGAAAAAAAATATCCTTTAATAGGTGAAACTAGAAGGCCTTATTTTTTTCAAATCAAAGAACTTTACTCATATTGATATTAAAATAGACTCATTGCTATTATTTGAAATTCTCTCTTTTGGTAAAGCTCTTTGGTTTCTTTTCCCCTTTGTGTCCATTTGCATAAAATTAATTTCATCTCATATGTCAATTAAACAAGTTTATAGAGACCAAAACTTGGCTACGTATTGGATAGCCAAAAGAACTCTCAATTATAACAAAAATTATGATTTTAATGTTTCAAATACCCCCAAGCCCATTAGAAGCCATTCTTTACTTAGAAAGCATCAATTTAGGTTACATTAGATTTGCAAACTGATAACATTTTGCTAAAATATTGTTCTAATATTTTGGTATGATACTCTTCTAACCACAGTTTCCTTTTGCATGTACTAAATACGAAGCAATTGCCACTCAGATATCACTAGAAAATTCTGCCTGCTATTGAAATAAAGATACTTTTCCGTTACAACTCTTAACTTTTTAGCCACTAGGAGTCCAATAGAGGTTATGATGCTTTGGATATATACGAATATTATATTCTAATACCTAAATATAACGGATCGAATGCACAAATATTTATAGTTTTCATATAAAAAATGCTTTTAGTTATTAAATTTCTAAAACTCATTTATGTTTCTAGGTTTTAGTCTATTGAGAAAAAAGATACATTGACCTCTTTTTCCATATTCACTTAAGATTGGCATCTACAGATCTTCAACTATTGAAATTCATGTTTACTAATCCTTACCATAGATAATTTGAAAGATTTCTCGTGTTCTTTTGGAAGAACCAAAATGATCACCTCAAATATTTACAAGCAGACAAATATAAGAATGATTACAAATAATTTATAGCTCATATTTGTATATTATTTTTTATATAACCATATTCAATTGTGTACTTTTATATATATATATATATATATATATATATATATATATATATATATTAAGGTTTTGGTTCCAATACCTAACGGTTGGTATCAAAGCCAAATTTGTGTTTGTTAGAAGTCAATTATGACTATTGGGCTCATCTTTTTCCTACTAATATACTGGAATGTGATTAGAAAAATACAAAAATAAATTTAATATGAATGCTTAATTTATATTGAAATTTAAAATATATAAATGAAGTATAGTTTAAGATTTAGTAATTATAGATGAAACATGATTAAAGATTTAATATGTATAAATAAGGCATGGTTTTTGATTTAAGAGGTTTCCGCTTGCCGCGACAAAAGAGCTCACTATCATCGTAACTTTAAGGTTGTGACAATGTATGAACTGCACCATCGCATGTGTTGCTATAATTAAGCTTGTTGTTATGACATTGACTTACTTGGTCCTAACCGCCATAATAAATTGGTATTTTACCGCAGATACCTATCGGTTTTCCACGACAAGCAAATATCTCGACAATGTGCTGCCAATAATAGTTGCAGTATATTTTTTTATGTTGTTTGGTACAGTGAAATTATTAAGTTCCATCTTGTAAAAATTTAATTTTTAGTGGTATAAAGGTTTATTATGTTAGTTTAACCATTTTTGTGAATGTATAGGTTGCGTGGTTAGTTACGATGTGAATCCTTATATGTTTAAGAGGAAATACATTATATTACTCTAATGATATGTGTTTTATGTTACAATTTAGTGAGGACGCAATGGATTGATCCTTGAGATGTAAGGAAAATATCCTACGATCAATGTGGACTTATATCTTGGGATGTACATGTTGATTTCTTACATGATTACTTGTTTCAGGTTTAAAGATTGAATGATATTAATAATCTTTTAGGTACCATACCACTCAACTTTAAATCGATCCATATTAGATCCATATAATCTCAAATACTTCTTAAGATGTTATTAGTTTGATAAGATGCATACACAATCATAATCTCCAAAAAATTTATTACCAAAATTCAGATTTTCAGTGTTTTAGTTTATCATATTTCCAAGTTTGTTAAATATAAAAAACAATGAAGATTAAGAACTATGCCATAACACTATAGTTATGTAAAATTCTATTTCATGATCAAGTTTTAAATTTTATTATTAATTAAACTTTTATGAAATCGTCACTAGTAAACTAACATTTTATATTTTTCCATCTTTAACCAGCTATGCCTCTTATTTATCTTCAACATAAAATTTCAAAAATAAGAGAAAAATATTCACGTTGGCAACTAAAGAAGCTTGTATGTTAAATATCTTTAAACTGACTACAAAAAAACATGAAAGATTATTTAGTTACACATGGTGTTAAATTCTAATCAAGTTAAGTAAATTTTAGCATATAAGTTAATATTTTTTTTTCTGGAAAGTCCCAAGACAAATTTAGAAGGATGTGAGAGGTTTGAGACGACTTAACTAATAAAATTTAATTCATGTCTATGGTATAGTTCACATTTGATTGTATTTTTCAGTCTTTGAGACTCTCAATGAATTGATACAGCAACAACCATCATAGTTTATCTTAGTAAGAAGTTATATCAAAGTTTAACGATTAAGTGATCGTAAAATGTATTTTACAAACAGTGAAAATTTCTGCATAACTAATAGGATTTACAAATTAGATCAATTATATATAAATATATATATATATATATAATTGTATTTTGTAATTATGCTATACCTATTAATATATCATACATAAAAATATATTGAAAGTTTGGAAAATATGTATACCTTTGGTACACACACTCATATAATATCTTTTTGGACGAGATTGACAAGATAGTTGTTTGAGATTCCACATGTCCTTTTGACTATTATAAGTATTCAAACATATATTTGATATATAAAGAGAAAAATAAAAATTAAATGTATAAATAATAATATAATGCTTTAAACAAATGCAAATAAATATATATGGATCGTTTTTATATAAAGATGATCAAGATAACACATATTATTCATAAATATCTATCGACTTTGTTATAAAAATATTTCATTCTAAATGGGAAGTTCTTAACTCATTAAAATACTTTAAGATTAAAATTAAGCAATATGTGTTGTAAAACAATTAAGTGTATTATATCTGACTCTAGTATTTGCTACTACGAGAGGTATGTTGGTTCAACATACATGTTATAATATGTTTAATTTAGTTAAGTGTATAAAAAATTCATTCTTAAAAAAATACACTCAAAAATATTTATTTAAACCTAATATATTAATTTTCAACTTGGTACATTTGGAGATGTCCTTATTGGAAAAATAGCATATTACAATGTACTGAAAAATGCCTAACACATCACTTAATTGGTAGCTATTATTTTTTAAGGACGAGACTCCGACGAATACCCTTGGTTACTACTACTTGGCTGCTAACATGAATGCATAAAAATCGATTTGCAATGAGCTATGGTTGCCACAAATTAACTATAATTTTTATTGTTAATTTGATCTGATTATAAATGGGTTAGGTCGTTGCAAAACTTGTTGTAAATTCGTTGAAAAAAATCAGACAAATATTTAGATCATGTGACTTGAATGTCGTTACTAATAAATTAAATTAATTTGCAAAACCTGTTACGAACCCATTGCAGATAAGTTGTTCAATTTAAAAAAAATGGAAAAAACAAAAAAAACTACAAATTTCTCTGCAACCCATACGTAGCATTTGCACCTTATATCATAATTCCAAGATATAGTAAATAATATCATATTTGATAAGAGAGTAATTCGTCGATCTCAATAGAAAAGGAGTTAATTGTAAACAAGAGAAAGGAAATATGCCCCTTATTGTATTTATTATTTATTGGGAAACTATTTGTATATAGAGTAGTTTGTAAAGGACTCATAATGATATAATGTAAGACCACTAAGGACATAAATGGGACCCACCTTCCCCACTATAAAAGGGAGCCCATTTATTCTTGGTGAGAAGGAGCTGAATATTATATTCTCTTTCTACTTTCTCTATCTACACTTTGAGCTTTAGTCACATCAGGTCCGAGGTCCGAGATCCAATATTCTCCTTTCTTGTCATTTATTCTCTCATCATTGGCACCGTCTGTTGGAATCCGTGATACCAAAAAGGAATCTTTTTCTTTGAAAATCGCAATCTAATCTTAAATAATGAATGACGAAGCAGTCGGGGAGAGGGTCAGGAGAGAAGTAGCCCGAGCCATTTCAATGTTTGATGGTAAGGAAGCTTCGGGTCGGGAGTATTACACGCAGGGTCGGGATAAGCGATCGACTCTTATCATGACCATGAGACAACTGCTGGAAGACATCGCGAAGCTCAATGCTGAGAGAGAGCGAGCACTAGATGAAAAAAGAGTTTGAGAGGGCAAAGGAAAAGAGCTGGTCGCGGACAACCTTGGAGAAGGCTATCCACCTATTGATCATCGTATCGATGCCCGACGCTATTATCGGGAGTCTTGCCCAGAAGACAGGCAGGATGGAAGAGCAGAGCAAGGCCAAAAGGATAACCGGGGAATCACTGCTGATTATACTTCGGATGACTCGTTGGGAAGAGAGTACCGACGCAAGGAAAGGCTAAACAAGCGCGCTTAGAAAAGCAACTCCCCGTTCTGACTCTCCCAAGTTCAAGAAGGGTAGCGCTGAGAAAATAACTCCGGTGTCTTTCGAGAAAGAAGAAATGTTAGCGGGCAGCAGAGAGGAGCGGGTAGTTCTACCCCAGTTCCAGTGGCAACCATCAAATGGCCAGACCCAGGGATACCGGGTCAGTAGCTAGTTCATTAACCCAGGAGATGGAGGTTTGTATGGGATTCAGACTGAGGGGCTTGGAGGCGGATCGTTCGGGTTCAGAATGAATTGGAGAGCTTCACCATTATCCGACGAAATATTGTTGGGACATCTCCCGAAGAGGTTTGACATCTCCAAATTGGAGAAGTATGACGGCAAGAGGGATCCAGATAACCATTTGGAAGCCTTCAAGAACTTTATGTTGAGTTTCGACAATGACGATAAGTTATTGTGCCGTGCGTTTTCGATGACCTTCAAGGATCGGGGGTCTAAGTGGTATAACCGTCTAGCACAGGGTTGCATTAAAAACTTTGGGATGTTCTGGATGATGTTCCGTCAGCACTTTGTGGGAAGTAAGAGTTTCCGGGGCAACGGTGATACGATCGTCAACTGTAAACAAAGACTGGGAGAAAGCCTTCGGGATTACACGAAGCGTTTCATCGATGCTAAGACCGACCTGGATCATTGCGAAGAGAACGTGGCTCTAATAGCATATCGCTTGAGATTGCTTCCAGGACCGATGAAGCAATCAGTCACTAAAAAACAAACCTTTACTTTTTCCGCCCTTTTAGCTCATGTGGAAAAGCAGATATTGATTGAAGAAACCGAGGCGTCTGAATTGGTTGCGCAAATTCAGTAGAGCGCGCAAGCGTCGGTCGTTATGAAACAGGATGCCCAATCCAGCCATGCTCAGCAAGTCCAACCACTCAACACAATACCACCAGCCCAGAAGCCCCTGGCTTCCCTGGGCCAAAGATAAAAGCAAACAAACCAAATAGTTTCGTGACCCATGTCTAACAAGTGGATCCGACCTGCTTACTTCGCTGATTTGACGGAATGCGTGTCTTCAATCTATGAAAAGACAAAAAAAAGCGGGATGTATCGAAGGCCTTTCCCCATACCAACGCCTCGGGAACATAAGAACAACCGATACTTCCGATACCATGAAGACGTGGGACACGACACTAAGGATTGTATCGCCCTAAAAAAGGAGATACAAATGCTGATAGAGCATGGAAACCTACTTGAGTATGTGAAAAAGAAGGCGCAACAGGGCGCGAATTCGAAAGAAATCGTGGCAATCCAAAAACCTGAGACCACCATGACGATTTCTGAAGTGACCAACCTTTTTGATGTCTCCATCGAATATCTCGATCCCGACGTAAGTCGTAACCTCATCGGGGTCATCAAAGAAGAAGCTGCGGAAAGTAATGGGAACGTAAGAAACCTTTGTCAATTTTTCGAATCTTGGACTATTTTTGGGGGTGATTCTATGGCAGGGATCACTCACTCCTCCAGAAAGCGACATATTGTGAACCTGGCTACTCAGTTGGAAGCTCGGCCCTATCCCCGTTCAAAAAGCATCCCTTCGCCGATTCTACATTTTGACGACGACGACATGCGAGATATAGTCGGTCCTCATGAAGACGCCGTCGTTATTGGGGCGACCATTGCAGGGGAGGAAGTCCGACACATCCTAGTAGACACCGGAAGCTCAGATAACATAATCTTTGCTTCGACATTCGCTAACTTCAGGGTACCCCCGGTAATCACACGTTCGGATCGAACTATTGTGGGTTTCACAAGTTCGGCACCGGATGTGGTTGGAGAATTTGAAGGCATCGTTCAGTTAGGACGCATGCCATTTAAGAAGAAAGTCACCGTTTTATTCGTCGTGGTAGACGCACCAGCCTCCCATAATGGGATCTTTGGCAGGTTGTGGCTATCATGAATGCACGCGGTAACGTCCACTATACACCAATGCTTGAAATATGTGGTCGGGAACAACGTGGGGGTAGTACGAAGCAGCCAGAAAGCGGTAAGAGAATGCTACCGAGCGGCTTTAGCACCAAAAAGGGATCAAGAGATGGAGCAAGCGCGGGACTAGCAATTAGTGGGACTTCCCTTGGGGTCGCTGCCCGTAGACGATCCCAGGGAGGCCCCAAATTTTTTAACCACCGACGAAGAATGCGAAAAACACCAATTTATCGAGGGAAGAATTTTACAGATAGGGGCCAAATTGTCACCGGGTTTCAAGAAACAGTTGGTATTGTTGGTACAGGAAAATTTGAATTTGTTCATGTGGTACTCCGAGGACGTGACTGGAGTCCCAGAGAACCATGTAATTCACAAGTTAACTGTCAATAAGAATGTCAGACCCATCTTACAAAAGCGTCGGGCCTTTTCCCCAGAAAAGGCAGAAATCATTTTGAGAGAGGTCGAAAGAATGCTCAGCGTCGGGCACATCAAAGAATCAAGTTACCCACTCTGGACGTCCAACCTTGTCCTGGTCAAGAAGAAGAACGAGAAGTGGCGAATGTTTGTGGACTTTACCGACCTTAATCGAGCATGCCCAAAGGATCCCTTCCCGATGCTGAGAATTGACCAGTTGGTGGATTTAACGTCGGGAAACAGATTACTCTCTTTTATGGATGCGTATGCTGGCTACAATCAGATCAAGTTGCACCCATTGGATCAGTAAAGCACAACGTTCATCACGGGTTGAGGCCTATATTGTTATAAGGTTATACCGTTCGGGTTAAAAAACGCAGGAGCAACTTACCAAAGATTGGTTAACAAGACCTTTGACTGCCAGATAGGGAGGAATATGGAGGTTTATATCGATGACATGCTAGTGAAGAGCGGCACAGACGAATACTATCTGGCTGATTTGAAGGAAACCTTTGACAATCTAAGGGTATAAATCTCAAGTCAAACCCGGAGAAATGCTCCTTTGGGGTAAGGTCGGGCAAGTTCCTGGGGTTCTTTGTTAGCGAAAAAGGAATCGAGGCAGATGCGATCCAATTACAAGCTCTTACAAACATGACACCACCTAAGAGTATCAAGGAGGTCCAAATATTAACCGGGCATCTAGCGGCCTCGAATCGATTTATTTCTCGTTCATCTGACAAGTGCGCTCCATTTTTTCAGGTCTTGAGAAACGCTGAGAATTTTGTTTGGACGCCGGCTTGCAGCACAGCCTTTTTGGGGATCAAAACTTATTTATCATCCCCGAACCTTCTAACGAAGCCCCGAATAGGGGAGACTCTTTATCTTTACATAGAGGTTTCAGATTTTGAAGTGAGTGCGGCTCTGATTAGTGAGTCGAGAACGGTTCCCAAAGCGGTATACTTCGTGAGCAAAAGCCTATTTGATGCGGAGACGCGGTATTTGAAGTTGGAAAAAATAGCCCTGGCTTTGGTGACCGCGACATGAAATGCGGCCATATTTTCAGGCCCACCCGATTGTCGTCCGAACCTCGTTCCCACTCAAGTACGTGCTTCAGCGACCGGACATGTCGGGAAGAATGTCTAAGTGGTCGGTCGAGTTAGGCGATTTCGATATCAACTTTGAGCCAAGAACAGCTATCAAAGGCCAGGCTCTGGCTGATTTTATAGTCGAATTCCATTCCGACCGCACGGACCAAGAAGCGCCCCCGGAAGAAGACGAACCAGATGAGTGGATTATCCGAACCGATGGTGGGTCAAACATCAATGGATGCGGTGCAAGTGTACAGATAGTCACCCTTACGGGCATAAGTATGCACCAGGCAATCCGATTTGGTTTTCCTACTTCCAACAATGAAGCGGAATATAAAGTTGCCCTGGCCGGTTTGAGACTAGCACAGGTGTGCGGGGATACACACGTACGTCTTATAAGTGATTCTCAGCTTTTAATTAATCAAGCCTCGGGAGCGTCGGAAGCTAGGAAAGAGCACATGGTTCAGTATTTAGCAGCACTACGAGTATTAGCCGCATCGTTTTCCAAGGTAACGTATGAGCATGTCCCCAGAGCCGAAAACATGATCACCGACTCCCTAGCGTTGGCATCCTGTTCGAGAAATTACCCATAGATAACCGAACAAGAAAACCCGTCGATTATAAAGAGGATAGATATGGATAATCAACCAGAAATCGCTTTTCAGGTATCCTCGGTAACTATATTAGACTGGCGAAGGGATATTATAGCTTTCCTGGCCGAAGGACTACTTCCAGACAACAGTAACTCGGCTTGGAAAATACGAAACAAAGCCCGAGGCTATGTTTTGTTGGGGGACATACTATACAAAAAGTTGTTCAGCAGGCCTTTACTGAGATGCTTGGGGGTAAATGAGTCACAGATAATTGTATCCGAATTGCATGACGGAGAGGGCACGACTCATTGCGGTTACAAAGCACTGATACGAAGAATTTTTCTCGCCGGTTTTTATTGGCCAACGGTAACAGCTGATGCTCAGCAGATAGTAAAAACCTGCGACACCTGTGAAAGATTCGCGAATGCAATAAATATGCCCACAACCCCCTTAGAATCAATATCTAAAGGCCTACCTTTTGACCGATGGGGAATCGACCTCGTAGGGTCGTTACCGATGACGTCCGGTGGGAGACAAACGATTGTGGTGGCTGTGGATTATCTTTCAAAATGGGTAGAAGCCGAGCCTTTATCGGGAACAAGAGCTAAGGACGTCATCAAATTTATTTGGTCGAACAACTGCTGTAGGTTTGAGGTACCTCAGAAGCTTACCATGGATAACGGACCCCAGTTCGACAGCAAGGAGATGAAATCTTTTTGTAGGAATCATTCGATTAGGCGAGAGTTCAAAGTCGGAGATAGGGTTTTGAGAAGAGTTTTTCTACACACTAAAGACAAGAGCCTCGACAAGCTCGCCCCGAACTGGGAAGGACCATATAAATTGGTGGAAAGGATTAAGAGTGGGATATACCGATTGCAGGACAAGCACGGGCGTTTGTTGAGACTTCCATGGAACATTGAACATTTGAAGCAATATTTGGAGTAATTTTGTTGATTTTTGTAACTTTTTCGTAATAATTATTTATGTAAGAACTTTTGGTCGGGGATGTACTCTTTCCTACCTCGGTGGCGCAAGAAGGTTTTAATGAGGCATCCATAGCAACCGACCTTTTTAATCCAAATTTTTGCCTTCAAATCTCCGAAGTATTAAAAAGGAGTCCATAAGCTGACGAGTTGATGGACGACTTTTGGTGATCTTAATTGATCAACAGAACCTTCATAGCTTTTTCAGTGTTTAAACTGATCTACAATTTTATTCCCGACCCTATGGGAAGATTTTCAGTTTTACATTGATCAACAAAACCTTAAGAGGTTTTTCAGTGCTTAAATTGATCTACAATTTTATTCCCGACCCTATGTGAAGGTTTTCAATTTTACATTGATCAACAGAACCTTAAGAGGTTTTTCAATGTTTAAACTGATCTACAATTTTATTCCCGACCCTATGGGAAGATTTTCAATTTTACATTGATCAACAGAACCTTAAGAGGTTTTTCAGTGTTTAAACTGATCTACAATTTTATTCCCGACCCTATGGGAAAATTTTCAATTGACATTGATCCACAGAACCTTGAATGGGTTTTTCAGTATTTAACCGATCTACATATTATTCCCGACCCTACGGGAATTTTTTCATTTAGCCGTTGACCAACAGAGCCCTACATGGTTTTTTGATATTCCACCAATATACATTTTTATTCCCGACCAACTATGAATTTATAAAAGCATAGTGAAAATAACGTCACAATTGTGGATATTGACTTTCAGAAACATCGGTTACAAAACCGGTTTAAAAGGGGTTCTACAGACCCAAAAGTTACAAAATTGAAATACAGAAACATAGGAGGTCAAGCATCCTCTTCCTCAGAATCAGTTTCGGCGTCGTCTGACTCTTCGTCCTCGCAGACCACACCAGCGTGGCGATCGGTCTCAGGAACATCTAGCCACATTGACCCAAGGGGAAGGTCGGGGAAACGATGATGAAAGGTGAGCACATAAGCGGCTTTAGCCTCGGTCGTCTCCTTGTCCATCCACTTCTGGCACTTATCAGCAAAAAGGGCATTAGCACTCTTCAGGTCAGAAATTTCATGCACCAACTACCCAGCACGGTCGCCCCCGTCTTTTCTGACTCGCGCCAAGGTTTTTTCGACCGTCTTCAGCTGCTCTTCCAAAAGCTTCTGAGTTGCCTTTTCTTTCTTCACCTCCTCTTCAAGTGCGGAAACCTTCCCCTCCACGTCCGTCAACTTCTGGCTTAGCTCCCATGCCCGCCGCTCTTTCATCACCAAAGGCACGATCATATTATACAAAGACAGAGACAAGTCGTCCGTTATCCGCAAAGGAAAGGTATGCGGACACCCAGGCACGGATAGCACCGACAGCTTAGTACCGCTCGATGACGCCATGACATGTTTTGAGGCCTTTGAGGTCCTAGTATCTTCGGGGATCACCACTACGGGGTCGGCTACAGTCACACCTTTAACCCCCTCATATTGCTCAAAAAGCTCCGGGACGGTTGCATTATCAACAAAAGCGGACGCTGCGGCAGATCCCCCCTCCTTCTTCGAGCGCTTTGACTTTTTGGCCTGAGCACCGTCTGCTTCGGCCTTTCCCTTCCACTTCTTGGCCAGCTCCTCGGCCCGATGGGACTCACTATCCTCAACGGCAGCTTCATCTTGTCGTCCCTCCGTGTCAGCCCCTTCAGCCTCAGCATTTGCATGCTCGGCCTCTTCATCCGATTTGGGGCCCTTGCTGGGAGCCTTGTTGCGCTTCGGGAGAAACAAGTGGGCGTCGGGCGCGTTCGTCTTCGTGACCAAGTCCACCAAGCTGGGTGGTTGGCGCAGCTGCTCAATAGTGAGCAATTCAGACGAGCAACGCCAGAGGTTACTCATGATCAAGTTCGTATTCTTGAAGGCGCGATGGAACGCCCGACCTCAGTGCTTCCTGACACATTCCTTCAAAATTTGAGAGGTCACTTTGCCAGGTTTGAAGTGATCCTTCTTCAACCTCTGGATAAACTCCTTCGACACCGCACAAAGGGTCGATCCATTATGTAAAATATATATACCATCAGGAACCCAGGCCCACAGCAGTCGCCTCGTGTTCTCCTTCCTATAAGGGCAGCCATTTTCCCAGCAGCCACTGAGGAAGATGAATCGATGTTTCCAACCTTTATCTCCTTCGAGGAAGTTATTCACAATCTTCCAGGTATTGACCAAGGAAAAATAGAAGAAGGGGCACTTGGGAGATTTTGAGAGCCCTAACATGGCTATGTACTCAGCCATTGGCATGACCCGACCCGATAGACGTGAGGCCATTATGCATGACATCAGCGTATACCACGCGTTGGGAGTTAACTGTGAGGGGCAGATGTTAAGGGTCCTGAAATACAGAGAAATCTCAGTATCCAGAGGAAACCTGAGGCCCCAGTTGAAGGGCTCTGTAAAAATAACGATCTCCCGTGACCGAACATGCACGGGTGTCTTCCCAGGAACGGGGAATCGGACAGTGACGCACTCCGGGATACCCCACCGGATCAGAAGCTCATCCTGCTCCGCGGCAGAGAAGTAAAGGTACTTGCCCTAAAAAAGGGAAATGACGTTGTCCCTGGGCAACCAACGATGGTAGGTTGTGGTTATGACCGCCTCGATCCCCTCGGGAAGAGGCTCTTCGGGAGGAGAAACAATGTTGCCAACAGCGGCAATACCTTCCTCAGTAGCCAAAACGTCCGCTTCCGGCTCCTCGGTATTTTCTACCAGGACCGCTTCAGGTCTAGGGGGGCTGGCCGCAGGAGGATCGGACGGTTGGGCAAGAGGATCTGAAAAATCAGAATTGCTTCCGGTTTGGGCGAGTTGCGACTCTTTTCGCTGTTGACGAGCACGCTCGGTCTCCAGTTCTTGACGATCCTAATCTCGTTGGTTAAGAACCAAATGGGTACGCGCAGTATTAACGAAGGTCCGGTATCCTTGTATATCGGGTGTAAGCTGGACCATTTCGAGAGAATTATCTCCCGCATGCGAAGTTGAAGTGTTTGAGTCTCCCATGGAAAGAAATTTAACTTTGCCTCGACGTCGAGGTGGAAAAAAGGGTCGGAACAGTATAAGAATTCACCGACAAAGGCGCCGGGCGGTTGAGTTGAGTAGCCGGGGAGTGCGGAGAGCTGCTGCTTGAGGGAATAACAATGGCTTTGGGGGTTTGAGCGCCAAACGGTTCGGGTACAGTAAAGGATTCGACAGAGATCAGATCAGGAAGGATGGGGTCGTGGGGAAGCGGCACGAGCGTAAAAGGCTTTGTGTCAGAACTCTAAATTAATCCCGCGGCTCGATACGTCACCAATACTAGCCCAATCGACAAATCCAAACGCAGGTTCTTTCTTCTTCTTAGTTTTTGGTTTTGTCTCCGAGTTCCTATTTCTCATAATACTTGCTCTCTCTCTCTAGAATGGTCCGGACAACACTTTTTCTCTCTAAAATTCTTATGAGAATGATTTTTGTTTATGAAGTATTTATAGGCACCCTCACTTAACCGCTTTACGTATGGGAGAGTCCAAACGACGAAAAGCAGCGGGAAGTTGAAGGGCCTCTTGGAAAAACGTGCAGACGAGCACGCTTCGAATACTTGGATGACACGTGTAGCCTTTGCTTAGGCTAGCGTTGTTGGTCTACACCAACTAGCTCTGACGTATGCACTAGTTGGGCTTCATATACCCACTTTTGTTGTCTAAAAGGCCTTTTCACCCCTTTGAGCCCATGAAGAACCTGTCAATCAAGGTCGGTAACAAACCCATGATAAGGATTGTAGCATCGGTGCGGTTCGCAGCCATCATTGGAGAGAGCGGCCAATTGGGGAATCCCGGGGCGGTCGATACCGAGGCTGTTCGGTCCTCCGGTACCGAGGCTGTTCGGTCCTCCGGTACCGAGGCTGTTCGGTCCTCCGGTACCGAGGCATAGGGGACAGAGGCATTTTCGGACCAACTCATTTTACTAGTCTTCATTCCCGACGCTCTTGAAGACTGGGGGGATACTGATAAGGGAGTAATTCGTCGATTTCAATAGAAAAGAAGTTAATTGTAAACAAGAGAAAGGAAATATGCCCCTTATTGTATTTATTATTTATTGGGAAACTATTTGTAAATAAAATAGTTTGTAAATGACTGATAATGAAATAATATAAGACCACTAAGGACATAAATGGGACCCACCTTCCCCACTATAAAAGGGAGCCCATTTATTCTTGGTGAGAAGGAGCTGAATATTATATTCTCTTTCTACTTTCTCTTTCTACACTTTGAGCTTTGGTCACATCAGGTCCGAGATCCAATATTCTCCTTTCTTGTCATTTATTCTCTCATCAATATGAATTTTGGTTGAACATTATATCTTCATTTCTCTAGTTGGTTGAACATTATATCAATATTTTTACACTTAAAAGGTACATATGAGTACAAAATAAAAAAACTAAACCCTTAAATAACCTTGAGACTAAGTATCTCAAAAAACATTTGATCTTCTTTGATGAATGGATGAAAGACCAATTCTCATCGTTTAAATATCTAATATTTAATAAAAAAAAATCCAATATATTATGCAATTCCTTCTCCTTTGTATGTGGAACCAATATAATTATATAAAATACTCCAAAATTAGTCTATGCTATATTAGCATATCTTAACATACCCAAATTATAAGAATCCATAACTAATATTATCCCAATATAGATGTAGAAAAGGGATATAAGTAACTACTTTTGATAATATATACTCATAGAATCTAGTAAACGTGGCTTACAAAGAAATCTGTTGTAAATTATAGCCTATAATACTGACAATCATGTATATATCAATTAAATATCTAGAACTATCAGCACTGAACCCGGCTTTTCATGCTTTTATTTCCATATAAAACAACTCAGTATAATATACTCTGGAAAAGATAACCAAGATCTCCAAATTTTGTATATGCATAACATAAAACACACATGGCGAGTCTTAACACTGATTTTATTCAAGTATGCAGCAAAAACCTTTTGGTAAAGTTAATTTTTTCACAAATTTCTTTTAGAATTTTCTCTATTTCTTTAATGTGTTTAGAAAATTGATTGGACACACAAGAGAAATGTAAACCAAACAAAAAATCATAAGTTATAGGTCAAGAAAGTCAATTAACTTATATATAAATATATATACTTGTAATGATCGATGTTTCTACTATAACCTCAATCACATTTCTGAAAAAATATAATTTGATGCATGATAAGAATACATTCTCAATGGAATTTAGGTTAAGATTATTTCAGGGTAGATAGTGAAAAGAAGAGTCAAGAGTCTCACCTCTTTTATAAATTTAACTCATCAAGACTCTCTATATTCACAACACAAGAACTAACATCCTTTTCTTCAGCCTAATCATAGAAGGATCACATCAATTTTATATCAAAACATTAAAAAAAAAACAGTTCAGTGCGAATTAAGATAGGGAATATGGTAAAAACTTGTACCATCAACATCTTATTAGTAGTCATTCCATTTCAGAAAGAAAAATTATAGGTCACTTATCATGGAGCTGATTATAAGCTCAACAACCTCACTCATTTGTTTTTACAATGAACAAATGAGGAGGAATTTCATACTTTTTAACATTTTCCCTTGTGTATGAAAGACACAAAACAACACTACAACGTACCCAATAAATAAACAACATACCTTCCTTCATGATTTACAATTTTTTCTTATGTGTTGACTGACTTTCATCTTCTTAATATGTTTCTGCAGACTAGCTTCATAATAAGTACCTACACAGTTATAACAATTACATACAATTGATTTTAATTCAATCGATGATATTTACATATTCAATTAATATATATAATGCTAATTCAATCAAATAATACAATGAATCACACTTGAAACACATAAATAAATGGTACTAAAGAGAAAACAAGGGCACCTTACAAATCTTGTTAATACTACTTTAATAACAAGATCCCTTCTACAAATAGTAACTATATACAATACAATTTGAAATATAAATGCAACAAAACATCTTCAAAAATAGAAAAAAATAAAGAAGTACATAAAAAGTTAAATAGTAGAATTATGAAAACTTACCATAATTCACAATAATAACGACATTTTCGTGCTCTTAGTCTATATTAAGAAAATAGAAAAAATAATAAAATGTTGAATTAACCATGAAAACAATCTATTAAAAAAGAAACAAATAGATATTTAATAGGTGTTATAGTAGTACAACGAACTAAAGGTGAAACAAACGATCTTGTATTATATACAACATACGAGTTGTAAACAAATAAAACTTATACCTCATTGTTTATTAAGAACCTTAGGTTTTAAAACAGGGTTAAACTTTATTAATTTTCATACATTGCATTATAACCAAAATTTAAAGAAGCGAGTATTATCTTCATTTTATTTTCTCATAAATTATAAACTTTATGTCATTCACTGTCCTCAGACTATTCTTTTTTTATGTCAATAAATATAACAAAACATGAAAGTCTCATAGCTTAACCATGCTATAACAGTGACAATGCTAAGTTATTTTGGAATAATATCACAAATTGAACTTTCATGTTTACAGTTATTGGATAATCAAATTAAAGAAAACAAACTAATCTACGAGTTATCAATGACCGCATCAATATATAGCAGACCTTTTCTTATATAATCTCTTGAATACATACTCCCGAAGAACAAAAAAGACCCCAAATCATACACATCTTAACAAACAACTTTTTTAAGATAAGTAAAAACATAATTTGACCGCATCATTTACTTTCAGTAACTTCTTAGCCATTGAGAAATAATTCTCTTGTTCAAGGTTATTATAGTTGAGGCAACTGATAATTTTCTCTAACTAACATCATAAGAATCAAGCAACCATAATTGGATCTGTGAGTGATCATGGACTCCTATATCTATCCAATATCTTCAGTTGGATTTATTTTCCTGCCAATTATGTATTAAATCCTTAATTAAGACAGTTACTAGCTCCAAAGAAGTCGATGCACAAAAGAACAAAAATCCATATTGGTGAATATTACAGCTGTAAACAAAAAATAAAAATAGAGAACATATGAAACCGACTATTCAAATTCAAAAAATCAAACCTAACAATGAACATAAAAAGTAAAACCTATCAAAATATTAGAACTTATCAACCAATGAATCGTACAACAAGATGAAAAACAACACATAACTATACAGTTCAATTTAGAAAAAATATAAAGGCACAATCTTTCAATCACTATACGAAAAACAACGTATTGGTGTTATTCAAAATTATATGGAATTAACAAAAAACCCATGATTGGATCACCAACAGAACCAATTAAAGGGTAAGTAGAAATGAATCAGAAAAAATAAAAAAAATCATGTTTCTTATTATTACTAGGTCCTTAAATTGATATGTATTTTTACGGTGTATATTCAAAGGTTTGGCATTTAAATAAATGAGAGGGAAAAAAGAAGAAGAGTGATTGAATCCTTAAGCAACAAATAAGGATCCTCACATACACAAGGCTGCTTTTGAGTTTGTAAAATCTATATGCAAATATAATTTATATCTAAGAAAATAGATATATTCATCTTTTTTTTTGTATAACATTTGTTTTGTTAGCAAAATTATAGTTTTGATTTGGTAGTTTTGAGTGAGGTAAAAAGTATATATGTTAAAATAAAAAGAAAATGAAAAAAATAGAAGAAAGGTGAATGAAATAAAAAGAGACAAAACATATTTTGAGGTAAATATTTTGGATTTAGGTAAATATGGTGGTTATTTTGACAAACTAATATTTACAATGCTTAACTAGTAGTAAATTACTAACTAGTTTTTTTTTAAAATTAATTCAAATAATAAAAAAAATTAATATTTACAAGGTCCAATTAGTTACTATGACGTTGTACAATATTTTTTTTACAACTGAATGTTATATCTTTGCAATTCATGGTAATAGTGTGTTAGAATATTCTGTGTATTAAGTTTCCTTGTATAGGCCTCTAAGTTCTGTATATATTGAGAGCCTTACTTGGGTTTGCATTATAAAAAAAACAGTTCAATACAAAAGGGAACATTTTCTAATAAACACAAAACCCTAGCCGCCTCTTGCAGCTACTTCTCTCTTTGTTTTTAACATGGTATCAGAGCACGTGTGATTCTGGAAATTCTGAACATCCTCAACAAAGATGGCTAGCAATGAAGTTGTGGTCAGTCAAATCCCTGATAAATTAACAATGCAGATTGCTGCCATTCTGAGAAATGGTCTCGGAACACAACAACAAACAACTAACCCCGAGAATTTATCCCTAGGGATTAAAATCGGTGGTGACAACTATGCCTTATGGGCAAACCTGATGAATAAAACAATTGGGGGAAGAGGGAGAGGTTCTCACATTACAGGGGAGCCGACACCTCCATCCAAAACTGATCACATATATACAAGGTGGGAACAAGATGATCAATGTGTTTTCACATGGATTATCCAGAATCTTGAATCCAGCTTGGTGAATAATGTCTCGCAATATCCCACTGCAAAAGCCCTCTGGGATGGGTTAGCCACCATATACGGTTCCAGTACAGATTCGTTACAGGTGTTTGACCTTCATAAGAGGGCTAATTCATTAAGGCAAGGGTCCGATACACTAAAAGACTTGTGGAACAAACTGCAGAACATTTGGATGTCTATAGATAGGCGAGATCCGAACCCTATGAAAGACCCAGAAGATATTCAGATCTACAATAAAAAAACTCAAGAACAAAGACTCTATCAATTTCTAATGGCGATTAATGACAAGCTGGAACCAGTCAAGAGAGATATCCTGAAAAAGGATCCTCTTCCTTCCGTGGAAACAGCATATGCTACAATACGAAGGGAAGTGGCCAGGCTTAATATACTAAAATCAAGTTTTTTTGATAGTGACTCGATTGAAATTGGAATGGGTTTGGCTGCTAAAGATTCTGCACAGACGTTTAAATTCTGATCCAAATAGAAAGAAGATAAATCCAAGTTGTATTGCACTCATCGTGGGATGAAGAAACACACTAAAGAGACATATTTCCAGCTGGTTGGCTATCCAGAATGGTGGGAGGACGGCCATAAGGAGAAAAATAACCAGTATTTCAGATCTAATGTCAAACGGGCTTCATCTACAAGTGGCGGTGAAGATCCAACTAAAAATGAGCAAGGAAGTGGCACTGGTTTTGGAGGAATGGCGGCGAACTCCTATGAAAAACTTGGAGGTAAAGGGTTTGAGAAATCAATGAATTGGATCTTTGATTGCGGGGCTACGGACAACATGTCTTATGATCCTAAAAACTTTGGTGACATGTCATCTCCAAAGAAGTCCCATATTGAGACTGCTAGTGGAGAAATTTGTGAAGTCAAAAGGGGAGGTTCAATTATTTTTCGGAAAAAATGGAAATTAAAAACTGCCTATACATTCCTTCACTATCCTTAAAGTTATTATCTGTTAGTCAAGTGACAAACAACTCAACTGTATGGTTCTTATGTATCCATTTTTTTTGAATTTTATAGGACATTCGTATGAAGGAGATCATTGGGCGTGGTACTGAACAAGGAGGTCTCTCTTATGTTGATAAGGTAGTTCATATGGGACATGTCATGCTTGCTCACGAAACAACCGAAATGCAACTTTGGTTATGGCACCAGCGACTTGGTCATCCTTCTTTTAGCTATCTTAAAAGTTTGTTTCCTAGTATTTTTTTTGAATAATTCCATTCATGAGAAATGTGAAACCTGCATTCTTGCAAAAAAATCGTAGGGTCTCAAAAAATCGCTAATCCATTCTAATGTTTGGGGTCCAACACCAAATTCCACTAACAATCAAATCAGATACTTTTTTTTATTTGTGGATGATTTCTCAAGAATGACTTGGATATACTTCATGAAACATAAATCGGAAGTACCAGAAATATTTGTTTGTTTTTACAAAATGATTTTGACTTAATTTGAGAAAAAAATACAGATTCTCCGTTCTGATAACGGAATGGAGTTTGTCAACCAAACAATGCATAATTTTTTCAAAACAAATGGTATTATCCATCAAACCACTTGTCCAAACACACCTCAACAAAACGGTACTTCAGAACGGAAAAAACATACTTTACTTAAAAAAACTCGTGCTATTATGATTGAATCTAGAGTTCCTCATTCTCTTTGGCCAGAAGCTCTTGCTACAGCCACGTATCTTGCAAATCGTCTACCAACCCGATGTCTAGGAAATTAAACTCCATTACAAGTGCTTGCCACCAAAGTTACAATTCCATCTGTTATGACCTTACCACCTCGTGTCTTTGGTTGTTTGGTGTTTGTTCATATCCCTAAAACTAGTCGAAACAAACTTAATCTGTGTGCTGAAAAGTGTGTATTCGTTGGGTATGGTGTCCATCAAATGGGCTATCGGTGTTACAATCCGGTTACTCGTCGAATCCATGTCACCATGGAATGTGACTTCTTAGAATCCGATTATTTTTTTGATCCCCAATCTCGTGCTCATGGGGAGAAAGTAAGTGAATCACTCGACTGGTTGCTATATGAAAGTTACTTTGAGGATGTGCCGACAGAGTCGGTAGATGGCACCACCAAACACGCGTCTTCCAACATAAAGGAGACTGAAGAGGCACTTCTTACCACCAATGATTCTCCCGAAGACAATGTCCAACAAGAAATAAATGCCATGGATACTACCAGCGAATCAGCCGAAGAAAATGTCCAACAAGAGGTAAACAATTTACAATGTCATAACTCACAAAATGCTACTGACCATGACATTTCAGGAATTTCATTTGTTGAAACTCAAACTCTGGTTCTTCCCCCAAGAAAAAATAGAGGGGTTCCTCCTGACCGGTATTCACCAGAACACATTCCTCGTGCTTCTACATATCTGGTAAAAACGGACAGGAAAGGAATGACGAAGATTGCAAAGGCGTTTTCAGCTACTATTCTCTATGAACAAATCCCTAAAACAGCTCAAGAAGCTAAGAAGATGATTGAATAGCATGAGGCAATGAATACCGAAATGGAAGCTCTAAAAAGGAATGGTACATAGGAGAATTGTGTGCTACCACAAGGGAAGAAAGCAGTCGGGTGTAGATGGGTATTTAATATAAAATATAAATCCGATGGCACCATTGAGTGACACAATAAAAGATTGGTTGCTAAAGGATATACACAAACATATGGTATAGACTACTCTGAAACGTTCTCTCTGGTTGCAAAGATTGACACTATCAGAGTTTTACTTTCAATAGCCGCGAATAAAGATTGGCCTCTTCATCAATTTGATATAAAGAATGCTTTCTTACATGAAGACTTGGAAGAAGAGGTATATATGGAACCCCCCACCAGGGTTCTCTGATGGTTTTCAAGAAAATAAGGTATGTAAACTAAAAAAGGCATTATATGGGCTCAAACAGTCTCATCGTGCTTGGTTTGGGAGATTTACAATGGCAATGAAGCAATATAGCTACAAACAGAATATTGGGGATCATACCTTGTTTTACAAAAAGAGAGGAGAATTAGTCACTTGTCTTATAATATATGTCGACGATATGATTATAGCGGGGAATAACGAAGACGAAATTAGCTCTCTTAGGAAAAATCTCTTCAAAGAGTTCGAAATGAAAGACCTTGGGGGATTGAAGTATTTCTTAAGAATCGAGGTTCTTAGGTTAAGAGGAGGGATTTATATCTCCCAACGGAAATATATATTGGATTTATTAGCTGAAGTTGGCATGGTGGATTGCAAACCAAATGACACTCATATGGTTGTGAATCACAAACTAAAGATAATTGAAGGGGCCAGACCAGCGAGTAAAGAAAGGTACCAAAGGTTTGTGGGAAAATTAATTTACCTGGCTCACACTCGACCCGACATTGCATACGCAGTGGGAGTAGTTAGCCAGTTCATACATCATCCTCAGGAATACCATATGGAGCCAGTAATGAGGATTATTCAATATCTCAAAGGCACACCACGAAGAGGCATAATTTTTAAGAAAAATGGACACCTTGATGTTGAAGTATTCACATATGCTGATTGGGGAGGGAATCCTAACGACAAGTGATCAACTGCTGGCTACTTTACTCTTCTTGGAGGTAACTTGGTGACTTGGAGGAGTAAGAAACAGAAAGTAGTTTCACAGTCAAGTGCTGAATCAGAATTTAGAGGAATCGTTAAGGGGATTACCCGAGATACTTTGGTTGAAGAAGATAATGAAAGAAATCGGATCCCCCCTGAAGTATCAAACTCAGTTAATGTGTGATAATAAAGTTGCGATTAAGATTTCAGAGAACCTAGTACAACACGATAGAACAAAGCACGTTGAAATAGATAGGCACTTCATAAAAGAAAATATTGAAGATGGGACATTCGAACTTCTGTTTGTTAGATCCGAAGACCAACTGGCAGACATCCTGACAAAAGCGGTTGCTGCAAGAACATTCAAATCAGTTTTATCCAAGTTGGGCATTGGTGATCCCACTACATAACTTGAGGGGGAGTGTTAGAATATTCAGTGTATTAAGTTTCCTTGTATAGGCCTCTAAGTTCTCTATATATTGAGAGCCTTACTTTGGTTTGCGTTATAAAAAAACAGTTCAATACAAAAGGGAACATTTTCTAATAAACACAAAACCCTAGCCGCCTCCTAAGGCTACTTCTCGATTTGTTTTTAACATAGTGGATCGTAATTTAATTTAATGGTTCAAAATAGTCTTGTTGCAAATTCATTATAAATTGGTCGCTAATAACAACTCACTTTGGAACGAGCTTACTGGTTGGATGTTAAAAGCTGTTTTTCTAGTAGCGTGTCTAGTAGAAGTGAAAGCATACATGCCTAAGAAAAAGAAGTTGTAATCCATCACATTAATATCTATTTTTATTGTACTGTACTGTTCAGTTTATTATATGAATATTTAGTTTTTCGAAAAGTCATACGGTCTTAAAAATAAAATTCAATATAATAAAATTTATTTTATTTTAGCACTTTGTCAATTCTGTAATATTTACTTTTTAGGATCCCACAATAATATTTAGATTTGATATATTATAGTAATTCTAAAGATATTAAGCTTGAGGTGTAGTAATTAGTACTATTATGATTTCTCAAAGTTAACGTTGTTTAGTTTTGGAGATAAACATAGTCGCTTATTTCGAACTTCACAAGCTTAGGAACATTGAATTTAAATTTAGTATTGTATGCGGATGCCATATTTTTGTTTCCATAAATGATAGAAACTTGTTGCACATTACCAAAGAAAATTAAAAACAATATAATATAATATATATGGATGGTATATCTTATGTATCATTATCCAAGATTCATTAAGATCATTTTTATGTTCAACGAGCATCCTGAAATGTTATAGTGTGGAAAACAAAAAGCCATTAGATTCTCTTGGGGAAAAATAAAATACGTTATATCAGTTAATGTCTCAATACTGATTTGCAAATTCATTGCATACCCAAAGAATTCACATGTTTTAGAAATTGATTATTTTGATATATGCTCAAGTTTTTTCATGATAGTGAATAAACTGTATGACCATTGTATAGTAAGATATAGATTCTTTAATTTTTTGAAAAACTAGCATGTTGATATAAAGAAACCGAGACAATTAAAAAGATCATTTATGTGTTAAGACTTTACAGGCTCATTGGATGTTAGATCCATTTTGTGTGATGTAAATTTATATATTTTAAATAACACCCAATAAAGAAATATGTGGTGCTTTTTATGTTATGATTTTCAAATTTTAGAAAAGGTTTGAAAGCCCAAAGTCATCCAAAATAAAATGTTGATGTTTGCATCCTTAGTCTAATGGATATTTCGATTTAGTGAATTATTTGTTTCGACTTCTATTAAGTTTAGTTTCAATCTTTGGTTAGTATGTATATTTTTCAATAGATAGTACACATATATTTTGATTTTATCCCCTGAATTTAAGTACTTAGTTTAATAATATCAAATTGAGTTAGTCTAAAATTTTCAAATTTTAACATCGATTTGAAAATTCATGTGGTACCAAAAGAGTTCAAATGTTTTAGCAATTGAATACTTTAATATATTTTCCAGATCTTTTCATGATAGAGTACACATTTAAAGACGTAAAAGTAAATACTTAAGTATTTAAAAAATAAACATTGTATAATAAGATATAGTTTCTTTAGTATTATAAACATCGGGTAAAAAACACCACAGGTCCTCCATGTTTGCCACTTGTAACACATCAGTCCCTATTCTTTGTCTCTGTAATGAACCGGTCCCCTATGTTTTAAAAATGTAACAAACAGATTATTTTTTGTAATAAATAGGTCCTTCATGTCTGTAATAAACAGGTCACTCACGTTTTCAATTTGTAATAAACAGGTCCCTCAAATTTTCAGAAAATGATCTGTTTGTTACATTTTTAAAACATAGGGGACCGATTTATCACAGAGACAAAGAGTATGGGCTGATGTGTTACAAGTGACAAACATGGAGGACCTGTGGTGTTTTTAACCCTAAAAACATCGCATGTTAATATAAAGAAAAGTAAACAAATTAAAAAGATTATATCTATGTTATGACTTTATGGTTTCAGTGGATGGTGAATCAATTTTTTGTGATTTAGATTTGCATAATTTATGACATTTTTAGCACACTTAGTAAGATATGTGGTATTTTTACGCTATAATTTTCAAATTATAGGAAAATAGGAAAATATTGATCTCTCTCTCTCTTTAAAGTTTCAACATCCAAAGTATTTCAAAACAAAACTTTCATGGTTGTATTCTTAGTCTAGAGAATATTTCAATATAGTGGGAGTGTCCAATTTATGTTAAGTTTAGTTTTAGGTTAGTTTCATATTGTATTATTTCTTTTGTTCATATATTTATTTTAGAATAAAAAATACAACACTTATTTTGATTTTATTCCCTATATTTAAGCAATTAGTTTAACAATATCAAATTTAGTTACTCCAACATTTAAACTGATGGATTTTATGAGTCTAATAAGATTATGCTCCCATAGGAACAAAACAATTATTAGATAATATCGGGCACACCATATGACAATGGTCCCATTCGATATCACCAATATACTTAGGTTATCAAGAAGAAATATAAATTGTTTCATACTTGGATAATCAATAAAGGCTAATATATACTAATAATATACAAATGACAGTTGTCATGTGGTGTAGACATGATCTTTAATTTTTTTTTCACGGACATGATAAGATTAATTTTAATATATTAGAGTTTATGGATATAATTTAAAGAAGATAAATATATATAGTCTTCTCACTCAAAAGAAACTCATGCATTAATTTACCAAATTTATAAATCTCGTTCATAAAAATATCCTAAATTTTAATCTATATAGACAAGATATATGTCGATATCTTTCTCCATAAAATTTCAAAATATTGAAATCTATAAAATGTTTATGTCTACTACTCCTTTGTGCATATACCTTAAGAGTCATTTTGTTCTCTTCGTGAAGATCTAAACCCATCATTTCATAAAAAAAACATATGAACAATGACTATAAGTGATCTACAACTCATTTTTACGTATTATTCCTTCTGGTTCATAAATAGAGTCGTTTAAAATTTTCTCATGGATATTAATAAAAGAAATAAATATTTTGAAAAAGTAAAAAAAAAAGTTACGTTTGGAGGAATATAACAAGTTTTATATGTACTTAAAATACCATTGATGTAAATTAAATCAAGTGCATTTAATACTATATTGAAATGACGATTAATATAAAACAAAAACTTTCTCTAAAACAATTCTTTTTATGAACTAGTCGGAGTATTATTTATACAAACTACTAGCTATATTATTTTATTATTGCTTAATGGTATTTTTTTCTATTTAATTTTCATTATAAACCTTTGATATATATGTTATTTATATATTCTGATTTGACATAAACTAATAATAAATTCCTAATATCGTCTTTTTATATAATTTAAAATATATAATTACCATGTTTTCACTTGCAACTTACAATAAGGCACTTATACTTCTGATATAAGAATCCTGATTCCATGATATTTTTATTGTCCTTTTAATTTATATTTATTAGAGTTTATTTAATTTGATATTAAAGTTAGAGATTTACGGATTTTTTTGGGTTTCTTTGATTAAAATTTGATAAATTGACTCCATTTTGATTCAATTATTTAGGATTTTGATGTTTTTTATTTAAGGTTTTTTTATTTTAGGCTTTTAAATTTATTGATTTAGGTTTTTTGTGATCAAATTTTGGGATTTTGTATTTGTGTTTTTATCATGACTACTCATAAGGATGATTCATTTCAATCTATTAATGTTTAATTTGATGGAAAAAACTACATGTATTGGAGTTATGTTATGAAGAATTAATTTTGTGCAACATCTATATGAAGCTATATTACAAGTGTACATGTTCAACCTACAGACGATAAGACTACCGCTTATGTGATCTTGGTCGATAATTTAGGGGCTGCTAATTTAAGTGTTATTACGTGGATGAACTATTATTTTATCCTCTATATTGGTATTCAGTTGACTGAGTATGAGAGAACTAAATAGGTTTGTGATAATTTAGCTAGGCTGTATACACAATCTAATATTTCCAAACAATATTAACTGGAAACAAATATCTACACACTTCAACATAATGATATGAGTATATGAGAGTTTTATTCTGTTATGTTTAATCTTTAGGATTAGTTGGCTCTAATAGAGTCAAAAAGTTGTGATAATTTAAACCATATAATTTTTGTACAAAAGAAAAATATTTGTTATTGTTTTGATGGTTCTTCGATTGCGTGGGATAATTTTATATTAATTTCCTCTCAAGTCCGTTGAATCTTTTGTTAATGAACTGATAGCAGAAGAGCTTCAGCTTAAGTCAAAGGCCGATAAGAGATCGATCACATCTCCTATTTCTTATGTCTTTGTTACTTCACAACAACCTCCTCCTAGCAACCAAAACATACTAGTTTCTAAGATCTCTCATGATGAATGTTCTTTATGTAAACAGAAGGGTCATTGGAAGGATCAATATCAAAAAATCTAATATAAAGCAAACAACAACAACAACAACACCCCACATACTTCTCCATAAACATATCATTAATCTCGGCTAAAAAACAATATAATTAGTGCCCATCTTTGGACCCATATATGTTTGATCAGTTTAAACAATTTATTTTTTTCACAATCGCAAGTTGTTTCAGACTCTTTTCATAAAAGGTATGTCTTTCTATAATAATTTAGGTAAACTGCCTCAATTATGGTTCTGAGACTCAAATACTTATCATCATATATCTCATGATATTGATTCTTTTACGTTTATTAATTTTTATCCATCTTGGTTTGTCAAGACCACCGATGGTACTCTAATACTATTGGTATGAATTAGGTTTGTTCATACATCTCGTTTATCTCTTTTAAATGTGTATGATATTCATATTCTAACTTTAAATATTGTATATGTTGGTCAACTGTGTGATTATGGTCTCTTAGTTCCTTTTACTTTTATAAATGATTACATTCAGGATTTGCGACATCAGAAGATGATTGGATTTTCCATTGAGAATGGGCACTCTATGTTTTAGATGAGCTCAAAGTATCAAATGTTGTTGCATCTAGTATAGATTTGTCATCTTTTTTATCTAAGTCATTTGTCTTTTGATTTTTTTATCTTTAAAATTCTCGTTTGAGTCATGATTTTATATCTCATTTAATTTTTTTAATGTTTAAATATATTTAGGTCATTTAGACGGTCATGGTATTTGCGATTCTAATAGTTATAAATTGGCTAAGTTCCAACATTTTCTTTTCATAAATTTTTTATTTTCAATTTCTCCATTTGGTTTCGTGCATTATATTGTATGATGACCTTCTTATTTTATCTAACAAATAGGGTTCCAAATATTATGTTTTGTTTATTCTTGGTTTGATTTTCTATAATTGAGTCTGTCTTATGAAACACACTGTTGATTTTCTTACCATATTTAGTAATTTTTTAGCTCTTTTGAAAACCCAACACTTATTTGTAATCAAACATTTTTATTGTGATTTGGAGGGTGAATACACTTCTAATATTTTCTTAGTTACTTGCTTCTGATGGGACTATCCACCAAACCTTTTTTACATATACTCCTCAATAAAATAGTATTGAGAGAAAATAGTATTTACTGCTGATGAGGGCGGAATTACCAATATAAGTCATAAGGGTTTAATTGCAATAAACGATATTTGACGTAGCTATCAAGATGTTAAAAGTCCCTCGATGACCAATGTGTAAACGTGAAATTAATTGAGGGGCCTTGTTAAATATGTAATAACGGCCCACTAAGAGCTTAAACGGGTCCACCTTATTCTAGTATAAAAGGCGACCCACTTGCCTGGTAAAAGGGTATTGAATATTATTTTATGACAACCCCCTTTATCTCTCTACACTTTCTCTCTCTAGTCACATCTGGTTCAAGATCCCAAATATTCTCCCAAACAATTATTGACTCATCATTGGCGCCGTCTGTGGGAAACGAGTGATACCGAAAAGGAATCTTTTTTCTCTTTGAAAATCACATTTTGCGGGATGAACAACGAAGTTGCGATCGAGAGGGTCGGTAGAGAAGTCGTCCGAGCCGTCTCAGGATCGGAAGGCGAAGAAGCCTCTGGTCGGGAATGGCGCGATCGAGGTCGGGACAAGCGGTCAACTTTAATAATGACCCGAAAACAACTCCTAGATGATATTACCAGGTTAAAGGAAGAAAGAGAGCGAGCACTGGACGAGAAAAGGGTCCGGGAAGGAAAGGGCAAGGAGCCCATCTTGGAGGATCGGGAGGCAGCCGACCATGACGTCGATCCGCGAATCGAAGCCCGACCCGTTAGGTATTACCGAGACTCTCTCCCCGACGACGAGCAAATTGCTAGGACTCGGCGGAACCCGGAGAATCATCGTAGCACGACATTAGACTACCCCTCGGATGACTCGTCGGGCAGAGAATATCTGCGTCGGGAAAGGGTCCAACGAACACAAAAGAATCGCTCCCGACGCCTCCGAGGACCCCGGGCAGACCCTCTAAAATATAAGAAGGGTAGCACCGATAAGCAGACCCCTGTATCCTTTGAGAAAGAAGAAATGCATGCCGCCAGCCGCGAAGAGCGGGAAGCTTTGCCACCAGTTCCATGGCAACCATCGAATAGTCAGAACCATGGTTACCGAACTAGTAGCCAGTTTATCAGCCCGGGAGTAGAGGGACTCTATGGAGTTCGGACGGAAGGCCTCGGGGGAGGAGCATGTGAGCTCGGAATTAATTGGAGGGCTTCCCCACTGTCCGACGAGATATTAGCGGGACAACTCCCGAAGAGATTCGACATTTCTAAACTAGAAAAATACGACGGGAAAAAGGACCCGGATAATCATTTGGAGGCTTTCAAAAACTTCATGTTAAGTTAAGACAACGATGACAAGCTCCTATGTAGAGCTTTTTCCATGACTTTCAAGGACAGAGCATCTAAGTGGTACAACCGTTTACCGCAGGGTTGCATTCGGAACTTCAGGACGTTCTGGACAATGTTCAGGCAGCACTTTGTGGGAAGTAAGAGCTTCCAGGCCAACGGAGATACTATCATGAATTGCAGGCAGAAACTGGGGGAAAGCCTCAAAGAATATACTAGGCGATTCATCGACGCGAAAACCGACCTAGATCACTGCGAAGAGAACGTGGCCCTAACGGCGTTTCGCTTGGGTCTGCTTCCGGGGCCAATGAAGCAAGCGGTGACAAAGAAACAAGCATTCACGTTTTCCGCGCTTCTAGCACAGATAGAAAAGCATATATTAATCGAGGAGACAGAAGCATCTGAGTTGGCAGCACAGATTCAGCAAAGTGCCCAAGCGTCGGTAGTAATAAGGCAGGGCACCCCGTCGGACTACGCAAGGGCGGCCCAACCGGTCAGCACGATACACCCGAACCCTCCTGTGTCAGCCAAGCCTTCGGCCCTAGCCGGACTGAAACCAAAGCAAGCTGGTCAGAAGACTTCACGACCCATGTCCAACAAATGGACACGACCTGAATACTTAGCGGACCTCACGGGGTGTGTAGCATCGATCTACGAAAAGACCAAGAAGAGCGGGATATACCGAAGGCCTTTCCCAATCCCAACGCCTCGGGAACAAAGGAATAACCGCTATTGCCGCTATCACAAGGACGTCAGGCATGATACAAAGGACTGCATTGCCTAGAAGAACACGGAAACCTATTGGAGTATGTAAAGAAGGCGCAGCAGGGCACGACCTCGAAAGAAGTCGCAATTGTACCAAAACCAGAGACCACCATGGCAATTTCGGAGGTAACCGACCACTTCGATGTCTCCATTGAATACCTTGATCCCGAAGCAAACCGCAACATTATCGGGATCATTGAGGAGGAAGCTGAGGAGAGCGTCGGTAGTGTGCGAGGTCTTTGTGAATTTTTTGAATCATTGACAATCTTCGGGGGAGATTCTATGGCAGGAGTTACACACTCATCCAGGAAAAGGCACATAGTCAACCTAACCACTCAGTTGGAGACCAGAACTTTCTTCTAAACCAGAAGCGTCCCTTCTCCGATTCTGCACTTCGACGACGACGACATGAGGGATATAGCCGGCCCACATGAGGATGCCATTGTAATCGGGGCAGCCATTGCGGGAGAGGAGGTTCGGCGCATCTTGGTGGATACCGGGAGCTCAGCCAATATCATCTTCGCGTATACTTTTGCCAAATTCAGAACACAGCCAGTGATTGCGCGGTCCGACTGAACCATTGTCGGGTTTACGGGGTCAACAGCCGACGTTATAGGAGAGTTCGAGGGCGTAGTCCAGTTAGGCCGCGGTCCTTTCAAGAAAGAGGTCACGGTTTTATTCGTGGTGGTGGACGCACCGGCCTCCCACAACGCCATTTTTTCCCGGTCCTGGATATCACGCATGCATGCAGTAGCTTCTACAATCCATCAATGTTTAAAGTACGTGGTCGGAAACAACGTAGGTGTGGTCCGGAGCAGCCAGAAAGCAGCACGGGAATGTTACCGAGCTGCGTTGGCACCTAAGAAAGACCAAGAGATGGTTCCAGCTCAAGAATAGCAATTAAGGGGGCTCCCCCGGGATCGCTACCAGTTGATGACCCTCGGGAAGCCCCAAGCCTTTTGACAACAGACGAAGAATGCGAACTGTACCAATTCGCTGCGGGAAAATCTCTGCGGATCGGGGCGTGCCTCTTGCCGACCCTAAGGGAGCAGCTTTTGATCCTCCTACGGGAAAACCTAGACTTGTTTGCATGGTGCTCAGGAGATGTCACTGGGGTACCAGAATCTTTTGCGGTTCACAAGCTGACCATCAACAGAAACGTTAGACCGATTACTCAAAAGCGTCGGGCTTTTTCCCCAGAAAAAGCGGACGTAATCCTACGAGAAGTTGAGAGGATGACCAGCATCGGTCATATCAAGGAAGCGAGATACCCGTTATGGATTTCTAATCCCGTTCTAGTAAAAAAGAAAAGCAGGAAATGAAGAATGTGTGTGGATTTTACCGACCTTAACCGAGCGTGCCCGAAGGACCCTTTCCCGATGCTGAGAATCGACCAGCTGGTGGATTCAACATCGGGTAACAAACTGCTGTTGTTTATGGACGCCTACGCCGGTTACAATCAGATCAAATTACACTCCGCGGACCAGTAAAATACCACGTTCATCACAGGTCGGGGACTATACTGCTACAAAGCAATTCCCTTTGGGCTAAAGAATGCCGACGCGACATACCAAAGACTAGTTAACAGAACATTCGAGGGTCAGATCGGGAGGAATATGGAGGTGTACATTGACGATATGTTGGTCAAAAGCGGCACCGATATAGCCCACCTGGCTGACCTCAGGGAAACCTTTGATAACTTACGAGGGATAAATCTCAAACTTAACCCGGAAAAATGCTCCTTCGGGGTCCGGTCAGGAAAGTTCTTGTGATTCTTCGTCAGTGAGAAAGGGATTGAAGCAGATCCTGTCCAGCTCCGTGCTCTAACCGATATGACCCCGCCCTGAAGCATCAAGGAAGTCCAGATCCTGACTGGGCGCCTGGCCGCCCTAAATCGATTCATTTCTCGCTCATTTGATAAGTGCGCTCCGTTTTTTCAGGTCTTGCGGCAAGCAAAATTTTTTGCACGGACCCCCGAATGTAATGAGGCGTTCTTAGGGATCAAACGATACCTATCGTCCCCGAACCTCCTAACAAAGCCTGCCACGGGCGAGATACTCTTCCTTTACATCGCGGTCACGGACTTCGCGGTCAGTGCAGCTCTAATCAGCGAATCAGGACCGGCTCCTACAGCGGTCTACTTTGTGAGCAAAAGCTTGCTGGATGCGGAAACTCGGTACTTAAAATTAGAAAAAATGGCGCTTGCCCTGGTGACAGCAGCGCGGAAAATGCGCCCGTACTTTCAAGCCCACCCTATCGTCGTCCGAACATCATTTCCACTCAAATATGTCTTCCAGCGACCATATATGTCCGGGAGAATATCCAAGTGGTCGGTAGAGCTAGGGGACTTCGACATCGACTTTGAACCGCAGAAAACTATCAAAGGCCAGGTCTTGGCCAATTTTTTAGTCGAGTTCCATTCCGAACGACCCGAGCAGGAGGTACCTCCCCGAGAAACCGCACTAGGCGAATGGATTGTCCGAACCGATGGGGGAGCGAACATCAGTGGTTGTGGAGCGGGAATACAAATCATAACCCCGTCGGGCATTAGCATGCTCCAAGCCGTCCGATTTGGCTTCCATACTTCAAACAACGAAGCAGAATATGAGGCTGCACTGGCAGGATTGCGGTTGACACAGGTGTGCGGGGCAAAACAGGTGCGCCTCATAAGCGATTCCCAACTTGTAATAACCCAAGCTTCGGGGAGTGCAGAGGCTCGGAAAGAACATCTGGTACAATACCTAGCAGCACTCAGGGTTCTAGCTGCTTCATTTGACAAGATCACCTATGAACATGTCCCGAGAAGTGAAAACACGGCTGCAGATTCTTTGACAGCGATTTCCCGCTCTAGCAACTACCCTTGGGTGACAGAACAAGAAAGTCCCTCTATTATCAAACGCCATGAGTTGGACAACCGACCTGAAATCGCATGCCAGATCTCTTCGATAGCAACCTCGGATTGGCGGCGGGACATTATCGCCTTTCTAGCTGAGGGTCGGCTCCCCGATGACAATGCTTCGGCACGTAAAGTACGCAACAAAGCTCGGGGGTACATCCTGTTAGGGGATGTACTATACAAGAAATCCTTTAGCCGACCCCTGCTTCGATGCTTAGGTTTCCATGAATCTCAAGTAATTGTGTCCGAACTACATGATGGTGAGGGCGCAGCCCACTGCGGATACAAGGCTCTAATTAGGAGAATTCTCCTCGCAGGATTCTATTGGCCAACGATAACGGCAGATGCACGACTCATAGTTAAAACCTGCGATACATGTCAACGGTTTGGAAACGCCATAAACGTACCTGCATCTCCCCTAGAATCCATATCCGAAGGGCTACCCTTTGACCGATGGGGAATCGACCTCGTCGGACCGTTACCGATGGCATCGGGAGGAAGACAGACGATCGTCGTAGCGGTGGATTATTTCTCCAAATGGGTCGAAGCCGAACCTTTATCCGCCACCAAGACCAAAGATATTATCAAATTCATCTGGGCTAACATATGTTGTCGGTTCGGGGTACCACAGAGACTAACTATGGATAATGGGCCGCAGTTTGACAGCATAGAAATGAAAGCATTCTGCACCACTCATAAGATCCGACAATGCTTCTCTGCTCCTTTCCATCCTCAAGCGAACGGGCAGGTCGAAGTAACCAACCGAACCATTTTGGATGGCCTCAGAAAGAACCTCGAGGGAAAGGCCGGAAAATGGCCTGACTACCTGCAAGAAGTACTATGGGCTTACCGAACCACACCCCAGACAGCTACTCAAGAGTCGCCTTACGCTTTAGTATACGGTATGGACGCGGTTACCCCTGCGGAATCCATTTTTCCGTCTTTCAGGGTCGGTACTTATGAGGAGGAAACGAACGACGACAACCGACGACTCGAGCTCGACCTCATAGAAGAGAAGCGCAATCGCGCCCAATTAAACTCTTTGCACTATCAGACCCTGATGAGAATTCGATATGCATCCAAAGTCGATGAGAAGTCGATATGCAAAAACAAAAAAAAACAAACAAGCACAACTCCCGAATCACTCATCCTCGTCCTCATTCTCTTCATCCTCCTCAGCATCGTCGGATTCTTCTTCTCTACACTCGACCCCCTCGGGCCGGTCTTTCTCTGGCACATCTAACCACATCGACCCGAGGTGAAGGTCTGGGAAGCGGTTGTGGAACGACAACACGTACGCGGCTTTGGCATTGACAGTTTCTTTCTCCGACCACTTCCTACACCGATTGGCGAAAGCGACGTTCGAAGATTTTAACTTTTGGACCTCCAGAGCCAGAGCAGCGGCGCGGTCTTCCGCGGCTTTCTTTGCCACCTCCGTAGCCTTCATCCGCAGCTGTCTTCGCCTCTGTCGCGGCACGTTCGGCTTCAACAATCCGACCCTCTGCCAACGCCTGAGCCGCCTTGGCAGTTTCCACCTCCGAAGTCAAACTAGCGATCTTTACCTCCGCTGAGACTAACTGCTGACTTAGCTCCTTTGCCCGACGCTCTTTCATGGCCGCCGGTACAAGCAAGTTATACAAAGATAAAGCTAGACCGTCTGATCCCCACAGCGGGAACGTGTGTGGACTACCGAGCATCGACAACACAGGGAATTTCGGGCCACTCGACGAGGCTGCAGCTGGGTTCGACGCCTCGGGGTGCTCGCCATCATCCGGAATTTCCACAACGTCCGCCGTTGGAATACTTTGGGCACTACCGACCTGATCAGGAAGCTTCGGTCCTACAGTGCCCACCCCCGCGCCGACAACTGGCTTACTCTCTTTCCTCGAATGCTTGGATTTCTTCACCTTAGTCCCTTCCGCATCAGCATGACTTTTCCTCTTTTGCACTGGAGCCCGGTCCTGGTTCGCCTCCGTTCCTTCAGGCGCGGGCACCTCCACCCGAATCAGTTCACCAGCCCCCTCGGCTCCGGTTTCCTTCTCTCCCCCCTCGTCGTCTGACTTTGGGCGCTTGCTAGGCGCCTTGTTGCGTTTGGGTAGATACAATATTGACCCCGGAGTGCCGGTTCTAGCAATCACGTCCTCCAGGCTCGGGGGCTGCCGCAGCTGCTCGATGGTGAGAACTTCGGATGAGCAACGCCAGAGGTTACTCATAAATAAGTTTGTATCTATGAAGGTGCGATGCATAGCCCGACCCCAATGCGTCCGGGCGTAGCTTTTCAGCACCTCGAAAGTGGCCTCAGCAGCTTTCGAGTAGTCCTTCTTCAGCCCTTGTAACCAGTCCTTCGACACTGCACAAAGGGTCGGTAAATAAAAAAAAAACAGTGGTACCATCATGGACCCAGGTCCGCAACAGCTGCCTCTTGTTCTCCGAAGTGTAGGGAAGACCGTTCTCCCAGCACCTGAACCGATGCTTCCAGCCTTTTTCCCCATCCAAGAAATCATTAACAATCTTCCATTTGTTTCCCAGGGAAGAGTAGAAGAATGGGGACTTTGGAGCCTTGGACATACCCGACATTGCAACATATTCTTTCATCGGCATAACCCGACCTGAAAGACGGGAAGCCATGATACAAGACATTAGAGTATACCAGGCGTTCGGCGTCAGCTGCGACGGGAAGATTTGGAGGGTGCGGAAGTAAAGTGCAATCTCGGGGTCTAAAGGGAAGCGCAGCCCCCAGTTGAACAGCTCGGTAAACACCACAATCTCCCTAGATTGGACATGCACGGGGGTCTCCCCGGGGAGCGGGAACCGAACATTGACACATTCGGGAATTCCCCAGCGGATCAGCAGATCTTTATGATCAGACTCAGGGAAGTAGAGGTATTTCCCCTCGTAAAGAGAAACGACATCTTTCGTCCAAAGCTAGCTGAAATACTTAGTAGTGATGGCAGCCTCAACTTCTTCGGGCAAGGGGTCGTCAGGAGGGTTAGCTGCGTTGCCAGCAGCAGCAACACAGACCTCCGCAGGCGCAACGTCTGCTTCTGATCCTCCCACTTCAGGGTCTGGAGCCTGATAAGAACTTCGAGCAGTAGCGGCATCAGGGTCTGATGATCGGACCTGAGAGGTGGAGGCCTCGGTTATATCGCCCGAAAAAGCCCGATGAGCCGCCTCCACTTCCTCGGGCATCAGCTGGCGTTTGGGAAAACCTAAAAAAGTGACCGTAGTGTTAATACCGGTCTGATACCCTCGAATCGAGGGCGTAAGTTGAACCATTTCAGGATCGTTACCTCCTACGGGAGACGTAGAGGGACCATCTTCTCCCATGATCAAGAACTTGGATTTGCGAGCGCGTCGGGGAAGGAACAGAGGAGGAGCGTGTGAGTTGGCGGGCAATAGGGTCGGATCGTTCGACCCGACTACATGGGAATGAGAAGAGCTACCACTGGAAGAAAGGGCAACGGTTACTGGGGAAAGACTAGCCTCCGGAAATGGAGAAACAGGAGGGTCGGGTAGGAGGAAAGATTCTGCAGGGATCGGGGTGGCTAAGACAGGGTCGTGAGGAAGCGGAGCGGGAATAAAAGGTTTGGAGTTAGATCCCCAGATCAGACCAGCGCGTCGCTATTCCTCTGCTCGATCTCCGATGCTAGACCACTCTTCAAAACTCCACTCAGGCTTTTTCTTTTTCTTGGTTGGTTTTTGCTTCGGGTATCTGGGTTTCATAAAACGAACATTCCAGGACAAATGGTCTGATGAGCTCTCTCTCTCTAGAAATGATCTGACAGCACTTCCTCTCTCTAGAATGCCTCTGAGAGAAACCAAGGATTGTGGAGTATTTATAGGCAAGGTTGAAAGATCGGAGAATATCAATCGACAAAAGCACAGCGGGAAGACGAAGAGTCTCCCTAAGTGCCTAGTTTGGAAAAGACGTGTCCCATGAGCTGATGACACGTGTTGACCACCGTCTGGCAAGGGTTTACCTAAGCCATCCCTTATGAACCCACTGGTGATATGGGCCGTCACAACCGCGTCCGATAAAAAAAAACCAGCCCATCACAGGGGCCCGGGCTGAAAATTCAAAAAAACGCGGGAATCAACCCGAATCAGAGCTACGAACGTCGGGAAAGAAAGTCCAGCAGAGCCCGAAGTTCGAATGAAGGTCAGATCGTTACGAACAGTGTCGGTTAGCGACCGACGCAAGAGGAAAAAGAACAGATTCGCCCAAGGCAATTCGCCCGAAGAACATGGGAGATCGGACAACCGGTGCAGACTCGGCAATAAGTCTCCGCTCCTGATACTCCCGAAGACTGGGGGGCTACTGATGAGGGCAGAATTTACCAATATAAGTCATAAGGGTTTAATTGCAATAAACGATATTTGACGTAGTTATCAAGATGTTAAAAGTCCCTCGAGGACCAATGTGTAAACGTGAAATTAATTGAGGGGCCTTGTTAAATATGTAATAACGGCCCACTAAGAGCTTAAACGGGTCCACCTTATTCTAGTATAAAAGGCGACACACTTGCCTGGTAAAAGGGTATTGAATATTATTTTATGACAACCCCCTTTATCTCTCTACACTTTCTCTCTCTAGTCACATCTGGTTCAAGATCCCAAATATTCTCCCAAACAATTATTGACTCATCAACTGCTGCTTATATGATCAACAAAATTATAATATCTCATAATTTAGGTTTGTCTCCTTTTGAAAAAATTGAATAGTCATTAATCTGATTTAAACCTAGTTATGCGTCTTTGGTTGTACTTGTTTGGTTCTTTGACTACATGTTGATGTATTAAATTGTCTTATTGGTCCGTCTTATGTGTTTTTATTTAGGTTATTGTATTGGCCACAATAAATATCATTTATTTGATTCAGTTTGTAAAAATTGTATACCTTACATCATGTTATATTGTTTAGAGCAGATTCTTTCTTTTTATTCCTTCTAGTTCACATCATATGACATGATAAGATTTTGTTTGTATTAATCCTTTTAATAATAACCTTGATGAAGTTTTTTATGTTAATTTTATTTATAAGGCATCCACCTCATATTCCTCTGTTTCTACGACCATCTAGTTATTGTAAGAGATTACAAATGCACTTCTTTTGCATAAGGCTACTCGTATTTCTAAGTTTAATAAAACCCTCAATTTTGAGTCCTAATATTATTCTACTTCACTTGCTTCTTTTGTTTCCTATGTTCACCATATTTCTGAGCCTCTATCCACTAAAGAGGTAGTTCATGATCTCTTTTGGCAGATGATAGAAGCTCAATGATCTACACTAGACTCATATATGGTATATGGCTCCACTATCGTAATGGAAAACATACGATTGGTTCTTCTTGGTTCTAAAATATATAAAATAAAATAAGTGGATCTATTAAACATTATAAGGCATGACTTGTTACTAAAAAGTATTCTCAAGAGCATGACATAGAGTATGAATAAACGTTTCCCTATATTGTAAAATAAAAAATGTTCAAACTTTATTGTAGTTGCTTATATTTGTTCATGGAAAATATCTTAGATGTGTGTCAAGAATTCCTTCTCGAATGATGATTTTTATGAATAAGTTTATATGACGCCTCATACATGTGTTTTTACTATTCACTTAGTAGAGTTTGTAAACTTCACAAAGCGTTTTACGGTCTCAAATAACTACCACATGTTTAGTTTAAAGATATTCCATGATAATAATTTTGTTTGGCTTCCTACCTAGTTTTCATGGTTTGGTGTTATTCGTACGCCATGTTGTATTTTGTAATTTGTTTATATTGATGACATGATAATTATGAGTGGTTATTATGGTATTATTCATATTTGATGTCTGAACTAACATTTTCTTTCGTTGTGAAAGACTTAGGTATACTGTCTTACTTTTTGAGAATGGAGGTTGTTTAGTTTCTGAAATGCTATCGCTTATCTCGATGAAAGTATATAGCCATTTTCTTGAGTGTGCTCGACTCCCTAACAATATAAGTAAGATAGTACTCTTCAGACTTATGTTTGATATATTCATCCAATACTTACTGTGTAGACGAATTTCATTCCATATTATACTATTGTGTGCAATTTAGTTTATTTAATAGTGGCTCATCCAGAAATATTGCATGTTGTTCATGTGATTAGTTAGTTATAATTTCCTTTATTATAAGTCACTGTATTTTTTCTTTTTCGTATTATCAGGTATCTTTTCGATACTTAGTTTCGTAGTCTAGTGTTCAATCTACATTTTTGTTAGAGTTACCTGCTTAATCTAATGTGGATTGAGGCTGTGATTATGCGAATCATAAGTTTATTATTATATTTTTTTATTATTTTTATGGTTACCCGTATATTTCATAGAAGATCAAGACACAAGTTTTCATATGTCCATATTCTATAAAAGTTAAGTATTGTACCATGACTTTAACTACTTGTGAAATTGTTTAGTTACATTGATTACTTGCTGATATGGATATTTCTTTTTGTGATAATCAGAGTGTTATTCGAATTGCACAAAATTAAGTTTTTTATAAACGAACCAAATATATCATGATCGATTATCATGTCACTCGCCACCACTTACAGACTGAAACCATCACATTATCATTTGTTCCTTCCTCTCGGCAGATTGCTGATATATTTACAAAATCACACTCCATTTCACATTTTTGTTTTATAGCTGACCAGCTCTCAATAAAATTTAATTTATATGTCTTCAATTTCTTCTCTAATCTGTTAGTGACAAGCAAAATATGTGCTACGAATTGATCAAAGTAGCCAAGATTGTGGTCTCATAATCTATTTAAAGAAGCAAAAGAGAGAAGATGAGTGAGTATTGACAAAGAAGCAAGATATTATAACTACCAAGAAGAAGATCACTCATATATTTTATATATTACAAATTAAATTTATCAAATCAATGTGGGATAACCTTCAATATCTATCATCATGCCAGAGGTTGTACTCACTACGCAACCTCTATATGCAAGGCTTTGATCAAACAAACAACCCTAAACCAAATTATGATATTATGTTAGAACACATAAACCTAAAACTTCCTAAAAATGGCTTTAAAAAATATAATCTTACTTAACTTTTATATCTTTTTTATTTTTATACTTTTTGACTTGCAATTCAAAAGAAGTAACTTATCTTCACAATTATATTCAATTATATAATAAACACCTAACATTAATACATTTTAATATTTTATATTATACAAAAATCAAACACATATGTCTATAATACCCCATAAAAGTAGCTTTAAACCCAAAATAATCAGGGTCGACCTATTTTTATTTTGGTATGAAAAGTAAATAAAAAAGGTCTGATTACATTGATAATGAGGCATTCCCCAACTACAAGTAAAAAAGTAATAATAGAAGAGTATTCTCCAAACGAGTTAAAAAAACATGAGATATATGTATTCTCTAAACGAGTACAAAAGTTTTCCTTGAAAGAGATTATACAACAAGTAATCAAATCCCCTTAAGAATGGATGGAAGTAGAGTTCATGTATATAAAAAAATGTTATCCAAGTGGTTAAACAACTCAAAAATAAACTAGAGCAATGACCAACCAAAGATTGTAGCGCCAAACTTGTAAGATAAAACAAAAACAATAGAGAATACAAGTTTAGTTAGTTTGTGTACATTATTAAGGCTAAGGGATCTTCGTGTAGTGAAATGTGTAGTGAATGTCATTTAGGATCCTATGGTAGATAACAGATTCGAGAAAGGCCAAGTCAGAGAAAATACGCGTGTTTCTCTCCTATCATAAGCGATAGACCGCAACAAAAAAAGACACACAACAATGATGCATAAGGACGGTTGTGCTTGATGCCCAGGTGATGGCCGCTTCTAGTCAACTAAACCCATCGTTAAAAAAGTGAATAAACCTGATTTTCTAGCTACATCTCTTCCAAATTAATTGAGTGTACGAGCACTCCATAAGATGGTGGTTGATATTCTTCCAGAGCGTAATTATTTTGGTCAGTTCTAAGAGTCGTTATGTATGATATCAGATATAATATTTTTGTTGTGCATTCTAGCATAACGAATAACCGTAGGACCGTAGCAGTCAAAAATAGATTTAGAAAATGACCGTAAAACATACCATACAGAGGTGGCACATTTATTTCCCACCATATATTTTTCTAGTATAGAAGCAAGAGATCTACTTTTAGGTAGTGATCCAGTTATGCTATATTGAGGAAGCGTTATCACTCAATATGGACCCGAATTGTTTAAGGGTAGTTATCCAATGCTAAATCTTCAGTTCAAGAATCCAAGACAAACCTCGCATGAAGGCAAAGTAATCTTATACCATGCAACCTTTGAACCATTCATTTGTATTTATGGTCCTGACAAAAGAAATCTCTGGAAATGTTGAGAGAGTTATTTAAAGGTAAGAACAGGGAGGATGAAAACTGAGGACCGATAAACGTATCCCATAAATAAGATATTCATAACGAGTTGGAGCCTACCATCTTAAGAAAGATGTTTGGAGGTCCAAACGTTAATTCTACTAGTTATTTTATTGAATAGGGGCCTACAGTCTCTATACGTGAGACAAGAAGTTGTAAGAGGGACGCCAATGTATTTGACATGTAAGGTCCTAATAACAAAACCAATGGAGGATGTGATATTGTTGTGTATTTAGTAATAAACACTATAAATGAAGATTTAACTTTTTTTAAGATTGTGTTGGAGGCCAGACAGAATTATAAATTCATAAGGCCCTCATTGATGAGGTTAATTGAGTCCGTGTTGGCGCAACTGGAGATCATTAGATCATTCGCGAAGCAGAGGTTAATAAATTTTAGTTTTGGACACTTCCAATGGAAGCCAAAGGAGAAATAGGTTCTTTTTATTTTTTTGAGGATGCTAGTTAGAACTTGCATGATAAGTACAAAAATAAATGATGAGAGTGGTCCCCTTGTCGTAGAACCCTCTTACCCCTGATTGAGCCAAATAAATTCCCATTAATGTTAATGAATATGATGTGCTGGAGATGAATTGTATGATCCATCCAATCATTCTAGTAAGGATTTCATGACGTGGAGAGTATCAAGAAGAATCCACCAATGCACATTATCGAATGATTTTATGAGGTCAATTTTGAAGGCTACTCTTGGGCTCTTTCTTTTGGTATGATAACTATGAACTAGATTCTGAGAGAGAATGATGTTATCTAAAATGCATCTGCCAGGAAAAAAGGTAAACTATGTAGGATCAATGAGGGATGAGAGGGAGTATTTAATTATATTGGTTAAAATCTTAGAAATAATCTTGTAGATGATATTACAACATGTGATGAGCCTGGAATTAGAAGGCGAATAGAGGTTTTCAAAATTTGGGATTAAGGCTATTAGTGTTTTTTCCTGTCGGGATGTATGCGAGATGGTAAGGAAGTGGTGTACCGCCTTGTATAGCTCAATGCTGATAGTCGACCATGATATTTTGAAAAAGCTGGTGCTGCACCCGTCTGGGTCATGCACCTTATTATTGTTGATACTGAAGATGGATGTTTTAATTTTCTCACTAGTAATGGGTCATTTCATAATAGATATAGGTTTAAAGAGTCTATGATTGAGCTTCTGATTTTCTCAAGGCCACTCTAGTTTAAAGTGTTTTTTACACCAAGAAAGTTGGTAAAATGACAAACAAAAATGTTGGTGATGACTTTATGATTTTTTACAGTGTTTTTGTTGAGGATATTGGTTGATAGCATCTTGTTTCTAGAGACCCGGGTCTTTATACTATTATGAAAGAACTTGGAATTGCGGTCCCTAATTTGAACAGATTTCACAAGATTTTTATTTGAAAAAATATTCTTCAGCACGATTGAAGAAGATGTAGTTCTTTAAAACATTGATTTCAGTCCCAATAAAAATGGGGTTTATAGGATTTTTTCCTACGGCCTCCTGTGCTACGCGAAGAGCAGAGTTGACATTTTCAACCTCTCACTTATATTACTAATTTATTTTTTATTAAAGTGGAAAAAAAGATTCGAAAATGATGGAGTTTGCAGAGATGATGTGCATTGGTGTACCATACATTGAAAGGTTCCAATTATTGTTTACAATAGCTTGACAGTTTCGGATGGGATTGTTACATCTTGAAGTAGCGTAAGGATTTTTTCGAATAGTGTTGAGGGTGTTACGATGTAATACATGATCCTAACTATTTATTTTTAAAAAAAATCCTAAAGAAAAAGTAAGAAGAACGGTAAAAAAAAGTGTTGGTTCAATAATAGTAGTAGTGACCGTTGGAGTAGATGTATGAATGATAGTAAAAATGGTAGAAGATTTAAAAATCGGTAAATATAGTAAATTAGTAATAACAAATGCTAGTGCTTGTGGAATTAGGTTAAATGTTTGAGATGGATATAACCGTTCCTAGTCAAATAACCGGCCTATTCATTCCTAACGATGAACTTTTCCCTTTCCTGGTTGGCCTTATAATTTATTAGTACAGTTTTTTGTCTGCTTGACCTATATTATTTATTTTATTTCTGCTAACAACGGATCGTGGTATATATTTCTCAAACGTACGTAATAAATTAGCATTTACGTCGAGGAAAAAGAGGAAAATCATATATAGCAAATGGTAGGTGGTTGTGTGTAATTTATACGACATTGCCAAGAAGTTACGGGACTTCATTGTCTTCTTGTCTGGCACGAGCCCCATTGTGACAATATGGTTGCTGGTCAAGTGAGAAAGAGCGAAATATATTGGTCAAGCTTTTTGACCAAGATCACAATCTCAAATTAGATACTCCTAAAGACTGTCTAATTTGGGTGTGTCAGCTGATAATTTTGATTAGATTAGAAGAGACAAGACCGTGTAACCTTTTATGCAATTTCTTTTTTATTCTTTCTTACTTGCATTGGGGCATTCAGTTGTTGGTTCAATGCAGGCATAGAGTAACGCGCATCCGGACCATTTGCACGAAATTTCATGGGTGCAATATGCATATTAACTACTCCACCACCATACACTTATTACAGATACAAGATTTACCGGTTTAGATCTTTGTCTTATACTTATTTTACGAATTAAACAAATATCAATTTTTGTAAAATAATATGATTTTATTTTACAACAGTTAGTATTATATATTTAAAATATTTAAATATTTTTTAGAGAAAAATACCACAAAATACCTTTTCAAGTATGTAATCTCTAATAAGTATTCAAATATGAGATCCTTACGCTACTAGTAAGAAGCCAATATTTTAACCAAATTAGCTCTAATACTAGAAGAAAGAGAAAGTAGGTTATTATTAATTTAATTTTTACTTTTCCCCCCAAATCCCAATAACTTTTAGAAACCGAAAAGACCATAGGAGAAAATCAGAGAAGAAGTTCAACCCTAAAAGAACTTTGTCGACTGTCTCGTTTTTACCGAACAAACTCCGGTGATTGTAGAAGAACTGTCGTGCGAAGCAATAACCACAGGGGCCGACGAACTTCGTTAGTCGAAACTAAAGTTAAGGTACGAGACACTTATTTCTTAGTTTTTTAATTAAATGAGTTTAGTCGACTACTTGTTGGATGATATCCCTATGGACCGTTTTTGTTCGATAACTGCCTTATCGGGAAAGTACTGGGTTTACATTCTCCGGTCGGTGATTGTACGGTGTCTTGTTTTAAAAAGACGAATGTATGTTGTTTGATAGGCAGAATCAAATTTCTTCTTTAGTTGCACCTACGACCGGTTTTAGTTGTAGGGAGGCGTAACATGTCGATTATGGTCTGGAACAGAAACCATGGGAGTTTTTAGGTGGTTTACAGTAGTTTTAGCATGTGTCTCGCGTCTGGAACTCAACCCTGGGGAGTTTTTAGGTGGATTACAGAAGTTTTAATGTATGTCTCGCGTCTGGTACGGTATTTTAATGCATCATGTTGACAATAGTTGTGGCGTGCGTCTCGCGTACGATGGGTGCTAGATAGGAAGATGAGTTTGCTGTTTTAGTACCATATGTCGCATTATGTGGTGCGTATTTAATTAATATTGTAATACCGATCTCGCGTCGTTAATATAATATTTTATACCTATCTCGCGTATGGAAGTAGTTTTGTAATTTTGTATCGCGCGTATATCGTTGTCGTGTCTCGCGTGGTAAGTGATGTTAGTTGTAACTAGCCAAATCTGTAAAGGGTAACACGCGCGACATGTAGTGAGTATGTCGCGTCGTAGGGTTTCTCGATGTCGATGTGGCTACAACATGGGTCATTGGCGTGTATCTCGCGCAATATGTTTGGTATATCACGCGTTGTAAATGTTGACTCATTTATGTTGGGTTTATAATCAGTTCTACAAAGAGATATGCATTACTAAAATCTGACATGGGTGTTCTTTTGTGTGTTCAGGTTCTGCTATGGGCAAATGTACTTTTTACAGGTCTGGTTTGGTAAGCATATTAAATTTGCGGCTTAAATCAGGAAATAGTCCCTCGACTATCACGTTTTCTTTCATTTAGTCCCTCGACTAAAAAATCACTGGTGAGGGTCCCTCGACTATCCCATTTTTTTTCATTTAGTCCTTCGACTTTAAAATCACCGGTGATGGTCCCTGGACTTTGCAAAAATCTATAAATTTAGTCCATGATTTGGGGTTTTTTTCTTAGATTCAGGGACTAAATTTATAGATTTTTCAAAGTCCATGAATCCTCACCGTTGATTTTAAAGTCGAAGGACTAAATGAAAGAAAATAGGATAGTCGAGGGACCCTCACCAGTGATTTTTTAGTCGAGGGACTAAATGACAGAAAACATGATAGTCGAGGGACTAGACAACGATTTAAGCCTTAAATTTGTTGCAGAAAGACATAGTGGCTGAGGAGCATATCGAGGCTACGAAGAACACGCCATTCTATACGTTGCTGAAAACTTCCTTCATGCTAAGGAACGAAGGTCTGCCAAAGAAGAAGTTTAACAAAGTTATAAAGGAGATTATAAAGAGATATTCTGTAAAGAATGGGTGTTTTAGAATAGGTTCGATGAGGGTTAAACTGACCACAAACGATGTTAAAGCCATTTTCGGTCTTAAACACGGAACGAAGGAAATCTCGATGAACAGAACAGGGGCTTTCATTGGAAGATTTGTCGATGGTGCGGAGAACCAGTCTCCACTGATGCATACATATTTCTTGCGTCCAAAGGTGAGGAAAAGTAGACCGTCAAACCAAAAGGCTGTTTCATATGCCATGATAAAGGTATAAATAACAGATTATGAAAGCTAGCCATGTTTTAGCATATACAATTAAATAACTAATGTATGTTTTGAAATAAGAAGCAATAGAAATAGCAGCAAATGATGGGAGTGAGGAATCAGTAACCGACGTTGGGAAGCTTTTGATACTCTTCATTTGTTCTACCATTTTCTACCCTGTATCTGGAGATATCATGGGCTGGACAATGGTTTTCTACGTAGAAGACATGCTCAAAATTAATGACTATGATTGGTCGAGAGAAATTTCTAAAAAACTGACGAAGTCTATGGTTAATTGTTTGGAAAAATGGACCTCAGATCACGTCATCGGCTGCGTAACAGTGTTATTGGTGAGTATTGAAGTCGTTGTTTGTATTATTTTGGTTTTTATAAAAGTGATACGAGTGTGACCTGTTTTTTCTCAGCCCTTTATAATGGAGCACACCACGCTAGGGGAAGATTTGGTAAGGCCAAATATGATTACTAGGTGCTACAAATGGTGGGGGCTCGAGTGCAAGGAGTCCACTATTGCGCTTGTTAAAAGGCTGAGGAAGTTGCCCGATGATGAGGTAATATAAGGTCGTTGCATGTTATTTATGTAGTGACTTGCATGAGACATTAGGGACGTATCGCGATATATATTAATTGTTAAGTGCTCTATCACGTGAGAGGTCTTAGCACCCAATCTCTTAGTTGGGGTACGATTCTCATAAGAGCCTCGCGTCGTATGCTGCTACCTCCATAAAAACCGACAAACACGTTGGAACTGCATGTATCGCGTCAGATGTTGTTGATGGGAGATCGAATCGCATCGAAGGTAACGAACGTGACTCGCGCATGAGGTCTACGGTTGTATGACTCGCATCGCGAGATTAATACTTAATCATTGCATGATTCGCATCATAGTGATACTTCATTCGAATGATACGCGCCATATATGTGCGTGTCCGCTGTTTGTTTGAACATACATGTTGCGTGTTGCAGATATTGGAAGGAGAGGGAAAGTTAACAGAAGTTGAAGAAATTGCATTCGGGTCGGGGGAGACTGGTGCAGGTTCTGGTAGGAAGTTGACAAGCAAAAGGAAAAAGACGATGATCAGTAGAAGAGGGAAGCGGGAAAAGTATTGTAGTGGAGGGAAAACAAATGAGATGGAAATTGGTCAGACATCTGGAACAGTTTACGGGGAAGTGGATGAGGATTACGGTCAACAGCTGCGGGGGTGGTTGGATCAAAATAAAAATACACCCGAGAAAGGGGGCAGCTCAAGTACTCGGACGAAGATGATCAAAGTTTACAAGGCAAGCGCTTGTAATATTTTATTTAAGAGGATCAAATATGTCAAGAAGAGAACCAATAAAAAATACAGATAGTCGGTAGAAAACAAAGCGCTTAAGATTTCTCTTGCACGAAAGAATCGACAAGTAAATCGTTTAAGAGGTTGTCAATTTTAATGATGCATTTTCATTACTTTGGCTTATACTTGTTGAATTTCACCACATATTGAAGAACTCCAAAGGGAGGTTGCTTTGTTGACTTTGAAGCTTCAAGAACAAGCTGATAAAGGTAACGAAGATGATGAAGATGCTGGGGTTAATGAAGCACTAGAGAAGGTTTGTGTACTCCCTTTCTATTCGGTAGAAAATGAGTCACCAGAGAAAAGAGTAGATGTATCAGTAAAAGTGGATGAGGTTCCTAAAATCATAGTTTATGTCTCAAGAAAACATGGGTTCAAAAAGTTAGAAGCACGACAGAAAAAACATAATAAAGAAGAAGAATTTGTAGAGGGTTCTACATCTGACGACAATGAAGAAGACACAGACGAGGGGATAGAAGATGAAGGTGAAACGAATGAGGAGAAGAATGAATATGGAGCTGCTGATGGACCGAATGATGTTACTGAGACATTGGGGGAGGGGCAGGCAAATGAAAAAAGTTTATATCTTTTGGGAGTTGACACATGTAGGCTTGTCGCGGCCAATTCTATCAGCGGTGTACCAGGTTGTTCTGGAATTGAAAATGTGGAAAACGATGAGGAAGTAACCACAGATGGGGAAGATATTGGTGGGGGTGCAGTAGGAGCGGATGCTGAGGTGCAAAATGTTATTTTACCCATAGAAGAAGAACCAAATGTTGTTGTAGCTGAAACTGCACAAGAGTTTGAAGACCAAACTGAGCAACATGATATTATGGAAGCAGTACTTGAGCCAACACCCATAGAAGCAGAAGCAAATGTTGTCGTAACTGAAACTGCTCAAGAGTTTCAAGACCAAGCTGAGCAACATGATATTGTGGCAACAGTACTTCAACCAATACCAATAGAACCAGAACCAAATGTGGTCGTCGCTGAAACTGCATAAGAGTTACTGCCAGATGTTGTTGTAGAAAAAGGGAGTACGAATGCGATTGTGGGAGAAGAAAATCGCGCAGAGTCTGCAGATGATGTACATTGTGGTGAGGGTGCTTCAAAAAATACTGATACAGATTTGGCAATTGGAAATGCTGGTGAGCAAACAAGTGGGACAGAAATGAATACAACTAGGCCACATGAAAGTCCCTGTAGCGTACCCAAGCCCATAGAGCAAGGACATGAAGATGTAAGTGGATCTTAAAATATTATGATTCAACTTCTTATAACTATCGTATAGTTGCTTTGTTTTTAATTTTGTCAAGCTGTTGTTTTTGAAACTTCGGATTTTAATAGGGGGCTTTAATGGTTGTTTATTACATTAGGGGATGTTTTTAAATTTTCAAGTACCGCAAATTTTATGTTACAGCTATTATGTGAGTATTTTTGCAGTTTCAAAACTTGACATCTTCCTAACTCGCATTAAGCATGTGGAATGTTATACCAGCTCTCCTTTTGATATCACGTCATAGTAAAAGATCAAAACCCCAGTAAAACAATAGTTTGTTCTATGTGAATCGCATGTTGTATTTATGTGAAACAAAGAAATTAAATTAAAGTTATGTTTAGGTTTTAGTGAATAACGAAACACCAGTGTTGTCTAAGTCGCGTCAGTGTAATATTTATTGCCTAACTCGCGTTGTTAAAGCAAAATAGGGTGAAATTACTATTTATTATCTACCTCGCGTTGGCTGCATCGCGTAAGACTACATTTACTTGCCTGACTCGCGTGGTGTCCAAATTTAGTAGGACTACAATTCATAACGTAACTCGCGTGTTAGCAAAGTCTATTAAGACTACTGTTTATTGCATAACACGCATGGTGAGCCAGTATAGTAAGACTACTATATATTGCGTACCTCGCGTGGTAAGCCAAATTAAACATGTCACGCGTCACTGGATAATATAACACACATCGTTGGTTACATTTTTACAGGTATGTAATGTGAAAAAAAGAAGATTAAAGAAAGGAATGCATCAATGTGCACAAGGAACTATTAACAAAAACCAAAGACTGAAACCACAGTGGAGTTGGGAGCTGCTATAAAGTCAACAAATGAGTTACAACCGAAGTTCGAAGTGCAACACAAAGCAAAGGTAGAAGTACTAACACAGCATGAGATAAGAGAACAACTACAACCAGCAGTGGAAGTGAAAGCAGATTGTTTTGATCTTCCAAACCTTGATGATGCATTCCTACTGTGTACACAATCATTTTTTGACGAAGTTGATAAGGAGGCTGCTATACACTCGAGTGGAGGAAATTCGGGTGGCAGTAGTGCGTCGAAAAGTTTGTTACAAGATGCACCTCCGATGGTAAGTTCTAAACTATACTAATAATCATATACTTACACAGGGTCTGGTAGATAATATTGAGTTGTAACTTGGTGATGGTTGTTTAACACGATTTATGTCGTTTTACATTTAGTAGATAATATAAATCCAAATTGGGATTTACTTACACAGTCGCAACAGGCGGGAGCTATTGAACAAACTTGGGAAACAGAAACAACAACTACAAAGTTAATAGACGTTAGTCAATACCGAAAGGTCCTTCGAATATAAGAAAACGAAGATTAACTAGACTCTGAAGTATGGTATTTTCCAGAACACGAATTTACATACCGGCTAAGTGTTAGTGTGACCGAGCTAATGGCCATAGCATACGAATGGGAGTTAGATTTCAAGGTAAAGTTTATAAACTTGATATAACACAAATAATTGACAACTACTCTAGATATAGCTATGTTTTTTACGTATTATAGATCATCGATGCCTGGATATATATATATATATATATATATAAGCTGCTTCAAGAATCAAACTGGACTGTACCTTTGAAAGGGCTCAATGACGAGTACAACTGTAGATATAAAGCTTTCCGATTTCAGCTGTCGCAACGGTTAGTATCTAATTAATAAATAGCCATTTAAAGTGAACCTGAAGTTTGATATTGTTATGGTGTAAACTGGTTTTATTACAGACATTACTAGCCAAAAAAGGAGATGTTACAAAAGTTATTGACGCAGTTTTTGAAAACGCGACAGACACATTTATCGAATTCATTCTGGTATGCACCATAAATGAAAAAGGTACTAACCACTGGACGTTGTTGGTAATAGACATGGAGAATGGTTTTGCAAAAAACTACAATCCCCTGTTCCCTCTTAGCAAATTCACTACAGACGACACTAGGAAAACGGGCGATGCCTTGGTAAGTAGTATGAAACCTTATTGGATGACGATGTATGTTCATTGTTTGCAGGCTAATTATCCATTACGCGTGATGGTGAATCGCACCGTAATGGCCGTGGAACACGTCTCGCATTAATGTGTGTGTGTGTGAATCACGTGTAAAAGGATGGAACTCGCGTCCTAATGTAAAATGATTCGCAACATTACGCTGATACATTTATCTCAAAAAAAGTAAACTAATATTTTTATTATTTGACAAGTTGAACTATTGTATGAAGAAGAGATACATACCACGTGTGAAGAATGGATACAAAGTTAAAGCTGCTAGAGATATTCCACAGCAAGATAAAGATTCGCTTGACTGTGGAGTGCTCGTCTGTCAGTATGTCAAAGACATTATCTAGCACGGGTTTGTAGAGAAGGAATATAGCAAGTGTATGCTAGCTGAAGCACGCACATAAATTTTTAACCACTCCCAATGATAAGAATACTAATATTAAGACGTCGGATACCTAATTGTTAAGTTCAATTCACTAAAGGAAATTCTTCGTATCTAAGTTCATTTGGATTGGTTATTGGGTAACACACGAACCATTCTATTGAAAGTTGTAAGTTAACTAGGATTGCATGTTGTAGGTGACTCGCGTCACATTTTCCTTTTTTGTCCCCTATCACGCGTGATACTATGTGTATGCCTCTTGGTAGATCACGAGTGTTAAGTTTGTAACAAATCACCATTTTATGTGTTATGACGCGAGGTATAAATATTTACTCATTGTCTAATACGCGTGATGCACTATCTATTCAACTCCCGCAAAAAATTATTTAGTGATTGATATTGTCCCACCAAAACCTTGACCTACTAAATATTATCTGCCTAGTTACCCACAAACTTGTTTGCCCTTATATAAACCTCCACAAAACAACATATAGTATACACTGAAACAATTAACACACTCCAAATAGGAAATCAGTATGAGTTGGTGAATCGATGAAGACCAACACTCGCTCCAAGCCGTGAAGTACGTGAAGACAACAAATTCGGATGAAACGGCCGATGTATTTTTTGATCAAGTGTTTTTCAGGATGTACTTTGACTATGGGAGGCTTGGATTTTTCGGCCCCCACGTTCGCACCCGAGAAGAAGTCGCTTTGAGGTACAACGAACTAAAATCCGAACCCTTGCTACGTGTTTCTGATCTTTGTCTAGCTTTGCTCTTAGAGTCAGCAAAATTATGTGAGTGGGAACTTGATGATTGGATATCAAGAGATATGATTGTGTACCTAAAGGAAGCAATTTCAGAGAGAGAAGATGTTATTTCCAATTGTTCACTAGTTGATGATAACCGTGGTTGTTGAATTAAGGCTTTAATTTTGATGACGTTAAAAATGTAACTTTATTAAAAAAAAGTAGTCTTTAAATTGGATGTACTGGAATAGATCTGGTAATGATAAGAATGTATGAATTTTTTGTTAGTGTAATTTTCATGAAATGGTCACCATTCATGATTGCCTAGATGTTAACGTGGCATTACGAACATTGCCAGTCTCGCGCGTCATATGGGAAGAACTTCTCGCGTGATAAGGGCCAATCAAAATCATCTAGCGTCATATTACGCGCACATCTCGCGTGATGTTGGAAAGTTCGACTAATCTAGCATCATAGTTCACGAATATCTCTGGGGATTTAGGCTAGTGCAACTCATCCAATTCATACAAATTACATCTCGCGTTAAGTTGGCAAGTTGAACTGATCTAGCATCGTAGTACACATAGATCTAGTAAGAATGCAAGTTCAACTCATCTAGCTTCATATTACACGTACATCTCGCGTCATGTTGTCAAGTTCAACTCATCTAGTGTCGTAGCACACGTAAATCTCGCATGCTTTGGACAAGTTCAACTCATCTATCATCAAATTGCACGAACGTCTCGCATGAATTGGGCGAGTCCAAATAATGTAGCTTCATATTATACGAACATCTCGCGTGAGTAATGCTAGTTGAACTCATCAAGCGTCATATTAAATGAACATCTCCCGGGATAGGGTCCAGTAGCACAGAACTAGCGTTAGACATCATCTGTACCTCGCGTTGTGGGAGCAAACGTAATACATCTAGCGTAACAGGAACTAAACATCGCGCGTGATAGGGTGCAGTTTATATGATGTATCGTTATACTACATCCACGTCTCCAGTTTATAGCATGTATCGATATACTACATCAACGTCTCGCGTTAGGGTTTAGCATCATCACGCGCGTTGTGTCCAGTTTCATCCATCTAGCGTTATACAACATGAATCTCTCACGTGACTAAAACAAGGTTAATAAATATAGCGTCAAATGAATTGAACATCTCACGTGAAATTACTTGAGGGTTATTTGTGGGTTTACAACTTATAGAACGTAACCAGCGGGGTAATGGACACATTTATGTATATATAATTTAACTAATAAACTGGACCAAGGTACAATATTCATTTGTTTATATTGTACTTAACTATATATTATTTAAGTAATCATACATTTAATAATAATAAACTACAAAAAAAATTAATTAGAATTAATCAATAAGACGAGAGATGTTAAATAAGATGGTAGTAGTACGCGTTGGTTATCGTGATTCAAAATTAAATCACGTCATAATTAATGGCTAGTGAAAAGAAAATGGGTTGTCTTTTCACTAATTGTATTGGGTTTATTAATGCACGATGTGACTTGGGTAGCTAAAGCACTCATTACATGTGCATTAATTGCTTACTAGGGTAGTCCTTGTTTTCAAAATTATATACATAGGTGTCTCGCGCTTGCTTGCATGGTTATCCATCAGACTATTACACTTCTAAAAACTTTTGGTATTCTTTAGAAAAGCAAAACATCACCATGAGCGGTTCAGACGACTCCTACGGCAACAAAGGTTCTGGCGGTGCGTTTTCCGACGTGAGTTCGAGGTACTCGGACTACAAGCGCGAGACTATTACAGAGTACTCTTCCGACGGAGAATCGGATCCTTTTTCTCCCTCACTTTCACCTACGACTGAGTATGACTCTGAATACTCTCTATCGTGGCCGGACGAGGATTCCGACTACGACTGGAATCCTAAACGACGAAGGATGCTAAAGAAGAAGAAGACGAAGACGGCTAGGAGAAAGATAACTCCTATGAAGTCTTCGAAGGACTCATCGTACGGTTCTTACTGGGGCGAGGAAACCGACGACGAGGAACATGAGGAGGATGAAGAGGAGGAGGAGGAAGAGTGTGTCGAGGAGTCTGAGGCTGAGGAGGACACTGAAGAGGAGGTTAACTCTTTAGATTATTAAAAAATGTTTGTGGTTATTTCAAGGTGTAGTAGTTTTTTGAAATTTTAATCGTTAAACCCTATAGCATTTGGTTGTTTTTTTATTAGGGTTTAGTATCTGGGCAAAGGTAGGCCCTTTGTTATCGATATGTATTAAGTTTGTCTTCCTTCCTTTTGCAATATTAAAATTATGAATGGATTTGATTGTCTGATTGCGATACTTTGATAGTGTATGTGACAGCCTCCAATTGAAAGACAACCTACAGTAAAGATGCATAGTAAATTCATTTGTCACGCGTTGTAAATTCTTAATGACTCGCGCGAAGGAATGGTCAAACTAATTTTAACCACACAATGCATGATCTCTGGGATGGCTTGTTAGAATGGTAGCACCATATCACGCGCTATAGTTATTTAACATCACGTGTTATGATACACTTCAACTAGACTCCAGTTACGAGAAATGAACGCGAGTCGACGGTCTGGCTGCAATAGTTTTATAGTCTATGTGACAGTAGGTAATTAACAGATAAAATACAATAGAGTTGAATAAGAAGTTGACTTGTCATGCATTATGTCTCCTTAATGACTCGCGTGACATTGACACCATAATATTAATCACACAATCCATAATCAGAGGGAAGCCTAATTCTATTGCAACGTAGCGCGAGTCATAGTACATGAACATCGCGCGTGGTTTGGCCAAGTCCAACTCAACTAGCGTCATATTAGGCGAACATCTCGTGTGATGGCGGCAAATGCAACTCGTCTAGTGTCATAGTAAACGAACATCTCGCGTGATGTCAGGAACTGCAACTCGTCTAGCATCATATCACAAGAACATCTCGCATGCTTTAGGCAAGTGCAATGTGTCTAGCGTCATATTACACTTACATCTCGTGTTATGGTGGGAAGTTCAACACATCTACATCATAGTGTACGTAAATCTAGCATGCTTTGTACAAGGTCAGCTAATCTAGCATCATATTACACTAATATCTCGCGTACTGTGTGAAAGTTTAACTCATCTAGCGTCATATTACACGAGCATCTCGCGTGATTTGGCCAAGTACAACTCATCTAGCGTCATATTACACTAACATCTCGCGTTAGGTACGCAAGTTCAACACGTCTAGCATCATATTACAATAACATCTAGCGTGATTTAGGAAAGTTCAACTAATCTAGCATATCAGATGAAAACAGATGACGCTTAAAGCATATAACCTGAAAAAGTTTGGAACAATGACGCGAGAAAGATACAGAACAAGTGGAATCAAGTTAATACATACTAAATAAAACAGATGAAAACAAAATAAGATTAGGACGGGAAGCTCATAGTGTGATATCACATTTCCTTCGGTTGTGTCCAAATTTAAAGCAACGGCCACAGCGCAAGTGGGTAGATGATACTTCTCCTTTAGATGGAATCCTTTTCTTCCTTGGCCTTTCAGCTCGCCTTTTTACGTTAAGAAGTAGAACAACAAGTCATTCTGATTCGTTAGATGATGAACTTTCACCATAGTCGGTAAATTTCAGATATGCTAAACGAATATGTGGATCTATAATTACTTATAGTGTCGAATGGTTCTACTAACGTCATATGATCTTCGTTAACGGATGTTATTGCAGCCAATGAGTGAGCACATGGAAAACACTCTTGCTGCCATGAACCACATGAACACTTAAAATCAAGTATGTTGACAACCATAACTGGTTCAGAATAAACTTCGAATGAATCTGCAGAAGACTTAAATACCACCCAGGTTCGACCGATTAGAACATTCTCCTTAAACTGCTTCTCATATTCGGGGCATAAATAGCTGTTCCAGCTTAGCCCTTCTGAATAACGTCTAGACATATGAGTCATTAACATAACTCTAATCTTGTCTATCATTTCAACACGGTAGATTGTAAACTTTTTTAATCTGATTTTTAAATGATTCGGCAACAGATGATGTCATTGCCCCGTAACGTTTGCCAATGACGAATGGCTGGGCGTACTTTTCGGGAGGTAAATTCTCGATGAAAGCCTTAATATTTTTACCACCTCTACTTAAAAACTTGGAAAGTCTCTCATTAAAAAGTTCAACCGTGGGAGCGTAAGCACAACTTTTAAATCACTTCAACATTTTCTTCTTAAACTCGCGGTTAGTGCACTCAAGAGATGTCTTCAAATTATTAAGCAGATGATATATACAATAAGCATGAAAGCATTTTGGATAAAAAATGGAAACAACATTAATAATACCAGAATGTCTGTCGGAAATAAAAGTGATTTGACGGTTTAACAAATGAGGTTTAAGACATTCCAAAAACCACATCCAGTTGTCGGAATCTTCACTACCGAAAATACCAAAAGCAACTGGAAAAATACCTGCAAAATGAAAATAGGTTTAAGGAGTCCATAATATAAGGATATATGAATCGATTAAGGCGCGATTGCTATGATGGCAGCGCCTCTCTCGCGCGCTGGTACATACAATATATAATGTATCGCGCGATGTGTAACTATAAACAAAAGAAGCATCACGCGATTGCTGAGGATGGTCAAGTCGAGGAGGCTCAAATCATAAACATTGGCTATATAAAAACTCATGTCATAGGTAAGCTTATTATCAAGTTTGTGAGATACGCATTATTCTATCTTATTAACACGCATATAGATTTACATTTACACGAAGGTTTAAAACACACCGTTATTGCCATCCTTTGCCACTGCAGATAGCACAACACTACCATGCTTGCCGTTTAAATGGGTGCCGTCCACATACATCAATGATCGACGTGAGTGAAATCCTTAAATTCATGATCCAAAGGACAGAAAGCACATCCTGAAGACATTCCCAAAACCAACCTTCAAATGACAATCGATAGTAATATCTCGAATTTTTAAGCTTCTAAAATAAGCATTGAGCAACCCAAACGAAGTATTACTGTCTCCAAAAACTTCTCTCCTTGCCTTCTCTAACGTATTCCACGATAAACGATAGAAAATATCTAAACCATAGTCTTGTTTGACAGAAGACTGAATAGTTTTTGCTGTTATAGAATGACTTGTCCTAATTGATTCATGTATTTCATTCGCGATTAAATCAGACGTCAAATGCATACTTTTTTTCTTGGAAAATACCAGGCTACATGAATGGGTGTTGGCAAAGCACTTGATCATCATGAAACCACTGCTAGAATCTATTGATGCATATATTCGTCATTTACAACCTGACTCTTTGTTGACACAGTAAGCAGTGATCTTAGTAGATGTATTATGCATATACTTGAAAGTAAAATCAAGCTCTAAAGCATATCGGCATAAACATAACCTTACATCGGAGGCACCATCAGCGAATGTCTGACCAACTCCTGTGATAGCATCAACCCAATCCCTAGTGGCAAAATGTCTTTTTTTATGTTGCGAACAAATTAAACCATTACTACTCTCCCCACTTAATAAATGATCATCACAGGGTTTCACAAAGCTTATGGTAGGTTGTTTACCAATGGCTTGCTCATCTGTTTCAACTACTCGTTGTTATATAAAGAAGCTAACGCTTTTCAGATGCTACACATCGAGATAAACAGTTAAACCAATGAAATCAGTCTCGTTATTAAACAAACAGTAATTTTGACCGCCACAAGAGTAGGTAATTGTGTAGCAACCCTTAACCAGATCATCCCATCTACCTTCAATATATTTTTCAACAACTTCAAAGTTTTCAAACGCGCTAAAAGGAACGATTGAGGTTTGCTTCAAATATTTAAAAATACAAACTTTTTACTTAGACATCTAGTACGCTGCAAATGATAAACAGAATTAGGCTAGGTGAGGGAACTGCCATAAATCGCATCAGTCTAAGCGCGAGATGTGATGTTAACTGCTTGATTGACTCGCGTTAGGTGAAGCTATTGTAACTCGCGCGAACCCGATACGTAAATCGCGTTAGATAAAAGATAATAATATAATACGCTAGCAATGTCGCGAGATATATGTGACTTACCTCCTCCGGTGACTCGCGTTAGTGAATTACCCAATTAACTCGTGCGAGACGTGGAATGCTTTACACTTCAATTAGCTCCTCTGGTGACCAACCTATATCGCTTCACATTGAAAAAAAAATTAACACGTCTCGCGCGACGTGGAATGCTGTACACTTCAACTCGCGTAACACAAAATACAGAATACATCGTGAGACTAAAAATAACGTAAGATGCAAACATCAAATAAAGGTATCGTCTTCAACCCAACAACATGTAAGAACAAAACGCCATTACAAAACCTGGATTCAGCTCGGCTATGAAAAAACTTAAAAAAACCTGTTTTCAGCTCCACAAAAACTAAGCGAGACTTTAATATAAACAGAATAAAGTTGAAATATTTAAGAAAAAAAAACTAACAAAACCCAGCTTAAAGACCCATGAACTAACAAAAGTTGGAAAAAAAACAAAACCTAGCTCCAAAATCACAAAAGCAGATAAACTTAAAGATGTCTTGTTTGATAAAAGCTTCTACTCGTGAAAAAAAATACAAAACCCAACTGCCAAGAAGAAGTACAGATAAAAGGTTCGAATCGGGTTGAAGCAAAACAGGTCTATAGCAATATTCATATATTACCTGTTTTCTGATTTCGCGAACCAGTTTAAACAAGGAGATTGATTTAAAAAGGTTTCTTCAGGTAAGGTATAGTTTCATGACGACTTTTAAAAATAACAGACTAGGTTGTACTATTAAGAATTCAAAATTTGAATTTTGGTTCGAAAATAGACTCACCCAAATGTTGAGGGTATTTCAGGAGGGAAAATATTAGCTGGGTATTAAATAGGAATTAGTTTGCTGAGATATGTATTTAGTAGGCATAAAAGAAAGTTAGGTACTAAATGATAATAAGTTTTGTGAAAATGTATTTAGTGTGACATTTCCTTACTTTTTATAGGTGATATCAGCAAAATAATATTATTATTTATTACTTATATTTTATTTAACTTTTTATAGGTAATATCAGCAAAATAATATTATTATTTATTACTTATATTTTATTTAATAATATACGGAAGAATGAGTTTGTCAATTTTATTTTACATTACACACTACACACTATTGTAAAAGAAACTAATTATAGAATGAAAATCGACAATAAATTTACAAAACCAAAACATATCTTACAAATAGAAGATGTTATATGGATCGTGTGAATTTTGTGTATTAATAAGGATCGTGTGAATTTTTTGTATGAATATGCAAGAGAGTTCACTACGAATATAAAATTTCATAAACATTTGATAATGATATTCAGTTTATAAAAAAAATCCGAAATGTTATATTATTTTTAAACAACCCGAAATGTTGATATCAATTAGAAAAAAAATTTATATGGAAAATAAACAATTATAAAACTTGTACATTTAAAACATTCTCGCATATGTATCCACGATTATTATTTTTATTTCATTACTATTTTTTTATAATTTATGTAGCCTAATTTTATTAAATTAAATTTTCCAATTTAAATTAAGTTGTTATCTTTTTCAGAAGTGAAATACATGTATTTTTGTTTGTGACCAACAACTTTTTTTAACAAGTTGAAATACATTTTTCTAAAATAAATATATTTTCGCAAGTAAAATATATGTATTTTCGCAAATGAAATATACATTTTTCTACAAAATACCTTTTTTTTAGAAGTAAATGCATTTTCACAAGTGAAATGTACATATTTTTAAAAATGGATAAAAACTTGTTTTTCAGTTGTGAAAATGTTTTTTTTCACATGTAAAGTTATTTACGTAAGTGGTTAACAATTTGGTTAACAATTTGTTTTTTCACAAGTGAATTTTTTGTCATAAGTATAATATAATTCCGAAAGCGAATTATACATATTTTTACAAGTGGATTGCAACTTGTTCTTTCACACTTGAAAATGTATTTTTATAACAAGTAAGTATATTTCCTCAGATGGAATATACCTATTTCCGCAAGTGAAATACGTGGTAACTACAAAGTCACCAGTAATTTTTGACAACTAAAATGAATATTTTTTTGGTAAATTTCAAAAAGTTAAAACAAATAATAGTAATATATAAGGAAAATAACAAATTCAATTGAAATGATATTTTATAAAATTTCTTCACACGATCTTATGTTATGACTATGTTTTTTTTATCTTTATCACACTTTACTTTCCATACTAAATACTCACCTTTATATAGAATACATTTCATTTTAGGTTTTTCAATTTTTTTTTTCAAACTCGGTGGAAGAACAATATAAGATACACTAGAACTTGAAGCTTCTCCAAAACTAATCAAAGCTAGTATGCCCCTTGACTAAGTTGTCTTAAAGCAACTTACGTAATAATATGGTTCCACATATGTTGAAGAATTTCCCTGATTACAAAGTATAACAACTAATGCATGCGACCAAGTAAAACATTCACTTTTCCATATACCACAAGAAGATTTGTAATTTAAAAGATCAACAACCGTAAACGGTTCAGATTGGAATTCATACAACGTTTGGAAAGACGACCGAACAATCCGTAAGCAACATAAGTCGATATTATTTTTAAGTTTATTTTCAATATCAAGATAGAAATCACCACTCCAATTTAAATGATCTTACTAACACTTTAAAATATGATTCATAAGTAAAATCATAATTTTGTCGACTAAATGCAAAATAGAAAACAAGAAATTCTTTAATTTGATTGATAACGACTTATCATTACAAGAAGAAATTGAACCATATTGTTACCTTTAAAATATGTACATTAATATATTTTATAAAAAATCTTTTTTATAAAACTAACAACTTTTGGACCACATTCATCGAGAAATACTTGCATATATGAATTGACTAAAGTTTGTTGCGAATGAGTCGAATAGTTCCTTGATAGTGTACCGTGTTCGGCGATACAGTTTTGTGTCATTGACAAGCTGTAATACAATGGATGATTTTCCTAAAATAGTATATGAGCCCATTAGGCCCACTGTCTAGTAAGTCTATTAATTCCTTATAAATAGACTACTAGGACTACACAAAACACAATCTGAAATCTGTACCTTTTCTACCATAGTGAAACTCTTTTCTCTGCCAGCGCCTGTGGACGTAGACAATTGTCGAACCACGTTAAATCCTGTGTTCATTTAAGTTTTTCCTTCGCATATGTTCTGTGCTTGAGCCATTTTGTGATAATTGTATACTGATTTAATAACAAAATTGGCATCATAGCCACGTGGTGCAATTAGGGCTTTTGCAATTAAGGTTTCACAATGGAGTCTACAACAACAAAATACATAATTCAAAAATTTGATGGGGGATCCAGCTTTGCGTTGTTGAAGATTAAACTAAAATCTTCATTGGTACTGCAAGGGCTGTGGAAGGATGTGGAGAATAAGTTACCAGAAGAGATGAAAGAAGATGAGAAACAAGATCTTCAAGAAAGAGCTTTGTGCTGGATTTTAATGAGTGTGAAAGATAATGTGCTTCGCGAGATTAGTGGTGAGAAGACTGCTGCCTACATATGAAAGAAACTAGGAGATCTTTACTTAGAGAAATTAGTTGATACTGGCGCTACATATCACATGTGTCAGTTTAAGAAGTGGTTTGATAGTTACAAGCCAATGGAGGGAACTGTTTATTTAGGGAACAATCATTCGTTGACTGTTGGTGGTATTGGTAACGTCATAATAAGAATGTTTGACGGGGTTGTTAGAATCTTGACGTGCTGGCATGTTTTTGGGTTAAAGAGAAACCTGATTTCTCTTGGGACTCTAGACACTTGAGGTTACAAGTACCGTGCAGAAGACGGTGTAATCAAAGTAACAAAAGACTCAATGGTATGCATAAAAGGTAGTTTGCAGAAGGGTCTTTACATTCTCTAGGGAATTGTTGTTATGGGCGATGCTGCAGCATCATCATCAGGGAGTAATAGCCAAAGTAAACATGATCAAAATAAGTTATGGCATGAGTCACATGAGTGACAAAGGATTAGCTGGTTTGGGAAAAGGATATTTGTTGAAAGGGTATAAAGCAGAATCATTGGGATTTTGTGAGCACTGTGTTTGGTAAACAAACTAGAGTCAAATTCAGCAAATCTGCTGTAAGAAAGACTAAAGGGATAGTGGACTACATTCACTCAGATCTTTGGGGTCCAAACCGAATTCCATCCAAGAGCGGAGCCATATACTACATGAGTTTGATTGATGATTATTCAAGGATGGTGTGGGTTTACTTTTTGAAAACGAAAGATGAGGCATTTTCAACATTTATCAAATGGAAAACGATGATTCAGAAGCAAACATGAAAAAAAAATCAAACGTCTTAGGACAAATAATGGGTTAGAATATTATATTTGTGAGTTCAACGAGTTCTGCGAAGCTGAGAGAATAGTGCGCCATCACACTTTTTCTAGAACACCACAACAGAATGGAGTCGCAGAAAAAATGACAAAACACTTTGTGACAAGGCACGAAGTATGCTCTCGCATTCAGGTGTGGGAAATGATTTTTTGAGCTGAAACTATCAATACAACGTGTTACTTGGTGAATCAGTCTCCATCAACGGTTATTGATTGTAAAACGCCTTTTGAGATTTGGTTTGGATCGTCGGCTGGTTATGAATATTTGAGGGTGTTCGGTTGTCCTGCGTATGCGCATGTGAGAGATGGTAAGCTTGAGCCGAGGGAAAAGAGGTGCATAGTTCTAGGATATGCTACTGGAGTGAAGGGATATAGGTTATGGTGTACCTATCTAAAGTCTCTAGGTTTTCTCATTAGTAGGGGCGTTACTTTTAATGAGTTTGTTTCGATAGATTATCAGAAGGAAGTAGGACAAATGGTCGAATCAGGATCGGCTGTGAGTAAACAGGTGGAGTTTGAATTAGAATCAGTTTCTAGCAGGTCCAATAATTTAAGTGGTTCTGTGGTGGATCCAGAATCAGGAGGTGAAGCGTCAGCATCGGATGCTAGTGACGATGATGCGCCCGAACCAGAACAACAACCTTATAACATAACATTGGGCAGAGAAAGAAGAGATATTAGACTTCTAAAAAGGTATGCAAATTTAGTTGCATATACTCTGTCAGTTGCAAAAGAATTTGAGATGCATGAGCACTGGAAGACAGTGAAATAGATACTTCGGTATCTTAAGAATACTATGCACGTTGGCTTAACTTTTAACAAGACCAATATTGGTGAATTGCTGAATGATGTTGCAGGATCATTGGTTGGTTTTATTGATTCTGATTTTGCAGGTGATATGGATAAAAGAAGATCTCTGACATGATATGTATTTACTCTAGCTGGGAGTGCGATCAGTTGGAAAGCACATTTGCAAGCTACTGTAGCTTTGTCTACAATAGAGGCAGAGTACATGGAGGTAACAGAAGCAGTTAAAGAGGCAATATGGCTGCAAGGTTTGGTGGCAGATTTGGGCTTGGATAGGATTACTACAAAACTGTTTTGTGATAGTCAAAGCGCCATACACCTTACAGGAAACCAGATGTACCATGAGCGTACAAAGCACATAGATGTCAGGTATCATTTTATTCGTGATATAACATTAAAGGGAACTGTTGATGTGAAGAAAGTGTCTACACACGATACTCCAGCAGATATAATGACCAAGGCAATATCAGTTCGAAAGTTTAGGGAGTTCCTAAACTGGATTGGTGTTCGCTGTATAGAGTGAATGCCTTAGGGGCATTTGGTGAGTCAGAAGAAGATAAGTTTCTTTATTGATAGTGAAGAAAGGATATTCGCCTCAAGGGGAAGATTTGTTGCGAATGAGTCGAATAGTACCATGACAGTGTACCATGTTCGGCGGTACAGTTTTGTGTCATTGACAAGTTTTAATACAATGGATGATTTTCCTAGAATAGTATATGATCCCATTAGGCCCACTGTCTAGTAAGTCTATTAATTCCTTATAAATAGACTAATAGGACTACACAAAACACAATCTGAAATCTGTACATTTTCTACCATAGTGAAACTCTTTTCTCTGGCGGCGCCCGTGGACGTAGAAAATTGTCGAACCACGTTAAATCCTGAGTTCATTTAAGTTTTTTCTTCGTATATGTTCTCTGCTTGAGCCATTTTTTGATAATTGCATAGTGATTTAAAAAGAGTCTAAGTATGAGCAAAATCATTTTTTTTTTATTTTGGAACCATTTTCATCCTAAAGTTACTAGATATACTTCTGAACCTATGCTTCAAGTTTCCAATAAGTTGATAAAAATAGAATTCGTTGTAGTAATGGGGAAAGACTGTTGAGACAACATTTACCATACCTATATGACGATCATATGTAATGTGATTTGATGATCAATTAAATAAGGCTTTAAAACGCAAAGAACCATAATCATTTTATAAATGTCGATAAAACGTAGTTTTACATATAAGTAACACCAATTTTTTAAAATAAATAAGAATTATTTTTTGCAAGTTATTTACACATATTTCTGCAAGTTGCTTTTTTTGCAAGTTAAAACAACTTATTTTACAAGTGTTGTACATTTTTTATTTTAAAAGTAAGGACCAAACAAATTTAAATCTAACAAATAAATATACAAAATAACTTACCACTATTACCATCTTTAACTATAGGAGAAACTAAAACCGTTCTATATTTGTGAGTAAAACAAATTCCATCTACAGAGCGCATATGACGAAAAAAGTAAAACATCTTGTGGGAAATCTCTATAAGCTAAGAAACATCGTTTAAAGAAACGGTTATCTATATCATACATAACCGAGCAAAAAGTTCCCTTATGATATCAAGATTATTTAATGCTTTAAAACATCCATTTAACATATTGGAAGAAGTAAAACTATCTTCAATTATTTAATTTATGTTATCAAACAATAAACATTTATTATTTCTTGATTATTATGAATAAACTTATAACAAAAATGACATTAAACAAGCTGCATCGAAGTAGTACATGCTTAAATGTTTTAACATACACCTTAAATCCATTCAACCCAACTACTAGTAGCAATTCGTTTCTTTTGATAATTATATAAAATTAACGTCATAACTACTTTCTTCGCTCGGTAAATTGTCATTCACCAAAAAAATAGTTTCCTAACTGATACTCTATCAACAAAAGTATCAACAATCCTAATATCAATTCCATTTATGTGATCAACCAATGCAACTATAGATTTAAAATCATAACATCACGTAAAAAAACAGTTTTTAAATCACCATAAAAATATATAAAACTAAAACAACCCTTAACAAAAATATTTCACTTGTTTGACACAAAGTCAAACACCTTTCAAAAATATCAAAATATGAAGTTGATAAACTGTAATTTGGTCATTTTGTTTATAAATAACCAACACATTCGAAGATATTACACACCCAAAAAAATAATATAAAAACAAATAAATAAATAAAAAACAATATCAATAAACTAGTTCCGCAAGTGGTTATGTCTATTTTTGTAAGCATGTAACACCGAATAAACCATAGTATGTCGGCAAATAGTTTTATTATATTTTCGCAAGTGGATAACACCTTATAAAGAGAAGCATTTTATCAAGTGTTTTTGCATAACTTTTGCAGGTGAAATACATACACAATAAAAAAAATGTGCAAGTGGTTTTGCGATATTTCTGTCCGTATCTCCGATTACATAAGATAATACTTTATTTTTTGTGAGACAAAAAAAACAGGTTGCATGCCACTGTAGTTTTTTTTCTAAAACTTTATTATAAATCTATAAAAATAAAAACCAATATTTGTTGTTACTATAGGCGATTCGGTTTGGATATATCGAAGCAAAAACAATTACTATAGCATATTGGAAATCGAATCATGATATTATGTATAATATATAATATTGTTCGAAATTAGATATAAAAAACCTACTTAAACCAATCAAAAAATTTAAAATTGAAAACATAAAAGAAATGAAAAACATTCAACACCATATTAGAAAAAGAACTAAAAAAATAAAACCTATATATATATATATAATAAGTCTTTTCAACTCTTTTTTCAAATAAAATGAAATAAAATAAAATAAAATAATAATTTAAAAATATATTTAAATTCGAATTAACTCTAACAAATATATATAAAGTAAAATACACATAGTCTACATCCAAAAACTACTTGTCAAATGGCCAAGTATATATTTATTATTAATAGAATTTTATACATTCGATCAAAAATGTTATACTATTTTATTACCTACCTGTGAATTACCTCTGCATATTTTAGTTTTGAGTTGTCTAAAAAGAAATATAACATTCTATTTTATGCAATAAAAATAAAAATAGAAATAACTTATATAAAACAATTGTTTCAAAAAAAGTGTTTGATAGATTTTATTGTTTTAATATTTCTAAATATTTTAAAAATATTAAATATGTCAAATATGTTCTAACATATAAAAAAAGCTAGAGATTTACTATTATGTCAAAATTATTATTGTTATAAATTTTATGGTATACATTCATATTGGGTTATATTATAAAATTATACAAAATCAAATTAATATTACCAAAAAACGTTAATATTTATTTGACATATATGATAACTTTTAAATATCACAGCATAATAATTAATTATATATATATATATAAATAAATATATATATAAGTAAATGACTGAACAAACAAGTGATGAACGATTAGTAAGTAATTTTATTTGTTGTTTATTTTTTATATGTAATTTTAGAGATCAAATGTACGTTGAGATTGATTCAAATAATTTTTTACCTTACTAACTTCATAATTGTTTGTCAAAATGGATTGATATCAATTTTTAGGATATGTCGGTCGTTTTTTTTTATGAACTTTCAATTATTAGCGAGTGAGCCGCAAGCGGAACAAGGTAACATATTTAGAATGTTGGAAGAAACTTTGTTCCCTCCTAATTCGCGTTTAATAATTTGATCAAACATCCTAAGTATAATGTTGTCTTAAGTATAGTGTTGAAGGAGGATCAAACAAATGATAATATGCAACTATCTTTATGACGGGAGATCACCTCCAGAAAGTTACAAACACGTGCAACATCCTCTTCCGGTCCAAGATTAATGTTCCCAAAGAGAATTCAGATAAGAGATCTTCCAATAAGAACGAGAAGTTTTGAAATCTTCGTCGCATCAGGAGGAGGATCAAGACTCCAACTTCCAAATACAAAAGTTAGATGAAGAATAAGGAGTATGGCCGAGAGCGTAAGCCATCAAAACATGAGCGAAATAAGAATTTAAGTGATACAAAAATTTTGACTATGGATGTTTAACTCCATCCAAAGGGACAAAAACGTCTCTTACCCAATCAATGATCTATCTGGGCTACCAACAAGCCCCAATGTCTCAGCTATGAATCCAATTGAGTTATCAACATTCCCCAGTGGCCCAACGAGGGATCCAGCTGGACTAATAACAATATGAGGCACCTCTCCTATTACATCCCTCCTAACATAATTATGCTCATGTACCCCCAGTTTACGAAAACATCCATGAAGGATACCCTCAGGATCCAACCACGGTTTGTGCAAAAAATCAACACTTTCAAGTTCCAACGTACATGGGTCAACAGAACCCTCGGGGTGCCCATCCATTAATACAAATAAACCACTACTACACTGCACCAATATAGGTTCAACACTTTCAGTGATATCAATTGACATAAATAAAACAAACAAAAATCATTTATGCGGTTGAGAAGTAGAAATGACCAAGACACCGATAATACTACCCCTTCACTAGGTAACAAAACATGAACAAAAGAAGAGATTTTCTCAAATATGATGATGATGTTCTAGATGAAGAGCCCCTCTTAGCATAAGATATCTTGTATGGAGATCTACCACCAAAATTTAACAATTACAATATAAATAAGTAAAATAGTAAAAAGGATCCTGAATATTATATTGAATAGTTTAAGAGTGAGATGATGGTGCATGGGCAGACGATAAGATGAAGTGCATGAAAATCTGCATGAGCTTTGGTTCAACAACCTTCTGTTATGATGTATTAATAGTTTCAGGCTGATGCGAACGACCTTAAAAAATATTTTGTTGGTTACAAGATGATAAGAAAGATAAAAATTATATCATCCACTGAAAGTAAAGGCCCAATAAAAATTGAAGGGAGTATACTCAAATGTTTGTTGATACAAAGAGTGAGTTACATGATTACCATGACTTGTTGGTAGTTGCAACATACATGTAAATGATATTTTTAGGATCTTTATCAGATTTTATCATGAAAAAATATACTTATTTTCAAAGAACTGATAGCTAAAGTAGAGCAACATATTAAAGTTTCAGACATTACAAGAGAAAGGTTGGATGGAGACACAACAACTCAAACTGCAAACTCACATTACCACTTATTGAACGGAAAACAAGCGAATTATAGTAGTACAAGTTACCAAACCATATAATTAAATCTCTACAGACAACAAAAATAAAGCTTCGACCCGACCGAAGCATTATAGGTAAGGGAAAATTTCTTGATTGAATCCATAAACAACAATAATAATAACTAAAATAACAGTAAAAAATGAGAATTTCTTAGGAAAGAACCATATAATGATTTGACTCCTAATTTGGATGCTCTTTATGAAAAAAAGATGTACTCAAGTATTAGTGACCAGAGAAACTACAACATGCCAAGAAGCACATAAACAAGAACAAGTTATATAGATTCTATAACGACATTTGACACTACAACAGAGAATGACGGGCCTACAAGATCAAGTATACAATGTAATTAACGATGGTAATTCTCAAAATTTATTAAAAATAATAATATAAATTAACCAATTTATATTGTGGCTAATCGAGATCCACCAACCAGACATAAAATGTCAATACTAGAAGAGCCAAAATCTGTAGATAACTATACAATTTTTGAGGTATAAGAGGATTAATATCTAGACTACGACCCGGACTTATAGAGTATATGTGTAACTGCAAGATGAGATATATACAACGATTAACTAGAGGTAAAACATCAAAGTCAAATATCACAACACCTATACCAAAATACATACCTAACTATATCATTTTAGATAATGATTTGAGAGGAGTAGCAGCGACAAATAGTGGTTCCATCGTAATAACAATGGACTTAGCTGAATTAGAATTTAAAGGAGTCATACAAGATATTAAAACCTCACACCAATATTTTATACAAGAGTGTGTGTGATAAAATAAGAGGTTCTCCAATATTGATCCCTTCTCAGATAATTGTAACTGGATTCACCAGTGCAGGCAAAAACGTGTTAGGATATCTCACTTTGAATGTAATCTTTGGTAGACATGAGTTCAAGAATAAACTCTATATTGTATTCATGATAGTAGATATATCATCATCTTATAATGTAATATTGAAAAGATAATGACTAAATCAAATACACGTTGTAATTTATACTTGTATCAGTGCCTTAAGTTCTTAATGTATGGAAATGAAAAAGTAATTAGAGAGCACCAAAATATTTAGAGCGAGTGTTATGAAGGCTTCATAGCTCTCAAGAAATACAAATCAACGGGAGACTCGAACATCCTTGATGATATGGATGATCCTAGAGAAGCCTTTCCCTTTGTAAAGCCATAAAGGAGGTAAAAAGCATAAAAATTGAAAGATATATAATATTAAATTTTGGCTGAGGCATACATATCAATCTCAGGTATAAGTTTCTCAAATTTCTACAAAACAACCTCTATATATTTTAATTGAAATCTCAAGATGTCATAGGAGTCCTGGCCAAATTTATATGCCATAAATAATAAAATTTGGCCAATAAAGTTGATGATAAGACCATACTGCGGTGGGTACATACATGAATCATACTACCTAATATAGAAAACCAATATGGTATTAGTAAAGAAGAAGAATGAAAACTGAAAGATGTTTGTAGATTTAACAGATTTCAATAAGTCGTATCAGAAGTATCCATATCGCCTCATAGACTTGATCAACTGGTATATACGACTTTATTGCATAAGATGCTATCTTTTAAGATTTTTATTCAGAGTACAACAAAAAAAGGCTTCATTTTTACAAGTTAATGACTTTCAAAATGAAGGAAAGTGGGTCCATATATCAAGGACTTATCAACAAGATTTTTGTAACCCAATTTGGTCGAAACTTACAAGCATACATAGATGACATGTTAGTAACAAACATACAAAATGAAGATCATTTAGTTGAGCTAGCCAAAACCTATACAAACCTCATAATCGTTAATCTAAAGCTAAACCCAAACAAATATACCTTTCTTGTATGATCCAGAACGTTTTGAGGCTATATGGTTAATGAGTAAAACCTTCAAATATTCAGACTTAACTCTCGAACTAGGTTGTAATGGACCCCTAAAAGATATAAATTAAGTACATATATTAACAACAAAATTGGCAGCATTAAATATATTCATTTCAAGATCTTCTAGAAATGTTAACCCTTTTTCCAATTCTCGAGAGGTGCATGAAGGTTCAATTAGACTCTAACATCTGAGGAATCTTTCAACAACATCAAAAAGTTCCTCAATTCTGATGAGTCTAGATAACTTAATCACACCTAATGATATTTCCGGACAAGGGCAATTCAGACAAGGGAAATTTGGACATAAACTTGCCACTGAACTATCCAGACAGGACAAACGTAAAGAAACAACTAAACACCTTTTAACTAAGTTGTGTGCTAATCAACTTACTAAGTAAATGGGTCCTTAAACTTGACCCAGTTCCATAATTTGACCCGAAAGCCCGTGGGTCCATAATTAAGGGTATAGATACCTCAACTACTTTCATTAATGAGAGTAATGAACATTTAATACAACCAAGCAGCTCAAATATCTCACTACCAAACACCCAAAACATTTAATACTTTACACAGTTTCTAGAACAATTTACAAAATTACCCTCAATACAAAATAAACCTCACCAAATTGGCGACCACAGTGGGAGGAGAAGGTGCCTGAATCTAGAATTTAAAACCAGCAAAAAGACCTGTTCGGATGAATCCGAACGAGCAAGAAATTCCACCACCTATGGTGGAGGTGGTTAGGGAAAATAATAAATACACCACCGAGGAGCGAGATAAGTTGGGAGCTGAAATAGAGGCTTTGAGGGCTATTAAAAGGGTAGAGATGGGTTTACAAGAAAAGTCAAAGGCGTCAGCCATTCACCATACTGACAACCCAAGGGAGAACGACCCATCAGCAAAGACTCATTTAAGTACAAAAAGACCCATGTTAGTTCCAAGAAGTCTCACCGGTCCAAGCCGGTGGAAAGCTCAGATTCTGAGTCCTCCAGTAGCTCTTCGAACAAGGAGTCCTTGTCATCAAGCAGTGATGAGGAGAGGTCCAGGAAGAAACAAAAGCTAGTTAAGAAGTATTCAAGAAAGAGAGATAGGCACGGGCAACTTAAAAGGCATTTTGGCAAATGGTCATCTCATAGCCATAGTCACAGTGATGTGGATCATCTGCTGATTGATCCTTTTGCTTTCCATGATAAACCAGGTATTTTTGCAACACCAAATAAAGACACAGTTTTTAGTCGCAATTGAAATTAGCGACAATCACCATTGTCTGCCAAGATCCTGTCCGGAAACCTTCCCAAGAGGTTTGCCAGTACTAAAATGGAGAAGTATGATGGGAGTAAAGATCCGAACAATCATCTGGAGCAGTTCAAGAACTTCATGATGAATTTTGATGATGATGACAAACTTCTATGTAGGGCCTTCTCCCAATCTTTTACAGGAAGTGCTCCAAGATGGTACAACAGTTTGCCTCAGGGTTGTATCAGAAACTTTGACACATTTTGGATTGCCTTCTGAAGGCAGTTTGTGGGGGGTAAAGAGGTTAAGGGCAATGGAGATACTATCATCCATTGTGCCCAAGAACCAAATGAGTCATTAAAATACTATATAAGTCGGTTCCTAAATACCAAGAATAGGTAGCTGATTGCTTTGAACAAGTAGCAATAGCTTCTCTGAGACAAGGGTTAACCCCTGGAAATCTAGCCGATTCAGTGACAAGGAAGAAGGCCATGACCTGGGGTGGTTTGTTAAACCAAGTGCGAACGCAAATCAACGTAGATGAAACTAAAAATACTAGGGTACATAGACAGGTGAGGTCTGCCCCCAACAGCTCCAAACCAAAATTAGTCCGAGTACAAGGCCAAAGAAACCGGACACGGGTCCAATGGGGCCAAACAGACTCAATCCCACCCAAATCCAGCTCAAAGCCAGCAGTTTAGGAATAAACGAGGTCCTTGGGTCCAACCAGAGTGGTTTGCAGAGTTAAAAGAAAATATGGAAACCATTTATGACAAATCTAAAGATGAGGTTCATTTCCGGAAGCCAGCAACAATCCAATCTCCCAGGGTAAGTCGTAATACTTGTTTTTGCTGGTATCATCATGATATTGGCCATAACACCGAAGACTGCATCGCTTTGAAACAAGAGGTGCAGAATCTTATTGAAAGGGGCAAGATGGGAGCTTATGTCAAGAAAAGGAGTGGAAACAAGACTAACAATGCTCCCTGAACTGGCCCAACGAACAATGCTGGAACATCTGCTCCAGAAGGGGCTATGGTAATCCTTGAAAGATTTGATGTTGATTCGGAATATTTGGATCCTGATCCAACCCGGAATAAAGTAGGGGTCATAACAGAACAAACCAAGACGGTGTCCGGACTCATAAGCTTTTTTTAGTCACTTACTATATTTGGAGGGGACACCATGACTGCACCAACTCCTTCTTCAAGGAAGAGGCATGTTCACACTCTGGCCACTGACTTAGAGGGAGGCATGTCTTCTTATCAGTCCCAAATTCCTTTTCTTTTCATCATTTTTGATGAAGATGATTTAAGAAATATACCTGGGCCTCATGAGGATGCTGTAGTAATAGGAGCTTCAATTGGGGGCAATGATATTAGACGAATTCTGGTAGATACAGGCAGTTCAACTAACATACTCTTTTAAAGTTCTTATAAGCAGATGAAAAATCCGGCCGTTATTCAATGGTCAAACAGAACCATCGTGGGCTTTACAGGAAGTTCTACGGATGTAATCGGGGAATTTGAGGATGAGGTGTTGTTGGGGAAAAGACCCTTCAAGAAACTAGTCAGGGTGCTATTTGTTGTGGTAGACTTCCCCACATGCTACAATGCAATATTTGGGAGGTCCTGGCTCTCTAGGATGCATGTTGTGGACTCAACAGTTCATCAATGTTTGAAGTATTCGATTAAAGGACAAGTGGTAGTTGTCCGGAGTAGCCAAAATATAGCAAGGGAATGTTATGCAACTTCACTGGGTCCTAAAACTTTGGGGGCAGTCCGGGCTAAAGAAGATTAGAAGTTATTGGGGTTCTGGGGATGAGGGTGAAATTGTGACCCCAGAGAGACCCCTGGTGTTTTGATAACAATTGAAAAAGTTGAAACTCACTCTCTGGCTGAAGGGGAGTGTTAAAATTGGCTCCAAGATGGCACCATAATTAAAGATAAAGTTGTTGTCCTTTTTGGCAGATCACCAACATGTTTTTGTTTGGTGTAATGCTGATGTGACCGGAGTGCCTGTAAGTGTTATATCACACAAGATGTCCATCCGGAGCGATGTTGCACCTGTTGGTAAAAAAAGATAGCTTTTTCTGAGGAGAAAGCTAATGTAATAGTCCAAGAAGTCGACCGACTTACCAAGATGGGGCACATAAAGGAGTCGCAATATTCTTTATGGTTTGCCAACCCAGTGTTAGTTAAGAAAAATAATGGGAAGTGGCGTATGTGTATCGATTTTACTGACCTTAACAGAGCTTGCCCAAAAGAACTCTATCCGGTCCCTCAGATAGATCAGTTGGTGGACTCCATATCTGGAAATAAGTTATTGTCTTTCATGGATGTCTTCTCTGGGTATAACCAAATACAGGTGGATCTGAAGGACCAAGATCACATTACCTTTTTTTTATAGATTTGGGTCTCCATTGTTACAAGGTGATGCTTTTTCGGTTGAAAAATACTGGGGCTACTTATCAGAGGTTGGTGAACCAAGCATTTGCTGGTCATTGATGAGTCCGAATTCGGAGTGCTCCCCGGAAAGGCATCCCAAGGTAAATCTCTCCATAAACCGGACAGACTCCAAGAGCTTAATTCGGACAGGACTTTTGAATCGAACAGATGACTTCGAATACTGCAAATCTAAAGCAGTTCGAACTATGACTAAAGTACTAAAATACCTAAACACTATCTGACTAAGCTACCTGCTCATCTACTTAAAACTCATGGGTCTTTAAACATGACCCGGGTCCATTAAACTTGACCCGAAAGCCCATAAGGGCCCAAACTACATACTATAAATACCCAACCACCAGCATTAACTATGGGTAACAAAAAATTTACTGCTGCCAAGCTGCTCAATTCTCTCTCCACCTTGAAATATCTTGAAACACCTTCACACCACCCTGAAACACCCTCACGCCGCCTTAAAACTCCACTTGAAATTACCAGCCTACCCGCAGGCTACTTTTATCCTCACCAGTCATATTGGAAGAAATATAGAAGTATATATCGATGATATGATGGTTTAAATCTTAGAAGAAGAATTGCACCTAGCTGATCTTCAAGAAACTTTTGCCAACTTGACAAAGGTGAATTTAAAGTTGAATCCAGAAAAATGTGTGTTTAGGGTGCAGTCCGAAAAGAATTTGGGTTATATAATAAGTGAAAAAGGGATACAGCCTGATCCGGACCAGCTCAATGCTTTGTTAAAAATGGACCCCCTCGAAATAATAAAAAGTACAGAGGTTGACATGAAGATTGGCTGTTTTAAATCGTTTCATTTCAAGGTCTTCGGAAAAATATGGCCCGTTCTTTCAAACCATGAAATGTGCTAAAGACTTCAATTGGTCTGCACAATGCAGCCAGGCCTTTGGTGAAATAAAGAAGCACGTGTCTTCACCTAAAACCCTTCTTTAAGCCTGTTGATGGAGAAACACTTTATATATACTTGGTTGTGTCAGAATATGTTATAAGTGCAATGTTCGTAAAAGAGATGGACAATTATCATCGTCCATTATACAACATCAGCAAGAGTCTGATAGATGCTGAGAAGAGGTACCTAAAGCTTGAAAAGCTGGCACTAGCCTTAGTGATTGCTGCAAGAAAAATGAGGTCGTATTTTCAGTCTCATTCCATCATCGTCCGAACGTCTTTTCCACTAAAGAATTTTCTTCAGAAAGCAGACATATCAAGCAGGATGATCAAGTGGTCAGTGGAGTTGGGTTAATTATGACATTGATTTCGCTCCACGAACTGCTATCAAAGCTCAATCTGTTGTTGATTTTCTGGTAGAATTTAATTCGGACAGAAGTTCTAAACAAGCCTCAGAGGAAAAAACTAAAAAGGAATGGGTTGTCCGGATAGATGGTGGATCTAGCACAATGGGTTGTGGGGCTGGAATTCGCTTAACCTATATGCTTCGCGTTCAGGGCCTCTAACAACGAGTCCGAATATGAAGCAGCTATAGCTGGTCTCAAGTTAGCTCACTTATGTGAAGCAAAAAGAGTTAAGCTGATGTGTGACTCTCAGCTTCTTATCCATCGGGTTCAAGGTTCGTCTGAGGCAAAGAAGGAACAATTGATCAAATACTTATTCATTCTTAAAGATGTGGCTGCCAATTTCAAGAATATTTGTTATGAGCACATTCCTAGATCGGAAAATACACTAGCAGATTCCCTTGCAACTATAGCCTACTCTGAGTCCTACCCATGGAATTATGTACAAGAATGCCCATCCATACAATCAAATCAGAACAAGGAAGATAAGGAGAGCTTGAGTGTACAAGTAGTTAAATCCAAAGATTGGAGATTTCCCCTTCTTCAATACATCTCTGATGGGATTTTGCCTCCGGAGAAAGCTATGGAAAGGAAAATGAAACACAAGGCTCATGGTTTCTTGATCATAAGAGAGTTTCTTTATAAAAAATTGTTCAGCAGACCTCTTCTGCATTGTTTGGGGGCTGAAGAGTCCCAAATTGTTTTATCTTAACTATATGATGGAGAGGGATCAGCACACTATGGTTACAGAGCTCTAACCCTGAGGATTTTATTGGCCGCATACTATTGGCCATCCATAATGGCAGATGCTAAGGAATTGGTGAAAAAGTGTGACCCCATGCCAAAGGTATGGTAACGAAATTCATATCCCAGCAGTTCTTATGGAGTCTATTTCTTAGCCAGTGCCTTTTGCTCGTTGGGGACTGGATTTAGTTGGACCTCTACCAATGGCGTCCGAGGGTGCAGTACTATTATTTTAGCCATTGATTATTTCTCAAACTGGATAGAAGCAGCTCCCCTGGCAGGAACTACTTCAAAAGCTATTATAAAATTTATCTTGTCTAACATTTGTTGCAGATTTGGGGTTCCACAAATGATAACCACAGATAACGGGCCACAATTTGATAACAAGGATATGGAGAGTTTCTGTGCCTCCAGGATCATTCAGCATTGCTTCTCTTCTCCTTTCCACCCACAAGAAAATGGCTAAGTTGAAGTGGCAAACATGACCATTCTGTCCTGTTTAAAAAAGAATTTAGAAGGGACTGTAGGGAAGTGGCCAAGCTATTTGCAAGAGGTATTGTGGGCATACCAGACTACTCCTAGGGCTGCTACTCAAGAATCTCCTTTTGCATTGGTGTATGGGATGGATGCAATTACTCTTATAGAAGCAACCCTACCATCATACAGGGTCCATAACTATTCTGATCAAGCCAACGAGTTGACAATTAGGAGTCAGTTGGACTTAATTGAAGAAAGAATGGTTAAAACTCATCTTAGAACAACCCCCTATCAAGGATTGATGAAGAGCAGATTTGCTTCCAAGATCAAGATAAGGGATTTCCAACCAGGAGATAATTTTTTAAGATATGTTTTCTTGCATACTAAAGAAAGGTAGTTCGGTAAGTTGGCTCCGAACTGGGAAGGCCCTTATGAGGTCTCTGAAAAGCTTAAGCCTGGGACATATAGGCTTCAAGACAAAGATGGAAGAATTTTGAAGCAACCATGGAATATTGAACACCTCAGGTAATATCTGTAATAAAAGTTGTGTAAATATCTACTTGTTAAAAGTCAATGTAATTATTAGGGGGCATACTCTTTCCTACCCTGGTGGCGCGGGGAGGTTTTAATGAGGTGTCTGGTTTTTTAATAAACTATGATGACTTCTTAAAACATTCAACGGAGATATTAAACACTCTCACCTTAAATATATTTGAAGTAAATTAGGGCTCTTTAAACATTAGTCATTAAAATTAAAAGCAAGCATGGAACAAAGAAAAATTTGATAAATAAGCATGTCCAGGTATGAACTGGATAACGATACTAAAATGCAAAAAATGCCTTGGCCATCCAAGGACTTTAAGCATTGTGAAAGACCTATACGGACTCAGACCGGATGCAATTTAAAAAATGCCTTGGCCATCCAAGGACTTTAGTAGTTCACAAAATTAAGAAAACATAAAAGATAGTTAAAAACCTCAGGGCTTATTCCCTTCGGATGTTCCTGCGCCACCTCCTTTCTTAGGGCTTCTGAGTTCAGCGCTTGAACTCTCACCGGTTCCTTTCTCTTCATCGGTGGTAGCGTCAATTTCGCTGGAGTAGTTTTTTTTATCATCATCTGCTAAAGTATGGAATGGGATGTCTTCATAGTCCACATATTTCCACAAGGGACCAAGCGTCCTCTTCGGAAATATTTCATGAAAGAGCAGCACCATGTCAGACTTCACCTCAGCATACCTTGCTTCCAAGGAGTCTATCACCTTGTTGGTGTATTTATCAATGTTGGCCTGAATTTTGTGCTCCTGCTCCTTCTCCAAGTCTTCTTTCTCCTTGTTTACCTTAGACACAACATCTTCTAGGGAAATCTGCTCACCGGACAAGGTCTGGATGACACCATATATGGTCTTCAGGTCCTCCCTTAATGTTGAAAGATCTTTCTCCAAACCAGAGCACTTATTTTGGAGCTCAGTATTAGCATTCTCCGAAGTGGCCAGCCTGGTCGACATATCTTCCTTGTCCTTTCTCAATACTTCAAGCTCTTTCTTCAATTCTTCTATGCTCTGATTAACATTAAGGCGATTGGTTAACAGAGACTCCTTGTCAGTATTAAGGGTGTTGATAAGGGTAGACTGGTTTTTCACCTGCCTCTCCATATCGACCACTGGTTGGATATGACCTAGAAGAGAATGGGCCACCATATCGTGGTCTTCGGAAATAGAAAAAGACTTACCATTTTAGATCACCATGTTGAAAGAGCCTAAAAGACGGAAATGACCAGTAAAGTCATCTTTCTCTGAGTCGGTGAAGTAAAGACCGATGTCTTGAAGGGATCTGATGTCCACACCATCAATCCCTCCTCCGGTACCCTTGCCGAGTTGCAGATATGTTGGAATTTTCTCTGCCAAGGTATGGCCGGCAGTAGCTAGCGGAGGAAGAAGCTCCGAAGGGCGAAGAATTATTTCTTCCCCTAAGGTGACCTTTTTATTCTTAGCAGTCCTTTCATCAATGATTGCTCCTATTTTTAGGTCCTTTGTGGGAGGATTTGGTGGATTTTGTGGTTCTTCTGCACCCTTAACAGTCTCATCTTCAACCACCTTGAGCATGGTAGCATCGATCCCTCCTTGGTTCCCCAAACCGGTCGCCTCTGTGGCAGCCCGAACTGGTTCTGTTGATGTTCTCTTCCCTTCATCTTGTTGGAGCCTTGGCTCTAGAGGGAAAGACTAGTTTACCATCTTTCTCTTCTGTCCGTTTGAGGATGACGCCTGGAGGAAGGGGTGTGGTCAATTCTTCCCATGTAAGATCTCTCCGACCTGCGGTATTCTACAAATGGGATCTCACCATACTGTATGAGGTAAAGCAGTTGTGGAAAGCATTTCGCCAACGCTCTACAACCCACGCATTCAGTTTGGCACATGAAAAACTCCGGTATACTCCTTTGACAAAAATGAAAAAGAAGTAATGATTCATTCAGGAGTAGAATATTTGTGAAGTGAAAAGAAGGACATGAAAAACAAAGTTGAAGAGGTCACCCATACTCTTCCATCTACTAGTTAACATACTAGGGTTGGTTTTGGCTTTGATCTTCCTCCCATTTTCCCATGACCTACTGATAAATAAGAACTGAGTTCTCCAATTCTTCTCCGATTCCAGTAAGTCGTCTACCACTTTAAAATTATTTCCCATGTTTTGGTGGTAGAATGAGATGTGGTGATTCTTGCAGACTAGCCATAACGGTAAATTGCTCCATGGGGAGAGGGATTTTGGACAACCTTGATGAAATTATGCAAAAAATGAGGGAGTACCAAGCATTTGGACTTAATTGGCTTGGAAAAACCTTTACCATGTGGAAGTACCTGACGATCTCTGGGTGTAAGGGGAACATAAGCCCCCAGTTGAGCAGTTCGGTGAAGATGACCACTTTGTTAAGTTTGCAATCCATCAGAGTCTCCGGAGTGACAGGTATCCTTACCTTCACTGACTCTGGGATCCCCCACTTTGTCCAGATCCGGCCCAGCTCGGCAGTACGAGCATAGACATAATTCATGTTCTGCATGGCCAACAAATATTTAACGTTGACCTTCTTAAAGAAAGTCCCTACATTTCCTTCTAAATATTACGGGAGATCCGGATGAGCCACACCAACCTTTACCTTGCCTTTTCCTTTCCAATTAGAGGCAGCATCCCCAGTTTATCATGAGGATTCAGTTTGAAAGAGGGCCTCTTCGATGCTGTCCTCCATCACTTCTTCCATCAATGTAGAAGGTCTCTGAGTTATTGTAGATGGAAGGGGAACAGTTTCTGACATTAAAATCTCTCTGGATGGATGAGCTCCAGTTGTTTCCAAAGGTCTAATATCCGGTTGAGCCTGAGCTCCGGAGGACTTTGCTTGAGAGGATACTTTGGATACCTCTGATCCGGAGGGCTTATCTTGTGGGGATCTTATAGATACCTCCGATCCAGAGGGTTTATCCTTGGATGTTGCTTTAGAGGCCTCCGGTTTGGAGGGTTTTGACAGTGAGGCAGTTGCTTGGGCCTTCACCAAACGAGTTGTCCGGCGTGGAGTTGATTTTTCTGGATACTTTTTAATGTCTGAGCCCATGACTATGAAAAGGGAGGGTTTTCTAACACTCGATACTGCTTTGTCCTGAGTGATGGAGGGTTGGGACTCGTGAACAGAAGAACCTGATGGAATTGGAGAGAGACTTGGTTTGAATAACTGTTTAGGCTTTGGGTTTCTGGTGGAGGACACCAAACTTTTCGCTTGGGGAGACTGGGAGACCAGCAGCAATTCGCTTCTCTCTTTCGACTTTCCTTGCTTTTTCTAACTCAGACAAATTCAACCAACCGCCTTTTACAAGAGCGTTTTTAGCTGTGAACATAAAAGTATCCACGAACAAGTTTGAAAGTAAGGGTGGAAAGCTCTCTAGAGGGTTTTTTAGTGATAAAGATAATGGAACACTGAAAAAATGGTTTATATATTAGTAGAAAATGGTAACTGATACCTAGGAAAAAACGAAGAGGTTTTTGCAATGATTAATGACGACGCAGACGTGGAAAAAATTAAATGCATAGGCTATTTTCTAGGTTTAGTGGGAGTGCAAATCTAGGTAAAAAACGGCTGGTAGGTCGAATCAGATTGTGAGACGTGTCCTACGATCCAAAGAAAGACTCCTAGAATTCTGGGAAAAAGTCAATTCGGACAAACTTCGAGCTAGATACATGAGTGGGCTGGAGAAAATCATCACTGACTAAGTAAATTTTTTAGTCCTGCCAAAGATTTTTGACAAGGCCTAAAAAAGGGCTACTGATGAGCCCGGAGAACTTAATTACAGCCTAATGAGATTTCCGGACAAGGGCAATTCGGACATAAACTTGCCACTGAACTATCCGGATAGGAAAAACGTAAAGAAACAACTAAACACCTTCTGACTAAGCCGTGTGCTAATCAACTTACTAAGTAAATGGGTCCTTAAACTTGACCCGGTTCCATAATTTGACCCGAAAGCCAATGGGTCCATAATTTAGGGTATAAATACCCCAACTACTTTCATGAATGAGGGTAATGGATATTTAATACAACGAGGCAGCTCAAATCTCTCACTATTAAACACCCAAAACATTTAATACTATACACACTTTCTTAAACACTTTAGAAGTTCTGCACTGCTGAAATCATCCGTTTGAGGCATGCTTATGCCTCAGCCTGTTAAACACGAAGCCTTGGATGCTAAAGCCCGGTTAGAGAAAGGTTGCGTCTCTACAAGAAACTATGTTATGCAACTACCAACACATTGCAGCTCTGTCCGAAAACCATAAGATGGTGCTAAATCAGAACGAGAGCTTGCTGAAGAGGAACTGTGATCTGCAAACACATAATACTAAAATGCTGGATAGGGCCAACACCTAGGCGGACAGGGTGGAGGAATAAGCAGATCAGATTGCTGCTCTGACTTCTGAGGTGAGCAAATTGACCAAGGAAGCGAAGAGGGGTGTTCACAGCTCGAGCGGGAACAACAACAATGGAAAGAAAAGATAAATACAGCTGTTGAGGAGAGGGAAACACAACTGTTTGCAGCTGCAACCGATATGATTTCCATGGAGAACCAGAAAGCTGTTGCAGAATTGATGGCCCTGAATCCTGGTTTGAACCTAGGCTCTCTTCCTCACTTTTCCCAGCCTACTTCCCCGACGTTGATCGTGGCCCACAAGAAGAACACATAAACTAACACTGTCGTGGATCCTTCCAGACAATTACCCCCTAGTGGGTCTAAGTAATTTACATGCTTATCTTATTGAACTCAATTGTTGTCTTCTCTTTTTGTTGTGTTAAACTTATGATACTGCTTGCAGTATCTGGATCACATTATTTTGAATTGATGCTTTTTTTCTTTAATTATTACTGCAAACGTATGTTGGTAATTGTGGACTATATGTGTGTTGAGTTATCCGGAGACCTTTTATAACCCTGAGCTAAGTATGGCTCATTGCGTAGGTTAGACAATATGTGCCATGATAGCATTTTCGCAGAGAGATCCTATGGACCTTATTGCGTAGTCTTTTCAGACTTGGTCTTTGACCAGTTCGCTAATATACCCAGTACAAAGTATAGACACAGTATGGTCATTGTGTAGCCCATAGGCGTGGCCAATTAGCCCGTTCGCGTTTATAGACACTTAGTCTACACTTAGTATGGTCCGTTGCGTAGCCTAATGATGGTGTGGTCATTGACCCATTCGTTGGTTATAAAGATAAAACTCACACACACATTTGGAGAAAATAATAATCTATATTGAAAAGATTCAAAAGCTTGTTCATAGATGCCTCAGTAAAAAACCTCCCCACGCCATCAGAGAGGAAAAAGAGCACATATTTACATCTTATATATTTAGGCGATACAAGTTTAGGTGATTAACGTTCCAAGGATGTTTGAGTGCTTGACCTTCTTGATCTGTTAATCTGTACGCGCCATGGTGTCCTGCGGAAATGGCTGAGTACGGGCCTTCCCAATTTGGTCCTAATTTACCACCTGCTCTGCTTCCAGAACCCTGAAACACCTTCTTCAAGACCAAGTCACATTTCTTGAATGATCTTGGCTTCAACCGAGCATTGAAACGTCCTCTCATGAGACTTCAATAGTTCTCTGCCCGGACTCTGGCCTGGTCTTGTCTTTCGTCAATTAGATCCAAAGACGTTGACCTGGCTATAAGGTTTGCTTTTTCCTCATAGTGCTGAATCCTATGGCTCGGTACTATAACCTCCGCTGGGATAATTGATTCAGCTCCGTATACCAAAGCAAAATGTGTATCACCTGTTGTAGAACGCGGGGTAGTCCTATAAGCCCATAGAACCTCTGCTAACTTGTCTGGCCATTTGCCCTTAGCTCATTCCAACCTTTACTTTAGCCCTTCTAATATCGTTCTGTTAGTCACTTCGACCTGCCAGTTGCCTGAGGGTAATAAGGGGTGGAAAAATACTGGAGAACCCCATACCTTTTACAGAATTTTGTAAGGACCCAATTTTGAAATTGAGGCCCGTTGTCTGTCATTAAAATTGGTGGAATCCCACACCAAGTCAGAATTCGATTATGTATGAAATCACATACCTCTTGAGCGCGTGTTCTAAACAGATCTTTAGCATCCACCCATTTCGAAAACTAATCGACTGCCACGATGAGAAACGGTCGCTTGCCTGTGGCCATTGGCAGAGTTCCTACCAAATTTATTCCCCATTTATCAAACAGATATGGGATAGGAATATTCTGCATGGTCTCGCTCGGTCTATGCTGCGTGTTTGAATACTCTTGACACTTGTGACAATGCAGTACGAGATTCTCAGCATCATTCGTTAGCTTAGGCCAGGAATATCCAACGAGAAGGAATCGTCGAATCAACGATCGGTGTCCATAATGAGCTCCTGCTTCTCCCGAATGTAGATCTTCCAACACAAAATTAGCTTTACTTTGATCAAGAAAACGGAGCAGAGGCCTGGTTGAGCTTTTCCTATATAAAATATCATTGAGGACACAATACTTAGCTGCTCTGATTTGCAATGTACGAGCGTCACTCATACTCGTAGGAAACGTTTCTTGATTAAAGTAGTGAAGGTATGGAGTCCGTCAATCATCATCGTTAATAAATGAATTAATCATAGCAACCGTTGAAATTAGCTCTGTTGCAGGGAGTTGATGGATCAAAATTTTCGGATGATCTCCTGCAGCCGTTGTCTTCGCCAAAATGCCGGCTGCTGAATTATCTCTTCGAGGGATCTGTTCATAAGAAATGTTAGTAAATTTGGACTCATATTCCGTGAGAATTACGAGATATTCCTTGATGCCATCTTGCTTGACATCATAAAGACCCCTGCTTGATTTACCATCAATTGAGAATCAGATCTGATTTTGATAGCTCAAGCTCCACATATTAAGGCAAAATTCATGCCACAAAGGGCAGCTTCTTATTCTGGAACATCATTTGTAACCGGAAAATTAAAACGCACTGCCTGCTTGATCTCCTCTCCTGTTAGAGTTCTGACTACAATACATGCACCTTGTCTCTGCATCTGTCAATGTTTTCCTTGTGTAATACACATGCCACTGTTTCCCGTTTTGATCGCACACAAGAACCGAACTTACAGAAAAAGGGGTTACTACAAAGTACATAAATAACGGCTCTTCTGGTGTAGGAGCAGACAAAATCTCAGGAGATTTAAGATATTTCTTTAGGTCATCAAAAGCCTTGTCGCACACTTCTGTCCATGCAAATTTCTTAGCACCCCGCAACACTTCCAAAAATGGATGACTTTTATCCGAAGCTCGTGAGATGAACCTTGAAAGAGCTGCTAACTGCCCTGTAAGACATTGGACTTCCGTGACATTATTTGGTGGTTCCATCTGCAAACTTCCACTTAAGTGAACTGGATCTGCCTCAATACCTTGCTGACTTACCACGTAGCCTAGGAATTTTTCCTTGGCCACACCAAAAGAACATTTTTCCGGGTTAAGCTTAAGATTATACTTGCGTAATAAATCAAAAACCACCTGTAAAGTGATAACGTGTTGCTCCTCTTCATTTGTTTTAATAATCATGTCATCAATATATGATTCCAAATGCTGCCCCAAATTATCTTGAAAAATGTGATTAACTAGCCTTTGATACGTTGATCCCACATTCTACAATCCAAATGGCATGACCGTATAATAATAGAGGCCCCGCTCAAGTTGAAAAGCTGTGTACTCCTGATCAGACGGGTGCATGCGAATCTGATTATATCCTGAATATGCATCCATAAAATAAAGAAATTTGCAACCTGAAGCTCAATAACCGAGCTGATCTATCCTTGGCAATGGGAAAGCATCCTTAGGACATGCTTGGTTCAAATCGATAAAATCTACACACATTCTTCATCGCCCGCTCTTTTTTTTAACTAAAACCGGATTAGCTATCCAAACAGGATACCTTGCTGTTCGAATGTGCCCCAACCGAGTGAGCTTGATGACCTCGGCTAACCTAGCGGCCTGCTTCTCAGCTAAAAATGGTCTTCGTTTTTACCGTACTGGTTTAGCGCATGGATTGATAGCCAATTCATGGCTTATAATTGTAGGACTTACTCTTGAAACATCAGCTTCTTCCCAAGAAAATACATCTAAATTCTTTGTTAATAAATACACTAATTGTACCTTTGAATCTGAAGTCAGTTCATTCTCAAGGCGAAGCACTTTATTAGCAGTTATGACCGTTTCCGCTGTTGTAACATCCGTTGTGGGTGAATCTTCATTTTCTCGTGGATCATCCACTAGTTCTGGTGAGGTAAGACCTATTGTTACTGGAACAATGTCCCTCCCCCCCCCCGCCATTTAATTTCTATTGAATAGGTTTTGAAGGATGCGACGCGATTGCATAACAAGTTCGCGCGGTCCTATGACTGCCTCGAATTATACCTGTCGAACTACCCACTGGATACTTAATGCATTGTCGATACATGCATGGCGTTGCTTCCATCCTATACAGCCATGTTCGTCCAATGATCGCATGATAAGGACTCGGCACATCAAAGATAAAAAATAACGTCTTCAATTCTTTCTTTGTAGCAATTCCTTCTTTGTAGCTCAATGACCGCTGAGTAGGTCGATATGATGGGACATTCTTCATGCGATCAAAACTCCCTTTGAAGATGATATTTGCCGAGCTTCATCCATCGACCAATATTTTTGTTACCATTACTCCTCCAATGTCTAAATGAACAGTTAAGGCATCTTCATATGGAAAACTTACACCTCTGAGATCATCATCATTGAAAGTGAGATCGGCGACCGGGTCTCTATAGTTTCGATAAGAGCTTCCATCAATCTCGTAAACATCGAACTCATTTTTAGCTCGTTTATTCTAGGTAGACCCTTATCCAGTAGCTAAGCTTCCCCTAATATGGTCAGTAACCAATGTTGCTTGTTAGCTTCCGACCCTTCTTCAATTGTTGGTTTTTCAGTATTTGGAGGGAGATCTTCATCATGTTGATCTAGTTGAGTTTGTTTGATATATTGAATCAACTCACTATTGTCTATCAAGCGCTGTATTTCATCATTTAGCTCCAGTATTCATCAGTCGAGTGCCCATGGTCATGACGATACGCACAATAGTACCTATTAGATCGCTTAAACCCATGCGCACTCATTTTTTGCGGAGCCTGGTACCTCATATGCCCCTTTGTTCGATCATAGATTACTGAAATAGCCTCTATCAATGGATTGAAACGACTATTTGGTTGATCAAGCTGCTAAGGTCTTCGACTGTAGTCCCTCCTCGGTTGATCTTCAAACATTTTCCATTCTGATCCACCATCTTTGACCTCTGGCTCATGCCGCTTACGTGAGGTTCCTCTTCAAGTATCCTCAAATCTGATAAAAATGTCCGCTCTTGCAAGCAGATCTCCCATGTTTTCAGTTGGGAACCAGATGAGATCCGCATATAGTTCCCCTCTCATATCGAGCCCTTGTTTCAAAGAGGCCACCGCCATATTCTCGGCTAGATCTGGTAAATCATTCATGGCATGAACAAATCGTCTAACATAACTTTTAAGAGACTCACCTCGACGTTGATAAAGATCCATGATCGAATCCCACTCGCGCTTGAGTTCCTTGTTTCCCACGAACCTCTCTCTGAATTCTTTCCATATTCTTGAAAAATCATAGGTAGACCCTTTCGACAAGCTACTGAACCAATCCATAGCGTTACCCGTAAGGGTCATAAATAGTGCTCGGTATAGCATTGCATCGTCAGGATTGAAAGCCATAATCATGTTTCTGAACTGCTCTAAGTGCCTCTTTGGATCCCATGTTCCATCATAAGCTTCCATCCTGAATGGATCGAATTTCCTCGGGAGTTGGATCTCCAGGATTTTTTTCTTAAAACGGTTACTCCTTAAATATGTAAGCTGATAACTTCGGGCGAATCTGATTGTAACGAAGGCCTCGTCCTCTCGGGATCGTTTGGTAGACGTCTCCTTGACCTCGTCACGTGGTCCTCTGTTACGATTTTTTCCCCCGCTCTCACATTCACCTTCTTGTTTATCGTTTCTTTTGGAAGAACAATCAGTCTTGTTGGCCTTGCTTGCCTCTAGTCCTGATGGTTGATGAGTCTTGCTCGCACCCTTGATTATTGCAGTTAGAGCATGAATAGCGTCATTCATTCCTGTCGGGGTAGCGTGCATAGCTTGCTCTCAAGCGTCGCGTTCAAACACTATTTTTAACTGCTCTTCTTGAAAATTCTGGACTCGTTGTTCCAGTTGGAGAACCGCCGAGTCATTCGTCGGTAGAGTTTCCACAGCTCTGTGAGCTCCCAGCACATTGTCGGTTTGAGGAGGATGTGTCGCTTCCCTGGGAGCAATGCCTGTCTAGACCAGATGTTACTCTCTCACCACCATTGATTGGGGTATCAAAGGCTTGACCTCTTGAGGAATCGTAGGATCGAGACGACTTACGGTTCTCCTCCGATGAGTTTTTGTTTCGCTAGTTTCCTGATTATCTCTCTCAATTCCTGACCTAATGACCACCATGGTGATTGGTTAAAGAGTTCCCACAGACGGCGTCGAATTTGTTAAGGAACTAACAAGTTCTGCCAAAGTAAGTCTACTATTTTTTAGTCAAGAAAGAGATCACTTTATTCATCAATAGGTTTTCCCCTTTTATAATATACAAACTAGTGGGTAGTTACATTAGGTTACGCTTTTAGCGCCACTAGCCCACTTAAACCATTATCCCTTTAATTGTGGAACTAACAACCGTTACCACTGATATCCTTATAATTGTGGAATAACTAACACATCTTAAACTCGTGGGTTAATCGGGTGTTGGTATTACAAGTAAACGCTCTGAGCGCAATCTATACTTCAATCCGAGCTGAACCCTCCTTTTAAGAACACCAGAGCTGACCTAATCTGCTGAGCTCGAACTCAAGCTCGTTAATGAACAGAACCTTGTTTGATCTGTTTTGCTGAGCTCGAACTTACTGATGACGCGCTCAGGTCCTTTCCTTTTACCACATTCCTCATCTAGTCGATCAACTCTACTATGATGTCCTCGAGCTCATCCTGATCCCGAATTCAATCGATCAACTCTACTCTGTCGACATTGAGCTCATCCTGATCTTGAACTCGGCAACACCGTGCATGCTCTTAAGTTTTCTCTATTATCATGATGTGTACACCGTTGAGCTCAGTTTAGTGACGAGCTCAGTATCCATTTAAGATCACCCCCATTATTCATTGATAACGTCAACCTGCTGTTGAGCTCGTCCGCGTTATCTATTATTGATGTTGACCTGCTGTCGAGCTCGTCTAAGCCATAGAGCTCGTTCTCTTATTTACTGCTCATCATAATCCAAACTCTCAGTGCTCCTTGCTCGTGTTCTGGGGAATCCCTTTTTATCACTTGATATAGAACACTATAAAACTCTGATGCGAAACATATACGAAAAGTTTAATTCCGAATTTTTGAAGTCGGGGATAAAATCCTAAAAAGTGCATTTTGTCATACAAAAGACAAGAGCTTCGGTAAACTAGCCCAAATTGGGAAGGGCCTTACATAGTAGAATCCAAAGTAAAACGAGAACATGTAGACTAATAGATGACGAAGGATCACAACTTCAACATCCATTAAACATATACCATTTAAAGCTCTAGCCTTTTCTATAAGCTTCTATTGATTATTATCTTAGTGATTATTTGTATATTGTTCTATTGAAATTTCATATGAGGTGTATCATTTCCTTACTTTGTGGTACGAGTAAGGTTTTAATGAGGTCTTTAACATGTATCTGCCATATAGATCGAGTCTTCATATAATTTATTATTTTATACATTTGGAAGATGATGATCTAAAAGTAATCACAAGGCTTTTAGAAGTCTAAAAATATATAAGTTTGGGATTAAAATATAGCTTTCAACAATTTAAAGAGTCTCAACACCCCTCCAACAAACAAATTAGATAAGTCTGAGATAGAAATGTAATCTTTGGCACTTTGAGAGCTTCGGTACCCTGAAGAAAACAAAGAAATAAAAATATAAGTCTCATGTGTAAATACAATTTAAAAAATGAACCCATGTGTTCTTTATACAAATATTTACCTTCGAAATTGATTACTTCAAATAGAATAGCAAAATATCAGGAAATGTATTGTTGATACTAAAAATCAAAACCAAAACCAAGCAAGCACAAACCATTGATAATAAAAACTGGTTAAATTTTATTCATTAAAATTCAAAAAAAAATCAAGATAATAATTCCTTCAAAATTGCTCCAAATGGATTTGGTTGAAAAATGAGTTCCCTCAGTCTTACATAATATATAAAAAAGTATAAAGAATTCATGAAATAGAATATCAACTTCATCTTCAGCTATACATACAAGAATCTTATCTTCAGCTCGGTTAGAAAAACATCTAATTTTCTCGGGAGCACAATTTTTAACTTTGAACCATCTTTAAAAGGTTATGCATCGGCTTCCAAAATTAACCAAAGATCAGGAACCTAAGTTGTTAAGTTATCAAAACCTTAGTTCAACATGGTTAAATAATTTAACAAATTATGAAGTATTATGTATGAAAGAAGTCTAATCAACCATAAGATTAAAACAACAACAATAAAATAAAAATCAATATCAAAGTTTACCTCCACTCATAAATTCATTTGTCTTTTATCCAACTCTAAGACAAAGAGGTGGGTTAGAAATTTTGTTCGGCTGACTGAAAAAACAAATTGGTTAATTACTTTAAATTTGTATGATGAAAATTATGAGGCTCAATAACTAGTAGAATCTACATCCAATACGTCATCGACAAGCAAGAATATTGAAGAAATTCATACCAATCGCCTCAGTTGTAATTTTAGGATGGCTTAAAGTTATTGGCATCTACAGATCTTTTGCCAAAATCTCATTCGCATTCACTTTCGGGGTGTCATCAACAACATAATAACTTGATATAAGTTAGGGAAGTACATGAGCTATCTCGAGTTCATTAAAAGATCCAGTAGTTTCATCTGCAACATTCGGCACCTCAATAGTTATAATTTTATTATTTGTAGCCTTTAGATCCTCATCAGTTACAACTGCATCATCGACATTCTTTGTCTTATCAATAAATATAATTACAATGTATGCAACCTTCAGCTTCACTAGAAAAAAATCGCATAATACCATATACATTTGGAATTTCAAAAAGTCATACCTCAGCTATCTACACCTCTTTTTTTTTAGATTTGGAAATTTCTACAATCTCTTTCTTGCTTTAAGTTAAATTGTTCCTCTGAAAACACTCATTTCAGGCATAAGCTTCAAGCGAACATTTCTCCGTCGTTGCTTTGAAATTTTCTTCCAACCTTATATCCAACAAAGGATTGTTCTGTTTGCCAACTCAAGCATGAATATTTTGCACATGATGAGAATCTATTCAAACTATAACAATCCTTTTAGAGATATGAGAAGTGTGGTCAATTTTAAAATTTAACTCTACTTCAGTGAAACCTTCCTCGAAAGAAAATTAACTTGAATCCCTCATTCCTACTTGTAGCTGGTACATTCATACCCAAAGGAACACCAATATAAACTTCATTGACATAAGGTTCTATTAAGATACCCGGTAGATGTAACTGAGACCTTATTTCACAGAAGCAAATTTGGGTCTCGGCTCATCACTTTTGGTTTTGGAAACAATTACCTTTGAACCATTAGTCGCGGCAACCAAAACTTTTGAAGACTTGGCTGCTAGAAATTCCTTCTCTCCAGATTTAGATCTACCTATATTGTTTCCTTTGTGTAATCCATCATCTCTAACCATCATTTTTTCTCTTTGGTATATTGCATCTTAACTTTAACATGTTTGGTAACAACGTTTTCTAGATGGATAATGCTAGACTATAACTTTCGTCACATGGGAACCCTTTACTTTTACAAACTGGGAAGGACTATCCATTTTTAAGTATTTTTTTGTAAAAGTTCCTCGAGCATCACTTATACACTCTACTATAGCTATGCAAACAAAAAAACACCTATTAAAAGCAATATCAGGCCATAAACCCCTAGCAATAAATTTCTGAAGTAACAGTAGAGCTTTGCAACAATAAGAATCCTCCTTCGCCAACTTGGCATACTGCCCTTTTTGCGTGTGGCAGCCTATTATTGTAATCTCGATCCATAACTGATGATGTTACTCAAAAGAAATCTAGATAAAGCTCATAGACATAACAAATAAATATATTATAGTAACAACAAACAAATTCTACATTACTTACTTTTGGAGACCCAAATCTGAAAGAAAATACAATATTTTTGCTTTATCATAGTCTTCTTATCACCCAAGACATGGATAAACTCATTTTTCCAAGTCTTGTTACAATCTCATATGTTAACAAGGATTTTTACGCCACTATCCATGAAAAATAAAGGATAAGTCTTCCTACCAAATATTTTATTCATTGCCAACACTAAAATGATCATAAACTTTCCGCAAAAGTATAGTGGTTGCCATTAAAACCTTTCAAGCACTTGATACAAGTTAACTAAGACAAATATCGATCTTGGTAAAAAAAATCAATAGGTTGTGGCTGGAAAAAGAAACCAAAGATCCATCTTCAAATGTGTGTAAAACTACAACCCTTTGCTCTTTAGCGTGCAGAGTTTCATTGGCTTGGAGAAACCAAATATTCACGTTCGCTGAATTTCTTCAATTTTTTTCTTGTTATTATAATCGTTCAGATTAATATAAGAATATTTACGATCAATTATGCTAGAAGTATTGATAAAGCTTCACATTCTTCACGAACTTGAGGTTAGGCTTCCCACAAACCTTAGTCGTCTCTACTACTATAGAAGAACTAGAAGGCCCAAGTTCAGGGAAGAGATTTCCAAAACTAAGATAATGATCAATTCTAATGGTAATACTAATATGGGATCAACTTCAATGACCTCAGACGAACGAAGTTCCCTACAAAGAAGATGTGAGTCCATCATCTTCTCAGATTTACTGGGAGAAGAGTCTCGAAATGAGCACATGTGATCTGATTTTAACAGTCTTAATCATCACCTTCATAGTCAACAGTGGGTTCAAGTTTCTTCTTATTGTTATTTTAAAAAAATCACGAAACTTCAACCAACTTTCTAAGATAAAAAAATGAAGAGAAAGAAGACGAAATTACAAGCTCTAAAACACAAAGACGGATAACTTTGAATTAAGAAAAAGTTTAAAACATTTAACAATTGAGAACTGTCTAAACAAATATAAAAGAGAAAAAAAAAACGTATTTAACTAAAAGGTACAATAGTCACTACCCTTTAAATATTTTAAATTAATGGTCTACATTATTTTCCAGATTAATGGTCTAGATTAAAACAACTTGAATGCTAAGATGCAAGGATATAAAATGCATGGATGTGTGGAATTAAACATTAAGGCACACGACTCAGCCACATATTAATGCATTATTTGTTTTTAAAAAATACGTAAGAAATTATTACATTCATACCTCCAAACTTATCTAAATTTAACATATTTTCAACAACAAAGAAAAAAACTTTGGTCATGTAGCAACATTCAAGGAGTCAATTTAGCTATAATGCATATAGAAGATCCAAGGTATTGGCGAACTGCAACTCTAACTGATTTATCAGGAAAATGTTTCGCCATTGCTTTATACTTTGAAAGAACTAGGAGGAATACTCTCCTACACTTAGAAGAAATATGAAGTAAACCCAAATCAATTCCATCAAAGAAAAATTTCATTCAAATTCATGCCACTCTGAAAAATTAATAACATGTATTCTTACGGGATTTTTGGCTACTTGTAAATTAAAAACATAGAAAATGCAACTTATGTGTATAATCTTTCCCTTGTAACAAAATGAAGTTTTTTTCTCAAGGGAGGTTTGACCGATGAATGGGTTTTAGTGAGGAAAGTATAAGGTCGACATACCTCAAGGCTCTTACAAGTCCAGCCATAATAGCTTAGTAGTTCGGTTCGACTCGACATATAAAAATTGAGTACAAATATTCGGTATCAAAGATTCAAAAATATCACAAAAAAAAGACAACAAATATTCCAGATAAATAAGGAAAATCTAAGCGGTTAGTTATTCATTAATGATCTCTCAAAGACAACGAGTAATTATAAGGGTTGAATTTGTTTTGTCACAAAAAATATGGTTTGTTATTAATACATATTATCAAATTATGATTTAGTATTAAAGTGGAAAATTGACCAACAAGTTGTTGTTGGGATTATTGTTCAGATATGGATGTGTTTGTTAGTAGACTAGAAGTTGCACCTAACTAGGTGGTGGATAGTCGTATATCTACCAATGTTTAGATTAAAGAGGCCAGCTAAATGAGACCAAGCATACTAGACCATTGTACAGTTAACAAAAGTATGGTTAACTGACTCAGTATTTAAGGAAAATTGGCATTTATAAGCCAACCTAAAGTTTCATTTTTTGAAGGTTAAACTTCATTGGTATCCAACATTTTAAAAGTTTTCAAAGCAGAATGGATTATTTTGTTGGAGTACTATTATTCCAAATTTTACCAAATAGATTAGACTGGTTACCTAAACCTAAACTATATATGGTTTAACAGTGTCTTTTATGGAAACAAATATCTTCCAAGTTTTGGATCATTTTGTGTTAACAACAAGTAAGGGGTGAGAGTTATTGCAATACACAAATTGCATGTATCCATCTTAAATAGTTTTATTTTCTCTAAACTTAAACCATAATCTACATGAGAAGGTATATTGAAGATCTGATATTTTCTTAATGTTTAATCCACTTTATTTATAGGGTTTGGTTATAAATTTCCATTAAGTCCAAATAATTACATAAGAGGATTCCTTTGATCCCCAAAGGTATCTAGTTAGAAGCCTTTCAATTCTGTTTATAACAGAATTTGGGAGACTAAAGCATTGCATGTAATATGATGGAATTGACATAAGAACATATTGTATTAAAACTAATTTGCCACCAAATGATAGGAATTTAATGTGTGTTGGTTCTTATTTTGTTCAATAATTAATCATATAGACTTGCTTATTATTAATTTGGACATATACACATATTTCATAAGGAGAAGTTTTGATTTGAATCCAGTGACTCTTTAAATGTTACATATTCTACTTTGGCTTATTTTATTTAAAACAATTAGGCTTGACTTTTCTAGCTTTATGGATTATCGTATATGTCTTGATAAAGATTTAGGAATGTTTTCGATTTGCTAATGTTGTTGATTGATCCATTTTTAAAGATGACAAAGTCATTTGCAAATGAAAGATATTTAATAGCCATTTCATTCCTTATTTTGAAGATCATCCGCGGATTTAATTTGAACAGCTGATTAATACCTCTAGTGAGGTATTCCTCAGCTATAATGAAGAGGTTGGAGGATATTGGATCCCCCTACCTTATTCCATTCAAACCTTTGAATATAATTTCTTTAATTATTAAATTTATGAAAGTGTTGTAAAAGCCAAAAGCCATCATATCATTAAATATAAAACTATATGAAATCTTGTAAAAACCTTTTGTCATATATATTTTTAACCGAATGTTACCATCCCAAGTATTTTTATATAAGTAATGAATTATTTCGTGAGAGAAAAGGATGTGTTCATGGATGTTTCTTCCATGAAAAAAATCTTCATTGCTCCCCAGAAATTATTATGGGGATGATATTGATTAGTCTGTTATTTAAGACACTAGAAAGGATTCTATTGAAGACAGAGCAAAGACTACTGAGCCTTTAAAGTAGTTGACTGCATGATCACAGAGTCCATCTTGATCATCAATCCATGTACCATTATGTTTAATATCATTGATTATATTATTTGTGTGTCTTTTCCTAACAAAGTTATGAAAAAATCATGTGTTTTTATCTCAATTCTTTATCCAGTTTATGCAAAACAATTGTTCCCAATATACTTCTTCTCTAGCTAAGAGAAGAAGATAATTGGCATTTGCTTTAGAAAATTAGTTACATTCTCTAAGTTTTGGTTATCTTGAATCATTTTAATATATATCTATATATAATCAAACATAATGGCTAAAAGTTTATGTTAAGAATATAGGTACCCCATATTTTACCTCTGTATATAAGTAAGAACAACTCGATCTCTATAGTAGTATAATATTATATTTACTTATGTACCATTAATCCTTCCCATGTTTAACCAATATGGAATGTGAAGCTCTGGTCGTACCCTAAATATCCTCCTCTCGGATAAAGTATAACTGTATCCTCATCCTAATTGAATTCCATCCTTTTACTCTAATCTGGTTATTCCAAGGTTCTCCATCTGGGTCATAAGATCTATCTACTCATTCTTATCACCATATTTCTGTGTTCTTTAGCGCCACTTCAATCTAGTACCACAGTTTGTTACACTCCAATCAATTCATACCTCTTGATGAGCCACAAGAACTATAGACTAGGTCACATTAGTGATTTATAGAGCATATCATTCACCTTGAGCATGGTTGTTGGTTCATCATCCGATAATTTCACCCACATCACGTTCCATCCAGGCCTAGAGCTCTGATACCATTTGTTGAGAATATGTGTACTTCACATTTCTCTTTCTTATATAAGTATGAACAACAAATCTCCAAACTAGTATGCTACTGTCCGTTTTGGGCCCGAAGGCCCGCACGACTTTGATTTTGATCAACTTTCAAAATATATGTTCTTACTTATATACATTGATCATTCCATGTCTAACCAATATGGGATGTGTGAATTTGGTCGCACCTAACAAATCCGCATCCTGAATAAGATGCCATTTTAGCCTCATTTGACTTCCATCCGCTCACTCTAATCAAGTTGCTTTAAGGTTCCCCACTTGAGCCATAGAACTTTACATTGAATCCACGTGCTCACTCTTAGCATGTCATACCGCATTGTTCCTTAACGACACTCCAACAAAGTCACACCTCCTTGATACACTCCAATCAAGTCACACTGTTTGATGAACCACGAGATATCCAAACTAGACCATACTAGCGATCTATAAAGTAAATCATTCACCTTGAACATGATTTCTGCTTCAGCCTGATACCATTTGTTGGGATTATAAATTTGAATACTGTTTTTTATCTCTAAAATAGCATTAGATATACCATTTAAGGTTATAGTAAGATATAAATTTAAATTTAAGGTTAAAGTTGAGGTTTAGTTTAAATATTAGAGTTTATTTATAAGATTTAAAATTCATGGTTTGAAGTTTATTTTATGGTTTATAATTTATGACTATGGCTTGGTTTTAGGTTTAAGATTTAGAGTTAGAAATTTAATATTTAGTTATATTTTAAGGGTTATATTAAAGATTATGATTTAGTGTTTAGTTTGATGATTTAAAATATAGATTGTAGGATTTATAGCTAAACGTGCTTTCAGATGTGTTTTAAAGTCTTATTCTTAGTTAGAATCACATAATTGAATTTGAATTTCTAGCTCTTTCGTTGGTTGATATCCACATTCATACACTTACTTACACCATTAATGTTGCAATATTTTTCAAATAATATATGTTCCTAATAATAAATTTTAAGTACGCGTAAATATATTTTCATCATTGTCAGATGAGCCAGAATAGAGATATAACATATTTGTGTAGATCTTACACGGTTGTATCCTATTTCCGTTTAGTATATTTCATCATTGTCAGATGAGACAGACTAGAGATATAACATATTTTTATAAATTTTACACGGTTGTATCCTACTTCCTAGAGATATAACATATTTTTATAAATCTTACACGGTTGTATTCTACTTCCATTTGGTATATATATCTCACTTGACGATGGATGAATTTTGTACATCCATCAAAATCTAGGTATAAAACCATTTCATGAATCTCTCACCATTTTTTCTTCTTTTTCTCTTAATCTCTTACAAAACCTTTCAAAACCCCAATTTTCATCGAAAATAAAACTTTGTTTTTTGAAGAATATGAACACACAGCAACGCCGAGGTAAGCCATAGAAGCTTTTCACTCTGTTTTTTTTTATTTCGTTGTATTTACGTACTAGAAAAGTAGGTTTTTTTTTCTGTTTTTAAAACTCTGATTTTTGTATGATTTTAGTGTTTGTTTTCATAGATTAGTGTCGTATTGTTGTTTGTCATATTCAAATCTGTCTTTTGGCGTTGATTTTGATTGAAATGGTGTTGTTCGTGCAAATCTAGGTTTTGGATTCTCGTAGGTCTACATCGCACGCGTTGCGTGCTACAGATTTGTGATCGTCGCACAATCGTGCGACTAGGAAGGGTTCCAGTCGCATGCAAGCGTAGCAAAAATCTCATCGCATGCGACCGTACCATAACTCACGTCGCATGCAATTGGTGATGAAATCTGGGCGCATGCGATGGGAGATCAACTATGGTCGCATGCGACCGCTTTATTTGTGTTTTATTAATAATTCTTTCTTTCTATTTTCTACAAGATGGTTCGTATGAAGTTGACTGCAAAGAATCCGTTCAAACATGATAAAGCTCAGCAACGAGAGGCGTGCGAGGCAGAGGCAGCGCGTGCCTCACCAAAACCTATGGATGTTGCTCCTACAAAGGGACAATCTGCGGGTAGCTGGAAAAAACGACGCCTCCGTCGTGGTGCTCCAGATGATGATACCATTCGCCATGACGCTGGTTGGGTTGTTGTCGGCAGTACTGGTGCAGGTTCGTCTTCGCATGACGCACCTGAGACACCTGAAACACCTGAGGCACCTGACACACGTGACACACCCGAGACCGAGGATACGAAGTTCTTGTCAGTGATGTCACACGTCCCGACTCTCTATCCCGATTACGCCCTACACGAGGCATTTAGTGTGTATCACAGAGATATAAGTTTTAATTCTTCATAAATTTATTATATAATTGCTTTTTAATTTTTTAATAAACTACAGAATAGTATCTGAATTGTCCGTTCGGATGAACGTCCACCAACTTAGTAATATAAGCGTTTAGAAATAACAGGATGATATCTGAATATAAAGTTAATTTCTCATCCTTAACAATTTTATTTGGCCAACCAACTTTATTTTTTGTAAGTGGTGGTTTTGGTGGTACAACCTGAACCACTTTCAACGCGGTCGTGCTCCTTAACGTGTTAACGGGTGCCTACATATCGAGTTAGCCAGAGTATTAGCACTAGCGATTTGTTCAATGGGATATTCCCATGCACTATGGTTCCGTTTAGTCAATTTATCAACGGCTCCCTTTGGCCTACCTTTAGCTCTAACCGCTTCTTTAGGATCTTGAATATGACTAGTTTCGGGCTTCAAGATCTGCATTACCCGATTGATAATATGGTTTTGTTGGTCATGGCCAAAACTACGAATGAAACTATCTATTATGGATAGTTTTTTTTTTTGAAATCATCCTCATACGAAGTGGGATCTCTATGAACAATTTCTAATCTTCTCCAAAATATATCCACATCTTCTACAGAAATGCATTTACCATCTCTAGCTATAAGCACAATTTCACAAGCGCAAGGTAACCTATGTGTTTTCCTAAGGACACATCCTTCACATGCTACCCAATCTACTCCTATATTTCTAGAACGTACAATAGAAAACATCAATACTTTTAGGCCCGCATGGGATACATGACCTTTCAGCTTTCGATCAAAGCACCGTCAAGACCGGTAATTTTACGAAATTTACTTTGCTCGAACGATTTGAGGATCCCCGCATGCTGCTTCGTTAGTAAGTTGTGAACTTTTTCCTAAAAAAAAATTAAAATTGAATTGATTCGTCCCAAGGTATTTTTTTAGGGACGAGTGAGCACCCTCACACCTACATAATACAAATACAAAATTAGAATCTTGTTTTTAAAGAGATATAATAGCAAAACAAAATATATAATTAAAGGACATACATATATGAAGTTGTTTTGTCGTAATGTTTTATCTTGTTCGTTTGATATTGAAGAAACTTGTCACCATATTTCGTTATCCATGCGTCCATAATGTATGCAAAACACTTGGGTTGAGAGGCGAACCTCTCCTTCAATGTAGCTAGATTCTTTTTCTAGCTTTCAACCGTGTTCGCTCCGACAACGTAGCCATAAAACTCAACAAATTGTTTCGCAATCACATCATCGTGCAATATCTTTTGAACTGTCCCAAGAATGTTCTTACTAATATGCCACGTGCATAGCAAGTTATGTGTGCCCAGAAATATATCCTTGATAGATCGCATGAGAGCTAACTCTCGATCGGTAACAATAACAATCGAAAATGCACACATGTTATCCATCATCAAACCACAAAGAGTTTCCAAAGCGCATGTATAATTCGGTATCTTCTCTTTGCTCATAAACACATACACAACGGTAAATATAATGGAAGTAGATGTTAACCCAACAATCTCTAATAAAGGTATCTTATGCATAGCCGTCTTGTAGGTACAATCCATGAATAGCACATTAGAGAATGTACGTAATAAGTTTATGCTCGTAGGATGTGCGGAAAAAAATCGGAGATCACCTTTGAATCGTCTTTCAAACACTCCCACGTGGAGCATCCATGCTCCTTTAATTTTGTCAACAATTATTGCATTTGCGTTTCTCTTCCGTGCTCAACATCCCGATGTTTTTTGTGGCGATTATAGATTGCACGCATGTTCGAAATATTCTCCGGATATTGATTCTTCAAACCGCTATATATCTCCCTAAGACGCGAACCAATGTGAGACAAACTACGAACTAGTTCTTCTTTATCCCATTTTAGCCTACAAGCGTGGGAATGACCGTCTAAACGACCTAGAGATCATGATTATCCGAACCATATATCACCTCAAAATGCCATTACATGGCTAGTACGTCAATCATATGACATTTTAACGGAAACAAACAATTACATTTCTTGGTCGAAGTCTTCCGCTTTCTTAAAGTTTTCGGCTTCGGTTTTGATACGAATACACCGTACCGCTCGCACATGTAATCTAATCTAGGAGTTCTTCCCTATTTCCCGCTATCGTAGATCTTTGTAATCGTGACGAACTTAATCTTCTGCGATCCAATATCCACAAAAGCATTATATTCATCTTTCGTAAATAACCTATCTATTTTGAATACTTTTGTGTAATCACCATCCATACACGGAGGATGGACATGTTCCTCCTAAAAAATATAACATTTTAATCTATAAGCATCGCATGCGATCAGTGGCGTAGCCAGGATTTGATTCTTATGGGGTCCTAGTTATTGTGCAAAAATGAAATAGTAGAAAAAAATAGGTTACTATGCATGATGTATGATTTTTTGGGTTGTTTGGTTAACCAGTGTTTTTTGTATTCATGAATCCGTATTAGTTATTTTCTTCGGTACTTTGCCAATTTATAATCATGAGCACACCAAAGTTATCGGGTTTGACGATGTTGCCTTACATTTAGGTCTTTTCATCTTAGTCTTTTTTTACTTATCTTCATGTATTGTGTGTGTATCTCAACACGTCTTTGATTGTGTTGATATTTGTAGGAGTCGAGAGACGACAAATCTATGATATAGTCAATGTTAAAAATAGGTTATTGTTAAAGGAAAAAGAACAGTACACATAGAAAGTGTTTAAAGCAATTTCTGAAATTTTCTAAGGCAGATATATAATCATATAGATTAACTTTATTTATATTTATTAACTTACTTAAGTTCGTTTTTAATTATGTTTTTTTTTCTTTTGAAATTTAAACATTTTTTAGTTTTGAAATTTAAATTATCTTTGAAATTTAAAATTTAAAGACTATAATTTAAAATATCTTCAATAGTATATAGACTTTGAAATTTAAAAATCACACGGAAAAAATCTTAAAGATCAATAGTATATAAGAATTTGAAATTTAAAAATCACACGAAAAAAATCTTAAAAATCAATGATAGAATCCATAATTCGGCACACCGATTATCATTAATTTTTTGACGATTATTATTAAAAAATTCTTGTGTAATCTTAAAGATCAATATTATTATTAAAAAATTCTTGTGTGATCTTAAAGATCAATATTATTATTAAAATATTCTTGTGTGATCTTAAAGATCAATAATACAATCCATAATTCGACATACCGATCTTATGTTTTAAGAATTAAATACAAAGTTACGTGGATATAAAATTAAAAAATCTCTTAGTATAAATAAAAAGAATAAGAAAGAGGTGGAAAAAGCCGAGGTAGGAAAATACTGAAAAAATCTCTTAATACGGTTTCAAATACATTAGTTTGCTTTAATAAAAAAAACTATATTATTTATTAAAATAATCTATAAAAATGATATAACGGTGAGATTCATCCAAAGATGTTGTCGGTGAAAAATCGCACACGATAAGCTCCAGCTTATTTGATCTTAAGAAACATATTCGTTTCACAAAACTTACTTTTTATGCCTTCTTCTAACATATTTTTTAGGATTACCCAAATCAAAAGATCTTAATTTCGAAGTGTACCAGCTTCATACGTTTTAACTCATATAATCGAGTTGTAGCATATACGTTTTAACTCATATAACCGAGTTGGCTATCCTACAACTTAACATCTTCTTTAGCTATACTAACAACTACTTTTTCATTGGATCCTAAAATTATAAATAAATTGGTTATGGTCATCTTTTTGTTATGAGCAAGCATCATAGAACTTTTCACATACCACGTAAGAAACTCATTGTATTACCATCGTAATCCAATAGTCCAAGTGATACTAAACGCTAAAATTATAAATGGATTTAAAACAAATTAGTGTATTTTGACATTATATCTACTTTGGTTATGATAAATCCGTCTATAATTTTAGTAATTGAAATTGTATCATACACTAAATATAGATATGGTATAACGATATATACCCAAATGTGGTTTAAGTTTACCCAAAAAAACGCAGTTGATTTTTGTTTGATTGTTTTAGGACGAACAAATCCTTGAACTTTTATTTAATATCCAAATTGCTAGTAAGTAAAAAAACACTAAGTATATCCTAGATATACCCAATTCACAAAACAATCTATTTGACTATGTATACCCAAAAAAACACAACTCCCTACTAGATCAAACCCCATATTACTACAATTTTGTGAAGTTCTTTGAATTGTTCATGAACATTCAAAGTTGCCTCAAGAACATTCAAACTCTTTTCAAATTTTTTTAAACTTCTTCTAATGAAAACACAAAATAAAACATGAATCAGCCGAAATTAAGGTAAAAACTTATTTTTTGGAAGTTTTTTTAAAAAAATAAGGATTTAATTATTAAAAAAACCATATTTTATGGTGTTTGGATGCCATTTTCCGGTCAGAAAATGGCCGGCAACAAAGGCTGAGCACACCATCAGTACAGAGGGGGCGTACCCGTTGGAATGCTACGCTTGTACCATCGGTACAGAGGGGGCATACCGGCTGGTACAGACCCCCTGTACCGGCTGGTACGCCCCCTGGACCTATGGTGCGCTCAGCCTTTGCTGCCGGCCATTTTCCGGCCGACTGGAAAATGGTCTCCAAACACCCTAAAATTATAAAAAAAAATTGCCTAATTCAACCATAACCCAAATTTTGATACTAACACTAAGTTTCCATATTTTAGTTCGTCGGATAAATTAGAAAGAACTTGGAGGTTTTAGAGAGAAGTTAGAGAGTGTAAGAGAAAAAATGAGGTGGATGAAGGTTAGTAAAAAAAACTTATATACCCATAAAAGGGTATTTTTGACAAAATTTAGGTAAACTTATATCACATTTGGGTAAACTCAAAATTGGGTATGTTTAAACCACATTTGGGTATATATAGCTTGACCCATTAACATATAAGCTGGTAGGTTCAAATCAAGAAAACGTTTTTGAAGGGATACGAACTCATGATCGTTGGTTACGAGTATGTTTTACTCTACCAACTCGGCTACCCCTTACGAGATTAAAATCAGTATTATAAATATTAATTTACTTGTGTATTTGGTTCGTAATAAAATAAAATTTTATTTAATATTAACGATGCAAGATTTAATTATAGTATCATGCAAGGTTAAATTTAATCAAAATATCATATTGGAGTGTGAAATATTTTCGAAATAAATGTTACTTAAAAAATATAAAAAAAATCAAAAGAAAAATATAATTAAAAAATAATTATAATATTAGTTATTCACCATTTCAAAATGTATGGTCAGTTCATCTATGACAATACAACTTATACAAATGAAACCATTTACATATAAGTCCACCAATAAGTTATTGTCTATACAAGTTATTTGATTATGGTTTATTGATCTGATAGTCGATCCAAAGTCGCATAAATATCCTACTAATAATTTATTTATCAGTAGCATCTCTAGTCTTTGAGAACTAGTCAATGAAAAACTACACGAGGAATAACGCATGCTCTTAAAAGCTCGAGACATCCGCACATTTCAGGATGCTATTTCAGAAGAATTGAGTGAAAATGAGCTGGCACTCAGGTAACATCATCATTGCACCATGAAAATACATGTAGATTATTCATTAAAAAGACAACAGTTTATGTTTCAAACTTGATGCCAACTTGGTACCAATTCTAATACTTTTTCCCTCAGCCGGTGAATGAATTTCAACCTCTTCTACAGGTAATATGACACTAGGAGCCTCCTGGGATCATCAATTTCATTTTTATCAGTGGAAGGCTCCAATAGCTGCTAATCTTTGTTAATTTTGATTGCCTTTACAGACTTTGAGGCAAAAACCGTTGCATAGCATTCTCTAGCTACATTCTAACTGCTCCGGACAATACCTACTTGTCCCTGGACAACATATTTTAAACATTGGTGGACCGTAGAAGCCACAACATGTATTCTAGAGAGCCAAGACCTCCCAAATATTGATTATAAGACGTTGGGAAATCCACCACAACAAACAATACCCTCACCATTTTCTTAAAAGGTCTTTTGCCCAGCAATACTTCTTCTTCAAAATCCCCAATTACATCTGCAGAACTCCCTGTGAAGCCCGCAATGGTTCCGTTCGAACGTTGTATAACCGAAGGGTTTATCATCTGTTTGTAGGAAGATGTTTACCGAACTACCTGTGTCAATTAGGATTCAGTGTATATCATTTCCCCCTATTGATGCCCCTATTACCACGGCGTCTTCATGAGGCCCTGCAATGTCTCTCAGGCCATCCTGATCCAAAACTATGAAAGGAGATAGAGTTTGATACAGGTGTGTGGACATTCTTCCATCCAATCGGGTGGTCAAACTGTGGACATACCTCTTCCTTGAAGAACTAGAAGGTGTAGTGACAATGTCCCCTCCAAACATGATTAAAGATTCAAAATATTTAATCAAATGAGAGATAGTAGTAGTTTTGTCTGTTATTACCCCCACTCGATTCCGACTTGGATCCGGATCAAGGTATTCAGAGTCTATATCAAACCTTTCAGTTATCACCATAGCATCTTCCTGTGTAGACGTTCCAGGATTGCTTGAAGGAGTAGTTTGGGGAGTGTTGCCATTGGATTGTGGATTATCCGATCTACTCTCCCTCATTTTTTGACATAGGACCCTAACTTACCCCTCTCAATGAGGTTTTGGACCTCTTTCTTCAAGGCTATACAATCATGGGTATCAATGATACTTACATAAACGGATACTCCGGTTTTCTCTGGGGACTGTAATGTTGCTTGTTTTCTAAAACGTACTTCGTTTTTAGTTTTGTCATATATTGTAGCCACACTTTCCCCGAATTCAACAAACCACTTAGGTTGAACCCATGGTCCCCTCTTGTTTATGACCTATTGGTTCTGATTCTGGTTGGACTGAATATGCCTTGATCAGTTAGATCCATGTCCAGTCTCTTTTGATCTGTAACCGGACTGATTAGCAACCTAAAGTATTGATGTTGTAGTGGTGAACCTTATCTGGAAAGGCACCTTGGACTTTTTAGTCTCCTCAACATTGATTTGTTTCCCCACCTGATTTAACAACCCCCCAAAAGTCATGGCCTTCTTCCGGGTTATTGAATTAGCCAAGTTGTCTGGATTCAAACCCCGTTTCAGGGAAGCAATTGAAATTCGTTTAAAGCAATCTGATAACCTGCTTTTTGTATTCACAAACCTGTTGATGTACTCCTATAAAGACTCATTTGGCTCATGAGCACAATAGATGATGGTATCCCCATTACCCTTAAGCTCCTTGCTTCCCACGAACTGTCTCTGAAAAGCAACCTAAAATATATCGAAATTTTTATAGATCCATGGGGGAGACTATTATACCACTTGAGGGAACTTTCCGTGAAGGTTTGGGAGAAGTCCCTACATAACAATCTGTCGTCATCATCGAAGTTCATCGTAAAAAATTTAAACCACTCTAGATGGTTGTCTTGATTTTTGCTCCCGTCGTATTTCTCCATCTTAGAGCTATCAAACCTCTTGGGAAAATGCCTGGAGAGTATTTTTAGAGATAAAGATGATTGCCCGGTTCTTGTTACGGCTAAAAACAATATCTTCATTTGGAGTAGCAAAAATACATGATTCAGACTGGAAAGCAAAGGGATCAATCAGCAAGCGGTCAATATGTTGATCAGCTGAACCCTTTATTTTCCATTGATGTTTCTTAAGCCTACCATGCCTATCTTTTTTTTTCTTGAATGCTTTTTGGTAAGCCTCATTTATTTTTTTATCGCCCTTCGTCACTGCTGGAGGAAATCGACTCTTCAAGCTCTGCATCATAAGATGAGCTGCTGGAGGATTCCGAAGTAGAGCTCTCCACATGTTTAGATTGATGCGTTTTTTTTAGCTGGATGAGTCTTTGGGGACTGTTCGTTCTCTCCAAAATTGTAATATGGTGAAGTACCGACACACTGGACTTTTCTTTAACTCTTTTCTCTGCTTGTTTAGTGCTCTCAATGCCTCTATCTCAGCCCTCAACTGATCGCGCTCCTCGATGGTGTATTCATTTTTCTTTCTTGCAACTTCCACCTCAAGAGGTGGAACATCCTGCGCATTCGGATCCATCTGAAGTACCTTGTATGCTGGTTTTGAATATAATATTCAGGCACCATCGTGCTCCTACTATGGTCGCCAATTTAGTGTGGATTATTTCTGATTGAGGGTAATTTTGTAAAGTGTTTTGGGAATTTAAGGTTTAGGATGAAATGTAGAGAGATAATTAATGAGTGTGCTTGTATTAAATTTTGATCACTCTCGTTAATGAAAGTAGTTGGAGTATTTATACTTAATTAATGAACCGTGGGCCTTTTGTGTCGGATTATGGGTTTGGGTCAAGTTTAAGAACCCATTAGCCCAAGAGATGAAAAGACCAGCACCTAGCTGAGTCATACTCCACTAACTTACTCAATTCGGTTGGACATGGTATTGGTTTTGTCTGAACTGCCCTTCGGATAGGTGATATATTTGGTGTCAATGCTATCTGACTTCACCATTCTATACTATTGGTTTCCTCAAAACAGATATAAAAAAACTTGACTTTCTCTTTTTATTGTGCAATAACATTAAAAAATGTCCAAAATATCCTAATTCTAGCTTTTAAGTTTAAGTTTCAGTCTTTTAAGCTTATTCCAGAAAAATTGAATAGTTAAACCTAGCATATCCTCATTCCAGTTTTGCTCAACCATCTTTAAGAAATTGGTATGTGGAGTCCACATATTTTAAAATTTGAATGATGATTTAGTTCTATTATGGTCAATTGAAATAGTTATACAAAAAAAAAGTGATATGATCTTATTCTAGAGAGATGGTTGACTTTAATATTTTTAAAATAATCCATCCAAACTGAATTATATTAAACTCTATCTAGCCTCTTCTATTTATGATTAGTATCCAATCTTCTATATGAAAATATATAATAGTATTGTTAAAGTCATCTAAACTCCTCAAACATATGGTTAAACAAGATAGTTGTTCTTGAGAGTTTGTAATGGTATTCAAATCCTCCATGATAATTTACTTTTTAGAATAATCATCTATAGCTCCTAAAATATCCCAGATAACTATCTTTTGATCTCTAATACATTTAGCATAGGCCATATTGACAATGAAATCCTTTTCTAATATAGAATGACTTACTTTTAAGTGAAAAAATTGTTCATGATTAGCAATAATTTCAACTATAAATTCATATTTCTATATTATCCATATTTTGTTACCAATGGTGGCGGAACCAACTTGAAAATCAAGCTTTAGTGATAATGTTCTTTGAAACAACAAATTATATCCATGCTTTACTCCAGTTAAATTAGCTATATTCTTGGAAGGGACCCGGACTGATAAATGTTTGCCAATTGATTTCGCTATATCACAAATTGTATCCTCATTATACATATATTCTGGTATTTTATGAAGTATATTCCACACATGATGATAAAGGATTATATTCCAAGATTAAAGAAGGGTACACTTTAGAAGTCTCGTTGTATGTTGCCCATTCAAAACATGTCTATGATCCCACGCTGAAAGATTAAACTCTCTCAAGTATCCAATATTTTTCAATAATTTCTAAACAATAATCAACTAAGGTGTACCATTAGAAAATTTACCAAGCAAATCATATTTTGAGGTAGATAAGAGACTTTACTTTTCTTCTGCAAAAAAATTGAATTGCCATCTCATCTTTGTTGTCTTAAATCATAACATTAGCATGTTGAGTTTCTTTTGAAATGATTTATGTGGCTTCAGCATATGATTTAGAAAGGATTTTAATATTTGATTTTGTTGCAGGTTTATTGAGATGATTTGGAGAATATTGATAAAAAATTAAATTGGTTCGTAAATAAGTAATTTGGTCAAAACTAGAAAATCAATGACCATTGTTTTGCTTTTAAATCAATGGTGAAAATTCGTCATCAATCTTGCTTTGATTTGACTTATGTGAGGATTGTGATGGATTAATTTTTTGTTTCTAAAAATAAAAAATTAGTATATGAGTTAGTTTGTTTTGCGATGAAGATTGGCGACGGAGACTGGAACAGTATCTTTGGTAGGAAACTCACAAAATTTTATTTATTTTGATAATTAAAATATTTTGAATGAAATTTTATCTTTTTTATTTATTTATTTTATTTTAAACTTATAAAGATAATGAAAGCACACTTTACTTTACTGTATATAACAATAAGAAAGCAGTTCCATTTTTAAATTTTGAGAAAAAATGATATTTCCCTCTTTAGTGTTTAAATTTATATATTGGTTAAGATAATTTGATATATAAATTAGATCACGGTTTAAAATAACAAACAACATCAAGTTTCTTTAATTACTCTTTTGGAATTTTAAAACTATGTATTTGACAATTTTTGTTTGAATTGTAAACTACCAGTGACCACAAATTATTTAGTGTATTAGAGAAATTTCTAACCTAGAGAGAGAGATACACGTGTCTGAAATCAGGAAACCTAACTGTTTTGGTAAGATAGTCTTTGTGAAATTCCATAACATTGTTGACCTAGTGAGGAATCTTCGCAACACGAGTCTTGAATCTCTCAAACCGCTTTGACCAAATGACCCACGAAGCATATGCCGGTAGCTACAGGATATGGCAAAGGATTTCAAACCGACCATAGACAACAATGTGATTAAATAACAAATGTAATATCATTAGCAGACACGACCACATTCGAACTCATTGACCGAGAGCGAGAGATCAGCTAAGATTATCATCTTATATTGTTAATAAGCTTTCACATTATTATTGACTATATCTATAATAGATTAAACAAAACTTTATGCATAGATTAAACAAACCTATTGATTGCTTTTTACTGACAGTCATAGACATTTCTTTTTACATTTTCGTTTTATATATTATGTTTAATATTTTCCACCATCACATTATATGAAATATATTTTGTCTTCGACGGATGAAAAACTAAATAACGACGAGTTAGAAATTAAAGCTTAGTTCAAAATATAAAATATTAGATATAAACAAACAGGCTATAAGTGTTTTAAATAATATATAAAAGTTGATCTTAACGTAAAAACAAATAAATTGATTTTAAAGTTTTGATCCCCTATATATTCCGAGAAAAAAAAACAATTTGATAAATCATTTATCAAAAATTTGTTTTTAGATTTAACATTTAAATTCAATATTATTGCGATTCCGAATTGTTTGACATTGTATGTCGTTTTGTCTAATGAATCATATTTAGATATCGAAGAAAATAGTTGGGTAAAAATCATCGTTCGCTTGAGTCAAAAATTGATATATTGATTAATGAATTTTCGGAGAAAACAAATCTTTTTAAGATGAACAATAAAAAAATGTAAATAGAACGAAACACACAAGATAAATTTAACGTGGTTTGGATTGTGAAAATAATTTTACATCCACGTGCAACGTACACTCTTTTTATTAATAAATAGGTTACATAGATTCTCAAACAGAAATGACTAATTCACTTTTCGTAACTTAAGATGATATGGTTATTTTCAGTGATTATCTCTCACCTCACTTATCTCACAAAAAACAAGAGTTCTTGCTCTCTTTTTGGTAATATACTGCTCACAAATTGTATAACAATATATTCTTCTATTTATACAACTCTTGTGATAAATCATAATTCATTAATTAAAAAAAACCCATAAAAATCTAATTAATATAAAAGACTCAATTAATATGAATTTAATTAATATAGAAAAACTAAGAAATGTTAAGAAACCTTATAACAAATCAGATTTTTTTTTCGAGAGATGATATAACCTTTTGGTGATTGAGCCACCTCAATGCCTGAAAAATAACGTAATAGTTCCAAGTTCTTCATCGCAAAGAGTTTAGCCAAATCACCTTTTTTAAATTATATTTTTGACATCTAGTTGGAAGATCTTCCACTGACAATGGATGCAACCGTAATAAGAGTATGAATTGTCTTCACTTACCAATGAGGAAAATATCTCATCATAATCCATATCATACTTTTGTGAATACCTTGTTACTACAAGACGAGCCTTATATCTTTCAACAGACCCACCAGATTTTGTTTAAATATTAAAAACCGAACGAGAACTGATTATATGCTTATCGGATAGAGCTTTAACTATATCTCATGTATGAGTCTGATAAAGAGTAGTAAGATTTTCGACTATAGCATTTTGCCAACGAGGATCACAAACAAGAGCTGAGTAAAAAGTATACACAAAATCTAGTAGTTTGGTAGACTTACTTTTACGAGTAGATCTTCTGAGAAGTAGAGTTGTTGGTTCACCAGAGGAAGAAACTACCAACGATTATCGTAGATATTTCATGAGCTTATACATCAATATCAATGGGTATGTTGCTATTATTTTTAAAATGATCAATTGTCCAAAGTTCGGTACTTGTTATATCATATGATTTCGTCGGAATTGACTAAAACAGAATATGCTTAAGAGATGTAACATGTCGAGATACATAAATTTTTTGAATGGTGGGATAAAAAAATGATAACTTTTTTTTCTAACACCATAACCCAAAAAAATACATATTCCAGATTTGTGACCCAATTTGTTATGCTTAAACAAGATGACGAATAATTAAAACATGTACATCCAAACACTCGTAAAGAAGAATAATCTAGGAGTTGTCCGTATAAATTATGAAAGTGAGACACCTCTGAATTATGTGCAGTGGAAAAAATCGATTAATTACATATACATTAGTCTAAATTACTTCTCCTTAAAAATATTTAGGACCCTCATCTATATAAAAACAAAGAATGAGCAGTCTCAACAATGTGACAATATTTTTTTTCTGCAAGACTATTATATTCAGGCGTGTCAGTGAAAAAAGACTAATGAATTGTATCATGATATGTAAGTAACTAAGTAAAATTGTTGGATGTATATTCACTGTTAAGTCACACCTGAAGCATTTTTACAACGGAATATTGAGTCTTGACAAGTGCCCAAAATTCTCTATAAATTTCAAGGAAATCTAACATTCATTTCATAAGATAAACCCAAGTGTATCAAGTATAATCGTAAATAATAGATACATAATATGATAAACCACCCTTTGTGGATACAGTAGATGAACCTCATACAAGAGATTGAATAATATTAAAATGAGCAATAAAATTAGAGATACTTTGGTTAAAAAGTAAAGCATAACATTTATGAGCTTACAACCACTACAATTAGAAATATTACAAGTGTTTAACTGACCTAAAACACGTTGGAGATTAAATATTTTAAATGCAACGCAGAGATATGTCTCAAACGGAAATGCTAGAGATAAAAATCAGATGATGACGGAGTCAACAAAAAAGAAAACAAATCGACACTAGAATCTGCAACATTAACGACTTTAATTTCATCCAAAACATAGAGTTCTCCCAATCTACGACATATCCTAATTAATTTTCGAGTAATTTGATCGTATATAACACATACAGAATTAGAAAATAAGACTCAATGATCATATTTACATAATTTACTAACCAAACCAAGATTCAAGGCAAGCTTTGGAACATAATAAACATTAAGAAGCGATATATGAGGAGTATAAATAGTTACAACACCCTCTACTGACATTTATGTATCACTAGCAGACAAGACTGATATTGGTGAAACGGGAGACAAAGAGGTAAATAATGACATGTAAGGAGACATGTTGCGAGACGTGTCAGAATCTAAAATCCACAAAGATGAAGGAAGACCTAAAGTGGAAGACGAAGATAGACCTGTATGTGACATTAATGTAGACAAGGTCGCATGATTAGAAGTAAGAAAGTTTCTAAAAGAATCTATAATTTGGGGTTCCATTGCATAGGGTAGCATGGTCTTATCAATATCTTCTAATGATGCAGCAACCATAGTAAATAGTGGAGCAAGAAATTGTTAAATAGGACGTGTATGTTGCTGAAAAGAACATTACTGAGGGGGTTGATGTTGTTGTGTTTGTTGTTGAGACGAATCATGCTCTTTTTCTCTCAGAATTATGTATTTTGATTTCAAATAATTCTTACTTTTATAAAAAAAAACACTCATTAAATGCAATCATTGCTTCACTTGGTGTTAATCTACACTGGTTTGGAACATTAGGTCGTTGGTTTGGGATAGCAAACACAGTAAGAGCATTGGTCATTTTAAAGCCTTTGTCAACTTGAGTTTAGAGTTATGTTTCCTCTGCAATAATCTCATGAACAACTAAATCTATAGTGGGACGAGGGGATCAATAAAAAACATATCATGCAATCCTTCAAACTTAGAGCGTAAGGCAATAAAAAATTGTACAATTCTTTACTCTTTTCTTCTAGAAATATAGGACTTGAATTCCTTCAATTTTGCATATTCTGTAAGTTCTAATTGATCCCACAAATCTGATATGGAAGTATAAAAATCTGAAATAATCAAGTTATTCGGTTGTAAAGAACGAATATCAAATTCTAGCTGGTATTGCCTCGCGAAACTAGACTGAGTATATAATTTTCCCAAGTCATCCTAAACCTCTTTTGGTGTTTCATATTTAGCCAACTCAATACCAATTGACTAATTTACAGAGTTATTTATCTAAGTGATGATCTTCGTATTATCCATCTCTCATTTTTCAAGCAGCATAGAACAATTCTCACCACTAGTTGTATCAGAATGTTGCAGCTTTGTATCTAAAACATACCCCCACATCTGTTTTCTATAAATAAAATTTTCATTACATAGCTCCAGTAAGAATAGTTTTTCTTAATCGAATTAGGTACTTATGGGCTGCATACAGTTATCATTTTATGTTATATCTGCTACAAATGAAGTCCAAATTTCCATAAAAAAAATTGGATCCTAAACAAAACAACTCTGGATAACTCTTAATCCCAAAACGAATTCCAAAATTATAAGCAAAAGCATATCCGAAATATCAAACAAATCAAATTGAAGTAGAATAGTAATAAATCTGAAACAAAACAAATCCAAACAACTTTTAACCCCAAAGAAAAGTCCAAATTTATAAGCAAAATCAAATCTAAAATAACATCAAACAAATCAAAATTTAAGCAAAATAGTTGACGAAAAAAGGAACCAACCTGACAATCGAACATGCTCCGTTACAATGTAAACAAACAAAAAGATAGAAAAAAGAGAAGAAGAAGAAGTTCCTAAGAAGTGGCTAGGGTGTCTGTTTATTTAGAAAGAGTACAAATTATATAGAGTATAAAGCTCTTATTTATAAATAAAACATATGAGCTAATGGGCATGAGCCTTATATCTCTAATAACTTGCACCAGACTTCTGTTAAGCCACATGAGCATTCTTAATACTCATAGTCTTACAACTTGTTAAGAAAAAATATTATGTAATACAAGATCGAATCATGTATGGTATATGGATCCATGATACTCTTACGTATGAGCACCCATTTAGTCAAAATAATTATGTATTATGACATCAAAGTATGTCTCATGATATATCTATATGTGAATGTAGGTATATGGCTAAAACATTTTGTGTGCCATATAATTACAGTATTAAGAATTCATCTTTTATATCAAGGCTGAAAAAGAACTATATCTGTAAGTAGTTTTGTTTTGATCTCTTTATTGATAGGATATCAACATCACCACCCGCGGGGCATTTATATTGCATTTTTGTTATTTTTGACTTTTTACTCATGTTGTAAAATATTATTATGATCATTGTTGAAGTATGTGTTTGTTGTTTACTTGACCATTATAATATTTTGTTTCTCATAAGCCACACATCGAAAATCAGAGATATAGAAAATAACTATACTTTTACATCTTATTAATAATCACCCAATAATATTTGTGTTGGTTTTCTATCGATGTGTATAAGGCTTAACTTCTTTGATTAACTGAATTTTTTTGAATATAATGATTCTCAAGTCCTTAGACTTGCTTCATAAATATCAACAGTATACTGCATGCCCTAGTTTATTACTTAGGATTTATATATATATATTGTGTTTTGAGTTTTTAAATCCATAAGCTGATTTTTTAAATAATTTTGGTCACGATGACTAAAATATTAGATGCAGTTTAATAAAATCTCCCTCAATTTTAAATTATTATTATTATATTTTATGTTTAACTTTGATTAGACTTGAAACTATCATTAGCAATACCAAAAATTCAACTGGGATTTCAGTATATAGTTAGGCTTAATTATTATATTTTCTCTTTTGAATTTTTAAATTTGACTTCTAAATGATTTTGTCAATAGTATTTGGTGTGAATGTTGAACACGGTGGTGATGTAACTAGAGCAAGCTTAGTAATTGCCCTGATTGAGCCAAAGTATGACACGAGCATGTGAACAAATAAAATAATCAATAATTTGATTTCATTTATCTATTTTTTTATGTTATTTTTTTTAATTTTACATAAATATAGGTACTTTATGTGATTAAGCACTTGAGTTTCATATGAAATTCTCAAACGGCTTTTTGTTCCCATTATATGTGAGTTGACAGGTTCTCGTGATATTTTTGGAATGGTGCTAGAATATGTATGCTTGATTATTACTCCCTCTGTTTCATAATATAAGTCTTTCTTAGAGAAAGTTTTTGTTTAATAATATAAGTCGTTCTCATTTTCCAATGCAACATTCATTACACATATTCCACTTTCCACCATTAAAATAGTTAACCTTCTGCACAAGTTATCAACTCCACCAATCAAATTTATTTTTTTCTATTCTTTCAAAGTTATTATTACTTTTCTTAATATCTGTAAAAAACCTTAAACGACCTATATTATGAAACGGAGGGAGTATTAAACAACAATTAATGCTTAAACCGTGTCTCAGACTTCGGTGTTTATGTACTAGCAAAACCAAAAAATGTTCGTGTGTCTTAGAATTCAGTGTTTATGTATAAAAACCCCAAAAAATGTTATTATATCTCATTAATAATAGATGTTAACTAAATAAGTTAACGCATATATGTTGTTACTTCCTAACCACTACACTATTCTCAATAAGAGAATTATGAATTATAATGCGAATTCTATGACCAATAAGAAAAAGTGAAGAGTAACGTGCGAAAAAATTAAATATGAGCGATGACTACTCTTGGTGAGATTCTTCATGTTGTTGGAACATGTGAACGCTTGAATCTTCAATGGTCATGAGGTGGTTTACTATAAGATTGCCAATCATATTTTTCTGAACAAGGATTAGCTTTTTCTACACTTTTTTTATTTACGCTGTCAACCATTTTTTATTTTCAAGTCGAGATTTACGTATGAATTATTACTTTAAAAAATATAATATTATCTATTTGGGTGTTAAAATTTTTAAATGAGTGTCATTTATCCATACACATGTACATTATATAACATAATATTCAAGTGTAACAACCATTTGAACTTTTATGTTGTATTTGTAAATATTTTAAATGACTAATAATAAAATTTTCCATTACATATCCATTTCGAATATGATAAGAGTCTGATTTTGAATTATTTATTATGATATACCAATTTTTTTAAATAATGAATATGACCAACCTAAAGTTGATAGTTTGGAGTTCACCTCTAACAATTTAATTTAAAATATAAAACAATTTTTTATTAGTTTTTCGTCTATTCTCGTTTATCAAACAATTTCTACCCGAGCTTTTACTCATCCTCTTGTCTCAATGCATACTCATGTTCTCGACCTAGATTTGCTTCTCCATCCCTAATTCATATCTCGGCTCCTCGTTAATCTATCTTAAAACTCCTTTACTTGATTGAATCTTAATCTCGAGATTGATTTTTTGTTTAGCGTGAGTAATTTGTTGTCTTTTTCTTTTCGTCTCTGTAATTTTTCTTTGTATCCTCTAAGTCAAATTTTGGGTATGTTTTGTAAATCTTTTATATTGTAATTAAAAAGAATCTTTAGAAAAAAAATTTGATAGATTGTAGATCTATTATTTGTTTTGATTATCTATTTTGGTATAGTCATTTTTATATAATTTTCAATTATTTTTATTCAGTTTTTTTTTTATAATAAAAAAATTATCAAACATTATGGAAAATATCATAATATAAATAATTAGAGTTGTTATTTTTTTCTGTTTATTGAGTTATCTATAAATAAAAGGTTTAATGTATAAGACAAATTTAATATAAATTTAATACAATATTTTAAAGTTACCTATTTATGATTTTATGAAATTTTAGATTGATGGACATGATAATAAATAAACTAAAATAACATCATGTTTGTACAACTCCAATTAAAGAAATTTCAGCACAAGCACGAACCACGGTGTTAGTATATTTTTTATCTACTCGGATGCGATACAACACAAGCACGAACCACGGTGACACCATAATTGACAGTTTACCAATAATAGAGTGGGGTCTATTAACTCGTTATCACACAACTATCATCATTAACACAAAAATCTTAGTAATCATGCGATGCAACTATCATATAATTAGGTATGATTCAACTTCTGATTTGCTCTGGGCCCTTGCTGTATACATTATTTTGGAACAGCGACTGTACGACTAAGATCATAACCCTGCTCAACACTTTCGGCTCTAACTCACGTTCTACGCCTAAAAACAAGTATGCTACCGCCAAGAATTTACTTATTTCATATTTACTGCCTCACTTTTATCTATACGCATTTAAAGTATAAATTTGTTAGATTAGAGCTATGCCTATGATACGTTCCTTTGTATTTATATTTTGAAATTTGAACCACGTAGAGCATATAGAGACCCAGTATATAGACCTCTTATAAGGATGATTCTGCCTCCATCCCATTTTATAGGTGGCAAAAATATATTATTTTGTTTTATTTATAAAAAATAATTTTATTATATCAATAATAATATAAATATTATTTATTATTAGATAAATTATCGATAATTAATCGAGTAAAAATAAATTATTTGTAATTATTCGAATTTTAAACATGGAACATAAGGGCACAAATGAAGCACACAAACACGAATAATGTTCGATTATTTTGTTAATTTTAACTTTCAAAACTACATACATTTTGAATCTTAATTAAAATAAAAAAAAACCAAAAACACTTACATTTTTAAGATAAACAAAACGAAATTAATAAATAATATGTTTGAATAATATTTTTTTGATGCCACATTTAAAATATGTTTGTTCATAATTCTGCAACTAAACAACAATTATTCTTTCACAACCAAATTACATTTAATCTCGTATTTGAACAACATTTTTTTAAACTAATTTCGCAACGTAATTGCACGTAATACCGCAATTTTAAAATCAATTCGTAAAAAAAAATGCACATATTTTTGCAACTACAAAAATTAGTTGTTTCACACTCAATTAATATTTATTTTACACAAAAACAAAATTTGTATTATGTTTTTCACACCATAAGACTTATGTAGCAATCAAAATCTTATTTGCGCAACTATTTTCTTCTTATTTCTACAACACATTTGCATAGTTAAACAATATTTTTTTATAACTAAATTACACGAAATTCCGCAACTAAACAATAGTTGTTTTGTCGCAATTAAATTATACGTAATTCTGCAACTAAGCAACAGCTGCAACCAATTTACATATCATTTTACAACTAAAAAAAATAAAAAATATGTTTCATTGATTTAGTTTTGTTCCTTTTTAAAAAACAAAATCAAATGTATTTTGACTATTTTTTGTAAATATTATTTAAAAAATATAATATTTTTTAAAAATATAAAAAAAACAGTTAAAAATATATCTTACTAATGGTCGATTTTTAAATATTAATTTAACCTCAAATAGATAATCGTAATTTATTATAATTATTTTTAAGCAAATAGAAATTATATTACTTAAATGAGAAAAGTAACAACATTACAAAGTATGAGACACAATTGAAACAAAATACAAATTTGAGGATTTAAAAGAGAACCAAAAGATTTTCACGAAATCATTAACTTTTGATAGCGCCTAAAAATCCCTCCAGAAAGCCAAATTGGGACCAAAATTTGGGTTTCCACCATAGACACCCTTCACAAAAGCTCCAGCCCCCAGCACAAAAACCAGCCCCTTTCTATGAAATCAGCCTCAAACAACAAACCAATCTTTTCACCGAGCTAAGAAACGTAGCCCACTCCCAAGCTTTCAAGAAGAACAAGCGACTTGAGATGATTAGGAGCAGTGGCTATGGTGAACTGCATGTTAGCTTTGGAAGAGAGAGAATGTTTCGCGATCCAGTCAGAGCAGTGATTTTGAGTTCGAGAGATGAAGCGAATCGAAATTTTAGAGTGAATCAGAGCTCTACAAGTATTCAGCGAAGAATGCAGGTACCAAGCTTCTCTTCGATTTGCTAAAAGATTTATTAGCACCTCACTGTCAGATTCGACATCAACTTCTGACCATCCCTTCTGTTTGCAGATGATCAGACCATCAAGGAGCGCACCGATTTCAGCAAAGAGAGGGTTAAGCTTTCCCAGCAACCTACCCGAGCCAAGAACGATATCTCCCTCCGAGTCTCTGATCAGCACGCCACTACTTGCTTCACCAAAAGCATTACAAGCACCGTCGACGTTGAGCTTCAGCCTGCCAGGATTAGGAGCAATCCACTTAAGGTACATTGCATTTTTCTTCTTTATATCGATAGATCTACATCCTAGAACAGAAGCAGCATAATGAGCATTAGTCCATAGCTTGCTATTAGTCATTCCAGAAGCATAAATACCATTAATGATATAGACAACTCTATCAATAGCAGACTTAACCGACTCAAAACAGCCCTTGAACTTAGATTTGTTTCGATTTCTCCAAATGACTGAACATATTATTTGAGGGACAAGGTGAGTTATATGACTGGCCCTTTTAGTAAGCCAAAACCATGATCTAATAATATGAGACAAGACCATAAATCTGCCAATTTTGAAATTAAAGATACAACTAAAGTAGTTCCAGATTTGCCAAGCATAATTGCATTGCACGAATAGATGATTCTTATCCTCAATACTATTACAAAACTGACATTTTGAAACAATTTGAATGTGTCTACGCATAAGAATACTATCAATCGAAATAAAACCTTTAAGCAGTTTCCAACATAAAAAGGAAAATTTTTAGGCACAAATGAGCCCCAAATCTTTTGATATAAACCAGATTTAGATGAATGCTTCCTAATACTGTCCCATGTAACATTAGAATTAAAATCATGAGTATTAGAAAGCTTCCAAATTATTTTATCAGAACATGTATGATTAACTCTATACTTAGCAATGTGATCCATTCTAGCAAGGGAAAGGGTTGTAATAAGAGAACTGAAATCCCAATTATTAGATTTCCAAAACGTTTTTACAGTAGCTTTAAGAAACCAGGGGAAAGGGTTAGAATCACTTATCAGGGGAGGGAGATCATGTCATTCCTCCAACCAAAAGTCCATACCACCCTCACCAAGCTTCCATTTAATGTGCTTCTCAGCCTTATGCCTGATAGATGTAATTCTTTTCCAAACCGTAGAATTAGAACATTTACACTTAGCTGTAATAACATGAGCATCAGTTTAATAAGTGTTATGAATCAGCTCAGACCAAAGACAACTGTTTTTCCTAAGAATGAACCATAATTTATAAGAGAAGACAAGCTGCATGTCATTAAGATTTTTAAAGTTTAAACCCTCTTCAGAGTAAGGATTACAGAGCTTGTTCCAGGTAGACCAGTGTATAGTCTTCTCATTGTAACTAGATCTCCATAGAAACCTGTTGAAACAAGTCTCCAATTTCTTGATTATTGAATTAGGGATTAGAGAGCTGTGCATCCAATAATATAGAATAGGCATAAGCACACTACTGATCAAAGACATTCTGCCAGCAAAAGAGAGGTTAATAGTGTCCCAATCAGAAATCATATCATGAACCTTTTTCATCAAAGAACAATAGTTAGCCCCTTTGTTATTCTTAGAGATAGTAATACCAAGATAACTAAAAGATGTGGCCTCAGGACTATGATCAGAAAGAGAATTGAGACTGTTAGTTGTACAAAGAGTAGCTTTACTAGACACAATAAGCTTAGTCTTCCCTTTATTGATAGACTGACCAGATACATGTTGATACTTGTCCAGGAAGCTACTTAAGGCAGTGATGGAGGAAGGCTTGCAATTGGTGAAGACCAATATGTCATCAGCAAAAGCCAAACAAGGCACCAGGTAAGAAGATCTAGATGCATACTGAAATTGTTTGTTTTCATTGAATATATTGTAAAGACCACGTAAGAGGACCTCTTCAGCAAGGATAAACAGGCTAGGAGACAAAGGGTCTCCTTGCCTTAAACCCTGCTTTTGATGAAAAGAGCCTGTGACCATACCATTAATCAGAACTGAAATGTGAACATTAGATATCATGCTTTTAATAATAGAAACACAAGTGTCATTAAAACCAAAATAGGATAACACTTTGAGAATGAAACCATGAGAAAGCCTATCAAAGGCCTTGGTCATGTCTAACTGAATCAAGACATTTCCAGAACTAGGCTTTCTATTTATGTCATGCATCATCTCCTTAGCAATAAGAATGTTCTCGTGAATGAGCCTCCCCTTAACAAAAGCCCCTTGCATATTAGATACAATCTTAGGTAAAATATTAGCAATCCTAGAGTTAATGACATTAGATAGAATTCTGTTAAACATAGAGCATAAACTTATAGGCCTGAACCTGTTCCATGACATAGGGTTAGGGAACTTAGGAATCAAACAAATACCAGTGGCATAGACACCCTCGGGCAAGACCATACCACTAAGAAAAGAATTGATAGCCCTGCAAAGATCATCACAAATAATAGACCAACAAGTTTTAAAGAAAAATATGTTAAAGCCATCCAAACCAGGAGCACTATAATTGCTCATCCTGCAAATGACATTCCAAACTTCCTCCTTGGTAGTTAACTTAGAGATAGAGTCATTTTCCTCATTAGAGACCAGCCTAGGAATGTTATTAAAAATAGCCTCCTGCTGCATATCATAAACCATGTTAGCATTAGAGATAGGGGCTAAGATATTTTTGATGTAATTCTGAGCAGAAATAGCAATGTCATCAGGGTTATAAATCCAGACACCCTCATATTTTATGCCTTTAATCACATTAAGGCTTCTTTTCTTCTTGACAAAAGCATGATAGATCTTAGTATTCCCATCACCATTCTTAATCCAACTATTAAAACACTTTTGATGCCAATAACTCTCTTCATTCCTAAGAGCTTTAATGTACATACTGTTAGCTTTAGAAAGATCAGCCCTTGAGATCTGAGAATTATTCAGCAAGTGTCTGTTCTCCATCTCCCTAACTAAATCAGCAGCCTCCTTGACCTTACTAAAAATATTGCCAAACACCTTAGCATTCCAAACCTTTAGACAAGCTTTGAGCCTTCTAAGCTTGAACCAGAAGATCTGACTAGGGTTACCATTACACCTTAAACTCTAATTCTTACCAACAGTATCCAAAAAATTATCCTCACTAACCCAGGCATTAAGAAACTTGAAACTTCCATTTTTAATAGTATGGACATTATCAGAGTAAGCCTGAATTATCAAAGGAGCATGGTCAGAACAAGTTCTGACCATGTGGATAACCTGAGTAGTATTGAACATATCATTCCATTTAGCATTAACCAGAGACCTGTCCAACCTTTTCCACTTAGTACCCCTGTTCCAAGTATACCTAGAGCACACAAAACCAGCATCCTGAAGATTGCAATATCTAACAGCCTCATTAAACTCCTCAGTGCTAGCATAGTCATAAGTAACACATCCCACTTGATCCTCAGAGCAAGAAGCAACATTAAAATCACCCGCAATCAGCCAAGGAACTTCCTCAGAAGCAATAGAACCCATTTGAGCCCAAAGATCCCTCCTAAGAAGCCTTCGACTCTTAGCATAAACAGAAGAAAAATTGAAACCATCACAACCAAAATAGACCACCTTCATGTGAAGCATCTGATCATGATCAACCAGCACATTTAACTCCACATCATCACACCAGAGAACCCAGATTTTGTTGGAGCAGTTACCAACAAAATTCTTAAAACCCAACTTAGAAGAAACCATACCAATCTTGCCAATATCAGCCATAGGCTCTTGAATCGAAAGAAATTTAATCTTATGATCTTTAATAATACTTAACAGCATTCTCAAGGTTGATTTGTTACTGACCCCTCTAGCATTCCAACTAGATATCCTGATCATTATCAGAAAGGGATTTAGACTTTTGTTGTTCTCCAATTCGATTCAGAGAATTAACTGTAAACTTCTTTGATTTCTTTCTTTTAAATGCAGATTTCACTTTGCTGGAGAGGATTGTCTTGAAGTTACTGGGAGAAGTTGGCTTGCTGCCCAGATTATCACCAGTAAGAGAATCCATACTTCTCTCACTCTGCAACTTACTCTGAGCAAAATCCATATCCAAGCCTTTAATAGCATCTATTATTTCCATGTTTTTATCAGCACTGATGGTCCTTTCTATAGTATTAACATGTATTGGATCCTTAACAACAATGGATCTTAACTTTCTTCTATATTCTTTACTAAAAGATTGAATGTTACTAGAATTATCATTTCTTACAACCTTTTCAGTATCCCTGTCCATAGGTTCTTGAATATTTTGAGACCCAACTTTAACAAAACTAACATTATCTTGAACACTAGCAGTATTATCTTGTATCTTTTCAGCAGATTCAACCTTTCTTTCTTGATTGACGACCCTTTCTTTCTTCAAACAATCTTCTCCCTTATAACCAATGTGATAACAGACATCACAATAGGCTGGAAGGTTCTTATAACTAACGTTGATTCAGCATCCATCATTGGATCCGAAACCAACCCAAAGCTTGTAGATCATCTTCCTAGAGATATCCACTTCAATCTGCGCATAATAGGCATTCAAAACTGCCTTATTTCCATTAGGGACGATAATCTTGTAAGGAACCCCAATAGATGATGCCAGATTTTTGATAATGCTTTGATTAAACATGAACTCAGGGACTCTCTCAAAGCGAACCCATACCATGGTGTTAGGGTTTTCAAAATGCTTGTTAAACTCAGGACTCCATCGCAAGATCCTCATGGTTTTCCCTTCAACCTTCCATACACTTTTAGCCCAAAAAGTACTGACATCTTCAGGCAGTTGAAACTCAATAAAGACATGGCGAGAATCAAAACTATTAAACATGAAAGAGCCTTTAAATTTAAAGCTTTGCAAGAATGAATCAAGAACTCTTCTCTTAGGTAAACCATCACTAAACTTCCTTATTAACGTGATTGAAGATTGATTGAGCAAGGCCTCTTTCGTTTCCTTTGAGAACTGAATTGAACAATGATCAGAACCATATTTAATGCCTTCCGGTTTGAAGGTAGATGATTTCACAGTTAAGGACTTTTTAACAGCATCAACGAACGATTGATTGCTATTCTTGTTTATGGCTTGAAGAAGAGTTGGAAACTCTTCAATAACTTGATGAGAATTCAATGAAGAATTCATTACCACAATCAATGAAGATGAAAAATCAAGAAGTGACTCTTGCGTTTCTTGGAGAGGAAATTAGCCATCTTTTAGCCATCTTCCCATATCTAAAAAACTTCTAGATAATCGTAATTTATTAATTTAAATAATTAATGGTAAATAAATTTGACATCAGCGTTACTATTACTAGATTATTTCTTATTATTTTTTGAATTTATTTATTATACATTATCTATAAAATTCCTTAATGTTGATAATTTAAAATGAGGCGGAGGTGGACCTGTAATTTTATTTCTTTTTCTAAAATTATACTATATTTTAACATACATATAATGATGATGACCTATCTAAATGATCTTATTTGAGGAAAGAAAGTCTTCAGCGTGGACCGTGATCATAACTGAACCCTAAGACCTAACCACAGTTAATTCTATCCCTTTATATAAAGCTTGAACCACAACCTACTTGATCATATCCTTCTTACACAAGCAATCTCTATCTCACTAGAAAAAATTAAGTTGAACTAAAAATCAACAAACATTGCAATGACATTAGATCACTACCTTCCCTTCATTTCTCTAACTGGGTGTTCATCATTTCTAAGTTTGGAGCTTTGTCTCTGTCTCTTCTTCATAGCCACTGTTTTCACTTTCTGGTTAACCCCAGGTGGCATTGCATGGGCATTACACAAAACCCGAACACATACCCATATTTCTATCCCAGGTCCTTCTGGTCTTCCTGTTCTAGGGTTAGTTTTAGCTTTTGCTAATAACTCCTTAACTCATAGAATCCTAAACAATCTAGCTCTCCACACAAAAGCAAAGTCTTTGATGGCCTTTTCAGTTGGGTTGACGCGATTCATTGTCTCGAGCGAGCCTGGAACCGCAAAAGAGATCTTAAACAGTTCAGCTTTTGCTGACAGGCCTGTTAAAGAATCAGCTTATGAGCTTCTTTTCCATAGAGCGATGGGCTTTGCTCCTTACGGTGAGTACTGGAGGAACCTGAGAAGAATCTCGGACGTTCATTTATTCAGCCCAAAGAGAAATGCCCGGTTTGGGCAGTTTCGGGTGAAAATCGGACGAGATATGGTGGAAAAAATAAAGGAAATTTCTTTGAAAGAGGGTGAAGTTGAAGTTAAAAAGGTTTTGCATTATGGGTCTCTCAATAATATAATGATGAGTGTTTTTGGAAAAAGTTACGATTTTTTCGATACTAATGAAGAGAGTTGTGAGCTTGAGGGGTTGGTGAGGGAAGGGTATGCGTTGCTTGGTGGTTTTAATTGGAGTGATCATTTTCCCATTTTAGGGTGGTTTGATTTGCAAGGGGTGAGGAGGAGGTGTAGGTGTTTAGTGGGTAAAGTAAATGTGTTTGTTGGTAACATTATAAAGGAGAAAAAAATTAGGAGTGGTTCTGATGATGAAGATGGTGATTTTGTTCGTGTCTTGCTTGGTTTGCAGGAAAACAACAAGCTTACTCATTCCGATATGATCGCTGTTTTATGGGTACATTTCTCTTTTACATTTTTTAGACTGATTCTAGTTTCATTAGTTGTTGTTATACTAATGTGTTGGGAATGACTAATGTGTTGGGAATGTTTTACCGTACTAGTTGAGATAGTATGTTATTACTTATATTTTTCACGTCTAACCGAACGCGCGAGACTTTGGTCGCGCAACTTTGTAACGTTACTTTGCATTATTATGATAGGATGCGTATATATGTGGCTTATATAAAAAAGATTTTAAAAGAAAGCTAAAAATGTCTCTTTTACGCAGGAAATGATCTTTAGAGGCACGGACACAGTAGCTATTCTCCTAGAATGGATACTCGCACGAATGGTCCTCCACCCCGACATCCAATCCAAAGCTCAACTGGAAATCGACTCAGTCACCCAAACCAATAGGCCAATATCCAATTCGGACCTCCCAAACCTCCCTTACCTCCAAGCCATAATAAAAGAAACCCTAAGAATGCATCCACCAGGTCCCCTCCTCTCATGGGCTAGACTTTCCATCCATGACACCCACATAGGACCCTGTCATGTCCCGGCTGGAACAACCGCCATGGTCAACATGTGGGCCATAACCCACGACGAGGGCCTCTGGCAAGAGCCACATGTGTTTAAACCAGAGCGATTCTTGAAGGATGATGTTGCTATAATGGGATCTGACTTACGGTTGGCTCCTTTTGGATCCGGAAGAAGGGTCTGTCCTGGTAAGGCTATGGGTTTAGCAACTGTCGAGCTGTGGCTTGCGCAATTGCTTCAAAGCTTTAGCTGGGTGTCTAGTGATCATCATCCGCGTGTCGACCTGAGGGAGACGTTAAAGCTTTCTTTGGAGATGAAGAACTCTTTGGTGTGCAAGCCCATTCCTAGAATTTCCTTTTGAATTTTTTTTTTTTTTTTCGATTTCGTTTCTGTTCGTTGTTGTTGTTGTTGTTAAATCGATGTATTTTCTATAATTTTATAAGCTATAATCAAAAGTAAATTAAGAATGGAGATATCAGCTTTGCTAGTATTGAAATATAACATATCTTCAAGTCAACAATTGATACCAGAGATCTATTCTTTTGTCGTGGACCTCGTGGTTGTAAAAAGAGTCGCTCTACCTTTTTGGTGGAATTTTTATTTAGAGATCAGGTTTTGTTGCAGCTATAAACGGAATTTAGTCTTGTAGGTTAACAGGGACCTAATTGTCGGATGGATATCCATCTCTTCGATGATAATATTCATTTGATTTATTTAATTTTCTTTAAATAGTTCTAATAATTTATGAAAATAACTTAATATATTTATTTTATATATAAAAAAACTAAATTATTATCATAAATATAATATTTAAAATATAAAAAAAATGAAAACATAAATTACATTAAAACATTATATAATATAATCAACCAAATAAATATAATATTTAATATTCACACTAATCCCGATTTTAATTCATTATCCTTGCTCATCAACTTTAACAATCAAAATTAAATTTTGGCCGTCAAACATTTAAGAGAATGTTGTTTAATTGCTTAAATTGCGTCATTCGATTAATAATTATAATCCAGTTTCGAAGGTTTATCTCCATTTGACTTTGCCTATCATACATGACTTCTGGTGTTTGAAGTTTGGTAAATCTCCTCTTATTACTAACTATACTAGATGTTTGTGGTGGCTCCAGCTGCACTAGTGGATCTCGATTTTGCCACATGCTTGTCGTCATCGAGGTGAAAATATGGATGACAATTATTAGTTGCCCATTTATCATTCAAAGAGGCTTCAAAACAACGAAACACATCCCACTTCGACCAAATGCGTCCATTATGGGTATATATTATTTTGTAGAAAAATCTACCATGTTCCGACTGCATATGGAAATGATTCTTCAACCTATCCACTAATATTTATCTCTTTTTCACAAGGAAATGAGATATCATTGTCCCATAAGGTAGATAAATTTTATCATATGAATATTCCATATGTATAATCATCAAACTTGGTAAATTTATTTTTCTCCTTACAATAGTGTAGCGGTTCCAGATGTTTGAATATTTGTCATGTATGAATATTTGTTATTAATAATGAAACGATCACTAACTAACTTCAATGTCAATCTCTGACTTCATGTCAAGTTATGTTTACCTAGTAGCCACCATCTCTTTACTAGCCCACCTACGGCGAGGGTAGTCTAATCATAGAAAATAACCTTTAGAATCACGCGTAGGTATACCAAACTCTTCTTCTATTTCATATGCATAAATTGCATTTGGCGCCCTGTTATCATATTTCATGCCATGAAGAGTTTGATTACTCAAATTTAACTGAAAATCATTATAAAATTATTCAAGTAGGTTGTATACCAATATATTTTCCATTCAACAAATTCAAACCTTTTTAACTAAATACGATGTTCACTAATAAGTTAGTAATTTTCTCTCAAAACAAATGAAGCAAATGTTTAAAAAATGAGGAGAAACTTTGTATCTATAGGTGAGCGCTTACATACAATATCCTACCACACGTAAGCAAGAAGTTGGAATTAGCACATGAGTAAATGTAAGATGTTTAAGTTCTTTTAAGCTCTACTCATGAGATATTTAGAACCCTTCGGTACTCAAACTTGCAGAAGTCTTATCGGTCCATTCGATATAACACAGATACCTCGGCATGCCAGTGGCCATTCCATAACACGTGATAATGTCAAGGACCAACACAACCAACTGGTTCATGCTGAATTAGAGGAACTCAGAGTGATCAGTTCACTTGCTTTATATGGTCTTCCTCCATCTAATTTGCAAAGACTATGTGGCTATCGATAATAGAATTATCGGTCAAAATATTATACGAGTATGAACCAGTTATTGAACCAACAATTAGTTATCAACAAACAAATATATGTATCGGTCCATTAACAGCTTTTTTTAAGAGTTTGGCTAAATTATTGCAGCCAAACCTCTAAGTAGTTCCAAATTAATCTTACCTAAAAAACATTGTAAGTTTACCAAATTTCTTCCAAAAATACCTTCATTTTAAAAATCTTAAGTTTACCCAAAAAAAATTTAGTCTACCCAAACTTAAACATAATTTATATCTCTCACAACTTCACATTATCTTCATCTTCTAGCTCTCACCCTCAAGTACACCCAAAACTCTGAAGGGGTAGTTTGGACATATTTTGCATCAACGGTATGATGAACAGTACGACTAAGTCAATCATTACTTAGCTATGTGCTAATCTATACTAACCCGTTTAGGTTTAGGTCTTTAAAGATTGACATGAATCTAGAGTCCAACCCGAACAGCCCATGGGTCATAAACAAGTATAAATACACCAACCACCCTCATTAAAGAAAAAAAGAAAAATATAATTGCTAAAACACACCTCTTTTATCTCTCTACTCTTCACTCCAACATTAAATACGTGAAAAAGATAAAACTATTTCCTAATATACCCTTTGATCAGAAATAATCTACACTAAATTGGCAACCATAGTGGGAAACGATGGTGCCTGAATTCCATATTCAAAACCATTGAATAAAGTAGTTCGGATGGATCCTAATGTACAAAACATTCCACCTCCAGAGGTTGAAAGTGTGAGAGAAAATAATGAGCACACTACTGTGTCTCATGTCAATCAAGATGATGATGAAAGACAGACTCTGCAGGATGAACGTGAGCAGCTAAGGGCTGAGATTAAGGCTCTAAGGGCTCATAAATAAGATGAAAAAGGAATATAAGAGAATTTTGGTGCATCCGTGTTTCACCCCACTGAATATTTTGGTGAAAATGAGCAGTCCATAAAGACTCATGTCAGTTCTAAGGAAACACATCGGTCTAAACGAGTGATGAGCACGATGTCAGAGTCTTCTAATAGTTCATCCAATGATTCGCAGCTTGAAGAATCATTCTCATCCAGTAGTGATGAAGGTTGGCTAAAGAAGAAGTTAAGGCTCACTAAGAAGAATTCAAGAAAAAAGGATAGACATGACAAAATTAAAAAGTATCAAGAAAAAATAAAGGGTTTGGCTGATCACCACATTGATCATTTGTTGATCGATCAATTTGCCTTTCAATCCAAACCATGTATTTTTGCTACTCCCAATGAAGATACAGTGTTTAGTCGTAGCCAAAATTGGAGACAATCACCCTTGTCTTCAAAAATACTCTCTGGACATCTTCCCAAACGATTTGACAGTTCCAAGATGGAGAAGTATGATGGAAGCAAAGATTCGGACAATCATCTCGAGCAATTTAAAAAAATTATGATGAACTTTGATGATGATGACAAGCTGTTGTGCACGGCCTTCTCACGAACCTTTAAAAGAAGTTCCCTCAAATGGTACAATAGTCTCCCTCATGTATCTATAAAGAATTTTGACATGTCCCGGGTTGCATTCTCGAGGCAATTTATTGGAAGCAAGAAACTTAAAGGGAATGATTATACGATTATTCATTGTTATCAAGATCCAAATGAGTCTTTGAAGGAATATATTAGTAGGTTTGTGAACACGAAGAATGGGCTAGGTGATTGTTTTGAATAATTAGTAATTGCCTCTTTAAGACAAGGCTTAAGTCTAGGTAATTTGGCTAACTCAGTAACCCGGAGAAAAGCAATGACTTTTGGGGGGCTGTTAAATCAAGTGGGGAATCAAATTACTGTTGAAGAAACTAAGAAATCTAGAGTTCCTCGTCAGAACAGATCCACCACTATAGTGTCAACTCCACAAACAACAACTAAGTCCGGTTACAAATCAAAGGAAACCGGACAGGGATCACATCGGCCCAAGCAGAGTCAATCAAATCAAAAACAACAAGTTAGAAGTAAAAGAGGTTCATGGGTTCAGCCTGAATGGTTTGCTGAGTTGGCAGAAAGTGTAGCAAAAATTTATGACAAGATCAAAAATTATATGCACTTTAGAGGGCCAACCCCATTGCAGTCCTTAAAAGAAACTCAAAGTATTCGTTTCTGCAAGTATCATAGATACGGGTAATGACACGCATGATTGTATAGCATTAAAGAAAGAAGTACAAAATCTCACTGAGAGAAGGGCATCAGACCGGATAAACACAATCCAATGCCAATGATCCCCGAACGACTTCTTCAATAGTCCCATGAACATCCAGACAGGAAGATACCATGATGATTGTTGAAAGATTTGATGTGGACTCTGAATACCTTGATCCCGATCTAGATCGGAATCAAGTGGGGTGATAATGGATAAATTTGTTACAGTTTCTGATCTTGTGAATTTTTTTGAATCGTTAACCATATTTGGGGGAGACTCTGTGACAGCACCCTCAAGTTGTTCAAAAAAAAAGGCATGTCAACACATTGACTACTCAGTTAGAAGGAAGAATATCAACACATTTGTACCAAACCGCAGCTCCTTTCATAGTCTTTGATGAAGACGACTTAAGAGATATTACAGGGCCACATGAAGTTGTTATGGTGATAGGGGCATCAATTGAGGGTAATGACATGCGTTGAATCTTGATAGACACTGGTAGTTTGGCAAACGTGTTATTTTTTAATACTTATAGGCAAATGAAAAATCCCTAGGTTATTCAGAGATCAAACAGAACTATTGTGGGATTTACGGGGAGTTAGGCTGATGTCATTGGTGAGTTTGAAGATGAAGTGTTGTTGGGCAGATGACCTTTTAAGAAAACAGTGAGGGTATTGTTTGTTGTGGTTTACTTCCCAGCATCTTACAATGCTATCTTCAGAATATATTGGCTTTCCCGGATGCATGATGTGGCCTCTACTGTCCATCAATATTAAAAGTATGTTGTGGGTGCACCTGTGGGTGTTGTCTGAAGCAGCCAAAAGGTGGATAAAGAATGCTATATAACAGATCTTGCCTCAAAGTCATTAGAGGTAGTCAAAGATAACAAGGAATGAAAATTACTGGAGCCTTCCACCGATGAGAATGAAATTGATGATCCAAATGAGGCTCCTAGTGTTATAATACCTATAGAAGAAATTGATATCTATTGTCTAGCAAAAGGCAAAAGTGTTAAGATTGGCACTAAATTGCCATTAAGTTTGAAACAAAAGTTATTGTCTTTTTTGTCAGACAATCTACATGTGTTTGCATGGTGCAATGATGATGTAACAAGGGTACCCGCCGAAGTAATCTGCCATAAATTGTCAGTCCGGTCATATGTTGGATCGGTAGTTCAAAGAAGGACCTTTTTCCAAAGAAAAAACCGATGTGATTGTATAAGAAGTTGATCGGTTAACCAAGATAGGTCATATTAAAGAATCACAATACCCATTGTAGATAGCTAATCCTGTTTTAGTCAAGAAAAAAATGGGAAATGGCGCATGTGTATTGACTTCACTGATATTAACATAGCATGTCCTAAAGATCTTTTTTCGGTTGCTCGAATAAATCAGTTGGTAGACTCTACATCCGGGAACAAGTTGGTGTCCTTTATGGATGCCTTTTCAGGGTACAATCAGATACAGGTAGATCTGAAAGATCAAGATCATACAACTTTTATCACGGACAGAGGGATTCATTGCTATAAGGTGATTATATTTCGGTTGGAGAACGCTAGAGCTACTTATCAGCGATTGGTAAATAAATCATTTGCTAGCCAGATTGGCCAAAACATGGAAGTATATATAGACGATATTATGGTGAAGATCCTCCAAGAGGAAAAACACATATCCGATCTTCAAGAGAATTTTTATAACTTGCAAGCCATCAACCTAAAGTTAAACCCGAAGAAATTTATTTTTTGGGTCCAATCTGACAAGTTTCTAGGGTATGTCATAAGTGAAAAGGAGATACAGGCCGATCTAGATCAGTTAAATGCCATATTGGTTATGATCCTCCTCGAAGTACTAAACGATTCCAGAGGTTAACCAGGCATTTGGCTGCATTGAATAGGTTTACTTCAAGATCAGCAGATAAGTGTACTCAATTTTTTCAAGTTTTGAGGAATGCTAACGACTTCAATTTGTCTCTGCAGAGTGATCAAGCCTTTTTTGAAATAAAAAATAAACATTGGTCTTCATCTAAGACGTTGTTCAAACTTATCCAAGGGGAGGGACTTTATATGTACTTAGTTGTGCCGGAGTATGTTGTAAGTGTTGTTTTAGTAAAGGAAGTGGATAATTACCCCCGTCCGGTGTATTACATAAGCAAAAGTTTGATGGAAGCAGAACAAATGTATTTAAAGTTAGAAAAATTAGCCTTAGCGTTGGTGATAGCAGCTAGAAAAATGAGGCCTTACTTTCAAGTACATTCGATTACAGTTCGAACATATTTCCGCTTGAAGAATGTTCTCTAAAAAGCTGACATATCATGAAGAATGACTAAGTGGTCAGTTGAGCTTGGAGACTATGATATTAATTTTGTTCCTCGGACAGCAATCAAGGCTCAAGCTATAGTTAATTTCTTAGTAGAATTTCACACTAAAAAACCATACGAACAAGAATAGGAAAACAAGGTTAAGAAAGAATGGTTAATCTGAACAGATGGTGGGTCTAGTACGATGGGATGTGGGGCTGGAATTTGTTTAACTTCTCATTATGGTGATACTATGTATCAGGCTGTATGATTTGGTTTCAGGGCGTCCAACAATGAATCGGAGTATGAAGCAGTCATTGTTGGGTTAAGACTAACTCAAATAGGTGGAGCAAAGAGGATTCGGTTAGTAAGTGACTCAAAATTTCTTATTAATCAAGCTCAAGGGCTATTTGAAACTAAAAAAGATCAGTTAATAAAGTATCTGCAAGTACTAAGGGTAGTTGCCATAAGTTTTAAAAGTATCCAGTATGAACATGTCCCTAGATTGGAGAATACTACGGTAGATTATTTAGCTACCATAGCATATTTTGAAGCATACCCATGGATTATTATGCAAGAATGCCCCCATAGATCAAATCAAGGGAAAGAGGATGAATCTGAAAAAAGTATGAACATATCTTCCATACTATCCAAATATTGGAGTTATGAAATACATAAATTTATTTTCGATAGAATTTTAATTTCGGATAAAGTCTTAGCTAAAAATATCAAGTACAAGGCTTATAGTTTCTTGGTATTAAGAGATATTCTTTGTAAAAAAAAGTCGTTCAGCAGGCCTCTCCTACGTTTCTTAAGTTTTGAGGAATCAGAGAGTGTTTTATCTGAATTCTACGATGAAGTGGGATCAACACATTGTGGCTATAAGGCCTTAACTAAGAGAGTCTTGTTAGCATGATACTATTGGCCTACTATAATGGCATATACCAAAGATATGGTCAGGAGATGTGATCATTTCTAGAGATATGGGAATGAAATCCATACGCCAGCAGTTCATATGGAGTCAATATATGAGCCTATACCTTTCGAGATTGAGGTTTGGACTTAGTTGGACCTCTTCATATGGCATCCGGAGGCTATCCAATAATAATAGTAGCAATTAACTATTTCTCTAAATGGATAGAAGCTGCCTTACTAGTTGGAACCACTTTGAAGGCGGTCATAAAATTTATTATATCCAACATATGTTGCTGATTTGGAATCCCTCGGCAAATTACCACAGACAACGGGCCACAATTTTACAATAAAGACATGGAGGCGTTTTACACTTCTAGAGGAATTCAACATTGCTTTTCTTCTCCTTTCCACCCTCTGGCTAATGGTCAGGTTGAATTTTATAATCGAACAATTCTAACAGGTTTAAAACTTAATCTAGAAGGAGCTGCAGGGAAATGGCTGAGTTATTTGCAATAAGTATCTTGGGCCTACCGAAATACTCCATGAACGGCCAGTTAAGAGTCTCCTTTTAACCTTGTTTATGGGATGGATGCACTTATACCTATGAAAGCTACTTTTCCATCATTCAATATTCAAAATTATTCCGAACATGCTAATGAAATGGTAGTAATGAATCAGTTGGATATTTATTGAAGAAAGAAGAGTAAAGGAATATTTAAGAACAACACACTATCAGGGTTAATGAGAAGTATATTTGCATCCATAGTAAAAAAGAAGAGATTTCCAATTGGGAGACAAAGTATTAAGAAAAGTATTTTTGCATACCAAAGAGAAACGGTTTGGGAAATTGGCTCCGAATTGGAAAGGCTCTTGCATAGTGTGTGAAAGAATCAAGCAATGAACATATAGATTTCAATACAAATAGGGCAAAAAGTTGAAGCACCCATGAAACGTTGAGCATCTCAGGTTGTACTCAGAATAAAATTATCTTGTAAATATTTACTTTTTCATACCTCAATGTAAATATTCGGCGGCATACTCTTTCCTACCCTGGTGGCGAGAAGATTTTTTCAATGAGGTGTCCGGTTTTCAATTAATGGTATTTTAAGCCTTTTTCAAAAATTATTGTGAGTATGAGGGGATCGGATAAATTAAATATCTATTAAACACCTCGACCTTCACATGAAGTATCTTTGAAGTGACCTCATTTATTAAACACTTTATCATTGAAATGAAGTATCTTTGAAGTGATCAGATTTATTAAACACTTTCATTCTTTAAATGAAGTATCTTTGAAGTGATCAGATTTATTAAACACTTGCATCCTTCAGATGAAATATCTTTGAAGTGATTCAGTGAACTAAACGCTTATTAAACACGTCAAAATAATTAAATACTCATTAAAAGCTAGACATAAGAAGAGAAAGAAATTCATACTAAGGGAAAACCTAACATTACACATTGATCGGAATATGTCTGGTCCACCATCACACAAAATTCCTTGGTCATTCAAGGACTTTGGTTCACAAAACAAGATTTGAAAAAATGTAACAAAATGTATTGGCCCTCCAAGGACTTTAGTCTTAAACATAAAAAAGTAAACATAATAACCTTAGGGCTCGTTCTCTTTGGTTTTTTCCTTACCAGCATCTTTCTTTGGACTCTTGGCATCGATGCTTGATCTTTCATCAGTTCTCTCGTCAGATTCACTCTCACTTGGTAAAGAAAAACTATGTTTATCACCATATGGCATGGTATAAAAAATTATCTCTTCATATGGTGTGAATTTCTACAAAGTTCCAAGGTTTTTCTTTGGAAAGGTCTCATGAAATAGAAAAACCATATCCGTTTGATACATTCGTCCCTCTTTTCCAAAGAATCCACAACACCAGCAACATACTTTTCTACTGCTGCAGCTATCTCTTGAGTTTGATTCTTCTTTTGAGAAATGTTTTTTTTTCTTTTTCTTTCTCTTTAAGAAGTTTCTTTAACTTCTTTTTCTCTCCAGTTAAGGTGCTGATGGTGTTTGCATTGTTGGTTTGTTGTTCCTTCAAATCCTTGATCTCATTAGAGGTAGTAGTTTCCAATGTGAAATACTTAGTCTGGTTTTCCCCTTGGGAAGTCTTGGATCGGTGCAGTTCAGTGTTCAATTCCTCTCTCTCTTTATTTAAGGCCACCACTTTTTGTTGTACAGATGAAAGCGAACTTTTCAAGCCTTGATTGTCTGTGGTAAGAGAAGTTATATCCTTAGTTTAATCTGTGACATGTATTTCCAGATCGATTATTGACCTAATGAAGCCCAAAATTGCATGGCCTAGAGTATTATGCTCACTCGATACCTCGAAATATTCACCATTATAAGTTACAGTATTGGCTATTATGGTATGAGAAAAGGTCTGATAATGTCATCCTTATCAAGGTGATTAAAGTACATATTACGAAGGTCATCCAGGTTAACCTCTCCTTCAAAAGTTGGCTGATCAGTTGTGGGAAATACTGGAGATGAGGATTAGGTGGTACCTCTTCTCGTGGATGAATATCAGTTGGAAGAGTAAGAGTAAAAACCAGAGGGCGGAGTATTATCTCTGACCCTAAGTTACTCTTATTCTTTTTTCTGAACCTTCCTTGCACCTCTTGTGACCTTTTTCTTCTTAGTTTGGGGCAACTTTTCTGATCTCCTGGATTCCCCAACTGTTGCAGCAAATGTCTCTAACAAAACGGCATTGATTCCTTCAGGATTCTCCGAACTAGTTGCCTCGAGAATCTTGTGAGATGGGTCAACTTCAACTTTCTTCTTCTTCTTATTCTTTATTTTGTACAGATGGCTAGGAGTTTTATTATGGGCTGGTAAGCAGAGTTTTCCATCCTTCGCCTTAGTCGTTTTAAGGATGACATCCGACGGAGGGGGAGTGCTCAATTGTTCCCAAGAAATGTATCTGCTTCCAGTGGTATTCCACAAGTAAGCCCTCAGCATGTTTCCATATGTGAAACAATTATGAAAGCCAAGCTCCCAATTCTCGGATGTCCATAGATTTAACTTGGAAAATGTAGCCTTTCCTGTCTCCGAATGCTCTGAGAACATCTTTGAAAATACTGCAAAGAGACACAATAATAAATTCGCTATACCAACATAAAGTTTAAGTATTACTGAAAATCCGAACAACATTTACCTCAACTCTTCTAGTATCTAGTCAATTGGTTTGGATTTGATTGAGAGTTGATATTTTCCCATTTTGTCAGGCTCCACTGATGAAAAGAAACTAAGTCCTTCATTGTTTCTCAACCTCCAACGGATCGTTTACTACTTTTTAGTTGTTTCCCATGTTGTAGTGATAAAAAGGTATTTGGTGATTTCTACATAAACTAGCCACGGTAGCAAAGTGCTCCATAGGCATTGGAATTTTTGACAACCTAGAAGCAATAATGTTGGCTAGCAGGGTATACCAGGCGTTCGGACTTAGCTGACTTGGGCAAAGCTCAATTAGATGAAAGTACCTGACTATTTCCGGGTCCAAGGGGAAACGAAGTCCCCAGCTTAGCACTTTGGTGTATACAAACCATTTCATTAGCCTTATAATTCCAATGAATCTCTGGAGTAATGGGAATCTTCACCTTAGTAGACTCTGGAAAGCCCTATTTTTTTCTTATCCGATCTAATTTTGCAGTATATGTATACACGTAGGTAATTTTTTGAAGGGCCAGTAAGTATCTGACACCGACCTTACAAAAATTAGGCCCAACTTTCCCTTCCAAGCACTCTAGAAGAGAATCAGTATTTGGTAGTCCCACTTTTTCTATATTTGTCTGATCCGATGTGGTATTCCCAGTGTGTCCGGATGTATCCAATGGGGTATCTTCCTCACTATCTTCCATAGTTTCTTCCATTATAGTCGACTGATGTTCGTCCAATTTAGTACTTGTGACTTCTTTTTCAATTTGGGTTGCCTCATTAAGGGGAGGCAATGAGTTCGGGTCCACAAAATGTTGAACAAACGGATTTAATGTCCCTAAACTAATTTTGTTTTAAGAGGGAAGGGTGCCTTTGGCCTTAAAGAGTCGAGTGACTCCCCAGGGTGTGACATTTTCAGTGTCTAATCCCATAGCGAGAAAGGGTGAGTATTTTTTAACACTGTAAACCGCTTTATCTTTAGGAAAAGAATCTAGGGATGCTTAAATTAAAGGTTCAGATTCTATGGTAGATAAATTTGGGATAAAAGAAGGTTTCAGTTTAGCGATGTTTTGGATGACCGATGAACTCTTGTCCAGTTTTGGTGTCGTTTGGCTAACTACTCCACCAGAAGAAGCATGGAGTCCAACGACAATTCTTGCCTCTTTTCTTGCCTCCTTTCTGGCCTTTTCCAAGTTAGATAGATTTAACCAACCGCCTTTATGACCGTGAACATATAATTTCCCACTTGTAAAACAAAATCGCAAACTCAAGCTTTATCTCTCTAGAAAAAATTTCTTGCTTATGAAAAAAAACGGTGAAACTAACTTATATAGAGGTAAAATCTACTTGAGTGTTTCACATAGGGGAGATAAATCGATTCAAATAATTATTAGGGGCTATTAAGTCCACCCTAATTACTTTTTGAAAGATAATTGTAAGTACCAAGGGATAAAACGGCTGAGAGGTCGAATCATAGTAGGGCACGTGTTGTTTCTCCAAATTCTTACCGTTGTTTTTTCCATCTATAAAAAGAAAACACTTTGGATTCGACCAGGATTTCTCCTCGGTAGCCAACTCTTGAAAAAACACTTCGAAAATGATGCAGGTCTTTTCATTGATAATTTAGTTCTTCCAAAATATTTTTGAAAGACCTAAAGGGGCTACTGATAGGTTCGGATATTTTTGAAATGACACTACTTCCTAAACCGAAGGGGTAGTTCGGACATATTTTGCACCAAACATATGATGAACAATACGACTAAGTCAACCATGACTCATTTGTGTACTAACCTATACTAACCCGTTTAGGTTTTGGGCTTTAAAGATTGATATGAATCCAGAGTCCGACCCGAAAAGCCCATGGGTCATAAAAAAGGTATAAATACCCCAACCACCCTCATTAAAGAAAAAAATAAAAACTTAATTGCTAGAACACACCTCTTTTATCTTTCTACTTTTCACTCCAACATTAAATACCTGAAAAAGATAAAACTTTTTCCTAATATACCCTTTTATCAGAAATAATCCACACCAACTTTGATGGTGTTGTCTATACTGGCACCGACTAGCTAAAACACTAGTCACTGCCAACATAGACAATACTAGGAGCTCTTTCAAGGTTCTCTACACTGGTAGTGAAAATTTGTAGTCGCCGCCAGCATAAAGTACACTGGCAGCATAAAATCACAGTGCCAACGTCTAACGTTGGCAGTGTAGTGCATCTACGCTCGCGGCATAAACGCATTACCCTCGCAGCATGGATAAGCACGAACTTTCTTAGAGTTTTTTTATTGACTTGATTAATATTCTTGTTTTATTTTTGTAATTTCTTCATTCGCTGATTTTTTCACTCTCTTCAAGTCTCTTACCTTGAAAAACCCTAATAAAAAAATAACATAAGTTATCATCGAATACATACTGTTAAGGCTACTCGTGAAATCTCTATGTAGATTCTAGTGCGTTTTGAAACCAAGATGTTCTTTAATATCAAGTTCAAGGTTTGTTAAACTGTATTTAAAATAATGATCTCTGTTTAGTAAAATAATTTAGTATCAAAGTGGTTCAATAGAGTGTTTTAATTATAATATATCTCCCTTGAGCCATGGATCGATGCTCAAACCTTTAAAATCTTCAACCAATGAGTATTTTGAATTGTTGTCATCATGCAACGGTGTAGTTTGTGTTTTCAGACACACACCCGATGAAGTTTGAGTGTGCTTATGGAACCTATGTACTGGCGTTTGTAAATAATTACCCAGAATGCATATATGTTAAAGAATCTTGGTTTTGGTTATGATGACTCTATCGATGAATACAAAATTGTGTTTTTTTTATTCCAAGTATCGAACAGATGAATTGTGCCACCACTCGCATAAGTCAAGATATTTTTGGAAAAATATAAATTATATTGATGAAGCACCTGATTCTATAGGGTTATATTGTAACATAATTATTTATTGGTTGGATACCAATATTTTAGTTTTCGAATTAGCCACCGAAAGTTTAAAACAGATGCAACTATTAGAGAAGTTAGATTCTAGAATGATATTATTATTGATTTCACAATGATGAATTTATTGTGCAGTAGGCCTTTGGTTATGGTTGCATGCACGAGTCTATGAATTATTCATGTTAGAGTATCTATGAATATGGTTTGAATGAATATTTGATTAATCTGTTTATGTTACATGTATCGGATCCATGTAGACGGACGATGTTTTTACCTAATGTAACAAGCTTATGATGATGTCATGGTATTACTACACGTTGGTGAAGTTTGATCCTAATGATAACACTATGTCTCATCATCTTTCTACAGTATGCGATGGTGGAGATTTGGTGGTTTACAATGAGAATTTAATCTCATGTTAGTATGTTTTATGTTTAATTTTCTACCTCCAAACTTATAATATGTAATGATAAGTTTAGTTCTAAACCATAATATGTTTATATGTTTAATTTGCTTCCTCGAAACTTATATTATGTAATTACAATTTTAATCTCACCTTAGTAATTTTTATGTGTGTTTGTTTAATTTTTGTCTGATGATATCAATGCATGTTGATTTAAATGTTGGGTTAAGTTGGCTGACTAATATGTGCTTATTTTGATATTTTGAAGTTCAACACCATCGGTGAATACATGTATACATCGGGGGATACTATCACACCGCTAGTGTAAAATCTAAGCACTGCCAGCATGTTTTGATCCTAGGTAGTTTTGTTGTGTTTACACCACCGACGTGATCTATTTAGCATCATCGGTGTAATTCTTCGCGGACTATATCAAAATTCAGCACCGGCATTAGCAGTTGTATGCATTGGCCGCATGTAAATCCCGTGTTCTCGATGGAGTACAAATTTTACTTTTTAGTTGTTATATTATTTTATGGTGCAAACCGGTTGTGTGCCATGTGTACGCAACCGGTGGGTTGTCTAGCTATCGAAGGTCTACATACTCAAAAAAATATAAGATTAGACATATATTACTTGATATAGTTAATAAAATTACATAATTTATACGTAAAAATTAATCGAAATACAAACACAGACAAACAAAATAGATAGATTATTGAAGTTGATAAGCATGGAATTTAATGAGATCGAGTTCGATAAGATTTATAAAACTACTAAACCCGTACGTGGCAGTCAAAATTTTTCCATGGAAAATAGTATATAAATTACAATGAAAAATAGCTTGACGATAATATTACACGTAAATTAAACAAAAGGGGATAGATTGGTTACTTGAAAACAACATCTTTCAATTTTAGCATATTGCTTCCAATAGGGAATAATCAGTAATTGCCAAGCCCCAGCTTTGTCATCTTCTTTCCTCAATTTCTTACAAAAATGGTGTTACTTGTTACACAGACCGTTAGCTGCAATGGTAAGCTGCATAAGAAAAAAATTTACAATGTAAAATTCTAAAAATTATTGTAACGAGAACGGAACATTTGAGTTGATACTTACATTGACAAAGTGGTTGTCATTCATCTAATCCATCCCAATTTTCTTCATCTCTGACAGCGGAGAGGGTGCTCCTCGTAAAAGAAAATAAGTGAAACTAACATAATTTCTACTCGAGTGCGCTAAAAAGTGAAGGATGCAGTTAAACTTTGATGCGATCGTGATTCCAATCTTGCGCATCGTCATCCAATACTCATAAATACTAATACCATTGTCGCACTATACATGTTCCACGGTCTTAGATAACTCCTTTGTGGTACCATATATCCCCATGTGATTGGTTGGATAATCCATCTGCTCGTGGTAGAGAGAATTCCTAATATACTTTCACCCATCTTCTTGTTTGTACAAGCCAAAAGAAATCTATTGATATCTGCAATACTCGTCCACTTTAACGTTGTTGATGGCAGTTATGAAATATTTATAAGAGATATGGAATTATTTTAAGTAACCTTCCATATGAGAATCTCATTGTACCTTAGAAGGCATCATAATGCTTGAGCTATAACCAACTGTTCTGTTCGATATTGAACGCATCGTATGAGTTCTAAATGATAATTAACTTTGAACGGTTTCTCGAGAGGACAATGTGACCACTTGATTATGGAGAAACTTTGTATAGACTTTTGTACTTTGATCGGCGAAGTTCCATTCCCTCGTATAATGATCGATGGAGTATTGGAAGTTTGGCATAATGATGGTTCACTCGCTTTCTCCCTATCTAACACATGTTGGTGTCGTGATTTGCTCGCTTAGTGGACAAATTCGACACATAAATAGATGTTTTTTTGTTTTGTAGACGTGCTTTTAGGTTATTGTTCGGATCTAAAAGAGAAGATGTTTCTGGATGCACTACGTCAAACCATTTCTTGTACATATGCTCTATGTATGTATCGTCTTTGTTTTACATGACAACAATAACTGCTTTTTTTTATTACAAATACCTTTTTATTGCTACATTATTACGTTCAGTTATATCTAACCTCATCCAATGATTGTGAAAATAGTGCAAACGTACCGATATGTTTTTACTTAGAAAACCAAAGATGTCGTGCGAACAACGTTACCGTGTGTAGTTCGTGTAGGACATGGGAAATTTGAACCGTTATTACCTATCATATTTTTGGAACATTCTATTTCATAGAAAACAATTTTAAAGCTTCGTGAGAGACGTTAGCTTTTAGTTATTCGTACATCTTGCACACAAAAAATTGTATGCCTAAAACTCGACTTTTCTCGGACTACCGTCTCCATGTTGCAAACCAAGAAAAGTATGAACCTTTAACCAAAATTACTTATAAATTACCTTTGCTCGTACCAAGGATCCGCTTAAGCATGGAATGAGCGCTCTCAGTGTGGTTGGTGGTTTGGTTACCAAAATGCAAACTTGTTAATTTTCCACGTGATAAACTTATCATCGTAAGGCTCTAACCAACTCTCAGTATATTTGATTCCTTTCGGATAATTTGAAGTCCCAGAGCATTTCTACCTGATAGTTATTGAACGAGAGTTCTGTGTCCGACAACATCATGTTATTTCACACCTTCAAAAATACAACGGACACTTTTTTGTGGTTGATGGATATTTTTTTATTTAGCTAGGTAGTTCATGTTAATGCACCATCGACATAACAAGTGGGTTGCTTTGAGGAACACTAGATCAACCGTTTTAACCAACTCTAAGTTTTTATCAGTCAAATAATGGATGATTGTTCGATGAAGTGAGTTACGATCAATGATTGCAAGCTTTCTAATACATACTTGTAGTTGTCTCTTAGGACATAAACACAAATCCGATGTAGAAATTATTATCTGTACAAGTGGCTCAAACGACCTCATTCAACGACATCTCGTAATTTTTTACTTGTAGATATTATATATTATTAGCACGTTTTGAAATGTTCGTATCATATCGAACGACCTCATTCAACGGCATCTCGGCCGGTCTTTGTCATTCGAAGTAGTCTAATCGTTTAAGTTCTCCTAACAAATATTGCATTTGCGAGTGATCACCTTTGTCGATCTTGCGTTGATTAAGTTGAGAATTGTATACGGTGCCCAAGCAAAATGAATTGTTGGGGTTCATCTTTTTCCCTCAGCCCAAAATTACCCAAATAGTGGATCATGTTGGTAGAACTAATTACAAATTCTAACTCTTTCTCCAACAACCATCCATAATAAGATGACCTTCACTGTATCTCGTGTTGTCATGATTGTGTATCCCACACACAATCATTAAGGGCCATTGGTCATCTTTTACCATTTATCCTTTAAGATTAAAAGGGCCTTTGTAAACTCTCTCTTTAGATCCTTCGATTCTACCAATTTCGTGCACGTGTCGTATCTCTCGCATTCGAATAATAGCCTATAAGTTTTCCTACTTTTGGCATCGTCGCAACGTCGTACTACAACTATTTACCCATTGTCTTCTACGGTTTGCTTAACGCAATCAACCAAACCTTGTTACGTATAGTCGACTTTAGTGGTAAATAGAGTCTCCAGTATTCCGCTTGTATCTTTAACATTAGAATCGTTTCTCGCTAAACCGGTATCCTTAACACCGGAATCTACTCCAACATATATGGATTCCTTAACCTCCTGCGGCAATCACAAATTATTATAAAAAGAAAACCGTTAAACTAAAACATAATTTTAGATAACACCCAATTTCCCGTTAGTGGTGTAAAATTTATAAATCGAAGGTGAGCTTGCGCAACAACGTCGTGGCTTTTTCTGTTGGCGGTTAAAAATGTAAAAACTAGCCGCATACAACAACATGGTAAAAATGTGTAATGTCGGTGCTTTTTGCGTTGGCGGTGGAGTTTACACCGGCAGCGACTTCGAAACCTATATAGTATATTGTACCTAAAATGAAGCCGATGTCACTGCCGACACTTACCTCGGCAGCGGTAGCACACCCAACCTCCAGCGGGCTTCTAGGCATCGTCCCTGTGGTGATGGTGCATCGAGGACTTCAAAACATGCAGTAGTCACTGTCAGCATACTACACCTACACCGACGGAGCTAAAAAGCGTACTACACCTACACCGACGGAGCTAAAAAGCTTTGCCACCGGTGTCCTATATAGAGAATGTTGTCAAATCAGAAAACTTCATGTGCAGTTTCAACTAAAATCTAGTTTTAACTCTAATAAAAACAATAGATCACCCATTTATAGTTTCAACTTCATCAATAAGCTTCAACCATTCTATTTGTTTGCTATCTTTTGCTAAGGTTTGAAGTAAAAAAATTGTTGTTAAAAAAATTTGAAGTTTTTTTTATAAAAAATTTAAATTTTTTGTTAAAACATTTAAATTTAATATATAAATAGAGAATTTGTTTGTTGATTTCATTAGCAATTAAAACAAACTAATATTTTTGTTTCGGTCAAAAAATTTAAAAATAAAAGAAATTGAAAAACTAAAAGAATTGTATTTTCTAAAACTATTTAGAGTTTTGAGCTAAAATGTTTAGTGAACCCCTTTTTTAATTGTGTTTTTTAAGCACGAACAATCAATCCCAATGATTCTTTTAAATCTCGAGTCATTGAAAATGAAAATAATTATTTTGCATAGCGACGTATCAGTAGGTTCACCATTGCCTCTGCGATTGGAATAACTACATGAGCAGACCATCTTTGCACATGTTAAATAGTGAAATTTTGTTTACCGCCCAATTCTTAAACCGAGACTTTATGAAGTTTAAAAGACGATATATTTTGAAGTTGAATAATGAAGGTAGTCATATGTTAGGCTTTGAACAGTACATCATCCCTCGATTATCATGTTTGGTGGCAGATAGTCCATTGACTTTCAAATGTCCGTTGGCAGTTCCTGAACTATCCCGTTTGGATAAAGTTAGTCCACCAGATCCTCTGATCCATGAGAGGCTGCCACGTATCACCATAGTCCCCAGATTTTTGTATCACCACTAGTCCCTTGAGTTTAATTTTCTGTAATTTTCTATATTTTGGGTTTGACCTGAACTCAAGGGACTAGTGGTGATACAAAAATCTGGAAACTATGGTGACAGGTGGCAGCCTCTCATGGATTAAAGGATCTGGTGGACTAACATTATCCAAACGAGATAGTCCAGGGACTGTCAACGGACATTTAAAAGTCAATGGACTATCTGCCACCAAACGCGATAGTCGAGGAACGATTTACTGTTCAATGCCTCATATGTTATAAACAAACTTAAAATAGAACAAGATGTATGTAAGTGAATATCTCCACTCCTTCGCTGTGCTGTCTGCACTGTTTAATAAGTCATTTGCTATTGTTACGGTCTGAGCTTTTTTGTTAGCTTAGAACGTGTGACACTTAGCCTATCTGCTTGATAAGTGATACATATAAATCATATAGTCTAACAACGGATCATTCTACTCAGCTACCTCTAGGGGATATAACAATGGGCACCATAGAGGACACACTATTAGCTAATCGAACTATCACTGACTGGCTTCGAGTGATGCGTGTACATAGATTGTGGCTGGCTTGTATGGATTGGCATGAACATGAGCTAGTATTGGCTTCCGGGACGACGCAATCATACTCGAGTGCATGACAATAGGCATGTCCCTAACATCAGATAATATTATTCTAGAAGATCATGGAAGACAATGCCATCTGATGGGTCGAAATGGGAATGACTCCGCAGGTAATAAAACCTCATGCTAATTTCAAGAGGTGGGATTAAACGAAATGAAATTCTCCAACTATAATAATTTCCTAGACCGTACTGTATGTTGGTGCAGAGAGCTAAAAAATTTAATAAATTTGGGGTGTAGCAAATGCAGAATACCTGTCCGAATGACTTCTGTCTCAAAACTACTTGATTATTAAGTTGGAGGATTAGACTGTTCATACCTTCAGTGGGAGAGAGCTATTTCAGAAAGTAATGAGGTAGATGAAAAGACTTCTTGGTAGGTTTACATTATATATCAATCATACTAAATTTAGTCTTTTTATAGATAGTCTTTCTGCATCAACATTTTGTAGAACATGACACCCACAATGAGAAATTAGGTTTATCTTAAGCTAGCTTCAAACTTCTTATTCGAAAACATCACCCTCCATTTTTGCAGGGAGTGCTTGAACAGGTTAACAAACAAAGACAATTTCTCATTTGGATGTCAAAATTCCAAACTTAAAACAGCTTATCATAAACTCCAATCTTGAATTCCGAATTTGTCATTTGCGTTTCAGGATGACAAGTTAACATCAACTTGAACTGTAACGTCTTCTTTATCCTTCGGCATTGATAATAATTTCTTCCAGTAGACACAAATAGAGAGAAAAGCATTAACCATATAACACCTAGTCCGATCCCTACAAAAAGAACCCCACCAAAAAGCCCAATTACAATACAATCACAGATAGACAACTCATTTAAAATACCAACCAAAAAAGTCTAATTACGATACAGTTACAAAAGGGTAGCTCATTTAAAATGTTAGATATAGCATAAGGCATGGTAAATATGAACTGGCTGGTGTTACATGATCAATTGAAAAACTAATCTTCGATGTTTGATTCAGTTGATCTGGTTCTATAGGTTACAGAATCCAAATACCCTCATATGCACAGGCCAGCTTCTGTATTCACGGGAAGGCTTTGTCAAAGTACTACTTGCTTCATACCCCTACCGTAGATTATTAAAACTTTGTGTATAAACTTCAGAAAAGTAGTGCTGAAACACTGTTTTCGCACAAGCACCGCCATGCCTCATTGGTATTTTTTCAAATCATAGGCAATGTAGATGACACTTAATAGTCTAAAAATACGAGATTACTTGTAGGCTTTTATAGCTTATCCCTATGTTAGCCAAGACCAATATGTATCAACACTTTCACCAACCCATAGTGGTTTCTTAACAAGACTAACTTTAGGTTTTAGCTAATCCCTATTTAGACAAAACCAATAATCAACACTTTTACTAACACTCATCATAGTGGTATCTTAAGATTTCCTCAACAGGTTGTAATCAATGATATTAAATTAATCCATTCAACTAATCTTTCAGGAGTTTAGGTCTAAAGATCCCAGTCAGACCAGATAACATATTGCTTACAGACACTGTCATTCCAAAACCAAATCCGAGGAACAATAACTTGATACTATTTCTCCATATAAAGTAATTTTTTATAACTTCAAAAAATCCAGGCCCTCAGTTATAGACAGCTCAGTCATTCAACAACTATAAGAAACTGGCCCTAATTCAATTATTGTTCAAGAGATTCTTAGAGAGAATCAGTCTAAAAAGAAGGAATAGAACGTCTCTAGTATACAGATAAATCAGATTGGTTTTGCTTGTATATTCAAAATAATACTAATAATCCTTTGAAATTTAAATTTTGAAACCAGATAATGACACTAACCCTAAAGAGAGAAGTTTAAAAAATGGAACACAGAAGATGATTGACTTACTATCATAAATTTATCAATAGGCTCGCCTCATCGATCTGGTCGACTTCTTTACAAAACTCAATCTAATCTTCTTTAGCTTAGTCCTCTTCTTGGCCATTTTTTCTGGGAAAGTCTCTCTCTTTTTCTCTGTCTTCACATTCTTCTTCTTCTTTATGAATAATGGGTCTACACGATACTCCTTTGGTGTCACCGCCAAGTCATTCTTCAAAGCCTGGTTGTAAAGTGCATTGGCTCTATCAAGCCGATTATGAGCACACCATTTACCCATTAACAGATCATAAGTCTTGATTCCCGGTTTACAACCATCATTTTTCATCTTCTTGAAAACACTCATGGCATGATCAATCCTCTCAATCCCACACAGAATCGTTAAAAACCCATAATAAGCCTTCTTATCTAGTGAATCACCAAACCCTGCGGATTTCATTTTGTCAATCATTTCGTCTCCTTCACCAATCCTAGCAGCCTGATACAGACTCCTAATCATTATAAGATAAGTTGCTGCATTAGGGTAACAACCCCATTGACCCATTTTATCAAACAGTTTCATTGCATCCTCGGTTTTCCTAATCTTACACAAATTATCAATCAAGACATTGAAAGTCTCTACATTTCTAGGTACACCATGACGATCCATTTCAAGTAAAACGGATTCGGCCTCGGATTGAAGCCTAAAAGGGTCTTTCAATCTACATACCTTGCACACACAGTCTAGAAGCGAATTATAAGCCATTGTTCCAATCTCGAATCCTCCTCTATACATCTCGCCCGCTAATCTCTTGGCTTCATCAAGTTTACCATCAACACACCACCCTTTAACCAACAAGTCACAGATATTTTCATCAGGAAATATCTCATTAGCTAAAGTCTTAACCATTTTCTCAGCGTAACTAGCATACCCGTTCTCCGTCAGCTTTTCCACAACCATACTGAGTGACTCGCGATCGCGCTTAAACCCATAATCAACCTCCATTTTCTCGAAAAAGGCTACAACTTGAGTAGGCCGACCTGCACGGACTAGCCTGTCGATGGCGGATTCTATAGTCTTCACCCCAATCACACTTTTGTTATCGACCATAATCTCGTGCGTTGCCTTGAAATCCTTACGGCGACCGAGGTACTCAACAAAAAATGACAGTGTTTCATCGGTATGATCAAAGCTAGGGTTTGATACTAACCACTGGCTAAACCCTAGGACATTACGACCAGCTTCAGGAGAGAGATTAAGGGTTTCACGGACGAGATTCGAATCTGGCGTGATGTGAGAGAAACCGAGCCGGAGCCTCTGCGAGACTGAGAGAGGATCTTCATTATTGTTTTTAAGGAGTTCGGCCGAGACAGAAACGGCGATCGGATTAACCAAACAAGGATCTGCGACTTTGGATTCGGCGTTAGACTCAGAAGTGAAAAGTCTGGACGATATAGATGGAAATGAAATGAGATTAGCAGGATATATTGAAGGTATAGGAGGGAGGGTATTGTGGTATTGTCTCGTAGTTAAGAGTGAGGAGCTGAAACAGCGAAAAAGTACTCGACGAAGATGGAGAGACATTAATGGCGGCATTTTTCGAGAGAGAACAAGAAGTAGAAGCTTTGACAGTTCAAAAGAGAGAAAACCTAAGTAGGAAGTGAAAGGATGAGCTTGGGCCTTTATGTTTCAGTTACAATGAAGTGGGCTTATTGGATAATCAAAATTTTATTGGAGGAAAAGTATGTCTTATTATTAAAGAAATGACGAATCACGTATTATAATTATTATTTGAGTAAGGGTATATTAGAAAGTTTCAAACCCAATAGCAAATTTATTTGAATTTCATACTCAGAATTCAGTTGGAGGAAAAAAAAAGCTCTCTCTCTTGGAGAATGAAGAACAGAGTATTGACTTTGTTTTAATTCGATGATGAATTCGATCATCGGAAATCAAGTTGGGGAAGAATTTCTCGTTCTTCCAAGGGTTGATAACCAACAACAACCATTGAAAAAACAGTGTATTGATTTGTTCAGGTCTGAGGAAGAATGCCCAACTCTTCATCCTGAGTTCAAAACCGAAACAGAGCATCACTATTATATACAATATAGTGACAAGATTAAGGAAGTTTTGATTAAGAAGTCGAAGATCACTCTGATTGGCAAGTTTTCAAATGGTATCCCAAAGAAATTGAAACTTGATAGTTTCTTGGCTACTCTGAAGTTTAGGGGTTCTTTCAGTTATGAAGTATGGGACTCACATCACATATTCTTCGAGTTTGATTTAAATGAGGATGTTATAAAGATTTGGTCAAGAAACGTATGGAGGTTCGATGATGTTGTTATGAGAATTCTGAGATGGAGTCAAGATTTCAATAAAAGGGTTGAAAACCCTACTGTTCTATCTAGGGTTCGTTTTGAAAATCTTCCGGAGTGTCTATATGATTCTGGATTTGTGAATGATATTGCAACCATATGGCCAACTTATAGGGTGGTTGTTCCTCATAAAAATCGCGCTCATGCTAACGCCTGCTATGCCCAAATAGAGACTGATGTCTCAAAAAGTTTGAAAAGAAAGTTCTGGATTGGTTTTGGCAAGAATGATGGTTACTGGATTAAAATTAGTTATAAGAATGTGCCATCATACTGTGATTGTTGTTATCATCTTGGTCACAAATCTTTTGATTGTAAAAAGTCTATCAAGAAAGTGGAAGATAGTAAGGCTAATGATGTTTCGAATGAAGTCTCGATTGATACTAAGCTGTCTGTTAATACTGCTGATACTAGAAATGTTCTTAAAGTTTATTGAAGAAAGCTCAAATCTGTGATTACTCAAAAAGATCAACAACAAGATCAGGTTAAAGATCAAGAAAAGAATCAGACTGTGAATAGTTCTGAGTTTGTTGATAACACTAAGTGTGATCAAGAGCAGTTGGTCAATGTTATTCAACAGCAAGTTGAATTCAACTGGTAGTGGAAAAGAGGTTATAGAGGCTATAGATAAGATTGATGAAGAAGACTTCATAGATCATTCGCCTGGCCCTAATATTAGAAGTTGCTCTCCTTCTCCAACGACCTCTTCCCCAAGCTTTAATGATATTATAACATCCAGGATGAAAACTGCAAAAAGAAGAAGGTCAGCGGGTAAATTATCTATCAAGTCTCTAAATTTAAGAGGCAAATTTTACAAATCTTATTTTGATAATGATTAGAGCCATTAGTTGGAATGCTAGGGGGGTGAATAATAAGTTTACCTTAAGAAGACTTAAATCTATGATAAGATCTGAGTGTATTAGGGTGCTTACTATTCAGGAGCCTATGTCAAAGGGAGATAGAATTAATGAAGTTGTTGTTAATCTTTGTTTTAATGGATGTTTTGCTAATGTTTCCAACAAGTTGTGGATCTTTTGGATGGATAATATTAATGTCAGTGTGCTTCTTGATATGGATCAATGTGTTCATATGGAAATTGTATATCCTGGGGTTAAAGATAAAATCTATTTCACTTCAGTATATGCTAAGTGTAATCGGGTTCAAAGTTTGGATCTTTGGAAAAGTCTTATGGAGGTTGCTGATAATGAGAGGGCTTGGATTTGTGCTGGCGATTTCAATATTATTTCTTCTCATGAGGAGCAGCTGGGTTGTGTGACTTCTTGCCAGACTAGTATGGATAACTTCAATGATGCAATGAGGAATTGTAACCTGAATGATGTTGGCTATTGTGGCTCTAAGTTCACTTGGTCTAGGAGCAACAAATGGAGAAGGTTGGATCGTGTGCTGGTGAATGATAAGTGGAACACTATTTTTAAGGAAACTCATGTTTTTCACATGGTCAGAACTTGTTCTGACCATGCTCCATTATTAATATCTGCTAACTTACTGGATACTGGTAATGCTATTGGTAAAAAGAAGAACTTTAGATCTCTTAATGCTCGGTTTAATGATGACTCTTTTCTTAGTGTTGTTAATCAGAATTGGAATCTTCCAATTAGTGGTCATCCAAGCAATGTCTTTTGGTTCAAGCTTAGGAGACTCAAAGGCTGTTTGAAGAAATGGAACAAGGAGAAGTTTGGTAATGTTTTCGATAGTGTTAAGGAATCTGAAAATAATATGAGAAAGATGGAGATTCTTCATTATTCTGAAAATAATCAACTCTCTTCTTCTAATCTTGCTTTGGCTAATAGTTTGTATTTAAAAGCTTTAAGAAATGAAGAATCTTATTGGAGGCAGAAGTGTTTTAATAAATGGCTGCATGAGGGTGATGGTAACTCTAAACTCTTCTATAGTTCTGTTGCTAAGAAGAGAAAGAGGAATGAAATTAATAGTGTTAAGGATGGAGATACATGGCTTTTTGATAAGAATGCTATTGGGAAGTCTTCTGTTGACTATTTTAAGAATATTCTGACTTCTGATGCTTATAGAAACAAAGATGATGAGAATATTTTGCTGAGTAACAAGATATTTGATTGTATTCCCTCTATTGTTACTGATAGTGATAATACTAGGCTTCTTGGCAGAGTTACTGAAGATAAAATTTGGAGTATAATCAGCAACATGAGGAGTGATAGTGCTCTTGGTATAGATGGGTTCAATCTCTATTTTTTTAAGCATTGCTGGTTGATTATCAAAAAGGATTTATGCTGTGCTTTTAATGCTTTTATTTAGGGTAGTTCCTTCCCTACTGGTCTTTTTGCCACTGGAATTTGTTTAGTTCCCAAGTCTGTTAATCCTATCTGGTGGAATCATTATAGACCAATTGGTCTGTGTACTCTTGTCAATAGAATCTTCTCTGCTCTTATCAACCATAGACTAGCTGATATCTTGCCTAAGATTGTGTCTAATGCCCAGACTGCTTTTGTTAAGGGCAGGCTTATCCATGAAAATATTTTGTTGGCTAAAGAATTGTCATATGATATTAATAAAAAACCTAAGCGTGGTAATATGGTGATTCAGTTAGATATGTTGAAGGCGTTCGACAGGGTTTCTCATTCTTTTATCTTCAGAATTCTAAATGCTTTTGGCTTTAATGATAAGTTTGTTAACATTATCAAGAAAATGATCTCTGATGTGCATGTTTCAATGCTTGTTAATGGTGATACCTTTGATTATTTTAAAATGAAGAGAGGGTTAAGTCAAGGGGATCCTATCTCCCCTAGCCTGTTTATTATTGGTCAGGAATTGCTTAGTAGAGGTCTTAAAAATCTGTTTACTAATCATCATAAAATGTGTTACGCTTCGAGATCTAAGTTCATAATCCCTTATGTCATGTTTGCTGATGACATTCTGCTTTTTACTAGTAGTATGTCTACTTCTGTTACTACTCTAAGTAGTTTTCTAGATTTGTACCAACAGGTTTCAGGGCAGGCAATTAACAAAAGCAAAACAAAGTAGATTGTTTCTACAAAGTCCAGTTCTTCAAAGGTTTATAGTCTTAAGGTGCAAACTGGGTTCGAGGTGGATTTCCTTCCCATCACTCATTTAGGCATTACTGTCTCTAATAACAACAAGGTTAAAGTCTACAACTCTATCCTGAACAAGATAAATGACAGAATTTCAGATTGGGATAGTAAAGTTCTTTCTTATGGTGCAAGGTTATCTTTGATTTCTTATGTTCTTATGCCTATTATTTATCATTGGTTACAATGTTGTGATATCCCTAGGTCTATTATTAATAAGATTGAATATACTTTTAATAGATTTCTTTGGAGAACTAAATATAATCAGAAAAGTATTCATTGGTCTACATGGTCATATATTTGTAAGCCTTTTAGTGAGGGAGGCCTAAATGTTAGAAGTTTATTGGATATTCAGAATTGTTTCTCTCAGAAGCTTTGGTTCAAGTTTAGAAGTAATTCTTGCCTTTGGTCTAATGTAATGAATGATATTTACTGCAATCATAATCATCCTTTATATATTAACAACAAGAAGGGTTCTCTAGTTTGGAACAGGCTTTGTAATATTAGAAATCAAGCAGAAAGCAATGTTACATGGATCCTTGGAAGAGGCAATATGGATTTCTGGAAGGATGCTTGGCATGGTCTACCTGCAATTGCCACTGAAAATAATGTCAATTGGTATCTTGATGTGAAAGTTAACTTCTTTTGGCAAAATAATTCCTGGAATTTGGATGGTTTGCAGGGTAGTATCGATAATAATAGGATGTAGTTGATCAAGAACCTTTGTATTACTGAAAATGAGGACAGAATTTGTTGGAGGCTTTCGAAGGATGGAGAGTTCAACTTTAAGCAGACTTGGGATAGTATTCGAACTAAGCATAACATCTCAAGCATTTACAACAAGATTTGGAGCTTGAAAATCCCCAGGAAGTTTTCTTTTATAACCTGGAAACTCTTACATAATTTTATTTCTATTGATTCTATTATGATGAGGAGACATATTAATATGGCCTCTAAGTGTATGTTCTGTGAGAATTGTGAGAGTAAAGATCATTTGTTTGTCAATTGCTCCTTTGCGTGGCAGATTTGGAATTGGTTTTCAAACATTTTTAATATAAAAATCCAAAGATTCGTGACTATTTCTCATGTTTTAAGATGCTGGTTTTGGTTTTCAAAAGCTGATTTTCATATTACTCATTTGGTTCCTCAGGTTATTTGTTGGGTTGTTTGGAAAGCTAGAAACTCTATTAAGCATAAAGGGATTCAGTTCAGTGTTAATAAAGTTATTGATATCATTATTAGTGTTATTAAAGGTGTTGATATTTCTGGTTGTTTAAATCACAAGCATTGGTTAAAGTCATATAATGCTTGGGTTTTGTTGAGCTGTAGTTCGATTGAAAGAAAGAGTAAGCTGGTCCACCTGAGATGGAATCCTCCTGTGCAGCCTAGATTGAAGATGAATGTTGATGGCGCTTGTGCTTTGAATGGTGAAGCTGCTGCTGGGGTGGTGGTCAGAAACTGCGACGGAGATATCATTCAAGCTTATGGCTATCCCTTGGGAAAAGCTACTCCTCTTCAGGCTGAAATCATGGCTCTTCTTCTTGGTCTTGTTGAATGCTACAAGAATAGATGGACTCAGGTCGACGTCGAGTCTGATTCTTTGATCCTGATTAGGCAGCTCTCAAGTAAGCCATCCTGTGCTTTTGAAGATCATCATGTAGGTTACTGTCGTAGGCTTATGCATCAAGATATGAAGCTTAAGCATATCTCTAGGGTCCAAAACCAAGCTGTTGATTGGCTTGCCAAATGGACCCTAAAGTGTAAGCTTAAGCTAAATTTTCAGTTTCTCAGTGCTCCCTCTAAGCTTCTTGCTATTATTCTCTTAGAAAGCCTTGGATTAGGGTATTTGGGACTTGGATGCTGCTAGTTTTTCTTTGTTTTGTAGGAAGGCATGGATTCTGGAGTTTGATGTCCTATGATGCATGTTGCTGTGTTGAATGGACCTTGAATTCAGGAGTTGTTGCTGATTGTTGTTCTAAGAAGATGCTGAGTGCTTCGTTGATAGTTGCTGGGTTGTTTGGTGTATGGAGATGCTCTCTTGGGATGGTGTCTTTAGTGTGAAGGAGCAACTTTCTCCCTTGTATTTTGCTGAATTAATTTTGGAGGGATTTTTTGAAATTTGGGTGGCAACTTTTGCCTCCAAATTTTCTCTTCCTCTTAAATGTTGGGGCTTTTGCTGATTATGTCCCTAATTTTTGTATACTTTTCAATTTGGTTAATAATATTTAGTCTTTAAAAAAATTATTATTTGAGTAAGGCTGTTATCTAAATTTCTCTTGGGGATTTAGAAAAAAGTTATTGGGTTGTTTCTTCTTTCAATGAAAATATTAATTTACTTTTATTATTTTTATTTTATTTTTATTTCATTCACCTTAATTTAATATATTTTTTAAGGGTGAAGCTATTTCTTCCATAACATTTTTTATTTCTTTCATATTTCAGAAAAGACTCAACTTTCATCCATAAAGGAAATTATTAATTTACCATTTTTTAAATTTTATTGAAAACTCATATTTACCTTCTTCTGAAACAATCGCTCAAACACCATATCTACCTTAATTTTTTTCCAGCAACCTTATAGACGCCATATTTACTTCTACCCACAATCTCTAACCCTAACAATATAAATACATATCCATTAGTTTTTTAAACCGAAAAAAAAACAGAGAAAAAAAACATAGCCACCACTTTCGATTGAAGCAATATATCAAAGGTAAATATATTTCCTAAATCTTTTTTTAATCTATCGGTTGGAAAGAGTTTCAGGAAGTCAGGTGTACTATGCATAGCGAATTTGCAGTTTCTGGAACTCTCTTGCTATGAATTTTTTTTTTAAACGTTTCATGTATATTGAATTCCACGAAAAGATTTCTGGTTTTTCTAGTATCAAATTAATTTTATAAAACTTTGGAAATCTGTTTTTGATTTGTTTGTTTAAAAAAACAACTTTAATTTGTTTTTTATTCTAACTTTCTTATTTTTGTTTGTTTTCATTTTTACAAGATTAAGTTATTTTATTGGTTGATTGGATGATGCTGTGAAGTGTTGAATCTTTGGTTTGAGTGTCTTCCTTTTCTAATTTTCTATGATTAATTTTTAAGAAATTTGAGTTTTTTTTGTTTATTAAGGTTTAATTTTAGAAGTCAAATGATATATGTTGGATGTAATTTGACTTAATGATGTGTTTGTTCGAATAAGGGTTGGATAGTGCATAGTATCATCAAAATATAAATTAGAAAGTAAATTAAAGACAAAAAAATAAAAGCAAGTGTTTAGTTTTTTTTAAAAAATTGAAATGGAATAAATAATGGAGGAAAGAGCTTCACCCATTTTTAATGCTATTTCATTTATCAAAACATATAATATATTTTATACTCTATGAATATAAATGTAATAAAATACTCTTAAACTTTAAACTCTAACTAATTCTAATAAATACTTTTTAACTAATATTAAAGTATAATAACTTTTATGATTTGAGGATCTAAATACGCTTAGTTTTTTTGTTCAATTCTGAAATTATATTGGTTTTTTGAATATTATTTTTTGGTGGTTCATTTTATATTTTTAAATGTAAAGTAAATTTATTTTAAAAAGATTGATGGTGTGTTTGTAGATTTTTTTTTTATTTTTTATTGTATGTTTAAGAAAATACTCTATGTAGCTTTTTTTTAGAGTATTTCAAGACACTTTTTAGCAACTTTTTTTTAAAAAAAATAAAAATTACAGTTTCGTTAACTTGTTTATTTATTGTATGTTCGGCTATTGTATGTTCTTACAAAGATTATTTTTTGTGGGTTTCTTTCTTTAACAAATAGTACTTAGTTGCGAGGTGCTTTAGGTGAATATACTGTGTGAATTCACCTAATTTTAAGAGTTATATTCTGAATGTTTTTAAAAAATAGTTAATTTCAAGGATCTATCTCGGAATATCACCTCTACTTTTGTGAATCTTTTATATTATTATTTTTAATTAGCTTTTTATGTTTAATGAATCTATGATTTTAACATGAGATTAATATATATTGTTAGTGGTCTTGGTGACATGCTTCGGTCTTGAGTCTATGGATATGCCTAACTAAGTAGTTATGGGCATATAATTAGGTCATAATTCATTAGGCACTAACTCTCACAAAGCTACAAGGTGCATGGTAGGGAGGGCTTTATGAAAATCTAGTACCATGTCGGACCTAATCAAAGCATTCCGCTTAGATAAAGATTTTAAGATCTCATTGCCATATTCATCTATTGCATCTACTTTTTCATTCACAATTTGAGATTTAAGGGAAGTTATATACCTTTCTTCTCTCTTAGCTTATTTGACAAAAGCTTATAACAGCCTTGTTACTAGCTTGTTGATCTTTCAGCTTCTGAATCTCTCCGGATTTAGATGACTACAACTATTCGTAAGAAGCTTTATGCTTTGTAAACTCATCTTTGATCATTTTGGCCCTATATTCTAAATCATCAACACGAGATTTTTCTCCTTCAAAAGACTCTTTGTGATATTTGTTTTTTCTTCAAGTGAAACAATGATCTCATTTTGTGCCTTACCTTCCTCTCCAACACAGTGATGGGATTTACGAAGCCTAACATCGTATATATCAATGTATTTTTTTATTTATCAATTGAAAGGGCACATCATCGTAGAGCATGTTTCTGAAGTTATCAATGGTTCTGGGGAAGTCTTTCTTTAAAGCTTCAAAATCGATCTAATTTATAGGTCACATCGGATTATCTTTATTATACGCTTCTTTTTCTGCTTTTGGGACAAAAAGATAAGCTGGTTTGGATTCTAGAGTTGTTAGAGGGACAATAGATGAGATTAAAATGAGGACGATCTCCAAACTGGTAACTATTTTCTTTTTTTTATTTCACTATTTTCACTGCTATATTTGCTTCTCTTGTGTATCTTTTTCTTTTTCAAGATAGGAAGATTTACGGGTGTATCACCCTATTAGATACTAGCATCAAGTGTAGATAGCAAATATTTATCGAGTGTGGCTGGCAAAGATTCATCGGGCTGCTCCACAACTTCAATACCAATATTGTCCTTTTTAGAGCCTTGTTTGGCACTCTTACCCTTTTTATCGTGATGACTGGGGGCTCTAATCTTTGTTGGAAGAAACAATTTGATATTTGCATCCTCAATCATGTTGAGGATAGCCGTCGGCTGAGGAGGAGTAGTCAACTGTTCCAATGATAGATCATGTTAGGAGTTGGTCCTCTAAAGGTAACCCTAGACCAAGTTTTTGGGGGTAAAATATTTGTGGAAGACGTTGGACCAATTCTCCTCATCTCATTGATGTAGTTTCTTAAATATAATCTTAGCATCATTTATATGATGCATATGATATTTCAGTATTGATGAGGTGAGTTATGAATTATGAAAGATAAGCAATAATAATAACTACTTTTGTTCTTCAAAAACTTGGTAAGCCAACTCGGGTCACCTTTGAAGCGATCTTTTTCCCATTCTCCCACCAACCACTGATGAAGAGAAACTGTATTTTCTATAGTTTGTTAGCTTCTAACATATCATCTACAACTTTGTACTCATCACCCATGTTATAGAAATAAAAAAATGATCCGATAATTTTGAGATAACCCACCAATGCCAGAAAATTATTCTATTGGTATTTGAATCTTTGATAACCTAGATTCCATGATATATGACATCAGGGTAAACTAAGCATTCAAACAGCCTGTCTTGGGCATAGTCCTACAAATTCAAAATAATTAATAATTTATAGATACAAAGGAAACTGGACACCTTAGTTCAACACGTCCGGATAAACGACTAACTTTCTTGGACCATAATTCATGTAGTTTTTCCATGTTTGGGTAACTGAACCTTCACCTCTTTCAGAAATCCCCACTTCTCACGTATAATATTCAACTCATTATCTTAGAAATAGTTATATGGGATATTATAAAGAGCCATTAGATACTTGGAGCTGAACTTTTGAAAGTTGGGCCTTACTCGTCCAACCAATGATGGAGAGAGTATTTATACCTCTACTTTGATAGCTTTATCCTTGCCAACGCTACCACATTTAACTTTCAAAATTTTCTTCCTAACTAGCTTTAAAGTCTTGATATTCTCCTCGGATTGACCATAAGTCTCCAGAGAAGATTTTTCGCTTACATTTTCATCTTCATCAACCAATTATCCTGGATTGGATCCATAAGTTTCTATCTGATGAGTGACATTACCTCTTTTCTGTTTGGTTGTTGTGATGGAGAATCAAGAGAAGGATGAGTGTGATCAGTGAGTTCTTTGTCCCCAAAATGTGGGTTTGTGTGAATTTTAGCACGTACTATCAATCTTGGAGGTGAGGTATCATCGGTGTGGGATCCTATAGCTTTAAGTATAGAATAACATTTATGACTAGTGGCTCCTTATGATTATTTTGGTCTTGATAAACAAATTTTTGAAATAAGTAATTGGGTAGTGGAATAAGGTTCCAATGGGATGGTGTGTCTGTTGTATGTATAGACACTCATGTAATCAATCGTTTGAGAGACAATAACTATTCCCTTGGATGTTGGCAATCCTGCGGCTAATCTAGCTTTTTTCTTCTCCTCGTATTTTTTAGATATACAAAACCAATCGGTTAAAGAAGTAATGGTAGTGAACATGAAAACTGAAAAGTATCACTGAAAATTGAACTTATAGTGGTAATAATAGTGGAAGGTAAAGAAATACTGCATGCGATTAGCTTTGCGGTGGCAAGAAAGCTCAGTTTCTCTATGTACAAGTAAACTTTCTCTCTCTAGAAATTGTTGTAATAATAGAAAATGGGGACAGATTATATAAGGGATTGTAGAAGATTATCAGATTTGATCTCAGAGAAGTGAAAAAGTCGTCAACGACTATAATTTATAAGGCAGTGGAACCGTTTCCAATTGTTGACATGTTTCACCCATTGTAGAGAGAAATTGTAGGTCTAGTGAAAAAATGACATGTCTCGAGGGATGTGCTCGGTTAAAAGTCATTATAAAAGTACCACAAGTATATCTGAATAACTTGAATGGATAAATCAAGTTTGTTTCTAATATGGGTAATTTCTGATCAAAGAGTATATTAGAAGAAAGTTTGATATTTTCAGGAATTTAATGTTTGAGTGAAATGTATAGAGATGAAAGAGGTGTGTACTAGTAGTAGAGTTCTTCTTACCCTCATAAATGAAGATGGTTGGGGTATTTATATATGTTTAGTGACTTATGGGCCTTCGGGGTCGTATCATGGGCTTGGGTCGGCTCTAAAAACCCATATGCCCAAGACAGGAAATGACCAGCAACCTGCTGAGTCACAATCCACTTGATCGTACTGTCAGTATGGTATGGTATTGGATATATGCAGTAAACCAGTGTCAAAGAAATATGACCTCATCAGTAGCCCCTTTAGGTCTTGCAAAGATACTTTGGAAGAGCTAATTCGAAAAAATAAAACTTGGTATATATTTGAGGTGAAGTCTGATCTAGTTTTATATTTCGAACTGAATCCTGATTGGATTCGGAAAGATTAATTTACAACTAGGAATTCCAAAAGTCAGTTTTTTAAGTATGACACGTGTTGCGTTTTGGTTCGACCTTTCAGTTGTTTTCTCTCATAGGTTCTCGTACCTACTGGCTAAAAGGTAAGCTAAGGTGTAACCCATATGCTTCCTAACCCCTAATCATTATTCTTGATCAATTTATCTCCCCTAGGTGAAACTCACACTTTTCTTACCTCTATACAAACGAGTTTTATTGTTTTATCTCTTTGAAACTAAGAAAATTTCTAGAGAGATAAAGCTTGATAACTTTAAAATTTTATATGGGCAATTTATATGTTCACATCCATAAACACTTTGGTGAAAGAAGGTTAGTTAAACTTATCCGATTTGGAAAGAGCAATGAGAGAGGGAAGAATCATAGCTGGACTCCCTGCCTCTCATGGTGGAGAGATTAGTCAAACAAGGCCAACTACAGACAAGAGCTCATCATCATCAAGAACATCAATAGTTTGAAAACCATCTTTTATCCCAACCATATCTCCTTTAGAGTCAGAGTCTTCAGTTCAAGAGTCTCAAAAGCCTCTGCCTAAGGAAAAAGCAGTTTCCAGTGTTAGAAAACCTTCACCTTTTCTGGCTATGGGATCAGATGCTGAAAATACCACCCCTCAAAGGGTCACCCGCCTTTCAAAAGTCAAAAGTATTCCTCCATCTTCAAAATATGCTAGTTCAGGGACAATAAATCCCCTAGTAGATCCTAAACCGTTCGAACAACAGTCAAGCATAATGAAGGAGATTATGGAGGACAGTATGGAAGATACCCCATTCGAGACGTCCGGACAAACAGAAAACAACGCACTAGATCAGACAAACAAATGAAAAGTAGGGTTGCCCAACACTGGGTCACTTCTGGAATGCCCCTGGAAGGGAAAGTGGGGCCAAACTTCTGCAAGGTCAATGTGAAGTACCTAATAGTTTTTCATAAAATCTCTTATGTATATACCCATACTGGTGAATTGGATCAGAACCGAACAAAATAGGGCTTTCCAGAGTCAGTTAAGGTGAGAATCCCAGTCACTCCGGAAACCCCCATTGACTGTAAGGCCCATGTTTTGGTGGAGTATACCGAAGTGCTCAATTGGGGCCTTTGGTTTCTTTTGGACCCAAAAATAATTAGGTATTTCCATCTAATAAGGTTATGCCCAAGACACCTGAGTCCGAATGCATGGTATACTTTATTGGCTAGTATTATGGCGTTTAGACTGTCAAAAATTCCCCTACCGATGGAGCAATTTGTTGTCGTGCTGATTCTATGCAAAAACCACCATATATCTTTCTATCATTACAATATGAGAAATGACTACAAGGTGGTGAATGATATGTTGGAGTCCGAGCAGCCATGGAGGACCCAATTTCTCTTTATCAGTGGATCATGGGAGAATGAAAGAAAGATAAGCTCCACTGACAATCCAAGTCAGCTAACCAACCGTTGGAAAAGTTCACATAATATATGTTTGTATTTTTCATTAGTCTCCATATTCTATATTGATATTCCGAACTGATTGTGGTGTTTTCTTGTAGTTTTTTCAAAAATGTTCTCAAAGCACCTGGAGGCGAGCAAAGCCAAGTTGAACGAATGGGCATCAGAGAACTGGGGACTCGCTTTTCATAACTGTTTCACCTCTGGAAACATGTTAAGGTCTCACTTATGAAATACTATGGGGAGTAGAGACCTTTCTTGGGAGCAACTAATCACTCCTCCTCCATCAGATGTTATTATAAAGAGTACTGAGGCTAAGGATGGAAAACTTCACTTTCCTTCCCGGAACAAAGCCCTTAGTCGTCTGGACAAAATCAAGAACAACAACAAGAAGAAGAAATCTGAAGTCGACTCATCTCACCAAATCTCTGAAGGGGTTGGTTCGGAGAATTTGGGATGAATCAACACCATTTTGTTAGAAGCAGTTGAAGCCACAATAAAAGAAAAAACTAGTGGATCAGATCATTCGCCTCAAATTAAGAAGAAAAATCACAAGAGGCGCTAGGAGGGCAGTGACCGATGAGCTGTAAAGAAGAAGAAAAGTAACTTGGGGTCAGAGATAATACTTTGTCCCTCAGAACTTCCTCCTCCCATTCCTACTGATCTTCGTTTACAAGAAGAGATTCCACCTAACCCTTCTTCTCCAATATTCCCACCAGCCGATCAGCCAACTGCCGAAGGAGATGTCAATTTGGATGAATTTCAAAACATGTACTTTAGTGATCTGGATAAAGACGACTTCGAAAAACCTTTCCTCACCCCCACCATAGCCAATGTTGTAGCCTATAATGGTGAGTCATACGAGGTATCAAGTTAGCAGGATACTTTGAGTCATGCCCTCTTGGGTTATATCCATCCGATAGTTGATCTAGAGAGGCAAGTTAGAGAACAAGTAAATGACATATCTTCTCTAACCACAAATAATCAAAACTTGAAGAATTCTTTTTTTCCACACAACAGAAAGTGGATACTTTAGTTAAAGAGAAAGAGGAATTGAACTCAGAGCTTATCCAAGCTAAGGTTGCCCATGAGGATATCAGAACCAAGTATTCTGGATTGGAAACTTCCACCTCGATTGAACTCAAATCTTTGAAGGACCAACACTATCAGTACTTTATCCAAAGAAAAGGCTAGATTAGAGAAGATTCTCAAAGAGAATGAAGATGAAAATACTTATTTAATAAGCAAGCAAGCCCAAGAGATAGATGCAAGAATAGAGAAGTACACTGTCGTAGTGGTGGATTCTTTGGAGAAAAGGGATGACGGAATCAAGTCTAATATGGTTTTGCTATTTCATGAGACCTTTCCTAAGAAAAACCTTGGGCCTTTATGAAAATATGTACCATACAAGGAGATAAATTTTCATACCATGTCAGACGGTGACAAACATGGGTATTCCTCACCAAGCGACTCTGATGAATAAACCGATGAAAGTTCTAGTACTGACACCAAGAGTCCCACCAAAGATGTAGGAAAGGAAAAAACCGAAGCGAATGAGCCCTAAAGTTGCTATGTTTTCTTTTAAATTTTAAGGCTAAAGTCCTTGGATGGCCAAGGAATTTTGTATCATTTTAAAACTAAAGTCCTTGGATGGCCAAGACATTTTGTATGATGGTCGATCAGATGTTTTTCTGTATTTAACCAGTATTTAATTCTTCATATGTGATTAATCCATCGGATTACTTGAAAAAATAACAGTGTTCAATAAATCTGATCACTTCAAAGATATCTCATTTGAATGATGAATGGTGTTAAATATATTCGATCACTCCAAAATTATTTTATTTGAATGATGGAGGGTGTTGAATAGATCCGATCACTTCAAAGATATTTCATTTGAATGATGGAGGGTGTTGAATAAATCCGATCACTTCGTGGTCAACATAATTATTGAAAGAAGGCATAACTTATTTATTAATTTAAAACTGGACACCTCATTAAAACCTCCCCACGCCACCAGGGTAGGAAAGAGTATGTCTCCAAATATTTACATTGATATATGACAAAGTAAATATTTACAAGATAATTTTATTCGAAGTACAACCTGAGATGTTCGATGTTCCAAGGATGCTTCAACAGATTGCCTTCTTTATCTAAAAGCCTATACGTCTTTTGTTTAATTTTCTCGCTTATGATGTATGGCCCTTCCCAGTTCGGAACCAGCTTACCGCATTGTTTTTCCTTAGTGTGTAAGAAACAAATTATTAACAATTTATCACCTATTTGAAATTCCCTTCTTTTTTACTTTAGATACATACTTGCTTCGCATTAAGCCCTGATAATGCACAACCCTCAAATGTTCCTTTACTCTTCAATCAGATCCAACTTATTTCTTACCGTTATTTCATTAGCTTGTTCAGTATAATTTTGTATTCAAAAAGATAGTAGTGTCACTTTCTATAGGTGTGATTGCATCAATCCCATAAACAAAGGCAAATGGAGATTCTTGGGTGGTCGTTCGTGGAGTAGTTCAATAGGCCCATAAAATTTCTTGCAAATAACTTGGCCATTTTCCTGCAACTCTTTCCAAATTATTTTTCAACCCTGTTAAAATGGTTCGATCAGCAACTTCAACCTACCCATTAGCCTGAGATGGAAAGGAGAAGAGAAACAATGTTGAATTCCTCTGGAGGTGCAGAATGTCTCCATCTCTTTGTTGTCAAACTCTGGCCCGTTGTCTGTAGTAATCCGTTGAGGAATTCCAAATCGACAACAAATATTAGATAGGATAAATTTTATAAATGCGTTTGATGTGGTTCCAGCTAGTGGTGCAACTTCTAGCAACTTAGAGAAATAATCTATTGCCACTATTATTGTTCGGAATCCTCCGGATGTCATGGGAAGATGTCCAACCAAGTCTAAACTCCATTTGGCAAAAGCTATTGGTTCAGATATTGACTCTATCAGAACTGGTGTGATATATTTTGGATTGAGGGTAATTTTGTAAAGTATTTTGGAAAGTATGTAGAGTATTAAATGTTTTAGTGTAAAGGAGTGAGAGATTTGAGTTGCCTGGTTGTATTAAATGTTCATTACCCTCATAAATGAAAATGGTTGGGTTATTTATACCCTTAATTGAGGATCTATGGGCTTTTGGGTCAAGTTATGAAACCGGGTCGATTTTAAGGACTCATTTACTTATTAAGCTTATTAGCACATAGCTTAGTTAAAAGGTGTTTAGGTTCTTTACTTTTGTCCTGTCCAGATAGTTCAGTGGTACGTTTATGTCCGTTTTACCCCTGTCCGGATATCTGAGTAGGCTGAACTGAATAATACAAACTCATAAGTAACCCCTTTTTTAGGCCTTGTCAAATATCTTTGGCATGACTAAAAAACTTTCTTAGTCATTGATGATTTTGTCCGAAATGCCTGTGTATCTCGTTCGAAGTCTGTCCGAACTGGATTTTTCCCAGAATTCTAAGAGTCTTCTTTTAGATTGTAGAATAAGTGTCACAATCTGATTCGACCTACCAGCCGTTTTTTACCTAGATTGGCGTTCCCACTAAACCTAAAAAGTAACCTATGCATTTAATTTTTCCCATGTCTGCGCAGTCTTTAATAATTGAAAAACCTATTCAACTCCTCCTAGGTATCAGTTACATTTTTCCACTAATATATAAATCATTTTTTCACTGTTTCATTATCTTTATCACTCAAAAACCTTATAGACCGCTTTCCACCCTCACTTTCAAAGTTGTTCTTATATAGTTTTATATTCATAGCTAGAAACACTCTTGTAAAAGGCGGCTGGTTGAACTTGTCTGAGTTAGAGAAAGCAAGGAAATTCGAAAGGGAGAAATGTATCGTTGCTGGTCTCCCGGTCTCCCCAAGCAGAAAGTTTGGTGACCCACCCCAGAAAACTGACCAAGGGTCATCCTCCACTAGAAACCCAAAACCTAAACAGCTGTTCAAACCAAGCCTCTCACCAATTCCATCAGGTTCTTCTATTCAGGAGTCCCAACCTTCCACTGCTAAGGAAAATCAGTATCGAATGTTAGAAAACCCTCCCCTTTCTTAGCCATGGGCTCAGATATTGAAAAGTCTCCAGAAAAATCAACTCTACGCCGGACGACTCGTTTGGTGAAAGACCAAGCAGCTGTCTCACTGTCAAAACCCTCAAAATCGGAGGCTTCTAAAGAAACATCCAAAGATAAGCCCTCCAGATCGGAGGTGTCTAAAAGAGCCCCACATGATAAGCCCTCCGGATCAGAGGCATCCAAGGTAGCTCTAAAAGCAAAGTCATGTGGAGCTCAACCTCAACCGAATCCTAGGACTTTAAAAACAGGCGCTCATTCATCCGGAGAGCCTTTGGTTTCAGAAGTTGTTCCCCTCCCATCCACAACAACTGATAGACCTTCCACAGTGATGGAAGAAGTGGTGTAGGACAGCATTGAAGAGGCCCCCTTTGAAACTGAAGCCTCGGGACAAACTGGGGATGCTGCCTTTGATAGGAAGAGCAAATGCAAGGTTAAAGTTGGTATGGCTCATCCGGATCTCCCAGAGTGCTTGGAGGGCAAGGTAGGGCCTTTCTTTTAAAAAGTTAATGTTAAATATCTGCTGGCCTTGATACCAGTCACACCGGAGACTCCGATGGACTGCAAACTCAACGAGGTGGTCATTTTTACAGAGGTGCTGAATTGCGGACTTCGGTTCCCACTAGACCCAGAATTGTCAGGTACTTACACCTGGTAATTTTGTCCAAGCCAACTGAGCCTAAACGCCTGGTACTCTCTCCTCGCTTGCATAATGGCGTCGAGGTTATCTAAAATCCATCTCCCCATGGAGCAATTTGTCGTTGTGACAAGTCTATGCAGAAATCACCACATCCCATTTTATCATCATAACATGGGGAATAACTTCAAAGTGGTGGATGATTTATTGGAGTCTGATAAGAACTGGAGGACATAGTTCTTGTTCATTTGTGGGTCATGGGAGAATGGCAAGAAGATCAAAGCCGATACCAACCCAAGCATCTTGACTAGCAGGTGGAAGAGTACGGGTAAGTCTTTGTTCTTGTATCTCATGTTTTCTTTTTTCACCTATGGGTATTTCTCTCCTGATTTAGCTGTTACTTATTTTTTAGTGCTGCCGAATGAGTTTTACCGACACCTGGAGGAGAGGCAAACAACTTGTGCCAAGCTGAATGCATGGGTTGCAGAGCGTTAGGGAAATGCCTTCCACAACTGCTTCACTTCTGGCAACCTAGTAAGGTCCCATCTGTGGAATACCACAGGTCGGAGGGATCTTTCATGGAAAGAACTAACCACACCCCTTCATCCTGATGTCATTCTAAAACGGACAGAAGAAAGGGATGGTAAACTTGTCTTGCCCTCTAGAGCCAAGGCTCCCAGCAAGATGAAAGGGAAGAAAAAAAAGGCTACAACAGAGGCAGTTCTAATTGTCACAGAGGGGACCGGTTCAGGGAACCAGGGAGAAATCGACGCTACCTTGCTCAAGGTAGTAGAAGCTGAGACAGTCAGGGAGGCAGGAGAGTCACAAGACCCACCAAGGATTTCTAAAAAGGACCGAAAAGGAGAGAAAGCAGTGATGAAAAGACTTCCAAGAAAAAAAATGTAACTTTAGGGGAAGAAGTAACTTTTCGCCCTTCAGAGCTTCTACCTCCACCAGCGCCTATTGACCCCATTCTGCCAGAAAACGCTTCAACATGCCCCCAGTCCGGATAGGGTACCGGAGGAGAGATTGATGAAGTTGACATTAGTTCCCTTCAAGACATCAATCTTTATTTCAACGATTCTGAGAAGGACGACTTCGTTGGTCCCTTTCGTCCTTCAAGATCTTCGAGCATGTAACTTATAATGGCAAGTCCTTCTCCATCTCCGGAGAACAAGACATTGTGGCCCACTCTCTTCTTGGTCACATCCAACCAGTGCTTGACCTAGAGAGACAAGTGAAGAGTCAAGCTGCACTCATCAATACTCTCACTACCGATAAAGAGTCTCTGTCATCCAATCTTCTTAATGCTAATCAGAACATAGAAGAACTGAAAAAAGAGATCGAAGCACTGAGGAAGGACAAAGAAGATCTGTCAACCAAGTTTGCCACTTCAGAAATGGCCAGAACTGAGCTCCAAGCTAAGTGCTCCGGTTTGAAAAATAGCTCACAGCAATAAGGGAAGACTTGAAGGTTAAAGATGGCACCATCCAAACCTTGTCCGGAGAGAAAACTGCCCAAGAAGGTACTGTGTCTAAGGCGATCAAGGAAAAAGAAGACTTGATGAAGGAGCAGGAAAACACTATCCAGGAAAGCATTTATATATACACTAATGAGGTCATCGGCTCCTTAGAAGCAAAGTATGCTAAGCTCAAGTCTGACATAATGATGCTCTTTCATGAAACATTTCCGAAGAGGACCCTTGGTACCTTATGGAAATTCGTAAACTATGATGAGATCCCCTTTCACACTATGGCCACTGGTGACAAGTATAATTATAGCAGTAGAGTAGATTCCACCACTGATGAAGAAGAAGGAACCGGTGAGAGTTCGAGTGCTGAACTCAAAAGTCCCAAGAAATGAGATGGTAAAGGACAATCCGAAGGGAGCAAGCTCTGAGGTTTTAAGCGTTTTTTATTCCGAACTACTAGAGTCCTTGGATGGCCGCGGCATTTTTGTAATGCTATCCGGTTTGAGTCCGGATATATCTTTTAAAACACCTAAAGTCCTTGGATGGCCAAGGCATATTTTGTATTTTGATAACGTTATTCGGTTTACGCCCGAACATGCTTATTTATCAAATTTTGCTTTGTTTCATGCTTTCTTTCAATTTTAACAGATAATGTTTAAACAACCCCAATTATTTTAAAAGTATTTAAAGTGAGAGTGTTTAATATCTCTGATGACATGTATTTAATGGTCAGCATCCAACCAGATTAATCCGATCTGTCAAAGATCTATAGCATTAAATCAAAGACTTGTATTTGAAAAGAATTGTAGTCAAACCACGTCGAACGTTTTAAGAAGGCATTATATTTTATTAAAAAAACTGGACACCTCATTAAATCCTCCCCACGCCACCAAGGTAGGAAAGAGTATGCCCCCTAATATTAAAATTAACTTTTAACAAGTAAATACTTACACAACTTTTATTCTAGATATATAGCATGAGGTGTTCAATACTTCATGGGTGCTTCAAAATTCTTCCATCTTTGTCTTGAAGCCCATATGTCCCAGACTTAAGATTTTCGGAGACCTCATAAGGGCCTTCCCAGTTCGGAGCTAGATTGCCAAACTGCTTTTCCTTAGTATGCAGGAAAACCTTTCTCAAAACTTTATCTCCTGGTTAAAAATATTTTCTCTTGATCTTAGAAGTAAATCTGCTTCTCATCAAACCTTGGTAGTGGGCTGTTCTAAAATGAGCTTTAATCCTTCTTTCTTCTATTAAGTCCAACTGGTTCCTAATTGTCATTTCATTGGCTTGTTCAGAATAGTTATGGACCCTGTATGAGGGTATGGTAGCTTCTATAGGGTTAATCGCATCCACCCCATACACCAAGGCAAAATGAGATTCTTATGTATCAGCTCTAGGAGTAGTTTGGTACGCCAACAACACTTCTTGCAAATAGTTTGGCCACTTTCCTGCAGCCCCTTCTAAATTCCTTTTTAATTCAGACAAAATAGTCCTATTCGCCACTTCAACCTGGCCATTTTCTTGTGGATGGAAAGGAGAGAAGCAGTGTTGAATACCCCTGGAGGCACAAAAATTATCTATATCCCTGTTATCAAATTATGGCCCATTATCAATAGTAATCTTCTGAGGAATCCCAAATCTGCAACATATATTAGACAAGATAAACTTTATGACAGCTTTCGAATTGGTTCCTGCTAGAAGAGCTGCATCTATCCACTTGGAAAAGTAGTCAATAGCCACAATGATAGTCCTGCACCCTCCGGACGCCATTGGTAGGGGCCCAACTACATCCAATCCCCAACGAGCAAAAAGTACTGGCTCAGAAATAGACTCCATAGGTACTGCTTGGATATGAATTTCGTTACCATACATTTGATATGGATCACACTTTTTCACCAATTCCTTAGCATCTGCCATTATTGATGGCCAATAGTATCCGGCCAATAAAACCCTCTGGGTTAGAGCTCTGTAACCATAGTGTTCTGATCCTTCTACGTCGTGTAGTTCGGAAAAAACAGTTTGGGATTCTTCAACCCCCAAACATCGCAGGAGAGGTTTGCTGAAGGACTTTTTATACAACACTTCTCTTATGATAAAAAAACCACAAGCCTTGTGCTTAATTTTTCTTTCCATGGCTTTATCTGAAGGCAAAACCCCATCAGAGATGTACTGAATGAGGGAAATCTCCAATCTTTGGACTGAACTACTTGTACACTTAAGCTCCCCTCATCTTCCTTGTTCTGATTTGATTATATGAATGGGAATTCTTGTATATGAATCCAAGGGTAGGACTCAGAGTATGCTATAGTTTCCAAAGAATCTGCCAGCGTATTTTCAGATCTAGGAATGTGCTCATAGAAAATATTCTTGAAATTGACTGCCACGTCTTTATGGATGAATAAGTATTTGATCAATTTTTGCTTCTTGGCCTGAGACTCACCTTGAACATGGTGGATAAGAAGCTGAGAATCACTCATCATCCTAACTCTTTTAGCCCCACATAGGTGAGCTAACTTAAGACCAGCTATAACTGTTTCATATTCAGACTCGTTGTTAGAGGCCCTGAACGCAAAGCATATAGCCTGATATAGTTTATCAATGTACGGAGAGGTTAAGAAAACTCCAGCCCCACAACCCATTGTGCTAGATCCACCATTCATCCGGACAACCAATTCTTTTTTAGTTTTCTCCTCTGAGGCTTGTTTAGAACTTCTGTCTGAATGAAACTCTACCAAGAAATCAGTAACAGATTGAGCTTTGATAGCAGTTCATGGAGCGAAATCAATATCATAATCACCCAACTCTACTGAACACTTGATCATCCTTCTTGATATGTTTGCTTTCTGAAGAACATTCTTTAATGGAAAAGATGTTCGGACGATGATTGAATGAGACTAAAAATACGGTCTCATTTTTCTGGCAGCAATCACTAAGGCTAGTGCCAGCTTTTCAAGCTTTAGGTACCTCCTCTTAGCATCTATCAGGCTCTTGCTGATGTAGTAAAACGGACGAGGATAATTGTCCACCTCTCTTACCAACACTGCACTTATAGCATATTCTAACACAACTAAGTATGCATGAAGTCTTTAGCACCTTTCAAGGTCTGAAAAAACGGAGCACATTTATCCGAATACCTTGAAATAAAACGATTCAAATCAGCCAATCTTCATGTCAGCCTCTGGACTTCTTTAATATTTTAAGGGGGTCCATTTTTAACAGAGCATTGAGCTGATTTGGATCAGGCTGTATCCCTTTTTTCACTTATCACATAACCCAAAACTTTCCGGACTGCACCCCAAACACACATTTTTCTGGATTCAACTTTAAATTCACCTTTGTTAAGTTGGCAAAAGTTTCTTGAAGGTCAGTTAGGTGCAACTCCTCTTCTAAGATTTTAACCATCATATCATCGATGTATACTTTCATATTTCTGCCAATCTGATCAGCAAACGTTTTGTTAACCAATCTTTGATAAGTAGCCCCAACATTCTTTAACCCAAACAGCATCACCTTGTAGCAATGGAGACCCCTATCTGTAACAAAGTTAGTGTGATCTTGGTCCTTTGGATCCACCTGTATCTGGTTGTACCCAGAGAAGGCATCCATGAAAGATAATAACTTGTTTCCAGATGTGGAGTCCACCAACTGATCTATCCAAGGGACCGGATAGAGATCTTTTGAGCAAGCTCTGTCGAGGTCAGTAAAATCGATACACATACGTCATTTCCCATTCTTTTTCTTAACTAACACTGGATTGACAGTCTAAAAGGAAACTAAGACTCCTTTATGTGCCCCATCTTGGTAAGTCGGTCGACTTCTTGGACTCCTTAGAAAAAACTCTCATTTTTTGCACAACAGGTGCAACATCATTCTGGATGGACAGCTTGTGTGATATAACACTTGCAGGCACTCCGGTCACATCAACATTACACCAAGCAAAATTATGTTGGTGATCTGCCAAAAAGGACAACAATTTTATATTTAACTATGGCGCCATCTTGAAGCCAATTTTAACACTTCTACATTCTGCCAAAAAGTGGGTTTCAACTTATTCAACTAGTATTAAAACACCATGGGTCTCTCTGGGGTCATCAATTTCACCCTCACCCCCAGAAGACCCCAATAACTGCTAATCTTCATTAGCCCGAACTGCTCCCAAAGTTTTAAGAGCAAGTGCAATTGCATAACATTCCCTTGTTCTCTTTTGGCTACTCCGGACAACTCCCACTTTCCCTTGAACCGCATACTTCAAACATTGGTGGACCGTTGAGCCCCATCATACATTCTAGAGAGCCAGGATCTTCCAAAGATTTCATTATAGCATGTGGGGCAATCTACCACAACGAATAACATTCTGACCATCTTTTTAAAAGGTCTCTTACCCAACAACACCTCTACTTCGAATTCCCCAATTACATCCGCATAGCTCCCTGTAAAGCCCACAATGGTTATGTTTGACCGTTGAACAACGACCAGATTTTCTATCTGCTTATAAGAACTTAAAAAGAGAATGTTGGCTGAGCTGCCAGTGTCAAAATTCGTCTGATATCGTTGCCCCCGATAGATGCTCCTATCACCACAGCATCCTCATGAGGCCCAGCAATGTCCCTTAGATCATCCTCTCAAAGACTATAAATGGAAAAGGAGTTTGAAACTGGTAAGAAAATATGCCCCCTTCTAACTGAGTAGCTAGATTATGAACATGCATCTTTCTTGATGAAAGAGTGGGTGTCGTCATGGTGTCACATCCGAAAATGGTAAGTGCTCTAAGAAACTAATGAGTCCGGACACCGTTTTGGCATGTTCTATTATGACCCCACCTTATTCCGAGTTGGGTCAAGTTCTAAATACTCTGAATCAATATCAAATCTTTCATGGATCACCATTGCCCCCTCCGGAGCTGATGTTCCTGCATTGTTTGTAAGGCCAGTTCGAGGAGCATTGTCAGGCCTGTTCCCACTTTTTTTTTAATATAGGCACTCAACTTGCCTCTCTCAATGAGATTCTGCACTTCCTGCTTCAAAGCGATACAGTCTTGGGTATTATGACCAATATTATGATGATACTGGCAAAAATAAGTTTTACGGCTCTCTCTTGGAGATTGTAAGGATAGTGGTTTCTGGAAATGGACCTCATCTTTAGTCTTGTCATAAATGGTTTCCACACTCTCTTTTAATTCGACAAACCACTCCACTTGAACCCAAGGACCTCTTTTATATCTTGACTGCTGGCTCTGAGCTGCATTTGGGTTGGAGTGTGTCTGCTTAGCCCTTTTAGGCCCTTGTCCGGTCTATTTAGCTTTGTATCCGGACTGGTTTTGGTTTTGAGCTGCTGGGGCAGACCTCACCTGCCGGTGCACCCTAGTTTTCTTAGTCTCATCTACGTTGATCTGCTTTCTCACCTGTTTTAAAAAACCACCCCAGGTCATGGCCTTCTTCCTTGTCACTGAATCAGCTAGATTCCCAGGGTTTAACCCTTATCTCAATTAAGATATTACCACTTGCTCAAAGCAATCAGCTAGCTCGTTCTTGGTATTTATGAACCGACTTATATAGTATTTTAATGACTCATTTGGTTCTTGGGCATAATGGATGATAGTATCTTTATTGCCTTTCACCTCTTTACTTCCTACAAACTACCTTCGGAAGGCAACCCAAAATGTATCAAAGTTTCTGATACAACCCTGAGGCAAACTATTGTACCATTTCAAAGCACTTTCCGTAAAAGATTGGGAGAAAGCCCTACACAGAAGTTTGTCATCGTTATCAAAATTCATCATGAAGTTCTTGAACTACTCCAGATGATTGTCCGGATCTTTACTCCCATCATACTTCTCCATTTTAGTTTTTATCAAACCTCTTGGGGAGGTTTCCGGACAAGATCTTGGCAGACAATGGTGATTGTCTCCAATTCCTACTACGACTAAAGACTGTGTCTTCATTAGGTGTTGCAAAAATACATGATTCATCATGAAAAGCAAAAGGATCAATCAGCAGCTGATCCACATGCATGTGACTATGGCCGTGAGATGATCTTTTGCCCAAATGCCTTTTAAGTTTCCCATGCCTATCTCTTTTCTTTGAATATTTTTTTTAACTAGCTTCTGTTTCTTCCTGGACCTCCCCCCGTCACTACTTGATGACAAAGACTCTTCAAGCTCAGCCTTGTTTGAAAAGCTACTGGAGGACTCAGAATCTGAGCTTTCCACCGGCTTAGACTGGTGAGACTTCTTAGAACTGACATGGCTTTTTTTTGTACTTAAATGAGTCTTTGCTGATGGATTATTCTCCCTAGGATTGTCAGTATGGTGGATGGCTGACGTTTTTGACTTCTCCTTTAAAGCTATTTATGCTTTTTCAATGGCGTCATTAAAGCCTCAATTTCAGCTCTCAACTTATCTCGTTCCTCGGTGGTGTATTCATTATTTTCCCCAACCACCTCCACCATTGGTGGTGGAATCGCTTGCTCGTTTGGATCCATTCGAACAAGTCTTTTTTCTGGTTTTGAATGCAAGATTCAGGAACCTTCTTCTCCCGCTATGGTCGCCAATTTGGTGTGATTTATTTTGGATTGAGGGTAATTTTGTAAAGTGTTTTAGAAAGTATGTAGAGTATTAAATGTTTTAGTGTAAATTAGTGAGAGATTTGAGCTACATGGTTGTATTAAATGTTCATTACCCTTATTAATGAAAGTGGTTGGGGTATTTATACCCTTAATTAAGGACCTATGGGCTTTCGGGTCAAGTTATAAACCAGGTCGAGTTTAAGGACCCATTTACTTATTAAGCTGATTAGCACATAGCTTAGTCAAAAGGTGTTTAGGTGTTTCTTTAATTTTGTCCTGTTCAAATAGTTCAGTGGTATGTTTATGTCCGAATTACCCCTGTTCGGATATCTCAGTAGGTTCTGACTGAATAATTTGAACTCATCAAGAACTACTGGCACATGGGTTGCGTTTCCGTACCTTTGGCATTGATCAAACCTTCTGACCATATCTTTAACATCTGTCATTATTGTAGGTCAATAATACCCTGCTAACAGAACTCTCGTGGTTAATGCCTTAAATCCACAATGGGTAGAGCCTTTCCATCGTGCAGTTCGGATAAAACATTTTGGGATTCTTCAAATCCTAAGCACCGTAGAAGGGGTCTGCTGAAAGATTTTTTTTATAAAGAACTTTTGTTAATATCAGGAACCCAATAGCCTTGTACTTAATCTTTTTAGATAGGGCTTTATCAGAAGGCAACACTCCATCAGAAATAAACTGAAAGATATCATATCTCCATTTTTTGGGTTGAAAGACAAATTTGCTCATATTTTCTTCATCCTCGTTACCCCGTTCTTCGCCTGAATCTATCGAGGGGCATTCTTGCATCAGAATCCATGGGTAGGCTTCAGAATAGGTTATGGTTTCTAAAGAGTCAGCCATAGTATTCTCCGATCTAGGGATATGTTCGTATTGGATACCTTTAAAGTATGCAACAACTTCCTTTAGTATTAGTAAATATTTTATCAATTGTTATTTTTTAGCTTCAGACTGTCCCTGAGCATGATGGATAAGTAGTTAGGAGTCACTCATCAATTGGACTCTCTTTGCCCCACATATCAGGGCGAATCTTAGACCTGCTATGGTTGCTTCATATTCTGACTTATTGTTGGAGGCCACAAAACCAAAAATATATCTTGATACATAGTATCACCATAAGGGGAAGTCAAACAAATTCTAGCCCCACATCCCATGGTACCAGACCCGCCGTCTGTTCGGACTACCCATTCTTTCTTAGATTGGTTTTCTTGCCTTTGTTCACAAGTCCTTTCAGTATGAAACTCTACTAATAAATCAACCACAGCTTGAGCCTTGACTGCATTTCGAGGCGCAAAATCGATATCGTAATTACCCAGCTCAAGTGACCACTTGGTCATTTTGCTTGACATATTAGCATTTTGTTAGAAACATTTTTCAAAGGAAAAGATGTTCGGACAACAATCGAATGTGCTTGGAAGTAGGGCCTCATTTTTCCGGCTGCTATTACCAAAGCCAAGGCTAACTTTTATAAATTCAAATATCATTTTTCTGTTTCCAATAGACTGTTGCTTATGTAATACACCGAACGATAGTAATTATTCACTTCTCTTACTAATAAAACACTTACTATATATTCTGATACAACTATGTTCATGTAAATTTTCTCCCCCTAGACAGGTTTGAATAGTGTTTTAGGTGAAGACAAATGATTCTTAATTTCAAAGAAGGCTTGATCACATTGAGGAGACCAATTAAAGTCTTTGGCACACCTTTATACTTAGAAAAATTGAGCGCACTTATCTGATGACCGTGAAATGAACCTTTTTAACGTAGCCAATCATCCGGTAAGTCTTTGAACTTCTTTACTGTTCCGGGGAGGATTCATAGCCAACAGGGCGTTCAACTGATACGGATCACGATGAATTATTTTTTCACTTATAACATATCCTAAAAAAGTTCTGGATCGGACCCCAAAAACACATTTCTCCGGGTTTAATTTTAAATTTATGGCTTCTAAGTTAGAAAAAGTTTCTTGAAGATCGGATATGTGCTCATCTTCCTCAAGAATTTTCAACATCATGTCATCTATAAATAATTCCATATTCCTGCCAATCTGACTAGCAAAGGCTTTATTTACTAACCTTTGATAAGTAGCCCCAACGTTTTTCAATCCAAATGGCATCACTCTATAGAAATGAATCCCTCTATCAGTGATGCACGTAGTATGTTCTCGATCGTTCGGATCCACTTGAATCTGATTATATCTTGAAAAAACATCCATAAAGGACAAACGTTTATTTCCCGATGTGGAATCCACTAATTGATCTATCCGAGGCACTGGAAACGAATCTTTAGGGCATGCTCTGTGAAAATCAATAAAATCAATGCACACACTCCATTTTCCATTTTTTTTTCTTGACCAAAACAAGATTTGTCGTCTATAAAGGATATTAGGATTCTTTGATATGACCCATCTTGGTTAACCTATCAACTTTTTGTACTATCACATGAGCTTTTTCTTTAGAAAAAGTCCTTCTTCTCTGAACTACTGGCCTAATATCAGAGCGGAATGATAACTTGTGGCATATCACTTCGGCTGGACCTCCAGTCACATCATCATTGTTCCATGCAAAAACATGTAAATTTTTAGATAAAAAAGATAATAGTTTTCCTTTCAAACTCGATGGCAACTTAGTTCTGATTTTGACACTCTTGCCTTCAGCAAAAGAATAGATTTCAACTTCCTCAATAGGTATTATAGTACTAGGAGCCTCCCTTGGATTATCTATCTCATTCTGATGTGTGGAAATCTCCCGTAGTTGATATTCCTTGTTAACTTTAGCTGCCTCTAATGTTTTGGAAGTAAGGGAAGTAACATAACATTCTATGGCCACCTTCTGGCTACTTTGAACAACACCGACTTGTCCCCCTACAACGTACTTTAGACATTGATGGATTATGAATGCTACAGCATGCATCCTAGAGAGCCAAGATCTTCCAAATATGGCGTTATACAATGTGGGACAATCAACTACCACAAATAACACTCTTACCAGCTTCTTAAAAAACCCTTTACCTAATAACGCTCTTCAAATTCTCCAACAACCTCAGTCGAACTGCCAGTAAAGCCTACAATAGTTCTGTTTGATTGATGAATGGTCAAGGGGTTCGTTATTTATCTGTAAGTAGTTAAAAATAGCACATTTGCCGAACTACCAGTATCAATGAGAATCCTTCGGGTATCATTACCCCCAATTGATGCTCCTATTACCATAGCATCTTTATTTGGGCCCGCTATATCTCTGAAATCATCCTCAACAAATACTATGAAAGGAATAGAGGTCTGGTACAAGTGTGTAGACATTTTTCCTTCCAGCTGGGTAGCCAAACTGTTAACATGCTTTTTCCGGAACAAGTCGAAGGTGTTGTTACAGTGTTTTCTCCAAATATGGTCAAAGATTAAAAAACTGTACCATATCAGAAATATTGGCTGATTTGTTTACTATAACCCCCACTCGATTCTGGACTGGATCAGGATCAAGATATTCATTATCAACGTCAAATATTTCAACAATCATCATAGTGTCTTCATGTCTCAAATTTCATGGAGCAGCTGATGAAGGTGTTCTGGATGCACTAGTACTTGGTCTATTGTCCCCTTCCTTTTTAACAAAGGCACCCAATTTTCCCATTTCAATGAGATTTTATAGTTCATGTTTTAGCGCTATACAATCATTGGTGTCATGTCCCACATCATTATGGTACTTACAATATCGGGTATTTCGGGTCTCCTTAGGAGACTGTAATGGGTTGGGGCTCTAAAATGAACCTTATTTTTTGTCTTATTATAAATTATTACTACTGACTCCCCTAGCTCAGAAAACCATTCAGACTGAACCAAAGGGCCTCTCTTACTTCTGATCTGTTGGTTTTTATTGGATTAATTTTGTCTGGACCGTTGTGATCCATGTCCGGATTTATTTGGTTTATACCCAGACTGGGCTATTGGTTGTGTTGCTGGAAGGGAATCAACCGATCTATTCTGATTAGGGACTCTGGTCTTTTTAGTTTCTTCAACCGTGATTTATTTTCCAACCTGGTTTAATAGCCCTCCAAAATTCATCGTTTTTTCCTAGTCAATGAATCGACTAAATCACCCGGATTAGGGCATTTTCTCATAGAGGTAATGGAAAATTGTTCAAAACAGCCAACCATCACATTCTTTGTATTCACAAACTTGCTTATGTATTCTTCAAATACTCGTTCGGTTCCTTGGAACAATATATAATGGTGTCCCCGTTCCCTTTAACCTATTTGTTTCCTATGAACTGTCTTCGGAAAACAACCCATAACATATCAAAGTTCTTTATAGGTCCATGGGGGATGCTATTGTACCATTTGATGGCGCTTTTTTATAGGTTTGTGAAAACTCCCAACAGAGCAGCTTATCATCGTCATCAAATTTCATCATAAAAAATTTAAACTACTCAAAATGGTTGTCTAGGTCTTTACTCCCATCGTATTTTTCCATTTCAGAGCTATGAAACCTTTTAGGAAGATGTCTGGATATAATTTTTGAAGATAGAGACGACTGCCTCCAATTATGGCTACGACTAAACACTAAATATTCATTAGGGGTGGCGAAAGTACCTAGTTCAGATTGGCATCCAATTGGGTCAATCAACATATGGTCAATGTGTTGATCAGCCGAACCCTTTATTTTCTCTTTATACTTCTTGATTCTGCCTCTTCTATCCCTTTTTCTCAAATGCTTTCTAGTCATTCTCAATTTTTTATTGGCCCGACCTTCACTAGTGCTAGATGAAAGTGATCTTCGAGATTCAGATCATCATAACAACTATATGTGGACTCCGAAGTAGTACTTACAGGTTGTTTTAACGATACGTCTTTTTAGACTTTTCTCTCATAGGTAGGATGGGGTCCAGATGCATCAGACTTTTCTTTTATTCATTTCTCAATCAGTTTATGAGCCTTTAAAGTCTCAATTTCAGCCCTCAGCTGGTCATGTTCCTCTTGCATAAACTATCTCTCATAGGTAGGATGGGGTCCAGATGCATCAGACTTTTCTTTTATTCATTTCTCAGTCAGTTTATGAGCCTTTAAAGTCACAATTTCAGCCCTCAGCTGGTCATGTTCCTCTTGCATAAACTATCTCTCATCTATGTTGTGGTTGACATGAGACACAATAGTATGTTCATTAACTTCTCTCGCCCTCTCAACTTTCGGAGGAACTTGTTGTGCATTGGGATCCATCTGCTTTGATGACATCTGAACTACTGTTTCTTTTGCTAGTTTTGAATACGAGATTCAGGCACCGCCGTCTCCCACTGTGGTCACCGATTTGATATGGGTAATTTCTGATCAAAATATATATTAGGAAAAAGTGTTATCTTTTCAGGAATTTAATATTGGAGTGAAATGTAGAGAGATGAAAGAGGTGTGTACTAGTAGTAAAGTTTTTCTCACCCTCATAAATAAAGGTGGTTGGGGTATTTATACTTGTTTAGTGACCTGTGGGCCTTCTGAGTCAAGTCATGGGCTTGGGTCGGGTCTAAAAACCCATAAGCCCAAGACATAAAATGGCCAGCAACCTGTTGAGTCACAATCCACTTGATCGTACTGCTTAGTGTGGTATGGTATTGGATATATTTGAACTGCTCTTCGGATATATGCAGTAAACTAGTGCAAATAAATCCGACCTCATGAGTTTCTCTGAATTGTTTGAAGCAAAATTCGAGGGGCTAGATCGGAAGGGATATTCAAACCGTATACGAAGAGCTTGTATGTTAGCCCTCCCAAAAAAAATTGTGAGGACTAAGGGCTATTGGATGATGGCAAAAGTATTCGAAGGGTAAATTGGATAAAGTTATAATCTATATATTTGACATGTATTTATTCATTTACTCAAAATAAGTTTAGATAATTAGCTAATTATTTTAGTTAAATTTATTAATTATAACCTGTATGCTCAATTATCATATTTGGGCTTGGATATTATTCGGATCTGAGCTAGAACCATATATCGGCCCATTAGGCCCATTAGCTGATATAAATAGTTTTTAGGAATTTATGATAAAATTGGATAATTACTTCTTATGCAAGACTTTCTCTCTAAATATTTACTTAACCAGTTGTTTTATCTCTCTACTCACCATCCAAAAATTAATTATCTTTTATTATATTACCAAATAACCCCCTTACAAAAATCATTCATATCAAGCTCTACGTCATTTTGGTTCTGATGAGGAATTCATCATAATTATAGTCAAATGCACCGAAAATTACTCTTACACAATAGAGATTCACGAGCAACAATATGGGTATTTTAAGTCTTTAAGAGTCGTATTTTTATACTATTATATTTTAATACTTCAGTGATTTACCATGCAATATAATTAGTTTTTCCAATACAATAAGGTCAAACCTTATATCCCGCATAAAAATATTTTAATTATTAGCTATATGTTATATATGGATAATATGTTGCTATTCATGAATGGTTCTTCAAATTCTTTGACGTGTTCTATAGTTGTGCTTAAATACTATGAGAAGGTCTCAGATTGGTGTATTAATCTGAATAAAAGTGCTTTTTTCTCAATTAAGGTTTTAATACGGAAACATTTGAAAAACATGAAGGTGTGCGATATAAGTCAAGGTAAAGTCTCATGTACTTCATTTGGGGGCTCTGTATTTGAAGTTAAGATCAAGAGCTCCTATTTTAATATTTGGTGGATTATATTGAGTTAATATACTTTTCCAAATAGGGAAAATTATTACCATTAAGAGTGTTTTGTCATCTTCTCTGATACATACTATTATTGTTCTATTAATCCTTATAGAAGTAATAACACTAATTTTAAAATCTCTTAAGAATTTTTTATGAAGACACGGGAATATATCTTAGCATTATATCGATTGGCTGAAAGTTACAATACCATTATAAGTTGGGGGTTTGACAATTTATAAGTTAGAATACACTATAATAGTGATTCATAGAAAATTTTCTGATTTGTTTTTCTAAAGAGAAAGGCCATGGGTCATATTCTTTCGAATATTATTATACATCTTGAACCTTGTTTATAACTCTTATCACTGTCATAGATGAAAATTAATAATTACAGATTACAATCCTCTAAAAGAATTCTACAAACAAATTATATGTGAATGATGAAAGTTTTAGGTAAATTATTACGTGATATATCCAAACATCATATGACGTTTACCAATTCATGATGCACGTCGAGATATAATGATATAAAAGGTGGTTTTATAATTACTACTTGTTAAAAGAAAATAAAAATTATGAGTATTGACATACAAAGCTTCAACCGGGTTTGTCGAACTGTCGACTTTAAACCTTAGATAATTTACATAGATTCATTGTCAAATCATTGATTAGTAGATAACTAAAGTATTTAAAGTTTTGCATTCTAATGTGATTTGGTTAAAGTATTTATCATCTTGTATTATAATTTTTTATTCGAGATTATGAAATCATTGTCTTGTTATAAAATATGAGATTGAACGAGTTAAAGTATATTCCAAAAATAAACTTTATCAAAATAATATAAATGAAATTAGACTAAAATCCTTTTATACAATATCCGAGCCCAAAAGCCTAGAAACATTGACTATTATACTCTTATTTGGTATTTGTACGATATGAAATTTCATTTATTAGAGCGCACCTTAGTTATTTAGATATTGTCTTCCAAGCTTTGATTATTTGTGCCTTTTGAGATTTCCTATTTTCTTTATCATGTTCTTGTTCATCTTGAAAGACAACGAGTGTATCTTCATAGAATAAAATTTAGACTGGTTGGAGCTGTAATCTAATAACGTAAGATAAGTTTTTCTGATTTGATACTTGAATTGGAAATCTGCTCTTAGAACTGAGATGAAATCTTGATATCATCAAGTTGTTCATTAGTATTCTTGACATTCAATTCTTTTTTGATTTATCTGTGATTATCTAGTTGGGTCACTTATGAGCTATGTTCATAGAGTCTTAAATAACCAATCCTCAGAGTTTCTAAGAATGTGATTCTTATTAGAGAATGGGGAATTAAGTCTTGAGTAAAGTCGAGTCTTTTTCTCTGTTAAAACTATTCATTAGCAAGTCAATCAACAACTTGATTTTTTTGCCTGAATATGTAATTTACAGTAACCCCGTATTTTATAAGAATTTTGCATATATTGATTAGTTGAATCATGAACCATGGGGATTTCCTGGTAGAAATCACACATATATATATATATATATATATATATATATATATATATATATATATATATATATATATATATATATATATACAACTCTTTGAATGAGATTTAGTATCAATAATAGTGATATTTTTAGCATTGCATATCAACAAACCATCAAGTAAAGCCCTGCATTACACTAATAGGATTGATTGTTTTCTATATAATCTATTAAATGCTAAACACATATATCATTTATTATATCTCATTAAACCACCACGAATGGATTCCGCTGATGTTAAACGAGAGCCACTAGTGTTGAGTTTCCAATGATTAGCAGAGGGACATATCTATTTGACTAAGGTACTGACCATATTCTTCTCTATTTCCACAAAGCAGCAAATATCAGGGATATTTTTTTATGTCTCATGACCAATAAACAGCCTTGAGCAGATTAGCTTTGTTGAGTTTAGCGATTTGATAATTTATGTGTTGAAGGACTGACTGAAGAGTGTTTAGAAAAAACTTGATGTTTTTTGTTTCTAATAGTTCTAATATGGTATTTCTTTTTGTTGACCAGAACCATGTACTGAATGATATGAGATAAAGTCATATATTTAGTAATGTAGATACCAAACATGCTAGAAAAAAAAGCTTCGAAATAGCCCAAACCATGTTGCATTCAACAAAAAAACATTTAGGGGATTTAATATTGTTACAGATTTAGAATTTTGATACCAACTAGTAATTTCTATTTTGCATAGTAGTATCAATAAAAATCCATCCTTGAGTAATTTCCAAATAAGAAAAGAACATTTCTTAGGTGTAATAGTATTTCATATCCTTGGGAATAGTTTGGATAGTCTTGTTATTTCCCTTATTTAATTCAGTGTATCTTTGATATTAAAATCCTCAGTATTGGATAATGCCCATCTGATTTTATCATCAACATTTGACTTGCGTCTAATTGTTGATATCTTCATAATATCATAAGGTAATACTGCATGGTCTTAGCTTATCATAATCCTAGTTATCATCTTTCCCAGACTTTTCTATTTTTTCCATCAAAACTTTAGATGAATTGAGAAAAAAGATGAAAGGTTGTTTATCACTCCAACGTTCCATCCAAAAATCAATCATACCTCTACCAACTGTCCATAATGTATATTGTTCAGCTAATTCTCTTGTGTTGATTAATATCTTCTATATTTTTGAATAATTTAATATAAAATGGGCTAATAAGGGATGTGTGTTAGCAAAGTAGAGAGATGCTAAGAATTATGTCCAAAATGAATTATTCTTATTATTGTGAACCATAATTTGCATGAGAATGTAGCTTGTAAATCCTTCATTCTTCTGATATTAAGACCTCCTTCCTTGTATGACATGCACAATGAACTCCAGAATGTCAAGTTCCATGTTGGTTTGGCCTCTTTACTTCCCCGTAAGAATCCGTTACAATTTTTTTAAATTCTGAAAGTTACTGACTTTGGTAATAAACAACTTTACATATAGTATATTGGTATAGAAATAAGAACTGATTGTATCAAAATTAATTTGCCATCGAATGATAGAATATTTTTGTCTCAATCTTGTATTTTACCTATAATCTTGTCCACTAAATGATTGAATAACTGGCTATTGTTGTTTGTATGGATATGTATACCTATGTAAGTAAAAGTTAATTTACCATATCTAAATCTAGTGTATCTAGTTATGATGTTTACCTTTGCTTGAGACATTTTAAAGGATTTATTATGACTAATTTCTCCTTGTTAACTTTTTTGTTCAGAACAAGCTTCATACAGTTTCAATAAGGTTGCATATTTTGCTGAGATTACTAGTATCTTCATATGTGAATAAAATGAAGTCATTTGCATAAGCGAAGCAGGGAATCATATGTTGCTACCAGTTTTAAAATAGCCTACGATATAGCACTTACAGCCATAATGTATACATAACCGCTAGTAGACCTCTTAATGTCAATGCACTCAACAAAATGAACATCAAAATAGCCTACGAACTCTTATTTTTTTTTATATATTGTATGTCAAACCATAATGCTCGATAGTCTTCAAGTACCATAACATATTTTTCACTGAACTCTCGGATTACTCAAATATCTTCACAACACTCCAAATATGAAAGATAAATATGTTTTGATGCACATCTGAGCATACATAAGGCTTCTAACAACTGAAACATATGGACATGTTTGCATGATTAGAATTTTCGAATATGTCTTAGAGAACTAAACGAGTGAGAACATATCACACATGGCTTTGGGGGTATCTATAGGTTATTATTATCTACAACATAAAGAATTAGCATACTTTTAATGTATTGTTTTTGTGACAGATCCATAATATCCCGAGGGAGATTCCTTACTATTTGGATCCCGAACACAAAAGATGTTTCACCAAGGTAATTCATGTCAAATTTCTTTAACAGAATAGTCTTAGTTCCATAAAATAAACTTAGATCATTTATGGTAAATAGTATTTCATCACATGCAGTACTAAGTAAATTGATTTACTCCAACTAAATTTATGATATACATAATATTCACCGAGTTCACCTCAAAACCAAATGAGATTATTGTTTTTAGGATTTTTTTGTACCATTTATGAGATGTATGTTTCATGCCATAAATGAATATTTTTAGATTACAAGCCATCAACTTTGAGTCTTTAGAAATAAATGTTTTTGGTTGCTTTCTATAAATTATTTTCTCAATGTCTCGATTGAGAAATATTGGCTTAACATCCATATGATGAAGCTTTAAATCACAATAAGCAACTAGAGTCGTTATTGTCATAAATGATTCATTTTATGAAACTTGAGAAGTCAATGCTTTCACGTTGAGCATAATATTTCATTACAAGACACACTTCATATATTTCTACTTTTTCTAAAGCATTACGTTTGGTTATAAAGATCCATTTACAACCAATTTATTTTTTCCATTCATATAATATGGCAATATCTCATACTGAATTATCATGCATCGATTTGTACTCTTTATATTTAGCTTCAATCCATAAACTTAGAGTTTAAAATCTTCATAGCATCCTGAAAAGTGATTAGATCATCTTCTAGAATATTTGAAGATTGTTCATGTTTATTAAAAAATGCATCATAATCTGAAAGTAATGCATTTTCTCTCTCTCCAATAGATCTATATAATGTAGGCTCCATATATTACTTAATTTCTTGAGGTTATTGAGTTTTTCATTGGGAACAACGCCAATATTTTCTAATTTAGATAAAAGTGTAACATTTTTCTAAGGTAATAAATTTCATGGCATATTATAGATGACCGGTAAACTAATTATAGCTGGACCACTAATGTTAGAGGCTGAATGAATTGATTCCAATTTTTACTGAAAAACATTATTATTATTATTTGAATATTCCTCTCAAAATTTACATCCTTAAAAAATAGAGCAGTTCTCATCTCAAAATAAAACACTTGGTGGGAGAATAAATTTTGTAACCCCATGAGTTGTTTGGATAACCTATAAAATAATGACTAACTCCTTCGGTTTCCAACTTTTATTCGTTCGGCTTGTTTGGCTTTTTTTCAGCTCGGCATCCTCATACAATAAACTACCTAAATCTAGGTTTTCTCCCTCTAACATTTTATGTGTTTTTTTAGTATGTACTCTGTTAAGGATGTAAGATGCACACTTAAGAGTTTCCCCCATAATGAAATGGGTAGTGATGTTTGAGCAATCATACTCCTAAATATTTCTTGTAATATGGGATTTTTTTTATTAAGATACATAATTCCTAATGGGAGACCCACTAAAGTATATTGAGAAAAATACCATATTTTTCTAGGTAGAGAGCAAATGGGCCAGGATGTTTGTTCATCGGAACCATGATACATTTTATAGTATTCACTACCGCGATTAGATCTCACTGTATTAATCATTTTACCAGCATGTAAGTTTTGACGTATTGTGAAAAGTTGTGTGATATATTCATGGAAATTTGATAATTAGAAACATTATTTAATATATATAAATTATCAAAATAATCAAACACACATTCACCAACCAATAATTGTCAAATTAAAAATAACTCTTTATTAACAAGAGAACAGACGTATACAATTTTATCTAATAAAATAAAATAAAATATAAGCTCCTCCTAAATGAAAACATAGATAAAACATCATTCAAATAAAATGTATATTATGAATTCAAAACCAATTGGAAATTACGAATAGTCTATATAGGGCATGCAGTTCCCTCGGTAGTAAAGATAAAAACTTCTCATTCAGTTAAAGCTTCGTGTTATATTCTACCCTAAAAAGAAACACAAACATGAGTTGAGGTTGTTGTTTAGAAAAATATAAAGAAAGAAAGATGAAAATAGTCAGGGTTTTGTATTATTTAGAAAGCTAACCAATTACATAGAGTATAAAGCTCTTATTTATAGACAAACTATATGGCCTAATGAGCCTAGTCCTTATATCTCTAACACCTTCTCTCAAACTCGCAATGTTTATTATTGCATTGTGAGTTTGTGACACAAAATAAAAACCAAAATTGCAGCAAAAACGAAACACCAAACTTTAAAACCATAATCAAAACCCAAAATCAAAATCAAAACGTCAAAACCCAAAATCAAACTCCAACCTCCAATCTCTAATCTTCAAACTCGAGTCTGTAATATCCAAACTCCAATCTCAAAACTCTAATCTCAAAACTCCAAACTCCAAACTCCAAAATCCAAACTCTAAAATTCAATCTTCATTCTTCATTCTTTAAAATCCAAACTCCAAACTCTAAACTAATCCAAACGAAATCTAAACACCAAAAGAATCTAAACGAATCCAAACAAAGTCAAACAAATCAAAACAAGTCCAAACTAAATCTATACCAAATTCAAATCCACACAAAGAACGAAATCTGAACACCAAACAAATCAAAACGAATCCAAATGACTCAAAACGACATACAGGATCTAAGCAAACTTCAGACATATTCCAAATGTCAAACAAAATGTAAACACCAAAATGAAATCAAAATGGCAAACATCGATCTAAGAAAACGTCAGACAAAGTCCAAACGTCAAACAAGATTTAAACACCAAACGAAATCCAAATGAAATCTCAACGCCAAATACCTAAACAAAATCCCAACGAAATTAGAATTCCAAATTCAAATACCAAATCCAAATCCAAAACTAAATTCAAATAACAAATACAAATTCAAATCTAATTTCCAATCAAAATCAAAATCAAAATTGAATATACGATTTTACCAACAAATATAGGCAATGTTCCAATAGAGATTTCTCCCGAACAGTAGCACTGAATCATAATCCAACCGGTCAGATTTAAGTATTAGATATCTCAAACCACTGTCCAAAATTCAGAAGAAATAGACACCGTTTACCTCTCGATCAAGTCTGTTGATTATGGTTGCACGCATCAATCCGGAAAAAAAAAAATTCTTCATCCGGCGGACAGCTAAAACAACTGCTGCCGGTACGGTGGAAGACATGAAAACTTCAAGATCTAAACCTACGCTCTGAAACCATATAGAAAAAGATAAAGAAAGAACAATAAAAAAGGCTATGGTTTTGTATTATTTAGAAAGTGTACCAATTACATTGAGTATAAAGCTCTTACTTATAGACAGACTATATGGGCTAATGATCATATGCCTTATATCTGTAACAGTTGTACAACCCACCATGTGTTTATTAACACTAAAACTAAAATTTATTCTAAACATACAACTAAAGAGATTTTATATTTTTTGGTCATTCATGTCTTCCATTTAGCACGATCTCTCTTCTAGTAATCCGGACTCAAATGAAAATAAGCATTAACTTTTCCCTGTTCCCTATATTTTTGTGCGTTAATTTCCTCTTGCCCAATACCTAAAACTGAAGTTTGTGCAACTAATACTGGAGTCCTTTTACATTTTCTTAGATTAATTTTTACTAATATGCACCATATTGGCTTCGTTAATCCCCTAGTCACGTTTGTCCTTCTCATGTAGAATGCTATAAATGAGTGTTTTCATGTCATAATGTATATCAAGAAAATATTAGGTTGATCATAGGACACAAAAACGCAAAAATAGTGATATGAACATGTAAGACATAACAATAATTTTGTGGGAGCTCAGTGTTCAATGCTTTTAGTTTGTTATGAATGAAATGCACCTCTAAAATATGCTTTCGGACTTTGTTAGTTCCTATTATTTCATCGATGAAATTTTACTAATCCGTGTTTTACTTTTGACCTAAGAGGACTTCAAAAAACGTTTCTCAGGATGAACAAATATGTCCTTAGCATTTACCATATTAGTGGCATGAGAACTCAAGAATATTTGCAAGATTTATATCTATAACACATAGCGACTTAGACGGTTAGAACAATCATATCTCTCAAATATCATCTTTTCATTAGGAGTGGTCTTATATGTAAAAGTGAAGGTTTTTTCTTTCTCACACAGTGGTCTATGTCATTTAGTCTTAACATGAGAAATATCTCACACTTTCACTCTTTAAATACCCCATCCCACAGTACGAGAAAGTGGATGTTGTTTTTAGTTGAGTTTCACTTACGGAATAATAATAAAAAATTAAATAAATGAAAAGATTTAGGAAAAATAATTCAAATATAGTTTAACATAGAATCTAGATTTTATACATCTTTATCTTCTAAAATAAATTCATATGAAGTGACTCGTCGTAATCCTTAGCGTGGACACTCTACTTTAACGCGTTATATATTACTTCTGGATACCAACTATTTAAAGGAAATAGTGTTGATTCATGACCATATATGAATATAATCACTCTTTCTGTAGGGTTCGTACTTGATTATTTCATGACATACTTAACTGAAAAAATTCAATATTGAACTCAAGTTGTGAATGAGTATGGTGCATATGAATTCAACAACTACATCACACAGTGGATCGTTCACCACTAGAAAAAATTTAAAGTAGTATTTTGTAGAGGTCGACCTAGCACTCACAACATACGGTCCGTAACTATGGCACTTGGCCTTGGCCAAGCTGGCACTTTGGCCTTGGAAAAGTGGTTGAGTTGGTCTCTTTGGCCTTGGAAAAGTGGTCGAGGTGGTCGTTTTGGCCTTAGCAAAGTGGCTAAGGTGGCCACCGAGAACAAGCTTTGAGATTTGGGTTTGGCCATCCAGTGGAGTTTCTTTTAGTTGCCTGACGTAGCATGGTTAGGTAACTTGGTCTTTAATTTTTATAATTTACTTAAATTTATTCGTGAGACAAGCTTGGTCAGAGCTCCACACAAGCTTGGTCATGTCTCGAGGCAAGTGTGACCATAAATCGAGCCAAGATTGGCCATAACTCGAACCAAGCTTGCCCACGTCTCGAGGCAAGCTTGGCCACATCTCGGGGTAAGCTTGGACACGTCTCGAGATAAGCTTGGGCTTTGTTTGGCTATTGGGCCAAATTGAGGTCATTCTGGATCAAATGAATCATACAAAGTTCAAGTTGTAGATACTTACTTGGCTTTGGTCGTGCCCCACTTAGATGATATTTTTTGTCGTATCAGGTGAGTTCTTCCAAGTTACACATAAAAATTAACCATTTTTCATTCTTTATATCCCTTACGCCAGTCGTACTCGGATTGGACTGAGTCGACTCAACAAGTTTATTCGATTTATATCTGAAGATTTAATCTATTGCACGATTTTAAATAAACAAGCTAAATAACTTTAATCACATGTTAAATGATGTTCATAATTTAACAATTCACTTAACAAATTAAATTGATACATCATCTTACATATAATTTAGCATGTTTATTTGAGTGTAAAAAAAACTAACATATATATTTAACACACAATTTTATATATACATTTCTGACGCTCTTAGTGAATAACATCTAGCAACAAAGTGATATGATCATTTATAGTCTTTTTAGTTTTCTATTATTGCTTGTGTGATATCATTTTTCTTGTAAAAAAACTAAAGTCGTGGTAAAATCTATATATTATTAGTGATTAACATGTACAAACAAAGTTATATGATGAATTCTACTTTATTGTTTTTTATTTTACTATTGTGGTTTTTTTGACTTATCACCACTCTTGTACAGGATTTTATGTCGCGATGGATAAATATATATCTTCTTACTGAGTAACATATAAAAAAACAAATGATCAATTGTAGTTTATTATTTATTGATTATTTATTGTTGTTTGTTTGAGTTATCAACTTTGTTGTATAAAACTTGAAGTCGAAATGGTAACATATGTTTTTTTAGTGTAACCTCTATGAACAAAGTTATATGATTAATTATGTTTATTATTTTTTATTTTATGTTGTTATTTTTGTGAGTTATCATCTCTTGTATAAAATTTGAACTCAATAGGATTAAATATGTATCTCTTCAGTGAGTAATATCTACAATAAATTTATATGATCAATTGTAGTTTATTTTATTTTGGTTTTATGATTTTGTTTGTATGAGTCAACATCTCTCTTGTATAAACTTTCAAGTCGTGAAAGAAAAATTTGTATCTCCTTAGTGAATAACATCTACCAACAAATTCATATAATCGATTTTCGTTTATTATTTTTTAGTTTTACGTTATATTCTTCTTTTCCTCCAAATTTCCTCGTGTTTTTTTCTAAAGACAATAATGCATAATGTTTTGATGATGTCTTTTTTATCCATAGTGCTTATTATTTATAAACAAATTAATGACTCTTAATAAATTATGAGCTTATTCTATATCCATGTTTTGAAAAAATAAAGAGATTTTTATGTAATATTAATTAATTCATGTTTATTTAAACAATTTGTTGGTATTTTTTATTTCATTTTAATAAAATTATCAAATTTAAGATAGACAATTGTGAGAATATTTTATTCATTTATTAACCAAATGAACAAATATGTCTATATCATAGATAAATATTTATTGATCATAAAACATTCATAAACAAACTCATTGGTAACAGATTTATCAAGAAATATAGTGATTATATCAGACACTGCAAGCAGTAGCCGACTGAGAACTTCTAAGATTGCGTACAAAGATATATTTGAACTAAGAACAACCTAAAGACTATCATGATCTTTTGACTTGCGTAGCTTATAAGTCGGGAATAATTTTGGGGCTCCCAACAAAAAGCATAATAAAGAACAAGACACTAAACTGTATATATTTGTTAGCCCATATGGAAGAGCATATCAAATTTGACGAGACAATTTATGTAAGACTCTTGGGAGTCTTGAATGCATACATTCTCTACCACCACTTAACAAATGTAAACAAGCCTCTTATATTGGATCTAATTCAGACCTCTAAGACTTTGATCACATCTCCCGTGAATCTTAAGCAACAAAAGCAGGGCTTTTGAGGCAAAGACAGGAGTAATAACAACAGTAGAAAGCTGAAGTGAATAAATCATAGAGCTAGAAGACTATCATGATCTTTTGACTTGCGTAGCTTATAAGTCTGGAATAATTTTGGGGCTCCCAACAAAAAGCATAATAAATAACAAGGCACTAAACTTTAGAGATTTGTTAGCCCATATGGAAGAGCATATCAAATTTGACGAGACAATTTATGTAAGACTTCTAGGAGTCTTGAATGCATACATTCTCTACCACCACTTAACAAATGTAAACACGCCTCTTATATTGGCTCTAATTCCGGCCTCCAAGACTTTGATCACACCTCCCGTGAATCTTAAGCAACAAAAGCAGGGCTTTTGAGGCAAAGACAGGAGTAATAACAATAGTAGAAAGCTGAAGTGAATAAATCATGGAGCTTACCAGAGCTAACATAAAACATGGGGATGGTCTTCGACAGGTCAAAGAGCTTAGTCAAATTTTATAAACCCGAGAATATGTGAACACTCGATGATAGAAGAGATCAATTAAATTTCTTTAAGTAGCGTAATAGCGTAGGAAATTATACCTGAGATTTTTGTGCATTGAAGAATGAGCACAAAACTGCATCCATGAGGGTAAATTAATAGAATTTGTTATAAAGGATACCAAAGCGGAGGCATCTGCGACATAGCCTCCACGAAAAACAAGAGTTTAGCCACAACAAGTTGTGTTGTTTTCGAGTCTTCCAGAACCCTTGAAGAAATGACAAATTATGCTTACAATAGCATGGGGTGACACACTATAATGTACTACTAAATTATAGAAAAATCATGTAAAAGACCTTAAGATCCACTGTCAGGTTCTTACCTCGGTGTATTTTTATAAAAACCCATATTCTACCATAAGTTTCAATGATGATCTTTGAAGAGTTGCGGCACCGCGTGAGGATGCAATTATCATTGTTGTTGAGATGTTGAAGATAAAGGTTTGAAAAATTATGGTATACACTAGTAATTCAGCCAATGTTTCATTCAAAATCACATATAAGATGATAGATGACGTACCAATCTTGACTCTATCGAAGAGGTTTTGACTAGATTTATTGGAACAAGCACTCCACTCATAGGCAAACTAATTTTAAGGTGATGTTGGACCAACGAGAACACATAAAGTATATGTATTATATGTTTATTGTGGTGGATGATATTTCGACATGCAATGTCATCTTTGACATATCTTGGATTGACCAGATGCGCGTGAGAGTCTCTAAAGTGTAGCAAGGCTAAAAAATTGACTACGATTGATTTTTTAAAAATTATGTATTGGTACGTAAAATCATATTTGGTAAATGTACAACATGTGAAAAATTCACCATTATATGATTGACTAATAGGTTAACAAAGCTTTAGTCAAGGGACCTGATTATAAAAAGAAGAACAAACTTTGGACACCTAAAAAATAAAATAGCTTGTTTTATTAGCTAACAAAGTGTTTGTTACCAAGGATAATGAACTCTTATTTCAAAATAGAAAAAATTATTTAAAAAAAATGAGAGAATATAAGACTATAAAGAATGTTGATATATATCATTTACATTAAGTCTTGGTTGTTTTCAAAGTTAGTTTTATTTCGATATATTTTTTGAAATGTATTACCAATTTTGTTGAAAATCTTAGAGTTATTCAAAAAGAAGTTGAATCTCAATCAAATCTCGTCTTAAAATTAAATATAATTGCTTATAATAGCTCGAGCTTAAGATGTAAAATTCTTTAATGATGATTGAACATCCTAAAACTAGATTAAAATTATTAATCGAAAGTTTTTTTTATTATTTATAAGTTCATAGTTATATTGATTTTATGAATTAATCAATATTCTCTCTTTTATTTGTTTTGTTTTAATTTTTATAAATAAATAATAAATAAAACCAAGAGCACGAGAAAACTACTAGAATGGAATATAAAAAAATAGTTTTGAATAGTTACTTTTTTAGGTTTGATTTAGTCATAAAAAAATTAAAAAGGTGCGAGTCACTGTAATAAGAAAGATAAAACGGTAAGTATTGCATGAAGGACAATAACTGCAACAGATCACGCACCACTGCAATCCTGAATTGATAAACAACTCTTCTAAGGAATTAACAATACTATCCCTAATTAGAATTAGAATGTAATGTGGACTGACTGATAATTTTTAAAATGATGGTATATTTTCAATGGTTTTCTGTAGAGGACGAACCAAATGTTTCCTTGCATGCATGCAGCAACCCTACCTCCATGCACTACACCCCCCTGTCCAAAGAAATTCTCTAACCCCAACATCTCTCCCTTGTGAATTTGCATCCTCTAGACCCCCGATCTTTCGTAACCTTATGTTCACATCTATATCAAGTCGATACTTATTCAACAATGCCTTACCCGACCCCCAAACCCTGCTACCAAACTCTAGCATCTTTCCACTGCGGTCTTGACCATCCAGCAAGCTGATCCAGGTCAGTAACCAACCTCTCTCGAACAACAACTTGCACTACTCCACGGTGGTCCACTCATCTAGCCACCCTGCCACTCAAGTTCCCAAGCTTAACCCGCTGCATATCCCTTCCCCTTTCCCTGAATCCTACCCTGGAAGGAACAGCAAATGTCATATTTTCTCCCGTCTTTCCAAATCCCATAAGCCTCTTGGAGTTAGACCCGACCAACCTTACTCGCTGAAATCCAGCGCCTTCAAATCCTACCGAAACTCTCCTAGCACTATACCTCCTCATCTTATTTCAGAAACTACCCCCCTAGTTACCTACCACTCATCAGGCCCCAACGTTACCATGCAATCGTTCTCTCGTTCTTGGGCACACGTCGTGTCGCATCATGATACGAAATCTTCCATGAAAGTCCAAAAAACAGATAACATCGAAATCGATAACGGAGTCCTTGTTTTCTCTGATGATGCTTTAACGGGTGACAAGGAGGAATGGGCAACGTGCCTATCTGGGTACTTCTTATCCAAGAAACGTGCAGTCACCCATGTTCAAGTCCTTGCAAATCAAGTGTGGAACTCATACGGGCTCACTGAATGTAAAACGACCCCCTCCGGACACTACTTCTTCAAGTTCTCTTCGGCCAACAACGCGACGGAAGTGCTTGAGAAAGCCTCACGGTTCTTCAGTAGCCACCCCATCTTCCTCAAGAGGTGGGAGCCCATGGAAACCCTATCCAAGGAGGCCCTAAAAGCCATCCCCCTTTAGGTCAAGTTCCATGGAATGCCCCACGAGCTCTGGTCGGAAAAGGGTCTGGGAATCCTCGGTAGCTACTTGGGGACTCTGATCTACGTTGATAGCCAAACTGCTGACAGATCAAGAATTAACTATGCCAGAATTTGCATAATCATGCAAGCCACCGCTGACTTTCCTTCCTCCATGTTCATTTGATGCCTTGGGAAGGACCACGTAATCCAAGTGGAATACCAAAGCCTCCCGACTATTTGCAACTGTTGCGCCTCCTTTGGACATGCAGCAGCCGCCTGCCATATCTCCGTTGACACCCCAACCTCAACTCCCCCGTCCCGCCGACCAGGAAAAGAACTTATGACAGACTCCAATCCATCCTGCTTGGCTCACTCAGAACACAGCAACATCGAATCAGCATCCCCTGACACTCTCCGACGATTGACCACTCAAGGAAACTGGACCAGAAGCTTCATCATGGCTAGCAACAGCCCTGCGGCTTCCCAGATGGATCACGACGAAGGAGAACCCTCATCAACCAAAATTACCTCCCCAAGACCAAAAGCTGCAACCACAAAGGCTCCAACAAGTATGATCGGGGATACCCCCATGTTGTACTAGTACTTTTCCTTCCTTTATCTCAATATTACTGTTTGAACTATGAAAATTTTTAGTTGGAATGTTAGAGGGATAAATGACCCTGTGCGTTAGAAAGACGTGAAAGACTTTGTGTTTGCTAATAGTATTAATGTTGTCTGTTTGCTGGAAACAAAAGTTAGAATTGAAAACACCCCTCTCATTATGCAAACCATGTTACCCTACTGGAGCTACCTGACCAACCATAGTTACCACCATTTAGGGAGAATTTGGATTTCTTGGAACCCAAGCGTCTATAATATCTCCGTATAGGACATTTCTGCCCAATCCATTCATTGTGACCTTGTTTGGATATCCAAAAACACTTCCTTTCGCTCGTCCGGGTTTCAAATCTCGTGGTTTAATCGCCAAGAAGACAACCTCATATCCTCTAGAATCGACAGAGCCCTCGTGAATGAAGTCTAGGATGACACATTCCCAAACTCATTTGCCCACTTCGACCTTCCTAGGACCTCCAACCACACCCCTCTAATCCTCCATCTCTCATCCCCTTTCACTCCGTCCCCCAGACCTTTTAAGTATTTTATCATGTGGAAGCTCCACCCCAGCTTCCATGATATCGTTGCCGAAAGCTGGTCCCTGCATTTCCCTCAGAGTCCAATAGATACCATTGTTCTCAAGATCGCGAGGCTCACCCCCGTCCTTTTTTCGCTCAACAAGCGGGAATTTAGCAATATTAGCCTCCGAGTAGAGGAGGCTAATACCGCCCTTGAACAAGCTCAAGAAAACCTTTTCTTGGACCCCTCAAACTGTGCCCTCATCTCCGCAGAGAATGAGGCATCAAATTCTTATATTTTTTTCAGCCGAGCTGAGGAATCTTTCCTCAAGCAATAGTCTAGAGAATCCTGGCTAAAGCTTGGGGACAAAAACACAAGATTTTTCCACAATAGTATTTGTGCTCACCGAGCACGTAATAAGATCCTCTCTATCACCACCCCGGGAGAAACCCTAAGTTCCAACCCCCACACGATCTCTACCACCTTCTATAACTTCTTCCTCAATCAGCTAGGTTCTTCTAGAAATAATGACTACCTAGGGTCGGATAGATTAAAGACCTTTATCAACACCTTTGTTTCTCGTGACCTCAGAACCAATATGATAAAGCCCATTACAGACTCCGAGATTAAGGCTGGCCTTTTTTACATTAATAGTGACAAAGCCCCAGGCCTCGATGGCTACACCGCTGATTTCTTTAAAGCCAGCTGGAATACCATGGGCAGCGACATCCGTGAGAGTATCAAGTATTTGTTTTGTAAAGGAATCATGAACCCCGACTGGAATAAAACCCTGATCACCCTTATCCCAAAAACGGACTCCCTCTCCCACCCTTCGGACTACCGCCCGATTGCTTGCTGTAATGTAATTTACAAAATCATCTCAAAAATAATTGCCTCCAGGATCAAACCGACCCTCCCGGCCCTGATTGACCCTTCCTAATCCGCTTTTGTCTCGGGCCAGTCTATTGTTGACAACATTCTCCTCACCCAAAACCTTCTCCACGCCTACCAAACCAACAGAAAAGACCCCAGATGCGCCCTTAAAATAGACCTTATGAAGGCCTTCGATAACATTAGGTGGGAAGTAGTTCTCGATATCCTCCTCGCCATGAACTTCCCGTTGACCATGATCAACTGGATAATCCAATACATCACCTCCCCGTCCTAATCAGTATGCATAAATGGAAAACCGATGAAATATTTCCTTGGGGGCAAGGGGCTCAGGCAAGGAGACCCTATGTCCCCGTATATTTTTGTTATTGTAATGCAAGTCCTATCCAGAATCCTCCATGAAAAAAGCCAGACTCCATCATTTGGGTTTCACTGGAAATGTCACAAGCTCAAGATCATAAACCTTTGCTTCGTTGATGACCTCATGATCCTTTGCAGAGCAAACCTCCAATCTATCAATCTGATTCATGAAGGTATAAAGGAATTTGAGACCATCTCTGGGTTACACCTGAACCCCTCAAAAAGAAATGCCTACTTTTCTAGAGTATCTCCTAGTACAAGACTCGCAATCCTTAATTGCTTTAATTTCAAGGAAGGCTCCATCCCTGTCCGCTACCTTGGAGTACCCCTCCTCACCTCCCGTCTCTCTTACAATGACTGCAGCCCCATCTTTCTCACGCTCACCAACAGAATTAACTCTTGGACCTCCAAACATCTCTCGTATGTTGGGCGTCTCCAACTCATTACCTCGGTGCTTTTTGCTAGCTAGGTTTATTAGTCGTCCATCTTTATCCTCCCAGCCCGAGTGCTAAAAGAGCTCTCCTAAACCCTTTGTCGCTTCCTCTGGTCTGGATCTGATATGAAAGTATCGGGAGCCAATATCGCTTGGGATAAGCTCACCGTGTCCAAAGAGGAGGGAAACTTTGTGATTTCAGACCTAAAAACCTGGAATCAGGCGGCCGCCCTAAAGTTTCTGTAGTCCATCTTTACAAAAAAATAGGAATTCGCTTTGGACCAAATGGACCCTCGTCGAAAATATAAAATCCAAAAGTTTTTGGTCCCTACCCATCCCTTCTAATTCTAGTTGGAGCTGGAAAAAACTCCTCAATCTTATAAGCCAAGCCTCTGACCTCTATCGAGCTATCATTGGAAATAGCACCGACACCTCCATCTAGCATGACCCTTGGCTCTTTCCTCAATCCCTGGTAAAACCGATTCGGTCCTTCAATCCAGAACCTCTCGCGTCTGAGAAGCATCCAGAAGGTGGAAGACCTTCTCAATAACGGAAGATGGTCTTGGCCAGCTCACGCCAGACCCCCCCCCCCCCAACCGAAACCTCCAAATCCATCTCAACGAAAGCATCTCGGCCCTCCGGGAATTCCCCCCGGCCACCTCTTCCTCTGACTTCTACGTTTGGATCCCAAACAAATCCAAACCGGTCTTTTCCATCAGCAGTACATATGCAGCCCTCAAACCCTACAGAGAGAAAGTCCCCCGGGCTAACCTAACCTGGCACAAATACTACATCCCCAGACACTCCTTCATTACATGGCTTGCCATCCACAGCAAGCTCACAACCAGAGACACACTTATAGCTTGGGGATTTGACTCCCCAGCCTCTTGCGTTCTCTAAGAAAACCATCCGAAAAGCATAGAAAGCATTCTTGTCTTATGCCCCTACTCAACCTTTATCTGGGATCTCATATCCCATAAACTCCTTCTACCCCCTCCAGCTACCTCTTGGAAACAATGGATTTCAATTGCTAGCTCTTGGACTAACTGCAACAGACAATCAATATGGAAGACAGCCTTCTGTGCAACAATCTACTATCTCCTTTCACAAGTATCTCTCACCATGTCCTATCCGGAATTCGATATCGGTTCAAAGGAACAAAAATCAGCTTTACAGAATAATATAAATTGCGCTCAGCCCTTAAAATTTATCTGTACTTTAACTTTGCATTTACAAAAGGCCTGCCATTGCTTGTAAAGTGTCTTCCACCCTCAGAACACATCCTTTTTCATTATATATTTATAAGATTTTTATACCAAAAAAATATACTAGCATATAATGTAATACTTACGTAGAACACAATTACAATCCAAATAATTTTGAGATAGACAATAACAAAATGCAAATGAATAGACCGATAAGATGACCCTGTTGGATTATAACCAACAAAATCTAGATTTTTTATTTTCATTTTTATGAAAACGTTATCCATGAACAATCTTTTTATATTTCTTTTGTGATTTGATAATCTAAAAAACATAAATGATTATTAATGGATTATAACTATTTTTGTCACTACTTTTATCAATGTTATTAGTCACTATTTTTTTTCCGGAGGGAACCCGCAGCCAATATTCAGAGTGCAATGAGCGCGCACAGGGTAAACCCTCAGTCTGACGCAATAGCCTGCAAACCAACGCCATAAGGTAAACCACACAAAGTGACAGGCTCAACCGAGAAAGCGTATGTAAAGGGACTCGAACTCATGACATTTTGTCACAAGCATGTCTTACTCAACTAACTCGGCTACCCATTTGGGGGCTTCTGTCACTACTTTCATCCCATTAACATTGGATAATGGGATCAGTTTGATGAGATACCGGTTTTATGTACAATCAAATATATTTAATTAATAAATATATAGACCAAATAAAACCCAACGAAGAGAAATTAAATATAAAATATATATTATTCACTAAAAATAATATATTTCAAATTAAAATACTTTTCACTACTGATTCTTTTTATTTCTTCATAGTTTAATTGAGTGATTCTTAAACTGTTTATTTTTGGAAAATCAGTCTTTGAAAATATCTGAATCTATTAATAGTAGATAATGTCTCTTGGACTTTTAACTTTTTGACGTTTTTGTTTATGCGATAATTAGATATACATTGTATTCTATTGTTTCTTGTCATTGTTCTTTCGATTAGAGAAGCAAGGACTGATATCACTAGGGGGGTATGAGGATATTTTACTCCAAGAAAAGATGGTTGTGAGCTCCAAGAATCTCCTCCTTCAATAATCTCTGAGTATCTTTTACTTCTTCTGTTTTTTCTGTCTGTGATTTCTTATCATGGGTTTCACCAGCAGCAATAAGGCCCTTAGAGAAGAGTTTCCTGCTCTTCCCTCGACAAGATCTTCCGAAAATCAGCCCAAGAATCTGCGCAAATCTTTTGTTGATGTGGTTGATCCAAGAAGCAAAACAGAAGTGATGATTAAACCTGAATTCTGCAAGGAAAGTACAGATCATAATACTGTCCAGTATTGTAAAGATGTAAAATATTTATTAGTTCACCAGTCTAAAATCACTTTGGTGGGAAAATTTAGTAAGGGAATACCCAAAAGAAACATCTGATGTTAGTCACAACAATGATAATCAAGCGGAGAAAAGCCAAAAAGATCACCTGATACAGAAGGAAAGAAGTAGTCAGCAAATACAAAGTTTCAGTAAGGTGTATAGAAGAAAAATCAAGTCAATTGTTGTTGGAAATAACAATAAATATGAATCTAATGGAGATCAGTATAGTCAGACTCACCATAATCTAACTGATAATCAAAGGAGTGAAGACAGAGACAATATGGAAATAATAGACGCTTTGAAAAAACTGAATAAGTACACTCACTCTAGTCCTATTGAAGAAGATGTGTCATCTCCTGTTTGTGAAAATATTGGCAGTTGCAATGTCACCACTACTGAAAGAAAAGAAAAGGATGATCAAGATTTTAACACAATTCTTAACAAGAAAATCAAATCATCCAAGAAAGACAGTAGACAACACAAGTTGATCATTAACTCTCTAAAGAGAAGTGGGAGCAAACAACATCAAAGATCTTTATCTGAATTATTAGAATGATAAGTTAGAACATAAGAGGTATTAATAACAATCCCTCTTTACGTAAGCTTAATTCTATGATTCATTTGGAAAAAAAAATTGGTTATTCAAGAGCCTATGTCCAATTCTGATAATATCTCTACTATTGCTAATTGTTTGGGGTTTCAAAACTTTTATTTCAATACGTCAAATAAAATTTGGGTTTTATGGTCTACTGATGTTTCCATTGCGATTATAGATGATTTTGATCAGTGTATTCATACGAGTGTTCAGTATCATGGGGTCAAGGATAGTTTTATGTTTACTTCTGTCTATACTAATAATCAAATGCACAAAAGGAAGGTTCTTTGGGAGAGGATGATATTTATATCTACTGATGGCAAGGCATGGATTACTGCGGGGGATTACAATGATATATCTTCTTCTGATGACCAAGTTGGTTGTATTACTAATGATCCTATAAGTAAATAGAATTTTAATGACATGATTAGATGTTGTGGTCTTGAAGATGTTGGTTACTTGGGTTCCAGATACACATGGTGTAAAGGCTCTCGTTGAAAAAGACTTGACAGATCTATGGTGAATGAGAAATGGTTTGATGATTTTGGTATTCAGGTTAAGCACATGGTCAGAACGTGTTATGACCATGCTCCTCTTCTTATCACCTCTCTAATAAAATCTAATATCTATGGTAAAAAAAAGTTTTAAATTTCACAATGCTTGGACTAATGACAGCTCCTTCTTAAGTGTTGTGCAGAGTAATTGGTATTTGAATATCAATGGGGATAGCAACTTTATCTTCTTGCATAAGCTAAGAAGGCTTAAAGCATGTCTTAAGAGTTGGAACAAAAGTCATTATGGTAATATTTTTAGTAAGGTGAAAGCTACTGCTGATGAAGTGGCAACCATACCTGGCTTTACAATCCTGAAGATATCGGTAAATCTGCATAAAGGTTTTTCAAAAATATTCTCAATGCTGATTCTTTTTTTAATAAGGCGGAAGAAAGAATTTACATGACTGATCATATTCTTAATTATATACCTATGATAGTCTCTGATAATGATAATGATGCTCTTATGGCTGCCACTAATAAGGAGGAAATCTTAAGCATCAATAAAAATATGAACAATAACAGCGCTGCTGGCATTGATGGTTTTAATCTGCATTTTTTAAGCATTGTTGGGAGATTATTAATGATGATTTGTGCAATGCTTTTAACTCTGTTCTCAAGGGAAACAGTATCCCCTCTGGTATATTTGCCACTGGGATTTGTCTGATTCCTAAAATGCCTAATCCTACTGGTTGGTCCAATTATAGGCCTATCAGTCTATGTTCGTTATTTAACAGAATTTTTTCTAATCTTATTGACACCAGATTAGGTAAGATTTTTCCTAAGATCATCTCCTACTATCAAGGTACTTTTGTGAAAGGCAGACTCATTCACGAAAACATCTTGATAGCAAAAGAGATGATTCATGATATCAACAGAATACCCAAGAGTGGAAATGTCATTATCCAACTGGATATGTCCAAGGCATTCGATAGAATGGCCCACTCTTTCATTCTTATAGGTTCTTTCCAAATTTGGATTTTTTGTTGATTTTATAAATCTAATTAATAAACTTATTACTGATGTTAACATATCCATTTTAATCAATGGAGCTGTTATTGGTAATTTCCATCAGAAGAAGGGTTTGAGACAAAAACATCATTTATCTCATAGTCTTTTTATCCTTGCCGAGGAAGTTTTAATTAGAGAGCTCTATAATTTGCAAAATTACAACAAAAAGATGCTCTATGCTACTGGAACTAACCTGATTGTTCCTTACTTAGTTTTTGCAGATGATATTCTTGTGTTTTCTAACAACAAAAGCTCTTCAATAAACCTGTTAAGCAATCATTTAAATAATTATCAATTAGTTTCGGGACAAGTTATCAATAGAGAAAAAACAAGGCTTATTACCTCTCCCAGAATGAACTCTGTTAGAAATAACAGCTTGAAGATCAAGTATGATTACGCTATTGACAATCTCCCCTCTTCTTACTTGGGGATCACCCTCTGCAACAACAACAAAAGAGTAAACTTTAGTCTTCTTCTCTAAAAGGTCAGGGACAAAATTAATGTCTGGGATTCTAAATATCTTTCCTTTGGTGGGAGATTGACTCTAATTACTTCTGTTTTACTTCCCATAACTTATTACTGGATGCAGAATAGTAAAATTCATAATTCTATTATCAGTAGTTTGGAGACTACTTTTAACAGGTTTTTGTGGAGATCCAAATTCAATGAAAAGGCCATTTATTGGTCTAATTGGAGTTATGTTTGTAAGCCTTTTGAGGAAGGTGGCTTGAATATCAAAGCTCTAAAAGATATCCAAGCTGTCTTCTCTCAAAAGCTTTGATTTATTTTCAGACAAAAGACTTGTCTCTGGTCTAAGATTTTACATAATATATACTGTTCTAACTCCCACCCTATTAAAGCTAAATGTAAACGTACCAATTCCTTGGAAGAGGCTTACCGATATTAGAGATCTTGCTGATTCCAACATCAGCTGGCTTCTTGGAAAGGGAAACGTTGACTTATGGCTCGATGACTGGCATACTGGGCCTCCATTTGCTATTTAAAGAGCTGGTACATTGAGGCTCCAGTGAAGACCTTTTGGGAAAAAAACTCTTGGGATTATGCTTGTCTCAATTCTTTTCTTCCCTGCGAGAAAGTAAATCAGATTAGCAGCCTCAAAGTTACCGATAAAGAGGATATTATTAATTGGAAGCTTTCGACTAACTACAACTCCAATACTAAGTTAACCTGGGATAGTATAAAAGAGAAGCATAACAAGTCTAGCCTTTTCCAGAAAATTTGGAACAACTAAATTTCCAGGAAGTACTCTTTTTTATGTTGGAAGCTTATTAATAATTTTATTTCTACTGATGTTTTAAGGCGTAGACATTTAATCATTGTGTCTAAGTGTCAGTTTTGCAACAGCTCTGAAGAGAAGAATTATGTCTCTGTGAGCTGCTGTTTTGCCTAGCAAATCTGGAATTATTTCAGTTCCTTATTTAATGTTAGAATTGGGCGTTATATGTCATATACTCATATTATTAGAGTGTGGTTTTGGCACTCTAAAAATGACTTTCATATCACTCATAGTGTGCCTCAAATCATCTGTTGGTACATTTGGAAGAGTAGAAACTCTTCCAAGTGCAAAGGTTCCCATGATTCGGTCAAAAATACTATAGACAAGATCATTAAAGTAATTAGAGGTATTGATTTCTCTAACTGCATGACCAGTAAGCACTAGTAAAGTTCCATTAATGCTGGAACCAGTTTGGGATGTCAATCGGTCGAGTCTAGAAAGAAGAAAATTATTTACTTCAAATGGAGGCCTCCTGAGAGTGACCGGCTCAAGCTGAATGTCGACGGGGCTTGCTCACACACTGGTGAAGCTATTGGAGGCATCATTGTCAGAAATTGTGAATGGGACATAGTGACTGGGTCTGAATTCAGATTTGGCAAGATGAATCCATTGCTTGTTGAAGCTCAGGCACTAATTGAAGGTCTTCTGATTTGTTACAGAAGAGGCTGGGTGAACGTTGACGTCGAGACAGATAGTTTTCTTCTTGTCAACATGATTTCGAAAGGGACTGAATCATGGATTACTGACTCGCTCATTGACATATGCAGAAAACTTCTTCACTCAAATATGTCGTTTAGGCATATCTCTCGTGTCCGGAACCAGACATCAAACTGGATCGCGAAGTGGATGTTTTCCTGTAATGAAACTCAGGAATTCACCCACATCTCTGCTCCCATCGAATTGTTATCAACGGTATTCTTAGAAAATCTTGGTTTGGGTTATATCACAACTGATTGAGGGGAAAAACCAATTTGTTGCGGTTAATTGAGAAGAATTATGGTTTATTTGGGACTTTTCTACTTCGAGGGCTGATTTTCGCTAATCGGAAGATTTGGATCAATAGTTGCTACTATTTGGCTTCTGGTGGTGCTGTTTGAGAGAAAAGCTTTGTGGCCGTTAATGGTGAGCTTGTGTTAGCTTTGTTGCCGAAGCCTTTCTCCTTTTGCATGTGGGTCTTTTTGTAAGAAGCCCCTGAATTGTTTATTTTGTTTTATTCGGCACTTCGAATTTTCTTTTAATTCAGTAATAAAAAGTGTTATTTGCTTTGAAAAAAGAATTAGATATCCACTTTGTCTAAGACCGATAAAAGAAAACACGGATGTAGGACCACTTTGGATAAAACCGATAAAACAAGACACATAACTCCCAAGGTTTAGCATAGTGTGAGATATTTTCTCAACCACCAACTCTAATCAAAACTAAAATGTCTACAGCTAAAGACCGAATTCTTTTAAAACAATAACTTTATAAAAATGTACCAGAATAGAATTGTATCTTAAACGTTGTGCGGAAACGAGTTGAAAAATGTACGAGAATAAAATTGTATTTGTTGTGCGGAAACGAGTTGAGTGAAAAAGGGTAGCGAGAAAAGGTTATTTCTTGACACCAAACTGATTCTGAGTTTCAGAATATGAGAGAGAGGTACTAGCAGGCTAGAGATTCGTTTCTAACTCTTTAGTCAAGTTATAACCATGTAAGGCCATTTTTTAGGTAAACAGTCTAAATGCTTCGATTATACTTAATATAGGCAAGAGCCTAAAGCTTAATTGATACTCTAAAGACGATCAAAGAGAAGACCCACAAGTATAAAGTTTCTAATATCGATGTCAATTGGATTATCGAATGGAAAACTAGATAAACCTCACATAAACATGTGAACTTATAAGTTCGATAAAGTTGGGTTGAGTTATCTCCTTGATAGCTATCTTGCAAGGCAAGCTAGCATCTTTGATAACTCAACAAAACTATATTGAACTTTTAAGTTCACATGTAGGTTTACCTAGTTTTCTAATTTGATAACCCAATTGAAATCTATGTTGAAAATTTGTTTACTCGTAGCCCTTCTTCTTTTATCGTTTTTAGAGTATCAGCATTGGCCTTTAGCATGTTGCATAACTTAGTAAGAAACTACAATTATATCAATTATAATCGAAGTATTTAATCCGACAAAAAAAGACTCATATGGGTTATAGCTCGACTAAAAAAGTCAAAACCAACATCACCAAAAGCAGCAGCATGCAATTGTCTTTCACTTATATCATGAAACTCCAAACTAGCTTGGCGTAAGCAAATAACTTTTCCTTACAGCCATTTTTCAAAGTGTTTTAACACCTCCCCAACATTGGTCAAGGTCGAAAGATCACTGTCGAGCTTCTCGACAAATGGGGTGGCTTGATTAATGGAGTTCTCTACTTGTTTCTACATCGTTTTAAGCTGCGTAAATAAGTTTGTCAATTCTAAGTATCTACTCACTTCCCACTGTCAATTTTATTACCATTGAAGAGACAATAATTTTCATGATTTTAGACCTATCAAAGGTTCTAACCTTAACATGAATAAGAAGGTGACCTATCAAATTTATTATCATTGAACTACAAAATCTATGAAAGGTGTCAAATTTGTAGCCTATTTATTATAGTAGAAGAAAACAAATAAAATATAAGACAGTTGCAAGAACTTAATTTAAGCGATCCAGGTAGCACAATAAAATATTATGAATAAGGCAGTGGTTAAGTGCACCAGTACTTACAGCTTGCCGACTTGCGAACCGTTTTGATGAATAATAGGTGAGCAATGTATTTGGAATGGATTTGATGAATCAACTTGTTGTGTTGGAGGCTCAGCTTCTGAATCCTCCGAAAGTAATTACTGATGTTCTTCTGATTGGAGTACTCTTTTCTTCCTTAGTTTTTTACTATGCACTTACAATCTACCCTGCAGCTTACATTCCTTGATAGTGGCCGACGCCGCTTCGTTACTCCCCATTGCGGCAAATGGATTACAATCTACCATGCAGCTTACATACCTTGATAGTGGCCGCCGCTTAGTTACTCCCCATTGCGGCAAACGGAATATGAAGAACCTGGTAAAATACTGGAATTTTACTATATATTTTCACAATATTGGAAATTTGAAGACTTGGTGTTATATTACAATCTACCATGCAGCTTACATACCTTGATAGTGGCCGTCGCCGCTTAGTTACTCCCCATTGCGGCAAATGGAATAATGACGAACCTCGTAAAATACACAATTTTTTACATACTTTGATAGTCGCCGTCGATGCTTAGTTACTCCCCATTGCGGCAAATAGAATATGATGAACCTGGTAAAATATTGGAATTTTACTATATATTATCACAAAATTGGAATTTTGAATACTCGGTGTTATATTAAAAACTACAGATATTTAATGCTTGGGAGCAAATGCATGTGGGTTTCGGGAGTCGGTCTTTTTTCTGAGTTTGGAGAACAAAACCTTCATAAATAGGTTTGTTCAAACAATTTAAACATGAACAAAGCTCGATGTAGTAGACACCAGCCCAAAATCACTCACAGTAACTGCATTTAACAAGTTGAAAATACATTGCACTAAACAAAAAAATTTCCTTCTTTTGGTTTCTACCAAAATATAGAATTCGAAATAATAAATAAAAGGATTTCTTACAGCTGGAAACACTGTGATTTCTTACAACTGCAACGGTTACAGGCCTCCTCGCCTTCGTCCGCTGGTGATTCAGTCCTATGCCTGGAAAGAACATAACTAGGTAACCAATAATATACTTGAGAGTGGTAAAATATGAGGAAAACATCTGATACACAAACCTCTTCAACCGACGGCTATTCGGATTAAACTCTTTAGCAACTTCAGCCCGATCAGCAACCCTAACTGCTTTATCTTCTGGAATCAAAGATTCTTGATCAGTCATAGTAGATCAAGGAACGTCAACCTGCTGTCTTGCGCATTGTGAAGTGTCAAGCCTGACATCGTTAGTCTTATCCTTAGCACGACCATTTTAGTGCAGCCGGATTTAGGGTAGAACTCTCCTTCAAGCACTCACACTTGATTCACCAACAACTTTCTTTAACTACAGGACGAGGAGGTTCTCGAGACGGTGCTGGTGGTGGAGGCGTCGGCGCTGGTGGTGGAGTGATCAGATTCGTCTCCATATCTCTGTTTCTCTCTCTAAAAACCTAGATCCATGCCCTCAACCTCTCCATTTCTCTCTCTAAATCCTCAATATTCTCCCACCGTCTTCATTTTAGATTAGTATCCTACCCTCTTACACAGGGTTTGATGGCAAAGAACAGCTTTAAAATCGAAGAATTTTTTTCTTAGGAGGGGTGTAAATTAATGTCTCTTTTCTCACTAAAAGACATGAATGTCTCACAGGTACAGGTACGCTCTCTCTCCAAACCCTCCAACTCCTCTATTTCTCTCACTAAAAAACAAAACAAATTTAGAAGTTTTTTCAAAATTGCTTCGAGCTCAGACATTAATGATCTTTTAGTGACTAGCAAGAGAAGACCTGGCGCACATGACATGAGTCATAATTGCAAACGAAAATTACGACCCTAACCTCTAATCAAAAGTCTTAACTCTTAACTATAAGTCTATAAGTATAGTTAAATTGAGAAAATGGGGATATTTTATAGGACCAGTTTACATTAAATTTTGAAGAAATCCATAAAATATTTAAATAAAATATTATAAATTTAAATTTAGTTTTTTTATATATATAAAATGTTGTAAATATGTATGAATAAAAGGTTACAAGAATGAACTATAAAGATTAAGAATGAACTATAAAGATTAAGAATGAACTATAAAGATTAATTAGAATACATATGGTTCGAAACCAAAGCTACAATACATGAAAGATAATAACAAAAGGTTCAGTAGATTAAAAAACATGAATTGGATCTGGACTGGATAAACAAACTAATGTTAGTGTTTAGAAGAAGATGACATGATGGGCTAGTTTCGAGTTCAGGAAATGAGAGTTTAATAGATTAAAAAAACATGAACTGGAACTGCCTAAGAAACGGTAGCAAAGGTCGGAGATGACATGACGGGTTATTTTCGAGTTCATGGAATGGTAGTTCTTGAAAATTCTGACATTTTAGGGATTATCATATGTTAAACGGTTTACTCAATAAAAAAATATAATAAATACGAATAATTAAGATTCAAAATTTATTGCATAAATAATTGTGTGGATACCAAATAAAGTTTCGATTTTGTAAAGAATTTAATATGAATATTAACACTTAAGTCTAAACTATAAAATTTATGAACTAATGTATAATGAAACGTCAATTATGGTAATGGAGCATGATCAAACGACCAAAACTTAGAGATAAGATTATAATTAGTCTTAAATTAAAACCGTAATTTCAAATCGTATACAAACCCGAAAAAGTAAAATATTTCTTCATGTTACTTACAAACATAATTTTAGCGTTAGTACTAGCTAGAAAAATAAACGTTTCTTTACTTAAAATCTTCAAATTAGAACAAAAGATACAATGAATCAAAAATAAAGATACAACGAATCAATAACTATAGGAAATGTCAATAACAATAACATAAGAGATGTGATGTTTACATCTTCTTGTAAGTTTTTTATTCAGCATGTATGAAAGCGTTTATACTATTGTGGGATTGCATATTTTGATTTGGGTTAGGGTTGATGCGATATAAATTCTAACAAATGGTAGCAAATCCTTCCTCTTTTGATTTAATGTTAGGTTTTGTTCTTAAATCAAATATAGGACATGTGATTTTAATTTCAATAAAAGATCCACATTTGAAAACCGTTTGTTGATTAGTTGGAAAATGTGTGAATGTATTAGCAAGTTCATTTATGATATACATGGTTATCTTCTCAATCTGCAAAAATGAGCCACCACCAATCAGATCCAAAATCAGAATCAGGTCAGGTTTATCGATGAATCTGGTTCGTATAACTTTCTTAATTAGATTAAACTTGTTAAATAACTCGATCACGGGTACATAGCTCAAGTTACTTGAATTGCTGGTTGACAAACTCGGTGGTGGTTGAAGTTGTGTGATCAATTTCTCTGTCATGGCTTCAGCGTTCGAGTCATGGAAATCGTTGATCTACGGTTTTTGTGGTAGTTTATAAACCCGAGGAGCCCGAGATCTCGAGTTGGACTAAGGATAATATGTGAGTTCTTATGAGTTACACATTAAATCTAACCATTTCTTGCTATATGTCTCCCTAAAGTCATTCACATTCGAATTAGAATGAGTTGACTCAGTAAGTTACTTTAAAGGGCAAGGCTAAATTGAGACCCCATTTGGCTATAATGAGACCTTTCTATAATGAGACCCCATTTGGCTATAATGAGACCCTAAAAAAGACCCATTTACCCCTGATATAAAAGCTGTATTTACAGCCCAAAAACCTTTTTTCTCTCTTCTTCTCTCTTTTCTCTAGCAAAAGCTCTCAAAATCCCGAAAAAAGCCAAGTCTTTGTTCCTTCTTTTTTCTCTTACAGATTTAGAGTTCTCCTGTTCTTGATTCGTATTTCGTATTTCGTTTTTTGTTTGATCTCTCGACTTCTTTCGATCTAGATCTAAGCTTTTGTTATTTTGATTTGGGGATTTCTAAGAATTAGGGTTCTTGAAATGACCTTATGAGCTGCATCTTCATGCGTAGTATTCGTATCTTGCATTCATTCTCCGTTATATTCCTCTACTGGTTCTACGTTTTCTTGTTGTTCTTTTCTTTTCGGTTATCGAATATCTATGATCCTAGTCTAGTATGAAAAACCCTAACCCTCCATTTTCCTCTCTTTTTTGTCATTTTGGATCACTTTCTCTTCACCCAACAGTTTTTGACCCGTCGACTCCTCCTACCCAACCCTGCCCCAAACCCGACCCGCTACAAGTGGACTGAGCAGCTGGTAATACAATTGTGATTCTCATGTTTCAGTTTCATAAAAGCAATACAACTTGGATTTTTAGTTTAATTACCTTAAGATTGTTAAGTTCCAATTAGCAATTGTTTGAATCACATAATATTTTCTGGAGCAAGGTACGTAAGGACTGACAGAAATTGTAGTTTGATTGAATTGGTGTAATGTTTATGGAATTGACAAGAATATATTTTTTCCTTTTATTGATACTACTTTTCAGGTTCTTGTTTTTACAACTAAATACTCGTCTTTTTACTCGAATTAATCGTGTCGGAAATCTAATCTTAAACTTCACCTTTTACGTCCCAATACCAAAATCGTAGTTTTAACTAGTCATCACATACATTGAATCAAAGCATTTTGAGCAATTATAGAACAATTAGAACAACTCATGGCCTCTGCGAATCCTAAATCTGATACATGTCTGAAGAATTTACTGGCCAATGAAGAAAGGAAGAGGAAGAGAATGGAATCGAATAGGGTATCAGCCAAGCGTTCGCGAATGAGGAAGCAACAACAAATGGGCGATTTTATAAACGTAGCGAACCTCTTGAAGAGGGAGAACTCCGAAATGACAGAGATGATAAACTCTTCTACCCAGGGCTACAACGAAATGGAATCCAAAAATAATGTTTTTCTTTAGAAACTTGGACTTATAAATGAAGGGCAAAACGGACATTTCACATTGAAGAAAAAAAAAATCTGAATTTGGGGTCTCATTATAGCCAAATGGAGTCCCAATATAGCCCTGCCCTACTTTAAATTATACCTTGATATTTTATTTATCTGCAAATGTGAATTACCATGAATCGAATCTGGAATCAAAATCAGGCCAGGTCTACCGGTGAATCTATTTTCTATAACTTTCTTAATCAAATTTAACTTGTTAGACACCTCGACCACGGGTCCACAGTTTGAGTCACTTGAATCGTTGGTTGACGATCTCGGTAGTGGTGAAGGTTCCGTGACGAGTTTCTCTGTCACATGTCTATCATTTGAGTCACATGAATCACTGCTTGATGAAGTCGGTGGTGGTTTAGGAACTAAAAAATCTTGAGATCACAAGTTTAACTACGTAAAATTTGTGAGTTCTTCCGAGTTACACATTAAATTTTATCGTTATATATCTCGCATACGTCATTCGCATTCAGATTTGACTATGTCGAATTAGTAAGTTACCTCGAGTTATAATTAAAGATTATTTATATCTACAAATGTGAGCCATGATGAATTAGATCCGAAATTGGAATCAGGTTAGGTTTATCGGTGAATCCACTTCGTATAACGTTTTCAATCATACTCGACTCAAAAGACACCTTGGTCAAGGGTGAATCGCTCAAGTCATGTGAATCTTTAGTTGGCGGTAGGGGTGGTAATTTTAGCCCTGTCCGGTCCGACCCGGTCCGGTCGGGTTTTGTCCGGTCCGAACTAGTAACGGGTTGGGTTCAGATTTTTAAAATCATGTCCGCAGACGGGCCGGGTTCGGGTATTAATATTTGTCCGACCCGATCCGGTCCGCAAATTAAATAATTAAAGTTATTTAATAATTAATATAAACAATAATTAAATAATTAAAATTTTAAATAGAGGAAACCCTAAAAACTTGATTTTTTTTTCGTGCGTTTTTTTCTCCTCTCGCCAAGCTACAGTCGTTCATTACAAGCTGCAGTGAGTGAACACTAATTTCTTTTGGGGAAAACCATCGACACCAGCAAAATCGACTCTTTCGTTTAGCGAATCTTGGATCAAATGGAGTGATTGAGAAAAACTTCCAGGTATGGTTCTTTGATTCTTGAAATTCGTAGTTAAATTCGTAGTTTTTTCCAGTTAGTTTCTCTCTTTATAGGAGTTTCTGGGTCATGAAAATAGATCTAGAACTCAAGTAAATAGGTCTAGTTCTTTCGTAGTTTCCAGTTAGTTTCTCTGTTTAATCCGGAATTGGGCTTGGATTGCTTAGTTGCGTGACGGGGTATTTGATCAAACTCTTGTGGGTTTCTTGACATTTCATCGAACAGGTTGTGGGTTCGATGCGACTTTGCTTCTTTTTCAAGTTGATGTTTAGTTCTCTTTCGTTTTTTATCTGTTTCGTTGCTAATTTTGAGTATCGGGAATCGGTTTGTATGGGATTTATCATACCATGTTATCTTTGTCAGTAGCAGTTCTTGATTACTACATTATTGGCTCTAAATTTATACCATTCTAAGGGATAATTTTAGCTATAAGGTAATATAAATTGCTTCTCGATTGGAGTGTGATGGTGAATTTGTATGTTGATATCAGAGCTAGTAGCGTTTACACGCTACATGTATGCTCGAAGCTTTAACTATCGATATCTACTACATGTAATATGGTTCTGCGTCTGACATTGTTCATCAGTAAATGGTTTTTGGATTCAAATAAAAACTTAACAGCAATTGATTCGACACATGATTGCTTCTCCATGGTTTGATTCTGCTGAACTACTTGAGAAATTACATTATGTAAACTTTGCTTTTGCACCATCGTATTCAGTTTTCTTTGTACTGTCTCCGACGTTTATTGCCTTCCAAAACCATACAATTGTTGTTTCTGGGTCCTTGGCGTTTATTGCCTTCCAAAACCATACAATTGCTGTTTCTGGGTCCTTGTCAACCAACTACAGTTACAAATTCAATATTTATCTTATTTTATTTATAATATCAGAAGAATAACGTGATTGCCAATTGGTAGTAATATTCAGTCTGGTATTTTTATATAATTTTCTAAATGGATTTATTGTAAATATATGAAAATATTATATATATATATATATAAAGTTAGTATGTTCAGTAACTATTTTGTATTGAAACAGACCTAGTGGTTCAAACAATTTTTTAACCATATATTATTATACATATAATGATATAACTAAAATAAAATCACTTTTTTTAAAGGAATATATATATATATATATACATATATAGAGTCATGACTACCTGGGCATGCTTGGCTTTGACATAAGGAGTGTCACCATAAGGAACTTTGTAAAAGACGTGATAATCATCTTTATCTCTCTTGTTTCCTGAGTTATGCCTAATGCTTTCTTCTATCTTTTTCTTTCTCTCTCTAGGATGGTAGAATGATTGTTATTGTTGTTCTTTCAAGAAGACATGAACCACTAGTTACCAACCAGGAGGCAAATTTGTTACTGTATACCAACTAGTGACCACAGTATCTCCATTTTCTCTATATTTTTTTCTTTCGTTTGTATAATTATACATCTTATTTTTATATAGACACATATACACATGTCTTTAATATTACATGTCTTTTCACTGCAAACTTCAGCATGACATCTCAAGACTCCCATGTAAATCGAAATATAACTTCCGTTTCTTCACATAATTTGGACGAGCACCAGCCCGAATCTTTCGAGCCACTAGTTGAGGAAGATGCAACTCCTACACTGACACCTACAAATGATCCTCCAATTCTAGTTTCTGGTAATGAAGACATGGAATTGGATACTACACATTTGAAATCAACCGTATGGACGCATTATAAAAGGAAAAGAGAAAGCGGGGCTATAAAGGCTTATTGCAAATATTGTTCGAAATCGTTTGCTGCAGCTTCAAAACTAGGAACAAATCATCTACATAGACATGCTAATAATTGTGCAAAGCGCACAAATATCGACATCCGACAACAAGTTCTGATTTCGCAACAAAGCAAAGTAGATGGAAAAACAGCCATAAATACTCAAAGTTTTGATCAAGACTTATTAAGAAAGCATCTTGCAAGGATGATTGTGATGCACGAGTACCCACTTTCCATGGTGGATCATTTAGGATTTCAGATATTTGTCTCACTTGCCCAACCGTTATTTAAAATGGTATCAAGAAACACGATAAAGAGTGACATACTAAAAATGTACGCTATTGAGAAGCAAGAACTAAGGAGAAGGGTAGAAAAGAATCGTGGTAGAATCGCTCTAACAACCGATATGTGGTCTACACCAAACCAAACTAGAGGCTTCATGGTGATAACCGCGCATTACGTCGACGATTCTTGGAATTTACAAATCCACATTATCAGGTACTACTGGTAATTCTAGGTTACACTTTTATGATTTAGGTTGTGATATGAGATTAAAGATAATTAATAAATACCATTTGTATTTATTAAAAGTCATCATTTTTACAGATTTGCGTACGTTCGTTCTCCGCATACAAAAGAAGTGCTTGCAGATGTACTTTCGGAGTGTTGTTTAGAATGTAACATTGATAGATTTATAGCCATATTGACGGTGGATAATTGTGCTACAAACGATTCCATGGTAAGACTTGTTTTAAGTAAACTTCAACATAATAAACTTATGTTATGTGGAGATCTATTCCATATGCGTTGTGCAACCCATATATTAAATTTGATTGTACAAGAGGGTCTACTTGTCATCAAAGAAGGCATTGAACACATTCGGGCTAGTGTACTATTTTGGACAACATCAACTAAAAGGAGGCAGAAATTTGAAGAAACGGAACGCCAATTGGAGATTAAGTGTAGAAAAGAGTTGGCTCTTGATTGTAAAACACGTTAGAATTCTACATATTATATGTTAGCTACAGCTTTGGAATACAAAGATGTTTTTTTAGATTAAAACAACGAGATTCTACATACGATTGTAATCCAAGTGATAGAGAATGGGAAGAAGCTCAAGATATATGTGAAAAGTTGGAGTTGTTTCACAATGCTACGGAGTTGTTTTCAGGTACTCGATATCCAACTGTTAATATTTATTTCAATAAAGTCTGTGAGATACGAATAGCATTAGGAGAATGGTATATAACTACAAGTTCTTCAATGATTAAAACAATGGTGTATCGTATGTTTGAAAAATTTAGTAATTATTGGAAAATAATTAATGGAATAATATGTGTTGCTGCTGTTTTGGTTCCTAGATATAAGATGGTTGCTGTGTTGTTTTATTTCAATTCGATTTATGGTTCCGAGGTAGATCAAGAGATCAAAAAAATAAGAGATATGTGTTATGAGTTGGTTAAATAATATGGAAATGATAGTATTGGTCATGAATCTAGTGCTTCGAATACGTTATCGGTCACTCAAATTTCGATGAAGAAACATTCTTCAAAGTTTGATGAGTTTGTTAGTAGTAGAAAAAAGGATGTTGTTGGAAGCGCAAAGTTGGAATTAGACTTTTATTTGGAGGATGATGTCTTACCAAAATCCGATGATTTTGATGTTTTATATTGGTGGAAAGTGAATGGTCCGAAATATCCTACTTTACAAAAAATTGCAAGAGATGTTCTAGCGATTCTGGTATCAACGGTTGCTTCAGAATCTGCTTTTAGTACAAGCAGTCGGCTACTAAGTCCACATCGTAGCAAACTTGCTTCTAAAACCTTAGAAGCATTAATGTGTACCCAAAATTGGATTTGGAATGAGATCAAAGGTATTTATTTATTTACTTAAATTCTATTTGTTGATTATTATTTTTGTAAGTTTACTAATAGTTATTCTAATATGATGTTATGTGTTAGGTTCTTCACCAAAAGGTATGACGCATTTGGAAGTCACATTTTAAAGCTTTCTTGATGAGTTTGATGATGGAGATAAAGATAAAAGCATTGTCATAAGTGGTGAAGATGATGACACCATTCAAATCCACTTATGACAATGCTTTCATCTTCATCTCCATCATCAAACTCATCAAGAAAGCTTTGAAATGTGGCTTCCAAATGTGCCATACCTTTTGGTGAAGAACCTAACACATAACATCATATTAGAATAACTATTAGTAAACTTACAAAAATAATAATCAACAAATAGAATTTAAGTAAATAAATAAATACCTTTGATCTCATTCCAAATCTAATTTTGGGTACACATTAATGCTTCCAAGGTTTTAGAAGCAAGTTTGCTACGATGTGGACTTAGTAGCCGACCGCTTGTACTAAAAGCAGATTCTGAAGCAACTGTTGATACCGGAATCGCTAGAACATCTCTTGCAATTTTTTATAAAGTAGGATATTTCGGACCATTCACTTTCCACCAATATAAAACATCAAAATCATCGGATGTTAGTAAGACATCATCCTCCAAATAAAAGTCTAATTCCAACTTTGCGCTTCCAACAACATCTTTTTTCCTACTACTAACAAACTCATCAAACTTTGAAGAATGTTTCTTCATTAAACTTTGAGTGACGGACAACGTATTCGAAGCACTAGATTCATGACCAATACTATCATTTCCATATTATTTAACCAACTCATAACACATATCTCTTACTTTTTTATCTCTTGATCTGCCTCGGAACCATAAATCGAATTGAAATAAAACAACACAACAACCATCTTATATCTAGGATCCAAAACATCAGCAACACCTATTATTCCATTAATTATTTTCCAATAATTACTAATTTTTTCAAACATACGATACGCCATTGTTTTAATCATTGAGGAACTTGTAGTTATATACCATTCTCCTAATGCTATTCGTATCTCACAGACTTTATTGAAATAAATATTAACAGTTGGATATCGAGTACCTGAAAACAACTCCATAGCATTCTGAAATAACTCCAACTTTTCACATATATCTTGAGCTTCTTCCCATTCTCTATCACTTGGATTACAATCGTATGTAGAATCTCGTTGATTTAATCTGAAAAAACATCTTTGTATTCCAAAGCTATAGCTAACGTATAATATGTAGAATTCCAACGTGTTTTACAATCAAGAGCCAACTCTTTTCTACACTTAATCTCCAATTGGCGTGCCGTTTCTTCAAATTTCTGCCTCCTTTTAGTTGATGCTGTCCAAAATAGTACACTAGCCCGAATGTGTTCAATACCTTCTTTGATGACAAGCAGACCCTCTTGTACAGTCAAATTTAATATATGGGCTGCACAACGCATATGGAATAAATCTCCACATAACATAAGTTTATTATGTTGAAGTTTACTTAAAACAAGTCTTACCATGGCATCGTTTGTAGCACAATTATCCACCGTCAACGAGGCTATATTTCTATCAATGTTCCATTCTAAACAACACTCCGAAAGTACATCCGCAAACACTTCTTTTGTATACGGAGAACGAACGTATGCAAATCTGTAAAAATGATGACTTTTAATAAATACAAATTGTATTTATTAATTATTTTTAATCTTATATCACAACCTAAATCATAAATGTAACCTAGAATTACCAGTGATACCTGATAATGTGGCTTTGTAAATTCCAAGAATCGTCGATGTAATGCGCGGTTATCACCATGAAGCGTCTAGTTTGGTTTGGTGTAGACCATATCGGTTGTTAGAGCGATTCTACCACGATTCTTTTCTACCCCTCTCATTAGTTTTTGCTTCTCAAGAGAGTACATATTTAGTATGTCACTCTTTATCGTGTTTCTTGATACCATTTTAAATAACGGTTGGGCATGTGAGACAAATATCTGAAATCCTAAATGATCCACCATGGAAAGTGGGTACTCGTGCATCACAATCATGCTTGCAAGATGATTTCTTAATAAGTCTTGATCAAAACTGTGAGTATTTAAGGCTGTTTTTCCATCTACTTTGCTTTGTTGCGAAATCAGAACTTGTTGTCGGATGTCGATATTTGTGCGCCTTGCACAATTATTAGCATGTCTATGTAGATGATTTGTTCCTAGTTTTGAAGCTGCAACAAACGATTTCGAATAATATTTGCAATAAGCCTTTATACCCCGCTTTCTCTTTTCCTTTTATAATGCGTCCATACGGTTGATTTCAAATGCGTAGTATCCAATTCCATGTCTTCACTACCGGAAACTGGAATTGAAGGATCATTTGTCGGTGTCAGTATAGGATTTACATCTTCCTCAACTAGTGGCTCGAAATATTCGGGCTGGTGCTCGTCCAAATTATGTGAAGAAGCGGAAGTTATATTTCGATTTACTTGGGAGTCTTGAGATGTCATGGTGAAGTCTGCAGTGAAAAGACATGTAATATTAAAGACATGTGTATATGTGTCTATATAAAAAGAAGATGTATAATTATACAAACGAAAGAAAAAAATAGAAAAAATGGAGAAACTGTGGTCACTAGTTGGTATACAGTAACAAATTTGCCTCATGGTTAGTAACTAGTGGTTCATGTCTTCTTGAAAGAACAACAATAACAATCATTCTACAAAATTAGAGAGAGAGAGAGAGAGATGGAAAGAAGCATCACGCAGAACTCAGGAAACAAGAGAGATAAAGATGATTATCACGTCTTTTACAAAGTTCCTTATGGTGATACTCCTTATGTCAAAGCCAAGCATGCCTAGGTAATCATAACTCTATATATGTATATATATATATATATATATATATGTTTTCTTTTTCTTTTCCTTTTAAAAAAGTGATTTTCTTTTAGTTATATCATTATATGGCTAAGAAACTTCATTAGTCACCAGAGTTAGTCACTTGTTTCAAAATTATCACTCAAGTTGTATTTGTTTCAGAATTGCCACTCAAGTTATATATTCTTTTACATTTATGGTCACTAGCGGTGACTAAAAATGAAAATAAAAGACCAACATTAGTGACCACCGGTGAAACAAAGTGACTGTTTTGATACAAAAATTAAATAAGTGGCACTTTTGAAACAAGTGACCAACTCCAGTAACTAACCATGATTTTTAGCCATCATTATATGTAAAATAATATATGGTAAAAAAATTGTCTGAACCACTAGGTCTGTTTCAATACAAAATAGTTACTGAACATACTAACTTTATATATATATATATATATATATATAATATTTTCATATATTTACAATAAGTCCTTTTGGGAAATTATATAAAAATAGCAGACTGAATATTACTACCAATTGGCAATCACGTTATTCTTCTGATATTATAATAATAAAATAAGATAAAGATTGAATTTGTAACTGTAATTCGTTGACAAAGACCCAGAAACAACAATTGTATGGTTTTGGAAGGCAATAAACGCCGGAGACAGTACAAAGAAAACTGAATATGATGGTGCAAAACCAAAGTTTACATAATGCAATTTCTCAAGTAGTTCAGCAGAATCAAACCATGGAGAAGCAATCATGTGTCGAATCAATTGCTGTTAAGTTTTTATTTGAATCCAAAAACCATTTACTAATGAACAATGTCAGATGCGGAACCATATTACATGTAGTAGATAACGATAGTTAAAGCTTCGAGCATACATGTAGCGTGTAAACTCTACTAGTACTGATATCAACATACAAATTCACCATCACACTCCAATGGAGAAGCAATTTATATTACCCTATAGCTAAAATTATCCCTTAGAACGGTATAAATTTAGAGCCAATAGTGCAGTAATCAAGAACAGCTACTGACACATATAACATGGTATGATAAATCCCATACAAACCGATTCCTGATACTCAAAATTAGCAACGAAGCAGATAAAAAACGAAAGAGAACTAAACATCAACTTGAAAAAGAAGCAAAGCTGCATCGAACCCACAACCTGTTCGATGAAATGCCAAGAAACCCACAAGAGTTTGATCAAATACCACGTCACGCAACTAAGCAATCCAAGCCCAATTCCGGATTAAACAGAGAAACTAACTAGAAACTACGAAAGAACTAGATCTATTTACTTCACTTCTAGATCTATTTTCATGACCCAGAAACTCCTATAAACAGAGAAACTAACTCGAAAAAACTACGAATTTAACTGCGATTTTCAAGAATCAAAGAACCATACCTGGAAGTTTTTCTCAATCACTCCATTTGATCCAAGATTCGCTAAACGAAAGAGTCGATTTTGCTGGTGTCGATGGTTTTTGCCCAAAAGAAATTAGTGTTCACTCACTGCAGCTTGTAATGAACGGCTGTAGCTTGGCGAGAGGAGAAAAAACACAGGAAAGGAAAGAATCAAGTTTTTAGGGTTTCCTCTTTTTAAAATTTTAATTATTTAATTATTTAATTATTGTTTATATATAATTATTAAATAACTTTAATTATTTAATTTGCGGGCCGGGTCGGACCGGACAAATGTTAATACCTGAACTCGGCCCGTCTGCGGACATGATTTTAAAACCCGAACCCAACCCGTTACTAGTTCGGGCCGGACAAAACCCGGCCGGGCCGGACAAAACCCGGCCGGGCCGGACATGGCTAAAATTGCCACCCCTAGTCTTAGTGGTGTTTTAAGAACCTAAGAAACCCAAGATTTTGAGTTTGGCTTACTAGAATTGGTGATTTCTTTCGAGTTATAGATAATTTATAATCGTTTCACTTTATATCTCTTATACGTCAGTTGTACTTGGATTAAATTGATTCAACTCAACAAGTTCATTCGAGTTACATCTGTCGATTTTCTATATTGCAAATATAACACATCACGAATCGGATCTGAAATTGGAATTAGGTCAGTATCAGTGAGGTTCATATAACTTTCTTTAATCAGATTTGACTTATTAGACATCACGACCATGAGTTCGTTACTTTACTTACGTGAATCGTTGTTTGACGGTCTCAATGGTGGTTTAGGAACCGAAGATCTCAAGTTCGATTGAGTGAAACAGGTGAGTTCTTCTAAGATACATAAGAAATTGGCTCTTTAGAGAGAGAAGCTCTCATCTCTTTCTAAAATTTCAAACCTCTCCATCCCGTCGCTGTAAACTCCTTTCTTCCCAAAAGCTCCACTGCTTTCAACCTCTTACCTTTTGAACCTCCTCCTTCAAGCTTTATGGCTTGAAGGAGGAGTAAATTTCTTCACCTGTAAATATTTCTCCTTTCAAGCAGCTATCTGCCTAGCCTTTGTTTTCTTTGCGGAATAATGCGTCCTCTCAATCTGGCACACGAAGATCCAGCTTGTGTTTCTCTTCCGGCAGAGCATGTATGCCAGTGATGATGTCATTTGGTCGACGTTTTTGGCACCGTCCTTGTCTGTATATTGGACTCGGTTGCTGTACGCATCAATACAATGATTTCCGGCTGAGGGAGGAGCAACGCCGGAAAGGTATTGCTTGGCGAACATCGAGACCCGGATTGCGGTGAAGCAGATGGGCTGGATGATTTTGCGCTTCAGATCCTGCACCGTCAAGCCATGCTCCCCTGTAGGTACCAATTCTGCCCAGACTTCTAGCTCTTCGCATATTAGCTTGCCGATCTCGACCTACCACCCGTCTCCGGTGAATCGGAGCGCTGCCGGAAGCCTTGGCTGCATCTTAGGAGTCGTCAAACTCCTTCCAGTGGTCGCAAGTATGATAAATAATTTGATAAGGCTTATGATCAAGAAAAAAACATAAAGAATTACCTGGACATAATAATATAGTTGACATAATGAAGAAAACAGGGCAATGAAAGTATGATAAATAATTTGCAAGAGAATGAGACATCGCAAAATAGAGTGTAGCAAGTATCATATGAAAACTAACGTCAATCTTACAACCTGGTGTGTTTATGAATTGATTTAGTTTCAACTTCAATAACACATAGTGGGTCGATACTGATGAGTTCAAATTATTCAGTCACAGCCTACTGAGATATCCGGACAGGGGTAATTCAGACATAAACGTAACACTAAACTATCTGGACTGGACAAAAGTAAATAAACACCTAAACACATTTTTGACTAAGCTATGTGCTAATCAGCTTAATAAGTAAATAGGTCATTAAACTCGACCCGGTTTCATAACTTGATCCGAAAGCCGATAGGTCATTAATTAAGGGTATAAATACCCCAATCACTTTCATTAATGAGAGTAATGAACATTTAATACAACTAGACTGCTCAAATCTCTCACTACCTAACACCAAAACATATAATACCCAAAACACTTTACAAAATTACCCTCAGCCCAAAATAAACCTCACCGAATTGGCGACCACAATGGGAGACTAAGGTTCCTGAATCTTGCATTCAAAACCAGTAAAAAGACCTGTTCGAATGGATCCGAACGAGCAAGCGATTCCATCACCTATGGTGGAGGAGGTTGGGGGGAAACAATGAATACACCACCGAGGAACGAGATAAGTTGAGAGCTGAGATTGGGGCTTTAAGGGCCATTAAAAAAACAGAAATAGTTTTAAAGAAGAAGTGAAAGGCGTCAGCTATCCACCATACTGACAATCCTAGGGAGAATTATCCATCAGCAAAAACTTATTTAAGTACAAAAAAGACCCATGTCAGTTCTAAGAAGTCTCACCGGTCTAAGCCGGTGGAAAGCTCAGATTTTGAGTCCTCCAGTAGCTCTTCGAACGAGGCTGGGCTTGAAGAGTCTTTGTCATCAAGTAGTGATGAGGGGAGGTCCAGAAAGAAACGGAAGTTAGTTAAAAAATATTCAAGGAAAAAAGATAAGCATGGGAGACTTAAAAGACATTTGGGCAAAGGGTCATCTCACATCCATAGCCACAGACATGTGGATCAGCTGCTGATTGATCCTTTCTCTTTTCATGATGAACCAAGTATTTTTGGAACACCTAATGAAGACATAGTCTTTATTTGCAGTAGGAATTAGAGACAATCACCATTCTCTACCAAGATCATGTCTGGAAACCTACCCAAGAGGTTTGATAGTACAAAAATGGAGAAGTATGATGGGAGTAAAGATCCAGACAGTTCAAGAAATTCATGATGAATTTTGATGATGATGACAAACTTCTGTGTAGGGCATTCTCCTAATCTTTTACGGGGAGTACTCTAAAGTGGTACAACAGTTTGCCCTAGGGTTGTATCAGAAACTTTGATATATTTTGGGTTGCCTTTCAAAGACAGTTTATGGGAAGTAAAGGGGTGAACGGAAATAGAGATACTATCATCCATTGTGCCCAAGAACCAAATGAGTCATTTAAAGATTATATAAGTCGGTTCGTAAATACCAAGAACGGGTTAGCTGATTGCTTTGAGCAAGTGGCAATAGCTTCATTGAGGCAAGGGTTAAACCATGAGAATCTAGCTGATTCAGTGACAAGGAAGAAGGCTATGACCTGGGGTGGTTTGTTGAACCAGGTGGGAAAGCAGATCAACATGGATGAGACTAAAAATACTAGGGTACACCGTCAAGTGAGGTTTGCCCCAACAGCTCAAAATCAAAACCAGTCCGGATACAAAGCTAAAGAAACCAAACAAGGGCCCAACAGGGCTAAGCAAACACATTCCAACCTAAATCCAGCTTTGAGCCCGCAGTCAAGGAATAAAAGAGGTCCTTGGGTTCAACCAGAGTGGTTTGCTGAATTAAAAAAGAGTGTGGCAACCATTTATGACAAAACTAAAGATGAGGTCCATTTCCGGAAACCAACATCATTGCAATCTCCAAGAGAGAGTCGTAATACTTGTTTCTGCCAGTATCATCATGATATTGGTCATAATACCCAAGACTGTATCGTTTTGAAGCAGGAAGTGCAGAATCTCATTGAGAGAGGCAAGCTGGGTGCCTATGTCAAAAGAAGAAGTGGGAACATGCCCGACAATGCTCCGCGAACTGGCCTTACGAACAATGCAGGAACATCGGCTCCAAGGAGGGCAATGGGTGATCCATGAAAGATTTTATGTTGATTCAGAGTATTTGGAGCCTAACATAACTTGGAATAAGGTGGGGGTCATAATAGAACAGGTCAATACGGTGTCCGGACTCATAAGTTTCTTTGAATCACTTACCATTTTTGGAGGGGACATCATGACGACACCCACGCCTTCATCAAGAACGAGGCATGCTCATAATTTAGTTACTCAGTTGGAAGGGGGCATGTCTTCTTACTAGTCCCAAACTCATTTTCCATTTATAGTCTTCATGAGGCTGTGGTGATAGGAGCATCTATTGGGGGCAACGATATCAGACGAATTTTGATTGACACTGGAAGCTCATCCAACATTCTCTTTTTAAGTTCTTATAAGCATATGAAAAATCTGGCCGTTATTCAACGGTCAAACAGAACCATTGTAGGCTTTACAGGGACCTCTACGGATGTAATCGGAGAATTTGAAGTTGAGGTACTGTTGGGTAAGGGACCTTTCAAAAAGCTGGTCATAGTATTATTCGTTGTGGTAGACTGCCCCACATGCTACAATGCAATCTTTGGGAGGTCCTGGCTCTCTCGAATGCATGTTGTGGCCTCAACAGTCCATCAATATTTGAAGTATGCAGTTCAAGGGCAAGTGGGAGTTGTTCAGAGTAGCCAAAAGATAGCAAGGGAATGTTATGCAACTGCACTTGCTCCCAAAACTTTGGGAGAAGTCCAGGTTAATGAAGATTAGCAGTTATTGGGGCCTTCTGAGAGAGAGGGTGAATTGATGAACCCAGAGAGGCCCCTGGTGTTTTAATACCAGTTGAGAAATTGAAACCCACTTTTTGACAGAAGGCAAAAGTGTTAAGATTGGCTCCAAGATGGCGTCAGAATTGAAAATGAAATTCTTATCCTTTTTGGTAGATCACCAGCATGTTTTCGCTTGGTGCAATACTGATGTGACCGGAGTGCCTGTAAGTGTTATATCACACAAGTTGTCCATCCAAAGTGATGTTGCACCTGTGGTGCAGAAAAAGAGAGTTTTTTCTAAGGAAAAAGCTGATATAATAGTTCAAGAAGTCGATCGACTTACCAAGATGGGGCACATAAAAGAGTCTCAGTATCCCTTATGGACTGCCAATTCAGTGTTAGTTAAGAAAAAGAATGGAAAATGGCGTATGTGTATCGATTTTACTGACCTCAACAGAGCTTGCCCAAAAGATCTTTAACCAGTCCCCCGGATAGACAAGTTGGTGGACTCGACATCTGGAAACAAGTTATTGTCCTTCATGGATACCTTCTCTGGGTATAACCAGATACAGGTGGATCCGAAGGACCATGACCATACTACATTTGTTACAGATAGGGGTCTCCATTGCTATAGAGTGATGCCTTTTGGGTTGAAGAATGTCGGGGTTCCTTATCAGAGGTTGGTGAACAAAATATTTTCTGATCAGATTGGCCGGAATATGGAAGCATACATCGATGATATGATAGTTAAAAGCTTTGAAGAGGATTTGCACATAATTAATCTTCAAGAAACTTTTGCTAACTTAACTAAGGTAAACTTAAAGTTGAATCCAGAAAAGTGTGTCTTTGGGGTGCCGTCCGGAAACTTTTTGGGGTATGTAATAAGTGAGAAAATGATACAGCCTGATCCAGATCAACTTGATGTCCTGTTGAAGATGGACCCCCATCGAAATATTAAAAAAGTCCAGAGGTTAACAAGAAGATTGGCTGCCTTAAATCATTTTATTTCAACGTCTTCAGACAAATGTGCTCCATTTTTTCAGACCTTGAAAGGTGCTAAAGATTTCAACTGGTCTTCACAATGCAACTAAGCCTTTGATGAAATAAAAAAGCACTTGTCTTCACCAAAAACCATTTTTAAGCCTATGGAATGAGAAACACTTTATATATACTTGGTTGTGTCATAATATGCTATAAGTGCAGTATTGGTTAGAGAGGTAGACAATTATCCTCGTTCGATGTACTATATCAGCAAGAGCCTGATAGATGCTGAGAATAGGTACTTGAAGCTTGAAAAGCTGGCACTAGCCTTAGTGATTGTTGCAAGGAAAATGAGGTCATATTTCCAGTCTTATTCTATTGTTGTCAGAACATCTTTTCCATTAAAGAACGTTCTTCAGAAAGCAGACATATCAAGCAGAATGACCAAGTGGTCAGTGGAGTTGGGTGATTATGAAATTGATTTTCCCCACGAACTGCTATCAAGGCTCAATCTGTTGCGGATTTCTTAATGGAATTCCATTCGGATATAAGTTCTAAACAAGCTTCAGAGGAGAAAACTAAAAAAAAATGGGTAGTCCGGACTGATGGTGGATCAAGCACACTGGGTTGTGGGGCTGGAATTTGTTTGACCTTTCCGTACGGTGATAAAATATATCAGGCTATATGCTTTGAGTTCAGGGCCTCTAACAACGAGTTTGAATACGAAGCAGCTATAACTGGTCTTAAGTTAGCTCACCTATGTGGGGCTAAAAGAGTTAGGCTGATGAGTGATTCTCAACTTCTTATCCACCATGTTTAAGGTCAGTCTGAGGCCAAGGAGGAACAATTGATCAAATATTTATTCATCCTTAAAGAGGTGGCGGTCAGTTTCAAGAATGTTTGCTATGAGCGCATTCCTAGATCAGAAAATACGCTGGCAGATTCCTTGGCAACCATAGCATACTCTGAGTCCTATCATTGGATTCATATACAAAAATGCCCATCCACACAATCAAATCAGAACAAGAAAGAGGAGGAGAGCTTAAGTGTACAAGTAGTTCAGTCCAAATATTGGAGATTTCCCCTCATTCAATACATCTCTGATGGGGTTTTGCCTTCAGATAAAGCTATGAGAAGAAACATTAAGCACAAGGCTCATGGTTTTTTTATGATAAGAAAAGTTTTGTATAAAAAATCCTTCATCAGATCTCTTTTGCGATGTTTGGGGGTTGAAGAATCCCAAACCATTTTATCTGAACTACACGACGGAGAAGGGTCAGCACACTAGGTTACAGGGCTCTAACCCTGAGGGTTTTGTTGGCTGGATACTATTGGCCGTTTATAATGACAGATGCTAAAGAATTGGTAAAAAAATGTAATCCTTGTCAAAGGTATGGTAGCAAAGTTCATATCCCCACAGTACCTATGGAGTCTATTTCTGAGCAACACCTTTTGCTCGTTGGGGATTGGATTTAGTTGGGCCCCTACCAATGACATTCGAAGGGTGTAGGACTATAATTGTGGCTATTGAATACTTTTCCAAGTGGATAGAAGCAGATCTTCTGGCAGGAATCAATTTGAAAGCTGTCATAAAGTTTATCTTGTCTAATATATGTTACAGATTTGGGATTCCTCAGAAGATTACCACTGATATTGGGCCACAATTTGATAACATGGATATGGAGAATTTCTATGCCTCCAAGGGCATTTAGCATTTCTTCTCTTCTCCTTTCCATCCACAAGAAAATGGCCAGGTTGAAGTGGCAAATAGGACTATTATGTCTGGATTATAAAAGAATCTAGAAGGGGCTGCAAGAAAGTGGCCAAGCTATTTGCAAGAAGTGTTGTGGGCATACCGAACTACTCTTAGGGCTGCTACACAGGAATCTCCTTTTGCCTTGGTGTATGGGCTGGATGCGATTACCCCTATAGAAGTTACCCTACCATCATACAGGGTCAGTAACTATTCCGAACAAGCCAATGAGATGGCAATTAGGAATCAGTTAGACTTAATAGAAGAAAGAAGGGTTAAAGCTCATCTTAGAACAGTCCACTACCAAGGCTTGATGAGAAGCAGATTTGCTTCCAAGATCAAGAGAATAGATTTTTAACCAGAAGATAAAGTTGTGAGAAACATTTTCTTGTACATTTAGGAGAAGCAGTTCAGAAAGATGGCTCCGAAATGGGAAGGCCCTTATGAGGTCTCCTAAAAGCTTAAGTCTGGGACATATAGGCTTCAAGACAAAGATGGAAGAATTTTGAAGCACCCATGGAATATTGAACATCTCATGTTATATCTAGAATAAAAGTTTTGTAAATATTTACTTGTTAAAAGTCCATGTAAATATTAGGGGGCATACTATTTCCTACACTGGTGGCGCGGGGAGGTTTTAATGAGGTGTCCGGTTTTTTCAATAAAATATGATGCTTTCTTAAAATGTTTGATGTGGTATAACTACAATTCTTTTTAAGTACAAGTCTTTGATTTAATGTTATGGATCTTTGACAGATCAGATTAATCTGGTTGAATGATGACCATTAAATGCATGTCATCAGAGATACTAAACACTCTCACTTTAATACTTTTGAAATAATTGGGGTTGTTTAAATATTAGCTGTTAAAATTGAAACAAAGTATGAAACAAAGCAATATTTGATAAATAAACCTGTCCGTGCGGAAACCAGATAACGTTACCAAATAACAAAATATTATTTGGCTATCCAAGGACTTTTAAGTGTTGTAAAAAGAAAGTTATCCGGACTCAAGCCGGACAACATTACAAAAATACCTTGGCCATCCAAAGACTTTAGTAGTTCAGAAAAGTAAGAAAACAAATGTTTAAAACCTCAGGGCTTGTTCCTTTCTTACTGTCCTTTATCACCTCCTTTCTTGGGACTTTTGAGTTCGGCACTCGAACTCTCACCGGTTGCTTCCTCTTCATCAGTGGTAGAAATTATTCCACTACTATAATTATGCTTGTCACCATCGACTATAGTGTGAAATGGGATCTCTTCATAGTTTACGAATCTCCACAAGGGAACAAGGGTCCTCTTCGAAAATGTTTCATGGAAGAGCATCACCATGTCAGACTTGACCTCAGTATATCTTGCTTCCAAGGAGTCTATGACCTCATTGGTGTATTTATCAATGCTTTCTTGAATATTTTTTTCCTGCTAATTTATCAGGTCTTCTTTTTCCTTGATCACCTTAGACACAGTTCCTTCTAGGGCCGTTTTCTCTCCGGACAAGGTTTGAATTGAGCCATCTTTAACTTTCAAGTCTTCCCTTATTTCTGTGAGATCTTTTTCCAAACCGAAGCACTTAACTTGAAGCTCAATACTGGCCGTTTCCCAAGTGGCAAGCTTGGTTGATATATCTTCTTTGTCCTTCCTCGGTGCTTCGATCTCTTTTTTAGTTCTTCTATGCTATGATTAGCATTAAGAAGATTGGATGACAGAGACTCTTTATCAGTAGTGAGAGTATTGATGAGTGCAATTTGACTTTTCACTTGTCTCTCTAGGTCAAGCACTAGTTGGATATGACCAAGAAGAGAGTGGGCTACAATGTCTTGTTCTCCGGAGACGGAGAAGGACTTACCATTATAAGTTACCATGTTCGAAGAGCTTGAATGACGGAAGGGACCAACAAAGTCGTCCTTATCAGAGTCTTTGAAATAAAGATCGATGTCTTGAAGGGCACCGATGTCCACTCCATCAATCCCTCCTCCGGTACCCTCTCCGGACTGGGGTCCCGTTGAAGCTTTCTCTGGCAAAATGGGGTTAATAGGGGCTAGTGGAGGTAGAAACTCTGAAGGGTGAATAATTACTTATTCCCCTAAGGCTACCTTTTTCTTCTTGGCAGCCTTTTCATCACTGTTTGCTCTCCTTTTTCCGATCTTTTTTGGAAGGCCTTGGTGGGTCTTGTGATTCTCTTTCCTCCCTGACCGTCTCAGCTTCTACTACCTTGAGCAAGGTAGTGTCAATTCCCCTATGGTTCCCCAAACCAGTCCCCTCTGTGATAGTTGGAATTGCCTCTGTTGCAACCTTCTTTTTCTTCCCTTTCATCTTGCTAGGAACCTTGGATCTATAGGGAAAGACCAGTTTACCATACCTTTCTTCAGTCCACTTTAGAATGACACTAGAAGGAGGGGATGTGTTTAGTTCTTCCCATGAAAGATCCCTACGACCTATGGTATTCCACAAATGAGACCTCACCAGGTTGCCAGAAGTGAAGAAGTTGTAGAAGGCATTCCCCCAACACTTTGCAGTCCATGCATTCAACTTGGCACAAGTTATTTGCCCCTCCTCCAGGTGTCCGGAAAACTCCTTCGGCGGCACTAAAAAAGAAGTAACAACTAAATCAGGAAAGAAATACTTGTAAGTAAAAAAAATGAGATACAAAAACAAAAGACTTACCGGTACTCTTCCATCTTCTAGTCAACATACTTGGGTTTGTATTGGCCTTGATCTTCCTGCTATTCTCCCATGACCCACTGATGAACAAGAAATGTGTCATTTTGTTCTTTTCAGACTCCAATAAATCATCCATGACTTTGACGTTATTTCCCATATTGTGATGGTAAAATGGGATGTGGTGATTTTTGCATAGACTTGCCACAACGACAAGTTGCTCCATGGGAAGAGGGATTTTAGATAACCTCGATGCTATTATGCAGGCGAGGAGAGAGTAGCAGGCGTTCGGGCTCAATTGGCTTGGATCGAGCTTCACCAGGTGAAAGTACTTGACAATTTCTGGGTCTAGTGGGAACCGAAGTCCCCAGTTTAGCACCTCAGTAAAGATTACCACCTCATTGAGTTTACAGTCCATCGGAGTCTCCGGTGCGACTGATATCCTCATCTTCATTGATTCCGGAATCCCTCACTTTGTCCGGATCCGGCCCAACTCATCGGTATGAGTGTAGACATAGTTTATATTCTGCAAGGCCAACAAATATTTAACATTAACGTTTTTAAAAGCAAGGCCCTACCTTGACCTCCAAGCACTCCGGGAGATCCGGATGATCCACACCAACTTTAACCTTGCATTTGCCCTTCCTATCAGGGGCAGCATCCCCAGTTTGTCCTGAGGTTTCAGTTTCGAAGGGGGTCTCTCCGATATTATCTTCCATCACTGTGAAAGGTCTATCAGTTGTTGTGGATGGGAGGGGAACAACTTTTGGCACCAAAGGCTCTCCAGATGAATAAACACCTGTTGTTTCCAAAGGTCTGGGGTCTGGTTGAGGCTGAGCTCCGGAGGACTTCGCTTATAGGGATACATTGGATGCCTCTGATCCGGAGGGCTTATCACGTGGGGCTCTTTTAGACACCTTCGATCCAGAGGGCTTATCTTTGGATGTTTCCTTAGAAGCCTCCGATCTGGAGGATTTTGGCGGTGAGGCAGTTGCTTGGGCTTTCACCAAACGAGTCATCCGACATGGAGTTGATTTTTCTGGAGACTTTTCAATATCTGAGCCCATAGCTAAGAAAAGGGAGGGTTTTCTAACACTCGATACTGTTTTTTTCTTGGTAGTGGAGGGTTGGGACTCCTGAACATAAGAACCTGATTAAATTGGTGAGAGGCTTGGTTTGAAGAGCTGTTTAGGTTTTAGGTTTTTGGTGGAGGATGACCATTGGTCAGTTTCCTGGGGTGGTTCAACAGACTTTTCGCTTGGGGAGACTGAGAGACCAGCAGCGATACGATTCTCCCTTTTGACTCTTCTTGTTTTCTCTTACTCGGACAAGTTCAACAAGTCGCGTTTTACAAGAGCGTTTCTAGCTGTGAACATAAAACTATCCAAGAACTACTTTGAAAATGAGGATGGAGAACTCTCTATAAGGTTTTTGACGGATAAAAATAATGAACAGTGAAAAAATGATTTATATATTAGTAGAAAAAGGTAACTGATACCTAGGAGAAGTTGAAGAGGTTTTGCAATGATTAGAGACGGCGCAGACGTGGGGAAAATTAAATGCATAGGTTACTTTCTAGGTTTAATGGGAGCGCCAATCTAGGTAAAAACGACTGGTTGGTCAAATCAGATTGTGACATGTGTTCCACGATCCAAAAGAAGACTCTTAGAATTTTAGGAAAAAGTCAGTTCGGACAGACTTCGAGCCAGATGCGCAGGTAGATCGGACAAAATCGTCACTGGCTAAGAAATTTTTTTAATCATACCAAAGATTTGACAAAACCTAAAAAATGGGCTACTGATGAGTTTGGATTATTCAGTCACAGCCTACTGAGATATCCATACAGGGGTAATTCAGACATAAACGTACCACTAAACTATCCGGACATGACAAAAGTAAAGAAACACCTAAACACCTTTTTGACTAAGTTATGCGCTAATCAGCTTAATAAGTAAATGGGTCCTTAAACTCGACTCGGTTTCATAACTTGATCTGAAAATAAACCTCACCAGATACGGTTGCGATCACAGATGTTTATATTTATATAAAAGGTTTGATAAAAAGTCGAAGCCTCAACTATGGTGAAATATTTATTCATCAAATAAAGGGTAGTCGTACTTAGTTTATGTCATCTGTGATTTCCAATTGTTGTTTTTAAATGATGTAAGAATAATTTTGATCAATTTATTATAAAAAGAACCTTTGGATATTCATATATTGTTTAGAATAGTAAAATAATTTTTTTCTTGACATGATATGTGGTGTGGATTATTTCTGATGAAAGGGTATTTTTAGAAAGAGTTTTGGGAATTTAATGTTTAAGGTAAGATGTAGAGAGATAATTAAGGTGTGTGCTAGCAATAAATTCTAATTACCCTCATTAATGAAAGTAGTTGGGGTATTTATACTAATGTGATGATCCATGGGCCTTTCGGGTCGGGTCATGGGCTTAGGTTAAGTTTAAAAACCCATTAGCCCAAGATGTGAAGCGACTAGCAACTAGCTGAGTCATAATCCATTAAGTTGTACTGTTCGGTGGGGCATGGTATTAGATATTTCCAAACAGCCCTTCAGATATATACAATGGTATGTGTCAATGAAATTTGAACTCATCAGTAACCCATTTAGTTCTTGGAAAGAATGTTTGGAAGAGCTAATTCAAAAATCTAATACGCAGTACGTATTCAAGGTGATCGTCCGATCTGCAGTTTGTATCCGAACTGAGTCTTGATCGGATTCGAAGAGATTAACTTTACAGTTTAGAATCTTAAAAGTCAGTTTCTTGAAGTGGGACACGTGTCGAGTTTTGGTTTGACCTCTGAGCTGTTTTTTCTCATAGGTTATTGTACTTAGTGGGCTAAAAAGTAACTTAGGGTGTAACCCCCATACTCTCTAGGTCCTAATCATTAATCTGATCGATTTATCTTCCCCTAGGTAAACTCATATATCTTCATCTTTATTTAAACCAGTTTTACAGTTTCATTGTATCTAAGAACACAAAAACTCATAGAGAGAGAAAGATTGATAATCTTCTTTAAATTGTTCTTGGGTAAAGTTATGTTCACATCCATAAATGCATTGGTGAAATGAGGCTGACTAAATTTATCTGATTTAGAAAGATCACGAAGAGACGCAAGAGTTGCAGCTGGACTCCTCCCTCTATCGGTGGAGAAATCAGTCGACAAAAAACGAACACTGAGAACACCTCATCATCATAAAAAACATCAAAGGTTAGAATAAGCACCTTTTGTCCCGACCATATCTCCCTTACAATCAGGGTCTTTAGTTCAAGAGTCCTAAAACCCTCTTCTTAAAGAGAAGGTAGTTTCTAGTGTAAGGAACCTTCACTTTTTCTGTCCATGGGCTCAGATGCTGAGAAAACCACCCCTCGCAGGGTAACTCGTCTATCTAAAGCCAAAAATACTCCTTCTTCTTCGCTAGATCGGAGACAACAAAGCCTCCAGCAGATACTAGACCGTCCAAACAATAGTCGAACGTGATGGACAAAACTATGGAAGACAGTCTGGAAGGCACTCCATTCGAGGTGTCAGGACAGACAAGGGATACTGTAGCAGATCAAAAGGACAAATTAAAAGTAGGTCTGACCAACACTGAGTCACTTCCGGAGTGTCTGGAAAGGAAAGTTGGGCTAAACTTTCAAAAGATCAGTGTTGATAACCCTTCAGAATATTGCTTATGTAAACACTCACACTTCTGAAATGGGTCGGACCCGAACCAAACCGGGCATCCCTGAATCCATTAAAGTGAGAATCCCAGTCACTCTAGAGACCCCGATGGATTGTAAATCTCATGAATTGGTGGTATATACTAAAGTGTTCAACTGGGGCCTTCAGTTCCTGTTGGACCCAGAAATTGTCACGTATTTCCACCTGATAAAGTTATGTCTAAGTCAACGGAGCCCAAATGCATGGTATACACTGATGGCTGGTATAATAGCGTCTAGGTTGTCAAAAAATCCTCTACCCATTGAGCAATTTATTTTTGTGGCTAGTCTGTGCAGAAATCGCCACATTCCCTTTTACCACTACAGCATGAGCAATGATTTCAAGGTGGTAAACAATCTGTTGGAGCCCGAGAAGCCATGGAGGACTCAATTCTTTTTCATCAGTAGGGCGTGGGATAATGTCAAAAAGATAAACTCGACCACAAACCATATCCAACTAACTAGTCGTTGGAAGAATTCAAGTAATATTTAATCGTATTTTTATTAATTTCTTGAATGTTATGTTAATCTTCCGAACTGAGTATTGTGTTTTGTTGTAGTTTTGGAAAAAATGTTTCTGGATCACCTAGAAGCATGCCATGCTACATGTATCAAGCTAAACTAATGGGCATCGAAGAAATGTGGAAACGGTTTCCACAACTCATTTACTTCTGGAAACTTCGTGACGTCTCACCTTTGGAACACTTTGGGTAGTAGGGACCTTACTTGGAAGCAACTGACGACTCCTCCTCCTACTGATGTTATTCTAAAGAGGACTGAGACCAAAGATGGCAAACATTTCTTACCTTCCTGGAACAAATTCCCTAGTCACATGGACAAGATTAAGAAAAAAAAAAGAAAAAAAAACCAAAGTTGACCCATCTCAACAAGTCACAGAAGGGGTCAGTTCGAAAAACCAAAGGGGAATAAATGCTGCTTTGCTGGAGGCAGTTGAGGTTACAGTCAAAGGAGCTGATAGATCAGATGATTCGCTTAAGATCAGAAGGAAGGATCATAAGAGACGCAATGAGAGCAGTGATGAAAAAACTGCAAAGAAAAAGAAAGTTATATTGGGGATCAGAGATAATCGCGCGTCCTTATGAACTCCCTCCTCTTATTCCTACTGATCATACTCTGCAAGAAGAAATCCCACCTAACCTTCCTTCTCAAACACTTCTTCCTGCCGAACAGACAACTGCCGAGGGAGATGTCCATCTGGATGCGTTTCATAACATGTATTTTAGTGATCTGGAGAAGGACGACTTCCCGGAGCCCTATCCTCATGCCAATACGGCCAATGTTGTAGCCCATAACGGTGAAACATACGTGATATCAAGCGAACAAGACACTCTAAGTCATGCTCTCTTAGGTTATATACATCCGGTAGTTGAACTGGAAAGGCAAGTGAGGGAACAGAGCATAGAATCCTTATAGAAGGAAAAAGAGAACTTAGCTGCCGAACTGCACAAGTCACAAGATGCTAAAAAAGATCTCCAGACCAAGTATTTCGTACAGGAAACCTCTTCTTTTAACGAGATCAAAACTTTGAAGGAGCAACTAGATACCAGAGCTATACTGTTACAACTTTATCCGAAGAAAAAGTCAACTTGGAGAATCTTCTTAAGGAGAAGACATATGAGAATGCTTCTTTAGTAAGCAAGAAAGCCGAAAAGAAAGCTGTACGAATAGAGAAGTATGCTTCTGGAGTGGTGGACTGAATTCTTTGGAGAAGAGAGATGATGGCTTAGATCTGACATGGTCTTTCTGTTTCACGAAACGTTTCTAAAAATGACTCTTGGTCCTTTGTGGAAATATGTATCGTATGAGGACATCCTATTTCATACAATGGCGGCTGGTGACAAGCATGGTTATTCTAGCGTTGAAGATTCTGAGGAAGGAACCGGTGAGAGCTCAAGCGCTGAGCTCAAGAGTCCTAAGAAAGATGATGGTGATGAAAAACCGAAGGGAACAAGCCCTAAAGTCGTAATATTATGTTGTTGTTTAATTTATGTCTTAAAATTCAAAGTACTTGAACGGTCAAGGCATTTTGTTGAGTTGTGGATCATATGTGTTCCGATCAAGTACTAATATTTCATCTTTTTGAATAAACTACATTACCTTCTTTCGGTCAATGTTTTAAGTAGATTTCAATATTTTCGATTTTTTAAATGTGTGTTGAACGACTCTAATCACAAGTGTTTAATAAATGTGATTTTTAAGAAATCCAATCAACTCAAAGATACGTCATTTGAGATCTGGGGTGTTTAATGGATATTTAATTTATCCGATCACCTCATACTATGATCATAAATTTTGCACCACACTTTTGAAGAAAACATAAGATATTATTAAAAAACCTGGACACCTCGTTAAAATCTCCCCGCGCCATCAAGGTAGGAAAGATTATGCCCCCATAATGTTTACATTGAAGTACAAGAAAAGTAAATATTTACAAAAAAGTATCTTCTAAATATAACCTGAGATATTCAATGTTCCACGGGTGATTTAATATCCCGCTCTCATTGTCTTGAAGCCTATATGTCCATGATTTGACCTTTTCACATACCACATAAGGGCCTTCCCAATTTGAAGTCAGCTTTCCAAACTGTTTTTCTTTAATATGCAAAAATACTTTCCTTAAGATGCAAATCGGCTCCTCATTAAACCCTGATAGTATGGTGTTCTCAAATGTGTCTTGACTCTTCTTTCCTCAATCAAGTCCAACTGGGTCCTAACTGTCATATCATTGGTCTGTTCGGAATATCCTTGGATTAGAAAAGATAGTAGAGTAGCTTCTATGGGTGTGATTGCATCCATCTCATAAACAAGAGCAAAAGGGGATTCATGTGTAGCAACCCGATGAGTAGTTCGGTAAGCCCACAATACTTCGTGTAGATAACTTGGCCACTTCCCTGCAGCTCCTTCCAAATTATTTTTTAGCCCGAATAGGATTGTTTTGTTAGCTACTTCAACTTTATCATTCACTTGAGGATGGAATGAAGAAGAAACACAATGTTAAATTCCTCTAGAAGTGCAAAACATTTCCATGTCTTTATTATCAAATCGTGGCCCATTATCTGTAGTGATCTTCCGGGGAATCCCAAATCTGTAACATATATTGGATATAATGAATTTTATAACAACCTTAGAAGTGATATCCACCAGATGCCATGGGAGAGACCCAACCAAATCCAACCCCCATTTATCAAAAGGTATTGATTCAGATTTGGAATCCATAAGAACTGCTGGTACATGGATTTCGTTCCCATATTTCTGACAAGGATCACACATTCTGACCATATGTTTTAGCATCTGCCACTATGGTTGACCAATAGTACTCTGCTAATAAGACTCTTCTGGTTAAGGCCTTATAGTCACAGTGTACAGAACCTTCCCTATCGTGTAGTTTGGATAATGTTGTTTAGGATTATTCAAATCCTAAACAACACAAGAAAGGTCTGCTAGATGATTTCTTATAAAGAACTTCTTTCAATACCAAGAAACCACGAGCTTTGTATTTAATATTCTTAGCTAGGATTTTATCCGGAGGCAAAATCCTATTGGAAATAAACTGAAAGATATCATACCTCTAGTCCTTGGGTTAAATGACATATATGTTCATACTTTCTTCATTCTCTTTACCTTTTTCTTGGCCTGTATATATTGATGGGCACTCTATCATCAGAATCCAAGGGTAAGATTCAGAATAAGTTATGGTTGCTAAAGAGTCTGCCACAATATTCTCCGATCTATGGATATGTTCATACTGGTTACTTTTAAAGTTTGCAGCAACTTCTCTCAACATGAGCAAATATTTTTATCAATTTTTCATTCTTTACCTCAAATTGCCCCTGAGTATGGTGAATAAGTATTTGGGAGTCACTCATTAATCAGACTTTTTTGCCCCACATATAAGGGCTAGCTTGAGACCAACTATAGCTGCTTCATATTCAGATTCATTATTAGAGGCTCTGAAACCAAAACATATAGCATGGTACATAGATCACCATAAGGATAAATTAAACAAATTCCAGCCCCACATCCTATAGTACTAGACCCGCCATCAGTTCGGACTACCTATTCTTTCTTGGATTAGTTTTCTTGTATTTGTCCGAAAGACCTATCATCATGGAATTCTACCAAGAAATCAGCCACTTATTGGGCTTTAACCGCTGTTCGGGGGGTGCAAAATCAGTATCATAATCACCCAGCTCAACCGACCACTTGGTCATTCTGCTTGTTACATCAGCCTTTTGAAGAAAATTCTTCAAGAGAAAAGATGTTTGGACGACAATGGAATGAGCTTGGAAGTATGGTCTCATTTTTCTTGGCGCAATTGCCAATGCCAAGTCAAACTTTTCTAACTTCATATATCTTCTTTCAGCATCCAACAGACTTTTGCTAATATAATAAACCAGAAGGGGGTAATTATCCACTTCTCTTACTAGCACAACACTTACTGCATATTCTGATACAGCTAAGTATGTGTAGAGATTTTCCCCCTGAACAGGTTTAAAGAGAGTCTTGGGTGAAGATAAATGCTTCTTGATTTCAAGAAATGCTTGATCACATTGTAGAAAGCAATTAAAGTCTTTGGCATTCCTTAAAACCTGGAAAAATGGCGAACATTTGTCTGATGATCTTGAAATAAACTTGTTCAACGCAGCCAATCGCCTGGTTAACCTTTAGACTTCTTTAGTGTTCCGAGGAGGGTCCATAACTAATATAGCATTTAGCTGACCCGGATCAGGTTGAATCCCTTTTTCACTTATAACATAACCCATGAAATTTCCAGATCGGACCCCAAATACATATTTCTCAGGATCTAATTTTAAATTGACAGCCTTTAAATTGAAAAACGTCTCTTGAAGATCGAATATATGCGCATTTTCTTCAAGACTCTTCACCATCATGTCATCTATGTAAACCTTCATATTTTTGCCAATCTGACTAGCAAAAGATTTATTCACTAATCTTTTATAGGTGGCCCCAACATTTTTCAACCCGAATGACATCACTTTATAACAATGAAGACCCCTGTCTGTAATAAAAGTAGTGTGATATTGATCATTCCAATCTACTTGTATTTGGTTATACCCTGCAAAAATATCCATGAAGGATACCAAATTGTTTCCTGAGGTAAAGTCCACTAACTGATCTATCCGAGGAACATGATAAGGATCTTTGGGACATGCCCTATCAAGATTGGTAAAGTCAATACACATGCGCCATTTGCCATTCTTTTTCTTGACCAAATAGGATTGACAGTCCATAATGGGTACTAAGATCTTTTGATGTGGCCTATTTTGGTCAAACGATCACGTTCTTGAACAATTACATTTGATTTTTCTTTAGAGAATGACCTTTTTCTTTGTAAAACTGGTCTAACATCAGCTCGTACAGACAACTTATGACAAATTATATCAGTAGGCACTCCGGTGATATCATCATTGCACCATGCAAAGACATGTAGATTATTCGCTAAAAAAATAGTAGCATGTGTTTCAAACCTGGTTCCATCTTGGTACCAATTTTAACACTTTTGCCCTCAACTAGGGAATGAATCTAAAATTCCTCTATAGGTATTATGACAATGGGAGCCTCCCTGTGATCATCAATTTTATTCTTATCGGTGGAAGGCTCCAATAGCTGCTAATCTTTGTTGATCTTGGCTGCCTCCACAGACTTAGAGGCAAGAACTGTTGCGTAGCATTCCCTGGCTACCTTTTGACTACTTCAGAAAACACCTACTTGTCCATGTACATCATATTTTAAGCACTGATGGACAGTAGGGGCCAAAGCATGCATTCTGGAGAACCAATACCTTCCAAATATTGCATTATAAGATGTTGGGCAATCCACTACAACAAATAATACCGTCACCATTTTCTTAAACGGTCATTATCTCAGCAATACTTCTTCCTCGAATTCTCCAATCACATCTGCTGAAGGGCTTCTCATCTCTTTGTAGGAGCTTAAGAAAAATATGCTTGTCGAACTACATGCGTCAATCAGGATTCGACGTGTATTATTTTCTTCTATCGATGCCTTTATCACCATGACATCTTCATGAGGTCCTGCAATGTCTCTTAGTCCATCCTCATAAAACAATATGAAAGGAGCTGGAGTTTGGTACAGGTGTGTGGAAATCCTTCCATCCAATTGGATGGTCAAACTGCCGACGTGCCTTTTCTTTGAAGAACTAGAAGGCGCAGTCACAGTGTCCCCTCTAAAAATGGTTAAAGACTTAAAATACTTAATCAAACTGGAAAAAATACCAGTCATGTTCATTATCACCCCCACCCGATTCTGACTTGGATCTGGATCAAGGTACTCAGAGTCTACATCAAATCTTTCAGTAATTACCATAGCATCTTCATTCCTAAACGTTCCAGGAAGGCTTGAAGGAGTAGTTCGGGGAGTATTGGCATTGGATTGTGTATTATTCGTTCTGCTCCCTCCTTGTTTTTTAACATAGGCCCCCAACATACCCCTTTCAATGAGGTTCTGCCCCTCTTGCTTCAAAACTATGCAATCATGAGTATCATGTACAATGTCATTATGGTACTTACAAAAGTGGGTACTCCGGTTTTCTCTGGAAGATTGCAACGCTGCTGGCTTTCTAAAGTGTACTTCATTTTTAGTTTTGTCATATATTGTAGCCACGCTTTCTCCCAATTCAGCAAACCACTCAGGTTGAACCCAAGGTCCCCTTTTATTTCTAACCTGTTGGTTTTGGTTGGAACTGATTCTGCCTTGATCAGTTAGATCCCCGTCTAGTTTTCTCCGATCTGTAACCGGACTGATTAGCAGCTTGAGTTGTTGATGTTGTAGTGGTGGACTTAATCTGGGGAGGCACTCAACTTTTTAGTCTCCTCAATATTGATTTGTTTCCCCATATGATTTAACAACCCTCCAAAAGTCATGGCCTTCTTCCGAGTCACTGAATCAACCAAGTTCCCTAGATTCAAACCATGCCCGAGAGAAGCAATCGTAATTTGTTCAAAGCAATCTACTAACCTATTCTTTGTATTCACAAACCTGTTGATGTATTATTTTAGAGACTCATTTGGCTCTTGAGCGCACTGGATAATGGTATCCCCATTACCTTTAAGCTTTTTTGCTTCCAACGAATTTCCTCCAGAAAGCAACCCAAAATAAGTCGATTTTTTTATAGATCCCTGATGGAGACTAGTATACCATTTGAGGGCACTCCCCTTAAAAGTTTGAGAGAAATATCTACACAACGGTATTTCGTCATCGTCAAAGTTCATCATAAAGTTTTTAAATTGCTCAATATGGTTGTCCGGAATATTTTTCCATCATATTTTTCCATCTTGGAGCTATCAAACCTTTTAGGAAGGTATCCGAAGAGTATTTTTGCAGATAAAGGTGATTGTCTCTAGCTTTGGCTATGACTAAACACGGTATCCTCATCTAGAGTAGCAAAAATACATGCTTCGGATTGAAAAATAAAGGGATCAATCAGCAAGCGGTCAATATGCTGATCAGCTGAACCTTTCATTTTCTCTTGATACTTCCTGAGCCTGTCATGTTTATCCATTTTCCTTGCATGTTTTTTAGTAAGCCCCATTTTCTTTTTTGACCGTCCTTCATCATTTCTGGATGAGAGTGACTCTTCAAGCTCTGCATCATTAGATGAGCTGTTGGAGGATTCCAAAGTGGAGCTCTCCACATGTTTAGATCGATGTGTTTTCTTGGAGCTGAGATAAGTCTTTAGGGACTGTTTGTTCTCACCAGGATTTTCAGTATGGTGAAGCACCGACGCACCAATTTTTTTTAACTCTTTTATCTATTTTTTTAGCGCTCTTAATGCCTCAACTCAACCCTCAACTGATCGCGCTCCTCAACGGTGTACTCATTATTTTATTTTGCTACTTCTACCTCAGGAGGTGGAGCATTCTGTGCATTCAGATCCATCTAAAGTATTTTGTTTACTGGTTTTGAATATGAAATTCAGTCACCGTCATATCCCACTGTGGTCACCAATTTGGTGTGGATTATTTCTGATGAAAGGGTAGTTTTGGAAAGAGTTTTGGGAATTTAATGTTTAAGGTAAGATGTAGAGAGATAATTAAGGTGTGCGATAGCTGTAAATTCTGATTACCCTCATTAATGAAAGTAGTTAAGGTATTTATACTAATGTGATGATCCATTGGCCTTCCAGGTCGGGTCATGGGCTTAAGTTAAGTTTAAAAACCCATTAGCCCAAGTGATGAAGCGACTAACAACTAGCTGAGTCATAATCCACTAAGTTGTACTGTTCGGTGAGGCATGACATTGGATATGTCCGAACAATCCTCCGGATATATACCATGGTTTATGTCAATAAAATCCGAACGCATCAATATGTAACAATACTTATTAAGTTCTATTTACTAATAATATTAAGTATCACAACAAATCAATGAACATATATTTATTTGATAAGTTAAATTATAAAATTGAAAATTTAAGAAATCTTTGAAACAAGCACTTTGGTCATGTATTTAAGGTAAGAAAGATAATTTTTTTGTTGAAAGTTTTAATTGGTTCTCTTGATCATTCAATATTTAGTGCTTGCATCGAATGTTCAAGGGGAAACATGTCACAATGAAAATGTTAGGTTCATACAGAGTGAAAGAAGTCTTGAAGCTGGCACATACCAATATGTGTGGACTATTTCTACATGCATCATCGAATGGGCAACGTTATTCTATCTCATTTATAAATGTATTCTACACGTATAGGTATTTATACCTTATTCATGAGATATCAAAATCTCTAACAAAGATCTATAACTTTAAGATCAGAGTTAAATAAATTGGTAAGAATATTAAGTGTATAATAGCTAATCAATGTGGTGAATATCATAATAAATATTATTGTTCGGATACAGAACATCATGGATTATTTTTAGAGTAAATTGAGGAGTTCGATATAGTTTCTCATAAACAAAATCGTATGCTTAATGATATGGTGAAAAGTATGATTAGTCATTCAACTCTACCAATATCACTCTCGAGAAATGTCATCAAATATGTTGCATGCATTCTCAATATAGCTCAAACAACAACAACTATTAAAACCCCACATGAACTTTGGATTTGGCGCATGCCTAACTTAAAGTATCAACATGTTTTGAGATTTCAATATGAAGTGAAGTCATATTGTCCAAATCAAAATAAATTAGGCACTAAAGTGGTTAACTATTATTTCATTCGATATGTAGAAAAATTAAAAGGGTTTTAAGCTTTATTATCCTTCTACCAGAATTGAATTTGAGTCTGGAACAACAAGGTTCTTTGAGAATGTTGACTTTGAGGGGAGAAGGAAGAATTGAGGAACAAATATTCATCTTTGAGGAATAATCCATAAAGATTCATGAAGATTTTAACGAAGATAAGTAGGTCATAAACCAACATATTATATAATTGTGATCTCTGTTGGTAAAATGATACTCAAGAATCATATGAGTTGGTTTCGAGGCCAGTCATTTCAGTATTTTTAGAACATGAAGATATTCAAGATGATATTTGTTTTATACATAGATAGAAAAACGAAATTGTTTATTGGTCAAAAGTATTGTACGATATAAACAACAAATAAAAAAAACACATATTGACATATAGAAAGTCGGATAATCTGGAGATCATTGGGTATGCTGACTGATATTTTGGAAGGCTCTATGGAAACATTTTATAGTAATTCAGGTAGTATATTACTACTAGTTGGAGGTGCAAGATTATGGAAAAACGCAAAATACAACTAGTCGCATCATCCACTATGGCAGTCGGTTTTGTCACATGCTTTAAGACATTCAACCATACGTCTATGAGGGATAAGAAATCATATAAGGCTATAATATGAAAATAAAACTTTATAGTTAAGCATTCAAACAACACTATGAGCTCGGCTGAGTTCATATATATATCACCATATTTGTTAAACATAGAGTATAGAGTTGTCAAACATGCATAAAACACATCAATACAAAGCCCATGTTGATTATTTCTCTCATTAGAGCAATGGTACCTACAGTTTTTCAAGAACACACCATTAAGATGAGTGTTGTGTATTTAGAGAATAATTGATTTCAACGAGTTTGTAATAGGTCTCGAGGTATGATTTCCATTTAGATGTGTACACTTAAGTTTTAGAGACAAACATATACAATAAGTATGTTTATTGAAGTTCATTAAGTAAATTTTACTTAAATTTGAACCCTAATAACTATACGTGATTACGTTTTATATTACCCTTATGTTAAGCACCCTTATAGATTTATACAACTAATTGCTTGCGATAATGTGTTGTGTTTATTTGCGCATATTGATGAATATATGTCTAACTATATGTCACTACATCATATATATATATATATATATATATATATATATATATATATATATGGTATTAGATTACTTTTATATTTACAGTAAAAATAAAATCATACATCAGTACTTACAAAAAAACGTGAATATGTCTAACTTTATTTAGTTTTTAAAACTTATAATTTTTTATTACAAATTATGTATGAATTTTACTTCAAAATTCAATTTGTTTTAAAGATTTTAGAGACATTTTAATTTTATTTTAAAAATAATAATAATACAGAGCTTATGCTTATACTATTATAACTTGTGATAAAGCTTATTTAAGATATCTAATTTTTTACCCACTAATTTGATAATAATTTTGAAATATTTACAAAATTTAAAGGTATTTATTGGAAATAAAATTTGAAACGTAAATAAGATAAACTGAAAAGTTTTGAGCTTTATTATATTATTATTTTTAAAATAAAATTACACTCACAAATTATCAACCAAAATATAAATGTTGTATTATTTAAAATACGTTAAAAATATATGATGAGTGGATCTATTAGTATATATTTTTCTTTTAAGTAAATTAGTTTTAATATTAAAATTATTATTTTAATATATTATTTTTATAGTTATTTATTTGTTATAATAAAACTTAATATTTATTTATTTATTTATTTATTTTATTCCAAAAATAATTTTAGTAATGTAACTAAGTATGTGTATTTTGAGTTTTCATCCAATTTAAATATCGATGGATTCGATTTCGAGATGATATTATTGGTAAAGAATTTATAGGTTTGTTATTGATATTATGGGGGTTAAAAAAACACATATACTGATATTTTTGTAATTTAAAGGATCTAGTATAAATAAGAATGAACAAATACATGTTAGTATTCATGATTTTGAGATTGTTTTTTTTTTGGCAATGGAACACTTTGATGTTGAGAAAGTTATAGATAATTCAATAGTATTAAAGTCGCGTTGATGTTGTCTTTAAAAAAACAAATAAATCTATATATTTGAAGAACTAGATTTAGTTTTGAAAACTATATAAAAATAGAGGGTGGCCATAAAAAAATAAGTCATCTTCTACAAAAACCAAGTACAAAAAATACATCAAGTAAGAAAAAAAACAAAACAAAACAAGGTATTTTGGATATTTAGCAGGTTCATCGCGACGAGCTTTTACTTTTTGGGATTGAAGCCAAAAGTTTTTCTAGACAAACTACATACTGAGAGTGGTTTGTCAGTGATCTTACCTCTAATCCCGGCGAACCCTAACGATTTTGAAAAATTTAACAAACCCTAAAATGCATTTGAATTAGGGTCTAGTCTTGAATATTCCAAAAATGAACCTGCCATTGAAATATAATGTTCCAAAAATGAACTTGCCATTGAAATATATAACATATATGCCTAAGTGTGTGCCATAGATCAGACAATTAAGTCCTAACATGATATTTTATGTTCTTTATCACTTAAACATGCTTTAGGTCTAAACATCAGAAAATAATATTATGATGTTTTCTTCTGAACCAAATCGACCATATAATCATATCATTAGGAAACTCATTCGAAGGTATCTATTTTCAAACACTAAGCTTTTATACCAATTGTTGATTCCAAATCACGAATCAAAATATTATTGTCCTAAAATCCTAATTACTCATATAAATATAGATATATAACATGAAGAGAGTGATACTTACAATTCTGCATCTTTAAGTCATGCGATTAGAGAGTTATTGTGGAAGCGATAAACTGATGGATTGGGACCGACAATCTGTAGGTGATGTTCTTCTTACAGCTAGGCTAATTTCACTTGAGTCTATTCAGGAAGGATATAGAACATAGTGTTGGAATTTCTCCATTAAGTTGGACCGTCACATGTCGTATCGATGTATCGAACTATCGTTAATATTAGTCCAATAAAAGTAATCATAAAGAAAAGAACAGACTAGTAGATAAAATATGTATCATGGAGGTAATTGTATAGATACCAGGTTTAATTCCGAATACTTGTGAATGATTGGATTCAGAAATAAACAACTTAAGCAAAACGTAAAGTTTTTGGGGTTATTTTGTAAAACAAAATAATACCGGGTTATGGTCCCTAAGAGTGGCAATTTAATAAGGATGGATCTTCATTAAGTAACTGTCTGGAAGTTACAGACAATTAAGAGAGAAGAACCGTTACTGGTCTTCATTAAGTAACTGTCTGGAAGTTACAGACAATTAAGCGAGAAGAACCGTTACTGGTCTTCGTTAAGTAAATGTCTGGAAGCTACAGACAATTACTTAATGAAGAACCGTTTTCTCACTTCAGTTCTATATAAGAATGAGTTTCTCATTCTTGAAAGAAACGAAAGAAAATACAGAGAAAAAATCTTTTAAGAAAAACAAATTGATTCTTCCTTCGAATCAATTACAAAAGTGTGTTTTGGTTGCCATCTCTTAGAAGAATCAATAACCTAGCAAAGGATCGCCGATCATCTGCTCTAAGTCAGGAATCTGAAGATCAAAGAATGTCTACATCCTGTAAGTATTTATTCCGCATTATTATAGGATGATTTAACTTCATGGTTCAATAAGTTAGATTAGAAATCCGTAAAGTATTAGTGTTTCTATCAAGTGGTATTAGAGCCACCATGAAATTAAATTCTTAGTTTTTCAGATTATAAAATTAGATCATATATATTAGATATGATGTCGGTTATCGGAAATTACACAAACAATTAAACAATTACGGTGGTATAATTATATATACGGCTACTATAATTAATATAATTAAATTAAAATCTGAAATTATTAATTTAGTAACTGTCCTTTCGCCTAAAGAATAGGCGAAATATACGTGACCACCGATAAATGTGTAATTAAGTTTGCTTATATATTATATAAAATTATAAGTGAATTATTACCAGAATTATATTATATCATTGAAGTTTATTATATATATAAATATATATTATAGTATATATATGAATAAGTTTTATATATATAAATAAATACTATATTATAATATATATTAAGAATTATATTATAATATAATTAAAGATATATTACAATATAATTAAAGATATATTATAATATATTAAATTTAAGGTGTAAATTTAATTTAATTAAAGATATATTATAATTAAAGATATATTACAATATAATTAAAGATATATTATAATATATTAAATTTAAGGTGTAAATTTAATTTAATTAAAGATATATTATAATTAAAGATATATTACAATATAATTAAAGATATATTATAATATATTAAATTTAAGGTGTAAATTTAATTTGATTAAATTATACATAGACTACGAAATAGTTTGGACATTAAGTAAGGTAGTCGTATAGTATTTTTTGAAATAATTAGCATGTTTTAAGTTGTCCGAACTTCGGTAAATAATTAATGATTCAATATATCGCCAAAGTGATCCCTATTGCTGAATAAATTATTTTAGAGTTTTGACAAGTCTATGATTGACAAGTATGTAAATTTTAATCGGCCCAAAGGAAGGTTAATGTTTGACATAGTTAATCTTAGATATGTTTTATTATGCTATGTTTATTTGTTAAATACTATGGAGGTTATATGTTAAGTGATGTTTTTGGCTATTTATTGTTTGTTGTTTGTTATGTTAGAAAATTCGTATTTCTATAACCCGGAAGGCAAAAAGGCACCCATACTTAATGGGAGCAACTTTGAGCTGTGGAAAGAAGATATGTTGCTGCACTTGATGTGCCATGATTACAACTTAGCATTAAGGGTCGATGAACCTAAACCTCTGACTGATGACAGTTCTCCTACGGAGAAGAAAGAGTCAGAGGCGTGGGAAAAGTCGAACAGGATAAGTCTAAGGATCATGTAGCAAGAAATTCCATTAGCATTCCGTGGTGCAGTTTCACCTGAGATCACTAATGCGAAAATATTTCTCGAAGAGGTAGAGAAATGTTTTGCCAAGAACGATAAAGTAGAGATTAAGACGCTGCTTATTAAGCTAGCCTCTATGAAATATCGTGGCAAAGGGACTGTTCGTGAGCACATCTTGGAAATGTCAAACATCGCTTCCAAACTGAAAGCACTTAAGATTGACCTTCCCGAAGATGTTGTGATAAGCTTTGCTTTTCACTCTTTCCCTCCTCAGTATAAGAACTTCGAAACTTCTTATAACTGTCAGCGCGAGAAATGGACTCTCAACGAGCTCATCTCTCAGGCAGCGCAAGAGGAGGAAAAGATGAAGCAAGAACATCCAGAAGTGCAAATGGTGAAAGCTCAGGTGGATAAGGGAATTAAGAGAAAGTATGAAGGTTCAGATGCATATGCATCCGGTTCGGGACAAAAGAAGCATAAGCGTACGTCTGGTAAAGGGCGTTGCTTCCATTGTAAACCGGGGCACTTTAAGAAAGAATGTGAAAAATGGAGGGCTATGATGAAAGCCAAAGGTATTTTCACTTCTATGGTCTGTTCTCAGATCAATTTAGTTTCAGTGCCAAGAAATACTTGGTGGGTTGATACAGCAGCAACAACTCATGTTTGTATTTCTTTGCAGGGTATGATAAAAAACCGAAGCCTGAGTGATGGTGAAACATCCATCTATACAACTGATGGCAGTTCGTGTTTAGTTCATTCTATCTGTGATTTTTGTTTGTTGCTTACCAGTGGACATTTTTTGTATTTAAAAGACGTATTGTATGTACCTTCTTTTCGAAGGAACCTAATTTCTTTTCCGTTGTTGGACAAATTAAGTTATTCTTGTCTATTTGGAAATGAAAGTTTATGTCTTTATTTACATGGTAATGTTTTGGTTCTGGAAAGTTAATAGCAAATGATAACTTGTATTTATTGGATACTATAAAGGATCACAAAGAGATAATGAATGTAGATGTACCTGGAAAAATAAATTGTAAAATGGAAAAATCAGCAAAACTTTGGCACAAGCGATTAGGTCACATTTCTAGAAATAGAATTGAAAAGCTTGTTTCAGAAGGTTTATTAAGTGAACTGGATTTTTCGGACTTCAACGTTTGCGTTGAATGTATAAAAGGAAAATAGACCAAAGTGAAACGATTAGATGCATACAGAGCGAAAGGGGTCTTGGATTGGATACATACAGACATTTGCGGTCCGTTCCCTACAGCATCATGGAACGGCCAACGATATTTTGTATCTTTCATTGACGACTTTTCACGATATGGGTATCTATATCTCATTCACGAAAAATCAGAGGCCATTGACAAGTTCAAAGTCTTTAAGACTGAAGTTGAAAAACAACTTGGTAAAGACATTAAGTGCGTCAGATTGGACCGTGGTGGTGAATACTACGGGAGATATGATGGTTCAGGTGAACAATGTCATGGACCGTTTGCAAAGTTCCTAGAAGAGTGTGGTATAGTCCCTCAGTATACGATGCCGGGTTCGCCCAACATGAATGGAGTATCTGAGAGACGAAACCGTACATTAAAGGATATGGTAAGAAGTATGATTAGTCATTCAACATTACCTATATCACTCTGGGGAGAAGCAATAAAATGTGCGACCTACCTACTTAATAGAGTTCCGACGAAAGCAACTACTAAGACACCGTATGAACTTTGGACTGGGCGTAAACCTAGTTTAAAACATTTACATGTTTGGGGATGTCTAGCTGAAGCGAAGCCTTATAGGCCAAATGAAAAGAAATTGGAATCCAAAACGGTTAGTAGTTATTTCATCGGATATCCCGAGCACAGTAGGGGTTTTAAGTTTTATGATCCTTCCACAAAGAATATATTTGAGACGGGTACATCGAAATTCTTTGAGGATATAGAGTTTGGGGGGAAGAATTTAGTAACGAACATTCATTTTGAGGAAGAATCAATAGAGATTCATGAAGGTTCTAACAATGATACTATAGTGTCATATGATGATATGGTAATTAGAAGGCCAATCATCACTTCAGATTCGTTAGAACATATAGATACTCAAGATGATGTTAATCTTCCTCATATGGATGTTGTTCCAATGGAGCAAAATGAAGTTGTTCAAGAAGAACAAACTCTATCTCCTCAAGAAGTTCAAGTGCAAAATGAAGAAATTATGCCTTTGCGTAGATCTACTAGAGAAAGAAAGAGCGCTATATCTTCAGACTATATAGTGTATCTTCAAGAACATGAAGAATTTTATGGTTCAACAGAAAATGATCCTTTAAGTGTTCGTGAAGCCATGAAAAGTTCTGATTCTCACTTCTGGATTAAAGCAATGAACGAAGAGTTTAAATCAATGCAAGATAATGCGGTATGGGAGCTTGTTCTATTACCTGAAGGAAAGAAGCCGATTGGTTGTAAATGGATTTTTAAAACCAAATGGGATTCTAAGGGTAATTTGGAAAGGCATAAAGCGCGACTTGTAGCTAAGGGTTTTACTCAACGTGAAGGGATTGACTTTAAAGAAACCTTCTCTCCAGTTTTTTCGAAGGATTCTTTTCGGACAATCATGGTATTAGTTGCACACTTCGACCTTGAGCTCCATCAAATGGATGTAAAGACTGTCTTTCTTAATGGAGACATTGAGGAAACGATCTATATGTTACAACCTGAAAACTTTGTCTATGGTGATCCAAAGTCGACGGTATGTAAACTGAAGAAATCTATTTATGGTCTCAAGCAAGCGTCTCGACAGTGGTATCACAAATTCCTTGAAGTTATTGTCTCATTTGGTTTCGAGATAAATTCGGTAGAGGATTGTGTGTATCAAAAAATTCAGTGGGAGTAAATTCATATTTCTAGTTCTGTATGTTGATGACATATTATTGGCCACGAACGATAAGGAATTGTTACATACGACCAAGAAATTTCTTTCGGACAAATTTGATATGAAAGATCTTGGTGATGCATCATTTGTGTTAGGAATTCAAATTCACAGGAATCGATCCCATGTAATTTTGAGTTTATCACAAAAGGCGTATATTGAGAGTATGTTACAACGTTACGGGATGGCTAACAGCAAAGGAAAGGAAACCCCTATATCAAAAAGTGAAAAGTTTAGCCTTAAACAATGCCCAAAGACAAAACTTGAGATTGAGGAAATGCAAAAAGTTCCATATGCTTCGGCTGTTGGAAGTCTGATGTATGCTCAAGTTTGTACACGGCCAGACATTGCTTTTGTGGTGGGTGTGTTAGGGAGATACGTAATTAATCCGGGGATGGAACACTGGAAAGCAGTCAAAAGAGTTCTCCGGTATTTGCAACAAACAAAACATCACAGGTTAACATATAAGAAGTCGGATAAACTGGAGGTCATAGGGTATTCCGACTCGGATTTCGCCGGATGTGAGGATTCTCGTCGTTCAACCTCAGGCATTATATTCCTTTTAGCGGGAGGTGCAATATCATGGAAAAGTGTTAAACAAACACTCATTGCATCTTCCACTATGGCTGCGGAATTTGTTGCTTGTTTTGAGGCATCCAATCAGGCGCTTTGGCTGCGAAATTTTGTCACGGGACTACGAATCGTAGAAGGGATAGAAAAACCCCTTAGATTATATTGTGACAATAACTCGGCAGTTCAGTATTCTAACAGTAACAGGAGCTCGGTTAAGTCCAAACATGTAGATATCAAGTTCCTGGCTGTTAAAGAGAGAGTACAAAGTGGTCAAATTAGTGTGGAGCACATAGGGACAAACTCAATGTTAGCAGATCCTCTTACGAAGGCATTGTTACCTAAAGTTTTTATTGAACACACCATTAACATGGGTGTTGTGTACTTATAGGATTATTAGTTTCAGTGGGAGTTTGTATTAAGCTATTAAATTTGTTTGTATTATGATATTCGCGAACTTAAGGTCATTAATGCAAACATATTTATATACAAGTTTTCAGTGTGCTCTTGTATTTGATTATTCGTACTCTGCTGTAAGTAGACCTCCAATTAAGTGGGACTAGTTAAGAATAGATATGTAAGATTACATTTCATACTATTCTTATGCTATGCACCATGATAGATCCATGTAGTTGATTGTTGCGATATCGTGATTACTGATGCATCTATTTGCGGCTTGAAATGCATTGATGATGACTTTAGTCCTATGTCGTTAATAGTCATTTACGAGATTGTTAAGGTTATCTATGTGACGATAAAAATTTAGAACGTTCATTAAGTGGATGCATCCTATAGTAGCATATGATGATCCAAGTGGGAGATTGTTGGAATTTCTTCATTAAGTTGGACCGTCACATGTCGTATCGATGTATCGAACTATCGTTAATATTAGTCCAATAAAAGTAATCATAAAGAAAAGAACGGACTAGTAGATAAAATATGTATCATGGAGGTAATTGTATAGATACCAGGTTTAATTCCGAATACTGTGAAGGATTGGATTCGGAAATAAACAACTTAAGAAAAACGTAAAGTTTTGGGGTTATTTTGTAAAACAAAATAATACCGGGTTATGGTCCCTAAGAGTGGCAATTTAATAAGGACTAGTCTTCATTAAGTAACTGTCTGGAAGTTACAGACAATTAAGAGAGAAGAACCGTTACTGGTCTTCATTAAGTAACTGTCTGGAAGTTACAGACAATTAAGAGAGAAGAACCGTTACTGGTCTTCGTTAAGTAAATGTCTGGAAGTTACAGACAATTACTTAATGAAGAACCGCTTTCTCACTTCAGTTCTATATAAGAATGAGTTTCTCATTCTTGAAAGAAACGAAAGAAAATACAGAGAGAAAATCCTTTAAGAAAAACAAATTGATTCTTCCTTCGAATCAATTACAAAAGTGTGTTTTGGTTGCCATCTCTTAGAAGAATCAATAACCTAGCAAAGAATCACCGATCATCTGCTCTAAGTCAGGAATCTGAAGATCAAAGAATGTCTACATCCTGTAAGTATTTATTCCGCATTATTATAGGATGGTTTAACTTCATGGTTCAATAAGTTAGATTAGAAATCCGTAAAGTATTAGTATTTCTATCACATAGACCTTGATGGAAAAATGAAAAGAGTGAAATGAAACATACACGTTAGCAAAAATACGATTGTACGTGATGACAACCAACTGAAAAAGTAACTTTAGGTCCCGTTATGTTGGTGGAAATTTTAAGGAATAAAAACGAGATATTTTATACTTGTTGGGACTGAATGACATAGATAATTGGCTTAACGATTACCAACCACGAGATCTTACAAAAAAGAGAACACCTGATGAAAAGATGTGTTCTGAGTGATGGAAACGTTCCAACTGGCTCAGTATCTATGTCTTATAGAATGGAGTCACACAAGCATTCTTTATTTTTAAACCGCCGACTTAAAAATGGTTGAGGAAATGTATACACACCTTAAAAATAAATTTAATAATTTCTCTCAAGTTGAAATCAATAACTTGATAGGGAAGACCATTGCTATAAAATGCAAGAGTCGTGGAAAAATTAAAGATTACATCTTTGAGATGGTTGATATCTGTGGGAAACTCAAGATACAAGGTGTTGACACTCATACCCCTAAATGTCTAATGTATGAGTGTTCCCTTTTGTTTATGTCACTAAGAGTACACAATTAAACAAAAGGGAACACTCATACATTAGAGCTGCACAGAGTAAACCTTCAGGATCATAAAAGAAATGGGAGACCTTAAAAAGAGAATAAGAAAGAAATTTACATATTTCCATTACAAAAGTGTAGATCACTATAAGAGAGATTTCTCTAACTTCAAGGCATGGTTGGCAAAGAAAAGTAAGTCTCTTCTGCATTAACTTAATAAATAAATTTATTTCAAAGGACACATGGTGGGTTAATACAGTAACAACTCACGTATGTATTTATTTGCAGGCTCAAATAAAAGCAGGCCTCTCAATGATTGAGAGAATTAAATTTACACTCTGAATGGCGTGGTTTACCCATTTGAAGCCAATTTTCAATTTAAGTTATGTTTAAACTTGGGCCATGTATTTTTCTTAAGTTATGTTTTGTATGCTCCTTTTTTAGGAGGAATTCTTGGGTTTTATATTATTTCAAAAATGTGCTTATTCCTGGTTTTTTGGAAATAAAAAACTTCAGCTCTTTTACGACAATCATTTAATTTCCTCACATGTTCTTGATTTTAATGATAACTTGTATATATTATATAATAACTCTAGTTATCCAATTGTAATGAATATAACACATATAGTTACTTCTGAAAATTAAACTTCTTGATGGCACATGTGTTTAGGTCACATCTCTAAAAACATAGACAAGATTGTTGTCAAATGTCTTTTACTTCCCCTTGTTTACACTAATTTAGAAAAATGTGTAAAGTGTATCAAATGAAAAAATACTAGAAATAGAAGGTTTGAAGCCTCTCATGTTAAAGACTTCTTGGAGTTAATCCATATAAATATATGTAGGCCATTACCTATAGCATCTTGGAATGACCAAAGATACTCTATTTCTTTTATAGATAACTTTTCATGAATGAATACATATACTTTCTTCTTAAGAAATCAAAGGCCATTAACAACTTCAAGTCTTATAAGGCCAAAGTTGAATTATAACTAGGCCAATAGATTAAGGCTGTTATATTTTACCACTGTGATAAATACTATGGAAGGTATGACAGATCAATGAAATAACGTCATGGACCATTTGCTATCTATATTTGGGATTGTGTAATTGTCCTTCAATATATCGTGCTGGTCTTGACCAATATGAATGATGTATTTGAGCGACGAAACCGCACATTAATGGATATGGTTAGGAGAAAACTTGTTTACTAAAATCTACTATATTCAATATAGTGGGGAAATCTTAAGTGTGTAATATGTACCCTAAACATGGCACCTACTTGAGCAGCAACTAAAACAATGCATGAACAATTCGGAGGGCGCAAGAATAACTTACGTATTTTCATGTGTGGGGATATCTATCAGAAGCGATACATTACATGCGTAGTTAAAAAACTAGAGTTTAAAAAATTAATTACAACTTTATAGGATACTCATACCACTCTATGGGTTATGAATATTACTCTCTGACATCTATCTTTGAGATGGGAAATGCAATATTTTTTAGGATGCAGAATTTAAATGGAAAGGTTTCAGAAATTAACATCATCTTTAAGGAAGAACTAGAACCAATTCATTCGATTTTCAACACTGATGCTCCAACTATATTTAGTTTATCGGTCACGTACAATATGTTAGAGAGTTAAGTTACACTTTCCCAAACTAATGTTGCTCATCCACCTCAAGTAGAAAATACTGGTGTTATCTATAATGAACAGAATCGGTAATCTCAAGAAATATAACAACATAATGAGCCATCATTATGTAGGTCCACCAGATAGAGGATAAATCTAATATTTTGGAACTATATGGAATTTTGCAGTGTACATGAAGGTATTTCAGACATTCTGGAAGATGATCTAATTACATTTCAAGAAGTTATGAAGAGTTAAAAATCTAAATTTTGGATTGTAACAATGAATGTAGAGTAAAAATAAATAAAAGACAATTTAGTTTGGGATATTAGCACTCTACCTAAAGGGATAAAAGCACTAAGGTGAAAATGGTTATTTAAAACCAAACATAATAATTCAGGAATAAAAAGATATAAATCTCGTCTTGTAGTGAAAAGGTACAATCAAATTGAAGGGATTGATTATTGAGTGACGTTTTCTCCACTATTACCAAAGGAAAATCATGGCTCTTGTTACTCATTTTGACTTAGAACTCGACTAAAGGAACGTTAAGACAACATTTCTCAATGAAGATATTGAAGAAATAATTAACATAAAACAACAAGAACACTTCATGCTCAAAAATCGAAAGTCTATGGTGAGTAAACTGAAAATAAAATCCATCGATGGACCTAAACAAACATTTCATTAAAAGTACCACAAATTCCCAGATAATGTTATATCATTCGGTTTTGAGGTCAACATTGTCAAATATTATGTATATCATAAGATCAATGGGAGTAAAATGATATATTTAGTGCTCTATGTTAATTATACACTCCTAGCCACTTATGACTTAGGTTTACTACATGCTACCTAGGAATTTCCGGTAGATAAATTTGATATGCAAGACCTTGAGAAAGCTTTTATGTGTTAAGGATCCGTATTGTAATGAAATTTCTAATGGGCGTCCTGAGTCTCTCACAATAGGCATAGAATGAAAGCATAATGCGTCGACATGGTTTGGATAAGTATTAACCTTTGGATACCCTTATAGAGAAATGATAAGAGTTATCATTCCATCAAGGCCCCAAAACAGATTCAAAGATTTAGTTCATTCAAACAACGTCATTAGGCAGTTGGTAGTCTTATGCATGCTCAGATATGTACCAAACCATATATAGTATGCTCGATAGACGAATGTTACACCATTAGAATGAAGTGAAGAAGGTGCTCCAGTATTTGAAAAAATACAAAATATTTTGGACTAATGTACAACAAATCGTATAACTTGGAGATCACAAATTATTTCAATTTAGAGTTTGTTGGATGTGTAAACACCAGAAAGTCTACCATCAGTTATGTATTAATTCTGGAAGGATGTGTTATATCATGGAATAGTGCGAACAAACTCTCATCACAACCTCAAATATGTCAGTAGAGTATGTGACGTGTTTTACTACAACAACAAACGCAATATAGCTACGAAATTATTATTATAGAGCATTACATGCAGTTTATAAATTGAAAGACCTCTCCGAGTTCCAAATAATAAAATAAAATTTCAAAATATAAAGGTACCGTTGTAGTGCAGAAGTGACTAACCCTATCTCTAAACTGTAGAAAACGACTAATCGTAGTCTCATCAAAATCTTAAGCAAACTAAAAAATAGAAAATAACACAAATGATATTTTATAATAACAAAACTTAAAATAATTTTATCAAATGATTTTGGTAATAAATTGACTCTTACTTGGTCCACTCGGTAGACGAATGTTACGTCATCTGATATTAGCCCCTGCTCTTTGGTGCACTAGAATTTTCAAGTTAGAGTGTACCAAAGATCAAGGCATCATTATTGGGCGAAGGTTATTTAGCCTATCTCTAAACTCTGAAAAATAACTAATTGTTGTCTCATTAAATCCTTCTGCCAACGGAAAAATGTAAAATAACACAAATGATATTTTATAATAACAAAAGACAAAATGATTTTAGAGAGTCATTTTTGTAATAAATCGACTCTTCCTTGGTGCACTCGGTAGACGAATGTTACACCATTTGCTATTAGTCGTTGCTTATTTAGTGCACTAACTTTTTCAAGTTAGATTATACCAAAAAATAAAATAATATCTCAAAAGATCAAGGCATCGCTGTTGCACGAAAGCGACTTACCTCATCTCTAAATTATAGAAAACGTTTAGTTGTAGTATCATCAAATTATTTTGAAAACTAAAAAATACAAAAAAAAACACAAATTATATTTTATAATAACATTGATTTTAGCGAGTCATTTTTTTAATAAATTCACTTTTACTTGGTTCACTTGGTAGAAGAATGCTATTCAATTAGCTATTAGCTATTGCCTCTTTGGTGCATACACGTTTTCAAGTAGCAGTGTACCAAAGAATAAAATTGAATCTCAAAAAATCAAGGCGATGTTGTTGTGCAAAAGTGATTTATCGCATCTCTGAACTCTAGAAAACTACTAGTTGTAGTCTCATCAAATCCTTCTAGAAACTGAAAAATACAAAATAACACAAATGATAATTTATAATAACAAAACATAAAATGCTTTTAGTGAGTCATTTTTGTGAAATACTAAATCTTACTTCAGGCATTCGGTAGATGAATATTACATCATCTGGTTATTGGTCGTTGTCTCTTTGGTGTACTAACATTTTCAAGTTATAGAGTATCAAAGAATAAAATTGTATCTCAAAAGGTCAGAGTATCATTATTGTGCGGAAGCGATTTACCCCATCTCTGAACTCTAGAAAATGACTAGTTGTTGTCTCATTAAATCCTTCTAGGAACTAACAAATAAAAAATAACACAAATGATATTTTTAATAAAAAAATGTTAAGTGGTTTTAGTGAGTTATTTTTGTAATAGATTAACTCTTACTTGGTGCACTCGGTAGACGAATGTTACGTTATTTTCTATTTGTCGTTGCCCCTTTGGTGCACTAACTTTTAAAAGTTAAAGTATACCAAAGAATAAAAGTGTATCTTAAAATTTCAAGGCACCGTTGTTGTGTGGAAGAGATTTACCCTATCTCTGAACTCTAGAAAACGACTAGTTGTAGTCTAATCAAATTCTTCTGCAAACCGAAAAATGAAAAATAACACAAATAATATTTTATATTAACAAAACATAAAATAATTTTACTGTGTCATTTTTGTAATAGATAGGCTTTTACTTGGTGCACTTGGTAGACGAAAATTACGCCATCTTTATTAGGTTTTGCCTTTTTGGTGCACAAACAATTTCAAATTAGAGTGTACTAAAGAATAAAATTGTATCACAAAAGATCAAGACACCATTGTTGTGCGGAAGCGATTTACCCCAGTTCTAAATTCTTGAAAACAACTAGTTGTAGTCTCCATCAAATCCTTCTACAAACTGAAAAATGCAAAATCACATAAATGATATTTTAAAATAACAAAACATAAAATAATTTTAGTGAGTCATTTTTGTAGTAGATTAATTCTTACTTGGTGTACTCGGTAGACAAATGTTATTGTGTGCCAAAGAATAAAAGTGTATCTCAAAATTTCAAGTATCTTTGTTATGTGTAAGCGATTTGCCCCATCTCCAAACTCTAGAAAAGGATTAGTTGTAGTCTCATCAAATCCTTCTGCAAACCAACAAACGAAAAATAACACATTATGATATTTTAAAATAGCAAAACATAAAACTATTTTAGTGAGTGATTTTTCTAATAGATTAACTCTTACACGTGCACTCGATAGACGAATGTTACGTCATATTCTAGTCATATTCTATTAGTAGTTGCCTCTTTGGTGACTAACTTTTTAAAGTTATAGTTAACTAAAGAATGATAGTATATCTCAAAAGTTCAAGGCACCGTTGTAATGCGTAAGAAATTTACCCCATCTCTAAACTCCAGAAAATGACTAGTTGTACTCTCATCAGATATTTGTGAGAACTCATAAATGAAAAATAACACAAATGATATTTTTTAAATAACAAAACATTAAATGCTTTTATTGAGTCATTTTTATAAAAAACTGACTCTTACTTCGGGCACTTAGTAGACGAATGCTAAACCATCCGATATTAGCCGTTGCCTCTTTGGTGCACTAACATTTTCAAGTTAGAGAGTAGCAAAGAATAAAATTGTATCTAAAAAGTTCAAGGCATCATTGTCGTGTGGAAGTGATTTACCCTATCTCTGAACTCTAGAAAATGACTAGTTGTTGTCTCATTAAAAATTTCTAGAAACTGAAAAATGCAAAATAACACAAAAGATATTTTTAAACAACAATACATAAAATTATTTTAGTAAGTCATTTTGGTAAAAATATGACTCTTACTTGAGGCACTTGGTAGACGAATATTACGTCATCTGATATTCGTCGTTGTCTCGTTAGTGCACTAAAGTTTTCAAGTTAGAGTGTATCAAAAAATAGAATTATATAAAAAATTATCAAGGAACCATTGTTGTGCGGAAGCGATTTGCTCCATATATGAACTCTAGAAAACGAATAGTTAAAGTCTCATCAAATTCTTCTGCAAACTGAAAAATGCAAAATAACACAAATAGTATTTTATAATAATAAAACATAAAATGATTTTAGTTAATCTTTTTTGTAGACTCTTCCTTGGTGCACTCAGTAGACGAATGTTACGCCATCTGCTATTAGCCGTTGGATCTTTGGTGCACTAAAGCTTTCTAGTTGGAGTGTACCAAATAATGAAAATGTATCTAAATGATATTTGATAATAACAAAACACAAAATAATTATAGTGAATGATTTTATAATACAATGGACTCTTACTTGGTGCCCTTAGTAGACGAATGGACGTCATATGCTATTAGTCGTTACTCTTTGGTACACTGACTTTTTCAAGTTAGTGTGTACCAAAGAATAAAAGTGTATCTCAAAAGATCAAGAACTGTTGTTGTGCCGAAATGATTTACCCCAGTTTTAAACTCTTGAAGAAGATTAGTTGTAGTCTTATCAAATCCTTCTACAAACTGAAAAATAAAAAATCAAACAAATGATATTTTAAAATAACAAAACATAGAATTGTTTTAGTGAATGATTTTTGAAATAGATTAAATCTTGCTTGGCGCAATCAGTAGATGAATGTTACGTCATCTTCTATTAGTCGTTGCCTTTTCGGCGCACTAACTTTTTAAAGTTATACTTACCTAAGAATAAAAGTGTACCTCAAAAGTTCAAGTCATCGTTGTTATGCGTAAGAGATTTACCCCATCTCTCAACTGTAGAAAATGACTAGTTGTACTCTCATCAAATACTTATACAAACTGATAAATGAAAAATAACAAAAATTATAGTTTTAAATAACAAAACATTAAATGATTTTACTGAGTCAGTTTTATAAAAAAATTGACTTTTACTTGGGTCACTTGGTAGACGAATGTTACGCCACCTGATATTAGTCGTTGCCTATTTGGCGCACAAACGTTTTCAAGTTAGATTGTACCAAAGAATAAAATTGTATCTCAAAAGTTCAAGGCATCGTTGTTTTGTGGAAGTGATTTATCTCATCTCTAAACTCTAGAATATAACTAGATGTAGTCTCATTAAATCCTTCTAAAAATTGAAAAAATGCAAAATAACATAATCTAATTTTGAACATAAATGATGATTTTAGTGAGTCATTTTGGTAAAAATGTGACTGTTACTTGAGGCACTTGGTAGACAAATGTTACGCTATCTGATATTCGTCTGTGCACTAAAGCTTCCAAGTTAGAGTGTATCAAAGAATTAAATTAGATTTAAAACGATCAAGGCACCATTGTTGTGCGGAATCGATTTACCCCATCTCTGAAATCTACAAAACGACTAGTTGAAGATGATGAGGTCAGAATATTCTTAGAGTAGTTCGGGAGCGTAAATGTTCCTAAGAGTGCGTATGACTAAGATATATTCGTATGAAGTAACTTTAATTATAATATTAATGTTTTGTAGAAAGAGAAAGAGACAAAAGGAATATCTGTAGCAATAATTGACTAATCATTGACCATTTTCCTAAAAATGGGAATGTCCTTTATATAGTATATGAGGTGGATAGTAAAATTACATCATTACCACCATTCATGTGGATTTCTCACTCCACTCCTCTACTATCTACAGACAAGTTCTTGGGGCATATGACCTAACCCCTCTATTTCTTATGTTTGTTTTACTTTGGTCCTTAATTATTAAATACACGAACTTGGTCTTTATATTTTACATAATTAACCTTGCTATTATTTATATTTTCCTTCCCTTATCAGAAGTCCCGTCAAATCCTTCTGCAAACTAAAAAATGCAAAATAAGACAAATAATATATTAAATAATAAAACATAAAATAATTTTAGTTAGTCTTTTTGTAGACTCTTACTTGGTGCACTCCGTAGACGAATGTTACGCCACCTACTATTAGCCTTTGGCTCTTTGGTGCACTAAAGATTTCAAGTTGGAGTGTACCAAAGAATGAAAATGTATCTAAGAATATCAAGACACTGTTGTTGCGCGGAAGTGAGTTACCCCATCTCTAGACTCTAGAAAATGACAAGTGATAGTCTCATTAAATCCTTCTACAAACTGGAAAATGCAAAATAACACAAATGATATTTTTAAACAAGAATAAATAAAATAATTTTAGTGAGTCATTTTTAAACAAGAATAAATAAGACACTGTTGTTGCGCGGAAGTGAGTTACCCCATCTCTAGACTCTAGAAAATGACAAGTGATAGTCTCATTAAATCCTTCTACAAACTGGAAAATGCAAAATAACACAAATGATATTTTTAAACAACATTGAATAAAATAATTTTAGTGAGTCATTTTGATAAAAATGTTACATCTAACTTGAAGCACTTGGTAGACGAATGTTACGCCATCTGATACTCGTCGTTGCCTCGTTGGTGCACTAACGTTTTCAAGTTATAGTGTATAAAATAATAAAATTATATCTATGTGCGGAAACGATTTCAATATATTTGAACTCTAGAAAACGACTAGTTGAAGTCTCATCAAATCCATCTTGAAACTGAATAATGAAAAATAACCTAAATAATATTTTATAATAATAAAACATAAAATGATTTTAGTGAGTCTTTTTTGTAGAATCTTACTTGGTGCACTCGGTAGAATGTTATGCCATCTGCTATTAGTCGTTGCCCCTTTGGTGCACGAACGCTTTCAAGCTAGAGTGTACCAAAAAATGAAAATGTATCTAAGAATATCAAGATACTGTTGTTGTTCAAAAGCGATTTACCCCATTTATGAACTTTAGAAAATGACTAGTTGGAGTCTCATGAAATAATTATGCAAACTGAAAAATGAAAAATAACACAAATGATATACAATAACAAAACACAAAATGATTAGAGTGAATGATTTTTGTAATAAATTGATTCTTACTTGGTGCACTTGGTAGAAGAATATTACGTCATCTACTATTATATGTTTTCTCTCTGGTACACTAACTTTTTCAAGTTATAGTGTACCAAAGAATAAAAGTGTATCTCAAAATATCAAGGAACCATTATTGTGCGGAAGCGATTTACCCCAAATTTGAACTCTAGAAAAAGATTAGGTGTAGTCTCATCAAATCCTTCTGCAAATTTGAAAAATGCAAAATCACACAATTGATATTTTAAAATAACAAAACATAAAAAAAAATAGTGAATGATTTTTGAAATAAATTAACTCTTTCTTGGTGCACTCAGTAGACGAGTATTACGTCATCTTCTATTAGTCGTTGCCTTTTCGGCGCAATAATTATTTAAAGTTAGACTTTATCAAAGAATAAAAGTGTACCTCAAAAGTTAAGTCATCTTTGTTATGCGTAAGTGATTTAACCCATCTCTAAACTCTAGAAAATGACTAGTTGTACTCTAATCAAATACTTCTGCAAAGTGACAAATGAAAAATAACACAAATGATATTTTTAAATAACAAAACATTAAATGATTTTACTGAGTTATTTTTATAAAAACATTGACTCTTACTTGGGACATTTGGTAGAAGAATGTTACGCCACCTGATATTAGCCGTTGCCTATTTGGTGCACGAACGTTTTCAAGTTAGAGTGTACCAAAGAATAAAATTGTATCTCAAAAGTTCAAGGCATCGTTGTTTTGTGGAAGTGATTTACAGCATCTCTAAACTTTAGAAAATGACTAGTTTTAGTCTCATTAAATCTTTCTACAGATTGAAAAAAGGTAAAATAACACAAATGATAATTTAATTAACAATATATAAAATGATTTTATTGAGCCAATTTTGGTAAAAATGTGACTGTTACTTGAGGCACTTGGTAGACGAATGTTATCTGATATTCGTTTGTCCACTAAAGTTTTCAAGTTAGAGTGTATAAAATAATTTAATTATATTTAAAACGGTCAAGCATCATTGTTGTGCGGAAGCGATTTACCCCATCTGTGAAATCTAGAAAACGACTAGTTGAAGTCTCATCAAATCATTCTGCAAACTGAAAAAATGAAAAATAACACAAATAATATATTAAATAATAAAACATGAAATGAATTTAGAGAGTTTTTTTAGACTCTTACTTAGTGCACTCAGTAGATGAATGTTACGTCATCTGCTATTAGTCGTTGCCTTTTTGGTGCACTAACATTTTCAAGTTAGAGTGTACCAAAGAATAAAAATATATCAAAGAATATCAAGACAATGTTTTTATGCAGAAACGATTTACCCCGTATATGAACTTTATAAAAAATGCAAACTAAAAATCGTAAACTAAAAAATGCAAAATAACACAAACGATATTTTACAATAACAAATCGTAAAATGATTTAAGTGAATGATTTTTGTAATAAATTGACTCTTACTTGGTTCACTTGGTAGATGAATGCTACGACATCTACTATTAATCATTGTCTCTTTGGTACAGTAACGTTTTCAAGTTAGAGTGTACCAAAGAATAAAAATGTATCTCAAAAGATCAAGGAACCGTTGTTGTGCAGAAGTGATTTACCCTATCTCTCAACTCTAGAAAATGACTAGTTGTAGTCTCATCAAATTCTTCTCTAAACTAAAAATGAAAAAATATAAATGATATTTTCAAAATAACAATACATAAAATGATTTTAGTGAGTCATTTTGGTAAAAAAGTAACTTTTACTTGAGGCACTTGGTAGACAAATGTTACGTCATCCGATATTCTCCATTGTCTCTATGGTGCACTAAAGTTTCAAGAGAGTGTATCAAAGAATAAAATTATATCTCAAATGATCAAGGAATTGTTATAGTGCGAAAGCGATTTACCCCATCTCTGAACTCTATAAAACAACTAGTTTAAGTCTCATCAAATCCTTTTGTAAACTGAAAAATGGAAAATAACACAAATAATATTCTATAATAATAAAACATAAATGATTTTAATGAGTCTTTTTTGTAGACTCTTACTTGGTGCACTCGGTAGAGGATTGTTACGCCATCTGCTATCAGTCGTTGCCTCTTTGGTGCACTTACGCTTTCAAGTTGGAGTGTACCAAAAAATAAAAATGTATCCAAGAATATCAAGGCACTGTTGTTGTACAGAAGTGATTTACCCCGTCTATGAATTATAGAAAACGACTAGTTTAAGTCTCATCAAATCCTTATGCAAACTGAAAAATGCAAAGTAAAACAAATGATATTTTATAATAAAAAAGCATAAATCTATATGAGTGAGTAATTTTTGTGATAAATTGACTCTTATTTGGTGCACTTGGTAGACATATGTTACGCCATCTACTATTACTCGTTGTCTCTTCGGTACACTAACCATTTCAAGTTAGAGTATCCCAAAGAATAAAATTGTATCTCAAAATATCAAGAAACCTTTGTTGTGTTGAAGTGATTTAATCCATCTCCGAAGTCTAGAAAATAACTAGTTGTAATCTCATCAAATCTTTTTGTAAGCTGAAAATGCAAAATAAAAAAAATGATATTTTATAATAACAAAACATAAAAAATTTAGTAAGTTATTTTTGTAATAAATTGACTCTTACTTTGTACACTCGGTAGATGAATGTTATGGCATATACTATTAGATATTACCTCTTTAGTGCACTAACGTTTTCAAGTTAAAGTGTACCAACGAATAAAATTGTATCTTAAAAAATCAAGGCACCGTTGTTATGGGAAAACGATTTACCCCATCTCTGAATTCTAGAAAAATACTAGTTGTAGTCTCATCAAATCCTTCTGCAAACATTGGGTAAGCCAATAAATGAATAGTGGGATGCATTCAAGTGACTAATTTAGTATTAAAAAGATACTATAAATACATCATTTTTCTTCACAAGTTCTAGTATCAAGTTTTAGCATTTTGTTACTACTAACTTGAGTGGAGATATTGATAGTAGAAAGAATATTACTAGGGATATGTGTATACTTCGGCTGGTACTCGTGTGAGTTAGGGTTCTAATTTTTTTTTTAAAAAGATAATATATTGTCTATAACTAATTTTGAATATATTGCTTCTATCGAGGAAAAAATGACGATGATATGGTTACAATGTGTCTTGGCAGAATTAAGTATGAAGAAAAAAATGGATATTTTGCATAGAGATATTGGTAGTATAAAAATATTACTGGGTATATGTATACTTTGGGTAGTACTACTGTGATCTCGGGGTTTAATTTTCAAAAGATATTAGCATTGTCTACAACTGAGCTATAATATATTTCTTCCATTAAGAGAAATAAGAAGATATTGTTACAAAGTATCTTTAGAAGAATTGGGTATGAAGAACAAAATTGAGTTTTGCATAGTGATAGTCAGAATAATATTTTCTTATAAAATAATCTCGTATACCATTATAGAAAAACACACATGGATATTAAATATAATTTCATTCGACATTTGAAGTATATGATCAGTTGAACTTTAGAAAATTGATGCAAAAAAAATACAATAGACTGTTCACAAAACGTGTGACCCTTGAAAAACTAAATTTATGTAAAACTTTATTGGGTTTTCAAATGTGATGGTTGGTTAAAATATTTGTTATAGTGATTGGTGTGTTACAAGTTTATTCAAAATAAATTTAGTACGCGTTATGATGTGACTAGTCTCCAAATGAGAGATTGTTATTGGTGTGGATAATAATCGCCTGAGGGTAGGCTAGTAATTTCAGTTGGTGTTTTAAGGAAGTATGTGGGTGTTTAAGTGTTTAGAGTAGAGAGTAGAGAGATAATTAAGCAGCTTGGTAGCTAGTTAATTTTCATTACCCATAGTTAATGCAGGTGGTTGGGTATTTATAGTGTGATGTTTGGGCCCTTATGGGCTTTCGGGTCATGTTTAATGGACCCGGGTCATGTTCAAAGACCCATGAGCTCTAAGTAGGAGAGCAAGTAGCTTAGTCAAGAAGTGTTTAGGTTTTTTAGTACTTTTGTCATAGTTCGAACTGTCCTATGGTCATTGTGTTCAAAGTGATCTGTCCGGTCCATGTGATCTGTCCAATCTGTCCGGTCCGGAGGCTTTGGACTGATGTGTCCGTGTCCGGGGAGCATGCTGAACTCGGACTCATCAGGAGCCCCTTTTTTAGGTGTTTGAGCAAGTAATCTTGTCAGAGACCTGAAAAACAGTCCGACGTCAGAAGTAGTTTTTAACATGGACAGGTCTATGGGTTTTCCCGGACAGATAAAGCTTCACGAATTCAAAACGGTTTTTGCCAGAGTTCGTGGGACACGTGTCACACTCTGATTGGTTGCTTTAGCCGTTTTTTCACCTTGAATTTCGAACCCACCTTCTTCGAAAAGCAACCTCTTTAATTACACATGGTGACATCAGCGCCGTCTTTTAATCATTGCCAAACTTTTCGAATTCTCCTAGGAATCAACTGCTTTTTCAGATTTACTATAAATTCAGACTCACTTTCTACTGTTTTACTATCTCTTTCATATTTACTCTGCATATTTACTTAGAGCTTTCTCTCTCTAAAGCAAAGATTTTCTTGGTAGTTTATGTTTACAGCAAGGACTGCATTGATCAAAGGCGGGTGGCTCAACCATTCTGAGTTGGAGAAGGCACAAAAAGTCGAAAAGGAAAGACGAATCGCAGCAGGGTTACCTACCTCGCCTGTCGACAGACCAATCTCCTCTGCTACAGAGTCAGATCGAGGCTCGTCCTCTTCTAAAGGTACTAAGCCTAAAAAACTATTTCAATCCACTCTCTCCCTCATAGTCTCTGGTTCCTCAGTTCAGGAGTCAGTGCCTACTGTCGAGCCAGGAGTTACAGTCACAAGTTTTAGGAAACCTTCTCCTTTTCTCGCAATGGGATCAGACACAGAGCACTCTCCGGAGAAACTGGTTGTTAAGAGGACAAGCCGGCTGGTTAAGGGGCAAGCCTCCAAGAACACTCCCTCAAAATCGGGGGCAAAAAACAGCAGTTCTGGGTCTGTAGTGCATATCAGAGCTCCCCGAGAAAGACTACCCGGTCCGGAGGCTAGCAGCCCAGCACTCCAAAGAGAGACTTCTGCCTCAGAGGCCCAGCCTGAGACTAGAAGTCAAGAAAACACAGAAAACCAGCAGTCCGGAAGCCATGCTGAGCCAAGTTTAAATTCTCCCCGGGCCACTGATATTCCTCCTACGATCATGGAGGAAAGAATGGAGGACTCTGTTGAAGAGGTCCCTTTTGAGTCTGAGCCATCCGGTCAGACTAGTAACACTGGTGCTGCCAAAAAAGATAAGGGCAAAGAAAAACTATGCCTGAGGCATCCGGAGCTGCCGGAGTGTCTCGAAGGGAAGGTAGGGCCCTGTTTTCACAGGGTCGAACTTAAATATCTCTTGGCCTTACAGAAGACCAAGTATGCTTTCATCCACACGGCTGAACTAGGTCGAATGCGCACAAAATGGGGGATCCCAGAAAATGTGAAGATAAGGATTCCCATAGATCCTGAAACTCCTATGGATTGCAAGCTGAATGAAATAGTCATCTTCACGGAGCTATTTAATTGGGGACTCAGATTCCCATTGGACCCAGAGATTGTCAGATATTTTCATCTGGTCAAACTCTGTCCGAGCCAGCTGAGCCCCAACGGCTGGTATACTCTGATGTCATGCATCATGGCATCAAGGCTGTCCGGGATCCCTCTTCTTATGGAAGAATTTGCAGCAGTGGCCAATCTTTGCAAACATCACCAATTCCCCTTCTACCACTTCAATATGGGGAATGATCTCAAAGCTGTTGATGATCTGTTGGAGTCTGAGAGCAAATGGAGGAGCCAGTTTTTGTTTGTCAGTGGCGCTTGGGAAAATGGACAGAAGATCAAGTCCGGAGTGAACCCAAGCCTCCTCAGAAGCAGGTGGAGGAGTGGCCGTAAGTTTTCCACTTTAAATCTTTGTCTACTTCTTCCTTCTCATAGTTGATTTAAATTAATTGATCTTTCTTTTGTCTTTAACAGAACTGCCTAAGGAGTTCGGTGATTACTTGAAGGCCGGACAGGTCACTTGTGGCAAAATCAATGCCTGGGCCGCAGAGAACTGGGGGAACCGATTCCACAATGCCTTCACTAGTGGAAATCTGGCAAGGTCTCATCTGTGGAACACCACAGGTCGGAGAGACCTGACTTGGGAGGAGCTCACCACCCAACTTTCTCCGGACACAGTGCTCAAGAGGTCCCATGAAGCAGATGGGATACTCTTCTTGCCAGGTCGGGCCAAAGCCCCAAGCAAAATGAAGGGCAAGAAGAAATGCAAAAAGGTGGTGAGCAATACTAATCCTGCTGATGCTGAGAATGATGCTCCAACAGACCCGGAGGGGCCGGCTCAGAGCCAAATTGATGCTGCTCTTTTGCAGGTAGTGGAGCAAGAGACCGAAAGGCAGGAAGCAGACCTCCCAAAATCTCCAAGGGCTTCCAAGAGGAATCGCAAGCAGGGGAGTGAAGGGGCAGACCGGGCAGCCAAGAAGAAAAAGACTGCTAAGGGAGATGAGCTTGCTCTTCGGGATCCGAAGCCTTCTTTCCAGGCTGACCCAACACATGCTGAAGAGATCCCAAGGGACTTTCATACTGATGAATTTGAGGGAGGAGAGCTCAACATTGACGAAGTAGACATCACCGGTCTTGGTGAACTTGGCGAATACTTCCTCAACCTGCCCAGAGACGACTTCGCAGGGCCCTACGTTCCTCCGAGCAGCTCTAACACTGTCAACTTCAATGGTAAGACTTTCATTGTCTCTAGTGAAAAGGACACCATAGCCCACTCCTTGCTAAGCAATGTGCAGCCGGTACTTACACTGGAGAGACAAGTTCGGAGTCAAGCAGACACCATCAAAGACCTTAAGTCTGAGAAGGAAAAGCTGTCCGAAGACCTTCGCACTGCTATTGCCAATGCTGACATGCTAAAGGAAGCAAATGAGGAATTGAAGAAGAATCAAGAGGAAAGCAACACAAAAGTTTCTACTCTAGAGGAAACCATCAAAGGCCTCCGGGAGAAGCTGTCCGGGGTGGAGAAAGACCTTACTGCCTCAAAAGAAGAGACCAATGCAAAGGACAAGATCATCAACAACCTAACTACGGATAAGATTGCCCTTGAGAATGCAGTGTCCAAGGCCGCCGAAGAGAAAAATACGTTGCTGAGGGATTAAGAGGCGACGATCCAAGCCAAAATCAATGCTTATGCCAACCAGATGATTAAAAGGGAAGAGCTATTGCTTGAGAAGGTGAGGTCTGACATGGTTCTACTTTTCCATGAAAAATTTCCGAACAGGAACCTAGGGGACTTATGGCTTTATGTTGAGCCCGGCGAGCTCCCATACCACACGATGGCTGAAGGTGACAGGTATGGCTACTCTAGTGGCTCCTCGGTTGATGAAGAACACACTGGGGAGAGCCCAGACGAAGAGAAAGACGATACCAAAGGCAAGAATATAGACGAAGGGAAAAGCGACTTTAAGTGAAAGAAGGCAGATGAAGGTGAGCCATCTTCAAAGGCTCAACCTTAACTTACGAACTCCTTTGTTTATTTTTTATTCAGACTAAAGTCCTTGGAAGGCCAAGGCACTTTTTTTGTAATGGTGTCCGGTGCTCGACCAGACAGGTTTCTTGTGTTGTATCTTGACTATTTAAAAGTCCTTGGAAGGCCAAGGCAAGTTTAAGTTATTTCATTCAATGAATATCTCTGTTTTGTGCAACCATCATCTTCTTTCATTGTTCATTTTAATTTTGATAGCCTGAGTTTAAGTAGCCTTTAGTTGTTGCATTGTGAGAGTGTTTAAATTCTCCGGCTAGAGTTTAAATAGCCCTTAGATATTTCAGTCCGGATAGTATGACAAGAGACAAAACTTTAAAAATACTTAGAAAATTTTTAAGAAGGCATCAAATTTTATTTAACAGCCCGGACACCTCATTAAAACCTCTCCGCGCCACCGGGGAGGAAAGAGTATGCCCCCAAATATTTACATGGATGTTTAAACAAGTAAATATTTACACAAGTGCTATTCCAAGTACATCCGGAGATGCTCAATATTCCAAGGATGAGTTAAAACTCTGCCATCTTTGTCTTCCAACCAATAAGTTCCAGGCCTAATTCTTTCAACAACTATATACGGACCCTCCCAAGTTGGGGCCAGCTTTCCGAAGAGCTTTTCTTTAGTGTGTAAGAAGACCTTCCTTAATACTTTATCCCCTGGTTGGAAATCTCTTCTTTTGACTTTGGAAGCAAACCTGCTCCTCATCAAGCCTTGATAGTGTTCAACTCTAAGGTGAGCTTTAACTCGTCTTTCTTCTATCAAATCAAGTTGACCTCTGATTGCCATCTCATTAGCATGTTCGGAGAAGTTATGAACACGAAATGAGGGGAGAGTTGCCTCTATGGGAGCTACTTCATCCATCCCATAGACCAAGGCAAAAGGTGATTCTTGTGTTGCAGCCCCAGGTGTTGTCCGGTAGTCCCACAAGACCTCTTGTAAATAACTAGGCCACTTCCCAGCAGCCCCTTCCAGATTCTTCTTTAAACCGGACAGTATAGTTCTATTAGCCACTTCAACCTGCCCGTTTGCTTCTAGGTGGAAAGGTGAAGAAAAACAATGCCGTATACCCCTTGAGGCACAGAAGCTCTCCATTTCTCTATTGTCGAACTGTGGCCCATTGTCTGTTGTTATTTTCTGTGGGACACCGAATCTGCAACATATATTGGATAGAATGAATTTTATTACAGCTTTTGATGTTTTCCCTGCTAGAGGGGCTGCTTCTATCCACTTCGAGAAGTAGTCAATGGCCACAATTATAGTTTTGCGCCCTCCGGACGCCACAGGGAGAGGCCCTACTAAATCCAATCCCCATCGAGCAAAAGGAACAGGCTCAGAAATTGATTCTAAAGGAATGGCTGGTACATGAATTTCATTGCTGTACCTCTAGCATGGGTCACACCTCCTCACCAATTCCTTAGCATCTTTCATGATTAATGACCAATAATAACCGAAGAGTAAAACCCTTCTCGTCAAAGCTCTAAACCCACAATGGGCTGACCCCTCACCATCGTGCAATTCGGAGAGGACCATTTGTGATTCTTCATCCCCCAAACAACGCTGTAAGACTTTTTGTATAACACCTCTCTCAATATAATGAAACCACGAGCCTTGTGTTTTAATGTTCTGGCTAGTGACTTATCCGGAGGCACAACACCATCAGAGAGATATTGTATGAGAGGAAACCTCCAGTCTTGAGGTTGTTTCACTTGTATTTCAAAAATTTCCTCTTCTTTACCCTTACAAAGTTGGATGGAGGGGCTTTCAAGCACGTGGATCCATGGGTATGACTCCGTATAGGCTATGGTTGCTAGTGAGTCTGCTAGCTCATTTTCTTCCCGGGGAATGTGTTCATAGACAACACTTTTAAACTTAAGCGCTTCATTTTTAAGGAGGAGTAAATATTTCACAAGTTGCTCCTTCTTATCCTCAGACTGGCCTAGGGCATGGTGGATAATCAGTTGGCAGTTGCTTAGCATCTTGACCCTCTTAGCCCCATAAATGTAGGCCAATTTTAGCCCAATTATAGATGCTTCGTATTCGGACTCGTTATTAGATGCCCTGAAAGCAAAACAAATAGCCTGGTACATTTTGTCTCCATATGGGGAAGTTAAGCATACCCCTGCACCACATCCCATTGTGCTAGATCCACCATCTGTTCGGACGACCCATACTTTTTTATCTTTTATATCAGTAGCTTGCTACGAATCCCTGTCGGAGTGGAATTCAACCAGAAAATCAGCCACAGCTTGGGCTTTGACTGCTGTTCGGGGAGCAAAGTCTATGTCAAAGTCCCCCAACTCTACTGACCACTTAGTCATTCTGCTCGAAATATCTGCTTTTTGAAGGACATTCTTTAGGGGAAAGGAGGTCTGGACGATGATAGGATGAGCCTGGAAATAAGGCCTCATCTTCCTTGCAGCTATTACCAGGGCTAATGCCAATTTTTCCAGTTTTAAGTAACGCTTCTCTGCATCTATCAAGCTTTTGCTAATGTAGTACACTGGATGGGGATGACTACCGACCTCTCTTACCAGCACAGCACTGATGGCACAAATTGAAACTGCCAAGTATACAAAGAGAGTCTCCCCATCGACTGGCTTGAACAAAGTTTTGGGGGAGGACAGGTGTTTCTTGATCTCGTTGAAAGCCTCATCACACTACGGGGTCCAATCAAAGCCCTTTGCACCCTTCAAAGTTTGAAAGAAAGGAGCACATCTGTCTGAAGACCTTGAGATAAATCTGTTTAAGGCAGCTAATCTCCCCGTCAACCGTTGTACTTCTTTGATGTTTCGAGGAGGCTCCATTTGAAACAGAGCATTAAGCTGGTCCGGATCAGGTTGTATTCCATGCTCACTTATGATATAGCCCAGAAACTTCCCGGACTACACTCTGAATACACACTTTTCAGGGTTTAACTTCAAATTTACTTTCACCAAGTTGGCAAAAGTTTCTTGGAGTTCGGACAAGTGCAACTGCTCATCCACACTCTTCACCATCATATCGTCAATGTATACTTCCATATTTCTTCCAATTTGATCAGAAAACGCCTTGTTGACTAATCTCTGATAAGTAGCCCCAGCATTTTTCAAACCAAATGGCATCACCTTGTAGCAATGAAGCCCTCTATCAGTTACTAATGTGGTATGCTCTTGATCCTTTGGATCCACATGAATCTGATTGTATCCGGAGAAAGCATCCATAAAGGAAAGCAGCTTGTTCCCAGAGGTGGAGTCTACTAACTGATCAATCCAGGGAACCGGATACAAGTCTTTTGGGCAAGCTCTATTAAGGTATGTGAAGTCAATGCACATGCGCCACTTGCCATTCTTCTTTTTTACCAAGACAGGATTGGCAGTCCACAAAGGGTATTGAGACTCCTTGATGTGCCCCATCTTTGTGAGCCTGTCAACCTCTTGCACAATGGCATCAGCATTTTCATTAGAAAAAGCTCTTCTTTTTTGAACCACTGGAGCTACATCTCTCCGGACGGATAGGTGGTGTGATATCACTTCTGATGGAACTCCAGTTACATCAGCATTGCAGCAAGCGAAAAAGTGCTGATGGTTCTTCAAAAACTTTAACATTTGATCTTTCAAAATAGGTGGCATTTTAGACCCTATCTTGACACTTTTCCCATCTTCCAACCAGTGTATTTCTACCTCTTCAACTGGTATCAACACTCCGGGGGTCTCTCTGGGGTCATCAATTTCACCCTCACCCCCAGAAAGGCCCTCAAACTGCTATTGTTCATCAATATGGACTGCCCCCGGCGTTAGAGGAGCCAAGACAGTGGCATAACATTCTCTTGCAATCTTTTGGCTGTTCCGGACAACTCCAACCTGCCCCTGAACAGCATACTTCAAGCATTGGTAGACTGTTGAAGCCACTGCATGCATCCTAGAGAGCCAAGACCTCCCTAGAATAGCATTATAGCAAGTGGGACAATCCACCACAATAAAGAGTATTCTGACCATTTTCTTGAAAGGGCCCTTACCCAATAACACCTCTTCTTCGAACTCCCCGATCACATCTGCTGAGCTGCCTGTGAAGCCCACGATTGACCTGTCCGAATTCTGAATTACAGCTGGATTTTTCATTTTCTTGTAAGTGGTTAGGAAAATGATATTGGCTGAGCTTCCAGTATCTACCAGGATTCGTCTTATGTCATTGCCCCCTATAGATGCTCCTATGACAACAGCATCCTCATGAGGGCCAGCAATGTTTCTTAAATCATCTTCATCAAACAAAATGAAGGGAAATGAGTTTGGTGACTGATAAGATGTCATGCCTCCTTCTAGCTGGGAGGTCAAAGTATGAACATGCCTCTTCCTCGAAGAAGCAGTAGGAGCTGTTATAGTGTCCCCTCCGAAAATTGTAAGCGACTCGAAAAACTTAATGAGCCCGGAGACCGACCTAGAACATTCCTCTATAGCACCCACTCTGTTCCGAGTTGGATCGGGATCCAAGTACCCAGATTCCACGTCAAACCTTTCAACTATAACCATGGCCCCCTCCGGAGCGGCATTACTTGGACCAACTCGATGAGTGTTGTCAGGCCTGTTGCCTCCTCTTCTTTTAACGTAAGCTCCCAGCTTCCCCCTTTCAATCAAGTTCTGAACTTCTTGTCTCAATGCTATGCAATCATCAGTGGTATGACCAATATCATTGTGATATTGGCAAAAAGAGTTGTTGCGATGCTCTCTGGGAGACTGCAGTGTTCCCGGTCTCCGGTATTGCACCTCATCCTTTGTTTTATCAAAGATAGTGGCCACGCTTTCTTTTAACTCTGCGAACCACTCCGGTTGGACCCATGGCCCTCTCTTGTTTCTGGATTGTTGACGTTGAGCAGGAGTAGCTGGCTGAAACTGATCTTTTGCCCTACTATGCCCCTGTCCGGTTTCTCTTGCTTTGTTCCCGGACTGATTCTGATTGGGATTTGGTGTCACCGGGGTAGACCTCACCTGCCCGTGCACCCTTGTTTTCTTTGTTTCATCGACGTTTATCTGTTTTCCAACCTGATTCAGCAACCCTCCCCAGGTCATGGCCTTCTTCCTAGTTACTGAATCAGCTAGATTGCCTGGATTCAAACCTTGCCTTAGGGATGCTATCGCCACCTGTTCGAAGCAATCAGCCAATCCATTCTTGGTGTTCACAAAACGACTTATATATTCTTTCAAAGATTCATTTGGTTCCTGCGCACAATGTATTATTGTGTCTCTATTGCCCTTCAGCTCTTTACTCCCTACGAACTGCCTTCGAAAGGCCACCCAAAACGTATCGAAATCTTTAATACAACCCTAAGGCAGGCTGTTGTACCATTTCAGAGCACTCCCCGTAAAGGATTGGGAGAATGCCCTACAAAGGAGTTTATCATCATCGTCAAAGTTCATCATGAAGTTTTTAAATTGCTCCAGATGGTTGTCCAGATCAGTACTGCCATCGTACTTCTCTATTTTGGTGCTGTCAAACCTCTTGGGGAGGTTTCCAGACAGAATTTTAGAAGACAATGGAGATTGGCTCCAATTCCTTCCACGACTGAACACAGTATCCTCATTGGGAGTTGCAAAGATACATGGTTCATCGTGGAAGGCAAAGGGATCCATCAGCATCTTGTCCACATTCCTCCGGTTATGAGATGACCCCTTGCCAATATGCTTCTTCATTCTTCCATGTCTATCTCTTTTTCTTGAATATTTTTTGATTTTCTTTTGCTTTTTTCTGGTTCGACCCTCATCACTGCTAGAGGACAAGGATTTTTCAACTCCATCACTGTCCGAAGAGCTATCAGAAGATTCTGAGCTTGAGTCAGAACTCTCCACAGGCTTGGACCGATGAGACTTTTTAGAACTGGCATGAGTCTTTTTGGTGCTCACATGAGTCTTCGAAGACTCATGCTCTCTGGGGTTATCGGTGTGATGAGCAACCGACGCTTTGGATTTTTCTTTCACGCCTATCTTGGCCTTCTCAGCCCTCAGAGCATCTATTTCACACTTTAGCCTGTCACGCTCTTCGACAGTGTATTCATCGTTCTCTTCCACCACTTCGAGCAAAGGCGGTGGAAGCTCTGGATTGTCCGGATTCATACTGACAGAGTTTCTTGGCAGGTTTTGAATGCTTGATTCAGGCACCTTTTTGCTCCCACTGTGGTCGCCAATTTGGTGTGGATAATAATCGCTTGAGGGTAGGCTAGTAATTTCAGTTGGTGTTTTAAGGAAGTATGTGGGTGTTTAAGTGTTTAGAGTAGAGAGTAGAGAGATAATTAAGCAGCTTGGTAGCAGTTAATTTTCATTACCCATAGTTAATGCAGGTGGTTGGGTATTTATAGTGTGATGTTTGGGCCCTTATGGGCTTTCGGGTCATGTTTAATGGACCCGGGTCATGTTCAAAGACCCATGAGCTCTAAGTAGGAGAGCAAGTAGCTTAGTCAAGAAGTGTTTAGGTTTTTTAGTACTTTTGTCATAGTTCGAACTGTCCTATGGTCATTGTGTTCAAAGTGATCTGTCCGGTCCATGTGATTTGTCCGATCTGTCCGGTCCGGAGGCTTTGGACTGATCTGTCCGTGTCCAGGGAGCATGCTGAACTCGGACTCATCAGGAGCCCCTTTTTTAGGTGTTTGAGCAAGTAATCTTGTCAGAGACCTGAAAAACAGTCCGACGTCAGAAGTAGTTTTTAACATGGACAGGTCTATGGGTTTTCCCGGACAGATAAAGCTTCACGAATTCAAAACGGTTTTTGCCAGAGTTCGTGGGACACGTGTCACACTCTGATTGGTTGCTTTAGCCGTTTTTTCACCTTGAATTTCGAACCCACCTTCTTCGAAAAGCAACCTCTTTAATTACACATGGTGACATCAGCGCCGTCTTTTAATCATTGCCAAACTTTTCGAATTCTCCTAGGAATCAACTGCTTTTTCAGATTTACTATAAATTCAGACTCACTTTCTACTGTTTTACTATCTCTTTCATATTTACTCTGCATATTTACTTAGAGCTTTCTCTCTCTAAAGCAAAGATTTTCTTGGTAGTTTATGTTTACAGCAAGGACTGCATTGATCAAAGGCGGGTGGCTCAACCTTTCTGAGTTGGAGAAGGCACAAAAAGTCGAAAAGGAAAGACGAATCGCAGCAGGGTTACCTACCTCGCCTGTCGACAGACCAATCTCCTCTGCTACAGAGTCAGATCGAGGCTCGTCCTCTTCTAAAGGTACTAAGCCTAAAAAACTATTTCAATCCACTCTCTCCCTCATAGTCTCTGGTTCCTCAGTTCAGGAGTCAGTGCCTACTGTCGAGCCAGGAGTTACAGTCACAAGTTTTAGGAAACCTTCTCCTTTTCTCGCAATGGGATCAGACACAGAGCACTCTCCGGAGAAACTGGTTGTTAAGAGGACAAGCCGGCTGGTTAAGGGGCAAGCCTCCAAGAACACTCCCTCAAAATCGGGGGCAAAAAACAGCAGTTCTGGGTCTGTAGTGCATATCAGAGCTCCCCAAGAAAGACTACCCGGTCCGGAGGCTAGCAGCCCAGCACTCCAAAGAGAGACTTCTGCCTCAGAGGCCCAGCCTGAGACTAGAAGTCAAGAAAACACAGAAAACCAGCAGTCCGGAAGCCATGCTGAGCCAAGTTTAAATTCTCCCCGGGCCACTGATATTCCTCCTACGATCATGGAGGAAAGAATGGAGGACTCTGTTGAAGAGGTCCCTTTTGAGTCTGAGCCATCCGGTCAGACTAGTAACACTGGTGCTGCCAAAAAAGATAAGGGCAAAGAAAAACTATGCCTGAGGCATCCGGAGCTGCCGGAGTGTCTCGAAGGGAAGGTAGGGCCCTGTTTTCACAGGGTCGAACTTAAATATCTCTTGGCCTTACAGAAGACCAAGTATGCTTTCATCCACACGGCTGAACTAGGTCGAATGCGCACAAAATGGGGGATCCCAGAAAATGTGAAGATAAGGATTCCCATAGATCCTGAAACTCCTATGGATTGCAAGCTGAATGAAATAGTCATCTTCACGGAGCTATTTAATTGGGGACTCAGATTCCCATTGGACCCAGAGATTGTCAGATATTTTCATCTGGTCAAACTCTGTCCGAGCCAGCTGAGCCCCAACGGCTGGTATACTCTGATGTCATGCATCATGGCATCAAGGCTGTCCGGGATCCCTCTTCTTATGGAAGAATTTGCAGCAGTGGCCAATCTTTGCAAACATCACCAATTCCCCTTCTACCACTTCAATATGGGGAATGATCTCAAAGCTGTTGATGATCTGTTGGACTCTGAGAGCAAATGGAGGAGCCAGTTTTTGTTTGTCAGTGGCGCTTGGGAAAATGGACAGAAGATCAAGTCCGGAGTGAACCCAAGCCTCCTCAGAAGCAGGTGGAGGAGTGGCCGTAAGTTTTCCACTTTAAATCTTTGTCTACTTCTTCCTTCTCATAGTTGATTTAAATTAATTGATCTTTCTTTTGTCTTTAACAGAACTGCCTAAGGAGTTCGGTGATTACTTGAAGGCCGGACAGGTCACTTGTGGCAAAATCAATGCCTGGGCCGCAGAGAACTGGGGGAACCGATTCCACAATGCCTTCACTAGTGGAAATCTGGCAAGGTCTCATCTGTGGAACACCACAGGTCGGAGAGACCTGACTTGGGAGGAGCTCACCACCCAACTTTCTCCGGACACAGTGCTCAAGAGGTCCCATGAAGCAGATGGGATACTCTTCTTGCCAGGTCGGGCCAAAGCCCCAAGCAAAATGAAGGGCAAGAAGAAATGCAAAAAGGTGGTGAGCAATACTAATCCTGCTGATGCTGAGAATGATGCTCCAACAGACCCGGAGGGGCCGGCTCAGAGCCAAATTGATGCTGCTCTTTTGCAGGTAGTGGAGCAAGAGACCGAAAGGCAGGAAGCAGACCTCCCAAAATCTCCAAGGGCTTCCAAGAGGAATCGCAAGCAGGGGAGTGAAGGGGCAGACCGGGCAGCCAAGAAGAAAAAGACTGCTAAGGGAGATGAGCTTGCTCTTCGGGATCCGAAGCCTTCTTTCCAGGCTGACCCAACACATGCTGAAGAGATCCCAAGGGACTTTCATACTGATGAATTTGAGGGAGGAGAGCTCAACATTGACGAAGTAGACATCACCGGTCTTGGTGAACTTGGCGAATACTTCCTCAACCTGCCCAGAGACGACTTCGCAGGGCCCTACGTTCCTCCGAGCAGCTCTAACACTGTCAACTTCAATGGTAAGACTTTCATTGTCTCTAGTGAAAAGGACACCATAGCCCACTCCTTGCTAAGCAATGTGCAGCCGGTACTTACACTGGAGAGACAAGTTCGGAGTCAAGCAGACACCATCAAAGACCTTAAGTCTGAGAAGGAAAAGCTGTCCGAAGACCTTCGCACTGCTATTGCCAATGCTGACATGCTAAAGGAAGCAAATGAGGAATTGAAGAAGAATCAAGAGGAAAGCAACACAAAAGTTTCTACTCTAGAGGAAACCATCAAAGGCCTCCGGGAGAAGCTGTCCGGGGTGGAGAAAGACCTTACTGCCTCAAAAGAAGAGACCAATGCAAAGGACAAGATCATCAACAACCTAACTACGGATAAGATTTCCCTTGAGAATGCAGTGTCCAAGGCCGCCGAAGAGAAAAATACGTTGCTAAGGGATTAAGAGGCGACGATCCAAGCCAAAATCAATGCTTATGCCAACCAGATGATTAAAAGGGAAGAGCTATTGCTTGAGAAGTTGAGGTCTGACATGGTTCTACTTTTCCATAAAAAATTTCCGGACAGGAACCTAGGGGACTTATGGCTTTATGTTGAGCCCGACGAGCTCCCATACCACACGATGGGTGAAGGTGACGAAGATAGACGAAGGGAAAAACGACTTTAAGGGCAAGAAGGCAGATGAAGGTGAGCCATCTTCAAAGGCTCAACCTTAACTTACGAACTCCTTTGTTTATTTTTTATTTAGACTAAAGTCTTTGGAAGGCCAAGGCACTTTTTTTGTAATGGTGTCCGGTGCTCGACCAGACAGGTTTCTTGTGTTGTATCTTGACTATTTAAAAGTCCTTGGAAGGCCAAGGCAAGTTTAAGTTATTTCATTCAATGAATATCTCTGTTTTGTGCAACCATCATCTTCTTTCATTGTTCATTTTAATTTTGATAGTCTGAGTTTAAGTAGCCTTTAGTTGTTGCATTGTGAGAGTGTTTAAATTCTCTGGCTAGAGTTTAAATAGCCCTTAGATATTTCAGTCCAGATAGTATGACAAGGGACAAAACTTTAAAAACACTTAGAAAATTTTTAAGAAGGCATCAAATTTTATTTAACAGCCCGGACACCTCATTAAAACCTCTCCGCGCCACCGGATTCATACTGACAGAGTTTCTTGGCAGGTTTTGAATGCTTGATTCAGACACCTTTTTGCTCCCACTGTGGTCGCCAATTTGGTGTGGATAATAATCACTTGAGGGTAGGCTAGTAATTTCAGTTGGTGTTTTAAGGAAGTATGTGGGTGTTTAAGTGTTTAGAGTAGAGAGTAGAGAGATAATTAAGCAGCTTGGTAGCAGTTAATTTTCATTACCCATAGTTAATGCAGGTGGTTGGGTATTTATAGTGTGATGTTTGGGCCCTTATGGGCTTTCGGGTCATGTTTAATGGACCCGGGTCATGTTCAAAGACCCATGAGCTCTAAGTAGGAGAGCAAGTAGCTTAGTCAAGAAGTGTTTAGGTTTTTTAGTACTTTTGTCATAGTTCGAACTGTCCTATGGTCATTGTGTTCAAAGTGATCTGTCCGGTCCATGTGATTTATCCGATCTGTCCGGTCTGGAGGCTTTGGACTGATCTGTCCGTGTCCGGGGAGCATGCTGAACTCGGACTCATCAGTTATGTTTTTGTAAAGTTTGGTAATGCATGACCCGGTTGACATTTGAGTTGATATGACTGACTGCCCATTGTGAAATTAGAATAGACTTTTTCATATGTTTAATATTTTGTTTTATTAGGGGTTTCCTCCTATTATAGCTTTTGTCTTCTTAGTTTTTTTTGTCCAATTAAGATTTTTCCTAAATGTCTAGATATATATAGTCATCTTACTAGGGTTTGTATCATTGTAAACACTCTTTTCTGTACATAGTAAAACAATTTAGCTGCTCCTTGGATGCAGCCTATATTTGGGTGAGCCAGAAAAATTCATGTGTTATTTTTTTTTATCACCGATTACATAACAACTTGGGTAAAAAATGTTTATGGGATTCGAACCTAAGACCTAACCTTGTACACATTTAACAGATGACTTAGACACTTACATAATAATGCTTTGGTCCTCAGGCTATTAATATTAATAGCTCATACCTAAAGTCTAATTTAGACTAACTTACACTTAAGGAATTATTTTATGGGATCACACTTAATGGGTTAAACCATTATAATTTATAACCATGTTAGTATTCCCCTTAGTTATGACGAGAAAACCAAATGAGTAATATACCTTTAAGTGTTTCTCTAGTTGAATAGTTATTGAGTTCGAGCAGTGGAGATCCATGCTTGAACTTCAATTCTACTTGTGACTTTTAAGTGTTTATCTTTTAGCTGAATTGTTACTGAGTTTGGGCAGTGGAGATCCATTCTTGAACTTCATTTCCAAAACTTTTATACACTTTTATTTATAGGGAATTATCTCTGTTGAACATAACTATGAGCTGATTATGGTTGGACTTGTTAGAGTTTTAAGATATATTGTCCTTGTACATACCTCGATCAAAATATTTCTTAATAAAAGAATCATTTTGTCGAAAGAGAAATAGTACACACATGAGTAATATTTCTTATGTTTTTATCTCTTGATAAATGTTTATCTCATAAGGAGGATTAACAATCGGGTTCAAATTTACAAGAAATTGATTTTTTTTTCTTAAAAAGTAAATTTGTTTTACTTTTGAAAGTATGAATGTAGCCCTCTAACCTTTTTTAAGTATGAACAATAATTAATATCGAAGGCCATACCTTTAAGAATGTTAGTTTATATTCCTTGTCATAGTCGAGCTGAAGCAGTAAACAACTGAACCATGTGATGGTCGAAGTGTGACTAGTCCTTCCAATTTTTTTATGGCGGTGCTACCGGCAAGTCATGAAAAGTTTTAGATGGTGAAATATTTGATATCCAGAGCACTAAAACAATATTAAACATTTGAAAGTTGTTTAAATATGGAATTTTGATGCACACCATTCGTACTCTATGGAGAGTATTTATAGTGTTTGTTAGTTAATTAAGCAAGGTTTGTATGAATCTAACTCTATTTGAATAATATGTTTTACCTAATTCTTCTAAAGATACATATCATGGGTTTGGCTTACCTCTTTCATGGACATGTTAAAGGGTTTTAGTGACTAGGTTGACCCATTGATGGGATATTTAGAAAATTATGGTGGCTCGACTGATTGATAGACGACGATGCATGATGCTTTTGGTGGTAATACCCTTCATCTCATGTGTCCCCTTTATTTTCTCTCTACAGTAATAAGAGGAATGTGTCATGCTCCTCCTTCCATATCCAGAATGACCATAATGGGAGCGATATTTCCATATCAAATAGCAGATTCGTGATCATAGTGATGCTTGGAATATTTTTATTTTTCATGGTTGACGCGATAAAAGTAAAAATAACGATCATGCCTGGAAGGATTATGTCAACGGTGCTTGAGCATAAGTGAGGTAGCATCGTATTATTCTTCTGCGTTGTCAACCTTTTATGGGGCCATGAATGACATAATATAAGGTATGTCGACGTATCGGGCTTATGTCTATCACCGATTTACAAACCATCTTGATTTTCACCAAGTGAGATTTTCTCATTTCATTCAGTTTTTATTAGATGTCAACATTAAGGACATCAGGGTCCTTGGATACAGGGAACGACTCTCACAAAGGTGAGCTACATTGATTTCTATGGATTTTTTGCTTTATGGGAAACTAATAAAAAAAATTAAAAGTGATTTTAGAGGAATTGAAGAACCTTCTCTTGTCGAGACCTCAGATTACCATAGACGACACCATTTTTGTGATATGTTTTTGTGATAAATTTATTTTGGCTAAATAGTGTTGACATGAGTGATAAACTTTAGTGGAAGTTTGTGAGGTTAAAGTGTTGAAGTACGAAACTTGTTGTGTAAGAAATGGCCAAGGTGGTGAAAGAAGTTCTAAAAAGTGGTAAAACATTTTACATGAGTGATAAAGTTAGTGGAAGTAGGTAGAATGAAGAGTGATGAACGTAGGTTATAAAGTAGGATAAGTAGGAAAAATAGTGATGTATCTGGCCTTAAAATATATGAGACATTAAGAGAGAAAATATAAGAAATATCTCTAAGATATAAGCTTTTTGGTTAATAATACAAGGACTGAGTCTCCAATACCTTTAACAGTGAAGGTATGCTTTATATTTATAGACAGTAGCACCTTGGATCATGCCTCAGACTTGAGACCTAACCTTTAACACATTTAACACATGACTTAACGCCTTACATAATAATGTTTCGACGCTAAACCTTTAGTACTAACAATTTCTATATAAAATTTTATTTTAAATACTTTGATATTAATTTTAGTTTGAATTACACCACTTTTAGCACAAATTTGATCTTGATGCAAATTATTCTTTAAAACACTTTTTCATTAAGAATTACAAAGTATTAAATACTTGTTCTAATCAAACTCGTATTTTTTCATCTCTTTGCATTTGCAGCACAATATATGTGTTATTCTTGTCTCATTTCATCTATTTCCAATCATAATTAATGACATATATAAGAATTGGAAACTCGCATTTGTCTTTTATCGAAAACTGCTGAGACAATATTGGATTAGCCAAATTCTTTCGGTTTGGTGAAAAGACTCGTGAAGGATTTTGAGTTAGCTAAATTTTCTCGAGTTGGTGAAAAGACTTCTGGTGGATTTAAATTTTTTATTATCGGAGTACAACACACCTTCTTATTTTCTCGACTTGGTAAAATTATTCTTGAAAGATCTGTGAATTGTTGGAGTTCCACATATAGTTCAGCCTCGTGACAGATCTTTTTGAAATCCAGAGAAAATTATCCTAATTGGTTAAAATAGATACTTTGAAAAGATTGAAACATACTGTGCCAATTATGATGATATATTACCTCATCAAAGTGAATATTAATTATTAAATGATTGAACAACTCAAGAATAAAAGAAATCAAGATTACTTTACGAATTATCTCTCTAAAATATATGTTCACCAGTTTATTGAATGATATAAGTATATGTTTATAATAAAAATAATCTTAAAATATAGAGACAAATGACATGTGTCATATAAGACAAGTGGTATTCATCAATTATATTTGTTAATTATTAATTACTAATTTACCTTCTAATTGTTTAAGAAGTCATGTAGTCTTAACATAAACCTAAAAGTTTCTTTAATAATTTCCATGACAGGCCACCGCCAAACTTCCTCTTATCTTGATCATTTGGTTTATCTAAATTTCAGTGCATTTAAACGTTTTAGCTTGTTCATAATAAGTTGTTCATGTAACTTATTTGTATCAAGTGGTTCGTCTTCATAATATTGATCGTCTAACTTGCTTCATATAAATCCTCCAACTTGCTCCATAGCCTTGTTCATTTAGCTTGCTTCATATGACTCGTCCAATTTGTTTCATAACATGTCTCATCCGATATTACTTCATATAGCTCGTAAAACTTACTCACATTAAGTAGTTTGTCCAACTTGTTCATATCAAGTAGCTCGTCTAACGTTTTCCATAACATGGTTCGTCTAGCCTACTGCATATAGTTGTTTAACAACATAACTATTCTTATAATCAATATCATATAATATGTTATTACAAATCTTTAGCTTTGAATAATGATCTAAACCCATAACAGAATATATCCTTATTGGTACCCTCATATAATATATGATATTAAATATGAACCCAACTGAATCTGTAGCGATGGATATCTAAGATTAACTTCATTTCATCTAGAATATCACTAAATTCATGTATTTATTTTTGATATATAACAACAAATAAGACGTATAAAACTAGCTTCAAGCCATATGTTTGTACATACTTAAAAATTAAGGTTAAGTGGACAAAATCAATATAGAGATGAACAATAAGAAATGAACAATAAGAAACGTGAATAGTCAGCTTATGTCAGAAGATCTTAATATATAGAATGAGATCTAGTGTTATGATTAATATGGACAAAACCCAAAAAATATATAGTTGAATAACCTTGTAATTAAGAATTTTTTATTTTCATATTAATTATATTTAAGTGGATATGTTAACAAAACCAAGTGTAATATTAAGTTTTATTGGAAATTTAAATTAAATGAAGTTTTTGGAGTTGATCTGAAGACGCGTTCAGATAATCGGAGTTGACTTATATTCAAAGAGTAAAATATGCATAAGATTGGATGAACTTTCTAAGAAATAAAGCTTAAAGAAGATGGTTTGTTATGGCCAAAACAGAGCTTCCTGCAGAAAAGTAGTTCAATTTTAAAATATTAACTAAAAACCGCCTCGTAGTCGCGACAAGCCTCTGCATGGTCGCAACGAACCCATATTGACTTGACTTTTAAAAAAAAGTATGTTTATTAAAAAAACTACTTCTCCAAAATGTAAAAATCTACCTAAAGTTGTATGAAAATATATGGCTTTCCTTAAGTTTTTGTCGCTCCTATAAATAGGTAAAAGTTTCAAGAGAAAGAATCAAGTATCACTACTATCTCATTTCTATATTGAAAGTATGTCTCTCACATTTATTAAATTTTCTCATCTTTGATCTTAGATTTATAGTATCTTGTATATGAGATTAAAAAGCATGTTATATTTCGAAAAACCTTCGTTTGAGGAATGAGATCTCCAAAGCTACTCGCCCCACTAAAGAAGTTCGCAAGCAAGATGATCAAAGCAACAAAGTGATCAAAATAATTATACTTGGAAAACGTATATAATACATTTCTCAAGCTTCCATACTTTCTAATGACTTTCCGATGACTTTGCGATAAATAGTTCATCATATTTTTTTTAGTTTATTGTTTCTAACTTTATTTTATAAAAAATTAAAGAATTAGTATCATGGCAGAAAAAATAACCATGGATACCATCAAATCGATGAACCAAGACCTTACTCGATTTGACCGTTCGTTGGTTTAAAGTTTACCCATTGACAAGGCAAAATAACCTTATTTTTACCACTCTCAAAGTCTAATACATCCTTAATCCAAACCTGTAAAAAAATCCTAGAAATTAGTGATAAATATACTAAGGAACCCAAATAGAAAAGACACAAGCTAAAGTAGAATAATATAATATGTTTAGGACATATCTTGAATGCTCTTTCAGGTTTTCTATATTATCTATACACAAGTCAGCATGGAATGCAATTGAAATAAAGTATAAAAACGAAAAAGAAAGTAAAAATAAATTCTTAATATCTCAATATTTTGATTATAATTTTTTTTATAGAAAATCACTTCTACCCCAAGTTCATGTGTTATAAATGATATTCAATAAATATATATCCATAAAAGTAGTATTTGTGGATATATTTCAAGTATTAGCAATCATAGAATAGTTTTTTTGATTTAGGAAAATTACGGGAAAATGATTTTTCATAAATCTTATGAGTATACCTTGGAAAATCCAAAAAAAATTAAGAATTAAAGAAGAACTCCGTACTATAAATACATAATAAGAATCCAAGACGGGCCTTCTAGAAGCGTGAATGAAATAGACCCGAAACCCAAGTGATAAAAATTTATGTATAAAATGTTTGGAAATATGAACAAGAATACCTTCAAGATGTGAAAGGGAATTGTTTTGTATGAAAAATGGGTCATTTCACTCAGAGTTATAACCTTAAGAAAAAAATGATAACATAAATTATGTAGAGGAAAACATTTTTGCAATACTGACAGAAGTCAATACCACTAAAGACAAGATTACAGATTGGTGGTATCATACATGTGCATCCGTTCATGTCTCCCATGATAAATCCTTGTTCAAGATGATGGAAGAAAGTAATAGCATAAAAAAGTGCATGTGGGAAATACAAACAAGTCCAAAATGAAAGGACGTGGAAATGTAGAGTTAGTATTTACAAGTAGTTCAAAAATAGCTCTTATAAATGTATTGATGTTTCAGAAATAAACAAAAAATTAGTCTTCGGTGATCTATTAGCTAAATCTGGAATTTGGTTTGTGTTTGACAACTTTGTTTTGTTCAAAAATAGAACTTTCATAGGAAATAGATACCCTTATAATACCACGGTTAAACTATGTACTCATGATACCATTATTAATGAAATGTAAAATTATATTTACTTTTTCTCTTGATTATCTTTATGGCATCATAGGTTTGTTCATATATAACATAACACGATAAAAAGAATTATTAAACCAAACTTGTAAATGTGATATATGTTTGTATCAAAAATATAAATTGTGTGTGTAATCTAAAATAATTAAAAAGCCTTACAAATTTGTAGAAAGATGTACGAAATCTTTAGACTTAATACATATTGACATATGTGAGTTAAACGATATTTTAACACATGTTGATAAAAAATACTGTATAACTAACATTAATGACTAATCTATATTTACTTAAGACTATTTACTCAAACATAAGGACGAAGCCTTTAACATGTTTAAGATCTTCAAACGAGGAGTATAAAATAAATTAGAGACTAATATTAAAATATTTCATAGTGATAGAGATTATAAATATTTTTCATGAAAGTTCTCTAGTTTTTGTGTTAAAGAATAAAAGTAGATCTTAAGGCCATAAAATATATGTTTATTGGATATGCAGCCAATAACAAGGTTTCTAAGTTATTAGACTTATAGTCTAATGTGGTGTCTGAATCAAGAGAAACAAAGTTTTTTTAGTCAATGTTATTTAACGATAATATGACTCATATCATAGTAAAAAATAAGGTAAAAACTTCACAATAAGAAGCTTTGGTTGAAGACCAACCACGTAAACCTCATAGGTATAAATGGGATAAAATACCTATGATAAGATGAAATTTTAATGAATTTCTTTCGATTTAATATATAAAAGTTTTGAAGAAATCACGCTAAAAATTATGGTAGTACTTTTTTTTGGAAAATGACCCTGAACAAGCTATAATGTCATAAGATTTTTCATTTTGGCTAGAGGTCATAAATGATGAAATAAATTCAATCATATCTCATCACACTTGGGAATCGGTGGCTTTGCCTTTGGGTTCAAGACCAATTAGTTGTGACTTTCCAAACAGAGGATACGATTTAATACTTTAAGTAAAGATAAGTTGTTAAATGTTTTCAATAAAAAAGAAGAAATAACTTACTCTGACACCTATGTTCCGGTAGCGAGAACCACAAATATTATGATGCTCTTTGCAATTGCATGAGTTACAATTTAAAGATTCATAAAACGGATCTTAAAACAAATTTCCTAAATGGATATCTCGATGAGGAGGTCTATATGGAATAACCCAAAGGTTTTGTACTTCTTGGAAATGAATCTAAGGTATGAAGTCTTGTTAGGTCATTATATGGTCTTAAGCAAGCACCTAAGAAATGGCATGAAAAGTTTGATCATGTAATTTTATCGGATGGGTTTAGACATAACATGACGAATAAGTGTTTATACACTAAAGTTCATGGTGATATAATGGTCATAGTGTGTCTATACGTAAATTATTTTCTCGTACTAAGTATTGATATAAATGGGCTAATTAAAACGAAAAGGTTTATATAATCTACGTTTACGATGAATGATCTTAGTTAATTATATACTATTTGGGAATAAAAGTATTAAAAATTAGGGTTATACCTCTAAGTAAATCTCATTATATTGAGAAAGTACTTGGTAAGTTTAAACATCTGAAATTCAAATAAACACATACACCATTTTATCATAGTTTAAAACTTAGAAAAAATGAGGGACGAATAGTGACTCAGTTAGAATAAGCCAGTACAATAGGAAGTTTAGTGTATGCAATATTATGCACTAGGGATGATATATTATTTACGATAAGTAAACTAAGTCAATGTATAAGTAATCTAAACATGAAACATCATAATGTAATTGGAAGGGTTTTAAGGTAACTTAAAGAATATATCTCTAGTATTCTAATTTTCATGGGGTATTTGATTGATTCGCTGGTGTAAGTAAGAACACTAGTTTAGCCGATAAAAAATTTAATACGGGATGAGTGTTCACTTTTCTAGGTGGTGATGTTTCTTGGAGATAAAAAAACAAAAATATATATCCATTCGACTATCGAATCTGAGTTCATAACATTGACCACATCGAGAAAATAGGATGAATGGTCAAGATAGATCTCGGTTGAGATAATATTTACCTCTAATGGGAATATGATAATCCATATACATTGTGATAGTCAAACAACTTCAAGTGGAACCTACAATGACACGTACCATGGAAAATCTAGACAACTAATTCAAAATGGAATTATATCGGTCCCATATATGTGCTCGAGTGAAAAGTTAGTTAATCTGTTTACCAAACCATTACCTCAAGAATTAGTAAATTCTATATCTAGAGGGATGGTATTGAAACTCTCAAAATTATATTTTATAAATAATGGCAACCCAATTCGACTATAAAGAACATATACATCATTTTTCAATGGGTTACAATATGTTGCTTTTTAAATGTACACTATATATATGCATATATATAATATATTCCATATCTGATGTGTGTGTTTTATGTTATTCGTTATCGTGGGGGATATGTTCGAAGGAATTTTTAATATAATTTGATTTACGGGTGACAAGTGTTTTTAAAAATAACAAAAACATTGTAAGAATTATATTTATAAAAATCTCAGAGTGTTTTCACCTCTGATAAGAAAATAATTTCCTCTCAACTTGTGGCTCTTGAAATGGATTATGCACGAAACTATACTAGTGGTCAGTGAACTATGGATAAAAAAGTTGATAAATAATTATACGTGTGAGGTCGACGTTTATGTTACATAGGAGGTTGATTCAAAGTTACGACTAATAATATTTTCCAATCTAGCGTTGTCATCTTTACATTAAGGTAAAATTCAAATTGAAATATATTTTACTTTATGCGAAACAATTGTCTCATTGATGATATAATAGATGTCATTAATCAAGTGAAGGATTATTGTAAATTTTAATTAAAGGAAGTGATCGAAGTTTATCCGAATATGAGTTCATAGTGTGAAAATTGACCTAGGATTGAAGAGTAAAATAAATAAAACATGGGTAGGAGTATTAGACATTGAAGTGATCGAAGTTGATCCAAATGATTATTTGGTTAACCTTAAATAACCTAAATTAATTCTTTCCAAATAAACAATAGCTTTAAGTTTTGCATGAGTATTAGATATTGAACAATTTTATTTTGATTTGGATTGACTAATCCATTTAGAGATTCAATCTGCATCTAAATTCCGCTTATGATGGATATGCTTTAAGGTCGTATGAGGTGTAATAAATTTTTTTGCATCAATTTAAAGGAGGGAAAAAACCAAGGGGACCTCATCGATCTTAACACAATTAATGATAAAGAATCAGACTCAATGTCTACATGGGAACACTTGTTTTTGTGGTAAAGAATTAATCCATCTATTAGGGCTCTAATTTCAGCAGTAACCAAGGGGACATTGGTTCGTAAGAAATAATATATAGGAAATAGAGACTGAATTGTAGAAGAGAGAAAATAAATAGTTAAGTCGAATTAGTCTTGTGGAATAAATGTCCTCTTCTTCATTCACTGCATCAACATTTATTTATAGGTGTAAAAACTTGTATAACTAATGCGGTTACAAAAATGGTTAATTACGTTACAGCCCCCCATATTTATAAATAGTCTAAAATCCATTTAACAAGTATACAAATTATCATATGTGACTTTAATTCTATTACATTTAGGCCCTTAATATTTCATACCCTTATCAAAGGGTAGAACATGCCAACTGTTCATTAGCATTGGAGATGACATTGAAATTTCCAGCTAGCAACCATTCAGTTTTGGGATCAGAGATGTTTTTGAAATTATTCCAAAGGTGAAATTTTTGTAATCTAGTTCACTTGGCATATATGATGGTGATCAAAACCTCTCTGTGGCAAGAGGAATATGTCACCTTCATATGAAATAATTGGTCATGATTGATGAGAGGGTTAATTTGATAGTCTTGGTTATGAATTATCCAAATTTTATTGTTTGAACTAGATATTCTACGTGATGGGTTTGGTTGATGACTTTGGGTGAGATTGGTAAGGATACAGTAGTGGTGTTGGTTGATGAGTTTGAGATAATAATAGTGATTTCGGATTCATTTATAAGGTTTACAACATTAGATTGAATGATCATTGAATCTTGAGATGGTTTGATGGTGTTTTCATATTCATTTAAAGGGTTGTCATTATTGGTTTTATTGATGTTATAATATTTCGTTTGTTTGATGGTGGTTTCAGGTGGTTCAGTGATTTAGCAACAAATATGAATTTCAAGTTTAAAATAAGAGAAAAAAATATCTTTGTCCTTGAATATTATAGCCTTGTGCTCGTTTCTAGTCTGATACTCGACATCCTGGCGGTTGAAGATCTTGCTTTGTGGCTTGGGAAGATCTAAAAAATGATTTTTTGACTTCTTTCTAATTTGAGAGTGGATAAACTTTAAATATCGGATTCGAACACATCTCCTGTTCTGATGAGATTGACTTTCGAGATCCAGTCATGGGTGAAATAATCATCTGAAGGATTCGTTGTAGTGCTTTCGAGATATTGAAGATTTGGAGCCATTCTCGTCTTGATTGATTGACCACTGTGAGGGATTGAAGTAGATTTTGGTTGATTTGATCTTGACGAATCAGAGTTTTCTTAAAATTATTGAATAGGAACGGCAGTAGACAATAACGTAGTTTATTGAAGGAATTTGCACACTCAAAATTTTTGAAAATGTTTTGACACTTCAGATCTACTTCTTATTATTCTCTTTATAATAATCATTTCTAAATTAAAATAATATTTAAAAAAACCTACATAATAAATCTCTCAAACTTTTCAATAAAAAATCATATTATTTATGTAAATTTTGTTTCAAACTCTATTTTCTAACCCTTTCATAATTAGCTAAGAATTTTCTTTCTTCGAAATTAACTAAGGTTGTTTTCTATTCTTTTGAGATATTTTATAATTCTATGAACAGGGAAGATATATGTAACCGTAACAAAAATCTGAATTCAATCATATAAAACACATAAAGTTTGTTGTTTTTGCAAGTTCACAGATTTTTCAAGACATGTCATTTCAAAACCAAACCTCATAACAAGAAACAACCTTTTAAGGATCGAAAACATAAATAATCTATAGATCATATAAATCATATTCTATTGATGTTATACATTTATAAATCAGTTATTATAAAAAGAAAAATTGTTATAAATAAGCATAAGTTTCACACAATAGGCTGAAATATCTTGGTTTTGCTTCTTGGTCAACGAATTCTTTTAGTTTCTTTCATTTTTCTAACAGATAATAATACGGAATTAGTTAGCAGCATAATTAAAAAAGATAATAAGTTGATTAATTGACACGGTGGTTAGGACATGATAGAGATGTATCAAGACAAAAGCGTGTGTATTTTAGTGAGCGAGAGTTGTTGTATTTTTCATTCCACCGACAGAAAACCCTGAAGGGGTCACTGTCTATCCCACTTTCCCTTTGCTGTCTTCTTTAGTTCTAAAACACCACAACCAACAACATTATTATTATTATTATTATTATTATTATTATTATTATTATTATTATTATTATTATTATTATTATTATTATTTAAAAAAATTGAGATTTTTGCCAAAATGTACATCGAGTGGAAGTGCTGCATAAATGATAGTAATATTTAATTTTCGGGTTATGTTAAATTTTACCTTATTACTGTTACATTCCAAATAAATCTACTCTACAATTATGCATATTTAATAAAATTTACTTTTTAATTTAGAACAAAGGGTGTACTAAACTATATCCTTAAAACATCTCAATTATATATTTAATTTTTGTGATTTGTTTAATTTGTGTGTTTTTCTTTTGTATAGTGTATTTGTGTTCTTTTTAATAAAAGCTCTTATAGTTATATGTTCTAATCTAGTATTAAATTTGGTATTTTAGAATTGGTTTTTTTGTTTCATCTAATTTAAATTTTAAAGTGTAAATAAAGATATTAAAAGTTATCTCATATTGAATATTTCAGTTTATATTATATGAAAAAAGTTGTTACCAACAAATATTAGAAACAAATAGTATTTAGATAAAAGTTCAATTAATTTTTTCAACTACTTATACTTATAAAAAATAAATACTAATTATTTAAAATTAAAACAATTAAATAATTTTTAAAACAATAATCCAAACCAAAATGTTGGTTCTATATCAATATTTTATCATTAAAATCTAATACGAGTTTTATAAAAACAATATAACTTTTATTAATTATTTTTATTCCGCAGCCGCTACTCGACGAATGGGTACACAATAAATTCTTTCTGAGTTTAATGTGCACATAATAAATCACTCGATCTAATGTGTATAGAGTAAATCCTTTTTGTTCTAAGGGGTAGTCGAGTTGGTTGAGTATGGTATTTTTATGAGTCACTCTACATACGTTTTCTCGGCTGAGCCTGCCAGCGCACTCACCTTGTGTAGTTTACCTTTTGGCGCCGGAAAAAGAGAGAGTAAATCCTCTTTGCAAACTAACGCTATAAGATAAACAACACAAAATCACAAACACCGACGATAAAAGATTGTATTCGAATTCATAATTTGTCACCAACTTAAGTATTCGTAAAAGTTATCCATTAAAAAATACGTTTATTTTTAATAATTATAGACAACGTAAGTATGTAAAATCGAATTGTTGTAACCCGATTTTTTATAAAAGCACCATTCTGTTTTTATATTTATTCATAAAATAGATAAGCAATTACTTAAAAAAATTAAAAATAACATAATAAACTTACCAACAAAATAAAGCAAATAAAATAGTTACCTCTAAAATTAATCATCTTTATGTAATAAAAGTATATCATTAGACTACTGAAATTAAGGTAATTCCATTTCTTGAAAATACACTTTCTTTTTATAAGTCTTCCTCAGCTTCAAGAAAAGCAACTTCCATGTGCATAACTAAGTGACTCTCTCTCTCTGTCTCTCTAATTAACTTACTTAAGTTAAGCAGATCTTGCGCAGTCCAATAACAACAAAACCAAACTTCGGACATTCGTATCTGTAAGCTCCGCATCAAGAAATGGAGTCTCTCTCTGCATCAACTTCAAGATCCATCACCAAGCTAACCACTTTCTTTGCTTTTCTTCTGCTCTTGCTTTCTTGCTCCACTTTCACTTCCACAGGTAACCTCTCTTCAAAACATACACACACAAATTCCGTATTTGGCTTCCTGTCTTGTTTCTGTAGTTTATCTAACTCTAATCTAAGACTGTCTTTTAGTTCCCAACAAACTTGATGTCACTGACTATTGATTTTACTGTCGGTATGGATTACTCACCAATTTTGAAAACATAAATTCCGATCTTGATTTAGTTTTGTCTGGAATTTTCTATAGCAATTTGTTTTTCTCAGTTCTCGATTCGGGTTCTTGTTTGTTAATCAGCTTATCTTAACTTCATGGAATTAACTAATCAATTGTGCTTGCTCTATTAAGAAACCATCCCTATAGATTCGTACATGGATCCAGAGAGATAATCTTCTTTATGTTTATTGATTTGTGAATTATTAGAAATAAGTTTTTGTTAAGCTTCTGGTTTTTTATTTTTATTACTATCACAGATTGGTTTTCTTTTTAGTTTGTTATGGCATATGATCTGGTTGATGATACTGTTTGGAATGAAGTTGCAATGCTAAAGTTACAAAATCAAAAAGTGAATCACTTACTGGAGATTTGATTCGATCTTGTGTGCGAAAAGAGAAAGTCTGGTTTTGTCTTTGTGGTTGTTAAAATGATGTCTTGATTTACTGCATCCATATAAAATGGGTTGTATTCAGTTTCATAAATGGTCAAATCCGAACTTACAAGATCTTTATGATATTTGAGTGTTGATCTTTTGTGCTGAATATTATGCAGAAGCATACGATTCACTTGATCCAGAAGGAAACATCACATTAAAATGGGATGTAATGAGTTGGACACCCGATGGCTATGTTGTAAGTTTACATACAAACAATATGGGTTTGGTTGTTAATTTATCGTACGGTGATTTCCTAACGATGTCTTGTTTGGTTTCTACAGGCGGTGGTTACACTTTTTAACTTCCAGAAGTACCGTCATATCGAAGCGCCAGGTTGGACACTGGGGTGGTCATGGGCTAAGAAGGAAGTTATTTGGGGAATGGTGGGAGGCCAAACTACGGAGCAAGGAGATTGTTCAAAGTTCAAAGGCAACATCCCTCATTGCTGCCAAAAAACTCCTACGGTTGTCGATTTACTACCCGGAACGCCTTACAACCAGCAGATTTCAAATTGTTGCAAAGGAGGGGTACTGAATTCTTGGGTGCAGGACCCTTCTAATGCTGCAAGCTCATTCCAAATCAGCGTGGGCTCTGCTGGAACCACTAATAAAACTGTTCGTGTGCCGAGAAATTTCACACTTAGAGCACCCGGGCCTGGTTACACCTGCGGTCCTGCTAAGATCGTTAAACCAACTAAGTTTGTTACTTCAGATACTCGAAGGGTTACTCAAGCCATGAGTAAGTTTCTTAACTAAAGTATTCTCAAGTCTAAAACGAAACATGAAATTGAAAAAACATTCTTGTAGATCTAGATATAACCGATATCTTAAATTTGTTGTATGGCAGTGACTTGGAACGTTACTTGCACATATTCACAATTTTTGGCTCAAAGGACACCAACATGCTGTGTCTCGCTTTCGGCTTTCTATAACAACACCATAGTAAATTGCCCAACTTGTACATGTGGCTGTCAAAATAATGGAACAGATCCCACTAGCTGTGTGGAGTAAGTTTGTCTTGATGTCTTTTTACGATCTTTTTTTATTTCTCGTCATGCCATTAATATTTGTTTCTTATGACATTAGCTTCTGATGGTATTTTGCAGCCCAAACCATTTACATTTGGCTTCGGTTGTTCCGACCATAACAAAACAAGGGAATGCGCCTCAGCCTCTAGTTCAGTGTACCAGCCATATGTGTCCTATTCGAGTTCATTGGCATGTTAAGCTCAATTACAAAGAGTACTGGCGCGTGAAGGTCACCATTACAAATTTTAATTATAGAATGAATTACTCGCAATGGAATTTAGTCGTGCAACATCCGAATTTCGATAATCTTACCGAGACTTTCAGCTACAATTACAAATCATTGACTCCTTATGCGGGATTAAGTAAGTTCAATCATCCTTATCACGTATAAATAAGTAACTCCTTTTCTTGCTCAAAATAGAGTGTGCTTAGTTTCTATTGGTATGGTTTGTTTGGTGGTAAGTTTCTATTAGACAAAAAAAAAATTGTTAGAGAAGTCATGTCATGTTTAGGCATACTTTCTTCTTATTTTATGTGAAAAAAAAAGCTTTAGATGAAACAAGCATTTTATTTACTGTTTAAAAAGTTGGACCAAACTAACCTATACGATACAAACAACTTCTAAACATTACTACAACATTGAAAGGAGAATCCAAGCAATTAAACTAATAACTGGTTTTGCAGATGATACGGCAATGTTATGGGGTGTGAAGTTTTATAACGATTTTCTCTCGCAAGCTGGACCTCAAGCTCTTGGGAACGTTCAATCAGAGCTGTTAATCAGAAAAGACCCATCAACCTTCACTCTAGAAAAGGGGTGGGCTTTTCCTCGTAGGGTATATTTTAACGGCGATAACTGTGTGATGCCACCTCCCGATTCTTATCCATGGTTGCCGAATAGCAGTGTCCGACAAGTCATCTCTTTTCTCCGAACACTTATGACCATCTCAGTTTCTGCCTTCGTCTTGTTAGCTTATGCATAATAGCTAGTAAACCGAGTTTTTGGACTCCCAACACGAAAAGTGAATTGCACAGTACAGGTCGTTGTTCTTGGAAAGTGTCGGTGCTGAAGCAGAAGGCTCCTGCTGTGGAATTATACTCTATTATTTATATATAATGCATCGAGTTTTTAGTATTTGTGCACTTTTTTGTTGCTGTTCAGATTTAGTTTGTATTCTTGTACCTTACCTTATTACTATACGCATACGTTTTGTTTGTAGATTATCTTTGAGAATGTTAAAGCATTGTAACAAAAAATACTTTTTAAGTAACACAAAATATTTTGCATATATCTTTTTCCTGGTCAGCTTAGGCTGGTGTAGTGGTTTGATTTTTGGGCCTTTTGTTTATTTATTTTTTACGTGTTTCTCTCACCAGGTGAGATATTAGAATTTATTATTTTCCATGTGTTTCTTTTATCGGGTGAGATATAAGAAAAAAATGATAATAATTTTGGAACCCCGCCATATTTGTTGGAAATATGATTGAAGAATGAATAGAAAAACTTGTCCAGAGATTAACCAAATTTTCAAAAAAAACTGAACATCATAAAAGCTAGTAAGAAACCAAAACAAAAAATTATCTATATCATAACACGAGAGAAACCAAAATCAAACAACATTAGAATTAAGAACTAGTATGAAATCAAGACCAAAACTTATGAACATAAGAACGACAATGAAACAAAAACTAAACGTCACAAGAATTAAGAACGAGTATGACACCAAAGCTAAAATTCATGAACTAGAATGAAACAAAAACCAAACATCATAAGAATTTAGAAGTAGTATGACACCAAAACCAAAACTCATAAACATAAAAACGAGAATGAAACAAAAAACCAAACATCATAAATCTACGCACGCAAGTCATCGTATAACATCAACACGTTAAGATTGAGCAAAGCAAGCATGATTTGTGAAAGGCTTTGGTAAGTGTTCCTATTACTATTAGGTTATGTAGGTATCCTCTAAATTGTTAGATTTGTTTTTAGGCATCAAATTACATTTGAATTTGTTTTTATATGGTTTCTTTTGTTAAAAATGATTATTATCTTTTTATTTAAAAAGATAACAAGCATCGAACCCTTTTAGGCTAAAAAACCAATCTAAATCAATTTTTAATTTCAAAAGATTAAATATAAAAAATTATTTATTAAATCATCATTTAACTATATATGTACGTTATTTTTTTAGTGTTGGTGGTTAGGCGCAAAGAGCTTGAACTATATATGTACGTTATTTTTTTAGTGTTGGTGGTTAGGCGCAAAGAGCTTGAATGTTTAATTTATATCTAAAATAGCCAACATTTTTTTTTTAATATTTGAGTTGTTTAAATTTATTTTATGTTGTATTTATCTCATATGTATTCTATAGTTCGATTTGCTGTTTTTAGGTTGGATTTAAAATTTAAAAAACTTATGGTTCATCGTTGTTTTGTTTTTTTAGTTGTCGACTTTGATAAACGTGTCAAAATTTGTTTGTTACAAAACAACTAATTTTGAGAGAGATGATCAAAGTTAGTTTGTTTCCATGCAATTAATTTTAAACTATAATGTTCAAATCACGTGTCATTTAAAATCACATGATGGATAGAAAATCAGTTGTTTCTTTAACTCAAACAATTTTGATACAAATATCAAAATTAGATGTATTTTTCTGAAAAAATTGACCTCTTCTTTTTAACAATGGATATCTACCGTTGAAATTTGACAACAATAAAATGGACAAGTACAATGACAAAAGGGACCCTTAACACTGCATAAAATAATCAAAAGTGACGTGTTACATTTTGGTGGGGATGAAAATATGTGTAAAACATTCTTCATGCCCTTTAAGGATAGTGTTTTGACTTGATTCAATAACCTTTCCCGAGTGCATCAAAAACTTCAAGATGCTTTGAACGATTTTTTAAAATTAATTCCTTGGATCTAAGATCATTAATGTAGATGGAGAATACATCACACATTACAAGGAAATGACAAAGAAGATTTTGAGTGATTACACCAAAAGATTGAAGTGAAACAAAGAACGAGCTGCAGGACTGCCATGATTTGGTGACAGTTGCATAATATAAGCAAAATATTATATATGGACTTATGCCACAGCATATTATGAAGAACAAGCCACTCAGCTTCGGAGACCTTTTAACACACGTAGAAAGAAAACTAAAAGTGGATGATACTTTAAGAGCAATGATGGATAAAGACACCATAACTCTAAATGCATACCCATATTACCAGCACTTACTTTAGCAGAAGTCAATTCTAAATCACATAATGAAGTCTCGACCTTCAAACATAATAACGTTGAAGCCTCGGCACAACTAAACACTAAAATAAATGGCAAAGATAAAGAGGGAAGCATAACGACAATTATAATAAGTAATACAATGTTAATTTGAAGACTAACTCGTTTTATCTAAAGACCCTACATTGAGTTGATTGACAATTTATGGGCCATTTATGGAAACGAAGTAAAATACATGATAAAGTATATGCGAATTAAAAATATGTACTCTCCCAAATAAGATAAAGTTTTGTATATTTTATAATAACATTGAGAACTACACCAAAGTGTATTGACTTTAAAATATGAAGTCCAAAACATGATAGATGAAGCCAAACTTTCGGAATCCGTAAGAAAGAAACACAAAGCAAGCTCCAAAACAAGCCCAAACACAAAAACAAACCCAAACATGAAAGAAGAAGAGTAAATACAACCAGATAAAAAAAACCATTGGTATAATTACGGGCGAATTTTTTTCATAAACCACTAGGAAGTCCATAAAGAGGTACATAAACGATATAGAGTGTCAACACATTGTATCAAAATTCATACCCAATGTTGGGATTCAAAGATGTCGACCTAAGAGGATTCGCAACACCTCACCAATATGTTATACTGATAACTATAAATTTACAGAAGTATAGGTAAAAAGGGTCATGATAGACACTGGGAGCTTAACCAACATCCTATACAATAAGAGTTATGATACAATGAAAGGTCCATTGTACTAGTTCCAGCTTAAAATATTCTTAATGGTTGCATCGAAGCATATGCTAATGTGTTTGGTGAGACAATTGTGGACGTGGTCCTCGTTAAACAAGATTTCATGAAGAAGGTCTAATATTGATCATGATAGTGGATGTGTCTTATTCATACAATGTAATTCTAGGAATATTTTGGTTAGATCACACTCATATTGTAGTATATATAGTACCATCAATGATATGGTTCCTAATTAATGGAAAATATGGGAGTATTCAAAGAGAATCATACAAGTTCAAGAGAATTCTATGCAGCTTCTCAGGCCTTTAAAAAATAGCAATTAAATAATCTTGTGCAACTTCTCTAGCCCTTAAAAAATAGCAATTTGAAAGGATGTCGGTCGTTTTTGATGATATGGATGAGTCCAGAGAGGTTTCTCATCTCGAATAGCCCAATAAGAAAGTAGAGAACACCCATACAGAAGTAAGTAAAGTTTGACAAATTGGCTGAGACATCTTTACCAATCTCAAGTATAAACTACTTGCATTGTTAGTATCTATTTTATTATGAATGTAAATTTATGTATCTCATTCATATCACAATAATATTTTTTAGGATTTTTGTATAATCGATTTTATGTAGGAACTTCTGTAGTTGGATCTATTAAACTACATGATAATAAAATTTTCATGTTAATAAGATAAAGATTGTAATAACCTTTTTACTAAAATTGATCATTCAAAGTATAAATGATATTTGTAGAAGAGATAAAGCATCAAAAAAATTAAGCAAATGATTAGCAGATATATACATTAGTAAAAGAGTTATTCAAAGACATCGTTAAAAGGAAAAAACAACATAGCAAGAAGAAAACATTGTCAAGATATATGTTAATAGATTATCGACGGTAAAAGTGGCCCAACTGAAGATATGACAACTTAGAGATAATAAAATATTTGAGAAAGAGTTATATATTACTAGAATGTTCATAGTAGTTAAAGGGTAAAAAAATCATCTTTAGTAATATATCGTAAAAGATGGCTAACACGTGTCATATGATCTACATGTCATCTAATCTAAAATTTAGAAATAAAATAGCTATAAATAGAAGATTCAGTCATTGTAAAAAAATTGATTCATTGATGAATAACATTACTCTGATCATACTCTGATCATTTTTAGTCTTATCTCATTGACAAATATCCTAAAGAAGAAATCTCTTTCATCAAATACACCATCATCTTACATGTTTGAAGCATTTGTCAAAATTATTTTCTCTCTGCAACGAATCATACAATTAATTACTTCTAGCGTCCAACAATCATCATCTTTAATTTCCACCAAGTAGCAACCTTCGACTAACCAATATTTTCAAAAGAAAAATTGCAACTACAATATATAAAATAAAATCTCGTTCATGCCGAACCTTCAAGTCTCAGATTTCCTCGTCGTAAGATTTTGTGAGATTTTTATTAATTCATTCTTCGAAAGTACTTCAGCTACTGTTATATGTCCATAAACAAATATAATTAGTTAATAATAAATAATATCTTTTATTAAATGGGATGTTATGTATTTCTTATATTTAAAGTATTTGTAACTCTATAAATATATATCTAACCAAATTAAATAAAATATCAAATTATATCATTATTAAATAATCATGCAATTATGTCAAATTTTTTAACTTGACTAGGCTAAGTCACATGAGGTTTTGAAGAATAAAAAAAAGTATTTAAAAAAAAAATCAAAAGTAATAAAAAGTTCAAAATAATATTTTTAAATTTTATTTTCAAAATTCAAAAACTATTTAACAATTAATTTTAAAACTAATATTTGAATGAAATTTTGAAAAGTATTAAAAAATCGTCACTGATATAAAAAAATCAATTTAGTTCAAAAAATCATAATTAATATAAAAGAAAATAAAAATTAAAAACCATTATTTAGAAAAGGAAAATAATATCTAATTTTTTTATAATAAATTGTTATTAAAACTTCTAAACATATTTTAGAAAATAAAATATATATAAATTTAAGAACTCTTTCAATTTAAAACTATTTTTTAAGGGTAATCATCCGGATATAAATTAGATTAGTCATAACATGTGCTTTAGAATTTACAAAATATCATATGTAGCAAAAGTTCTTCCAGCAATATTCATCAAATACACAACCTTCGAACATTGTTAATTTTAACCATCAAAACTTTAACCATCAAAACTTTATATCTTTTAAACTCTAATTCAATTTTTTTCCAAGAACACATATATTTCTAGTTTTTAAAGATGAACAAATCGAAACCGGCGGATCTACGCTAGGCCCCCTTACCTAAAATATATATTTTATAATTTTTTTAAGGTAATAATTATTTAAATAATATTAAAATAAAAATTCTACGCCCTCTTAACTAAAATATATATATTGTGTAATTTTTTTAAGGTCATAGTTATTTAAATAATATTAAAGTAACAATTCTACAGCCTTTCACTAAAATATATATTTTATAACCTTTTTAAAGTAATAATTATTTAAATAATATTAAATTAAAAATTTAAGATAATAATTGGTTTTTAGGAATGTTTTAAATTTAATGTCTGAAATAAATGTAGAATTTTTTTAATTTAAAACTTAGTATGTTGACTATTTTTAAGATATATTTTAATTAAAAGTCTCAAATAACAGTGTAAATTTTAATTTACAACATCTTGGATTATGGCTATTTTTAAAGAATAATTTAAGTTAGAAATCTTGAATATTTTAAAAGAAAATTTTAAGTTGATATTTATAAATGGTTGGATGTAGTCTCGAGCATTTTAATCTCTATAATATTAGAACTCGATTGATTTTGTAAATGTTCTCAATTTGTTTTTGCCATAATTTTGTAAATGTTCTCAATTTGTTTTTGCCATAATTTGTTTTGATTTAATATTCCTTTAATCTTTCTAATTAATTATATTTTATCTCTTACTTTGATTTTGATTTAGAAAAAGATAATGAGTTGCTACATATTAACGAGACTATATTTCGATCAAAGAAATTAAAAAAAAGGGGAAAAGAAGAACACGATCCGAAGGAGTTTCACCAATTTATTTTTTCAAGATATGTATGTTTTTTTTTCTTTTGAAATTTTATTATTATTTTGATCTTGAAACACTTGTTAATCAATATTTTTTTTCTGATGTGATTTGTGGTCATTTAGGAAAGTGAAAATACATTTACTTAATTTAAAGACAATATATATGGAAATATTTGTTAGTTTTTTTAATATAAAATTATATATTTATATTATAAATTATGTTTAATACAAATTTGATCATAATTTTATATAATTTTTACATAAAATTATCTATAAATATTTGAAAACTATTTTTTATATAAACAAAATTGAATTTATTTTTATCCATTTCTCAAAAATATATTTTATACATTTATCTTTTGAAATATCTTTTATATATTGAGTGATTTTGTTATATTTTATTTTTTTAAATATCTTTTAAAAATAATATATTAATATTTTCATCAATGTGTTAAAAATATGTTTTATATAACAAATTGTATCTATTTTTTTATAACAAATTTTATTTACTTTTATGTAAATTTTAAAATATCTTTTTAAGATATTAAATTTAGTTTTGTTAGCTCGAGTAATGCTAATATGAATCATCCCCTCTATATCAAGACCTAAGGATGATAGTGTAGAATTTCATTTGAATGAATATATAGTGACCTAATGATGATAGTGTAGAATTTCATTTGAATGAATATATAGTGAGTGATCTGGGACTACGCAAACTTATTGAAAATTCTAAGTGATGTTAGAGATAAAATTCGAGAATTCGACGAGAATTTTGGTCCCCTTACTTCAATTCCTAGATCCGCCACATGAGTGATATGTTTGGAGAGTTTTTTTATAAAACCAAATTTGCAACCAAATTGTTTTTCGTTTCGCAAGTAAAAAATAATTACTTTTTCACAACCAAATTACACGACAAATTCGCAATTGAACAAAAGTTGTTTTTCATACTAATTTTGTAATCCAATTGCATGTAATTCTGGAAGCCTATTTTTAAGTTTTTTCTTCACAAATATGCTCATATTTTTGCAACTACAAAAAAAGTTATTTTACACTCAATTAACACTTATTTTCACAAAAAAAAGATATTCGTATTTTATTTTTCACACAATCAGACTTATTTAGCAACGAAAGTCCTATTTCCGCAACTATTTTCTTTTTATATTCGAAGTATAGTTGCACGTAATTCCATAACTCTATTTTTTAAAAAGTTTTTTAACCATAAAAGAAGCATAAATGTTTGCAATTACAAAAAAAAATTGTTTCATACCCAATTGACACTTATTTTTCACAAAACACGTTTTTTCACAAAACAAGTTTTTTCACATATCCAGACTTATTTAACAACCAAAGTCCTATTTCCACGACTATTTCTTCTTATTTTTGTAACACACTAGCACATATTTAAACAATTAAACAATATTTTAATTGTTGAAGCCAGATTACTCATAATTATCCAATTAAACAACAGTTTGGTTTTCGTAACCAAGTTACATGTAATTTTGCAATTAAACAACTTTTTATTTTTTGCAACCAATTTACACGTAATTTCATAGGTAAAAAAAATAAAAAGTATACATTTTCATGGATTTAGTTTTGTACATATTTTAAAAAAATAAACCAATGATATTTTTAGATATTATTTTGGAACTATGGTTTGAAAGAGATACATTTTTAAAAAACATAAAAAATAGGATAGAGAAAAACGGTCAGTGGTATTTCAGACTACCAGTGGTTTATAATAAATACTAATTTAGCAGGGGATGATTATCCATAATTTATTAAACCATAGGTGGTTATTGGTAAATAAATTCGATATTAGGTGGTTAGAGTACTTTTTTGTGTGGGAGAGTTAGAAATTAAATTATTGATATCTACCAAGATTCTGCACCATAAATTCTTCCACTAATACCATTGAATACAAAAACACGGACAACCTTAAAAAATTAGTTAATTTTAACCTTCTAAACTCCATATCTTTCAAATCTAAACTTAAAAATTATTCCAAAACACATATATTTATATTTTTTACAAACAAAACAAAATCCATAAATGATATTTTTGGAGATTTGTTTCTTATTTTTGGAACCAAATTATATGTAATTCTACAAATAGAACATAATTTTTTTTTAACAACCAAATTACACGTAATTCTGCAATTGGAACACAATTATTTTTTCCAAACTAATGTTGCAACCAAATTATAAATGTAACCGCCAGTCGTACACAATTTGTTTTTTTAATTTTTTTTATTAACACAAAAAATTATATATTTTCATAACTATAAAAAATTTAGTTGTTCTACACACAATTAACACTTATTTTCATAAAAATAAGTTGTATTTTTCACACAATTACACTTATTTAGTAACCAAAGTCATATTTTCTCAACTATGTTCTTATTATTTTCTCAACATATTTGCATGTAATTCTACAACTAGTACACATTTTCTTTTTAGCAAGCAAATTACACGTAAGGTCGTATTTTCTCACAAAAGGTCGTATCTTCATGTGTAAATCTTGTTGTTTCAATATCAATTTGTTTTGAAGTATATGCTTTTTTAGATGATATAACACCTAAGACATATAGTGATGGTTTTGTTTTGCGCTTTTGTAGTGTTCATAATTGGGGTTTTCATGGTTGGGATTATTCTTTTTGTGGGCTGACTGCTTTTGGTTCTGGTTGATGTAAACAAGGTCAAAATAAACAAAACAATAAATAAAAGTTACGACATACGATACTGGTGCAATGTTTTAATCTAACACTTGTATAAAAAAAAGGCGAGACCAGCTATCATATGAGACTTGTATAAGCACACATAAAAGATGCATCATTCGATACTGGGGCAGTATTATAATGCAAGAATTGTATAAAAAAAGAAGCGAGACTAGTAATATTAGCCAGTGCAAGACATGTTCTAAAATCCCACGAGACTATAATATAAACCAGTATAAAATAATAATCATATGTAGAAGATGCGAAATTTATAATATTTACCAATTATGCAATATTATTTCTTGTTTTATCTGGTGTGTTTTTCTTGTCTTGGTAAGTGTTGGTGTTCTTGTTGGTGTTATGGTTAGTAATTGGTATTCTGGTTGGTTGATTGGTGGGATAAATGTTGGTTGACTGGTTTTATCACTTGGTTGGTGAATTCTTCTTGGTTGACTGATGGTATCACTTATAATCCTGGTTGGCTGAATGGTGTTTTACTTGGTTGGTGGGTTCTTGTTGGTTGACTAATGGGATCACTTGGTCGGTGGATTCTTATTGGTTTTGGGGTGGATTTTCTTGGTTGAATAGTGGGATTACTTGGTTGGTTGGTGAAATTTCTTGGTTGGTTGACTGCTTCTGGTTGGTTGTTAGGTGTACTTGATAATGTCTTATTGAGTTATGGATCACAAAGAGGTAGATATAGTGTTTTGTCAATATCTTGTAATAACAACTTCTCATGTAACTTGGTCATCACTTTATACTTCTCTTTCAACTGCAAATTCAAAATAAAAATAGTTCAATATAATATGCCATTTCAGAACAAAATACTATATGAGAGACTATTGATACTACTACACGCGAGACTACATCAACTAAAACATGTGAGACTTATATATAAATATATACTTACAATTCTCTTTTCTTTGGCAAGCGCATGCCTTTCTCTTTCAAGCAAAACCTTCATATGTTTTTACTCCACTGACCACCTGTACATATTGTTACATATATTTAATTCCACTAATTGAGAAAGATAACTCCATTTGCAGGTGGTTGTAGTGTTCCTTTAAGAGGTGGTTCAAGTTTTATTGAAGGTGCTTAGAGTGTTATTGGTGGTGGTTGAAGTGTTCTTAGTTGTGTCAGGAGTGTCCTTAGGGTTTGAGTCTTTCTTTTTGTAAGACGTATTGGTCTAGGTACATATCATTATCAGTATCATTATCAAGGTCATCTCTTCAAACCCTGGTTTCCGTTGGGGGTGTTCTAATTGGTATTATTCTGGTTGTGGGCTGAGGTTTTTCTGGTTGGGGTTAGGTTGGTTTTGGGATTGGGGTTGTTCTGGTTCTGGTTCTGGTTGGGGTTGGGGTTGTTCTAGTTGCGGGATTGTTTTGTTCTGGTTAGGGTCGGCCTGGGGTGTTCTGACTTATGTTGGGGTTGTTCTGGTTGGTGGTTGCCTGGTTTCTATAGCCTTTTCCCTTTTTCTTTTTGTGTTAGAGATTTAGTCATCTTTTTAGGCCTTGTCTTTGTGCATGATTTGGATTCCCAACTCGATCATCTCCCATATCATGCCCAATATCTTTATCTTCGCTAAATGCACTTATTTCCGTCGCCGTTAGGGTTAATTCACCTTCCAAAGCCTATAATATAATAAAAATTTAGTAAAGGATGCAATACTGGGGCAATCATAAAAATTAGCATGTGATTCATGCACAATACATAATTACTACATGAGAGACTACTTATACTATTACATACGAAACTACTTTAACTTAAACATGCAATTCTGGAGTAAAATAACACATGAGAGACTACTTCAAATAAAACATATGAGAATACTTCATGTACTTAATGCGATTTTAGAGAAAATACTACATGCTATACTTGTAAAAATTACTATGTACGATACTATTGCAACTAAAACATATGACAAGTGAGCAAGCTTATTTATAATGGGAACATGTGGTACCTCTTCATCTTTGAGATGTTTCAGATTTTCAATCAAATACAAGTTTGTTGTTTTTTATTCCAACCCCCACCATTTGCAACATCTCGAAATCATGTCTGACCTTGCTTCTTATTGTGGAATGGTTTGGTGCTCCTTGATGAATAGTTGTATGAAAAAACATATCAGCATCATTACTTCAATTTTCATTCTGTTTAAGTACAAGTCCAAATTGACCTAAGCAACTTCTCCTTAATTGCTCCAGACCAATTATAATTGTTTATTTTGTCAAGATTTTTCACGTAGAAAAGTATTGTTGTACCCGATGGATCGCATAATACTGAATAAAACAATGTAGAGTACATAAACATAATCAACAAAATAACCACATTCTTTACATCTTGTTCTCTGTCTGTATCAATAACTTTGTATATTCCATCATATAAAACATAAAATGATAAATATTAAATATTAAATATGTGCGAGACTGAAACAATTAAAAAACATTGATGCAAGACTACTGCAACTGGAGCATGCGACACTGGAGCAAAACATTACACGAGAGACAATTGCAAATACTACATGTAGAATTAGTGCAGCTAAAAATGCGAGTCTAGAATAAATTAATACAATGCAAGACTACATCAAATCAAACATGTGAGCCTATTACAACTACATTATGTGATACTTAACAAACTTATTAACAACTAGAACATGCGATACAAATGTCACTAATAATACGAGATGAGCGATAAAGTTATACCTTTATCAAATTATTTGGGGTTTCGATTTATTTTTAATTATTTTCTTGAATTTTCGTCAAGAAAGTATATTTTGATGATCCAGGACTCTAGTTCTTCACCATCGTTCTGCTTAAGTATGAAGTTTATTTTGGAATTAAAAACATTTTCTCATTCGAGTGCTTCAAACCAAAGATAGTCTTCACGTCTTTGGTGACGAGTTTAAGATGTTTAAACCCCAATATGAAAGCATCATTATTTATCGATATTTTATGATCTCGATGATTATATGATAATGATTCTTCATTTTTAGATTCTCATTTCACAGATAATATGAAGTCTTCAATATGGTATAGAATGTTGTTTCTTTAGTATTTTTTATGTGTTCATCCTTAACGACATGCTTCTCTCTCATCAAATTTAGACTCCTCACTAGACTTGATCTCTAATGACATGTTTTATAAATTTTTTTAATAAAATAACGCGAGCCTAGTTATAAGAAAAAAAGCACTGCCGATTATAAAAAAAAGACGAGATCGGTTATAAGAAACAAGGTGGGACTGATTATAAGAAAAAAAGTGATACAAATTAAGAGAAACAAGGTTGGACCATTTATAAGAAATCAGGCGACCAATTATAAGAAATCATGCGAGATTAGTGCCATGAACATATGCGAAACATAAAAAGAACATTTCATGCACAAACACACGTGGTAAGATGCGATACATTCTAAAAACAAAGAACATGTAGTAAAATACGATACAAGTGAAAAACAAACCTTAAACCATGCAAACCAAGCAAAACTTGACCATGGCATACATCAAAGATGTGAGATATTTTGATATTTCTCCTTCAAACCGAGTCAAACTCAAAATGGACACTCAAAACAACAAACAATGTGACATTGAACTACACATTCGAAACAAGTAAGAAAAATACAATACATGAGATGGAAAAATGGAGAGCTTTACATACTTTCAAAACCTGGTTTACCTAAATATCACCGTACGAACGTATATTTCATGGGTAAACCACACAAGCAACCTATATTTATCATTTTCAATGCTTGTAAACTAACTTAAATCATGTTACTTACAAAATGATGATAAAAAACTATCACGTTGCTTACTTGTTGAAATCTGGATTTTAAAAAAATGGAGAAGGTTGCGTAAATTATTGAAGATGAGAAACCAAAATTCTTGATGATTAACCAGAGGCTAATTTTAACGTTATCGGAGATTATGTTAATTTCGGGTCGTTAGTGGAAAATAGGTAAGTTAAAAAAAAAGCTCTAACCCTTGGAAAGTGTATGAGGAATGAGAAAAAGGACCCTACAAATAAAAAAAGAGTTATTGCTGGCTTGAAATTATTTATTTAAACTAAAGATATATTTTTGTCTAGTTTTATATTTTAAATAATTTATCAATTTTAAATACTCCATCCGTTTCATAATATAGGCGTTTAAGGTTTTTTCACAGATATTAAAAATAATAATAATGAATTTAAAGATATAAAAAATAATAAATTTGACTGGTGGAGTTGATAAGAGATTAACTATTTTATTGGTGAGAAATGAAATACATGTGATCAATGTTGCATTGGAAAACGAAAACAACTTATATTACAAACACAAACTTTTTCTTAATAAAACTTATATTATAAAACATAGGGACTATTAACAATAAAATATTTAGGAAGACATCAATGTATAACCCACCCTAAAAAAACCATAACAACACAACAAATTAAATTTTTGACAAATGGTGGACTTAGCGACACAGTAAATCTGACTACCGACACGTGTTTCCGTTAACAAAGTGTCTCTGTTTATATCCAGCCGTAAATAATGTAAAGCTAGCCTGGGTCAGCATCTCACCTGATGCTGATGGGTGGTGTAATGTACTCTCCATTAGGAGGCTGACACGTTACAAGTTGTACTGTTTGACAGGTCGGTTGCTTTATTTTTTTATTTGGATTATTGAAAGCAATAAATTTTCTGAAAATTAATTAAACAACTATTAACGCAAAAGACAATATATACTTTGAACACCAAGAATAATAGAGTAAATGGAATTGCTAAAAAAGGGCCAAAATTACTCCGCGAAGTCGTTTATAATTATTTTTTTAAACTATTCTGTGAAGTTATTTTTTTTGACGATTTTGTCTTTACGAAATCGTATAAATACTCAATTTTACTACGCGAAGTTATCATAATTTCAAAAAAAACCCTCAAACTCTCTAACTTTGCTCTATCTTCTCTCTAAAAAAAATTATAAAATTTTTAACTATAATTATAACTTAAAATTAAAAGTAACCTAAAGTAAAATAAATTAAAACATATCTAAATCTAAAATTAAAATCTTACTTAAAATAAATAAACCTAACCTAAATTAAATAAACCTAAACTAAAACTAAATTAACCTAAACAAAACTAAAACAGAAACAAAAGTAAAACAAAAGATAAGAAGACTTGCCTGCCGCACCGCACAGCACAAAGAGCAGGAGCAAGGAGCAGCCACACAAAAAGCAGGAGCAGCCACAAAGAGCAAACCGAAATCTACCCTAAACCGAAATCTACCCTAAACCGGCCACTCTTCACACCCACCGGCACCTATTACGACCACCACACGATCCATATAAACCGGAATCGTCACCGAAGAGTCTGGTCAGAGTAACAGGAAGCAACCGGAATCGAACAATCATTGTAAGTCCATTTCGTTGTTGTTAGATAGGTTAGTTAGGTTTAAATAGGTTTAGTTAGGGTAGATTTGTTGAAAAAATTGATTTTTGGGCTGTTCGTAAGCCATGGCAGAAGCTTCAAACTTCTGCCATGGCGAAGCTGTTCTTCGCCACACGGGGGCGAAGAACAGCTTCCCCACGCCATCCATGTGACGTAGGGCACCAACCCTACGCCACACGAGATGGCGTAGGAAACCTGTCATACGCCACCATTGTGGCGTGGGTATGTAGACGTACGCCATCATTGTGGCGTACGTCTACATACCCACGCCACATTGGTGGCGTATGGCAGCTCCGGTCACAGGAATGGACAGGGACCGGTTTATTCTTGCTCTTTGGTTTGTGTTAGCCCGTTTTATGCTATTATTTGTCTAAAAAATGTATCAGCGTGACAATTTGTGTTTCCGACGAAACCTGATACTTAGTACTTTTTTTTTCAGGTGATGGATCACGACGACGATGCACAGTCTGATGGCTCGCGGACTAGGAGAAAAAATAAGCGGAGTAGGGTACGTGACGCTGGTCAGTCAGTTTTACCTGTCCAGATGGATGAGCTCCCTATAGTCTCCGGACCGCATGCGTCCGGATCGAGTTCAGCTTCAGCTTCCGCTTCCCGCGGACGACGTCATCCCCCACCGGCTACAGGGCAGCGTAGAGCTCCTCCTCCGGCCAGATTGCCACCGCTGTTCGGCGAGGCTTTCACCTCCCACACTGCATACCACATTTGGATGGGAGAGGTAATATCGAAATTCCAATTTTACATTTTATGAAGTTATTTTGTTTTGTCCTATGATAATGGGAACAAATCTTTTCAGGAGCGAGATGCGGCTGTATGCCCATTATCCTAGTCATCGAGCATGGAGTTTGGCTGCACAGACTAGGGTACGCGCTGTAGTTGATGCCACCCCGTTCGGTCGTCTCATAGAGCCGTTCTATGAGATGCACACACACTCCAACATGACAGAGGTTTTCCTAGAGAGGTGGCATGCGAAGACCAATAGCTTCCATTTGGCTTTCGGAGAGATGACGATTACTCTGGACGACGTCCATACTATTTTGGGACTCCCAGTTGATGGTGAGCTTGCTGTGTTTCCCTATATTTCTGACAAGACTCTGGCCATGCACGAGTGCGCTGAAATGCTTATGGTGGATGATTTATCCTCCGTGACGGAGGTTGAGAAATGCAAGGGCGTTGGTTTGAGATTTAAATGGCTCTGGAGTAGGTTTAGTGGGCCAGAGTTCTGCGATGACAGCCCTGGTCTGAGTGATCTGATGGTGGATGCGGCTGTCCGCGCCTATATATTGCATATGTTCGGCACGGTCATATTCCCCGACAAGAGCAACATGTACTCCAATTACAAGTATTTGTTTTTGTTGCGCGATTTGACTCCGGAGGGTGTTGGCAGGTACTCATGGGGTAGTGCTGTTCTCGCTTACTTGTACCACCATCTGGGTGAGGCCTCCCTGCACGACACGAGGACTATGGCCGGATGTATCGGTATGGAAGACACGTGGATACGGGATCATTTTTTCATGCTCCGGCCTGTTACTCGACGCACCTACACTGAGCGTGACCCCACTATTGGTAGATGGGATACAGCTGCAGCAGTATCTGACTCACGGACGAAGCTGAACCTTCGTATCTCCGTCAACAACCTGGAAGAGAGCAATGTAAGTGTTAATCTTTAGTGATCCCAAAATTGATTTATTTTTGTGTTTATGTTCATATCCGTTTATATTGCAGGTATTGTTTGATCCTTATCGTGCTATACGCGAGCATTTCCCGTTCGAAGATATATCGTGGTTTCGGGATGTCATATGCAGTGTGGAGCACTCTCACCCATACTATCCAGAGCGAGTTCAGCGACAGTTTGGCCGTATCCAGCGGGCTATCGCGCATCCTTTGTTAGACATGCAGTCGAAATCAAGGAGAAAACCGAAGACGATGGTGTATGCATTCGATCCGGATGATTGGGAGCGGCGGGGGAGGAACAAGTTGCATCGTGGTTTTCGAGGAGGGATGGTGACAGACGAGATGGAGTCTTTTTGTGAGCCTGAGTACCTACTACTTCACCAGAGTATTAGCTGGTTCGACCTCGTCAACACCGCAATCTACTCGCTCGATGACTACGTCCATGAGGATCGAGAGAGAGCTATCATCCGACATTTGCGTGCTGGTATGCGGAGGATCTCGTTGTTTCCTGGAGTGAGCGAGTTTGATCATGATTTCGATCGTCTGGCTGGGGCTTATGACGATGTTTTGTCCACAGCCAGGAGGCTTTCATAGACATTATGATGTTTTTTCTGTTTGTATGATACTTTGATTCTGTTGTCGCTTACTTTGCTGGTTTGCTTGTTTTTTGGAACACGTACTATGGGTTTACTCTGTTTGAAATGAATGTTTTTGTAATTTGGAAATTACTTAGATGTTTTGGTTGTGTTTAACATAATTTTTAACATAATTGAAACAGAGTTGAACATAATTTAAACACAATAGCAAACATAATTGAAATAGTAGTACCATCTAAAACAACACACATTCTGGAGTTACTTAATTTAAACACAGACTACTAAACATAATAACTCGACGGCACAAACACGGAAATAGTGAAATGATCAGTCGTCGAAATCGTATCCCAAATTGTCATCCGAATCATCCCCCTCATTCCTTACCACAATCCTATCCTCCAGATACGCCACCATATCCCTACTGATGTAGTCTACTAGCGTCATGTTCCAGACCAAAGGTGCTTCTATCTTAATCTTGGCTGGTTGAAAAAGCAGAGCAGTGAGCGGTTGGATGAAGTTGTACCTGGATTTGATTTCGTCACGACTTCACACTTGAACGTCTCCTGCTCCTAAATGCCCATAGTTGAAATACATCTGACATAGGAGGCGGTCGAAGAAAGCATCGCTACTATCTTCCCCCATTTGTCGGGCGACAACCTTCACCGCTTTGAGCATATGGTAGTCTTCATCAGCTGTAAACTCCATGTATTCAAGTGTTTGTGTTTTTTTTCTTAAGTGGACTATTTGCTTCTATTATGAATATTGTATTCTCTGACATGTTTATATAATATAGTTATTTTTTGGCGAGAGTTTTTCTTTAGTGGACTCCTTGGCGGGAGTTTTTGGCTGGAGTTCTTGGCGGGAGTATTTGTGTTGGCGGGGATTAAACGTTGGTGGGTTTTTTTTGGCGGGAGTTATTGTGTTGGTGGGTCCCGGTTGAATTTAATAATCTATGCAACTTTACTGAGTAATTTAGGAAATTGTGTTGGTGGGTCCCTCTTAAATTTTGAATTCAATTTTTAAAAAAAATCTAGTTGAATAGAAATTGGAACTTGAATACAATACATAATGAGTTTAGAACAAGAAAAATACATAATCATTCAATTAGCGGTTCAATTTAAAAAATTTAGAATTTTTTTTTTTACTAATTCTACTCTATTGCCGCCACACAACGGCGTAGGGATACCCGTTTTCACCAACGTGTGGCGGCAATAGGGTTAATGTTTTGGTTCGCCTCTGTTCTTTTGGGACAGAGGCTTCAAAAGTGTCTTCTACGCCAGGCGAATGGCGTAGGGGACGTTCTGCACGCCATCCCTTGGCGTGGGGAGCTCCAGTTACGCCAACGAATGGCGCGCTGAACGTCATTTACGCCATTCGGCTGGCGAAAACTACTATCCCGAATTTATTAAGTCAATTTTTTTATAAAAAAAAATTCATTAAAAGGAACGTGGTTAAAAGGGTACAACACATTGTTAGTTTACAACAAAAAAGCAAAAACATAACCGAACACAAAATAAATTCGATTTTGAAATAAATTCAATCTTTGGTTAAGTCCACTATCGAATCATCATGTTCAACGAAGTGTGTCGTTGTGGGATTTTGAAGTCTTGAAAATACACGGACTCTATCTAGCAAAGGAATCGACCAAGAAATAGCGTCTTCTCTCGCCGATCTCATCCACGTAGGATCTATAGTCGGTATGGGTGACCCTTTAACCAACTCAACCTACAAATTCAATATCAATGCGCGTTTACAAAATAAATTCTTAAATGCGTGTAAAAGTTAAAGTTATTTACTCACATGAACAAAATGGTTTTTATTGACGAATGCCACGCCGATCTCCTTTAAAGAACCATCGCTCGGCGGTGCATTTTTCACCGGTAGGTAAGTCGTACATCCACCGGGAGCGAGGCAATAGAAAACGCAATTGAATGTAGTCGCGACTTGTTTTCCGCAACTAGGCAAGGACATCCATTTTGCGTAAGGTGCATTCTCTTTATTAAAAGTCAACCAGTTTATCTCCATATCAACTTCGCTTTCATCGCCGTAATATGCAACCCGTTTATAAAACTCCCGATCGCTCTTTACCTCGTGAACCAAGGCTTCTCTAACCATTAGCCATCCACTTTCGTTACCAACCATACCATGCGCGATGGCTCTAAAACCACAATTACCGTCGGGCATTACATTTGTAATTCGGCTTATGAAAGGACACATATATTGAGGTATGTCTTTTGAAAATCTCGAGTCCAAAACATTTGGTAATCTAGTCGGGAATGGTTTAGCCGTGAATGACGGTATAGCCTTGATGTGGTTCGACGTATCCGGAGTGCCTAAACCAACGCATTGAACCCGTTTTGCTATATTTTTTGGGGGTTTTGCTCCGGAATTAGTCGGAGTATGTGCGGCAACCGTTCTTGCGGTGCTACCGAGAGTGCCGACCGGGGTTGCTATACTAGCGGCGGGTGTTACAACTCGTGGAGTTTCGGCACTATCATGGGACTCAAACATTTCTTGTTCGACGTATTCGTGACACGAAGGATCTCTTTTCGTAGAATAATCACGTTGGACATTTCTACCCTTAACGCGACCCCGACCCCGTCCACGACCACGGTTTCCAACACGTCCGGGAGTTCTACTGCGGGTTTTAACCTTCTCGAGGGGTTCGCAAAGGAGTGTAGTCGAAGGATCCAAAAAATTTTGAAATTTTTTGAGCCAATGACTTTGTTCGTAAACATCAAACTCTTCAAGTTTCGCATTTAGATTTGCGAAATTAAATTTTACTTCTTCTTCACCGGTGAGTTTAACTCGCGAAACGATATCTAGTCTCTTCCAATGCTCATCTATAATCCGAGTAGGTACATGGCCGTCCACTCTTCGGATTGCCTCAAGGTCGTGGGAACACGGCAAACCATGGATCGTACGATCGGTGCAAACGCACATAGATTTTTCACCGCCGCTTTTATCAACATAGTTATCGTATACTATCGCCAATGCAATAGGTGATACATACCCCCGTAAAAATTTGAACGGTTTGAAATCTTGGAATTTGTGAATTAAACGACACTTGCTAAGCTCCATCGATTCTTTAATAGTAGAATGTTGCATCGCTAACAAGCCATGCACTTTATCCCAAAACCCATCGAAATCCAATCGGCTAGACCCCACATATTTTTTCAATGTAGCATGCGAGCTTTCGGCCCTATTAGAGGTGTGGTTATTAAAATGCATGATCTTGTTAGTATAAGCGTGAACAAACCTCTCTTTATAAGGCGTAATCCACGAGTCAACCACATAATCGACCGCCTTATCTTGGTCTTTGAACATCGACCGCATCTTAGCCAACCTCTCGTTCATAACCTCAACGGTATCAGATGAAACAACGTCGTTCCAAGCCACCAAAAAACTTTTAGCCACATTTCCGTCTTCAAACATTTTTTTCGTTCTCCCGCTAACATTTTTGTTGATATGCCACTCGCATAACATGTGACTAGCGCTAGGGAAAAATTTGTCGATGCTATTCATCAAGGCTAGTTCGCGGTCCGTAATGATAACACACGGTAATTCACAATCATTCTCCTCCATTACCATTTTCAAGCATCCCAAATACCATTCGTAGTTGTCTTGTTTTCACTCACCATAAACGTGAAACCAATGCAAAATGTTTTGTTGGTCGATGTTACCCCGACTACTTCGAACAAAGGCATCCCGTAACGAATAACTTTATATGTGCTATCCATGATTAGCAAGCGTGGGAAGGTCTGTAGCAAGTCAATACTAAGCGGATGTGCGAAAAACAAATCGGTTATGACGTTAGAACCGTCATTCCCCGTCCGTGTCCAATACTTGTACTTGTGCAATTTTAATTTAACTAACAAGCATTGCATTTGGGATCGACCGCCGTTTTCAGCCATCCTCGTTCTTTGACGGTGATTGTAAACGTGACAGATATTTGAAGCATTCTCCGGATCGACCTTTTTCAAAGCACCAAATATTTGTCGCGGACTTGTCCCGTTCACCGTCAAAAGATCAACGAGCTCTTTTTCCTTACGTTTTAACTTGGACCATTGCAAATGTCCTTCGGCATACTTGATCGGTTCGTGGTTGTGCTTCCCGGAAAGGACACTAAGAGCCCACTTATCGTCTTCTTTTAACGGATTACCCACCAAATGAAAAGGGCAATTTATTTTTTTGCTACCGGTGGCCTTACGCTTACGGTCGCACTCTTTAACGACCGACTTGAAAATTCCGGATCGCTCGCACCGATAATCCACTCTCGGTGTTCTCCCCCTCTTCCATACCTCCTTCGATGCTACGTTTATCGAAAAACCCAACGTTTTCCCCCTTAGTTTTACCCACTCGGTCATCGACTCTAAGCTATACTCGTCGTGAGTGGTGAAATGGTGAGTGTAGTCCGAAACAAGCGAAATATCGCATTCGTTCACCTCCTGCAATACGTAAGAAGTAGAAAAACAAATTAAGCCGGCATTCCGGATAAGGGAAGCATATTTCGCCATCCCATAGGCGTATGGAACCTTCCCATCGCCACCCACTGGCGTGGGAGACAGACAGGATGCCACACTGTGGCGTACAGAGTGTCCCACACGCCAACCGATGACGAAGGGAAGGTGCCATACGCCTTTGGGATGGCGTACGGCATGTCGTCCACGCCGGAGGGTGGCGACGAACACCATATACAAAATTTTTCACAAAATCTATTTTTTGGCGAAAATAAAAGAGGGAAATGCAATGTAGCTCCTCGGCGACCATGCTACTATCCGTGGGAAGTACTTCCGACTCTTTTCCGTCCATGTTGTAAAGGTTTTGAATTTTTTTAAAAAATGGGTTTTGTTGGTTGTTAAGTTTCTATTTTTAGTAGGTTTGGAGAAGATGAAGTTTGAAATTATGTTTGCAACTTCATGGAGTAGTTTGGTTCTCTTCAATGGCATCACTTGTAAATATTTAGACTTCAAAGGGTTTTTTGGGTTTTTTGCCTAGTGACATTTTTGTAAATATTTAAAATCAGAAACATGCGACTTCGCGGAGTAGTTTTGGCCCATTTTTTAGCAATTTCCTAGAGTAAAATATGCGTGGCATCTTATAAAGTAAAATACCGTATCATCTGATTTCTTTCCGGTTTTATTTGTTCCAACTTCCAAATATATTAATCTTGAATTATGTGTCTTAGTGGAATTTTCGAACAAGTTGTTTTTCTGTTTTTGATTTTAAATTTATTTGACCAAGCTTGTTAATATTATATTTTTTTTACGATTGTGATAAAAAAATAACATAATTTGGCATGTTTTTACTGAAATGACAAAATATAACCTATTGAGTATATATTTTTTAATTTTAAAAATGTTAAATAAAAAATACGCGTTGAGTTTTTTAAAATTAAGATGAAAACAAACCAATCCAATAGATCCAATATCCATCTTATAGCATTTAAGTATTTTTTTTCCATATTTTTGAAGGTATAAATAAAAAAAATTATTTGAAAATATATATTTACAACCTATTCACTATCGCATTTAAGTATTATTATTTTTCACTATCTTTAAGAGCATATAATACATTTTTTTGTTATATTTGAAAGAATATACCGTTTTTTTTATAGTTATAAAATCGTTAACTCAACATCTCATTAGAAAATTGGGATTAACTAGTATATAACTAGCATCTCTCTAGAGTTAATCAAATCTAGTTATAAAATTGGTAACCTAAACTATCACAAGATATTTTGGAGTGACTGATATCTTTAACTAGTATATTCTAGTATATATTAACACTACCCTGCAGTTGAAACAAGAGGAATACGAACTTTAAGACTGTCCTGAAAATTTTCAAAATAAACCCAAAGAAATACCATTTGTAACGATATCTACAATCTGGTGAAGTGACAGAACATGGAGAGCGCAAACATGTACCTTAACAATGTTTTCACAAATAAAGTGAATACTTATCTCAATATATTTAGTGCACTAACGTTTGACCATATTACTAGATATATATATTTCACCAATATTATCATTATAGACCAATGTAGTTTTCTAAATAGGACAATAAAACTTGAAAATAAGATTTTGTAACCAATATGACTAAAAAACTAGGTGACCTCTCGAGGTTCAGCCTCAGCACCGGGACGAGACAACGCGTGTTGTTCTTTGACGTGCTAAGATGCCATATTACCACCAATAAATACAAAGTAGTCTGACGTGCATTGTGTGTATACAGACAACCACCCCAATCAACAACAGTATAAGAACAGAGAGTGGAAATCGTAGATGGATAAAGATGTAACCCATTATCAAGTATATCTTGGAAATATTAGACAACGAGTTTGAGTGCATGCATATGAATCTCCAATGGATCATGCATAAATAAACACATTTATTGCACAACATATGTGATGCCAATTTATGTAAGTGTGAAGTACTGGAGATCCTTGACAATACTCTAATAATGAGTAGGGTCCTCATATATGGTACTATAGTGAGTATTGAGCTTGGGTGTAATGTCAATTGGAGTGGATGATAAATTATATGAGAACATATTTGCTTAATAAATTATTCTAACAGTGTAATTTTATTAGGATACAAACCATATGCATGACAGATGAAAACACTACTCAAGAAGTAAATCAACGACCCTAAAAAAAATTTCATAAGAAACTTCTCGAATGAAGAAAGAAGATGATAAACTTACGCAGATCATTAGAGGAAGCTATCAAAATGATATGATCTACATATAAAATAATTTAAGCCATAGTTTTACCTTGTAGATATATGAAGAGAGAGTGTTCTGATGTGCTATAATGGAAATCAAGACTGAATAATCAACAAACTACCGATACCAAACTCGAGGAGCTTGCTTGAGCTCATACAAATACTTTTTTAATAAGCAAACATATGATGAATAATCTGGATATTTAGACCTCATAAATTGATGCATATGCATAATTATTTTGATTTCGCAATGTAATAAGATATTTTTCACACCAAACTGGTGAGTGGGTCATATTTTGACATGGTAAGGCTGAGAACAATACGAATGGTTGTCAATTTAACCACCAGACTAGAAGTCCCTCAAAATTCCATTCTGCATGTTGACTTGCACAATCACTTACAATAGATCAAATTACATAGATAATGAGTTACCAACAATAAAAATTTCACAATTTAAGAGTCATAAAGAAGATGATGCAAATGTAATAAGGGGTGTTTAGAAAGAATAGTTTTGCATCACCATACCCATGAGCTGGAATTAAATAGTCGCTATCAACAATAATACAAATATTTTGTTCAATTGAAAATTAAGATGAGAGTTCACATTTGGAAAAATTCATGTGAGAAATTACACCGATATCAATATATCATTTTGCATCCTCATATTGATCGTGAGAGTATTCATGGCACATTTGATGTCAGGTGGATGTGTTATAACGGCAAATAGACCGAATGCTGAGGCGAGATGATAAGAAAATGATGTCATGTTGCATGTCATACTACATGTCATGTTGCTATTATGGTTTCATTTAAAAGAGACTTGGCATGACTCAACTATTAAAATTTGAATAAGAGCATGCAAGATATGACCATAGTGCCCATGAAAACCAAGAAGAATGCTGACATTGATGATGTTGAAAACCACGACTACGAAGCATATGATGCCCGTTAAAGTCATTATCATAGTGGCGTCTGACGTTGGACAATCCAATGAACTTCTTTATACTTTGTGTTTGAAGTTCCATGGTAAACAATATCATGATAAATACACAAATGATTACAAAAGTAGATAGTCAAGAATATACGAGACATTTGAACGACCATCGATCAGTGAATCATGGGAAATGAAGATAAAAGTACCATACTCATATTGAGCACGACCTTGCAGGTTCTTCTCTACCAAAGAAAGTATGGAATATACCACTGTGAAAGTACTTTTTTTCTTATTTTAGATAACCATAAAAAAGTATATGTGTGGTTCATTAAACTTTAAAGTAGCATCAAAACTATTGCATGATCATTGAAAAAGAGCCCCAATATTTGTTTAGCTGCTCGGTGGGACTCTTGAGACAATTGCAATATAAGTTGGTGGTATATAATTTGCCAAGCTCCATGGTAGAGAACTCATGGTTGAGAAACATGGATAGCAAGTGCTTGTTAATATGGAAGAGATTGTCGATGCTTTCCCGAGAATGTTGCGTTGATTTATCATCAACGATAATGAAATTGAGGAAAATTGGAGGAATTGTGGCATAAATCTTTTTTCTCATAAACCTGATTTTATATCTTTTTTCCCATAAACCTGATTTTATATCTTTTTTGTTGACGATACAATATGTTCAAAAATATTATGAACCCGGGCTTGAACCTTGAATAAGATTATCCATGATTGGTATTTTTCAAATTATATATCCAATGTGATAGTAATTAGACATTTCACTTTGATAATGGTCAAATCATAATAAAATTTAAAAAACAACGACTACATTGAAAAAAAAACGATGAACGAAGTTGATGCAGGAATGTAGAAATAAAAAAACAATTTATGCTAATACTATCGAATAACATTATTCTTACGATTATCGATTACAAAAAGTTATATATATATATATATATATATAATATAATATATATATAACTAAACAAATAAAACTATAGGATTAGTAACTCAATATATTCCTAGATACTTAGAAGTTGTATTTAATCTTTTATAATATTTGATGACGATGTTTGCTTGTATTTTTGTAACAATACCCAAGTAGTATTGTACAAACTTTGATATTGAAAAGTAATAGTGAATTTTATTTTTTATTGTCATTGAAAAAAATAATATAAAATTCATATAAGTTTTTATTTTACTAAAACTTTAACAAAGAAACAAAAATAATACACTCATTTAAAAGTTTAAAAAGCAAAAAATAACTAAAATCTTACACAATTTACTTTAAAATTATTTTAATATATATATATATATATATATATATATATATATATTAACATTTTTTTATGATTTCATTTAAAATTATAAAAATTAAACATTTCAAATCACTATTTTAAAAATAAATATATAAAATAAAAAGTTCAAAATATATGAGTCTTTTTTAATATCTCAAAATTGAAAGTGATAGGGTCGGATATTGTAGAGTAGTGTTGGTTTATCTAGAGGGGCAATTCAGATATACTTTACATCTACTCCATCATGAAAAATCCAATTTGGTCAATGGTGACTCAGCTGTATACTAGAACCATTTATGATTTGGGCTTCAAAGTTTGACCTGAATTCAGAGTCCGACCCGAAAAACCCATGAATAAAAAGTTTAATAGAAATATCTCAACCAACTTCATTAAATGAGTTAGATTTAAAAAACACATTAAATACAAGCTTACACCTCTATTCTCTCACTACTCAGAAATTTACAATCAACCTACAAACTCTCAAAATACCTCCCTGACTATAAATTGTCCACGCCAAAATGTATTATATTTGATCGGTTTTTACTTTAAAAATTATATTGAAAAGATACAAACCTAAAAGTATTTGTTGTCTCAGTTTTATAAAATTAAAAAAGAATTAGAAAATTTATCATATTTCCACTATCTGAATTGATTTAGATGATAATTTCTATTTCAAATTTACGTACATCCACTTTAAATCTCAACCGCGAACTTTATGAAATATGATATGTTTTCAATTTGAAAAGTTTTTGGTTTATATTTTTTTTAAATTTAAGAAACATAATATACGAAGTTTGAATTGTATTTATCTGAGAGTAAGTAAAGCATTTTTTAAAAAACTGATATAAAAACAATAAATCGTATTGTTTTTAAAAATCGATATAAAAGCATTTTTTTACAAATAAATACTTCAAAAACAAATTAACCTAAAGAATTTATAAAAATATATTTAAATTATGAATTATAAAATATAAAATATATCGACTAAACGATCACTAATAACAAAAAATATAATTTATAAATTATGAAGATCTATTTTATTAGACTCAAACTTATAAAAAAGAATTTAAACGTAATTTAGTTTTAAAAAAGTTTTAAACGTGAACGGTTTGTATTAAAGGTTTTAGGACCGGAAACATCATTATGTAAATTTTTAAACAAAGTCTATAAAAACTCGTGTTTAAAACATTGTCTAAAAATACAAAACATGTTTTTAGTATTTTAAAAATTTAGCCATTAAATTTTGAACAACAGCTTAGGAGAACTATTCTTAATATTTTTTCTGTTCACTCTTACTTCTTCTTTTAGTTTCTGACATGTTCTACCATTTTCTCACTACCTGTATCATCCCTTCCATTATTTTTTTAAACTTCAACTACTTGTTCCGTAACAAATCATGTTGTTTTTTAGGCTTCCTCCCTCAATGACTAGGCTTCAGGAGTCTAATAGATAATGGTAAGTTATTTAATTATGTGAAGCACAATGGCATAATACGTTGAAATGCAGGTAATGGGTCGAGTTTCTTTGAGGTAGGAGGATCAGGGATCCGTGGGTTGTCCACGAACAGGAGCGCAATGATGTGATAGTTGAGAACACTTTCTCTAGTGGTCATCTATATCGTGTCCCCAACAATAGCAATGAGCAAGCCATCCCCATAGGTAAATAGATAGACTCAGACCACGAGTGTGAATCGTACGAGTTAATTCGAGGAGGAAGAGGCCCTTAATCACATAAAAATTATCGGGATCATGGTTAGTATCTATTCCGTTTTTTCTAACCTTTTTATTCAAGTATCTCGCAAGACTAACCGAGATAATTCCTATGCCTCTTTTTACAATTATCTTGTTTACTTGTTTTTTTCTTTTATTATCTGTGAACTCAAAGTCTCTGGATGGATATAGCAAACTAGCTTGTTTAGCAAAGTGTGTCTTTAGTAAACTTTAGAATCTATTCATGATGAAAGTTTTATTATTACCTTTTGTAAGATACTAAAACTTTTTATACGAAGTGAATGTCGAAGAAACAATTCTGTAAAAGATAAGTCTATTGCGAGCTCCGAAATCGAGGGGTGGGTAAACCTAAACTCATTTTTCACTGAAAAACTCCAACAACAAGATGGTCTTACTACGAGCTCTGAGCCGAGGGGTTTGGGTAAAACGAAACTCCCCTTATCACCTAAAATAATCTCATAATAGATGGGCCTACTGCAAGTTTTGATTTTGATATTTTTGGGTAAAACAAAAATCCCATTATCATATAAAAGTAAAATCATCAACAAGTGTTCGATCTCAAAGTGAAAATTCGAATTGTATAATCAAAGTTTTTGTTCAATTCATGACAAATCATTTACATAAGTATTACGCATGACTCAGACTACGTGATACAAAATGCATTCCCAACTTGAGGACTTTTAGTGATTTAAAAGATTATAAAAATACAACGAATAAGGACTTAGAATTATTTAGCTTCATGAGTAACATTTTTTTGAGGAGCAGAGGCATCGCCTCAGCCTTAAACTTCAAACCCAACGGATTTTCAAGGTCTAGACTTAGGATGATCCGATTTACCCCAACAAACTCCTCTCTTTTTCTTCTTACGAAGGTGGACATAAATCCGGTTCGATCTCCGGTGATACCCCCAAAGGGAGTTTCACTTCTGAGACATGTCTCCAAAATGGTCATGGCCTAAGATTGGGGAAACATCGATGGAATTCTAAAATAATTTCTTGCCGGATCTTATATTTGTCTACCATAAAACTGATATAGTCCTATATATCTTCACTGTGCACATATTTGGTCCTCTCATTCTCCAATTTGGCGATTTGGCTTGAAGATCGAAAATAGTTTGATCGGTCAAAATGCGGTTGTGGAGTTCAACCGTTCCATATTCAAGTGTTAATTTTTAAATATTCCACATCACTTTCTCAAACTATGACATGCAACTTGCTATATGACGAAACACACCAGAATCCAAAATCCATAAAGTAGAAGGAAAGTAGAAGACGATGATAGACCTGTGTAAGAGAACTTCTAAAAGATTTCATAATCTTAGGGTCCAATACAGACGGTGGTGTGGTGCTATCAATTTCTCCTAATGATATATCACAACAATAAAATATCCATGTGTGCACGCCTTCAAATATGCCGATTCTGTAAGAGCTAATTGATTCTACAAATCTGACATAAAAAAATAAAATTAGAAGTGCTCATATCATTTTGTTGTAGGGCACAAATATTATACTCTAACTGATATTGCCTAGTGAAGTTGGATTGAGTATACAATCTTTCCAAATGATCATAAACCTATTCTGTTGTTTCATACTTAGCCAACTGAGTACCAATCGGTTGAGTAACAGAGCTATTAATCCAAGTGATAACCTTAACGTTATCGGTTTCCCACACATCAAGCAACGTACCACGGTTCTCAACATAAGTTTTATCAATAGGTGGAATTTTGTACTTGAAGCATATCCCCACAAATGATTACCACATAGAAAATTCTTCATAACATAGCTCCAATATGTAAAGTTATTTCCATTAATTTAGGTGCTAATAGACTGCATAGAGTTATGCTTTCTTGTCATGTTTGCCATAACAATCCACAAGCACTAAACAAATTGATATAGACAATCGAGCAACATCAAAATCAAAATCAAATCCAAAACAAAAAAAAATCAAAATCAAAACAAAATCAAATCTGAAACGAAACTGAAACCCAAATTCCTAATCTAAAATCCAAATCAAAACAACTTCTCTAAGCCAATCGAAACCGAAATCCAAAATAAAACAACCTACAAACTCGAATGTAAATCCAAAAGAAATTTAAGAATCCAAATCAAAAAAGCGTCGCTAACCCAATCAGAATTAAACAAAAAAGAAACCGAAAAAAATACCCAATCGAAAGCAAATCCAAAATGCACAATATTAAATCCAAGAAGAACACTATGTGTAATTAAAAAAGTGGTAAATGTAGAATCCAAAACAATTGGAAATTCATTCATCATCTCCATTATATACATACATGCATACATACATACATGCATATGTACATACATACATACATACATACATACATACATACATACATACATACATACATACATACATATATAAATACACACATGCATACATACACACATACATACATACACACATACATACATACATACATACATACATAAAAAACTATGATATTCAATATATTTCACTCAGGTTATCTCATATCTACGGAGCTAAACGTGTTAGATTGCTCACTCATTCACAACTGGTAGTTAACCATACGGAAACAAAAAAATAAAATCTAGTCATGTAACTGCAAAAACAACAATGCGAAGCTTTAAGATTTGATCAAGTTTAATAAGAACAAGTACCTCTCATAAAGATTACAATAGTAAATTGTAGATACATTTGCAGCTTCAGAAATCAAAATATTCGCCTTCTCAATAATTAATTAATAAAAACAAGCCACATTCGAGCCCAAAACACATGACCTTTTTGAATCAACTTTAGGACTCATGGTTATTTACGAACCTCAGGATTTGTGAACAATAATTAGATTGTACTTTACATAAAGAACCTTTCACATTATTTATGGATTTATCCTATATCTTTAAATAGAAATTCACTTTTGGTGCTAAATTTACTTAACCTTCTTAAAATATAAAATATAGTCCGACTAATATACCTCTCATATTAGCTTATATATGTTTTTTAGAATTTTACTAAACAAGCCTTTTGTGTGTAAAAAGTTAATCATTTTCTCATATTATTTTTCAATTTTGACATTGATAACAAATACGAATTTCATATTTATTAAAATGAGATGTAAAAATATAAAGCATAGAGTTAATAATGAAGAATCTCACAAGAAGTCAGTCCAAAATAAATTTTAAAATTTGATCATGTATTACAACTATTTTTTTCATAAATTTCATCATTTCTTTTATACATAATGAACTCTAGTGCAAATATTTTTATCGCCATTTTGCATTTATCGAATTTAGATAAGTTTAAAAATCTAAAGCATTGAAAAATATAGATTTTGGTAGTTAAATTTACGAGTACCTTAATTGTCTACGTAGAAAACCTGATATAACACGCTTAAAAATGCATAGTGAACTATCATCAAAAGTGAAATTGTATGTTCATATTATCTTACTATATCGATATATCGAGGTCTAACCAAATTTGGTATGATATAGTAAATCTAAATTAATGTATAACAATATTAAATTAAAGTTTTAATATAATAATTTTATTTATGTATTGGTTTTATTCTTAACTACAAAAAAAAAACATTACTTATGAGTAATATGATTTTTTATTTTTATTATTTATTATAGTATAATCTTGACTATTTTTAATTTTTTTAAAAATAACCAATTGAAAATTTATAAAAAAATAAAAAAAAATCTCATAAACTTATTGTAATAAGTAGGGATAGCAATTCAGATGTCGTCCGGTCCGATTCGATCCGATCCGATCCGGTCTGATCGAGTTTTGTCCGACCCGAATATAGAACAAATCGAGTTTGGATTAAACAATTGTAAACCGTGACCGAGCCGGGCCGGGCTAGAGTTTCTAATTTGTCCGACCTTCCAACCCGAAAATTATAATATTATATAATATATATATATATATATATATATATATATATATATATATATATATATATATATATATATATAAATTAATATATTTAAAATAAATTAAAAATTATTAAAATTAATATCTGCGAATCCGACTGAATTGACCGACGGACATGAATGAACGAATTCGGATTTACAAATATAAACCCAAAAACAAGTCTAACTAGATTCATACTCAAAATGTCAAAAATCTGGTTGGGCGGATAGACCCAACCCGACCCACAAAGGATATATTACCAGCACTAATGATAAGGTATTAATAATGTTTTATCTTTTAAACTCCTTTCTCACTTAACAATACTATATTACTAACCCTTTTATTAGTTATACGCATAAGTTTTATGATTGAAAATATCTAAGTTAATCGGTAGATTTTAAATAATAAAGTATAATTTATATCCATAAAATATGTTCTCATATATGTTTTTTATTTAATATTAATTTTTATTTTTATTTATTTATAAATCCTATTTTTAAAATTTTGATTTATTTTATAATTATATATTTTGATCGATTAAAATCTTTAAAAAAGTTTAACATTGTATTTTAATAATATATTTTTTGATATAGTAAAAAAAGATATAAATAATTTGGTTGCAAACAATATGCAATTTTGTAATATTAAATAATTAGTAACAAGAACGATTTAAGAGGTTTGGTAAGGGGATCCCAAACTATCATTATGATTATAAAATTGGATATTACCTCTTTAGTATAGTCATTTCATCCCCGCTTAAATTTCTCGAGTAAAAGTAATTAATTGTCCAACATAGCTTGGGATTCTTAATGGACAAACGTATTATTTTTCAATTATACTTATATAATCTTATAAGTGTTACCTATATTTAATGTCAATGAGTAGTTATATAATACTAAATACAATAATCAATTTTAATTATCGTATAAAATAATATAAATGTCTAAATTTATTACATTTTAAGTTCAGACATACATTCATATGAGCTAACTCGCCGTAACTCTCAGAAGATACCTTTGGAACATAACACTATATATTAATTCGTTAAAACAATTATTTAAGAAAAAACATTATTGGTTCACGAGCACCACTAAAAATAACCAAAACTGTCTTCAGGACGATTTGACTATTTCATTGCATACTTAACCAAAAGTATTCAACACTACAATCCAGTTGTGCATGAGTATGCAATGTGTGAAGCCAAAATGACATGATGCAAAGATTTTCTCACATTTGAAAAAATATATGCAAATATATCTTTGCGTCGGGTAATGCACACAATCACGATCTTTGGCGTCAAAACCCAAACTTTTTTCCTATATGATTAGCTAGTAAGGATCACTATGGTGATATGAAGAGTTATCAATACAGTTCCAAAGAATAAACATACAAAGTATCCATGTGTGAACAATAGTCTCCCATACTCAAATAAATTATTGTGTTGCATTTCAGGATAATATGAACATATGAAGTAGTCGTCGGGATCTAAAATACCCATTAGAAAGCTTAGATATAAAATAAGATGTGATGTGATCCAGCTCAAACCAGCGAACGTCCGGGGAACACCGTTGGATGTTGTGCTCCAGCTCGAACCAGCGAGGACCGAAGGATCAGAATGTGAGAGGTCGAACGCGTCATCGAACATGCCAAGTAAGGCCCTCGAACAACCGAATATCAGGGGAACACAGTTGCACACTAGTGAACTAAAGGACCCGAGGACCAAATGATCAGAATCTAAGAGGTTAAACTACTCGTCGGACATGCTAAGTCAGGCTTGAGAACAACCAAACATCCGAAGAGTGCAATCGGACATCCAGAGCTCTTGGACCATTCAAAGTGGGCCTATGACCCGATCAAAGACCAAAGCCATCCAAGAACAAGTTAACTCATTTTTGGCTAAAGTTTCCTGGGCTTGAATAGGCTCTTACAAGATCAAAGCATTAAAGTAGAGTTGTTCTAACTACTGCAATTAAGTCTTCTTTTAATTTTTGTTTTTATTCAAGAATGGTGTTTTGTGCCATTTTACCATGCGCGTGACTCTTGGCTGGCTCATGTACTTGCCTATTTAAACGCTTTATTTCCTTATATTTGGTATCGAATTTCTGAATTACAAAATCTTTATTGAGTTTTCCTCTCAAATTTTCGATCGTTCTCTCGTGAATCCCTTTTGGTGTGTAACATCCAATTGTCGTTCACGAAATCCCTGAATCTACCGGTGTGTCATATCCGTTTGGATTTCAGGCGATTTTTCCAAGAAGAATCATCTCTTGATGATATAGCCAATCCCTCCACCATCACCTCGCCTCGTACTATCTGACCATCCAGTTCTTCTTCCGCAACTTCCTTTCGGCCGTTGAGATTTTGGAAGTGTGTTCTTCCCGCGAGGAACACATCAAGTGGTATCAGAGCCTCAACAGGCCAATTTCTCTTCCTTGGTCTTTGCTTTAATTTTGTTTTCATTTTTTTCTTGTTGTTTCATCTTCCTTCACTTTATTTGGTTAGGATTGTTCTTGACGATTTGTGATTGTTCGTATCTCGTCTAAAACATCTTATTAATAATAATAAAAAACTCGTTTGGATCATTTAGAATCTTTATTTGTGTAACCGTTTGATTTTCTAGAATTTTAAACTAGCCTTTTAGTCCCTTTCTATGGCAAGATCCGAGGGAGGTTCTGAGGAGACGCGCTGCACACGCGTGCTCTTACCACACGCCTCCAAAGCATGGAGGAACGGATCCAAACCATTCAAATCGGACTAAGAGATGGTATCCGTGACGAGATCCAGCAATGCTTACCTGAAGACAGGAACCATCCACGCCAGCTTGTGCTCTTCATTGATCAACCAGAGCGTGAAGATGCCTCATCTAGAGAAGGTCGTGGCCGAAGGTCGTTCATGGAAGATGAAGCTGCGGCCAAATTTAACCATACGAGTGGGTCGGACCGAACCATTTGAGGACGGCAGAGACGCTACCGTGAGCCAAGAACACCACCTGATTGGTCGGACAATATACGAAACCTACGGCTGAAGATCCCACCCTTTCATGGCCACAACGATCCGACTGCCTACCTCGAACTGGAGCAAAAGACTAAATTAGTATTTAAAAGTTAATATTATTATGAAATTAACAAAGTTAATGTGGCTGTAACAGAATTTTATGACTATGCCCTCAGTTGGTGGGATCAGCTGATCACTTCTAGAAGGCGCAATGGAGAGAGACTGATTGCAACTTGGAACGACATGAAGATGATCATGAGAAAGCGCTTTGTACCCAACCACTTTCACCGTGACTTGCACCAGAAGCTTAGACATCTTCAACAAGGAAACCGGAGTGTTGATGAATAATTTAAGGAGATGGAGACGCTTTTGATCCGGTCGAGTTTGACGGAAGAGCGCGAGGCTACCATGTCGCGCTTCTTGGGTGAACTCAACGGGGACATACAAGACCGCTTGGAGATGCAGCACTACGTTGAACTTGAAGAGATGCTCCATAAGGTTTTACTTATTAAGAATCAACTAAAGAGAAAACATAATGTTCGATATTCTTTTGGTGTAGGAAACATGCCTCCCCGGTCACCTTTTCAGAGGGATTTCAAATCATCCAAACCGGTTGATTTCAAATCTTCCGTGTCCAGAGCCGAACCAATCACACCCCGCCATGACCAAATAAAAGTTGTGGAATGTCCCAACCGCACTCGGGACATCAAATGTTTTTAATGTCAGGGGCTACGACACTATGCTAGCGAATGCTCTAATAAGAGAGTCATGATCATGATGGAGAATGGTGATGTCCGATCCAAGGATGAACGTGAAGAGGAACCGAGTTCCGAATCAGACGTCCAAGAAAGGCTTCAAGCACTAGTTGTCGGACAACTCTTGGTGTGTCCATGTGAGCCTTAACCATCCAATAAAAAACTAACACTACAAAACAAAGAGAGAATCTCTTTCACTCTAGATGTCTAATTCAGGGCAAGGTTTGTAGCCTGATTATTGACGACAGTAGTTGCACTAAAGTTGCTAGCGAGTCTATGGTCAGAAAACTTGGGTTGAAGGAGTTCAAACATCAAAACCCGTATCCTCTCTAATGGTTAAATGATTCAGGTGATTTGCGTGTCACGCAACAAGTATGAGTTCCGTTTGAGATGTGACAGTACAATGATGAGGTCCTATGCGATGTTTTACCAGTGGACGCTGGACATGCACTCCTCGGACGTCCGTGGAAATCTGACCGTCGGGTTGTCCATGATGGATTTAAAAACCGGCATTCCTTCTTCTTCAATAGATAAAAGACTACTCTGGTTCCCATGACCCATCAGGAGGTCTATTTGGAAAAACTCTACCTTCGACAACAGAAGGCTGCAAACGGTAAGGTCAACATTCCAAAGGGTAAGACCATTTTTTTTCTCAAGGGTAATGACCTCACTCGGAGTCTCGTGTGTAAGCGACCAGTCCTTATGCTCGTTTTTAAGGAATATTGTCTTGCTTTATCTAATCTGAAGCCAGAGTTTCCGAGCTTTCTGAGTCATGTTTTACAGGATTATCAGGATGTGTTTCCTGAAGAGTGTCCGGACGGTCTTCCCCCAGTCTGTGGAATAGAGCATCAGATAGACTTTGTTCCCGAATCCGCTTTACCAAACTGACCCGCATACCGGACCAATCCTGTGGACACCAAGGAGCTGCAGAGGCAAGTAGAAGAACTTCTATGTAAGGGCCATATCCGCGAAAGCCTAAGCCATTGTGTCGTGCCAATCCTCCTCGTTCCCAAAAAAGACGGTAAATGGAGAATGTGTGTTGATTGCCGTGCAATCAACAACATTACGGTAAAATATAGACATCCCATTCCTAGGCTAGATGACATGCTGGATAAATTGTATGATGCTTGCATATTTTCTAAGGTTGATTTAAGAAGTGGATATCACCAAATCCGAATGAAGGAAGGTGATGAGTGGAAAACCACTTTTAAAACTAAGCATGGTCTTTATGAGTGGCTCGTTATGCCATTTGGTCTTACCAACGCACCTAGTAATTTTATGAGGTTAATGAACCATATATTTAGGGAGTTTATTGGGAATTTTTTTGTAGTATACTTTGATGACATCTTAATCTATAGCCGAAGTCAAAAGGATCATGTTAAACATATTCAGGCTGTCCTAGATGTTCATAGGCGTGAGGGTCTGTTTGCTAATCTGGAGAAATGTTCCTTTGGTACGCATCATTTATATTTTTAGGATTTGTAGTTGGTGCAGATGGATTCCAAGTAAACGAGGAGAAGGTCAAGGCAATACGAGATTGGTCAGCACCTAAAACCGTGAGTGAAGTCCGAAGCTTTCATGGTCTTACCAGATTTTATCGACGGTTCGTCAAGGATTAGAACCATAGCCACGCCCTTGACCGAAGTCATCAAGAAAGATGGAGGTTTCCGATGGGGAATGACACAAGAACAAGCGTTCCGAACTCTTAAGAATACGCTCACTAATGCACCCTTTCTTATGTTACCTAATTTCACTAATACTTTTGAGATTGAATGTGACAACTCAGGGATATGAATTGGAGCAGTGCTTATGCAGGAGAAAAAGCCCATTGCCTTCTTCAGTGAAAACCTTGGGGGAGCAACACTGAACTACCCCACATATGACAAAGAACTATACACCATTGTCCGATCTCTCCAAACGTGGCAACATTACTTGTGGCCAAAGGAGTTTGTCATTCATACTGACCACGAGTCCTTAGAGCACCTCAAAAGCCAACACAAGCTGAACAAACGCCACACTAAGTGGATGGAATTCATAGAAACCTTTTCGTATGTGATTAAGTACAAACAAGGAAAGGAGAACGTTGTAGCGGACCCCCTTTCTCGGAGGTACACTCTTCTTTCTACTCTAGAAGTTAAACATATGGGGTTCGAACACATTAAAGAATTGTATGAAACTAACCAAGATTATGGAGAAATTTATAAGTCGTGTTTGAGAAATCCTGCAGGTCGACACTACCTTCAAGATGGATTCTTGTTTTATGAGAATTGGTTTTGTGTTCCATCTTGTTCCTTAAGAGAATTATTTGTCCGAGAGGCTCAAGCTGGTGGTCTTATGGTACATTTTGGTATGTCTAAGATAATGACCATCATGAGAGAACATTTCTACTGGCCTTATATGAAGAAAGATGTGGAACGCATCTGCAGCCGTTGTGCTAAGTGTAAGATGGCTAAGTCTACGACTCAGCCCCACGGTTTGTATCATCCTCTGCCTATTCCTATTCATTCCTGGATTGACTTGTCCATGGACTTCATATTAGGGTTACCTAGGACTCGTCATGGAAAGGATAGCATTTCTGTTGTTGTTGATTGTTTTTCAAAAATGTCACATTTTATTACATGTAGTAAAACCGATGATGTATGTCGCATGGCTAGTTTGTTTTTCAAGGAAATAGTTAGACTACATGGCATGCCTAAGACAATCGTTTCCGATAGGGATACCAAGTTCTTAAGTCACTTTTGGAGGACCTTATGGTCTAAGTTAGGAACCAAGTTGTGTTTTTCCACAACCTGTCATTCAGAAAGTGATGGACAGACCGAGGTAGTAAATAGGACCTTAGGGTCATTGTTGCGTGCATTTGTAGGAAAGAACCTTCGGACTTGGGAGGAACACTTACCGCATGTAGAATTCGCTTACAATCATTCTGTTCATTCTGCATCCAAGCATTTACCGTTCCAAATTATTTATGGTTTTAACCCGATTTCACCTATGGATCTGTTACCTTTACCATTGAATGAGCGTGCCAGCCTTGATGGGGAATAGAAAGCTCAATTAGTTAAGCAGATCCACGCGAAGGCCCATGCCTACATTGAAGCAAAAACAAAGTAGTATGCTAATGCCGCTAATAAGCATCGGAAACAGACTATCCATTTACGCAAGGATCGATTTCCAGAAGAGCGTCGATCTAAGCTCATGCCCCGAGTTGATGGAACTTTCACGGTCGTTAAATGCATTAACGACAATGCGTACCAATTGGATTTGCAAGGTAAGTGTTCTGTAAGTTCAAGCTTTAATATCACTAACTTAATTCCCTTTTGTGCAGATGATCAGGATTTGAGGACAAATTCTCTTCAAGTGGGAGGGGATAATATGATCCAGCTCGAACCAACGAACGTCCGGGGAACACCGTCGGATGATGTGATCCAGCTCGAACCAGCGAGGACTGAAGGATCAGAATCTGAAAGGTTGAACGCATCGTCAAACATGCCAAGTCAGTCCCTTTAACAACCGAACGTCAGAGGAACACAGTCAGACACCAGCGGACTAAAGGACCCGAGGACCAAAGGATCAGAATCTAAGAGGTTAAACTACTCGTCGAACATGCCAAGTCAGGCCCTCAGACCAAGTCAGGACCGAGAACAACCAAACATCCGAGGAGTGCAGTCGGACATCCGGAGCTCTTGGACCATTCCAAGTGGGCTTATGACCCGATCAAAGACCAAATTCATCCAGGAAAAAGTTAACTCATTTTTGGCTAAAGTTGCATGGGCCTCAAGGCTCTTACAAGATTAAAACATTAAAGCGGAGTTGTTCTAGCTACTGCAATTAAGTCTCCATATAATTTTTATCTTTATTCAAGAATGGTGTTTTGTGCCATTTTACCATGCGCGTGACTCTTCGCTGGCTCATGTGCTTGCCTATTTAAACGCTTTATTTCCTTATATTTGGTATCGAATTTCTGAATTACAGAATCTCTATTGAGTTTTTCATTCAAATTTTCGATCGTTCTCTATTGAATCTCTTTTGGTGTGTTATATCCAATTGATGTTCATGAAATCCCTGACTCTACCGGTGTATCATATCCGTTTGGATTTCAGCTGGTTTTTCCAAGGAGAATCATCCCTTGGTGATATAGCCAATCCCTCCACCATCACCTCACCTCGTACTATCCGACCATCCAGTTCTTCTTCCGCAACTTCCTTTCGGCCGTTGAGATCTTGGAGGTGTGTTCTTCCCACGAGGAACACATCAAGATGGATATCATTCAAACTCAAAAACTAAAACAATATATCGATACATATCCACAACATCACCCCATACGTCCCACGGTCCAAGTGCTCAACAATTATAGGTGATCACTCATGCATCCCGAAGGCATACATTCTTTAAACACAAAACTGCATCCCAAAACACATAGAGATGAAGCAACATAACTGTACATCTACTAATTACCAAAACTTATTTATCGAACTTCCAATAATCTTCTCTAGTATTTTAACCAAACCATTAATAAATTATAGTACTAGTGGAAATCCAACCTGGATATGAGCATGCTCTGGTACCACAGTCGGGACTCTTTCAAATTCATTATCACCCACCTCCACCTCTACAACAACCTCAGTGAAATTATACACTAATATATGTCAACATAAACAAATGATACACCCATACCTCGATCATAATGAAGGTAAGTTAGCAGCACATACCAACCCAGATGTACAAGGATAAACTGAACCATCACGGGATTCATTTAAATTATCTGGGCCTTGAGCCGAACAATCAACGAGACCACCCATCAGCTCAGCTAAACCGTTACCATGCTCAATACGACCAGAGGTACCAGCCGACATTACGGAGCAAGAGCATTATAACATATTCAAGTGAGAAATAAAAAAGTCAAGGACACCAGCAACCTTACCAATTTATCAAACAAAGACACAATAAAAAAGTCAAGGACACCAGCAACCTTACCCATTTATCAAACAAAGAGACAATAATATGATAAAGATGACTTGTTGGATGTAGAGTACTCATTAGCTCAAGACATCTTGTATGGATATTTACTACCAAACTTCAACAAATATAATATGGACAAATACAGTGGTATTAAAGACCCTAATTATAATTTTAAGCAAGTTAAAATTAATATAATATGGTATGAGCGAATGATAAAAATGAAGTGTAGAGTTTTTTAATGACGTTTAAAGGTATCACCATGACATGGTAAAAAACTTCCCACCATGGTGCATAAAAGTTGAAACATACTGAGTATGGCCTTCAGAAATCACTTTATTGGTTCTAAGGTAATAAAAAGAGATGAAGATTATACCATCCACTACAAGTAGAAGCCTAATGAAACATTTAAAAGAATATTAGAAAAGGATTATGGACATAAATAACAATTTGCAAGACTTTAATGACATATAAAGAATATTTCCATGACCTTTATGAGATACCATAATGACAAAGAATGCACTCAATTTTGGAAATTGGTTTAAGCATGTAAAACTTCATATCAAGGTCATTAAGATTTCCAGGGTAAAAATTGATGAAGACACAATAATACCCGCCATTGTTACCATCCTCTGGCACGACATAATGAAAAATTTATGGTAATGAGGTAAACTCCAAACCATATCAGGAACCCTCTATGTACAACATTGAGCATACGAAGAAGCTAATACATCACAATCAACATAACTAGTAAGGGTACAAACAATTAAAATGATAATAACAAATATCTAATACAATAACATTCTACCATGTAAACATTTAGAAGCTCACTTAGAATCTTGTACTTATCTACGAAAGAGAAAAAAATATAATCAAGTATTTAAGGTTGGAGAAGTTACAAATCCTTAAAAGAAAACATAGACAAGAACAAGTTATGTAAGTTCCATAACGACATCTGACACTGTACCATCGATTACTGAGCTCTACAAGATGCGGTATGGAATACAATTGATGAATAAAAACTCTCAGAGTTTGTTAAGAGAAATTACAGAAACGAGCCAAGATATGCATCGGGTGATTGATACCTTCTGCCAAAGAATGAGAGGAAAGCTCTAGAAGCACCTGATGAACCTAAATACTTAACTACCAATCCAGTTATCGAGGTCATAGACAACAAGTATATGTTCATAATAGACAAATGATTATAGTCATTTTTGGGGGGTCTATTATTTGATATTATTAAAAACATAAGGAAACATCATGCAGATGATATGAAAGTCTACCACCAAGGGCACATATAACGATACATCTATAAAAATCCCTACCCAATTTTGGAATTCAATAATGATGATATGCGAAGAGTAGTGGTACCTCCACAGTGACGTTCTTAATCATAGTGGAATTAGCAAAAGTAGAGGTCAAACAAATTATAATATACACCGGAAGCTCGACTAACATTCTATACAATAGTACATACGACATGATGAGAGGTATTTCAGCCACGGTTCCCTCTAAAAGGATATTGACTGGATTTACCGGTGCAGATGACAATGTATAAGGATAAGTCACTTAAGATAACCCCCTCAGGAGAGAAAAGTTTAGAAAAAAATCTAATACTTGTTCGTGATAATAGAAGTTCCCTCGTCATAAAATGTAATTTAGGAAGATCATATATGGATCAAATGCATGATAAAGTCTTTACTTCATATATTAACTTTGATACACAATCAATGGTAAGATAAGACTAATCATGGGGAGTTTGAAGACCTCAAGTGAATTTACACAACTTTCATAATCCTTAAGAAATAACAATGAATGGGGAGACTCTGTCATCTTTGATAATGTAAATGATCTAAGAGAGGGCCCTACTTTCTAGAGCCAAATATTGAAGTTGAAAAAAGCAATGTGGAAGGAAGAGTGAGGATTGATCGTAGCATACCAACAAAACGAAGGTACAAGTTATTTCACTTTTACAATGCAACTTACACATGTTTTCCCGAAATTCCCATGATGTTACTAGGATCCTAATCGAAGTTGTTTGTTATAAAATCTCTATCAATAATAATTTTTGGCTAACCAAACAAAATATTAGGCCATTCTCATAATAAATAATAGAAAACAATTATTAAAGAAGTAAATATACTTACCGTTGTAGGCCACATTTGGGAATCCCATTACCTAGTTTGGAAACCACTACAATACTAGTAAAAACAAAGAAGGAAGAGTGAAAAATATGTGTAGATTTTGCAGATCTTAATATATATATATATATATATATATATATATATATTGAATATTTTTTTACTCTCCCATGAATCGATCAACTTGTGGATGTAACGTCCAACAATAAGATTTTAGGAGCACACAATGTTTATTACATAACGAGGAATATTGTGACAAAGCTGTGTCCTTCAGACTGAATAACACCAGGGCTACATATCAACGACTTATCAATTCGGTTTTTGTAACACGACTTGATCAAAACATACAAGCTTATATTGACAACATGTTGGTTAACAAATTTAAAGAAGAAAATCATCTAACTAACTGGTTTAAAACCTTCGCCAACCTTAGATGTATCAAATATAAAACTCAATCTAAAGAAGTGTACTTTCGATGTTGGGTTAAAAAAACATCGTTGATAAGAGGTGCTTTGAAGTCGATCGTAGTCAACTTTTAAACCTCACCACCATGGATCCACGACAAAACAAAAAAATGTACAATTATTGGCATACAAATTGGTTGCATTAAATTGTTAGACAAATTCCAAACTTTCTTCCAAGTTTTGAAATAAGCGTGGAACTTTAAGTCGATGACGTCTTGTGAGGAACATTTTTACAATATCTAAAAGTTCTTAGCTTCTTCAGAAGAATTAGCGAAGCTGAAGCCATGACAATCTTTGTTACATATAATTAGAGAAGAAGGAAATGACTCAAAAGCAATATACTATGTAAGTAAATCCTTATTAAATTCCTAAACTATATGCTTGCAATTAGAAAGCTGACAGTACTATTGGTAGTTACAATGCGAAAGATGATACCATACTTGGAAGGTTATACAATTATTATTTAGACATTTTTTCCTTTGACGAATGTATTACACAAGCTCGATATGTTTGCAAGATTAACTAAGCTGTATGTGGAACTGGGAGACTATGCTATTTAGTTCGACTAAGAGCGACGATCAAATCCCAAGCATGGGTAGATTTCTTTATTAAGTTAAAGTCTGAAACACCAATACATATAAAAAAAGCATAATCAACTTGGCAGGTCCAAACGGATGATGGAAACAATAACCAACGCTCGGGAGCAAGAGTCCAAATAATTTCTATACCAAACATATCTTGAAATAATCCATCAAACTTGGCTTTCTAGCTTATAATAATGAGGTAGAATATTAAACCGTGATATTGCAGGCTTTCGGTTAACTAACATTTTCAGAAACAAGAGAGTCCAAATCTTTATGAATTCATAACTGGTGGTTCATCGGCACTCGGTCAAGCCGAAGTTAAGATATATATTATTATTAAGTACTTGAAATAACTTCAATATCATTCAATTTTATTCGACGATGTTATCTTTGAACAAATCCCAAAAGCTTAGAATATCGTTGTTGATGTCTTGACATCTTTAGTGCATTTGATCTCAACACGAGGAGTCATTTTTTAAGACAAACCTTACATCATCCTCCCATTCAAATGTTTCTCCACAATCTCATATTCAAGAGTGATGGTAATGCAAGGGGAAGAAGTATAGGAAAAATATTAGCGAACACATATTATTAAATACCTCACCTAGCATTTGGTTCCGAAAACCAAGATCAAAGCAATAAAAACAAAATGAAATCAACCAGATTTTATGGATATTTGATACACTTTACATATAAGGCCTCACCAAATCATTATTTTGCTGCATCAGTTCTAGTGAAACAACATTCACACGGGAGGAGTTGCATGATAGAGAAGGCAATGAACATGTTTTTTATAAGCCATTACAAATAATAATTTCACTAGAAGACTAGTGTTGGCCTACTATGATAGATGATGTAAAAAACAAACTAAATAATTTTGAAACATGACAATGTTTCTCAAACTCAATTCAAGTCTTGGCGGTTCTACTAGAAACAATATCTGAAGCAATTTATTTTGATAAATGAGGCTTGGACATTGCATGATCATATCTAAAATCTTCGCGAGGAAGAAAGTTCTTACAATTAGTAGTATACTATTTGTTTAAATATGTAGAAGCATATCCATTGGTGAACCTTACGGTCAATGAGATAATAAAATTCCTCAGATCTAATATATGTAGCATATACACACCAAGAATCATCACAAAGGACAATAAGGCTAAATTCCAAAACGAAAGGCTCACGTGGTTTTGTGACACAAAAGGTACCATGATTTTTTTTATTATTCTTTCCATCCTCATGCAAATGGACAAGTGAAGGTGACCAACATAACAATATTAGCGATCAATAACGTGTGGAACAACCTTTGTTTGATAACGAAATGGAAATAATTGTTGTAAAAGATAGTTATTATTTTTAAAGCTACATATTTATGAAAATAAAGTATTTAGCATATTTAAAAACACCAAGTAATAAAATATATTTAATTTTTTACCATTAATGAAATAATTAAAAAATCCAAATAAAGGTAGAAAATATTAAACATAACTAAAATTACATTTGAGTTTAGTTAATGGAATAAATAACAAACACTTATTCAATTATTCTTGGATCAATATAAATTTTGAGATTGCTCGAAAAAAGAAAGAACACGTTATTTATTTTTATTTCCTCTTACTGATGATTTGTTATATTACGAACACAATATACATGTTACCATATTTAGTTTGAATGATATACACATTGAGGGAAAGCTTATTTATATTATCATTATATACATTTGATTTATTGGTATTCGATTTGGTTTTTTTTCTATTTCTTATTTGTATAATTTAGTTACAATTATCTGAAATTGAAATAAATAGTACCATATCATATTGGTATGTTAGACTAGAGGCTTATGTAATTGTCATACTATATACATAAAAAAAAATGTAAGTTCATTTAAATAATGTGCACATATTGCAACAATGACCATTTTGGTGTTTTGTTATTCTTTCTCATATGCTAATATATTTTAGTTTAAATATTAATATAAAAAGTTTTTTTAGTGAACATATTTTAAAAACAGGCAATAATCTTAATATGAGATTGTAATTTATATTAAAAATGTATCATCCAAAAATAAATTGATGTATATTAGCTATTATAAATACTTAAGATGATTAATTAAATAAACTAGTTAGGTTAAATTCAAATCATCAAATAATAATAGACTAATATAGTGTTTTTATTGTCTAGAAACAAGGTTAATATTTAAGTTATATAAGAAATTCAACCATAAATCAACACTTTTGATTATTATTTAATTGAAGTAAACCATTTAAACCAAATAAATTCAACCACAATTTAATTTTTAATTAATAATATTTATATAAAATATTAGCTTTTTAAAAAAAATTGTCTAAAAATATGATTTTTTTTTTAATTTTCACCAAAAACTTTCGATGGGTTTTAAAATTAATTTCTCAAAACTAAAAGGCCAACATGAATAAAGATATTTTTAAAAATTATAAATAAATAAAATAAGTTTGTTTTAACATTTGAATTTTTATAATTTATGAATATATTACTCATCATAAAGTTAGAACTTTTAAGTAGATTTGTACAATCCAAATCCTAATTCTATTTTATCTAATATTTCAACTATTTAGATTTATTGTATGTTTTTTATTAATTTGATTTTTTTAATTTAAAACACGTAATATGGGTTTTTAAACCCTGAATTACGATCCGGTGCTAATCTCAACCGTGTAAAGAAGTACGACAAATACAGTCGAATACTTACTCATTTGTATCTCATATTTGTTTGGATCGACCGTTCTACAAAGAGAAAATTGTATGATTATGAAACTCCGACGAAAATTAGGTTATAAAGTTTTTTCGTACTTTTTCTGTTTTGACGTGTGAAGCTTTCTCTTAAAAATAAAGATATAAAAAAATGATTACATTTTCATGAATAGTGTATTTTCTTTACGTAATCTTAGGTCAACCATAATCTTATTTATGTTTATGGAATCGAATTTCATATATACCTTGAATCTAACTAATTATTCTTAAATCAGCCCATAACTTTTATCTCTAGTTAAATTAAAATTTTATTTAATTCTTAAGTTGATACGGTCCGATATACTAGCCATTATAATGGATAATAAATTTTATTGGTTTTAAAGACCAAATAACTAAAATACTAAATTAGTGAGTTATCCCTCAAACTCATAATTAACCCAACTAATATATGCATTGTATATTCTTATGATACTTATTATTGTTATTATTATTATTATTATTGCATTATTATTTGTATGTCCAATATATGTAACTCGGGAATGATTACTTTTAAATAATTTGAGAAATAAAAATAAGCATGGATACTCTGAATTTACATGTGATGAGATAGTCCAAGTCCGAGATTTTCTTACAATCTCTCACTTGAAGCGTTCACGTGTATAAAACCTATCTATATTAATGTGCATTTATGAAACATCAAGATAACACAATGTATGTATTACCACGCCTAAGGATAGTTAAGAATGAACGATAGAGTATCATCAACGACTTATCTTTGTGAAATTAATCCTACGATAACTACATCGCCAATTAATACCCCAATGGCTCTTGACTTCTCATAGCGTGCAACATGTAATCAATATGACCAAGTAATCATTACGGATCGACTTTCAACTGGTCATAATGAACTAAATTGAGATCGCTTAAAACTCGGTATTAAGAGAAAAAACTGAAATATTAAAACTAAATCTAAATATCCTCTAAACTAAGGATACCCATACAAACAATATGTTTTTGAAAGACCGAGGGTGGTTACTCCCCAGTGAAAGGAATTGCAATAATTGAATGTGTATCAATGTGTTTAATCACAATATAATCATTATAGATTCAATCATTCACATATATAAACTTAAGATCTATATTTTATCAGAGCTAGTGCTCATAATAGCGGAACTATTATCACATTAGAGCATAAAGTGTATTTTATTTCCCTCTATTGAACGTAATTCTATGACAAAATATTTTAACTAAAGTGCATATTTTGATTCTGGAAAATATGTCATATACTCGGTTGTCATAATGGAGTTCGTGACAGGAGTCTGTTTCACATTCTTATACGATATATTGCCTCTCACCATCATAAATACATAATTTCTAGTATCTATGCGCCTGAAAATATTTGAATTGGTATAGCCATGGATCTCTAGGTTACATGATATATTATATGTCAACCCGTGGTGTTTGATATTATTCAAGTACGAGATCACCCTCTTGACAATGTTTCAATGTGAAACTCCCAGATTACTCATATACCTTCCCAACATTCCAACTATAAAGGATATATTTGGTCTGGTACATGAGTATACACGATACATGCAATAGCTGAAGGATATGAGTGTGTCTTTATGATTTGAATTTATGATTCCGTCTTAGAGCATTAATAAATTGAAAACTTATCACCTTTTCCTTAATGGGTATCTATGGGCTTTCTATTTTCCAAACTATAATGGAACATCATGCTTTTAATATAGGCCTTCTGTAAGAGACACGTGATGCCGTAAGGGTGATTATTTACTATTTGGATCCGCAATACGTAAGACACTTTACAAAGATCCTCCGTGTAAAATTTGTTTGACATAAAACTCTTTGTATCATATAAATCATTTGTGGTAGATTATGTAAATGAAATACAACATTAGATATATTTTACTCATATTGAACTTATGATATGCATAATCTTCATAGGTCATATCCTAAAACGAATGATAAAACTATATCATGGAATTAATAATACCAGTGACAAGATGTCTGTTTGAATCCATGTACAATAAACCTCTATAAATTCAACCATGTTTTAGATAAAACTAGGGGTGACAAAATATTGAGTTATTGTTTTCTACCGCTAAACATGACTTTAAAAATTCAACCATGTAATGTTGGGATAATTAGAGCCTTTAAAATTTACTACCATAAAAGGTTTTACCGTAAGATTTTGGAAAGTTATGAGTTGTACATTTCTTCTCCGGAAAAGATTAATATTTTAGATACTATCAAGTTGGCCTTCTCAGCTTGTCAAGTTCATTCGAATATTTACACTCAGATTTCAAAAAAGTTATTATCTTATTATTTTATCGATTGTGGTCCAATTTTGTACTGGTCCAAAGTTGGAAGTAGACACATTATTAATTTTATCGAAATTACTACTTTATAGAGTATTAATTTATAGAAGTTTTACTATGTAAATTTATTTAGTTTATACATTGTCAATTTTGGTTCTCTAGACACAAAATATTCAGGTAGTTGCATGTAAATCATTTTTTATGTCTTAATTGAGAAATGTTATCTTAATTAATTCATTTGATGAAATTAGATAAAAGGTTTCAAAGTAGTTATTCCCTTAACGTATATCTTTCCATTTTTCTGAAGCATTAAGTTTGACTTTAAAAAACCATTCGTAACTAAGTGTTTTCTTCCCTTTAGGTAAGGTGTCAAGATCTCATACTGAATTGTCTTCGATCGATTTATACTCATCGTTCATTACTTTGATCCATAATTTAAAGTTTGAACTCTTCATAACATCATGAAATATGATTGAATCTTTTTTTCCTAAAATGTATGGAATCTTATTATGTTCATTAAAGAATGCTACATAATATGAATTTATGACACTCATTCTCTCTCTCTCTCTATTGTATTTATGCAAAGTAGGCTCATTGTGTTGCTAAATTTATCAAGGTTGTTGATTTTCCTCACCATGAACAATATTATTCGTTCTTAAGGTAGAAGTAGAGCATCAATACAAGGAACTAGATTCCCTGACGTATTTTTGATGACCTGCATGTATATTATAGACATAGAATCAATATATATGAATGAACTAATTATTTATAATTTTTACTCAAAAGTGACGTTGTTATCTAAATTCTTCCCCTTAAAATTTGGATCCTAAAAAATAATGCATTTCTGCCCCAAATATTTCATTTCTCGTTACAAAAATAATATATTTCCTATCTCAAATATTAGATGTTTTTGGATTCCAGCTTCTATTCACTCGAGTTGTAAGGCTTAGCTTTAAATGTACATTCTCATAAAATATCTAAAATTGAGATTTCAACCTTTGAATAACTCATGTGATGTTTTAGTTGCTACAGAGGTAGGTACACTATTGAGTAATGATGTATGAGAAATCATGCTCCTAAAAATTTCCATTAATGTGCAATTTTTTTGTTCAGATACACCATTCATAGTAGGGATCCCGACATGGTATATTGAGAGACAATCCCAGACTCGCGGAGGTAGAGAGTAAATTGGCTATAACATTATTTCTCTGAATCATCATACCTTCCGTTGTATATCACCACCATAGTCGGTTATGACAGTCTTTCTGTTTCTCGCGTTTTAAGTCCACTTTTCTCTTAAAGTAAATAAAGATAACCGTATGGTGAAAATTCGTCCATAAATGATATAAAGTATCTTTGGCCATTATATAATATTGTATAGTGTAAATACTAAACTGTAAATATTTATATGGATTAACTTTAAGATTGTTTAACACGAGGCTTCAAATTTCCAATGTTTAGTCTTTTTTCCTTTGATACACTCTGCATGTTTTTTAAAGTTGGGACCAAACTACATTCAACAACAAGCTTGTCAATAATCTTTTGAGAGATGTGACCTAAACACATGTATAGTAAACATGTTGCAATAATTAAATTTGGAGAATTAATAATTTTACCTACTTTATATAAATTATTAACACAATAAAAAAAATTGTACCAACCAATCTACTTTGAAAAGAGATTTTAAGTTCTTAATTACCAAACCAATAAATGTAATCACTTCCAAAAAAAAATTATATATAGTAGATTCCATTTATAAGATGGAATAAATGAAATATCCTCTAAAATCAATACATCTCCCTGATAAGTGTTGTGAAAGTACGTGGAATAATAAGTACTATTGGGAGTATTTTAGAGAGAAAATATAGTTCAAGTTTCTAGAGAGAGAAAATAATCAAAAGATAAAGTAAGACAAAAAGTCAATCAATCTCATTTCCATGGCATACTCCCTATTTATAGGCGATTACAAGTAACATAATTAGTTAGAAGGTTCGATACTTTACCCCACTTATGTACTTAATACAAACATATTTACTATATATTGCACACTAAGTCCTTAATATTCACATTGTGTAATAAATCCTTTAACTATAAAATACTTAAATAAATATACTTTAATTAATTATTTTTACTCCTCAATTACTTATATCCTTATTAGTAGCCCTCCAAGTCCTTGTGAAGAATTACGAGGAAGGACTAAAAATTCACTACATACAAACTCATTTTTGGTGAGTTCAGATATTAAGAATATTGCCTTAGGAAATTGTAATATGCAAATCCTAGAAAAAGAAAGAAATAGAGAGCTTTTAGAGAGAGAAAGTCTAAGTACGAATAAGTTCAATAGAAAAAGTGTTCTTATTAGGTTAGCCTTCCCCTTTATATAGAGAAGCCAAGACTTAGCCTTAAACTGTAATCGGTTACAAAAGAGGACTAATTATTCTTAGTCTCTAAAAATATTACATAATCACAATTGTTCTCCTGAACTTACAAAATATACAATTGAGTCCTTAAACTTATATTATTGACAGTTTAGTCCTTAAAACCCTACTTCCATATCAGTAGCCCCCTAGTTCTCATGTCAGTAAATGAATGAGAACTAAAATCGCTTCGAATTCTTCCGTATGCTGTATTAGTCATTGTGATACAAACTCGAAGTCACATACCCCGTATAAAACTCGAAGTTCAAAAATCAACAGATAATACAAACTCAACAGATGTAGATTCAAAGTAAAAAATAATCATCGAATTTCAGAATCACAAAGGATTTTCTTTTATTTCTCTTCGAATCATTGTGGAAGTAGCTTCAAAACGTAATCATCGAACTTCATCAAAAGTGTACACAAATGCTACCGTTTCATATTGCCGTTCAAATCCATTATGCCTATCTAGCTACTAGTCCCATAACTAGATAACTAGTCTAACAAATGTCGAACTCTGAATTTTCTCACCGCTTTGTATTCTGCCATATCGTCATAGAGTCCTTTCCACTTCATACGTTTTCCTATCTTTCTATAAATTCATTAGTAGCCTCATTTTTCATTCTCCTAACACAAATCACTTGAGAGAGAATTTCAGACACTTGGCTACCTTCAACGTATTCTTCATCTTTTTCAATATCTTCATCAGAAAACCTAAGCTTTCCGATTAATAATCATCTTCTTCGGTTAAACTTCATCTGGTTTATGAGAAAAAATTCGAAAAACAAAAAATCTAAGACTAATGTACCTAAAAAACCAAAATCTCCAGAACCTGACAACAACTTAGTCTTCGGATCATACAACTATTTTTGTATTACCCAAAGAGCGGAGGAATATAAACCTGCTGGATTAATTAACAACGCTCTTATTGGAAAAACCACCAAAACAACTTACTACGGTAATTTTGATCCAACTAAAATTCCTGCTTTCTCTCCTTCTCCAATAACCGAAGAGCGTCCTTCTTCCAAAGTTTTAGCGCCTAAACATGGTCCGCTACAAAGGTCTTGCTGAAGATGAAAAACGGCTAAGGGAAGATTTTCAACGCAAGGTTGTCGAGAAATTCTATAGGTAGGAACTAGCAAGGTCTGATCTTATTCGAGGCTCTCTCTTCAAGAAAAATCATCTGCGAACAATACATTTTGCTGACAAAGAAAAGCTAAATGCTTTTCATGAAAAAGATATTAATAATCTCAAAACTGATCATACTAATGAGCTAGCTGATGAAAAACCAAATCCGAAGGTCTTCAAAACTCTCTTACTTCTAGCGAGGCAAAAAATCAAGAGTTGACCGATGAGATAATCAAGTTATAGAAGGATTTTGAAGAGGAAAAAGCTGCTGTTGTTGCTGCTGCCAAAGCTGAATTGTCAAAAGACATGTTGGCTGCCATTAACAATGGAAAATAATAAACAACCATCACTCTTCTTCGAGATTTTCATGCTACTTATCCAAAGATTAACCTCACGAGTTTATGGAATGATATTCCCATCGAAAAGCGTCCAAGTGAAGCCTTCGATCCTATCCCCGACTCATCATCTTCAGAGGAGGAATCATCCGAGGAAGATGGGTCGTCTGAATAATTTTATTGCTCTTTGAACATACCCTTTTTGTACTTGTAAATTTAGAAATTTGCTTGCTCTACTTCGAAGAATTAATCTAATTGACAAATGTTTTGCTTATTTTACATTTTCAACATCTTCGTATATTATCCAATGTTAAAAATTCTAAACTAGATATGATAAGTACTTTGAAACTCACAACATATAACACCTTAGTGAAGTTGTTGAACATAATCGCACTTCGAATTATTGGTCACATATCTGTTGAACATGACGCTTCGAAAAAATATAGTGCATTATTAAGCGTTGCACTTCACAAAACTGTCATTTGTTCATTGAACATAATACCTCAAAAATGGTTGTTTCTTCGAAAAGTGTGATATACACTTCAGAACATTCTACTCTTAACCAACCTCAAAGATGATCAGTCTTTGATAAGTTGTTAAGATAGTTTTAAACAAACATCTGTAAACAACCATTGGCCAAAAATGAATTTTATTGATAATATTGAATATATACATAGCGCTCCGTTAAAACCTTCCTGGGCCAACAGGGTAGGAAAGAGTGCGCCATTCAAAAGTGAAAATTCCAAAATACAAAAGACAAATTTATTCCCAATAAAGCTTTCAATGTTGTATATTCCATGGGTGCTGAAGCATCCTCCCTTCGGAATCACAAAGACGATAAGATCATGGCTTTATTCTCTCAACAACCATATACGACCCTTACCAGTTCAGAGGCATTTTTCCGAGGCTTTTCTCCTTTGTATGCATGAATACGTTTCTCAACACCTTATCACCTTCTTTGAATTATTTTCTCTTCATCTTCAAATCATATATATTTCTGATAAAAGTTTGATAGTGGATTACATTCAAATGAGCTCGAACTCTTTTCTCCTCAATCAAATCTAAATTCTCCCTTCTAACTTAATCATTAGATTTTTTCAGAATATTGATTTATCCTAAAAGATGACATTTGTAGATTCTATATTTTTCAGAATATTAATTTATCCTAAAAGATGATATTTGTAGAATTTATGAGATTGAATGCATCCATTCCATATGCCAAAACAAGAGGAGTCTCTTTTGTAGCCTCTTTAGGAGTTGTTCGATAAGCCCAAAGCACCTCTTGCAAATAATTTGGCCATTTTCCTGCTGCCTCCGTCAAATTCTTCTTCAAGCCATCTAAAATTGTTCTGTTTGTTACCTCCAATTGTCCATTAGCTTGAGAATGAAAAGTTGTCAAAAACATTTTTGAATTCCTTTCGATGTGCAAAATGAAGCCATCTCTTTGTTATTAAATTGAGGGCCATTATCTATTGTAATCCTCATAGGAACTCCAAAACGACAACAAATGTTGTTCACAATAAACTTGATAACATCTTTTGACTTTGTTCCTGATATGGGTTCTGCCTCGGCCCATTTTGTAAAATAATCCATTGCTATGATTATCATCTGTCTTCCTCCAGAAGCCATTAGAAAAAGACCTACAAGATCAATCCCCCATCTATCAAATGGTATCGCCTTGGTTATGATATAAGTGGCACCGCTGGCCTATGAATAACATTAGAAAATCTTTGACAAGTATCACAACTTTGAACTAAATTCTTAGCATCATTCATGATTGTAGGCCAATAGAATCCTGCAAGTAAAACTCGTCGTGATAGAGCTTTAAACCCGCAATGAGTTGACCCTTCACCAACATGCAATTCTGATAACACCTCTTGTGATTCTTGCTTTCCTAGACATCGTGATAATGGCATGCTCAATGCCTTTTTATACAATATTCCATCTAACACTATATATCTGAAGGCTTTACCTATCCTTTTTTTTTGCCACCTCGAATCATCTGATAATATTCCTTGAGTAAAAAAACTGAGAATATCTGCTCGCCAATCACCTCGGATTATTTCAAATGCAACAAAGAACTCATCTGTGCATTCACACTGATTAGATTGAGTAATAGTTGAAGGATTTTCTTGTAGCAAAATCCAAGGATATTCTTCCTTGTAAACGATATTTGCTAAAGAATCAACAACCATGTTACTCATTCGACCAATATATTCCACAACAACATTGTCAAACATAAGCATTAAATTCCGAAGTTCCTGAGGATATAAAATCAAATGATCATTTCTTGCTTTAGAAAATCCAGATTCCTGATTTGCTAACAATTGAGAATCTGTTTCCAAGAGTACTGAAGTTGCTCCATAATGTTTTGCCAATCTTAAACCTGCCAAAGCAGTTTCGTATCCAGCTTTATTGTTCGAAGCATGAAAACTAAATTTAATAGATTGAATCATCGTCTCTCCAGTTGGGGCTATTAACTGAACCCCATCACTGCACCCTGAAACACTAGATGCTTCATCTTTTCGAACAACCCACCTCGAATTTACTGGTGCATCTACTCTCTTCCACATCCGATCTGCTCGAATGAAATTTAACAAAAAAAATATGCCAATCTTGCGCCTTTATTGTTGTCCGAGGTGTGAACAAAATATCATAATCCCCCAACTTCACTGACCACTTGGTCATTTTCCCCAAAATATGAGATCGTTGTAAAACATTTTTCAAAGGGAATGAAGTTCGGAATTCAATAGTGTGAGCTTGAAAATATGGACGCATCTTCCTAGCAGCAATCACCAGTGCTAATGCCAGTGTTTCTAATTTCAAATACCTATTTCTGCTGCCACTAAACTTTTACTGATGTAGTACACCAGCTTCAGAACACCTGAATCTTCACTGATTAACACTACTATTAGTGCAAAATCTGATACTGCAATGTACAAAAATAGTTTATCCCCATTTCGAGGTTTTGACAATATTTCTGGTGATGACAACAAAGTTTTTATATTTGTGTACACTATCTCACATTCCACTGTCCATTCAAACCTGATTGGTACTCGTAAAACTTGATAGAAAGGAAAGTATTTGTTAGAAAATCTAGAAATAAATCGATTAAGTGCTGCTAACATTCCTGTCAGAATTTGCACTTCTTTAACAGATCAAGGTGAATTCATTGTTATCAAAGCTTTCAACTGCTATGGTTCAGCCTCTATTCCTTTTTCACTCATTACAAAACCCAAAAATTCCATGACTAAACTCCGAAGGTACATTTTTCAGGATTTAGTTTTAACCTGATTTCCCTTAAATTAAAAAACGCTTCCTCTAAATCATCAAGATGCACCTCATCCTTTGAAATTTTTACCACCATATAATTTATATATACCTCCATATTTCTTCCGATCTGAGTGGTAAAAAATTTATTCATTAACCTCTGATAAGTGGCTCCAACATTTTTTAATCCAAAAGGCATAACCCTATAACAATGTAAGCCCCTGTTAGTTAGGAAAGTTGTGCATTCTTGATCTTTTTGATCCATTTGAATTTGATTGTATCTTGCAAAAGCGTCAATGAAAGTCAAAATTTTATTGCGTGAGGTAGAATCAATCAGCTTATCTATTCGAGGAACATGAAATGGATCTTTAGGACAAGCTCGATTCAAATCTGTAAAATCCACGCACATTATCCATTTCCCATTCTTCTTTTTTACCACTACCGGGTTTGCCGTCCACAAGGGATACTGTGACTCCCTTATGTATCCGACCTTAGATAATCGATCCATCTCGGCAATAATTGCTTCTGATTGTTTTCGAGGAAAAGGCCCTTCTTTTCTGAATTACTGGTTGCACCTTTGGATTAATAACCAAGCTGTGACGAATCACCTCAATTGGTACTCCTGTTACATCCTCTGTCTTCTAAGGGAAAACATCCAAATTATGAGATAAAAAATCTAACAGTTATTGACGTAAGAGCGTGGTAAATAAGGTTCCAATTGGAAGCACTCTTCCTTCCGAAAACGTGAACTCCTCAATTTCTTCACTTACCGTTAAAGACCTTAGGGTTTCCCTCGGATCGTCAACCCTTTCTGCTAAATCCGAGGGCACCCCATCTAACTGCTATTCATGTATTAAATCCCCACTGCTGGATCCTCGGATCCGGAGTACAATGGCATAACATTCTCTAGCTACCTTCTGGTCGCCTCAAACGACCCTAATACGATCTCTAACCACATACTTGAAACATTGGTGAACTGTTGATACAAATCCATACATTTTAGAAAGCCATGACCTCCCAAAAAGAGAATTGTAACTCGTGGGGTAGTCCACTACAACAAAAAGCACATGGACCTTCTTATTAAATGGTCCTTTTCCAAAATTTACTTCTCCCTCAAATTACCCAACAACACTAGCTGTTACATCCGTAAATCATATAATTATCCGATCTGATTGAGAAATCTGAGGTGTATTTGTCATTCGATCATAGGTTGACTTTAAAAGGACATTAGCAGAACTTCCAGTGTCAATAAGCACACGCCGAATTTCAACCCCAGCCACCTCTGCTCCAATAACCACAACATCTTCATGTGGCCTTGCTATACCTCGCAGATCATCCTCATCAAATAAAATGAAAGGAATAGCATTTTTCCATACAGATGTGTAGACATATTCCCTTCAATTTGAATTGTCAGGTTGACAACATGTCTCTTCCTCGAACTATCTGAATTATCAGTCATCGAATTGCCTCAGAATATGGCTAATGACTCAAAGAATTTACATAAATCTCGCACATGCCCCTTTTCTATGAGCTCTTCAACTACCATCAAAAGCAACCTGTTCGGATCATTCTCTACATATTTCGAAGAAGCATCAAATGCTTCAACCTTTGAATCTAAAATCATCAAATTCTCAGCTGGTGCAGCCTTCGAAGTTGATACTACGTTATTTTTCGAACTGCTCCCCTGCGACTTTACATAAGTCAGGAGCTTCCCATTTTCAATAAAAGTTTGAACCTCTTTTCTTAGAGCAATGCAATCATTGGTATCATGCCCAATATCCTCATGATATCTACAATATTTGTTGTTTCTTTCCTCCATTGGCCTACTAATTGGAGCTGGCTTTCTAAAATTTATGAAGCTCTTGGTTTTATCCCAAATCACAGCTACATTCTCTATCAGATCAACATAATACTCTGGTTTAACCCATTGATTTGGCCTTGGTATGTTATAGTTTTAAGATGGAGTGTGATTTGAATATCCACCACTCCGAGGTGGCAAGTTGTTATTCTTTTGTCGTGTATGGTGATTACCATTTCCATTCGAGGGTTGCCTTTGGTTATTGGCCGCCTTACTCGAATTTTTTGGAGTGCTAACCAGTCCTCCTCAGACTCTAGTTGACTCCTCGACTTTAATTTGATCCTCAACTTGAGCCGTCAAAGCTCCAAAATTTAAAGCTCTTCTCTTCGTAGTTTCATTGGCTAGATACCCTGGAAATAATCCTTGGCGAAAAGCTGCAATCGCTACATTCTCTTCATAATTATCCAAACTTGCTTGGGTCAAAACAAATCTCTTCGTATAATTCTTCAACTTCTCCCCAGGTTCCTGCTTGCACTGGATAATGATATCTCTATTTTCCGTCATTTCTTTATTCCCCACAAACTGCCTCCGAAAAGCAGTATAAACATCCCTAAAAATTGAAATAGACCCCCTCGAAATCTGATTATACCATTTCAAAGCTGCTCCTTTGAAAGTTTGCGAAAATGTACGATACACCAGACGGTCGCCATCTTTAAAGTTTATCATATAATTTTTAAATTGTTCGATGTGGTCATCGGGATCTTGCATCTCATCGAACTTTTCCACTTTGGTAATGTCAAATGCTACAGAAGCGTTATAGATCGAATTTCGCTTGTCAATGGAGAATTTTTCCAGTCGACACCTTGCACAAACTGATCATTTGTTCCCATTACTGCATATAAATTTATATCAGTCTCAACATATCGATTCGAAGTGTTTTCTTCACACCATGTCGAACGAGGAACATTGTTCCTTTTTAGATTTTTTTCCTTTTTAAGCTTCATCGACTGATCTCTGTCTGATTCCTTTTTCGAAGAACCCCTGTATCTTTTAAAACCTGAAGCAGAGCTTTCTACCTTTTCATCACTAGAAGTTACATACTTTTTCGTGTCTTTCTTCCCTTGCGAGAGGAATAACGATCTTTAGGAGATACTAGGCGCGCTTTTTTATGCTCACTTTTAGCTTGCTGTTCGGCACATGATCGATTAGATTGATCTCTCATATCAGTCTTTTCATTCTCTTGTCTCACCTCAGATTTGAGCTTCGCCGAGTGAATTTCTTGTTCTCGTTGTTCATATTTTCATTTAACGCATTTATTTTGTCTAAAAGCTGATTCATACGCATCCCAATGTCTGACTGAGTTTGGATCAGAGATGATCCATCCAACCTATTTTTGTTTCTTTCCAAATCATCTTTTAAAGTATCCATCGCTGATCAGAGTGATGGATTGCTTTCAGGATTCATTATGTGAAATTCAAACGAACAAACAATAAGATCGTATTAAATTCGAACATAGAAAGTCACTGATTCTTAATTCTGTCTCCAGTGAAGTCGCCAAGTTGGTGAGTTCATATATTAAGAATATTACCTTAGGAAATTGTAATATGTGATATCTAGAAAGAGAAAGAGATAGAGAGCTTTTAGAGAAAGAAAGTCTAACTACAAATGAGTTCAGTAGAAAAAGTGTTCAACCCTTTTATTAGGTTAGCCTTGCCCTTTATATAGAGGAGCCAAGACTTAGCCTTAAACTGTAATCGGTTACAAAAGAGGACTAATTATTCTTAGTCCATAAAAGTATTACATAGTCACAATTGTTCTCTTGAACTTACAATATATAGAGTTGAGTCCTTAAACTCACATTATTTACAGTTTAGTCCTTAAAACCCTAATTCTATATCAATTTTTACTTATTTGCTATAAAATTAGTCTTAGACCCTCCTCATATCCTATCTTTAATATTGCTCGAACATTTCATATCATATTTTTTTATTATTTCACTTCGTAAAATCATGTATTCTTTCAATTTTGTATGTCATTCTTCCTCGATAAAACCAATCTTAATTACCGTGTCATCGAAATTAGTTGGGAGAGTAACTACCATTTTCTTAGAACAAAGTATAAGTTTATAGAATTTTACTTGCATGCGTACCATTTACCTCTGACACGTTACACATAGCTACCTACTTTAAACTAGACACCCGTTATACGTCGATTCATAATTGTGCCCAATGGGCGCCTGTCAACCTTACAATCCCTCTCCTAAAAAGGAAAATCCATCTTTACCATTCCCTCTATAAATACTCAATCAACCACTTTTATCATTACACTTAAATTATAGAGATAGAGAGAGAAAGTTCTATTAGTAGTTTATCCTTCTACCGTCGCCGCCGTGTTCAAGTTTTGCAGATTACATCCGCTCTTCTTCCGAACCTTATATGTCATGTTTATGTCCAGTTTAGCCAACTGTTGGGATTGGCTTACCATTTCACATATAACTGTTTAAAGAGAAGCTTCTAGAATTGTCGATAATAAACCCAAGAAAATCACCCAAACTTATAACTACGGTCCTTGGCAACCTACCAAGACATCATCATCCTTTATTGCCCTCAGAGGTTCCTCATGCCTCTCTTCTGATATAACCCCCAAATCATGCTCACAACAACCTCTTTGAATCAACAAAGAAAAGAATCCTCAAAAATATATTGAAGCATTTTTATATAAAAACTAATCTCCTCGTACAAGCAGAAAAACTCTTCATCGGAGAAGTCGATTTGTTGTTATAGGAGATTCCGAAGATCTCAATACTTCACCAAATCCTACTACCAAAACTACTACACGACCTCCTCCTCAGAAGGATACATTTGTGACAAAGAAAGAGTCACAGGGGGTCCATATGGAAAATAATCAACAAAGAACCTCAAATACACATGGTTTCTCCCATACCGCGCCTACCATTTTTGCTCCTCCACATAATCTAGGATAAAAACTGATTCAGACATTCAAAACCTGAGAATTACTCATTCTTCTGATTCTGAGGATATGCTACAAAGAAACCTGCTCCGAAGAAGAAAAAGAAGAAAACAAAAGAAACTATCACCCTCCCTAAGGACATTGCTGCAAATTTTGAGTGTCAACCTGGAGGATTTTTTCCTGAAATACTTTATTACATTTAACAACATGCAATATGAGTATTTTAACCAATATGAAGTTGAAATCCTCAAAAAATAGTGAGGCATTCTTCACAACGTTACTCATTGACCATGTTCTCCCATTTTAATACTTGACCTTAGGGAATTCATTGAAAATTATTGAAGATCTTCTTAAGGTAGAAAAAATGTGGAAGCATAAGTTTTTTTCCATTTCCAGTGCTTGGGAAACCAACAATGAGATATCATCTAATAATCCCCCAAGGCTAAATGTCAAGTGGAAGAGTACAAGTAATCAACATGATTTGTTATATTAGTTTTCCTTAATTTATACAAATTGTTATTATTCAATGTATAAATTTTGAGGCGATACAAGATTCATAAAACATTTGCCGAAAAAACATTTGCCAAGCTGGGCGAATGGGTAGAACAATTATGGTCCAACAAATTCCATAAAGTATTCTTCCCTCTGAACTTTTTTCAGAGTCATCTGATAGAAGGTCTCCCAAGATTATGCCATCCCTGCAGATAAATTGATGGAACCTCCCGGTGCAAGAGCCATTGTGAAAAAACTGGCTACTTCTGACGCCCATATTATACTTATTGCTTGGAATAGAGCTCTAAGCCACTTACCAAAGAAGGCAAAAATAAAAAAATATCAAAGTGTTCCTTCAAATAAGCTAAAGAAGAAAAGTCCTAAGAAATATTCGAAGAGGAAAATTATAGAAACTAAGCAGTCCCAAGCTGAAACGTCTAAAAGGAGAAAGAAGGTAACTGCCTAACTAATTGTGGTAAAGGACGTATTGATGTGTCCTCCCTAAATCTGACCCCGAATATTGGAGAATGAGAAAAATAAAATGAAAACCAAGACCTCTACCTAGACCCTCAAGTTAAATAAATTCTGAATTATATTATAGAAATGAATAATGTAAGAATAGAAGTTGCCCCGAAAAATATGCTAGCGGATCATCAACCTAATCCACCTCAAAGCCCACCCCCTCCCCGGTTCACTCATTCGAATTCCCCTACTTTGTATGATTTGTTTCCTCCACATCCTTAAGGTGAACCCTCCGAGGAAATTCTAAATATATTAATCCCTTTTTCAAACCTCGAAGGTGCTGCCAAACAAGTATATGAAGCAGCCGTTGCTGCTTGAAACCAACTGGTAAAGCTTGCAAAAGATATGATTGGGTGGAAAAAATAATATGTTCACAATAAAAAGTGGGATGACATCTATAACATGACTCCCATCAAGAAATTCCAAGCCTTTCAAATAGATAGGTCAAAATAATATAGTAGGGCCATTCAAATAAAAATTTCCTGACTTCGACTCATAAAAAATAATTGGAGGAGCTCAAGTTGAAACACCAATCAGAAATCAACAAAGAGCATTCAAAGCAAGCGACACTGAATAAACTGTATGAAGAGTGAAGACGGGAGACATAAAGCCTTTCAAGACTTATAATCTTGCAAGATAAAAACCGAGGAGGCAAAGGCTGCTGTTATCAACAGTGCTATAAATGCTAATGGAAAATAATTTATTGACGCTATGAAGAATTCTAAAGAGGAGGCAAAAATCTCAATGATCCTCGAATCCCATCAAAGGTTTTCGAGGACGAATCCGACTATGAGGAAAGTTCCTCGGAGGACAACTTGGATAAAGCACCCAACAATACCCAAGGTCGATAAGAACTTTTAGTTGTTTTTAGTTGTTTAGTTGTTTTGTATTTTTGTTTTTATCTTAGAAATTTTTTGCGTGTACTCATCGTATTGGGTAAAATTTTGTAACCGTAAGTTGCTATATGTGCTTTTAAAATGCTAACTATGATCTTCATTTTTCATATTATTCTTAAATAATTAATCCGATTCCATATGTGTACCTTGTATAATGTTTTGGTAAATGTTAGCACCTCAAATTATATTAGCACTTCAAAAATTCTATAATGAACGTTAACACCTCGAATTATATCGCCACTTCGAAAAATAATTTAATCAACGTTAGCATCTCGAATTATATTGGCACCTTTAAAAAAATTGTATTGAACGCTAGCACATCGAATTAGTTTTTGTAAATTACCCCAAGGATGATCAGTCCTTGAGTTATTTCCGAAATAATACTCTTATCATCATTTATTAACCTTTTAACTTCGTGATTCAAACAAATTACCTCATAAAAATGAATTTTTTTAGCCAGCACATGGTATACTTAGAAAAATTTAGCAAATCAAAGGAACTTGTATTCATAATTCCGGATATATGACACCTTATTAAATCTTTCCTGAGCCACAAAGAGAGGAAATATTATGTCATCTTAAAAACTATACAAGTATAAAAACAACGATATCATAAACGTGAAAAAATTACTCACAATACAACTTTAAATGCTCAATATTCCAAGGGTGCTGCAAAAGTTTCCCCACTTTATCCTGGAGGTAATATGTGCCTGGCTTAATCTTCTCTGCCACTGAATAAGGTACTTCTTAAAACCTTTCTCAAAACCTTGTCTGATACTTAAAAATCTTTTCATTTCACCCTCAAATTGTAGCGACTCTTCATCAAATTTTTATAATGCATTATGTTCAAATGTGCTCTAACCCGCTTTTCCTCATTCAAATCAAGCTCTGTTCGTCTAGCCTCCTCATTAACTTCCTCGAAATAGTTGAATAATCTATAAAATGGAAGTGTTGACTCCATAGAACTTACTGTATCCATCACATATACCAACGCAAAATGAGTCTCTTGAGTTGCAACTTGAGTTCTTGTTCTATAAGCCCATGGTACCTCTTGAAGATAATTAGGCCATTTTCCAGCTACATTTGTCAAATATTTCTTTAAACCTTCCAATATAGTTTTGTTAATGACTTCTCCTGGCCATTTTCTTGTGGATGAAACGGTAATGAAAAATACTATGTAATTTCCTTCAAATTACAGAAATAAGTCATCTTTATGTTATTAAACTGTGGCCTATTGTCTGTAATGATTCTCCAAAGAACCCCAAATCTGTAATAAATATTAGAGACAATGAATTTTATAACATTTTTAGCTTTTGTGCCCGACAATGTTCGACTTCAACCCATGTTAAAAAATAACCCACTACCACTATGTTTGCCGTCCTCCTGAAGCTATAGGCAGTGGTCTTACTAAATCCAATTCTATTTATAAAAAAAGACTGCTTCAGAAACTAAAATTAAAGGTATAACTCGTTTATGAATAGAATTTTCTTTGATAATTATCACATTTTTTGTACTAAATTTTTAGCATCGTTCATTATCGTGGGCCACTAATATCCTGCAAAACCCTTATTGTCAAAGCTTTAAGAACACAATGAGTAGAGCCCTCCCCATCATGCAGCTAAGGTAATTTTTTTTAGATTCGTTCTTGCTCAAACATCGTAACAGCGACCTACTTAAAGATTTCTTAGACAACATTCCATCTAATATTGTATGACCATGGAATCTAAATCTCGGCCTTTGAGCTAATTTTGTGTCAAGAAGCAATGTCCATTTAAGTAAAAACTCTATTATATCAAATTTCCAATCTCCTCGATCTTTCTCAATAGTCACAAACACTTCCTCGGAATATTTACACTATTCTGACTTCGTCAATATAGGTGGACTCTCTTGTAATATAATCCAGGGGTATTCTTTAGTATATAAAGTAGTTGCCAAATAATCTACAGCAGTATTCCCCCCCCCCCCTCCGGTTAATGTGCTCAACAGTAATTTCATCAAAAGAAAAACTAACCCTCGTAGTTCACGCATATACATGACAAGTTATTATTGTTTAGCTTCAGATATCCCTAAGATGTGATTTGATACCAATTGTGAATCTGTCTGTAAACGAACTCTCTTTGCCCCACAGATACTCGTAAGCCTTAATCCAACTTAAATGGCCTCATATTTGGCTCTGTTATTTGATTCACTGAATCCAAACCGTATGGTCTGGTACATAGCTTACCCAGAAGAAGCAATCAATTGTTCTCCTACACTTGATCGTAATATACTTGAGCCTCTATCGGGTCAAACTTCCATACTGTATATGCTTGTAATGAACTCATATAACTTTCCTCATCAGAACGACTTGAATGGAATACAACCACAAAATATGCTAAAGTTTGAGCCTTAATAGCTGTCCTATGGGTAAAAAAATATCATAATCCTCATAATTCAACAAACCATTTCATAATGCGGTCATAAATTTCTGGTCGTTATAACACATTTTTCAAGGGGAACAATGTTCAAACCATGATCGAACAAGCTTGAAAATAAGGACACATTTTCCCTGCAACAACAACCAAAGCTAAAGCCAAGTTTTCAAGCTTAAAATATCTTTTTTCAGAGGTGAGCAAGCTTTTTCTTACATAATACACTGGTATACTATATCCATATACCTCCCTTACCATCACGATACTAACTGCATAATTCTATACAACAATACACAAAAATAGTTTCTCTCCTACTTGTGGCTTAGGCAAAACTTCTCGTGATGATAAATATTCTTTAATCTTGGTAAATGCAATATCACACTCTGTTATCCAGGAAAATTCTTTTGATTGTCGTAACACTTCGGAAAAGGGAGCATATTTATCTAAATATCTTGAAATGAATCTCGTTTAGAGCTGCCAACCTTCTTGTTAATATTTGCATATCTTTGATTGTCCGAAGAGGAGTGATTGATATCAAAGCCTTCAATTGATCACGATCGCCTTCTATTGTTAGTTTAAAGTCATATATGTAAACATCGAAGCCTTCCGTGATGGTCGTACTTGATTTATTTCATGGCATACTAAAGCAAACCATTCAACAATGAAAAACACTTGTGCATGAGTATGATGAGTGTAAATACAACTGCGTCATGCAATATGTTGTTCACTATCAGAAAATATATGAGGTATCCTTTTGTGGGGTTGGGGGTGGGAGGGGGAGGTATACAAACAAAATAAGTGTTTCTTAAGTAATGAGGCCCCATATCCCTTTCCTACATGACTCGTCTAATATAGTCCACCAAATGAGATACTAGGTCTTCTAGTACACTTCCAGACAATGGACGTCTCAAGTGTTCACTAGATAAGTCACTTATTGCAACTAAAGTGTCCAACTAACTGAACAGACCTTTAGGAGTTGTTACCTCTTTACGTAGGGAACATTTGAATAAGTTCATGGATGTGAACCCTATACAACGATCGAAGGTTATTCCTTCACGTGAAAAAAAAACAATAAATAAGACAATTACTTACTGATTTATGTATTGTAGTTGTTTATACCGGCGGATTCGAGTGAAAGAATTGAATGACTATAACACTCAATTAAAAAGTAAGCTACGAAATTTCATAGAGTTTTGCTAGTTGTGCGTGAAACTATTCCTGAATGATTGAGATATCAGCCTTAATGGATAGGCAATTCAAAAACTGAACTAGGGTGAAGAAACAAAATAAATTAGACCCTTATTTTCTCTATAATTAGGTTAGTGAGAATATAATTTATGTTTAGAATATTAAGTGTTTAAATTACTTATTAGTTTATGAATTAAACTAATTATTTTTCATTCATTTGTGACTTTTATTATTTATTAATTTAATATTTCATTAGAGATTATAATTCTTATTGAGATTATAGAGTCTAATCACTAAAATGTTGGACTGTTAGTATATTATTATCGTTATAAATTATAAGTTTGATATATAATTTAAAATTAATTGTTTTTATTTAATTAGACAAAATGATAATAAAACTAGATAGTCTAAATGTAGGTATCGTATAGTTCAAATCCACAATACCCTAACACAATCAACAAAAGAAAAATAACTAATGTATATATAAAAATCCCATTGAATGTGAAATTTGTATTTGAAACGTAGGTCTAGATATTTAAGTTGGTACACGTAAACCTATGAATAATAGTTTACCCGGAAGATCATTGGAGAAGAAATGCACATTAAACAAACAAATAGTGTCAGGCAGAAGATGTTACAGCGAAAAAACCTGGGGTTTTAACACTATTGCATGTGTCAGAATTCCAACCAAACATAAAAGCATATGTCATCATCACTCATCAATATAGACTTTCCATTTCTCTCTTTAACATGTACTAGTACTACTCCATACATTATCCTTCTCCACTCTTTAACTAGCACTAGCACTAGAAAGAGCTAGTCTTTCTTTCCTTTTCTCTAGTTTCAACAACAACAACACCAAAAACAAGTACTAGTCTCTTTAATACACATATCTAGATGGGGAGAGGAAGAGTAGAGTTGAAGAGAATAGAGAACAAAATAAATAGACAAGTTAGTTTTGCCAAAAGAAGAAATGGTATTCTAAAAAAAGCTTATGAACTTTCTGTTCTTTGTGATGCTGAAGTTGCTCTCATTATTTTCTCTAACCGTGGCAAGCTTTATGAGTTCTGTAGCAGCCCTAGGTATAAATACTATACATATACACCATTCTCAACCTTTACTTATCTCTCTCTTTTTCTTTCTACTTTCTAACTTTCTACATACAAAAGAAAGCGTACAAGTTAGGGTTTCAAGATTTAGTTCTTTGCTTCTAGATGGGGAAATCATTTGATCTACATACCTTGTTGTGCATTGATCTGTTGTGCTTGGAGGGTTTTATTTATTTGAGTAAAAAAATAATATTTTCATTTTTATTTTTCATTGAATTGTAGTACTTTTGTGTAATATGTTAGACTAGTTTTGTTGAAATGGTTTCTGCTTATATATGGATGTTTGTTGTTAATAGATCTGTGCAGTTCCTTCTTGTATGACCCTAGTTTACATTTCTTGTAGCATACATACTGTTAAGATTTGATTTACAGAGATGTGATGTCTTCAAGTGCTTTGAGACTGCTAGCTGGACTCTATAAAACAAGTGGTCAGGAAAAGAGAGAGAAAGAAGAGATGCTCTTTTCAAATCTGATAATTTAATCTTTGCATGTAGGATAATTCTTAAAAACGTTGGTTGTGCAGTTATGTGACATGACATGAACGAAATATATTTCATAGCTAACATGTCTAACATATGTGCTACTAATATGTAGAAGTAAAGATGTATCAAGTAAAAATATATGCCACAACACAATCAAGACTCTTGATTACCTAAACTTGCAAAAGATTTGAAAAACAAATATATATATCGTATTTTGCTCGGTCTATATTAAGTGTTTGTGTTTTAATCGGTATATTTTGGGTTGTCGTCCCGTTTCAGTATGCCAAAAACACTTGAAAAATACAACAAGTGCAATTACGTTTCGGCTCAGTCCAACCAACCAGTTGATGAATCACAGGTACCCTTTCTTATTGAATCTTTTTGGCTATTGTCTAAAAGCCTTAATTTTAAAACTTAACATGTTCTAGTCGATGAATATTATTTTTACTTGTCGATCTAACAGAGCGGATATCAGGAGTATCTGAAGCTGAAAGCAAGAGTAGAGTTATTGCAGCAATCGCAAAGGTAAAATGCTTTCTAAAGTTGTTCACAATATCAATATTGTCTAATGGCTTCGCTATAAAAAAAAGTAAATTAATTATAAATCAATGGTAAACAAACGCGCAATGTCACGCGACAATAGTGGTATCTAATAAATATTTTACTGTCTGAACATGCGTATGTATACATGTGTACATCAATCTACCTGCAGATGCATTCTTGGCGATGATTTAGGTGCATTAAACGCCAAGGAGCTTGACCAACTTGAGGATCAACTGCAAACATCGTTGCACCAAGTTAGATCAACAAAGGTAACCCACAAAACTTAACAACAAAAATATGAGTTGTAAGTATATAGCTTTGCCCTGAGTCCTTACAAAAATACCTACACATTTGGTTTTCTTAATATATTCAGACTCGCTTCATGCTTGGTCATCTTGCTGATCTTCAGAACCGGGTATTCGTCTCTTGATATTAGCATATAGAGATTTTTTTTTCTTAATTTATGTATATGGTAAAACATACAGATTCTATTCTTATTTTGTACTTAATAGGAACAAATGCTTGTGGAAACTAATAGAGCCTTGACAAGGAAGGTACTAATTTCTTTCCTCAAACCACAGTTATTCGCATTTATTTTGGCTCGATAACTACAGTCTATAGCATATCGCAATTCTTGCTCTTTTTTGATATGTCAAATTGAACATCCAGTTTGAGGAGATCAATATGCGGCTAGGATGGCAAGAAAGTGGCCCAACCATACCGTGTGAGCAAATTCTTCCTCATTTTGAGGGGTTTTATCATCCTTTGGCTCCAAATTCCCCGGTGCAATTCGGGTATACATTTATATATATGATGTGATATTTGAAACCATAATTATTCAGCTTGGTTCCAATTTGTTATGATTTCTTGTGTAGGTATAATGGTGAGACAATATATGGTCAGAACCTGAGTACACAAGGTTACTTACCTGGGTCTGGGTGGATGATCTGAGTTTGGTTCCATCTAATTAGTCAATTGGTCTATCTGGATTAAAATAAGACAGTCAATAATGTTTCTCTATATCTTGTAATGTTTCGCTAGCACTGCTACATTAATTTCCATTTTTTTATGAGTCACTTATTGATTGTGTACTGTACACTAATGAGGCCATGAACAAATTTGCTTTGACAATGTCAAATAGCGCTCTCGATTAGACTCAATTTGTACGATGTCCAAATTGACAAATAGTTTCTAGTTATGCTTGAAAAATGTCACTTATTATCTTTTCAAGTGTATTTTATTGAGTTCTATGCCGTCTCGAACTAAAATATCGTATGTTCGGATCAGCGATTACTTATCCGTAGGGCCGTTATTGATCCGGTCCGGTCCGGATTTGGCTTATTGACCTATATACTTGAATAATTAGTGATGTAATCATCATTATTGAGCTTGCAAACGTGTAGTATTATAAAAGGTATTCCAAGATCATAAATCAAGATAATGATAAAATAGAAGCTGCATGGTAACTCAATGTTTTCATGCTAAGCACGTCCTATACAAACCCCACCACACAATAATACACAGGATCAGCTCATAATGAAGGCACATAAACTATAAAAGTCAGTCCAACAACGAGCACGTCTCTATCAACCATTCATTAGTACATATATAAACAACTAGACTAATACCCAAAAACTTGTGCTCAATTTTAAGAAAAAATAAACATGGGTGGCTCACTACAGAAATCACCAAAACTTAACCTTAGCCAAGCCCTCCGCTCACCATCTACTCGACGTAAACTGAGCTCGGATTCCTTTGAAAGAGATCAAAGAATCGAGTTCTTGGGCCACAAAGAGGAAGAAGAAGATGATGATGAAAATATAGAGGATGACGAATTGGGGAATAAGGTTATGGTTGTCGTTGATTCGAATGTTGCAGCTAAGGGAGCTCTTCAATGGGCGTTGTCTCACAGTGTCCAAACTAAAGATTCCATCATTCTTTTGTATGTCACAAAGACAGGTGAAGTTATCGAATCACTTGGTCGAGTAGAATTGACTTCGTCTCGATAAGAAGCTAAATGTGTTTTTTTCATAAACATTTTATTTAGCAGGTAAAAAATTGGATGGGAGGCTCGATCTAAGGGCTAATCAGCTCCTTCATTCGTTGAGGAATATGTGTGAAACAATAAAGCCAGGGGTTAGTCCATTACTCATATTCATATGAACTATCATTTCCGGAGATTTCACGAAACATTTTGGAAACATTAGACTAAACAACAATACAAATTCAATATCGGAAGAAGGCTTGATTTTGAGTTGTTATTCTTGACATGAAAACGTATAGGTTGAAGTTGAAACAGCAATAGTAGATGTAAAAGAAGAAAAGGGAGCAATTATAGTAGCAGCAGCAAAGAAGCACGGTGTCTCACTTCTCGTCCTTGGCCAAAAGAAGAAATCATCCATCTTACGATTACTCAAGAGGTGTATCGGTAATCAGCGCGACGTAGCCGAATACTGCATCCACAATGCTCCGTGCTTGACAATTGCCGTGCGACGAAAGAGTAGCAAGACTGGTGGTGGCTACTTGATCACCACTAAACGTCACAAAAACTTTTGGCTCTTGGCATAGTAACTTTCCAAATTTATCGGCACATGTATATTATAAAGTTGGAAAATAAATAAATAAAATGAATTATCAAGATATAATATTAATTACAACGAATAACATTATCACATGGTTTCATTTGTGCCGATCTCCTTTTATGTTTTTATTTATTTCTCTTCCCCCACCACATTATTTGACATAGCGAAACAAAAAGCACACCTTCCTGAAAAAAATATACCATTTGCTGTTATAACTCTTCACACTCTTATGCTTCAACTCCACACATAATCGAAAACCCAGTTTACAGATCAAATCAATTTCGTTTTTTTTTTCAATCCGGGTTCGATGGTGTGTTTCGTTACTGGTTTTGGTCGAATCTGAGAGATCGGTTTTCGTTTTCTGTGAGTGAAGTTTTGGATTTGCGTTTTGTGAGAATTGTGGAAGGAACAACCGAAAGATGCGGAGGCGCCCGGCGGAGTACCGGCGCCCGAGTCGAAAGAGATTCTCGCGTTGGATCTGTTTCTGGGTTGTTATGGGTTCCTTCTCTGTTGCGGGGTTAATCATGTTCGCCATCCATCAGAATCGGTATGAAGATCAGGTTGAGCAGTCATTTATCAAGGTGATTTTGCTTTACATACATACATGATCCTTTTTAATCTCAAACTCTTTAGGTTGTACCTTGCTTTCGTATATCTGTTTTGTCGATTTTATTATTAGGTTGATGATACTGTTTGGATTGAAGATTGTCGGCTGAAGTGGTAGATAATTCTAGTTCTGATTATACATCTGTTTGTGCATTGTGATTGTGATTGAGATGTCATCTGTGGTAATTGAAAGTTGTTTTTTTTTGTTCATAGTCTGTCATGTCTCCTCAAGTGTTATGGTGCTTCATTTTAGGAAAATTTGGTTGCTTTAGCTTACACCATCTTAAAGGAATATATTTTGTGTTGATCTGAAAACCACACGTAAGTTATCACACCTGTGTCGTAGTTGTTGTTAAGTTTACATCATGCCACCACGAAAGATGGGTACTTTGGATGCTGAGTTTTCGCGGTTTTTGGTTTATTTAGGTACATTTCTGGTTTTACGTCTGAGTGTTTTGCTCAACTGGTATTTCTAGTCTTATTTCTGTATGAGGTCTAGGGTTTAACTATCACTAATGACAAAACGGAAGAGAAAACTGATACGTGTGATAAAATTGAGTAAATGGTAGAGTAATTATGGACATCATGGTCGCGCCGCTTGGCATCACATCTAATGGTAGTTTAGGTTTAACTGCATCCAGATTAGCTGTTTCAAGTATTTTTTATTTTTTCTGTGTGGTTCTTTTGTTTCTAATAATCTCGCCACGCCTTGTTTGAGATGGTGCTTCCAGTGAAGTTTTGAAAGAACTGTTTAAGGAATGATATCTCAGTCATTATTATCAAAGTGAAGTTGTTAGGATGAATCTTGAATCGTACACAGTTCAGATGACTCTTAGTCGTGGCTAGGAGCTGTAGTGCTGTACAAATTCAACGGATTCTTTTCTTTCGCACTTTGTTGATTCGGTAAACTGATGGGTTCTGTTTTTGTGAGCAAAACCAAAATTCAATCGAGTCATAAACGATACACCATCCTTCATCTGATATTTATATCTTAGTCTTGTGAGAAACGACCTCGACAAGAGTCTTCAGATGCCACTAAGATCATCAAATCGTAGGATTGTATTGTACTTTTGGATTTTATATTAGTATGAGCTTTAGTGACATTATCATCATGGCATTTATCATTCTTTAGACTTGCCATTTAGTTTCGTTGATGATGCATATTCTGCGTCTATGCAACAAGGTGTCTTCTTCATATTTGTTGTTGAAGAAAAGTCTGGTCTATTCTTTATTATTTTTATTTTTCTTCGAATCAATATATTGTAACAACATAGTTGTCAAATTGTGTATGAATTCTACGTGTATCACGTCTTGTGTATCTTATTGTATCATAAGATACGCTACATAATACCTGATACACATAAATTTAAGAATAATCCCTGAAAACAGGATATACAAATTTAATTGAAGAAAAGTTAAAACATATAATAAATATAGTAGTACTCCTATATCCGATCATATAACGAAATTGAGGTTGTCTTTTAGTTTTAGATAGCAGATATTGTGGTGAAATTTGTTTATAATCAATACAATAAATATAATATATAACAAAATCAGATAAAATCCTTAAGAAAAACATAACTATTTCTTATATTCACTTTGTGTCCTATGATACATAGCGAATTCGTAAGATACAGGCGGTGTATCTTTAAATCCAATTAGTGTATAGCAAGATAAAGGAATTCTTAAGATATCCAACATGGTTTAAGCTTGAAAATGATATGTATCATAAGATATGATCGTAAAGATTCTTTACGACTATTAAGAGAACGATAGAAAACTTAAGATGAGATACATTCTCTCTGTTGCTCCTCAAATAATTCAATTTTGTTAAAAACAAAGTTAGGTATCATACAGTTGCGAAACTTAGGAACCCAGTTTGGTTCCCAATTTTTTCCAAATAGTTAGAAAGCAAGAATGAAAGAATTTTTTCCAGTTTTGTGAATCAACTTCGTTCCATTTCATCGAATTTCTAAGCTAACCTGCGGATAGAGTATACAGATCTTGATATAAATGCTTGCAAAATACCTATATGGTTTTAAACACTTGCTCTGGCAAAATCTTACTTCCTTGGCAAAATCTTGATATAAATTATACATAATTTATTACTGATTTTAGTGTTCATCCAATATACTACACATTCATGTGCTGTAGATCTGATGGCCGAATCTAATCTTTCTACAGTTTTTTATAATAATTGAAGAAAGAGTAGTCCTTCTTGTATATAACTATGATATGAAAAGGTCATACCTGACTACTCTTAGAGGGGAACCAGAATTCGTTAATCTTTTTCTTAACATTCGAGCCACTTGTTTCTTTGACGTTCTTTTGTGTTTCACTTTTACTGGAATGTTCTTGCAAGAAATTGAAATGTCTACATGTTAACCTGATTTTGGGTTTCAGATTTGTTTCCTTGAAGCCTTACTCAGTTCTTTTTTACCTTTATTTCAGCACGAGAGAGAGACAATAATAGACAAGGTTGTCACTGCAAATTTGAATTTCACCGAAGATTTATCTAGTGCTACCTCGTTTTCTCGGCAGTTGGCAGAGCAAATGACACTTGCCAAGGCTTATGTTATAATTGCAAAAGAACACAACAATCTTCACCTTGCTTGGGAGTTGAGCTCGAAAATTAGAAATTGCCAGCTTTTGCTCTCTAAAGTTGCAATGAGAGGACATCCAATTACAGTAACTGAAGCACAGCCGATAATTACAAGTCTATCGTCTTTAATCTTTAAGGCCCAGGATGCTCATTACGACATTGGAACCACAATCATTACAATGAAATCTCATATCCAAGCTCTTGAAGAGCGTGCAAATGCAGCAACAGTACAGAGCACAGTGTTTGGGCAATTAGCCGCTGAAGCGCTGCCTAAGAGCCTCCATTGCTTAACGGTCAAGCTCACCTCTGATTGGCTTAAAAAACTGTCTCTTCAACTACTAGTCGACGAGGAGAGAAATTCTCCTCGACTTGTGGACAACAATCTATACCATTTCTGCATCTTTTCAGATAACGTCGTGGCTTCTTCTGTAGTTGTGAATTCTACAGTTTCCAACGCTGATCATCCAAAACAACTTGTTTTCCATATAGTCACAGACGAAGTGAGCTATGGAGCAATGCAAGCTTGGTTCCGCATTAACGACTTCAAAGGTTCTACTATTGAGGTGCAAAAGTTGGAAGATTTTTCTTGGTTGAATTCTTCTTATGCTCCAATGTATAAACAAGAACATGGTTCAGATTTTCAAAATTCAAAATTTTGGAATTCAAAGCATGTATCAATGTTGAATCATCTTCGCTTTTACATCCCTGAGATATATCCCCAACTGGAGAAAATAGTTTTTCTCGATGATGACGTCGTTGTTCAAAAAGATCTAACACCGCTATTTTCGCTGGATTTGCATGAAAACGTCAACGGAGCAGTAGAAACCTGTCTCGAAGCTTTTCATCGGTATTACAAGTATCTCAATTTCTCAAACCCGCTTATTAGCTCAAAGTTTGATCCACAAACGTGCGCATGGGCTTTTGGTATGAATATTTTCGATCTAATGGCATGGAGTAAAGCCAATGTGACGGCACGATATCACTACTGGGTAGAGCAAAATTCTGATCAGACATTGTGGAAGCTAGGGACACTGCCTCCGGGTTTTCTTGCTTTCTACGGGCTAACAGAACCACTCGATCGAAGGTGGCATGTTTTAGGATTGGGTTACGACACAAACATTGATAATCGTCTGATCGAGAGTGCAGCAGTGATTCACTACAATGGATACATGAAACCGTGGCTGGAATTGGGAATTGCACGGTATAAAACTTTATGGGAACGTTATCTAAATCAGAGTCACCCGTATGTTCAGGATTGCATCACAAGTTAATCTGCTCTTGGTTGTTACTTGGGGATGTATTACTTTGATCACATTTTTATACACAGATATTGTGGTGCAATTATTGTAGAGTCATAAGTAGCAAAATTTTGATTTTAAATCATTTGTCTTGACCATTTTGACAGTGTTTGAGAAAAAAAAAGGTGAAATTTTATACGTTAGAGATTATAAATGTGCAGCTGAAAGAAGTTCTAATTTATTTTGCACATTTAGAGGTTTTTTTTAATTTTCTTGCTACATTTGGAGTATTGCTATGCAGTTCTTTGTTTAACTTTTTAAAAACTACCTTAACTTTTTAAAACCGGGTTTTCCTTTGAGATCCACGATCAGTTTGATAAATTGGGATAATTTCTGTATTAAAAGAAAAATTAGTATTAACTTTTAAATAATAATAATATACTGTTGATAATAAACATCAGATATATTTTTGTGTTTTTTATATAATTTTTTTGAATTTAAAATTTAAAACAACAACTTTTGTTACAAAGTTTTACCGAAGTTCAATTTCTTTCTTGTAAAATTTCAGTAATTTACAAATCTTTTTCTAAAATTTGTGAAAAAAATCATCAAAAAGAAATCATCAAACCATAAATAAATATTCATGTAAATATTTGACATTTTTACGCCACCACTATTTTTTGTTTTTGACTCCAAATTTTTTTCAAAATTGTATCGACAACCTTTTTTTTATATTTTTTCATAATATTTAAAAACATTATCTAAAAATTGAAAAACATGTGAAAAAACTTCTAACCAGCATCTGGTTAGATGTAGGTTCTCGTCCACCACCAAAATAGCTCATATCAGAATTATTCTTCCATTCGTTATATGTTGGTTAGTATGACATTGTAGGAATAAAAGAAAATATAATGAAACTTATGTTACTATTAAAAACATTTTAGATAAAATTTATTTCATTATGTCTAAACTTGATAACTCAAGTATCCTAAAAAATAAACTTTGGTACGGTGATTTAAACATTGCAAGCAGTCTATGATGTTTTTTTCATATTGGAAATTCAGGTAGAACAAATATTGTATAATAGATAAACCATAAAGAAAATAGGTTAAAGTTAAATGTTGATGGCTCTTGTCTGCTGAATAGTGAATCTAGTGGTAGTGGGACCATTAGAAATCAGGCTTTGAACAGTGAGTCGTCCCTCGACTATCGCGTTTGGTGGCAGATAGTCCATGGACTTTCAAATGTCCGTTGGCAGTCCCTGGACTATCGCGTTTGGATAAAGTTAGTCCAGAGGATCCTCTGATCCACCAGATGTTGCCACCTGTCCCCATACTCCTCAGTTTTTTGTGTCACCAGTAGTCCCTTGACTTTAGGTACGATTTTGCCCTTTGACCAAAATCCTAGTTAGCAGCCCTGTTGGTGAGATGACAAATTTTTCTTACGTGGCACCTATTAAATAAATCCTATGTGTCATTTAATCACCTAATTTAAATGTATGCATCTATAGATACATTTAAAACACTGAATTGTTAATACATATATTCCTAATTTCATCTTCCTCGACTCAAATAGCTTCTCCTCTCTCATATTTGCTTTCTTTTTATTCTTTCTTCCTTCTCCTTCCATCCGTTTCCTAACACCAGTAAAAGTATTTCATCTACATCCTCCATAAATGTCAACCAGCTCTACCTCTTTCCTTTATAAAAAAATGGAGATTCGGTGTCGATCTGCTTTTGTGGGAAACCTTTGGTAATTTGTACCTCATGGACAAAATCGAATCCAGGGAGAAGATTTTATGGATGCAGAAACTATCGGGTAAGTTTAATCTTAGCTAAATCTTCTAAAACCATAATTTGTGTTTAGAACCTTAGTTTTTTAAAACCCTAAATCGATATAATGTTACAGAGTATTAAAGGAAAATGTGGGTTTTTTAGTGGGTGAATTCACGAGTTCCTCATCATTCCAAAGAATTAATTATGTCGTTGAAGAAAAAGATACTCAAGATTGAAGGTGAGAATGGTAGTCTGAAGACCAAAAATAGTTTGTTGATGTTGTTTTGCTGCATTTGTTGTCTGTTTTTTTTATTAGTCTTGTTAAGAACTAAGAGACAACTATGTAATTTTTGGTTTGATAAACAATGTAATTTTTGGTTTGATAAACAATGTAATGTTTGGTTTGATTTGCAAAGTAAGAACCGGTTATGGAGAAGTAATTTTATTAGAACTAATTTTATTAGTATTGTTCTTTGTTTGGTTTCGCGAAGTAATTTTAGAAATATTAGAACTGGTGTTGTCTCAACATTTTATTAGTATTTGTTTTCAAGCTTGTGAACATTAATGGACTATTTGCAAATCAAAAAATTAGAGTAGTACTAACACTGCTAAATTTTGATTCAAAATAAAACTTAGAATTTCATTCATAAATAGCCAACCTTACATAATATTCCAACAGAATACATTATCAACTAGATAATACAAAAAACAAGACAAGGCTATGAACACCTATTAACAACAACACCCTTAGAGTTCAGATTTATAATTGTTAACAACTGGTGACAAAAAATAGTCTACTCTAGAACCAAAAAATTAGTTTCCAGTGTTCAACAGTCTATACACTAGACAATCCTAGAAGTATCATCTGGTGCAGCAGATAAACACCCAGTAGAAGATGAATTGGGGACTCGTCTTGGTCTCTTCCATCTCTCATTTTCCACTCTAGACGACGCCTCTTTGAATTGAGGCATCTCCCTTGCAGGCACCCGGTTTCCAGTAGTTTCCTGCAATCATACAGTACCCTATTAATTATAACTACTAGACCAACAAATATCAACACCAATGAATACAGAAACAGCAACACCAAAACCATTTTGTTAAAGCCTACCTACAACTCAACAACACTATTGAATACTAATTAAATGCACACCAACACCACTATAAAACATACCATGTGACCAATTATTCTATTCAATAAAACAGGTAAAAAAAGCAAAAAAGAAACAGTTTTACAGTATGAGAGATAAGAATCTTACGTTTCTTCCCATCCCTCTTCTTGTGGCTTGTGCACCTTGTCCCCCACCAGCTCTTGGATCAACACAATAGACAAGGCTCCCCTGCACCAAAAGGACAAAATCAATATCATTGAAAAAAATGAAGACTAGGCAGCAAGAATACCAAATGTTAAAAACCTTACATCAGGCATTGTGTTAGCAGCTGCTCCTCTCCCAACCTATTTCACCACCAAAGAAACCCAACCACCATAAATTATCTTAACTCTTTCAAAACTCAAAAATGTGAAGAATACAAAAAACTTACCGGGAGGTTTCTCACTCTTCTTGCTGCCTTTCTAAGACGAGCATTGAAACGGGCTTCATGTGCTTTGTTAACTCCATCAGCAGCAGGTTCAGATCCTTCTGTGTTGGTTACAACCCCACCATCAGCTGGCCCAGTCCCAACAGTTACCTGTGGGCTGTCTGCAGCTCTCTGTGAGGTGTCTTCAGCACCAGCAACCCCTGTCTTCGACCCAGCAGCAGCTTGTGAGGACTCTCCAGTGGTTGGGCAACTCCTTCTGTTGTGTCCTGGCTTCTTGCATTTTGTGCACTTCAATTGAATGAACCTTCTAGATACCCTTTCTCCAGTCGGTGGTTCAAGCTCGCTTCTGTCCCTCCTTCTTTTTATGGCATTTTCCCCCTCTTGACTTCCATAGGTGGTGGCTGACAAGGAGGGAAAGCAGATTTCTTCCACAGCAACTGCCCATTGATAGGGTTGATGGTATGTGCGTAGATGGCTCTGTTCGTTTCAATGTGGTAGCAAGAAGGAATGAAGTCTATGGGTCTTTTATTGTCAGCCCATATACCCGCAACAACATGAGCGCAAGGTATACCACTCAGTTGCCAACTCCTACACGCACATGTCTTTTGAGAAATGTCTACAACAAATTGCCCTCCCCCTGATTTGATTTCATATTGTGGACCCCCAGATTCTTCAATCCAGCACCTCCCAGCTGCCTCAATACTCAACTCCAGCTTCTTTAATATACTTGGGGCAGATTTCACCCTTTCAGGTAGCACTTCTCTTTTTAAGCTTTGCTACTCTTTTCATTGTCTGCGTTCTGATACCATCCATCAACGTTATGATGGATTTCTCCCTTAGGTGTAGAATAACCATATTGAAAGTTTCTGCTAAATTGGAGGTCTGAATATTGCAGCACGTGTCTTCTTTGTAGTGGGCTCTAGACCATTGGCTTGGTGGTTTATCTTCTAACCATTTGAAAGCATCAATATTAACTCTTTGCATTTCTGCCATATGAGCATCAAACTCCCCAAGGTATGTGGATCTAGCTGCTGCCCAGAAGATCATTTTCTCTAGACGACCAGGGTGTGATTTTTTAAAGTTGGCATACAAATGCCTACAACAAAAGCGATGTTCTGAGTTTGGAAAATCTTCCAACAATGCAGGGACCAACCCTTTCTGTTTGTCACTTACAAACAGCCACGCTCCCTGGTTTTAGATGTCGAGGTCCTCCTCTAGCAAATGCAGAAACCAACTCCAACTTGATCTGTTTTCGTTCTCTACAACAGCCCAAGCAACAGGGTACATTTGATCGTTTGCGTCTACACCAACAGCCACCAAAAGCTGGCCTTCAAAAGCTCCACTCAAAAAGCACCCATCCAAGACAACAACTAGCCTACACCCTGCTTTGAATCCCCTCTTAACAGCACCCAAACACATGTAGAAACGCTCGAAGATATTGTTCGCTTGCTTAATAATGCAAGTTGAACCCGGATTAGTCCTGATAATCTCCTCGCTGTAGTCTAACAACCTCGCAAACTGCTGCTTGTCATTCCCCAATATCATCTCATGAGCAATAGACTTAGCCATATACCCCTTCTTCCTGTTAATTCGAACGAGGAACTCTCTGCTTAAGGACGCTATCAACGACGTAACTGACCAGTTTATATCCGCCTCCCACTGTGGCAGATAGTACTTAGCAATCCAGATGTCTGTCACATTCTTGTTATCATTTGTTGGAGGACATGTATGGTTGTCAACCAAGGTCTTCAACACCCACCTGTTACTGCACCCCATTGTGGAGCAGTATGCTTTCTAAGGGCAGCCCTCTGCTAAACACACAAAGGAGATTCTTTCCTTGTCATTTTTCTTCATGACAACGTACCTCCGCTGCTTGATCCCATAGTTCTTTATAGCTTCCTTAAGCTCACTTGCCGTCGTGAATTCATGCCCAACTTGTAGCTCTACACTGGCCAACGGTACGGATGGATTGAACTCTGAAAAATTATACCACAACTCCACGTCATCATCGAGGTCTACATCGGAGTTTGCCAGTGTATTCAGCGCATCCGATGTCGCGTACTCTGTCTCGATATCCTCTGTGTCCCTTTGTTGTTCAGGTGGGACAGACTGGTGTTGTTGCTCTCCAGCCTCCTCATTTGCCTCTGTCGCTGCTGATTCACCAGCATTTTTATCCTGGGCAGATGATTCAACCTCAACTCCATCAACTCCATCCCCCCAGCGTACATCACGCCCTAACTCGTCTATGAATGCAGTCCAATTCGAAGACTCTTTAACGGGAGGTTGTTCAGTTGGCCCAGCGTTGTTGTCAACCCTATGTGCATTGGGCGTAGCAGCATCACCAGCCTCTTGTCCACCCCTACAAGCTTCTTCTTCATCCCCACCAACCTCTTGTCCACCCCTACAAGCTTCTTCTTCATCCCCACCAATATTACCAAATGAGACTTCCTGTTGATCAACTCTTTTACCAGCATCTTTTTCACCATCACAGTCACCCACTGTTTCTTCTTCTACCCTAGCATCTTTTTCACCATCACCATCACCCCTACAATCAGCCACATCTGTCTGCACAATGGTCCTTTCTTCAACTGTTTCCTTCTCTACACCGCCCCTTTCACCATTCCGTTCTACCCTACAATCACCATCACTAACAATATCTTCCACCCTAGCGCTTTCACCAACTGCTTCCTCTGCCACACCAGCCCTTTGGTCAGCTTCTTCTTCGACCGTCTGTTCTCGAACCCTCTGTTCTTCAGCATCCATAGCCTTAATAAATTCATCTGTTTCTCTATCCACAAGGTCTTCCTCACTACTCTCACTCTCCTTCTCTTTTTCTGAATCTGAACTTGATTCTGAAAGTTCAACCACCGGTGGAGTTTTAGGTTTTGGTCTTTTCGAAGGGGAAATTATCTCCAGTGGCAGAACAGCTTCTATATACAACTTTAACAACCTGCGCTTGTCTACCAACTTGCACATCTCCAGTGCATCTGCATCGCTAGCAACATTCAGCAAACCCTTATCATCCTTGCGTGAAGGCAGTTGGTACGCGGAATTCAACACACCAAACTTCTGTTCAGGCGAGCACATCATGTAAATATACTCGCTTAGGTAGATTAGTGACATCTTACCGGGGTTCATATTATCAACTAACGTCTCCTTACCACCCCTATATGTTACGATGCCGCTTTTCTCATAGAATTTACCACCATGACGTACTACCATGGTGAATAATTCAGAATTCACACCTGCAAATATCACAAACCCTCATCATCTAGCAACAATTACTAAATACATACCAAATGACTACGACTGCAACACCAACACCAAAACAACAGCAACACTGAAACAACAACAACACTCAATCTGCCTCTACACTCAAACAACAACAATACTAAATCTATACAAACACTCAAACAACAGCAACACTGAAACAACAACAACACTAAGTCTATACCAACACTGAAACAACAGCAACACTGAAACAACAACAACACTCAATCTGCCTCTACACTCAAACAACAACAACACTAAATCTATACAAACACTGAAACAACAACAACACTGAAACAACAACACTAAGTCTATACCAACACTAAAACAACAGCAACACTCAATCTGCCTCTACACTCAAACAACATTAACGCTCAATCTATGCCAGCACTCAAACCACAACAACACTCAATTTATACCCTACTGCATATCTAATGCAGCAACAAACATCCCTAATGCAGCAAAAATAAATAGCAATCATCTCTATAGTCCTATGCGAAAAGAAAACAGAGTAAAACAATCAAAACAAAATGACAAAATGACACACTTTAACAATCAATACCAAGCCCTATTATACTGATTAATCGATAGCAACCTAATTGATATCTAGCCCTACTAACAATATCGAAATGTAACACAGAATACATTTATCATGGAAACACAGTGAAGCAATAAAACGATACATCAAGACAAATATGGAAACAAACTAAATACCTGTATATTCTTCAGAGAAATCCAATTCAATTTTGACCTTCTTCTATTTCCTCCTCGAACCCTTCGTCATTGTTGAATCGCGTTTGCCACAAATTAGGGCTAGCAACAGGGTGTTGAGACTGAGATTAAGAAAGAAGATTTAAGGTTTGTGTTTCGATTTGGGTATAGGTTTAGGGTTTAGATTAGGGTTTGATTTGGGGATTTGCTGTAGAACAAGGGAGAGGGAAGATGAGAAAGTCGAGGGATTGGAATTCAAAAAGAGTGAAGTGTGTTCAGAGTTGCAGAAAATCTAGGGTTAGATTTTGTTTAATTATTATAATAAATTAAATTAAATCAATTAAAACATAAAATGTAACGCACCGATTGATAAAGTTATAAATGATTTTGGGGCAAAATATTACATGTAGGCTAATAATGCCACATGGATAATCTGATTTAATTTTCGATGCCAAGGTGGAAATTGAAGAGGTAGTTGGGTCACTTAATGTGGCGGACTAAGTTTGGGGTTTGACCTAAAGTCAAGAGACTACTGGTGACACAAAAAACTGAAGTGTATGGGGACATGTGGTAGCATCTGGTGGATCAGAGGATCCTCTGGACTAACTTTATCCAAACGAGATAGTCCAGGGACTGCCAACGGACATTTGAAAGTACAAGGACTATTTGCCACCAAACGCGATAGTCGAGGGACGAATCATTGTTCAAAGCCTTAGAAATCATAATGGTGATGTTATCACTGCTTATGATAAATTATATGGGAAACAAACCCTTTTTTAGTTGAGTTTAGGAAAATTCTTGATGACCTTATAGTTTGTTATCAAATGGTTTTAAACATGTGGACATATAATGAGATTTATCTATTTTAATTGATATGCATGTTAAGGGTAAGGGCCCTGATATATAATTTTTTTAATTAATTATTGTAGAAACTTAATATTCTCAACTATTACTATCAAACACATATCAAGGAACCAATATCAAGCTGTTGACTGGTTTTCTCGATGGACCTTAAAGTGTAAGATGGAATTTGACTTAAATAGTTATGATATTCAAAACCACCCTCAAGAAAATAACATTATTAGAAAACTTAGGTTTTGGATACTCAAGCTTTAATGATTAGCAATGTTTTCGCATGTATTATGTCAGCAATGTTTGATCAGTCATATTTTTCATCCAAAGATTATGTCCATTTGATTAGAAATTTTTCTTATTCTTGACTTTCAAGTCAAACTTCATGTTGGGAGAAGCAAAATAAATCATGGAGAATGAATGTCAGGATATTACCAGGAGCAAAGAAACATTATAGGGATACCAGTTCCTTATTGCATCCCAATCAAAATCAAGGAGTACTTATTTATTCTCCACATAGACTATACATAGGAATACTCTGATTGAAATGTAATTAAAATGGAAATCTCTGAGATTGTGTATTCTGTTTCAAATAAATAAAATTTATTTTTTATTAAAAACAAATTCTCTAAAATCAGAAAATATATCGATAAGGAACTTATATAATTTCGTCGCAAACTCAAAATTTTTCTTAAAAATTCTGGAAAGCTTATGCAAAATCATCCAAAAAACTTATGCCCACCTGTCAAATTTTTTACGACTTCATTGTAATAAAATTTTGTAAAGAAGAATAAAATTATCACAAACTCTAGAATTAAAGGTGAATAAATCACAAATACCTAATTTTTTTATTTAAAAGACTTACAAATGAGTATGTTTTGTTTGTGTTTTGAATTTAAAAAACATAATTATAAGTCATCTTTTGCAAATAATGTTAGAAATAAAATTTTAAAATCTATCTTAAATATTAGCGTGGAAATATATGATTTAAAATTTGAGCTTCCTTATTTGTATATATGGATAATGAATGAGAGTAATTTTTATTTTGCTTATTATTGTTTAAAACAATATATATTGAAGAAATATATAAGGTGTCGTTTGTTTACATATATAAAGACATATTTTTCGAACTTGTTTGTATATTTTTATTAGTTAGTATCCAAAGTATCATTTATTACTACCTAATACTCATCTAATTTGGAAAACTAAAATCAAGTCTACCGTCTAAACCAAAGGCATACAATGAAGCTACTATAGGCTTATCTTAAGTTTCTTTCATGTATTAAGTTTCAATAACTTGATTTTTAAATTTTTTTATTTCAGTTTTCCGAATTAGATAGAATGTCAGATATGTATTTAAAGCCTCCACTTTTTATTGTTCAGATGAAAGAGAAATCTTCAAGTTTTGGTTGTCTATGGTAAGAGAAATTATATCCTTAGCCTGAGCCCTGAATTGTCTTTTCAGACCGACTATTGGTCTAATTTTGGCCCAATACTACATGGCCCAAAGTATCATGCTCACTCGATACCTTGAAATATTCACCATTATAAGTTACGACATTGGTGATGGTAGTCTGAGGTCCGATTGAAGTCATCCTTATCAAGGTCACTGAAGTACATATTACGAAGGTCATTCAGGTTAGCCTCTCCTTCAATAGATGGCTGATCGGCTGTGGGAAACACTAGAGAAGGAGGATTAGCTGATACCTCTTCTTATGGAGGAGTATCAGTTGGAAGAGTGAGGGGAACATCTGAAGGACGCAGGATTATCTGTGACCCTAAGCTAATCTTCTCATTTTTTCCAGCCCTTCGGTCACTACCTTCCTTGTGCCTCTTGTGACCTTTCTTCTTAGTTTGGGGCAACTGATCTGATATCCCGGATTCCCCAACTATTGCAGCAACTGCCTCTAACAAAACGAAATTGATTCCTTCAGGATTATTCGAACTAGCTGCTTTGAGAATCTGATGAGATGGGTCATCTTCAGTTTTCTTCTTATTCTTATTCTTTATCTTGTCCATATGGCTAGGAGCTTTATTTCGGGCTGGTAAGTGAGTTTCCCATCATTTGCCTCAGTTCTTTTAAGGATGACATCCGATAGAGGGGGAGGTCTTTGCTTCCAGTGGTATTCGACAAGTGAGCCCTCAACATGTTTCCATAAGTGAAACAATTATGAAAGGTAATCCCCCCCAATTCTCTAATGCCTATCGATTTAACTTGGAAAACGTAGTCCTTCTTGCCTCCAGATGCTTTGAGAACATTTTCGAAAATACTGCAAAGAGATACAATAATCAGTTCTATATATCAAAATAAAGTCTAAATACTAATAAAAATCCGAACAAGATTTACCTGAACTCTTCCAGTATCTAGTCAATTGGCTTGGATTTTCTTTGAAGGCTATCTTTTTTCCATTCTCCCAAGCTTCACTTATGAAAATAAAATGAGTCCTCCATGGTTTCTCAGTCTCCAACAGATCATTCACTACTTTATAGTCGTTTCCAATATTGTAATGATAAAAATGGATTTGGTGATTTTTACACAAACCAGCCGCAGCAGCAAACTGCTCCATAGGGATTGGAAATTTTGACAATCTAGAAGCAATAATACTGGCTAACAGAGTATACCAGGCATTCGAGCTCATCTGCCTTGAGAAAAGCTTGATTAGATGAAAATATCTGACTATTTCCAGGTCTAAAGGGAAACGAAGACCCCAGTTCAGCACCTTGTTGTATACCACAATTTCTTTAGCTTTACAATCCATAGGATTTTCCGGAGTAATAAAAATCCTCACCTTAATAGACTCCAGAAAGCCCCATTTTGTTCTTATCAGATCTAATTCGGCAGTATGTGTATACACGTAAGAGATTTTTGAAGGGCCATTAAGTATTTCACACTAACCTTACAAAAGTTGGGCCCAACTTTCCCTTCCAGGCACTCCGGAAGTGACTCATTATTTGGTTGTCCCACCTTTCCTCTACTTGCCCGATCTGATGTCGTATTCCCATTATGTTTGGATATCTCCAATGGGGTATCTTCCCCACTATATTCCATATTTGTTTTCCATTATAGTCGATCAGTGTTCGACCAATTTAGCACTTTTAGCTTCTTTCTCAATTTGGGTGGCCTCATTAAGTGGAAGCAATGGATTCGGGTCCATAGGAGGTTGGGAAAGAGGTTTTAATGTATTTGAACTAACATTTTTTAAAGAAGGAGGGGTGCTCTTGGCCTTGGAGAGTAGACTGACTCTTTGGGGTGTGACATTTTTAGTATCTGATCCCACAGCGAGAAATGATGAGGGTTTCTTAACACTGGAAACTGCTTTGTCCTTAGAAAAAGGATCCAGGGATACTTGAACTTAAGGTTCAGACTCTATGGTAGATAAATTTGGGATAAAAGAAGGTTTTCGGATGTTCTGGACGATGATGAACTCTTCTTTGGTTCTGGTATTGTTTGGCTAATTACTCCATTAGGAGAAACAAAGAGTCTGGGTACAATTCTTGCCTCCTTTCCTGATTTTTCCAAATCAGATAGATTTAACCAACCTCATTTGATCAGAGCAGTTCTGGTTGTGAACATATAATTTCCTAAGTTTAAAACAAAGTCACGAACTCAAGCTTTCTCTTTCTAGAATTGTTTTCTTCCTTCTATAAAAAGAAACAATGAGAAAAACGATTGAGAGGTCAAATCAGAATAGGACACGTGTTATTTATCAAAATTATGACCTTTGGTTCTTCCATCTACAAAAAGAAAAACGCTTCGGATCCGGTCAGGGTCTTCTCTTCGATATCTAACTCTTTGAAAAACACTTCGAATATGATTAATGTCTTTTCATTGATAATTTAGCTCTTTTAAAATATTTTTGAAAGACCTAAATGGGCTACTGATAGGTTTGGATATTTTTGGAAGGCTACTACTACCTTAACTGAATGGGTAATTTGGACATGTTTTGCACCAAACCTATGATAAAAAAATACAACTAAGTAAATCATGACTCAACTGTGTGCTAACCTGCACTAACCCGTTTAGGTAATGGGCTTTGAAGATTGACCCGAATCCAAAGTCCAACCCGAACGACCCATGAGTCAAAAAACAAGTATAAATACCCCAACCAACCTCATTTAATATGGTGGAATTTTCTCGAGAAAACTTAATAGCTAAGACACACCTGTTCTATCTCTCCATCCTTCACTCCAAAAATAATTACCTTATAAAGATAAAACTCTTTCCAAGAATACCCTTTGATTAGAAATAATCCTCACCAAAAGGTATGGAAATGTAATGCAAGTGCCAGAAGTTCCCATGGGGTTAGTATATGAAGCAGTACCCTTTAATAGATGCGAAATTGACCTGGTCGGACCTCGGGATGGCTTCTGGAAGATGTCGAACTATTATCTTGGAAATTGACTATATTTCAAAGTGGGTAGAAGCTGCACCCCTCTCCGGAACAATTTCCAAAGGGGGAATTAAATTTATTATCTCTAATATTTGTTGTAGATTTAAAATATGTAGACGTATTACCACAGACAACGACCCATAATTCGGTAATAAGGGCATAGAGATGTTTTATACATCACGGGGAATTCATCATTGTTTATGCTATCTTTTTTATTCCCAAGCTAATAGACATATAGATGTGGAAAACAATACTATATAGATGGGTCTTAAAGAGAACTTAGAAATAGAAGTTGGTAAATGGCCTAATTATATGCAAGAAGTACTATAGGCTTACCGAACTACTCCACATACTACCACCCAAGAATCTTATTTTTCCTTGGTGTGTGAAATGGATGCAATCACTCTAATAGAAGCTACTATTTTCCTTCTTTCAAGGTCTAAAATTATTCCGAAGAGAAAAATGAAGTTGCAATAAGGTCTTAGTTAGACTTGATTGAAGATTAAGCAGGGTAGATATGCGTCTAGAGTACGGAGAAGATATCTCCAAGTAGGGGAAAATTCATAAGAAAATTATTTATGCACAATAAAGATAAGAAGTTCGGAAAGCTGACTTCAAACTGGGAAGGGCCATACATTTTGTGTGAGAAGATTAAGCAGGGTACATATCGGTTAGTTGACCATGAAAGCAATTCTTTAAGGCACCCATGAAATGTTGAACACCTAAATTTATAGTTTTAGTGAACTCATATCGTAAAAATTTACTTTATTTTTATCCAATGTAAATATAATGGGCCATACTCTTTCATACCCTGGTGGCACGGAGAGGTTTTAATAAGTTGTCCGGATCGTTATTAATATATATGTTTTGTCTTTAAAAATGTATTTGTAATTGTATCAAGTTTTTATTGCCTTCAAATGGATTACCTTCGAATGGATCAAGTGGACCAAGTTATTATCTCCTTCAAATGGATTACCTTCAAATGGTTCAAGTACAAGTTTTTATTGTCTTCCAATGGATTACCTTTGAATGGCTTAGGTGGATAAAGATTTTATTTCCTTCCAATTAATTACCTTCGAATGGCTCAAGTACAAGTTTTTATTTCCTTCGAATGGATTACCTTCGAATGGCTTAGGTGGATCAAGTTTTGTATTACCTTTGAATGGAATTCCTTCGAATGGCTCAAGTGCAAGTTTTTATTGCCTTCGAATTAATCATGACTTAAATTTAATTGTACTTGGATAAATAAAAGTATATGAAAAAATAAAAAAAGTTGATAAAATTATAGATAATATAAAATGTCTTGGGTGATCAAAGGGCTTAACAAAATCCAATGAGAAGATTACAAAATGCCTTGGCCATGACAAGGACTTGCACAAAAGTATCTTACTTAAAATTAAAACAACAAAATGCCTTGCATATATCAAGGGATTACATAGAAACGAGTATATCAATCATACTAGCTTTATGAATCATTCCCATCGGCTTTTCCACATTATTTTCCTTCTGGACTCTCACCATTAGAATACTCTTCGTCAGATCCGTCTTCGGATGAATCATAAAAAATTCCAAGTTGATCAACTAAAGGTATGGCATGAGGCAGTAGATCAATTGGTACATGTCCCCACAATTACCCAATGGATAACTTAGGGAATTTCTTGTTAAATAGCAATACCATATCCTATATGACCGAATCATCCCTCTATTGTAAATAATTTATCATTATTTCAGCATATTCATCCACACCATCGGTTATATATTGCGCAGACTTTGTCTTGAGAGAGGTAATCTCACCTTTTTTCTTCTTAGATGATCTTCAAGGTTTTTATTTTCATCCAACAAGCGCTCAATGGTAAATTTTTCATCAGATTACTGATTCTTTAATGAGGTAATTTCCTCGGAAGTGGATGACTGTAAACCTTTATAATCAGATTGAAACTTGTCACTACTCATGGAACCGTTGTATGAAAGGCTTCAAAATGGCTGATAAAAACAAACTTTTACGATAAATGACACAAAAAATAATATAAATGTGAAATAAATACAAATAGACTTACGTGTGTTCTTCTAGTGCCTTGTATGCTAGCTTGGATTCTCTTTATAACTGATCTTCCTGCCATTTTTCCAATTACCAGGGATGAATAGGAATTGGGTTTTCCAGATCTTGTCTGCTTCTAAAAGGTCATCTACCACTTTGTAATTATTACTCATATTAAAATAATAGAAGGTAATATAAACATTGCAAGATAGACCCGCCACAACAGCCAGTTGCTCCATTGGCATTAGAATTTTCTTGTTAAATAGCAATACCATATCCTATATGACCGAATCATCCCTCTATTGTAAATAATTTATCATTATTTCAGCATATTCATCCACACCATCGGTTATATATTGCGCAGACTTTGTCTTGAGAGAGGTAATCTCACCTTTTTTCTTCTTAGATGATCTTCAAGGTTTTTATTTTCATCCAACAAGCGCTCAATGGTAAATTTTTCATCAGATTACTGATTCTTTAATGAGGTAATTTCCTCGGAAGTGGATGACTGTAAACCTTTATAATCAGATTGCAACTTGTCACTACTCATGGAACCGTTGTATGAAAGGCTTCAAAATGGCTGATAAAAACAAACTTTTACGATAAATGACACAAAAAATAATATAAATGTGAAATAAATACAAATAGACTTACGTGTGTTCTTCTAGTGCCTTGTATGCTAGCTTGGATTCTCTTTATAGCTGATCTTCCTGCCATTTTTCCAATTACCAGGGATGAATAGGAATTGGGTTTTCCAGATCTTGTCTGCTTCTAAAAGGTCATCTACCACTTTGTAATTATTACTCATATTAAAATAATAGAAGGTAATATAAACATTGCAAGATAGACCCGCCACAACAGCCAGTTGCTCCATTGGCATTAGAATTTTCGAAAGCCTTGAGGCTATGATGCATGCCATCAGTGAGAACGAAGCATTTGGGCTAGCTTATCTTGGGCATAACCTGACTAGATTGAAGTACCTACTAGCTCAGGGTCCAAGAGAAACCAAAAGGTCCCAGTTGAGCATATCGGTGTAAATCACCAACTCCATAGCCCTAGAATCCATCAGAATCTCTTCGGGTTGGGGCAACCTCACTCTATATTTTTGAGAGAGATAAGGGGGTTAGATGATAGTGTCAGAAATCCTTGGGGGCTAAGAGTGGAAAGTGGGTCGGATTTATCCTAGGGGAAGTTTTAGGCTTATAATAAAGGTTATGCTGAGTAAGTTGGATGCCTAATGACTAAGTTTTGTATTAGCCTTATATTTTTTTATAAGTGTGAATGGTTCTTCGGTCTGGGGCTCATGAGCTTGTCCCATATGCATAACCCGACACGATTGATACATGGATCCAAAATTATCCTATAAATAGTCAAAAGAACAATATTTAAGAGGGTTTTATAATTATATCTCTAAAAATTAAATACTACCATCTCAATTATTTCTCTACCTTATACCCATAATTATATAAAACATCTAAACAATTATCTAAAATACCATTCGATCATACGTATTAGATATTTGTAGTGTTCGAGCTGGAGATGAGCCTTGAATCGCTTTTCTTTGATTGTTTCAAGATCCATAATTCAAGTTGACGAGTTTCTTCCTACATCATATGTGGTACCCAGTAAGTGTGTAGTTTATTATGGATTGAGACCATTGCTTCCATGCCATATACTACTGCGAATAAGGTTTCGCCAGTGGCTAATCTTGGGGTACTCCTATATGACCATATTATTTCTTGTAAATTTTCTGGCCATTTTCTCGCTGCTCCCATTAACAACTTTTTGATATCATCCAAAATTATACGGTTGGTTACCTATACTTGATCATTTTCTTACGGGTGAAATGGGAAAAAATGCTTCACTTAAATCTCTCGAGTCGAGAAGAACCTTTTAATGATGTTGTTATGGAACTATATTCTATTATTGGTGGTGATGACTTCTGGTATGCCATATTTTATAACATATATTAGAGTTGAGGAAGCTTATCACCTATTTTTATGATATATTCCAATGGTTATGCTTTGACCCATTTGGATAAGTAATCGACTATTACTAGTAGGTACTCTTATCTGTCTGTTGTCAGTGGTAGTTGTCTCACGATGTTGATGTCCTATCTATTAGAGTTATTATTTTTATATGGTTTCTAACCAGACTACTAGGATATTAGTTGAATTAGATAAATGTTGACATTTGTCACACTGTTTTACCTTCATGTTTACATATTCAACTAATATGGCCCGACCAGTACCATTGTAATAGGAATCTTATTTTATTTTCATAATGGGAAGTTCTTTCTCTGTTATCGATTTATTTTACTACGAGGTGTGATTCATCTCCGTCGAGGAATATATGTATGGGCTGTGTGAGGATCCTCCTGTATAATATATCGACGATTCAAATGAATCTTTTCAATGAGCATGAATTTTCATACTTCGGTTAATCATTCTGAGAGTACTACATAGAAAGGTACTAGAAGATGGGTGTTCGTTAATCATCTATCTAATCACCGTCTTTTACTACTAGAACACATTTGTCCAGATACTAGAGATGAATTTATTGGGTAGGCTGGCATAAGGTTTTTATTGAATGATGATATCTGGTTACCGCCATACGTATGTCGAGAAAGGCAAAATATCAGCAACGTTATTCTCTATTCTAACAACTTGTTCAAACATGATAATATCAAATAACGTTGTTTGGCGTCGAAGTTCTTTTAGATAGTGGATGATGGTGTATTTTTTTTATCCATATCAAGGACTTATGCTTGATAAATAACTAGTTGGGAGTCAGTGAAAAACTTAATTTGTGGTGGCACCACAAACGTTTGCATATCGCATGCCACCAATTGATGCTTCATATTTGGTTTCTTTGTTAGTAGCATGAAAGCCGAGCTTAATTGAATTTTTTTGGATATCCCTTGTTGGTGAAGACAATTGGACATCTATTCTTAATCCCTAATTATTACTCTATATGTCTATCTGCACCTTCGAGGTAGATTCGGGATCTGCATCGGTACAGATTTTTTTTCCGCATGGAACTTAATTAAAAAATCCACGAGTTATTTTTCTTTGATTATTTTATGTGGTTTGAACTTGATGTCATAGTCTCTTAGCTCGAAAAACCAATTGGGAAGTCTTCCTGAGTAATCTGTTTTTTATAGCATGTTTTTTAAGGGGGGTGGCATTCGGACAATGATCATGTGAGCCTAGAAATAATGGCACATTTTTATGGCTGCTACCACCACGAAGAGTGCCAGTTTTTCTTACTAAGGTATCTGGTTTATGTGCGAATAATTTTTTTATGTTGGTGAAATCTTCCTTACATGTTGGGCTCTTTCTGAATTTTCACGCCATGTGAAGAAATTTGAAAAAGGGTTGGCGCCTATTCGAATAACGAGGGAAGAAATAATTTAATAAGTCCAATGTGTCTGTTAAGATTTAAACTTCATTCGCGTTGTGCGGAGAGAAAATGTCCGCCAAGGTGGAAAGTGAATTTTTGTTAACTTCTTTTCTCTCACTAAATAGGAATTTCTAAAATGTTCCAAATTTCACAATGAAGGTGCTTCTTTTGGGGTTTAGCTTTTAGTTTACTCGTCTTAAATTCAAGAAAGTATAAGATATATCAGCCATGTGGTCATTACCTTCCATATTAATGACTAGCATACCATCGATGTATACCTGTAGGTTACGTCCAAGTTATGTGGCAAATGCTTTGTCGATGACAAGTTAGTACATTACCTTGTCATTATTCAAACATAATAAAATGACCCTATAACAATACATCCCCCTCTTCGGAATAAATGTTGTGTGCTCTTGATCATCTTTATACATTTATATATGGTTGTAGCTGGAATGAGTGTCTATACATAACAATATTATAGTCTCATATATTGTATTGATAAGTTACAATCTGCTGCAGGAAGTTCATCTGAGCTTTAGGTTGCTGCTGCAGGCCCACAGAGTGAAGATAAATGTTTGGTAAGATTTCATGTTGTTGTTGAAGAATTTTATATGGTGGATGAATGCTCGGCTGTTGCCCAGATTGTTGTTAGAGATTTCAAAATTGTAAAAAAATGCTCGGTTAGGGCCCATCATGTTTTTGGAAGCTTCTTGTTTGCAAGTGGATGCTCGGTTGGTTAACAAACTTCATGGGGACACTTGATGTTGTTTTGAAGTAGATTTATACGTTCAGTTGAAGTCCATATTTTTTCTCGAGACTTTCTGAGTACAGCTAGATGCTCAGTTGGCTTCCATGTAGAAAGGAAACATGTCATAGTTGAGGCTAGAAAGATGACTCAACAACGAACTCGCTCTATGCACTTAGCCAAATATGTCAAAAACTTTGGCTATGTCTTCTTTGTCGCCGGTCAAATGCTTTGACGTTGGGGTTATGTTTTGTCGTTTGGTTTTTTGCTTGTTATGACATCTTCCACCTTTACCAAAAAATTCTCTATTAGAGTCGTCCTTACCGGTTTCAGTCTGAGCTACTGCAACGGTTGTAGCTCAATGTGAAAGAGTTTTCGAAAAAACTTATAAAATCTTAGATTTTAATTCTGTTCTGCGCACATGGCTAACACAGCTTCTAGGAATTTAAGTTCGGAGTCATCGGGGTTAGAGGAAATGCGTACTAAACGGGCGTAGCCGGTCACTAAACATTTGTGACAACCAAATTAAGAGGTCAAACAAGAGATTTTTAAGGGCTGCAAGCTCGTTCAACGAGGTTGTCATATGTGGTGTAAGAGATGCAAATGAAACCGTGGAAGCATGAAGTTGATCTGAAGGGTTCTCAGAATTAGAGACGTTATGACTCATGTTTCACGCATTGTGTTGCATTGTGTTGCTACTGATTGAAATTTCCAGATATGTACGTGAATGTTTTTTGTCACTTTCTTTGTAAGGTAAAAAAAATCAAAACTTTACCAAAATAATGATTCAACTTCTGATTGGTCTAGATTTGAATGTTAAGAAAAAATGACTTGTGAATATTCAAATAAATAAATATAATATATGCCGACTAAATTAATACAAGCACAAAAGTTTAAATAGATAAAATTGACTATTTTTATTGAAGTAATAACTTTGTATTATAAAATTATATATTTATTTATAGAAAAAAATGAATTACGTTTTTTAATTGTTGTTAAAAAATTAAATATAACCATTTTAATATATTCTCACGTATTTCGGTAAATAGTAGAGATCATATTATTAGACGATTCGTCATAAATATATTTTAATCATTTGAATTACTTAACTTCCTAATTTCAGCTATTAGATTTTGATGTATTTGGAGGGTTGAATTATTTGTAAGCGAATATAAACTTAAACTTTATCACAAATATTAATTTGTTTGTTTTTTAATCCTTGTTTTTTCTTATGTGTGTATTCATATGTATATAAAAAAGAGAAGCTTTAATGTAAAAAGAGACTTCTCCTTAAATAAATCATTTCTTGATCATCAAGAAAGGTTTTCAATCCACATATGCTTCATCTTTAAGCTGCTAATTCCCTAAATTGATCCTATTAATCTCTTATTTTCTCTTCGTCTTTGTTTACCTCTGTTTTTTCTTCTTTTAATCAACCTCATTACTATATCTCTATCTTTTTCAGGATTCAGTTTCGGTATACCCTTCAAATCTACGCTTTGTTTTCTTATTGCTACCCCATAGAGATACCATAACAAAGAACAAAACAATTCCCCGATGTTGATTTTCGAGAATTTCATCCCTCAGCAATGAAACAGAGAGACAAAATTCATGCAAAATCTTATGAAGATTTTCTCAAATATCCCAAGGAAAATAAAAAATTTATACCCAAAAACGTCAAATTTAATAGTGACAATGTCTTTTTTCTATTCGCAAAAGAAGATAAAGACACTATGATGTCTCAATCAAAATTTACGGTAGTGGGTAAGTTCTCTACTAGTTTACCAAAAAAGAACTTACGAACTAATTTCTTGAATGATCGCAAATTCCCAAGTCCTTTTAATGTTTCTAATTGGGAATCTCACTATATACTCATTGAGCTCACATTGAAAGATAATTTGATTAAAAATTTGGAGCATAAGTGTATGGATAGTAGGCTAATCTGTCATGCAAATCTTAAAATGGACCTCAACCTTCAACCCAATCGTTGAATGCTCTATCACACCTGTATGGATAAAGATCTCTAAAGCCAGAATTCCTATACAATGAATCCATGATTCAAACTATTGTCGCCTCTCTAAGGAACCCCATCAAAATTTGGATCTCATTCAAGAACATAGCATTACGAAATGCATGTTTTGCTTGCGTGGAAATTAATCTTACTAAATATCTTCAGAGACATATTTGGATTGGATTCGGAGAAAATGATGGATACTGGCTTGACCTTAGCTATTAAAATATTCCCCAGTGCTGTCAAATCTGCAAACATATTGGGCATGAAGCTGGTCAGTGCAAGAAAGCCATCAACCACATATCAAATGATGACATAAACCAGAATCTTTCCGAAAATAAAGATAAAGATAAAGCCACAAAATCCAAAAATAACAAATTGAAATATATTATAATCAAGAAGCCTAACGATAACAATCCTAGGAACAAGTCAAGTAAGATGGAAAGACAAACTACAGATAGATAAAGACAAAGCAGTGCTAATCTTATTTTTCCTGAAGTTACTAGAAAATACACTGAAAGCAAGGAAAATGATATTATAGATGCTATAAAATATCTTGATGATGATTACTACTTATCTTCTGTCATGGAAGGAGACACAATCAGGAAATCAAACACCTAATGAAGACAATAATGGAAACATGCCACAAACCCCAATCTACAAAAGCAAGAATACAACAAGGTTGTTCGATTTTCGATAACCAAAGATCTGAGGATTTTGACAATATGATTTGTGATTACTTTCTCGAAGATGATGGTTTTGCAGGTTCTAAGTTTTCTTGGACAAACAAATCCAAATGCAAAAGGCTTGACGAGGCTTTGATTTATCAAGCTTGGTCTGATCAATTCAATGATACTATGATGAATCACATGGCTCGTACGTGTTTAAATCACCCTCCTTTAAACATCAAAATCACCAAAGATAGAATCAAGTACCACAACAACTTTAAATTTCTTAATATGTGGACCCTTGACACATGCTTAAAAACTGGAACAAGAATATTTTTGGCAACATTTTTGACAAAGTTTTACATACTGGAAGAAATTGTTAAAAATTGTGGAGATAACTTATTGACTGCTAAAAATAATGATAATTTGGCAACAAGAATATTTTTGGCAACATTTTTGACAAAGTTTTCTTCCTAAGTTAATTTGAGAAACTCAAGGAGGTTTTGTGAAAGGCAGACTCATCTAGGATAACATCCTTCTTGCAAAGGAAATCATTCATGATCTGGGCAGAAAAAACAAGTCTGTTAACATTGTCATAAAACTTGACATGTCTAAGGCATTCGATAATCTCTCTCACAACTTTATCCTTAATGTTCTTAAATTCTTTGGGTTCTCTACTGGTTTTATAAATCTTATTAGTACAGGATTTTTCAAGACTAATAGGGTATCAGACAAGGGTATCCCGTGTCCCCTAGTTTGTTTCTCCTTTTTGAATCAACCCTGATCAGAGCTCCATGAAAAACAGCGAACTGAAATTCTCTACTAGAAGAAACATCGTCATTTCTTGCCTTGAATTTGCTGACGACTTACTTATATTCTCTAATTGTAAGCAGAGCTCCATGGATGTCACTGGTAATTTTCTGCAGGATTGTCAAAAAGCTTCAGGTCAATCAATCAATAAAGAGAAAACCAAGCTAATTACTACAAACAACATTTCTCAAGAAAATATAAATGCCTTAGCAATTCAAACTCAGTTCAGTACTAGTTTCCTGCCCACGACCTACCTGGGCATCACCTTAAATTCCAATAACAAGACTAGTAACTTCATCCATATGCTTGATAAAAACAGAGGTACAATTATGGACTGGGAAGGTAAACATCTATCTTTTGGTTGCAGAATTACCTTAATTAACTCTGTCTTGCTCTCTTTTCCTTTGTACTAGTCTCAAAGTTTTTGTCTTCCAATATCTACTATCTGCAAATTTGAAAAAAATGCTTAATAGGTTTATTTGGAGTGGATCTCTTGAGACCAGTAACATTAACTGATCTAACTGGGAAACAAACAATAAGACATTTAGTGAAGGTGGACTTAACTTAGAGAGCTTAAAGGATATGCAAACCACTTGTTCTTGTAATTAGTGGTATAGGTATAGGGACAACAAGTGCTTATGGGCCCGATATATGCGCAACATATACACTAAAGATAAGAATCCATATACACTCGCTCAGACTTGGAAGAGGCTTGCTGGCATAAAAAACTTGGTCGAAAGCTTTATATTTTGGAAACTGGAAATGGATCTATAGACTTCTGGTAGGACACTTGGTTTTATAAAACTGGACTCTAACATGGATAATAGTTGATTTTTCAAAAACCAAGTGAATTTTTTTTGGGATATCAATCATTAGGACCTAAATAAATTTAGTACATTTCCTAGTGTCACTAATAAAACACTTAGAGCTAATCTTGCTATTAATCCATCTGTTGAAGATCTCATTCACTAGAAAGCTTCAAAATATGGATTATTTAACACCAAAGACACCTATCAGCAAATCAGAATCAACTTTAATAAATTCTCTTTGTTTGAAAAAGTTTGGAATAACATTACCCCCATAAAATTTTCAGTCCTTCTTTGGAGAATCTTAAATAACAAATTGTGTATTAATTATAATCTCTAAGCTAGACATATGATAATCGTATCTAAATGCCAATTCTTTCTAAACTATCAAACTCAAAAATCATCTTTTCGTATCTTGTGATTATGCATGGAAAATTTGGAGTTAATTTCCAGAAATTCTAAAGATAAACATCAGCAAGTACATGACTACTAATCATATCATTAGGAGTTGGTTTTAGAATTCTACCTCAAAGGTCCACATTACCACCATCTTACCTGCCATTATTACCTGGGTTATCTGGAATAGTAGGAGCAGATCCAAGCACAAAAATGTTTCTCCTTCTCCCAGGTCTGCAATCATCTACATTAAAAAAATTCTTACTGTCATCGATCATTCAAACCTTTTAAAGCGCAAACATCTTAGAGCTCACTAAATCTCATCTCTTGTGGATCTCTGAGCTCTCGAATTTCTTGTAGAGAAGTAATCACATTAAATTTTTTCAAATTAACACATTGCTTTGTTGTTTCAGCTTTCCTTCTTCTGTTGTCAAATCTGATTAATAATCTGATTGTGCTCGTGTTCGTGTCTGCCTCTCCAACATCTATCGTCGATCGTGTTCGTGAACTAAAAATATTGGGATTCAGCTCTCTCCAGATTGCTCGATGGAATCAGAAAATTTCATTTAATCTCTTTAATCCCTGCTTTTTTGGCGCTTACCTGCGTGACGCCTATATTTTCATTTAGAGATTTTCATTTCTTTTAGTGATTTTAGGACTATTTTGTTCTATTTAAGTCTCTACTCGGAATTTTCTTTGCAATCTGCTCTTAATCAATATATCTCTCTCCATTTCAGAAAAAAAATGTATATAAAAACATTTTTTATATTTTGTTATTATTATTAATACAACGATTTTTTTTATCATATCTAAAAATTATATTTATCTAATTATTCTAAACAAATATTTTTGTTTGGCTAAAACTAAAACGGTTATCAATCCGGTTTAATTTTATACTGAATCAAAATTTACCGTATACGTAAAGAATTTGGTTCCACCTTAATAAACCAAACCGAAACTTTTCAAATTGAAACGGTTCGGTCATATTTTGTTTCTTCCGAATTAATATTCAAACATATATTCTTGCTCATCCGATGATTTTCGGTCATATTTTGTTTCTTCCGATTTAATATTCAAACATATATTCTTGCTCATCCGATGATTTTTTATCGTGAGTTGGGTCCGTTTCCGAATCATGTGACCTATTTTTTTTTCCATTTAAATCTTGAACTTTTATTAGAATCATGTTAAATAATATTAATATTTAACGTTACACGCTCGGAATAGTTTGAAATACAAAAAAAAAAAACCAAATAAAAAATTGGGAAATTGCACTTAAAATACTCACTCAACTATTCAATTGTCATCTAGTACCAAGGTTGGATCAATTGTTACTTAATACCCAACTCAACTATCTAATTGTCACTTACTACATAATATTATTTTAATACCCTAACTACCCTTAACCCACTATATAAGCATAATTTTCTGTTTTCTTTCTATTTTTTCTAGCTTTTTGAAGATTTGAATTTGTTAGCCGCTCTAACCACCTAATCCTACGAACCACCACGAAACACGATTGAAAGCAAAATTCCGGTGATCGGAGTGTTAGAAGGTCTGTTTATTTATGTAGGTTGTGGTATAAAACCTATATAACCACTATCTTCTATGTATAGGAACTGATCGTGCTTTTTGAAATCTATTGTTTTACAAGTAATCGTGTTGCTGCTTCCAGGTAATCGTAACTACATACCGATTTCGAAGTTATTTATTGGTTTTCTCAGTTGGAATAGGTTTTATTTTACTGTTTTTAGACGTCGTAGCCTGATTTCGAGCTTTTCTCTGTTTTTTTGTTCCAGTGATCTGTGCTTATTTTGTTAATATTTGTCGTTATATACTCATGTCCTTGTTTTCTGATGTTATATACTAATTTTATTTTCGGACGTTAAACATGTGTAGACTACGAGTTTTAGTTGTCCATGCGTTCCACGCAAGATGCGAATCGTTCGATGTATTCAATGAGGAAGATGCTAATTGTGTTACCAATTCGCATGGTTACGTGTGAATTACATGAAAGAATTTCAAAATTTTCTTACAAATATGCTACGAATTGTATGGATGTTCAAATATATATCAGGACTCTTAGTTTCTTACAAAACTTAGGATGTGTTGCGAACTGTGTGGAACTCTAAAGTATTGCATTTTCAAACAAATACTAGGACTGTTAGTTACTTTTACTTTTCGCATGATATGATGCGAACTGTGTAGAACTCTAAAGTATTGCATTTTCAAACAGATATCAGGATTTTTTAGTTACTTTTACGTTTCGCATGCTACTATGCGAACTATGTGAAACTATAAAGTATTGCATTTTCAAACGAATACCAGTACTTTTTTAATTACTCTCACGATTCGCATGATAGGATGCGAACTGTATAGAAATATAAAATATTGTATTTTAAAACAAATATCAGGACCTTTTTAGTTACTTTTTACAATTCGCATGATAGGATGCAAACTGTGTAGAAATTTTGAGTATTGTATTTCAAAAAAAATTCATGACTTTTTTTTAGTTGATTTACAAACAACTCTCACGAGAGGATGCGAATTGTACACATTTCGCAGCTAATAGATATACACAAATCGCAAGATAGGATGCGATATGTTTGATGCAGTAATAAATAACTTGCACTTTATTTTTGGGATTAATAACTAATAGCTTGTTCGGTGCAAGGTAAGGTATGTCCAAATCACGAGTTTGTAATTTTAAATATGGTCATCAAACCGTAATTGTGCCTTTCACAGAGTTTGAAAGCTTTCAAAGTATTCAAGATTATGTGGAGAACACATGGGAGGAGCTTGTCACAGGTGACTACCTAATTACCTACTCCTGCGGGGATCACAATAATTGTTTCTTTAATAACCAGAAGGATTTTTTTGGGTTGGTGGTATATCTTGATTTGGAGCGTTTAAAACGGGTTAGTTTTCTCATTGAACAACACGTCTTCGATAAGGGTTATGGTGATAAGTGTTCTGGTGAAAAAAGTTCTGGTGATAAGAGCTCTGGTGGTAAGGATTGTGGTGTAAAGCGTAAAGAGTGTAGCTTGAGTTTGGGAGGACCATCTCCTGATCAACTAGTTAGCGGGGAGAGTAGTAACGGTTTAGTTAGTTCTGATCAGAGAAAAAAACAACTTGCTACTGCTGGTTGGGCTGATGCTATTACATGAGTGGGTCAAGCATTTGAAGAAGGTGCTGCAGGTCTCAGGTTATATTTGTGCAAGTTTTTTTTAGAGCATGGTTTTTCTTTCAAATATCTGCACAACACAGCAACCAAGATCACTGCTTATTGTGAAAATAAGTTCACAAGCAGGTGCAAAATGGAGGCTTTATGCATCTATTGATTCTAGCATCGTCTTGATGACGATCAAGAAGTATGTTCCGCACCATACTTGCAGTCCCGTTTTCTCCCAGAAGCATAAGCGGCACATGCATTTGACATCAGATTTGATTGCAGAGGAAATTTAGGATTCTCTCCAGACCTGCCATTCGTTGACAGCCAAAACCATAAAATCGACTGTCAAACAAAATTACGGTTTTGACATCTCTTACCGTTTGTCATGGAATGCTTTAGAGAAGGCAAGGAGGGTAGTTTTCGGAGATAGTTCAAGTTCTTTTAGTTTACTAAGCGGATACTTCAGACGATTGAAGATCCGGGATATTACTTTAGACTGCCAGTTGGAGTTATCAGCTGGAAACCGGTTCGAGCGTTGTTTTGTAGCATTCGTTTCGTCCTTTCAGGGTTTTCATTCATACCGTCCAATCTTGTTTGTCGATAGAACACACTTATATGGAAAGTATAAGGGTACCTTGCTTACTGCCGTAGCAAAGGACGAAAACAACGGTTAGTTACAATTAACTAGTTAATCTGAATGTGTTATGATATTTTGTTTGAAATTTTGGGCAACAGTTCACATCCTATATTTGCACACCATTGTCATGGAATCCTGATTTTTGAGAACGATTCGCATCAGATGCTGTGAATTAGGCAGTGTTTTTGTTGATGACATTTCGCAATAGAGGATGCGAATTAGGCGATGAAATTTTGGGCCACAGTTCGCATCCTATATATGCACACCATTGTTGTTGGAATCCTGATATTTCAGAACGATTCACATTCGAGGCTGCGAATTAAGTAGTGTTTAAAACTGTGATGATTCGCAGCTTATGCTTGTAAACAGTTCGCAGCGTGCATTTTGAGAACAACTCTCACGACAGCATGCAAATTGTTTACATTTTTTAAACGTTTGAGTACTGTTGTATTGTTCATTTGATCTGCCTTTTTCCAGGACTATTCCCTGTTGCTGTTGGTATAGTTAGAATTGAAGATTGGGATAAATGGATGGGTTTTTGGGGTGTTTGAAACCACATTTGTTGGATCGCCAGATCACATTTATTTCAAACCGTCATTTTGGTATCGTTAATGCTGTTTCTGTCTTGTATTCAAACTGCTATCATGCGTACTGTTATTTCCATCTTATGCAGAATTTGAAAGAAAAACTAGAACATACTAACACAGACTATAAAAAAAAGGATGTTGAGTTTCTTCCATCTTCTTGCTTATGCTCCCAGTCGAGAGATTTTTAAAGATATACTAACAGTTGTTCTATGTGAAAGTGGTGACAGAATGAATGATTTTCTTGCTAATTTACCCCCGGAAAAGTATGCGCAGGCTTACATAAAAGGGAGACAATACGGCTCTATGGATTCTACTGCGGCAGAATCGTTTAACAATCAGATCAAAAAATATTGCGGCCTACCGATTGTTGAGTTTATTGACTGGATTAGAGTCTTTCTTATGACTCAAGTTTCACGAAGATACGAAGAGGGTCTCAGCTGGAGTACTAATATGGTCCCCGAGTATGAGAAGAAGCTAAAGCGGAATGTTGACATGTGCCGAACTTTGGTAGTAAGTAAGTCTTCATCCGCCATGTTCGAAGTCTTTTCAAATCATGTGGCTGTTGTTAATCTGTTGGATTTCAAATGTTCTTGCGGATCATGGCAACAAAAGTGTTTTTCATGTCCTCACGCTTTAGCCGCAATACAGTATACTGACCAAGATCCCTTTACCGTAATAGAGCTCTTCTTTACGGTTAAGAATTACAGGGAAAGTTACTTTTTCAGCATACCAGTTGTAACGGATTTCGGGGAAGGGTCCAACGCTAACGATCCTTCGTTTGTTGAAGTTCTTCCTCCGAACGTTAAGAGACGCTCCAGAAGTCCTAAGAAAAAGAGAATCACTTCTAGAGGAGAAATCTCAACCAAGCAGTTGAGGTGTGGCCGTTGTTCGCAATCAGGCCATAACAGGAGGACTTGTGATGTTCCAGTTTAAGCACAGTTTAAACATAATTTTTTTACAGTTGTTTGTTCATGTACACATTTTTTTGTTTTCTTTTTATTATAGTTAATGAATGTTAAGTGTTTTGAGTTGCATGAAATTCGCATCCAGTATTGCGAATTATGTACAATATGTTGATATCATGTTGCAAACATCTATCAGGTTTCCATGCGATTTGTGTGAAATTTCACCAGGATGCGTATCGTTAGTAAAATCATATCAAACAACTATCAGTATTTATGCTGCAAATTGTGTTGAGCTTTAACGTAATGTTTTTTCAAACAAATATCAGGACTCTTATTTGCTTACGATTCGCATGCTATAATGCGAATTGCCTATAACTCTAAAGTATTGCATCAACAAACAAAATATCACAAACCGCATGATATACTGCGAATTAAGTTTTCAAACAAATACATGGACTTTTTAATTAACTACGGATCGCATGCTATGTTGCAAATTATGACCATAACAAATATCAGGACTTTTGGTTGCTTGTGTATCGCATGATATGATGCAAATTAAGAACAACCAGAAGTCCTGATATTTTCTTACACATCGCATACTAAGCTGCGAAGCGTGCTTTCATAAAAATATCAAGACTTTCAGTGGGTTGTAAATCGCATGGTATGCTGTGAATTGCATGGAAATCAGTAATATTGATAAACAAGTAATATAGCAGGTTACGATGCGAATTGTTTGCAAGTGGTAATTGGATGTGAATCGTATATATGATTAAAAGTCTGTAAAAAAAATTGGATTCCAAAAGAGAGGATTACAGTCTTCATGCACTAACAAATTTTCACACAAATCAGTACAACCTATTAGTGTTTGTAGTTGCATTCCAAAAAATCAAACAACAAAAGCCAAATCTATCAGTCATCAGTAGAGGATTCTTCACCATCTTTCTCCTCTGCATGCTGATCATCAGCCTTTTCATTTTCCTCTTCCTCTTCGTTATCTACGCCCATCATGCATAAAAATTTTGTCCTTGATGGACCGGCTTCGTCGTCCCTCTTTCTTTTGTTGTTTGGAACCTCTGCCGTCTGAGGTGGAACCTCTGTTGGTTGAGGTACAACAGCAACCATTGGAACCTCTTCTGGCTGAGGTTCAGCAGCAACCATTCGAACAACTTCCACTAGTTGAGAGTCAGCAGAGAAGTAGTCCTCTATGTTTAAATCAAGGACAGAGACTGGATTGTTTGGTGGTGTTGCTGGCATGATCAATTCATCGCTCCAATTGGTGGTTAAGGATGACCAGGAGTCACCCAGAGAACCAAGTGAACCAGAGTATAAGTATGTGGTGGTGGTTGTGGTGGTGGAAAATGACATGACTGTTGGAATTTGAAGAGAACAAGAGGTGTTTTAAAAAAAATATAAAGTTTGTTTTAAAATTAGCCTCTGGTTACTAGTGTTATTTATAGGGAAAAGAGGGAGTCTGAGCTTATGAGGTGGTGTTGCTATATTAATCATTACATAGCCTCTATGTTCAATCAACAATTAATGGGCTCTGGACCTCTAGTGATTAGATTGTTTTTTGCGTGCTCAATGCAGTTAACGTTTACCAAGGCATACGACATAGACTGTTCGTATTCTTGAACGATAGCTTTTGAATTATTTATTTTATACCAGGAGTTGATGTGAACTGTTTGTTAATGTGATATACCAGGAGTTGCTGCGAACTGTTTAGTGATAATTAAGCATCTATCAGGTTAGGATGCGGATTGTTTGGTGAGGATCCTTTTTTAAGATATACCAGGGATTGGTGGGAATTGTTCGAATACTAACTAACCCTTATATAACAGGTTATCATGCGAATTGTTTGATAAGAAATATGTCCTATATATATCTGGGAATCGCACATTTTGAAATTTAAAAAAGTCTATGTACAGCAAAAAATACTGTGAATGTATGTACACCAAAAAATTACAATCAATGTATGTACACCAAAAAAACATAATGTTTTACTTTGAATCACCCGTACTTCACGGTGTCTCTGTCGTTTAAAAAGAAATCAAACATTTCTGCTCTGAAGGCAGTGACCATATCTTCATCATATTTTGTCTGCACATATCCATGTTGGATAATATCTCTGGCGTATTTGCAAACAAAAATACCACAGTCCAAGGTGCTATGTTTTTGTTGTGGAATTTTTCTTTCATTTTTCACCTTCCACCCTGTATTTGAAGTAAGTAGGAATCCTTTGTCCACTAAATATTTGATCTGGTTATAATAATTAGTGTTAGGAATCAGCATAAAACTTAAACAGTTGTTGTCAAACAATTTGCATCGTAGGCTGCGAAATGTGTGACAACCAATCCAACATGTACATGTCAAGCAATTCGCAACCTATGTTGAGAATTGTTTGGTATCCAATCCATTTTGGCTGCAAGCATTTCGCAGCCTATTTTGCGAAATGTGCATCATCCAAAACAATTCGTATCCTAGGCTGCGAATTCTGTTATAGATACGCTACGAATTGCAACTGATTTGCTCACATTTCGCACCATATCTTGATCACAGTTTGCATCATATATTGATTATGCATAATTTAAAATATGTTTAAACGTAATTGAATAGTTGGGAATATTACCAGCTTGATAGGTGTCCTTGTGGTGTTGTCTATCGCTTTGAGTTTTGGCAGCAGTGGGTTGTAGTTTGTTACCGACCTACCGTCGACATCAATGACGAGCAACGTCCAATGGTTTATCTGGTCCTTTGTATCAGTGCATATTGGAATGATGATGATGTTGGGGTTTTCAGGCGCTTTGCTAAAAGCTGCGTCGACTAGATTTGATACATCCCACCTTATGTCCAGATTATGCTGCATTCAAGCGACAGTACATTACAACGAGAACATTTTCTGAAACTTTGAAATTTACCTTATGTAAACTTACCGTAGTCATGCCCGAAATCATTACGCTTTCATGTAACACTCCTTCAACCTTTTGGCATGGAACTTTGAGGTCTGCTTCTTCAAGCATCTTTCGAATCCAAGCGTCGACAAACTAAGAAAGGAGTTGTTTATTTATGTTAAATATACAAGACATGTTTGAAACATTAAAAAGAGAATTGGTTGACAATTGGATACCTTTACGTCCAGCTCCAGTTCTAAAGGTAGCGTCATCGCATCACTCGCTTGCACTCTAATTCCGTATGTAAATTTGGACTCTGGTAACTGCCATACTACTGGATCAGGGGTGTGACTCTCGTAGGCTTTAACTAACTGTATTTTGTGGTATTCTCCGACATCAATACGGTCAGTTACTTTTTTTTTTCTTTGGTCAGCCGTTGTATTTTACTTTTGGCGGTTTCTGTTCTGTTATAATTATCTCTTCCTCTTCCTCTGCCACTAGAGGCTGTGTTGGTGATAGTAGATTAAAAGTAGGCTCCTTTGTCTCTTTACTTATCTCGAGCTTAGTAAATAACAAAAATAAAATAAAATGTGTCAGTCATTATAATGTTAACGACCCAAACAGTTCGCATGCTAACATGCGGATTGTTTGGTTCTAGCTAAATACATTTCAGGATATCTATCAGGATAGCATGCGAACTGATCAAGGTTCCACTGAACAGTTCGCATGCTATCCTCATATTCGTTTGTAAAATTGAAAATAGATCCACACAATTCTCATGGTATGCTGCAAAATCATTTAAAATAGCCCTTACCACACGGTCAACGACAACCAATGCCGTTGACTTGTTTGGCATATGATCTGGATCGTGTCGGCAGAAATCACTAAAGTCATCCTCCGACATGTTCTCCAAAGACCGTTGTATTACAGAATCATAATATATATTATCAATTACATTTAAAAATGTCTATGAAACTTGAGTGTAAATACCATCAACAGAAGCATCGGGTAAACCTACTGTGTTATCGTTTGACTCTGGAGCTTGTAGTTGATTAGGTACTGGTGCTACAATTTCACGTTGGCTTAGCAATTCTGACTTTGCGCACACCACCATTGGTCTTTGAGGTGCATCTCCATATGTGGTGTTGTCTTCTAAGGATGGTCCTTCCTGGCTGAGTAGTTCCATCTTCTCACAGGGATTGACATGTTCTGACTCTTCGGTGCTATCTCTTGTGTTAGCCTTTCTCTCTTTGCCAAGGCTATTTGTTGCTGCTGTTATTGTTCTTGTTGTTCTTGTTGTTGTTTTTGTTGAACTTGTTGCTGTTGTTGTTGCTGTTGTTGGTGTTGTTGTTGTTGTTGGTGTTGTTGTTGGTGGTGTTGTTGTTGGTGTTGGTGTTGTTGTTGGTGTTGAACTTGTTGTTGTTGCTACTATTGGTGTTGTTGTCTATCTGTCACCTGTTTCATACAAATTCCAAAATAAAAAGGTGGAAGGGTTAAGCATACTATAATCATAGTTGCGAACGATTCGCATGCTGACCTGAAATTTGTTTGGTTCATCTCAAATAATTTGCATGCTGAGCTGCGAATTGTAAAATAATCGACCAACTAGAGTAAAACAAAATTCGCAATATACGATGCAAATTGTTCGGCCAGGACTACACAACAGTCCTGTTTGTTTGATATCATCATATCATGTGATGCATTGTTTGAATATGTATTCAACTAGAAAACTCCGCTGACTGTTTTAAATAGATACACTGACTTTGTTTGAATATTTATAGAACAATAAATATTATTATAGAAACAATTTAATCACAAAAAATAAATAAGATATTTGAATCTTAGTGAACTTTTGATCCACTTACATCTTCTAGGCTGTCTGGGTCTGCCACTTCTTTCTCACGATCTTCTATCTCATTTTCCCCATGAAGTACGAGTTCTTGGTCATTCAGAAGAGACTCGTGTCTTTCTTTCTCCGTTTGTGTCTCTGTGGTGTCCATCTCTGTGGACACCAACAACTCTTCTTGTATCCTTCCAGATGGTACCGGTATGGGTGAATGGTTCCCATCATCATCCCTCTCTTCTGGTAGTACTCCATCAGCATCGTGCTCATCAGCATCAGGCACAGATGCCTGCAATTCAGTGGACGCTGCTCTATCTGGAAATGCTGGTACCTTCTCAACTATTGGGATTCCAATATGGAAAATTGGCTAAGAGATAGCATTGTGGAGTTGTTGTGCTTCAAGATCCGCTATCTTCCGTTTCAATTCTTCCAGCTGAAAAAATGATAGCAGACGTTTTATAAACATATTAAGTGCTGATTATAACGATTATTTAAGGCTCAATTTCATACTTACTTCTTTGGCTTGTTATTCTATCTTTCTCTCGTACTTGTTCTTGTCGGCATATGTCTTCAAAATCTTTGATTCAACAACAGTTTCAGACTTATTTGGAGTAGATGCTCTGCGTTTGAGGACAAAATTACCGATTGTTTCACTCATACTAGTTGTGCCCTCGTCATCGGGCTCCTGCCTGGATGTGTCGATCGATGGTGGTGGAATCGTTTGCTTGGGGAGTCTTGGTGGTGGAATAATTGGCTCGGGGAGTCTTAGTTGTTGGGGTCTGGGTGATATCACCTCATTCGTTTCTTTCTGTTTCTGTGATGCTCGTCTCCTTGGTTTTGGGGCTGTGCTTTTCTTCCTCTTCCTTGGTCTTTCTTCCGGTGAAATAGATTTCTCATCTGCATCTCCACTATCTACTGGTTCTCCGAAAGCTTTGCTTTCAGCCTCAGTAAGACGTAATGGACCTTCGAAAACCTACCAACAGAGGCACATGTAAGTAAATAGATGCAAGCGGGTTGTTTTGAAAGTATGAGGATGTAGACAGACAAATTGTTTTTTACAAACAGTTCGCATTATACACTGCGAATTGTGTGAAATTCTATCCCTGTTAGAGTTGCAAACAACTCGCAGGTTAGAATGCAAATTGTGTGTAAACAATATGCTGTGAATTTTGTGGAAACAATAAGCTGCGAACTCAAAACGCATCCCAAACTGTGAAATGTTTGATACATTGTTCTAATATAACACCAATCAAAACGCATGATATGCTGCGAACTGTTTGCAACCCTAATTCAATACCTATATAAATCTCATACATGATCATCTTTCAGGTTGGGTATTCTAATAAGCAGCGCCACGGTTGCTGCTTGGCACTCTAATCCCAGCCATTTGAAAAACCTTGGTATCGAGGTCGGCTTCGCTAGCTCGAGGCCGACTGTTGTGTGCTCCATGAAGAAGGGCTGCATGGAGACAAGTTTTACCATCAAGCTACTCTGTACATAACTAATTTTTATACTGAATAGATCAATCTTACAATTAGAAGGGCGACGCAGCCAACGACTCTATCAGGTTTTTCGATTGCTAAGCAACTCATGATAGACTGTCGAAGCTTGTACAGTATTAATCCGGACCAGTCGTAATTGTTTATTTTGCTGAGGTCTTCAACAAAATAAAGCGTGCTCCAACCCATTATATCTCGATATACGGAGTAGAATCGGGTGGAGCACAAAAACAGTATCAACAGCTTTGCAACGTCTTCCAACTCATGCTCCCCCCCCCCCCTTCGCTTATGGATTTTTCTATACCTGCCTGTAATACCAACGACAACATGCTATGTTAATAAAGTACAGCATCCTGCTTTATAAGATGAATTCGATTTTACAGGTACCTTTATAATGGCATTCGTTATTATTTTAGTATTTGTCGGTCCTACTTTCCTGGCAGTTTTACCCATGAAGTATATCTTCATCATTCTCGATTCGTCCTCCTCGTCGGGCGCGTATTTGTTGTGAAATGCTCCGGTTTTCGTTAAACGCATTTTCTCTGTGCCATGCTTCATCCCGAATATGACCTTCACATCGTCTTCAGTTGGCTTTACAAACTTTGAGCCAATATGGAAGGCGTCTTTATCAACAGAGAACCTCTCGACGAGATATTGAATGATTGAGTATAATTTCTTTTTTGGAAGCTCTGTCTCATTACGGATGTCGAAAGCCGTTTTCAAAAGCATGTAGAAGGGTGTGTTTCTTGCAGCTTCGATGTGGGCACGGGTAATACGGTTCTTTTTAAGAAGCTTCAAAAGGCTCACCAAACCTGATCTGTAATAGCTTGGTTTTGTTGTCATACTTCCTCCACAAACACAAATCAGTTGGAGTGTCACTCACCTCGCATCACAAGCTGCGAACTTCCTATCTATCAGTTAAAGTGTCACACGATTCGCATGACAAGCTGCGAATTGCCTATATATCAGTAGAGTATTTACAAGCAATTCGCAGGCTGGCCTGCGAATTGTTTGTAAATATGAGCTGCGAAATACATGACATACACATTCAATCAAGCTGCGAATTGCTATGTAATATAAACAAATATGAAGCTGCGAATTGTTTGTCCTGGGTGATGAAGCTGCGAACTGTACTAAAGCGCACACGTACAGGCTGCGAACTGTTCTATTTTTTACATGCACGTTGCAGGGATCTAGGAAATATCGAAACAACACCAAAATCAACAATCAACTACCTAATGCACATCTAACATACATCACAGTTATCAGGAAAGTATTAACATTACATACAACCAAACTTCTACCATGGGTTCGACGATAAACCCAGAAACTCACCAACTATCGTTACTAAATACTTCGTTCCGGTATAAAAAAGCAACGCAGACCGTGAGATAACTAGAAAATAATAGTTCGAATTCATCAAAATCGCAAAAAAAAGTACACTTTCCACGATAATGCTTACCTGGTTATTTCTAAACACTGTACTATTCACCGGTCGGAGACGTCTTGACGGCAACTTTATCGAACAGAATGTGGTTACTCGTTTGACGGAGTAAAAGACGGTGACCGGTCCAATTCCGTTGAAGGTGCGAACGACGACTGATTTCAGAGAGAAGTTGTATGGGTTTCGGGTTGGAGAGAGAGAGTATCACGAAGTCGAACGGTTTCTGGTGGTTTCTAAAATTAGACGTGTTTGGGTTTGTTTAGGATGATGAAAAAATGGGAAAAAAATGGGTTTGAAGTAAAAAATAGGTATATATAATCGGGGGTAATTTTATCCAATTTTTAACTAGAGTACTAAATAACACTATTTGAATATTGGCGGATAATTAAATACTTGAGCGTGTATTTACTAGTACTTTTCTTAAAAAAAAAAAAAACTATAACTACTCCACGTCTCTCCTCCAAATCTAAATTTCGATCTCAATCAGCTTTATCCAATTTTTTCAAACTACCAGAGCCTCAGATTCCAGCAAAACCAGCACCGGCTCCTGTGACCTACTCTTTTTGGTGCTGGTCCTACGAAAAGCTCGTTTAATTTCAAACAGTCCTTGAGTCAATACCCATCTTGAAATAAATAACATATTAGTTTAAGATATATCCTCTTCTGTAATATTAATTTGGTTTAACCCGGTCTCAATTTTTAAATACAAATTACGAATTGAATTTATCAAAATCGATCTGATTCACAATTTAATTACGTTCGATTTCCGACTCGGTGAATGGATACGAGAAAATTCATTGGGTAATTAGTTCAGATTAATAAGGTTTATATATAGAGAATCTAAATGGATAATCAAAGGTGAATATAAAGACAACTCCGCAGATTGCTAATTCTGTCCTACCCACCTGCGCAAAGCTCGTAATAAACGTGAATAAAATGCATCACCAACTTCTTATCTACTTTATTGGTCACTTTTATTTATCTATATATAAAATATGCATTAAAATGTTACTTTTGGATCAAATTTGTTCGAATAGAAATCTCGATCCGACATTTGTAAAGCTATATAAAAGAAATTTCGGTCTATTTAATTCAAAAACTTTATTTTTATTAAGTCGGTGACAATGTCCTGAAGTTCTCGTCCAAACAGCAAAATTAAAACCACAAAAATTGATTGGTTTTAACACGCTAGACATAGTTTCATAAAATTCATAACTTTGGATATTGACTGCAGTCTAGTTCCGAATCTTGTCTAATATGTAAACGATCTCAATTTAATTATTCACTATAAAAATCATCCGGATATATTTAAGTTTATTTTAATGTTTTTGACTGGTATTTAAGATATGTTTTAGATGGATTGTTTTATAAATATTTTTTTATTTATTTCAGTAACGTGGTTTATTTAAGTCTATTTGTTTTGATTTAAAAAGTTTACATCTTAATATTTGTATAAATTAAAAAAATAAAATCAAATTTGAGATGCTTCCGACCGGATCCAACCGAACCGAAAAGTATGAATAAAAAATATATTATTTGTGGGCTGCAGCGACGGGCTTATCCACGGACAGGTGCGGATCGGGCAAAAATATTAAACCTCAGCATGCCGGGCCTGGTTAGAACTAAGTAAAAAAAAGTGGGCTCAAGTTGATCAGCCTAAACCTGTTTTATTGTCATCCCTAGTTACCAATAATCATCCGGATAGAAATTTAATTACGAATACTCATTGAATTTTAAAGTTTATCGAAACCCAAATATAACATAAAAATTTTCAACAATGTATTTGAACACACGTACAAAATTAAACAAGTAGTTATATTTCTATTTTTTAAAGGGAAACAAAACCAAATCAATGAGTGATATTTTTAGAAAATATTTTTTCTTATTTTCGTAACCAAATTACACATAATTCCGTAATTGTAACATATTTAATTTTTAGTAATCAAATTACACGTAATTCTGCATCTAAAATAGAGTTTCTTTTTCCAGACTTATTTCGCAACCAAATTGCACATATTTTTGCAACTAGAACATAGTCTAATTTTGGTTTCTTAAAAAAGTTTTTTTAACACAATCTGCATCTACAAAAATACGCATAGTTACACATAATTAAACAATTGGAACACAATTAATCAAAGTCATTCTCACTAATCATGAACCAAATGAACTTTCTCAACCAAACCCCAAAAGTACACCAGTACGGATTTAGCTTGAGATTGACTCACTTGATATATGAAACATTTCAGGCAACTCAACCAGGTGATCTTTTTCTTAGACACTGATAACTAGCATGTTATCAATGTAATCTTGTAGGTTTTGACCAAATTGTATTGCAAAAACCTTGCTCATAAAGTGTTGATACGTAGTTTCGACGTTCTTGAATACGAAGGGCATTACTCTGTAGGAATGTGGCCCTATTTATGTGATAAAAATTATATGCTCTTGATTATCCACATACATTTTGGTATATGGTTGGATCCAGAATATGTGTCCATGGATGACATCATCTTATTCTCGAATGTTGCATATATATAAGCTGTTCGATTCGTATAAGATGAAAAAGGAAATAAAACGAGTTTTGTTGAGGTCAGTGAAATCTACGCATATTTTTCACTTGTAATTCTTCCTTTTTACCAATACTAGAATGATTGTCTAAACTGAGTAATCAAATTCCCAAATACTAAGTTTGTTTACTTCATCAAGAATGACCTTTATTTTATACTAAGAGTAAGACCTCATCTTTGTCCTCATTTTTTCAGAAGTTGTATTGATAAAAAGTCAGGAGCATATAACTTTTGTCGGGATCTTAATTGTGCGTTCGATGCAAACATCTCTAAGTTACCCTATAAAAAGTCAAGTATTTTGTACTTTATTTTGTTGGTATGTTACAACCAATCTGCAATATCTTGCTTCCCTCAATGTTGATTATGTTAAGTTCCTTTCCGGGCTCAATAAAGTGGAGAGAATCTCACTGAATCATCCACATCATCAAAGATGATCAGGTGAACCACTAGTTAATATTTGTTGAGGGCTAATGAATATGCGTAATATTCATTGGAAGTCTTCTGATTTTTGTTAATTACTCATACATTGATGTTAATTTCATATCAAATGCATTAATATACTATAAAGACTACATCATGCGATTGATCTAGCCATGATTTCCTCAAAAATTACGTTGTAGGAGGATGAACATTCTACTATGAATCAAACCTTATTTTTGAACTATTCTTTTCCAATGAAGACATCTAACATGGGTTATCCCAAGATATTACCATATGTATCGTTGAGTTAATTCAAGACCATTTGAGATGGAATCAAGACTAGAGCACCTCTCATCTTATGATATATATTATTATAGAGAGTGTTGTTCCAGCTTGCGGTGCTCGTTTTATTGTTATTCCTTCCAATTCTACTGCAATTAGTACAACATCATTCTGGGGGCATGTCATTCCTCGTAGATTATCATTGGTGAACCTCAAAATTGGGTATGTATTGAGGTAAAATTATTGGGAAGTCTTGTCTTGGTGTTGGACTTATAAATTATTAATATGTTTTTTTCTTAAGTTTTTGGTGACTATAGAGAAACGATCCCCTCAAGCAATGATTCTGATAGTTTATATATTGGGATTCACGTCTATATAATGCTCATTTTCTTGCTTGATGAATGTATTGGCATCAAGGCTCTTATCTTATTAGAGCTTCTCTCTCATGCCGGGATGGAGGGTCTCGATAAACCGATATGTGTCTTGGTTCATTTATATTCTTTTTCTTAATGATTTCTAAATTTTTTTATTCATCAATCCTATTTAATAACTGATTTTGCAGAGCCAAACATTCCATGGTATAGATTTTGATGTCATTGTGGAATTTACAGAATTAATTCTTATCTCTGTGTTTTTTAGGCTTTCTAACTTCTCTAGCCTGTGGTACATGAGTATGCTTTGGTTCATTCATAGATTACTCTTAGTTTTTTTATCATCTTAGTAAATAATCCCTCTGGACGAACGTTTTTGTCTTCGTCCTGTTATTATTTCTGTAGTTGATTTTTAGTCCTCATTTTCCCCTTTTAATTGCAATTGTTTGATGTTATCGAATAATAAGTTCTGTTCTCATAGGCCTCATGATGTGGTTTGGAGTTCAATGAGCCACCATAAATCATTCATTGTTTTATGCTAGATGATTATAAAAGAGGTATATTTTGAGTTATTGTGTCTCCCTCAGTCCCTGCTCAGAAAATATCCTCGAACTTGATATGACATTGCACTTTATTCGACAAGACTCCAAATTTGAGTTTATTTTACCTCATTATAGCATCTGATAGAGATCCTGACAGAATTTATTGTTTGTACCATACAACTGTCACTAATTTATAACAATAATGTTGCTCACTATATGTATCCACTAACCTTTGTGTAAATACTCATGAAGTTCCATTTTTCTTGCTACTTGTAGTAGATGATATATTATCCATCTTTTCAGATCGCCTTGTAACCAAAACAATTAATTATGAAGGATGTAATCAGTATTTTTGAACTTTGATGCTTCATGAGGGGAGGTTGTTGAACCACATCAAGATATTTCCTCATTAAGTCATTGGAAACACCGAACCCTTCATATTGGCATCTACCACATACCACATCATCTTGCTTTTAAACAACTTGATATGGTGCTCAGGATCTCACTTCCTATTATACTTTTCCGTCTTGTGGTTGGTGAAGTTTGGTGGAAAGTATCCATACATGATGTCTGAAGCTAAATGTATTTTTTTCTAGCAAGTCCTCATCGTCATCCATGATATTGTTAGCCCAGTTTTTGTTTGTTTGTCAGAGGACTGGTAAGAAGGTTGGTGTCCTATCTTTTATCATTTCTTTGTGGAAGGTGTTATATTATTCCTGTTTTAACACGTCAGCTGGTACCCCTAGGGGTATTGAGCATAGTAAGGGTTCAACTGAATCATGTAGGCGTGGGATGCAAAGTCTTACTAACTTCCCTCTATTGGACCGGATCTACATATATTATTGGTAATGTTGAGATATAGTGATACATAATTTTGTCAAATTTTATACAGGGGTGAAGTTGCTTGGTACAAATTATGTCGGATTATTTGTCTTCTCAATTCACCTAATTGTCTATAAATTAATAATGAAATAGAGTTTGCAAACTTTAAAAGTGCCGAATAAACCAGAAAATGGGTAGAATTGAGGAATATGACTTAATCAAGTAAGGATGCTCTCCCAAAATGTCATTGGAAAACAAGAAGAAAAAGGTAGTCACCCAATCCCAATGCAAGCATTTTATGTTTAAATTATTCAGTTAAGTGCTAAGATAATCTGTTTAATCATACTTATCTATTTTAATAAATTAAACTTAATTTACATAATATCTAAAATAATATTCGTAATGAAACGTGACATAACATTTGTGGGTTTTAAATTTGAATCATGGCCCTTGAAATTTTCAAACATTTTAAGATTTTGATCAAAATTTAAAAATGGTTGAGATACTACATGTCATAAGAGGTCCGAGTGTTGATTTAAAGGTTACTATGTACCAATGTCCAAACAATCTTTCCGTCAACAAGAGATGAATTTCTAATGAAAATCTGTCAAGCTGAATGAAAACATTACGGTGGTACCACGTCTGAAATATCATCACCTTTGACGTATCCGGCAAGGTTATCTGACTATCTGACTTTAGAGCGAGCCAAACGCATAGACCTAAAATGACACAATAAAAACTCATATAATCCAATTGATGAAAAGAACACAAACCACTTATTCATTTAAAAAAAATTAATATAAATAATTCGAAATTTTGTCAAACATTCTCTATATCTGTATATCTGTAAGAACTTGGATCCTCACGTTATCTTCCAAATTGCAAGACGGTAATTATTAAAGATATTCTAAAATATTAGTTTCAAAATAAGTATATTTTATATGAATTTATTTATCTATATATTTTTTAATAATATAATGGTTATGATAGAACTAAAGTTAAATCTACATAGTGATTGTTAAAAAATAAAATAATAAAAACAGTTTTAAACAATAAGAATATTTTATAAATTAATGATTTCCACAAACAAAAATAATATATATATATATATATATATATCGAAAAACATGGAAATAAATATAATATAATATAATATAATTTAACATAACATAAACTAAATCTAAGTCATATCCATGTATCTAAGATTTTCTTTTTAAACTTTTAAATAGTTAATTTTGGTTTGTTAGTTTGTTTCAATGCTTACATGTTAGTTTTATATATCTTTGGAATAAGAATACATTAAGAATACACGGGTTTAATACAACAACCAAGAGTTATTTTCTAGGTATATAACCTGATACAGAAAGTTCAAGATAGACGAGGTTCAAAAGGTTCATGAAGGACCTTATACTAGTCGAGCAAATACAAGTGTATAATTAATGTATTACAAATAAACGAAATAAAACAACTATTGTAGAAAATATTGAGTCCAAAAAACACTCTAAGAACATCATCAAGGAATAAACTAAACTATAAATAAAAAAAAATCAAAATAGAAATTTATATTAACGAATGCATAAGAGAAGGGGGTTAGGATTGTCAGGAAACATTTCAGTTAAAAAGTATGTTGTAAACATTAGATAATGTGCGTTGTGAAACAACAGACGTAACAAAGTCCGGAGAACAAAAATAATATTATATTGCACTATCGCCAAACATGGTAAATGATAGTGGTAAAGTAATTACCTCATAGATTACCAAGGTTAGTGAATGTCCAAAAGCCATCTCCTAGAGATAACGAGGCCAATCAGACCCTAAAAGAGGAAAACTAAGCTTGGTGCTTGTGGCTTCCCAAATGCAGTGAGTGAAGGCATAATCGAAGAGAATATGTTTGATGGATTCAGTTATATTACAATAAAGGATACAATCACATGAAAGAAGGGATATGGGTGTCCATAATAGACAGTTTTCCTCAGATAGTGAGACAAATAACAAAAAAATGGCGAACAATATTGTACGTGTGTCATACCAATCTAATCCACTCGACATAGGGCACAAACTACCGAATGAAATGATAGATATCCATGATAGTAAGATTTATATTCTCATGAGTGACAGTCCAACAAGATATATATTCACTGTTAATACGGGAATGAGGGAACGTCTCGATAAGGCGGTTGATCTCGTTAAGATTAATATAGGTGTTAGCTCTAGTCAATCTAATTCGAGAAGGAGAGGATCATCAACCATTTCTCGTGATATATGAAACTTTGTGTTTACCGTTGAGTCTTGAATCACGAATAATATTGTAGCCATAATAGGTCACGAGAAGGTTGGCAACAATCATTGGTCAAACAAGAAGTTTTTTCTCGTTGCCTACCAAAATGGAAATAAATTACATACGGATGATTTTCCTCAAGATCCACGAATTTAATGAGCCTAAGTTAGTATGGGTAGTTATTATTTTTTATTATTTTATGTTTTTATCCAATCACACCCAATAGAACAGTTTTTGTCAATTATGATGAACCAGTGAGGCCAATCGTTTGATTCTATACCTTAAGGTCTAAAACCGTCCACAAGCATGGTAAACCTTATCCTAAGAAACTTTGGCACCATAGACCTTTATTTGTGGCCAGGAAAAATAAATGTCAACGAGATTGTGCACGATCTTTGAGAAAAGATAAAAATTGAAAACTAATAGACTTGGACCGCAAAAAGAATGGAATTAATGATCTTAAGTCTATCGGCGTACAAAATGTACTTAAAATTTAAGAATCAATTCTAGAGGGGACTCTATCGAGGATAGTCTGGCATTCATTTAACGACAAACGGCTCGTTGTTAGGGGAACACCCAAGTATTTAACCAAAAATGTACAAATCTCATAGTCAATAGTGTCTAACATGTCGTGCTTGAGAATAGTCCCCACCATAAGAGGAATATGTGACTCTTATAGGAACTGGCGTGGAGCCTAGAGAGGAAAAATGTTGAGACAATCCTTAATTATTTTAAGAGAACAAACATCTGCCCTAAATAAGATCATAAGTTCATCTACGAAGCATAGACTTATGATTTTAAGTTTATAACATTCTCAATGGATTTTTAAATTTATATTACAACCTTTTTTTTCGAGGATACTCTAGAGAACTTGCATCACAATAACAAAAAAAATGAGATAATGGATCCCTCTGCCGATGTCCCTTCCCAAACCTGGAAATTTCCACAAGGATCACCATAGATGTTGATAATTTACTAAGGGGTGGAGTTACACTAGACAATACAATACGTCATATTTTCAGGGGACTTTATGACCAGTAGAATGTCTAAAATAAGGTATTAACGAATGCTATCAAAATAATAAGGTTGATCTTTAGATCGACCTTTGAACTTTTACGAATAGTTTTGATAATCTCTAAAGAGCTATTAGGAAAGGATAATCTTATTAGAAATTTTATGATTGAGGACGAACGCAAATTACGATTTGTCAATGAGGTAGGTGACAGAGTCTTTGTTTCTATTGGCTAGAATATTTGAGATTACTTTGTAAATAACAGTGCAACAAGTAATGATCGAATATCCGTTGTAAATGATGTAGTGTCCAATTTCAAAATAAAAAAATGTAGCTTTTATTCCACAAATAGGCGAGGGAGTTATAATGAAACATTCGATGGACCATTTTACTGAGTTCACTACCAGCAATGTTTCAAACGGTCCTAAAAAAACTAGAACTATAATTGTTCGATCCCGAGACTTTGTTATTTCAATACTAAAGAAGATGTTCTTAACTTTTCCCAATATTACCAAAGGTATTATATTAGTTTTGTCATTAAAATCGTGTTTCGTACTAATCACGATGAAAACACGAACAAGCTCATAATAACATTTAATCATTATAACACAAAAAGTATTTAGTAAATAATCTACCCAAATATTAATAAATCACGTGTTCAAAAAGTCGGAACGATATTGTTTAAATAAAAAAATAAATCGTCTCCGGTTTCGAAATATAGCTAAATTTTTTGTTATCTAAATTTAAAACCGATCAAATAAATAAAAGAACTAAAAACAGATTATCAAAAATAAAACACCGGTAGAAACAATATTTTTGTAATTGAAGTGAAATCACTACGGATTAAAATATTTTTTAAATTTTTATATAAGGTGATATGGTTTATAAAATTATATCTAGACAATAAAAAAAAATTAATTATTTTAAAATTTAAATAAAGTTGTAATATTTAGTCAAGCTAATCTTTTCCTTTAAAAAGAAACAAAAAAAAAATATAAACCAACGGATTTAAGCTGTAAAATTTTATATAATTTAGAATAAATGAAATTGTTGTCTAAAGCCATATGTATTTTGGCGAGAAAGAAAAATTCTCTAAAATGACATCAACCTGGATTGGAAGGAATATCATGATTGTCTTATAGTTACCGATCCAGTCGGAGCAATTTATAAACACTTATGAAAACCCGACCCTTATCAACATAACTCCCTATAAAAAGATCTATCATCTCTGCAATTCTAAAAACACCAAAGACCTTCTTTAACCAAAACCCAGAGACAATAAATCATACTCTCATGGAATCCACTTTAGTTTGTGAAGAACACAATCACAATCACGAAACCGAATCAAACCAAACCGAATTCGAAAAAAACCAACCGAAATACAAAATAATCATATCAACTCTCCCTCAACAAAAAGGATGGAGACCTAAAGAAATCATGTACCAATACGAAGGATACTGGTGGCAAGAGTCTCTACTAGAAGGAACCCTACACGCCAAACAACACTTCAAAGCTCGACCCACTGATTTCTTCGTCTGTAGCTACCCCAAAACCGGAACCACATGGCTCAAAGCTTTAACCTACGCCATCGCCAACCGGACCAAATTCGATGATACATCTAACCCTCTACTCAAAAGAAACCCACATGAATTCGTTCCTTATATCGAGATCGACTTCCCGTTTTTCCCAAACGTCGAGGTCTTAAAAGACGACCGCAACCCACTTTTCTCAACACACATCCCCTACAGTTCCCTACCCGAATCCGTTATAAACTCGGGTGCTAAAATGGTTTACGTGTGGAGAGACCCGAGAGATACTTTCATTTCAATGTGGACGTTTCTTCATAAGGAGAAGTCCGAGTCGGGTGATTTACTAGGTGTGGAAGAAGCTTTTGATATGTTCTGTAAAGGGTACTCTGTTTACGGACCGTATTTGGATCATGTTAAAGGGTATTGGGATGCTTTCAAAGAGAACCCGAAACGAATCATGTTTTTGAAATACGAGGAAATGAGAGGTGATCCTCTGCCTTATGTTAAAAAATTGGCGGATTTTATGGGGTATGGATTCAGTGGTGAAGAAGAAGAAGCTGGAGTTATTAAGAAAGTGGTGGATCTTTGTAGCTTCGAGAATCTGAAGAATTTGGAGGCGAATAAAGGAGATAAGGAGAGGGAGGATCGACCTGCTGTTTATGCAAACAGTGCTTATTTTAGGAAAGGGAAAGTTGGTGACTGGAGGAATTATTTGACGCCGGAGATGGGAAAACGTATGGATGAGTTGATGGATGAGAAGTTTAGTGGATCTGGGTTGATTCAAGGTGTTTGAAAGAGATTTATCAGTTGAATTAAGTTGTTTATCATGTCATCTATCTATCTCCTTGTAATGTGTTTTAATCTATGGCTTTTCTTTTGGCTTGTTCTGCTATAGCTATAAATTGAATGGAATAAAATAGTTTTATTTTGTTTCGGTAGTACATTAGGGATAACTATCTCCGACCAAAACTATTTTTTATAAAGGAGACTTATATATCGGGTCTAAAAACTGTTAATATTAGATATACAATTACAAATTGTATTTATTAATAAATCTAGTTGATATTAAGAAGGACAAATTTATCCTACCATCCCAAAACCATTTCTTCCTCTATCTGTTTTCTTTCATTCTTCTTTTTATGGATCGCGGCTTCTACAAAATCGAAATTGAAGTCCGTTTGTAGCAGATTGACAGGCTTACTCGTTTTTTTCCTCTCTCCAAAACATGTACTTATATTTTCTTTTATCGTTCGATAAACCGAAACCCTCCGATTCGGTGAACAAATCTTAAATGGGCAAGTGATTTATCTATTTTTACTATACTATTTTTTCGATTTTTTTTCTTTCTTCTCGTTTTCGTTGTGATTCGGTTATAATCACATCCATATCTTTCTACAGAGCTCGTATGGTGAACAATTAGATTTGTAGGAGCTCATATGATGAATAATCAGGTTTATCGACCTTATCCAGGTCTAGCTATCCACTATTTCTTTGATTATTTACTTTATCCAAATTTTGATCGCATATGGACTAGCTACTCAGAAAGAATTAGATTTCATCGATTTTAGTTTGTAAATCGTTAAATTCTTTGTTTTCTTCTCAAACTCGTTGAAGAAATTTGGATGTATAAGCTTATTTTGGTTTCAATTGATTCATGTTCGATATGATCTTAAACTACCATAAAGTAGCATGTTAATCTAAAATGTAGAGGTTTTTTGGGCAAGCTAATTGTTTTTTTTAATTCTATGGTTTAAGTTTTGTGACTTAGTTTTTTGTGATTTAGGTTTTGTTCGATTTAGTTTTATTCGTATTGAACACCATGAACATTCCTCTTATTTATAGCGGTTCAAATTGTGTCTGATTTCCTTAAACATGTATTAGAAACCAAATTCGACCTAAATTTGATATTACAAAACAAAACGAATGACATGAACAGTTGTTCAAAATTTGGGTTAGGGTCAGCTTTGGTGTGGATTAATTCTGGTCGAATTGTATTTTAGGTTTTTTGTTTAATGGGGTATTAAATTTTAAAGTAGAAGATAGAGAGATAAAAGAGGTGTGTGCTTGTGATTAAGATAATTCGAAAAAGTCCAACCCATTAAATGTGGTTGGTTGGGGTATTTATACTCTTGTTTTATGACCCATGGGTCGTTCGGGTCGGACCTTGGACTCGGGTCGATTTTAAAGTCTTCAAGGTCCAAAACCGAAATGATTTAGCACATAGCTGAGTCATAATCCACTTACGTCTACTGTTCATCGAAAGTTTGGTGCAAAAGATGCCCGAATTACCTCTTCAGATTTAGGCTCAAACGGCCTTCCAACAACATCCAGACCTATCAAGCTTCAAACATGACAAATCAACATTGGTATATAATATTGTTCGACTCATAACTAACCATAAACCAATTTAATTTAACTTTATATTGTTTTACAGGGATATGCTTAATGACTGTCAAATTGATTATGAAGAAGATTGATACACATTATTATGGGAAGAACTAAAGTTTATTAACTTACTTTAGTATGCCTCCTATCATATCATCCTCATAATTTAGGACAATGTAATTTAAAAATTAATAGTTACAATATGTTAGTAAAAACTATTGTCATAAAGTTGTACGATTGTAATCTAGTTGTGTTCAATTTAATGAACTCTAAATATTGTAACAACGTTGAATTTGACACACAAAATTAAAAAGTTGCTTGTTTTTTTATATGCTTAATTTAATAAGTATTACTACTACGTAACTATTTTAGTTGTACTTGTGGTTTTGTAAAGATTTAAATATGAAGTGGTGTATTTTTTATTGAGATTACACGAATTTTAACATAACTATTTTTATTATTATTAGTTAGAAATAATAGGACTATTCGTGTTATTTTTTAAAAATAACAGGACTATTCCTGGTATTCCTAAGAAGTAACATGAATAGTTCAGTTATTATTTGTAAAAAATAACAAGAATAGACATGGTTATTATTGTTATTTGTAGAAATAACATGAATAGTCCTGTTATTATTCGCTAGAAATAAGAGGATTGTTCATGTTATTCACCAAAAATAACAAGAGTCGTGTTATTATTCGTCAGAAATAACAAGAACTTTCCTGTTATCCTGTTTTTTTTATAAAATAGAAATATTCCTGTGTTTTTTTGTATAATAAAAATAGTTATGTTATCAAGACTGTATAACAAGAATATAGTGTATAATATGAATATTTCTGTTATTTCTAGCATATAAGAAAAATATTTTTTTTATTTATCACAAATAACAGAAATATTCTTGATATTTATGGGGTAATAAACATGAATAATCGTGTTATATTTTACGAATAATTTTCTAAATCATAAATAGGAGGCAATTGAAATATACAATATTTTTCAGCCTAACAATGAGCATATGAATACATGTTATGATATGCATGATTGTTCGGTCATCACCGCAGTGTCGTGTACTTAATGGAGGTGGTTCAACCTTTGGGTTTATTGTCAACCAAACACAAATTGTGGCTCTATCTGTCTAATGCTAGTAATTTTAAGACTCAGTCTATTAGTAATTGTAATGGTAAGTATTTCAACTAAGCCACTAAAATTATTAGTGCTTACGAACATTGTAAAGAAAATAAGAAAATCTTATAATTTACATAACAATTTGATTAATTAAGGAGTTTAAACTAACCATTCAATCAACATAACTATTGAATGTATTTAAAGATAATAAGTTCCACCATTGATGATGCCCATGACATGGTTGAGCTCTCCTAAAGTTGTAAATTTAGCACTTTATTCAAAGACAATCCATCTTAATGTACTCATTGAAAAAGTTGTTGGAAAACTGATCTTGGTTGCATCCCCTGCATCATAATAGCCACCTACCAAATATTTGAAACTTGATGATGGATTCGACTTTCCATCGTACATGCATGAGTTTCCCCTCCACGATACATTATTGTTATATAGTAGCGCACCAGCTGCAATTCCATGGAATTAGAAACATTAAAGAGGATACTAAGTTCATCTCACCAACAACCTTTTTAGGTGCACTAAGCGTTATTTATTTCCAAAATGAGTTGGGCTAAAGAAGTAACATCAGATAAAGAGTTTTAATCTGGTTATTTGAAAATTTGTGAAACATTCCTACCGGCACTTTGAGAGTGAGATCCCAATCATTTGGCCACCAGAGTTCCATGAAATTTTATACTTATATCTACTTTCCAAGTCCAAACATGGCATTGAACAACAAAATTTCACAATTATTTTCTAATGTGTGTGTTTATGAAACTTGAATATATATATATATATAATAAAGAGAGAATAAAGAAGACGAAATGAACAATTAAAGCCACTTTTTAGTTCATGACAACAAAAACATATAAGATATACCATTGAATAACAAAGTATAACTAGTTACTTAAGACTGCACAAACACTTAGCATAACTCAAACTCACTCCTATTTGATTACATTAAGTTTTTCATCATAAATTACATCATGTTCGAGCACTACTTACAACTTTGAGCGTGGAAGAACATGGAGGATTGATGAAGCACGATGGTGCAATTATCATGAGGGAGAACAAGAGAACCAAAATTATGAAACTTATTCTTTGGTGCATGAAGAAATTCTCTATATTCAGGTTGTCCATCCTTTGTCTTATGAAGCTACAACACTAATGTCCTTCGAGTAACAATACCTTATAAAAAAAGAAGCAAAACTAGACTACTTCAAATAGAACATGATCATTAAAAATCCATTATTTTATTTTCCATATTTCACCTAACAAGCATTGCATTACAAGGGATGAAATATATTATGAGCCAGTGTCGCTATCCACCATCCTAGAAAGAACCTCCCCATATTAAATGGACACATATATTGCCAATCAACATTCAATATAATACATATGTACTTTCTTTCTAGCATAAACTTAAATCAGTTTATAACCAACATGTCACAACTTATTGTGAACATCTTGCAAATTACCTCGGGATTCAAAATTTCGAACGATAAAGCACGCCGAAGGTGAGAGTACGACTATAGAAGCGATGCATTGGGAGGTCATAAAGCTGAGTATGCTGATGGTATTTCCGGTATACTAGATGGATTGGATGAGGCATAATGTCTTGTGTGTACCCTCATTTGATTTAAAATTAATTTTAGCTAACAAACTGACAAAAGAATAGAATTGCTGCATCATTTTCTTTCGTGACTATTCTGTTTTGCAGGACTTGGTTTTAGGGAAGATAATTGGCTCAAGTAGACAACGTCGTGGTCTATACTATATGCATCCATCAAAAAATAAATTGATTATCTGTATGGTTTGTCACTTATCTAACATATGGAACTTACGCCTAAGATATCCATCTTTGTCTCATTTTAAGTTACTTTCACATGTACTTAGAGGTATTCACAATGAGTTAGGATATAATTGCACAATTTTCCCACATGCAAAGCAAACACGCTTACATTTTCCCAAAAGCTAAATAAATACAGAATTTCATTTCTCCTTATTACATTATGATATCTGGGGTCCTCACAAAGTTCCTTCATATATTGGTTCATGTTATTTCCTTACAATTATTCACGATTTTACTCGATGCACATGGATATTTCTTATGCACCATAAAACAGAAACACAATATTTGTTAACTAATTTTGTACAATTCTTCAAAACCCAATTTCAAACAGATGTTCAAACAATAAGAGTGAATAATGGTACTGGATTTCTTCCTCTTCGTATTTTTTCAAAACAAAGACATTAAACTTCAAAATTCTTGTGTTTACACCCCATAAAACAGAGTTTTCGAACGAAAACGTCGACATATTTTAAATGTTTCTCGTTCTTTCATGTTGCAATCAAATGTACCACTTGAATCTTAGGGGGATTGTATTTTAACAAACTATTTATTTAATCATTCGCACTACTCATTTACTATCAAATATATCCCCATTCGAGGTCTTATATAATTGGTTTCTCTTACTCTCGCACTTACGCGTTTTTGGTTGTGCAATATTCATCCCAAACATAAATTTGACTCTTGTACATTGATCAGTTCGGATATCGCTGGAAGCATATCACCAACGTTCCTGGTAATATCCGAAGGGCATTTCGGATAGGTCAAATAAAAGTGAATGGATGAACAATAGCTTGAGTGGAACAACGCGTCAACTATGTGCCTAGTAGTTCATTTCTTAGCCTTGGGGGTTCATATGAATCACCCGATTACAGGGTCCAACCCGCTCGACCCATGGGTTAAAGAAAAATACTATAAATACCCCAACCAACATTATTAAGAGAGTTGGAATTTTTCACACATCGCTTTTCTCTCACAACCCCCTACAAAGGTACATCGAGCAAAATAAGTAAAGAGTACATCAGAATCTTCTGATAGTTCCACCACTACTTTTGACTCCGATGGATCTTCTTCATCTAGTAGTGAACAGGGTCGTTAGAAAAATAAAATAAGGTTAACCAAGAAACATTCAAGGAAAAGGGATAGGAAGGGCAAAATGAAAAAGAATAATTATGAGGGAAAAATAAAGAGATCGACAGATCACTGTATTGATCATCAACTGAGTGATCTGTTTAATACTCAATCCGAACTAGGTATATATGCCACTCTTGATAAAGATACGGTCTTTAGTCGCAGCCATAATTGGAGGCCATCACCCTTATCCTAAAAAATACTCTTTGGACATCTCCCGAGGAGGTTTACAGTTCCAAGATGGAGAAGTATGATGGGAGTAAAGACCCTGATTATCATCTCGAGAAATTCAAGAACTTTATGATGAATTTTGATGATGATGACAAAATTTTATGTCGGGATTTGTCTCAAAGTTTCCAAGGAAGTGCTTTAAAGTGGTATAATAGTTTTTCACATAGATCAATAAATAACTTTGATATGTTCTAGATGGCCTTTCAGAAACATTTCGTGGGGAGTAAAGAGCTTAAAAGGAATTGTGACACTATCATCCATTGTTCCCAAGAATCGAATGATTTTTTAAAAGAATATATCAGCCATTTTGTGAATATGAAGAACGGGTTGGCTGATTGTTTTGAACAAGTGGAAATTACTTCACTAAGGTAAGGTTTAAATCTGGATGAATTAGCTGATTTAGTAACTAAAAAAAGCGATGACATGGGACGGATTATTAAACCAGGTCGTAAAATAGATTACGGTGGAAGAAACTAAGAAGTTTAGAATGCCATGCCAAAATAAATATGCTCTAACAACACCAGTCCCACAAGCTAGTACTCAATCTCATGCCACAATTAATTACAAACCTCAAGATTCCGGACAAGGGTCACATCGGCCAAGACAGAATCAATCAAGTCAATCTCAACAATTTAAACCCAAGAGAGGTCCCTAGGTTCAGCCTGAATGGTTTAGCGAACTAGGGAAGAGTGTGACTACTATATATGATAAAACTAATAATGTTGTGCACTTTAAGAGACCAACACCAATTCAGTCTCCTAGGGAGAATCGAAACACTCGTTTTTGTAAGTACCACAATGATGTGGGTCATAATACCCAAGATTTCATTGCACTAAAACAATAAATGCATAACTTAATTGAGAAAGGAAAGTTGTCAGCCTTTGTTAAAAAACAACAAGGAGGGAATAGGCAAGTTAACACCCAATCTAATGCAAATACAATTCAAGCTGCATCACAAAGTATAGGAGCATCTAGACAAGAAGATGATATGGTAATTATATAATAATGTGATGTGGATTCGGAGTATTTAGATCCTCATCCGGATCAGAATCAGGTTGGAGTGATAACAGAAAAGGTTTCTACAGCCATCAAGTTGTTCAAGAAAAAAACATGTCAATAGTCTAACAACTAAGATAAAGAGAAAAATGTATACACATCTTTATCAAAGCATAGATCCATTCATTTTCTTTGATGAAGATGATTTGAGAGACATTGATGGGCCACATGAAGATGTCGTGGTAATAGGGGCATCTATTGGAGGCAATTATATAGAAGGATTTTAATTGATACTGACAGTTCGGCAAACATATTGTTCCTATTAGCTTACAAGCAAATGACTAATCCCCCAGTTAACCAGCATTCGAATAGGACCATAATGGGGTTTACGGGAAGTACGACTGATGTAATTGGGGAATTTGAAGAAGAGGTTTTATTAGGCAAAGGGTTATTCAAGAAGTTGGTAAGAGTTTTGTTTGTGCTAGTTGATTGTCTGACATCTTAAAACATTATATTTGGTAGGTCTTGGCTATCCAAGATGTATGCAGTAGCTTCTACTGTCCATCAGTGTTTGAAATATGTTATGCGAGGACAAGTAGGCGTCTTCCAAAGTAGCCAAAAGTTAGCCTATGAATGCTATGTCTCTGCTCTTGCTTAGAAATCACTAGAAGCAGTAAAGATTAACAAAGAATAGCAGTCAGTGGAGCCTTCTTCCAACCAAAACAAGATAGATGATCCGAGGGACGCTCCTAGTGCAGTAATCCCAGTCAAAGAAGTATAAACTTATTACTTGGCATAAGGTAAAAGTGTCATAATTGGATATAAACTACCTTTAAAGGTAAAAGAAAAATTGGATTTTTTATCTGATAATTTATATGTGTTTTCATGGTGTAATGAGGATGTAACTGGACTGCCAACTATGGTGATTAGTCACAAACTATCTATCTGATCTAATTTTGGGCCAGTGGTACAAACAAGAAGATCTTTTTCAAAAGAAAAATCTGAAGCGATTGTCCAGGAAGTAGATCGGTCGACCAAGATGGGGCATATAAAAAAGTCTTATACCCTATTTGGACAGCTAATCCTGTTTTGGTAAAGAAATATAATGGAAAATAGTGTATGTGCATTGACTTCACGGACCTTAATAGAGCTTTCCCTAAAGATCATTTCCCAGTACTCTATATATATTAGCTTGTGAACTCTACATCAGGGAACACGTTGTTGTCTTTCATGGATGATTTCTCTGGGTATAATCAAATACATATAAATCTTGATGATCAGGACCATACCACATTCATCACTGATAGGGGGATTTATTATTACAAGGTAATGCATTTTGGGCTGAAGAATGCGGGAGACACTTACCAACGACTGGTGAATAAGGCCTTTGCTAATCAGATTAGAAGAAATATTGAAGTTTATATTGATGATATGATATTCAAGAATCCTAAATAAGAGGATCATATCTCTGATCTCCAGGAAACTTTCTCGAAATTAGAGGCCATCAATCTAAAATTAAATCCGGAGAAGTGCACATTGTTGTCCGATCAAGTAAATGTTTGTGCTATATAATAAGTGAAAATAAGATTTAAGCTGACGCAGACCAGTTAAATGCATTGTTGGCTATGAATCCACCTCGGAATACTAAAAAATTCCATAAATTAACTAAAAGATTAGCAGTCTTAAACCAGTTTATTTCAAGATCATTAGAAAAATGTGCTCAATTTTTCCAAGTCTTGAGAAATGCAAAAGATTTCAATTGGTCCCCTAAATGTGATCAAGCTTTTATTGAAATTAAGAGTTAGTTGTCTTTTCCCAAAACAATTTCCAAACCTATTGATGGAGAAAGACTATATATATATATTTGGTCGTATTGGAGTAGGCTGTAAGTGCAATACTAGTACGAGAAGTTGATAATTACCCTCGTCTGATTTATTATATAAGCAAGAGTTTGTTAAAAACTGAGAAAATGTATTTAAAATTGGAATAGCTAGCTTTGGAATTAGTGATAGTTTCTAGAAAGATGAGGCAATACTTTCAAGCACATTCAATCACAGTTCAAACTTCTTTTCCCCTAAAGAATGTGTTACAAAAGGCTAAGTGGTCAGTTGAACTTGGAGATTATGACATTAATTTTGTGCCTCAAACAACAGTCAAAGCTCAATTTGTGGCTGATTATTTAGTAAAATTCCACTCTAAATGGCCTCGTGAAGAAGCATAAGCTACTAAGTTTAGAAAAGAATGGGTATTTAGAACGGATGGTTGGTCTAGTACGGTGGGCTGTAAGGTTGGAATTTTCTTAACTTCTCCTTATGGTAGTACGTTGTACCAACCTATATGTTTTGGCTTTAGAGTATCCAACAATGAGTCAGACTATGAAGCGGTCATAGCTGGGTTAAAGTTGGCTCATTTTTGTGAGGCTAAAAGAGTACAACTAATAAATGATTACCAATTGCTTATCCATCACGCTCAAGTGCAATCTGAAACAAAAAAACACTTGAAAAAATATTTACGAATGTTGAAGAAAGTCACAATTGGCTTTGATAAAAAATATGGAAATGTCATTCATGTGACAGCAGACCCTATGGAATCAATATCTGAACCTCTACAATTTGATGGATGGGGACTTGATCTGGTTGGGGCCCTCTCAATGGCTTCAGGGGGTTGTCGAACTATAATTGTCGCAATAGATTATCTCTCCAAATGTATAGAGGTTGCGCCTTTTTCAAGGACAACTTTTAAGGCAGTTATTAAGTTTATTATCTCCAACATATGCAGCCGATTTGGAATTCCTAAACGTATCACAACGGATAATGGACCTCAGTTTGATAATAAAGACATGGATATGTTTTTAGGCATCTAAAGGAATTCAACATTATTTTTATTCTCATTTTCATCCCCAAGCTAATGGACAAGTTGAAGTAGAAAATTGAACAATTCCGTCAGGTTTAAAAATATTTTAGAAAATGTTACTGGGAAATGGCCAAGTTACTTGCAAGAAGTACTATGGGCATACCGAACTACTCCATGTATAGCCATACAAGATTATCCATTTTGTTTAGTTTACGGTATGGATGCAATTACACCTATAGAAGCAACTCTCCCTTTCTTCAGGGTTCAAAATTATTCCGAAGGCGAGAATGAGATAGCTATGAGGGCTCAGTTGGACTTGGTTGAAGAAAAGAGGGTGAAGGCACATTTAAGAACTGTACAATATCAAGGATTGATGAGGAACATGTTTTCCTCTAAGGTAAAAAGAAGATATTTTTAATTTTTAGATAAAGTTTTGAGAAAAGTATTCATGCACACCAAGAAAAAACAGTTTGGAAAGTTGTCTTTGAATTGCGAAGGACCATACATCGTATGTGAAAGAATTAAGTAAGGAACATACAAACTCTAAGATAAAGAAGGCAATTTGTTGAAGCATCATTGAAACGTTGAACATATCAGGTTATACTTAGAGTAAACTCATCTTTTAAATATTTCCTTTGCGTAACTTCAATGTAAATATTTGGGGCCATACTCTTTCTCACTATGGTGGTGCGAAGAGGTTTTAATGAGGTGTTCGGATTTCAATCAAGATACTATCCTTTGCCCTTCTTTAAAATTGTTATTCTGAGTGGATCAGAAGTATTAAAGATTTATTAAATCATGATGAATTAAAGGCTTGTTGAAAACTTGTTTCCCTCAAATAGATTACCTTTGATTGGATCATATGTATTAAATACTAATTAAAAACCTGATGAATTAAAGTCTTATTGAACACTTATTGCCTTTAAATTAGTGATTTATGTATATATCAGATAAATGTAAGAATAAAAGTGTTTAATTTCTATATAAAAAGTATTTTTTAGTTATTGGTTTAAATACTCAGATGTTAATATAAGTATCAAAAGAAGATAAGGAAAAATATTAAGTAAGTAAATGTTGAAAGGGCATAAAATACGACTAGGGTCATAAAAGAATCTGATATACATTATAAAATGTCTTTTAAACTACAAGGACTTATACAACTAGAGTTTCTGAAAAATATGATATTAAAACAACAAAATGGTTTGCATACTCCAAGGACTTCTATTCATAATACCAACATAGTGAAAATAATTAACCTTAGAGCTTGTTCCCTTCTGTTTTCTTCTCAACATTACCTTCTTTATCCTTTTTACCATCACTTGAGCGTTCCTCGACTCCATTATTAGATTCAGAATCATCTGAATTCATGTTGTGTTTATCACTTTGTGCTAAAGTATGATAGAGAACTTTATCATCCGGCACAAAACTCCACAGCTTCCAAAGAAACCGTTTGGGAAATATTTGATGGAACAAACGGAGCATATCTACTTTAAAAGATTCTTCCCTCCGTTCCATAGATTTCAACACCCCCTCAACATATTTATTCTTTGCAGCATCTATATCTGGGGACTTTGTTTCTTGCAAAGCGTTGATCTCATCATCTATTTTCTTGAGAAGATCTTGTAATTCTTTCCTCTCTTTGGATAGTTGTTCATTGGCTCTTCTCTTTAGTCAGTGTTTCATTCAAGGATTTACACTCATGAGAAGTGGTAGTTTGTAGTTCAGTGTAGTTGATTCATGTTTTTCTCGATTGGTCTTAGCTTGTTCCAAATCAACACTCAGTTATTCTTTTTCTTTAACCAAAGTGTCAACTTTTTTTCTGTTTGGCCGCAAGGGAGATCGTCAGGTCTCGATTTTCAGTTCAAAGGAAAGTCATATCATTTCTCTGAGCTCTAAATTGTCTTTCCAAGTCAACTATGGGCATGATGTAGCCTAAGAATGCGTAGCCCAATGTGTCATGCTCATCAGATACTTAAAAAGATTTACCATCATGAATTACTGCATTGGCTATGTTGTTTGATTGGGCGAAGGTTCGGTCAAAATATTCTTTGTCAAATTCACTGAAGTACAATTTCTCTATATCATCCACGTCAACCTCACATTCAATAGAAGGTTGTTCAACAGTAGAAAACATTGGAGAGGAAGGATCATCATAAACCCTTTCTTTAGTAGGAAGGATGGGAGGAAGGACATCGAATCAGAGTATGATCTCTGACTGATGGCCAATTTATTCTTCTTTTCTGCCATGTTATCAATACCTTCTTGGTGTCTCTTGTGTCTTTTTTCCTTCTTCTTGATTTTTGGAGAATGTTTTCACCCTTTAGCCTCATTTACTGTTACTGCAACAACCTCCAATAATGCAACATTAATCTCTCATGGCAATCCCAAACTACCCGCATTGGGAAGCCCTTGAGAGGTGTCTCCACCTTTCTTCTTTTTCTTTTTCTTCTTGATTTTATCAAGATGGCTATGAGTCTTATTCATAGCTGGTAAATAAAGTTTACCATCTTTTTCCTCAGTCCGTTTGAAAATTTTAGCAGTTTCAGAAGGACTGATAGTTTGTTCCCAAGAGAGCTACATGGTTGAGCTTGTTTTCCATAGATGGGCCCATACCATATTAGCTGCAGAGAAATAATTATAGAAACCAGTTTCTCAATTTTCTGTGCCCTATTGATTCAGTTTTGTAAAAGTAGTTTGTCCATCTTCCAAATGTTCTAAGAACATGTTGGATAACATTGAAATACAAATACGATGTATAATTTAATATTAACATTATCTGATATAGGTCACAATTTTACACAGGAATAGAATCATGAAATGTTTACTTGAGATTTTCCAGTATATGGTTAGCAAACTTGGATTTTCCTTGGTTCTGATTTGCTTCCCATTTTCCCAAGCACCAGTGATGTAGAGGAATTGGGTCCTCCAAGGCTTGTCAGCTTCTAGCAGGTCATTAATGACTTTAAAATTATTCCCCATATTGAAATAATACAAGGGGATATGATGATTCTGATGTAAATCGGCCACAATATCAAACTGCTCCTTGGGCATCAGAATTTTTGAAAGTCTTGAAGCTATAATGCTAGCTAGTAATGTATACCAAGCATTTGGATTTAGCTGACTTGGACATAACTTCACCAAATTGAAATATCTTACAATCTCTGGGTCCAAAAGGAACCGAAGGCCTGAGTTGAGAACTTCGGTGTATGACACTAGCTTCCCGATTTTACTATCCATTAGAGTCTCATCAGGGATGGGAATTCTCACCTTGATGGAATCGAGAAAGCCCCATTTCTTCCTTATTCTATCCAACTTAGTAGTGTGGGTATACATATAAGAATTTTTTTGAAGTGCTAACAAGTACTTAACACTGACCTTGGAGAAGTTGGGCCCCACTCGCCTAACAAGGCACTCAGGAAGCGGGTCGACATCAGGTTGTGCTACTACCTTTTTCTTTTCCCGAACTGTACTAGTGTCCCCAGTATGTCTAGAGGTCTCTAATGGGGTATCTTGCCCACTATATTCCATCATATCCTCCATTATTTGTGGCACTTGATCAGCCGACTTGTGCTCAGTATCTTCTTTCTCAATATGAGAAGTTTTGGTGGGAGGAGTCGATGGGCTTGGATCCAAAGTTGGCAGTATTGGAGACTAGACTGTTGAAGGACCTTCTTTGGGTTTCTTTGCCTCTTTAGCAGATGTAGTTGCAATTTTGGCTTTAGATAGCCTAGTAACCATTCAAGGTGGGCTCTCTCCTATATCCGACCCCGTATAAATGAAAGGGGATGGAATTTTGTGACTGGTAACGGGTTTAGCTCTAGGAAAATGGTTTTCGTTTAGTTTGATGAGTCCGAATTCTGCACGCTCCCCGGACAAGGACAGATCGGTCCAAGGCCTCTGGACCGGACAGATCACACAAACCGGACAAATCACTTTGAGCACTATGACCATAGGACTGTTCGAACTATGACAAAAGTACTAAAAAACCCAAACACTTCTTGACTAAGCTACTTGCTCTCCTACTTAGAGCTCATGGGTCTTTGAACATGACCCGGGTCCATTAAACATGACCTGAAAGCCCATAAGGGCCCAAACATCAGGGTATAAATACCCAACCACCTGCATTAAGTGTGGGTAATGAGAATTAACTGCTACCAGGCTGCTTAATTATCTCTCTACTCTCTACTCTAAACACATATCACTCACACACTACTATAAAACACCAACTAAATTACTAGCCTACCCTCAGGCGATTATTATCCACACCATAGTTGAACTAGTGGTTCTGGTTGTTCAAGATTTGTTAAAGATGGAGTATGGGAAGTTTTCTTGGAATTTACTGTTGGTCTACGAGAAGATAAACTCCTATCCGGTTCTGATACCTCTTCTATAATCAAACATGCGACAAAAATCTATTGTTTAAGCTACCACGTGGCAACTCCTAACTAATTGCATGCGCAAGAGGACTAAAAATATAAAAAATTTATACATGGAGGATTAATGGAAGACTAAAGTGAACAAAGAAGACTCATTTAATACAAACATAAAACATAGGAGACTAATTATAATTTTTTTATCTAAAAAAGAAGAATGAAACAAAATATTTTTTTTCTTTTCTAAGCCTCTCATCACATCTAAAAATTTAAAAGATTGTAATTTTATTAATTGTATGATTTCATTCATAGAATGACTTTCATTATTATAAAAAAAATTGTAAATTTATAATCTAACCATAAATACAATATAAGAGTATTGCATAAACTATAAAAGCATTATCTTGTCTAATCTAATCATAAATATATTATTGTAAAGGTATTCTCTCAGATTATTATGATCTTATGAGCTTATATTTTCTATAAAAAAACAATTTTTTTATAATTTATTATTAATAGGTTTGATAATGCATTATTTATAAGAAGTTAAATATAATATTACACTTAAATATTATTATGGAGATGTAAAAGAAATCTAAAATGGTAAAACATTGCTTAAAATGGTAGAACACGACACAATTGGTTTGTGAGTGCTAATCAGACGATCAAATTACTCTCATCGATCTGGATCACTCAGATCGATGATGTTTGTGATCTTTCAACATATTCAAAATGTTGGAATGTCAACAATATGAAGTTATAATTTATTTGGGGTTTCATTTTATTTTTATGATATTTGTATTTTAAAACTTAAACATTAAAAAAATCATTTAGTTTTATATTAATTATGAAATATATTTTAGATACTTGGTGAAAATTAAAATAATAGTTTCGTATTATAAAGAACAATTAAATTATTTTATATAGAAAAATAATAGTTTTTTATCTATATACATGAAGCATGCTTTGGCCAACCATAAAAACAAAAGAAATATTGCAACAAAAGTGTTAATATATAAAATAAGTTTTCGGCCCAACTGAAAATTCAAATCTTAGATATCCTACTCAAACAATTTGTTGGAGTTACCAATTACTTCTTTATATTTTGAAAATACTATACATACCAATAATTCAAAAAAAAATCAAAATAAATTATCTTCAACATCTTTGCCAATCTTAAAAACAAAATATATGCTTACAATATTATCAACTACTAGTAAATTAAAACTATGTCAATTGTAATTGCACTCTTCTGCCTTCATCAAAATATAATTTGTATCCTTAAGAGAGGTTTAGGCTAGTAAATGATTTTTAATGAGACATATATAAAATCAGTAGACTTCAAGGCACTTATGAGTCCAGCAATAAATGGTTCAGTAGTTTGGTTTGTATGACTCTCGACAGACACGAACTTTCAGCTTCAAAACAATAAGATAACACAAGCTTCGAAAACATCACAACAATAGCAAATGTATCTGCTCAATAAAAATATTTCAAAATTCTACTCCTCCTTCAACACTCTCACAGTGACTAATAAAAAGAAGAAATTATAAAATAAATTAGTCTAAATACAAGACCCAATCCAAAATTATCCATTAAATTATTATTTGAAGATAAAACGGTATACAAAATGTATTCAAATATACATTAACTCCTAAGATTATAATTAAAGATACTAATTCAAACTAGTTAAAGATATATATATATATATATATATATATATATATATTACTCCCTCTGTCTCATAATATGTGTCTTTCTAGAAGAGATTTTTTGTCTCATAATATATGTCGTTTTCATTTTCCAATGCAGCATTATTACATGTATTCCACTTTCAACCAATAAAATAGTTAACTTTCTGCATAAGTTATTAACTCCACCAATCAAAATTATTTTCTTTTATTCTTTCAAAGTCATTATTACTTTTCTTAATATTGGTGAAGAAACCTTAAACGACTAATATTATGAGACGGAGGGAGTATCTCTTATCGTAACTCTATAAATAGACAACAAACAATGAATAAATGATTGAATACTAATTTTATTGTTGTTATATTTAGTTTTTTTTGTAGCAATGCAAAATCCTAAATCTACAATGTAATATTCTTTCACCAATAAAATATTTCACATACATCTCTTGTAACAAACAAAAAACGAAACATAAATTTTTTAAAATTAATATATCACAAATTTTAATATGCATTTGTTACAAGAAATTATATTGTTTTCAAATTTATGTATGCTAATTTTAAAATTTTAAATATAAATTTATATTTAAACTCAACTCCAAAATGATATTTTTTAATATTTAATCCAAAAATATATATATTATTTGATAAGATGAACTTGAATTTTTTCAAACAAAATTGGATATTTTTAGTTAGACATGATTGTTCATTGTTTTTGTCAAAATGTTTATTTAAACTTTTTTAGTTCTTTTGAAGTTAAAATGATGTAATTGTTTAGCGTCGTCTTATATAATTATAATATTGTTTTTTTTAATTTATTTTGAAATATGGTATAATTTTCAGATTCAAGAAAATAGCAAGTCAATCAAATTTTAGATCATATTTTATAAGATTTTGATAAATAAATAAAAAATAAAACTCCAAACTAATCTTGTAATGAGTTTAGTATATACTTGTGTTTTCTCAATAAAATTTAAATAGTTTTATAAGTTGATTTACAAAACGGATTTGCGCATTGTTTTAGTTACAGATTTTCATTATGTCTGAAACTTTCGTTCAACATTGAAAAGAAGTGTATAGGTGGTTTTATAATTTGAAATCATATAAATATATATTTATAAGTTGAATGAGCTTTGGGGATTTATTATTATATATTAGAAAATGTTTTTTATTAACCATGTTAAGACAAACATTATTACTAAAATGAGCTTGAACAATTACATAATTAATATGTAGGAAAATATAGTTCAAACATATATTTTTACTCATCAATTGTCATGGGATTCTCATCCAAACTACTAACAAAATATGTCACTATGACAAATTAGTGACCAAAATCAGATTTAAAATGACTGATTGGGATAACAAGATCTTATCTTTTGGTGGAAAGCTGATTCCAATTCAAACAGGGTTGATAGGTATTTCTTCATACTATCTTCAATGTTATTTACTGCCTAAATCAATTATAACTTGGATAGAAAGATTGTTTAATAGATTTTTATGGGGATCAAATGACTTAAAACAAGCTATAAATTAGACAAATTGGATCGAGGTTTGTAAGCCCTTTGATGAAGGTGGCCTAAATCTAAGAAAGTTGGAGAATCTTTAACTAACCTACTCTTGTAAATTTAGAGAGCAAAACATTTTTTGGTCTAATTATATGTTCTCAAAATACTGCAAAATTCTCATCATCTTCAAGTTAATTTATCTACCTATAGCTCTAAAGTTTGGAAGAGACTTCTAAATTCTAGGGAAATTGTTGAAATTTACATTTGCTGGCATATTAGAAATGGGGGGGGGGATAAAGACTTCTGGTTGGATAAATGTTGTTCACCTAATCGTTTTATTCTCTTGTCAAATAAAGAGAACAATTTATGTTATCAAAGAGATAAAATTAACAATTAGTGGAAGGCGGAAAATTGGAATTTAGAGAAGCAAAAATAATTTTTTTCTCCTTATGATATAGAGAAAAAAATATATAATAAGGATTCCAATAATAGTATGAAACGGAAATTATGTACAAATGATGAGTTTAGCCTAAAAGACACATGAAATACCCTAAGCAACAAATTTCATAAATCATTCATATATAAGTGAATATGGAATAATGTGATCCCCACGAAATGATATTTTCTCTTATGGAGGTTATTCAATAAGTGGGCTCCTGTAGACACATTTTGTTTGGAAAAGAAAATTTCTCTTGTCTTAAACCGCTAGTTTTGTGAAAAATATTGAATTTATTAGTCACTTATTTGTAAACTGTAATCTAGCATGAGAAGTTTGGTAGTACTTTGCTGACCTTTTTGGTATTCTAATTAGGAGATATATATCTATAGATCATATAGTTTGTTCTATGGTATTGGTCTACTGATACTGTAATCCATATTAGAACAATATTACGTACAATTATATGTTGAATTATGTGGAAATCGAGAAACAAAGCTAAGTTTTGTGGTCTTAAAGTTACAACCAAATCAACCATTGATTATATCAAATACATTACTAATGGATTAGATAATGCTTCCCCAGTTAAAAGATCCTATTGGTCCAATGATCCTAATCCATTCATAGATTTATGTTGTCTTAATCATCTTTTCAAACCTAGGAAAAGTCTCTACATTAAATGGTTGGTGCCTACTAGAAAAAGAATTAAGTTAACCAATGAGGAGACCTGTAATATATTTGGTAAATCAAGTGGATGGGGGGGGGGGGTCTTTTGAGAAACAAACAATGGGAAATTATTGTTGGATATGGTAGAACATATGGAAAGTTAAGTTCTATTATTGCGGAAAATAGGGCATTAATAGATAGTCTCATTACGAGTCAAGAACTAAATATTAAAAACTTCGGAATAAGGCTCACTAGTTTCTTCTTTCTCTTATTAAATGTTTTAGAAAATTAATTTCTCCTTGTATGACCATTAGACACATCTATAAAGAGAAAAATCAGGCTCCAGATTGGTTAGCTAAATGATCTCTCAAGAACATAATAATATTTTACCTTAATCAAAGTCAATACCCACCTCAGTTGAGTGCTATTGTACTACTTAAAATCTTGTATTTATGGTATTTAAGACTATAAGACTAAGGGATTAGTGTATCAAGTCTTAAGGTTAAAGAAATGAAATACATGTAGCTCCTTGTTGAAATGTTTCACCCAAATAGAGCTCTGCATATTTTATGAACATCTCTAGTTTATTTTCTTCATTCTGTATAAAAAATCAATTTGTTGCTATTATATAGATTACCAATCTATTGAAATTCTATCTATTCACTAACTATATGATAAACATATAATTTACTTGACTTTTTTACTCTAACCAATCATAGTTATTGCATCCAAATCTTCAAAGACGGAGCCTCGAAATTGGAAATAAGAATTAATTTTGGATAAAGCTTGAATCTGAAAACAAGGATACACAAAATACAGTTTGAAGCAGGATACAAAAATCAAAGTAGTATAAATTTTGAAGAACTCAAAGGCTCAAACTAAATTTTGAAGGAAAGAAAGCGTTTTCTACTACTGAAATCAAATCACATGGAAAATAATCGCTTGAAGCTGTTAGATTAAGATGATTGTCTTCTAAATCATGGATTTTCTAGGCTCACGATTTCCACAAATCTCATGTGACTCTCTGATATCCACAAATTTTTGCTTTCGAATTTTCACTAATTGTTTTGCAGGTTCCAAAAATTTAAGTTTAGCGGCTAATTTTTATAAAGAAAATATAGATTGCCAAGAAAATGGGCTTTCTAATTTTATTATGTATCTACGATTCCATGTTTTAACGGGCCTCTTTGTATATTTAGTCATTATCAATAAAATTTTAGTTTCTAGTTAAGAAAAATGAAAGGTTTTTGTTAAATAAATAAATTTCAAATTCGAACTTAAATTCATGTAAAATAAAGAATTTAAATAATCAAACCATTAATCAACAAAAAAGTTATGTAGTTTAGATATGAAGTCATCCAGCATTCATAATAAATATATTTGTTTTAGTTGATAATTTGTTTTATAAAAAATTACAAAATCAATCAATACAAACTCATACGCTCATTACAATCTTTTTAAAAACATAATAAACGTTTAAGAGGCTTTTCAGATCTAAAACTACTTTCGTTGTTTTTGCTTTGATTCTCTCTCAAGAATTCATCAACTCTTAAATCACTCAATTCCTTCGATTTGTCGCTTTATATTTTCTCTATTGTTGCATTTCTTATACATAAGATTTTCAACAGGGTTGTATATTGGGACAAACATACACCAAACTCACAATAACAAACTAAAATAATAATAATAAATTTATATCACTTTTGACACATCATGTTCTGCGGCTATAATCATATAGTACATTGAAACAACTAGAAGAAATTTTTACCACGTTTAACACGTTATCATCAACAACTATTATCGATTCATTTACTTAAGTTTCTAGTAATATATCAAACTTAGTTTCAAATCGATTTTCTAAAAATATAAAAACTTACAAATGCTTAACCGAATCTATTATTGAAACCAAATCCAAACCGAATCCAATTTTTTTTATAAATGTTGAATCTCTATGTCGAGACTAAACTCTCCTAAGTTCAAAACTCCTTGTTGCGAGAATGATCGAGTTTTTTTTATACTAATCTAACTTTCATACATGTATATATCTAAAATATTTACGTATATTAAATTCAAATTTTAATTTAAATAAATTATTTTGGTTGAAATAATAAAAATATTTGTATTATTAAAAATAATGTTTTGAGTAATATATATGGTTATAAAATTATTATTATTATTATATATATATATATATATATATATATATATATATATATATATATTCTTATAAATATCAAATTATTAAGTACATTACATAATTTTAAGGGAAATTATACCAAAGGTACCTACTCAACTATTCAATTGTCACTTACCACCCAAGGTTTGATCAATTGTTACTTAATACCCAACTCAACTACCTTATTGTCACTTACAACCTAACTTTATTTTAATACCCTAACTACCCTCACCATTCATCAACAGCCACGTAACCAAAATTTATATTTCCTTCTCTTTCCTTCTCTTTCCTACTTTTCCTTTAATTTTATTTTTAAAAGATCTGCATCTTTCGAACCGGAGCTCCAAAAAATAAATGAAAGTACCATTACTTTTGTTTTTTAAAAATGAACAAAACTAGATCTATTTATGATATTTTTTTATTTTTTTTTAAAAATAAAATTTCACCAGTTGCAAGCAATTCGCATCTTGAGAATTGTACCAGTTTTTTTTTTCATACCAGTTTTTTTTTTTTTTATCGTTCAGAAATCCTGAGAGTTGCAAGCAATTCGCATCTTATCATGAGAATCGTTCAGAAATTTGCAAGTAATTCGCATCTTATCATGCGAATCGTTCAGAAATTGCAAGCAATTCGCATCTTATCATCAGAATCGTTCAGAAATTGCAAGCAATTCGCATCTTATCCTGAGAATCATTCAGAATTTGCAAGCAATTCGCATCCTGAGAATTTGCAAGCAATTCGCATCTTGAGAATTGTACCAGTTTTTTTTTTTTATCGTTCAGAAATCTTGAGAGTTGCAAGCAATTCGCATTTTATCATGAGAATCGTTCAGAAATTGCAAGCAGTTCGCATCTTATCATGAGAATCGTTCAGAAATTGCAAGCAATTCGCATCTTATCATGAGAATCGTTCAGAAATTGCAAGCAATTCGCATCCTGAGAATTTGCAAGCAATTCGCATCTTGAGAATTGTACCAGTTTTTTTTTTTTTTTTTTTTTATCGTTCAGAAATCTTGAGAGTTGCAAGCAATTCGCATCTTATTATGAGAATCGTTCAGAAATTGCAAGCAATTCGCATCTTATCATGAGAATCGTTCAGAAATTGCAAGCAATTCGCATCCTGAGAATTTGCAAGCAATTCGCATCCTGAGAATTTGCAAGCAATTCGCATCCTGAGAATTTGCAAGCAATTCGCATCCTGAGAATTTGCAAGCAATTCGCATCCTGAGAATTGTACCAGTTTTTTTTTTTTTTTTTTTTTTTTTTTTTTTTTTTTTTTTACCAGCGCGCGTCTTTTTTTAGTCGGGGGTATTTTTGTCCAAATTTCAGTTTGAGGTACCAAGTTACAGTATCCAAAAAGCGGGTACCGCCGGATAATACCATAGTTGAGAAGGTATTTACCGGTACTTTTCTCTAATTTTAATTTTAATTTTATTTTATATCTTCTAAAAATAATCCTGAAAATAAATTTAAAATCCAAAATTACATATATATATATATATATATATATATTGCTACTAAATTCTCAGTCCAATCAGTGATGATATTGATTTGTAATAAAGTATTTATTCTTTACTAAAGTCATTCTCTGGTATGTTTTTCAGTTTTTCTTTTATCTATAACTTTTGCCACAGCTGTAAGTGGTAATGCATGTTACCAAAAGAAAAACAAATCATATGCGGACCACTTAAAAGCTTGTGGTAATTGAATGTCTCATCATAAAGAAAAAATATTTAATGGTATAATCGACAAAAGTAGTATTGGATCTTAATTTGACCACCCGATATGTTTTTTTTGTATCCACTAATATAAAATGATTAGACATATATTCCTACTCCACACATTAACTCCACTTCGTTCGGATACATAATTTCATGTCTTGTTGACCGAATATTTTTACATGTTCGGATTGAATTTATTTTCTTAGATTTTAATGTATCGTCGCTTTAAAGCTTTAAAGCTTTAAAGTTGGCATAAATATGGATACGTTCCAAATAATCATTACGATGTTACTATATTAGCTGTTAAGAAAAACTAAAAAGGATATAATTTGGTATCCATTATTTTCTTTATTTTAGCCACATAATTTTTGTTTGTACATATTAGTGAAAAGCAGTTTATAACACTAAAATGGTTACCAGCATGTATTTGAAACTCAAGCAAACGTTGATCCTCAAAATCGAACTCATCATTCCAACTTTTAAAAATATTTCAAAATTTTCCAAACGAATAGATAAGTGTGTTTGAACCATTATTTGTTGTTAATTTTTTTTTTAATCCAGTGGATGAAAAATTAATTTACAAATTGTTTGAATAGATGAAAAGCTAGTTATTTAAATTATTAGAAATTAAAAAAATCAAAAGTATTATTTTATTTTTCGGGATAAAATATAAAATTTAATTTTTTGTTCGCCGGTTAAAATGTTGATTATTGTGACAATTTAAATTTGGCTATGGTTTATAAATTTGATAAGGTTGGTTGTCGCGACAACAATATATTTTTCGTGTAATCAAGTAAATATGTTGTGGTATTATAATTTTTAGTACGACAACATATTGATTTGTCGCGATAAACAATATAGTTGTTTTGGACGAAGCTATTGCAAACGACTGTTTTTTATTACAATACGTTGTAAGTTTAATTTATACTTTTTTGAAAATTTAAATTTTAAACATTTAAAAAGTAACATAATTTTTGTAGGCTACGTCAAATTCTATAAATAGTGTACAAAACTGAGTTGTAAAAAAATTATTAATCTCTCTTGAATTTTTATGTTATCAAAACCTCTCAATCTATTACTACTTTTAGTCAAATATATTTTTGATCACATGTTGTTTATATCAAAAGTAAAATGTTTGGTGTATAAAAAAACTTTCATCAAGTATTAAGTAATCGTGAGACAAATATAATTCTATTTGTTTATACATCTATTTGATACATGTGTTTAAATCTCATATTTTTAATGATTTTTTTTTCCGGCTATCTTCCAACTAGACTTATGTGACGTTATTTTAATTTATTGTTTATGATATACTAGATTTAACAATAAATATAATTTAAAGTCTACAACGAAAACGAAGACGGTAATCATTACCATCATAGAAAAATAAATAAAGACTTGACCGATTGGATCGGTATGTCAGAAAATCCAAGATGAAAGTACAAGGCGGTGTTCTTATATTGGTACTTATCTGAAGCATGTTTAAAGAGAAACATAGGTAAAACTAATCGATTATATCTCAATCTATAAAGTATAATTTTTTAGTAAGAAAAAAGCTTCTCATCCAATTTTTCAAATTGGGAAACATAGTTAAAATGTGTGTGTCCAAAAAATGGAGAAAATATTCTATGAGTAAAACTTCCAAGATATTCAATATAGTTGAATAAAAAACAAAAGTTATCAGAAATTTCAAAACAAGTTTCATGAATTATGGAATTTTATGTTATGTTTGAGGTAGGCCAAGCAATTTTGCAAGAGATTGTAATATTTGAAAAAGTGTGAGAGTGTAAATAATGTGAAAGAGGAAATTACGAAAATTGTTACTTAAATCAATATTTTGAAAAGCAAATCCTCAGGTTTGTAGTATTATATATGTGCATCAACGTACATATTTCATGATAAACTCTATTCAAATCAACTAAAAAATATCAATATACGTGAGATGTAAATGGAGAATACCAACAAACAAAATGTGAAAGGATATGGAAACGTCGAGTTAATTTCTTAACTAAGAAAATGATAATTATCATTAATGTTGTATATGTCCTAGAATGAATGAAACTTGATGTATGTTGATCTTTTGTCTAAAATAAAAAATCGTTCTGAGAAACATAGTATAACCAAATGAGGTATCTTTATTGGAAAATGATACTTTCCCGACATAATGGTAAAATAAAAAATTATATTGCTATTGATTGTATGATACTTATATGATATGGTGGTAGACGTGTACACACAAGTCAAAACATGATTAAGAGAATCGTTAAAACTGACTTATATATTATATTAGATCTTCATATAAAAATGTGCATTGTGTGTAGAATCATAGATGATTAAAAATATTTTTAATAACCGTAAAAAGATAATTATTACACTTGATACATATAGATATATGTGAGTTAAATGGTGCCTTGATGCGCATGGGTTGAAGAACTTTATAACTTGCATAGATGAATACTCTAGATTTACTTATATCTATTTTCTTAAACATAATGATGGATTCTAACATGTTTAAGATATTAAAAGTAGAAATTAAAAATAATTAGGATTAAAATATTATATAGTCATAGAGGTGGAGAAAAACTTTCAAGAGATTTTTTTATTTTTTTTACAAAAAACACAATTTAATCCATCAATTTTATGTGTTTTATTGGCCTCAACAAAAGAATAAAATATTAATTGAGATGACTCATTTCATGCTATTTAATTTTAGGTTGCATATAAACTTGCATGGAGAAGTTGTTTTAACCACACAGTATTTTGTTAATCGCATTCCTAAGAAAACTAAAATCTCTCCATCTGAGGTATCGAAGAAAAAAACCCAAATATTTGATATTTAAAGTTTAAGGTGGCTTAGCATTTTGCGAAATCACATATCTTAAAAGGATAAAGTTAGGTCCAAAAGCCATATCATGTGTGTTTATTGGGTACACAACCAATAGCAAGGCTTGAGGGTTATTAGACTTGGATTCTAATATTTTATTTAAATATTAAGAAGCAAATATCTTTACACTCAAGTTATTTTGTGATAATAGAAGTCAATGCTAGAAAAGGACTTTGTAATAAGCATCTTTTGATTGTAGAAAGCATTTGTGATGCTCGTAAGAGTTAAAAGACTGAAATGTCTAGGATTCTGTGAAGTACTTTCTCAAATAATATCTCTATAATTTATAGAAAAAAAATGGTGAACGAATCACATGGAAACTTTCACTGGCTACTCTTTTAGAATATGGTCTTGAATTTTATATAGAAGCAATATTCTTATGAGATTTTTCATTTTGAAAAAAAGGTCATAAATGATTAAATGTATTCACTTATTTGAAACCACTCTCTAGAATTTATTGGTTTACCTTCGAATTTTAGACCACTTGGTTATAAATATATATATTTAGGAATAAATACGACATGAGACAAGCGTTCAAGGAAAGATTGATAGCCAAAAAGTTTTGAAAAAAAAAGAATATGGTATTTTGACACCTATCTCTAGTTGTGAGAATCACATGAATAAAAATGCTCGTTGTAATTGGATTGGTATACAAATTGAAAATTCTTCAAATAGATGACAAAACAACTTTCCCAAATCAATATCTTGATGAAGATATTTACATGGGAAACCCCTAAGGTTTTATAATGAATGAAAGGTGTTTAGTATTGTTAAATTATTATATAGTGTAAAATAATCTCCAAAAAATAACATAAAAAATTTGATCACGCAATCACATCCGATGAATTTAGAAGAATATGGCGGATAAATGTTTATACACTAAGGTTCACGATGACTCGGTAGTCATTATGTGTTTACACATACATAATAATTTTATAATAAGTAATAACATGAAATAGATTGTTGAAACAAATAAGTGTATGTCTTCTACCTTTAAAATGAATGATTTGAAGATGTGGATATTATTTTGGGAATAAATGTATTTAAAAGTAGTGTAGGACTTTTCCTTAAATCAATTATATTACATTGAAAAGATACATTATGAATTTAAATATTTGAAATTTAAATAAGTGCATATAAAATTTAAACCTACTTTAAAATTCTGGAAAAATAAAAGACGAGTAGTGGCTCGGTTGTAGAAAGTCTTATGTATGCAGTTTTATGTACTGTAACATATATATTATTTGCGGTTAGTAAATTAATATAATTTTAATAATAATCCAAGTGAGAAATATTAAAATGCGATATCAATAATTCTTGGGTACTTGTCGAAGATAAAAAAACATATTATTTTAATATTCAATTTTTCATGAGATATTTAAGGGATACACAAAAACAAGTAGATCACCAGTTTACTCGATAATAAATCGGCTAGATGATGTGTGTTCACTTTTTCAGGTGTGTTATTTTCTTGAGGATAAAAAAATAAACGTGTATATCCACAGGCGGAGCCAGATGGGGTCCTGTGGGGTCCTAAGAACCCACCTGATTCATTAAAATATATCTTTAGCACATATAGAAAAACTTAACCGTTGGTCTAGCTGGTAAATTTTTTGTGTGGGAACCCACAGGCCACGGGTTCGAGTCAGAGCGACGACAATAGCTGATTTAGTCTAATTTTTTTTATAGTACTTTCTACGTTTATATTTATTTAAAAAGTCGTATCATATTTATTTAATATTATTTTTTAATGTATATATAATATACGTTTATATTTATTTAAAAAGTAATATAAATTTATTTTAATATAAATAAAAATATATTGATTTAAAAATAATATAAATTAACCACAAGATACAGTCTTTTAGAATAATGGTTTCTTTTACTATCAATTACAAAATCCTAACCAGCTTCAAACACTAGCATATTTAATATGTTTTTATGTTATTAATTCTCAAAATGAAAAATTTGCTACATGTCTTATGTTTTTTAAGAATAATATTGATTGATCTATGTTTTTTCATAAGATAAAGAGCCGTAGAGCTCAATTTAAGAGCAAATAGACGTGCATAAATCATAATTTTTATTTTGCAATGCTAAGTTAAAATTTTATTGTTGGTTGAGTTTTTATGTTTGTCATTATAGGATGCGTAAATATTTTAAAACAAATCCTAAATATAAAAGAAGAAATACAAATGTCTCTAATTTAGTTACTGAAGTTAACCGGAGGAGAGAACAAGATAAAAGGACTCACAGAACTTTCTAGGATTATTGTGAATACAAAAAGGCATAAAATTCTCAATTTGGTTTATGAGCTTTTGAAGTTTGCTTTGCTTTTACCTGTAACAATGATGACGAGTGTTTTGTGAGTTTTCTCAAGTTTGAATTATGTGAATGGGTTGAGAAATAGAATGAGTGATCGATGACTTAATGATTGTTTGGTGTCATCTTTTGAAAAAGAGGTATTTATCACGATTAGTAACACAACTATCCTTCAATAGTTTCAAGCTATAAGTAAGGTAATTACAAATAAAATTAACTTGTATTTATTTTAGTTTTATTTTTATTTTTAATCACATATGAGTTTGAGATTTAATGTAAGCCATATTTGTTATAACCATTTTTATATCTTATTTTAATTTATTTTGATAAATATATATACGTTCATTTGATCAGAAGGTCTAGGACACCACTATGTTTCCATCCTGGCTACGCCACTGTGTATATCCCATTGGAATATGAAATTTAAGTTTATAACATTGGTAAAAATGGGAAAGTAAGTTGAATGGTGGAAATACCTATTTGTGGAAATAACTCACTTCAAAGAGAAACATGACAATTCAAATACATTATAAATGTCACGCAACTTTAGGCAGAGCCCATAACGACTTCTCGAATGAGATGTCTAAACATATAAGTCTAACACATCAGCATTTTAGATAATTACTTCAAATTCAAATCATATCGATCTTGTACGTGTGCTATAGTGAGAACCCAACAGTTATATTTACTCGACATATAGAAAAAAGAGAGTAAAAATCTTAAATTGATATTTTACAAATAATGGAAACTTGATTCGAGTATAGAGAATCTAGAAATTAAATTTTCAATGGATAACAAGTAATTATATGTGAAAAGTTTCATCATTTTAATATAAGATGTGTGATAAATGGGGATAAGTTTAAAGAAATATTAATATAATCAGTTTACGTGTTATATGTGTTTTTAAGATAACAAAAATCTAATAAGAACTGTACATAATCCAAAGATGGTGATGCCTCTCATATTGAGTTTCTCTCAAGTTATGCTGCTTGAAACAGTAGAGCATGCAACCAAAATAATTCTAAGAGAAACTCAGGGTAAATATATTAGTCAAATGGTCGCATGTATGAGATCGCCAGTTTGATCACATAGGATAGTTGATTCAAAATTACGATTACCAAATCTTATATGGCTACATTTTATAGTTTTTTCACTTTAAAATAATTTTATCATTTGCGCACAGTTTGTCTCAATAAGGACATGACAGATGTCACTTAATAAAATGGGGGTTGTTTAAATTTTTGATTAAATTGGATGATAATTTTTTTATCCAAAGATAAATTCTTGTTGACGGAATGACCAAGAATTAGAGGAACGAGACTAGGAGTAAGAAACAGAATTATCTAAAGAATTTAAGCCCAATAATAGACCACATTACCCACAACAGTGTGTAGGGTGTCGTGGCGCTTTTTGGGAAAAAAAACTAGAGACCTTTTCGTTCTAGTCGTTATGACTCAAACATTACATAAAAGACATGCTTTATATTTACGTCACCCGAATATATTTGACATTCTAGTCATTTTATCTTAAACAATTCAATCTTGGTGTAAAGTTTTACTTATTCTTCTCAAGATCTAAAAGTATATTCGACTAAATTATTATTTTATTTTTATTTTCATTAAAGGTATCTATCTACCTTACGAGAATTTTTTTTATTGTTCAAAACATAAAATTTACACTTTAATTGTCCAAATTTTATGTTAACAAAAAATAAAAAGTCTAATCGTAGGTAAACTGAACGAAAAATAACTAAAGTATATAACCTCATAAAAGATCAATTATAAATAGTGTTGATATATGAACATGTAATCGATTTATAACTGATTCTTTTATAAGTTTTACTATTAATATTTTCAATATTCAAGTCTCCTACACCATTTTCAGATTTAATAAATTTTTAAAAATTAAAATACTGAATCTTAAAAATTAACAATATCTGAACAAGATCCGACCCAACCCTAACAAGACTCGCTATGCCGAATTTTAGCCACTCGATCGAAGTAGTGACCAATAGTTGGTGAACACCTACCCGGGAGGTTGTATGAGGTAATACCAAATGTGGCTCTTACCGTATTTGAAAAACAAAGTTAACAAGAAAGAACATAAAATAAATCAATGGCACAACAATATATTTGACGTGGTTCATATCATGAAAAAATCCTACACCCACTGGAAACAAACACGATTTTATATAAATAAGTAGGCTACAAAAAGTCTCTCAAACACAAATGACTCAATCACTCTTTGTGATGAAACATGACATGATTCATAGAAACCTCTATTGAGTGTTTATCTCTCACTTCAGTTATATTCAAAAGATCTAGAGAAAGATTCTCTCTCTCAAGAAATATGCAGCTCACATTGCGTCACGCCACAAATCATAAAGCAATGTCTTCTCTAATTTATAGGCCAACTCTGATAAATCTTAATTCATTAATTAAACAATCCAATTAATATGAAGAGATAATTAATATAAGACCAAATTAATTAATATTTGGTGAATATAAAAATCTAATTAATATAGAAGACCAAGCAACACTTCAAAGACGCTCTACAGTTTGAACATTTGAAACATTTGATCCCTCAAACTTCAGATCAAGTCCTAAACCCAACAATGCTTGAACTTCCTTTGCAAAGGACGAACCCGAACCCAGCTTGAAAACAACTTCTCCATATCTCCACCTTTATGTTCAAGTTCCATCTCAACTCCAACTCCACCTCTGGGACCTAATACATCTCCATGACGTCCGAAAGTCAACGGGCTCCTGTTGATGCCGATAGTTATCCATACAACTCATTCACTCAACCTCTTATTTTACCCAAGTGTCAGAAGAATAACTCTTACACCAACTAAGCTACGTCTCATCTTCTCAGCTATTCCATGTTTGAAAGTACTCTTCAAGATTATGCACCTAAGCATACCAAATTCAAAGCAGTAACGAGTGAATGATCGGTTCACTAATACCACGTCATTGTCAGTCCTAAAACTCTTCAAGTACTTCATGGATTGAATCTCCACCTTCATTGATAAGCCTTCAATTACCTTTAACCGAATCACACCACATCTATTTCCCATACTAGACACTTCTTCTAATATGGACCCATGTGACTAAAACACCATTAGTCCAATCAACCTCTAGAAAAATATGTAAGTCTTGTAAGACCTTAAGTCTTCCATCTGCACCCTTATACTCAAACCCTTCCTCATCTAACATACTTATAGATAGAAGGTTATGTTTAAATTCAGAGACATACATCATATTTTTAAAAGTATTTTCGAGTCCATTAAATATCTTGAATTTAATACCTCCCTCATAGAATCCAATATAATGAATGTGCTTGATTTTAATTCAAAATCCTCGATCTTTGTCTTTCTACTTCGCTTCTTCACCAACAATGAATATTGATATCAGATCTCCACGCTCATCGTACCACTTGTTAAGGAAACCATCAATATTCAAACAAGATCTGACCAAGCCCTAGCAAGATTCGCTAGGCCGAATGCTAGTCACTCAACCAAAACAGTGACCAACTGTTGGTGAACACCTACCCGAGAGGTTGTAAGAGGTAATACGAGCTTCAGCTCTTACCTTATTTCAAGAACAAAGTTAGCAAGAAATAATAGAAAATAATTCTATCCCACAACAAGATATTTAACGTGGTTCGGATCATGAAGAAATCCTACATCCACCGGGAACGGATACACTTTTTAATAAATAACTAGGTTACAAAAAGACTCTCGAACACAAAGAGCTCAATTACTATTTGTAGTTAAAAGATGATTTGATTCATAGAATTTTATCTTCAGTATTTATCTATCACCTTACTTATATTATAGAAAACCTAGAACTAGTTTATCTCTTTGAAGAAATATGCAGCTCACATCACGTCACACCATACCTTGCAAAGTAATATCTTCTTCCATTTATAGGCTGATTGTGATAAATATTAATTCATTAATAAAAGAATCTAATTAATATATAAGATAGAATTCATATGAAATCTAATTAATATAGAACATCAAACTAATAAAATATCTAATTAACATAGAAATCTAGTTAATTTAGAAGATCTAATTAATATATAATATCTAATTGATATAGAATATCTAATTAATAAAGAAGATCTAATTAATATAGAAGATCTAATTAATACAGGAAGTCTAATTAATATAAATAGATATCTAATTAATATATAACCAATTTAAATATAATATTATACTTCGAGTTACTTCTAGCATACACTTAACAATTCTTCACATAGGCTTATGAATACTTCAGTTATTATTACCCCGATGCTTCAACTACTCACCGAAAACAAACTGTCCACCTGTACACATGTAGTGATCAATTACCATGTAGTATGTAAACTCTATTGAGGAAATCCTCCCCAATAAACCAGTCTCCCGACTTCCTATATCTAAAAAAGCGGTAGTAACATCCATAAGACCTATCACAAGATCAGACCGAGTAACACTTTGACATATGCGCTATAATTTTAACATTCAAAACTTTTGACCCATCAAACTTCATATCAAGACCCAAACCCAAAAATGTTTGAACTTTCTTTACGAAGGTCGAGCCCAAACCCAGCTTGAAAGACGCTTCTGTGGAGGCATCCACATCTCCACCCTTATGTTCAAAATCAATCTCAATTCTAGCTCCACCTCTGAAACCTATTATATCTCCATGAAGATGAAAGTCTGCGAGCTCATGTTGACGATGATAGTCGTCCGAAAAACTTCTTCACTCAACCTCTTATTATGTCTATCTATCGGAAGCATAAACCTTACTTCAAGTAAGCTACAACTTATCGTTTCAACTATTCTATGCTTTGAGGTACTCTTCAAGATTCTTAGCATATGCATACCAAATTTATAGCGATAACTAGTAAATGATCAGTTCACTAACACCATGCCATTGTCAGTCATAAACATCTTTAGGTACTTCTTGGATTGGATCTACACCTGCTTCGACAAACCTTCAATTACTTCCACCCGAATCCTAGAAAATATCTTCTCAACACTAGATGTCTCTTCTACAACGGCCCCATCCATGATTAAAAAACCATCAGTATGATTAACCTTCATAATAATATGTTTGTCTTGCAAGACCTGAAGTCTGGCATATCCATTCTTATACTCAAACCCTTCATCATCTAACATACCTATAGACAAAATGTTACGTTTAAATTCAGGGACATACCTCACATTTGTTAATGCATTTTCCAGTCCACTAGATAGTTTGCATATAATACTTCCCTCATGTAATCTATCATTATGATTGTGTTTGATTTTTTTTCCAACAACCAATATTGATATCATATCTTCACACTCACCGCGCCACTTGTTAGGGAAACCAAAAATATCTGAATAAGATCTGACCCGATCCTAAAAAGATTCGCTAGGCCAAATCCTAGCCACTTAGCCGAATCAATGACTGACAGATGGTGAACGTATACCCGAGACGCTATAGGAGATAATAGGAGCTTCGACTATTACATTGTTTCAAGAAAAAAGTTAACAAGAAAGAACATAAAATAACTCAATCACACAACCAAAAATTTAAGTTGGTTCAGATTATAAAGGAATCCTATATCCACGAGCAACAAACAATCTTTTTATAAATAAGTAGGCTACATAAAGACTCTCAAACAAAAAAGACTCAATCACTCTTTGTAACAAAAGATAATGTGATTCACATAACCATCTCTTTAGTTTTTATCTCTCACCTCACTTATCTCCCTAAAAACCTAAAGCTAGTTTCTCTCTCTCAAGATATATGAAAGGCACATCGCGTTACACGACATATTGAAAAACAATATCTTCTTGTATTTATAAAATATTTAATTAATATGAAATATAATTAATATAGACGACCAAATAAATATAAGATTTTATTAATATAGGATAATATAGAAGATCAAATTAATATAACACATCTAATTAACATAAAATATCTAACTAATATAGAAAATCTAATTAATATAATCTAATTAATATGGAAATCTAACTTATATAATACCCTAAACATTTATTATGATAAAATTTAAATAATACATCATATAATATCATGAGACTCATATTGTTAGACCTTATCAATTTACAATACTGCTTTTATTTTGATTTAACACTTTATAATAAAAAGAAAATGTTTACCTTTGTTCAGGGTCTAAGAAATATTTTGGTTTTCATAATATGAAATATACCATCTTTCGATATTAATTATATAATATTATTACGATTAAATGTATATCTATAACCTACATATAAGGTCAATGGATAATGACATATCACTAAACACACAACCCTTAACTTAGTCATCGTATAATTAACATAAAAAATTGATTTTATTTTTTCAAGTTTTAAAATTGGATAAGCGCTCATATGAACATATGTATCATAGTTCTTATTGAAGACATAACGTTATACATTATATACGATACTATTTTTGTAAATTAAGTAATGTTGTTTCACTTTTATTTTCTGAAAAAAAAATTGGTGGGTTGATCCACTTATTTGTGGTATCTTTAATGAAACCATCCAACATGGGATTGTTTCTGCATGAATATGCGACGTGTGAGTACAACAACAACATCATGCAACGGTTTGCTCAAATTAGGAAAACATGTGCCTTATCTTGTTGTAGTCCAACTTATACACACAATAACAATCTCTAATCTAGAGACCAAACTTCTTTCATGCATGACACATTATATGAGAAATTTCAAGTGTACGATTATCGTCAAGTAATATGAGTATTATAGACTCATGTGTAATATTGAACCCAAAGTAATTAATTATTTATATTTGTACAAGTAAAGATTTATATATTTAGGTCTATTTAATTTAACTGCTGTTTAATTCAGGGATCAAATTTGAGTTATTTTTAGAATAAATATGATGCGGCATAATATTACACACTTATATTTATACAAGTAAAGATTATGATGCGGCATAATATTACACACTTATCACAAGTGAAAAAAATAACTTAATCACCTCATATGTAGAAAAGTGACATAATGTTTTTTTTATAGAAAGCATATATGAGTTATATTTAGAATAAATATTAAGTATATATGTTTAAACAACTAACAGTTACAGTTTGAAACATTCTTGAAGAATGGCATATTTTTTATGATCTAAATGCAAGGTCATCTTGTAGAGTGGAAACTAAATACATTTTATTTATCTTTCGTCCCTAAGATACAAAACGATTCATTGTCATATGCCTTCTTAAGATACATGTGTAAATTGAGTGAAACAAGCTAAATCCAACAAATCACATATCATGACCAATGAAATTTCAATCTCATGTACGATTCCAGATTTCTAACACATACTAGTGATATATAAAAAGTCTCACTCATCTAATAGATTTAATTATATGAGTACGTGCAATTACTAAACTATGTTTTGAGACTTGTAATTTGGCTCAATTTTATCACTCCAATATAAGTAAATATCACGTTCAATGTTACTTTTTTTAATGTTATGAACGAAACCATTATATAGTAAATATCATTTAGACCAAATTCGTTACAATTTAATTTGTATTAAAATTTTAAAAGTTTATCCATTTAAACGTATCATAATTGTTTTACTAAATATGATCAATAAATACCTACTATATTTGGTACATCCGCTACTATATTTGTTAGATCCATAGATCTATTATACCAAAGCTATATATTCATATTTTTAAAAAATTATAATTTTTATTAGGCCCTTAAAACCTAATAGCCAAATATTACATTAGATATTTTTTAATTCGAAAGAAATATATTTTCAAGGTATATTTAACTCTAGCATTCGATCCACCATCACAACCAGCCTTTTTCCTCGCGCGCCACCGTCTTCACCACTCCGACAACACTGCTATAAATACCACTAAAATGCTCAAAACACCTAATATTCAACCTGTATCACTGAATCGCAACACTCAAACCTCTACAATACCAAAATCACCAATAAATTCACCAACAAGAAACCCTATATTCAATGACGACCATTATCTTACCATGTTCATATTTATTCCTACCGTAAAAAATAACACCATCAACTCAACAAGTGTAGACCCCTGTCATTACGTGCAATATCAGCCATCAGACTATCTAAACACAACAAACAATAACATAAGACCCGTCTTGCAAAGAAACCAGACACTACCATCAAACAACAAAACTTATGCAGAGATAACTAAACCTAAATCTCAAGACATGAACTTTATTCCAGTCTCAATCTACCAAAAAGAGGACCACATTGTAATTAGTTTCCCAACCGATGAAAAAACAAAACTACTCTCAAAAGATAAAAACATCATAGTCGGTAAGTTATGTCATGGTCGGACACTGATGGACAGATACAAATATTCTTAGATAAATAGGCTTCACTGGTGAGGTAAATATGGCTTTATAATACCCTAGTCATGTGCTAATTGAGTTTGAGATGGAGGACTACTCAAGATTATGGAAACAAGAAATTTGGACAATGAATCAATCCTCAATGAGATTACTAAAATGGTCTCATTTTAATCCAAGAATCGAATGCATTGTTATCCTAATTTGGATATTCATCCCCAACCTTCCATAATATATATTGAACAAAACAGCTATCATATCCATTACTAAATCCATAGATGATCAATTAAAAATCTGAGTACCTTAAATAAACAAAGCTAGATTTAATGAATATAAATCTTGGTTTAAGTTGGATACCTCTTAAGAGATTATGTCTAAATTTTGGATTGGTTTTTATTATAACATATCTCTTTGAAAAAATATATGCTTCCTAGCATGATATCATCTATTTAGCTTAGGCCATTCCACGATTCCCTGAATTGCATGAAAGCCTCTCAAAACAAAGAAACTGCGCCCGAGATTAATATATTAAGAACGATCAAACTCTCTCTCTCTCTCAGCTCTGTACAAAACCTACCTAGTAAAAGATGGATTCCTAAACTTAAATTAATCATCAAGGATTCCAACTTAATAACATCTCATAAAGAAAACAACAAAAACAATATCAAGAAAAACAAATTCAACATTGTTTTATCAATGATAATGATCAAGGGAATGAAATTATTGAAGCTCTTAACTCTATAAAAGAAAACTATGAGCCTAATCTATCTGATGGTCTTGAAAGATTAACAACATACGTCTTCTTCATTCTACCAACCTCCATAGGAAGCCTTCTTTCATCGCATATTCTAAGAAATATTGCAAACAACATAGAGTTTCAAGATGTGTTAAGAAAAAGAGCATTTCCAATCATTTAAAGACAGTAAAACATAACAAAGCATTCAACAACAGAGGGTCTTTCCGACCCTTCAGCTCATAAAATTAAATAACAATCACAGTCCCTAATTCGAATGTGAGAGGAGTGAGTAACAAAAAAACAATAGGAAGACTCTTATATTTGAAAATGGCTGAAAATATTGAGTTCATTGCAATACAAGAACTAATGGTTCTAGTAAAAAATCTTGACAAAATATCCAAACAAATTGGGTTCCAAAGCAGTTTTGCTAACTCAAACAAAAAATATGGATTCTAATCAAGATTGATCTTGAAGCTAAGCAATACCAGTTTATATACCTAAAAGTCAACGATGTATCATTAGATTTACAATTTCTTGTAACAATTGCATATGCTAAAAATTTAAGAGAGTTAAGAATGGATCTCTGGAATGGCCTAAGCTAAATAGTAAATCACTATTATCCCCAGATATAATCAGGGACTTTAATGAAATTACAAACCCTAATGAACAACTAGCATGTTTTATACTATGTTTAAAAATTGTTAATGATTTCAACAAGGTTATCCAAGATTACTTACTTGAGGATGCATGATTCAGTAGACCAAATTATACATGGTCAAACAATCACAAATTAAAAAGGTTGGATAATGTTTTGCACAACTCATCATGGCTCAATCAGTTTGAAAATACTAAAGTAAAATACCTTGCTATGACTCGCTTAGACCACCCTCCATTTGGCATTAATATTTCAGTTGAAAAAACATAAACTAAATAATAATTGAAGTTCCAGAACATATGGACATAACATCCTGAAATTTTAAAAGTGGTAAAGCTAAATTGGAAAGATGAAATGCATGGATCTCATTCCTATATCTTTTTGGAACAAACTTGAAAGACTAAAAAATAGACTCAAAGACTGGAATTGGAACATATTTGGTAATATCTTTGACATTATATGATAATAAAAAGAAAAAGTGCTACATCTTAAAAGTCTTTTTAAAATCAGCAAAAATATGGAAGACAAAATCCAATACTATAAAGCCAAAGCCATTCATTTGCAACTACTTACAAGAAGGAAACATATTGAGCCCAAAAGTATTGTGTCAACTGGATCAAAGATTGTGATAGAAACAAAAGATGTTTCCAGACCTATGTTAAAGAAGAAGAAAAAGAAACACAATACATAGACTTTTCAGAGATGATGATTGGGTAACAAATCAAGTTAAATTTGGAAAATCAGCTAAATATCATTTTAAAGATTTACTAAATGCTAACACCCAAATTAGAGAGACAAAATAAATACAAAATAAAATTCATAAACTTATCAATGATCAAGATAATTACATGTTACTGGCCACCTCGGGTAGGGTCGGAAATCCTTGAGTGAAACGAGCAGGACGTGGATCAGATTTATCTTAGGGTGAATTCTAGACTCAGAATAAAGATTATGTTGAGTAAGTTGTGTGCCTACTGACTAAGCTATATGCCAGCCATATGTTTAATCATAATATATATATAATGAATAGCGGTTTATGGGCTTGGGGGCTCATAAGTTTGACCTATATTCGTGACCTGACGCAATTGGTCATTTGATCTGAAATTATCCTATAATTACTAAAGAGAATAACATTTAATATTGGTGATACATTCTCTCTCCACACGTTAAATACTACCATCTCAATTATCTGTCTACTTCCTGATCAATGAGAGTAAAGAGTCTAGTTTGCTGAAATCTGTTGGAGACAATAATATTTCTCTTGTCTTTGTTGATGGTTTGGCAGAGACTTCCTGATAGTTTTGGAGAAACATACTCAACTTTTCAATTGTATATTGATTCCTATTAGTAAATATCAAAATATCTTTTGCAAAAGTTAGGCAAGGAATAATAAAGTTAGTTCTAGAGGCATAAATCATAGATTTGTTAGAGAAGAAGAGATTATACAGGCCTCAAAGAAGAACTTCTTGACCAATAATAAAGAGGCTAGGAGAGAGAGGATCTCTCTGTCTCATACCTCTCTTAGCCTTGAAATAACCTATAAAATTACCATTTATTAACATAGAGATATTGATAGATTTAATTATGCTACTGATGAGCTTAACAAAAATGATAGAGAAACTAAAAGAAAGCAAAACTTTAAATAATAAAAGGGTGAACCATGTTGTCAAAATCTTTAGTAATATCCAGTTGAATCATGATGTTACCAGCCTTTGATTTTCTATTAAGAGCACGGACCATTTCTTTGGCTATTAGGATGTTATCAAAAATAGATCTTTCGGTGAATTAGCCACCTTGAGCTTTGGAGATGATTTTAGGTAAACTATTAATCAGTCTATTATTGATGATCTTAGACATTATTCTATTTGGCAAAGGTTGATAGGTCTGTAGTTCTTCGAGGTTGTAGGATTATAAGTTTTAGGAATAAGACACAAAATTGTGGCTATGTTTCCTTTAGAAATGTTATGGCCAAGAATGAAACAAGACATGGCTTGACAAAGATCTGTTTTGATGATGTTCCAACAGGTTTTGAAGAAGTAGATATTAAATCCATCTACTCCAGCAGCAATAACAGAATTAATGTTGTTTATGATCTCAATAATTTCTATTTCAGATGGAGGCTTCAAAAGTAAGTTGTTATCCTCAGTAGTTATCAACTGAGGGATATTATTGAATATATGATCCTGCATTCTACCAGTTTCTTTAACATAATTATTAAAAGAGACCTTAAAGAGAACATCCTTGAAATAGGTTTATGCAGAAAGGAAAATAGAATGAGAGTCCAACAACCAATCCTCACCAACTTTAATACTTTTAATGTTGCTCATTCTTCTCATTTTAGAAACATAAGAATGGAAAACTTTAGTGTTTCTGTCACTGTCTTTGAGAAGTTGCAGTAACATTTTTTCTTCTAGAAGTCCTCCTCCATTCTAAGAGATTGAAGATAACAACATTATTTAAAGTAGTTATTTTAATTTCCAACTCCTTAATAGCAGCTTCTGAAACATGTACTTTGTCAAAAATATTGTTAAAAATGGTTGGTATTTTAGATTTTAAGACCTTCTTTCAATCTTCTAAGTTTATGCCAAAAGATAAAAAGAGGATATCAATTGATTCTCCGATTCTAGTTATTTTCAAAAAAAGGGAAAAAGTCAGAGTCCATAGTCCACATGTTAAGAAATTTAAAACTTTTCTTAGATTTTAAGTTATATTTAGAGATAAAAATTCAAAGAGGGACACGGTCAGAACAAGTTCAGGCTATGTGGAGAACCCTGGTCTCATTAAAGAAGTTAGACCAAGCAGGATTAATAAGAGCTTTGTCTAGTCTCTTCCATTTGGAATTGTTGGACCAAGTAAACTTAGAGCCTTGATATCCTGCATCTTCTAGGTGGCAGTCTCTTATACAATCATTGAAATCATTAGAATTGTTGATACAATAGTTGGAACAACCACCTTATTCATCAACAAAAATTATCACATTAGAGTCTCCTATAATCAACCATTCAGTATATGTTGGAAAATCTTTTGAGAGTATTCCATAAGTCCATTCTATTGTATCTTTGACATTTGACATAAACAATTGTTAGTAAGAAAATTTGTTTAAGTTTTGATAAGGTATTTCAACATGTAAGCATTGAGTATGATTATGTAAAATGTTTATTGAGAAGTCATCATTCGACAAAAACCAAATTTTGTTGGAGATATTAGCAATGAAGTTTTTAAAGCCAATTTTAGAATAAATACAACCTAAATTATTAGAGGTAACTAAATGTTCTTGAATAACAATAAGATTAATCTTATCTTTCATGATGATTGACTTGAGTCTTCTGATGGTATGCTTATTTTTATGCCTCTAACATTCCAGTTAAGAAGCTTTATCATCCTTAGGAAGAGAGGATGTATGATTGTTGTTTCCTTAAAATTTCAAAGATTTGATTACCAAGTTGCTAAGCTTCTTTTTCCTTCTGGCTTCTTTCAATTCTTTGTTCAAAACTTCATGCAATCTAATGTTGATCTTTAATGGATTTCCTATGTCTCTAATCCAGACAGGCATAGTATGTATTGAAATTTGCCTCCCATTTTAGGATCTTCATTGAAGTATCACCTATCGTCTAGTACGTTCTTGTCCATAACTTTATGAAATATTCGTTATTGTTAAATTCAATAAAGATATTTCTTGAATCTTTTATAAAGATATTGAATCTCCCTTGAATCTAAAGTTGTTCAAGAAATCATTAATGAACTTTCTTTTGGGGAGATCTTTTGCAAATTTACCAATCAAAGTATGTTTTGAGTCTTTAATAAGTCGATCTTTCACATATTGTTCATAATGTATCAATATATGATTACTTTACTCAATAGTATCTATCGGTTTGAAATTCCATGGAGAGTCAGGTTTCTTAACTATTTCAGCATAGGATTTTGCAACTTTGAGAGTTGATTAGTGATCGATCTTCTCTTTATTGTTTTGAAATGTATTTGAGAGAGAAAGATCGGGAAAATCTTCGGAAAACGATCCATTGATGATGTAGTTATCCATATGACAGAAGCAATCCGAAAATTAATACCTAAACAAAGTCATAGAAAAAGTAAAAGATGAAACATCAGAATATGGAAGAAAACTTTTTTAGAGTTAAAAAATACTTTCTTAAAACAAAAACCTTCCATAGAGATTTTACTTTGTAAATAGTCAAACACCAATTATATGTTGAATTTGAATTAATTAAAAGTATAATATTTAATAAATAAACTGTTATAACACTTAAATACACTCTAAACTTATAATAAATATGTTATACTTCAATGCATTTCACGTGATATCTCAAAATTGCTATATCACCAAAAGAGAGTCCGTAATGGTTTCGCAAAATAAATACAGCGCCGGCAAAGATGTTTTAATTTACCTGCGTCTCTATTAGGGATGACAAATGGTTCAGGAACCGCGGTTCAAAGTTGGCAATCTGTTTATGACTGACGGTTTAACTGCGAAATTGGTCCACTAAGACTGTAAACCGGCAGGACCGCAAACCGGCAGGACCGCATAAAGAGTAAACCGACAGGATCGCAAACCGGCCAGCTGCGAAACCACGGTTTATTGGTAAAAAACCGCGGTTTATTTGTAAATATTATAAATGTTTTAATTAATTTTATAACCAAAATGTTATATTTAAAAAATATTGAAATATTACATATTATTATAAAATTATTATTACATTTTGGTTAATATTAATTTGTTTTGGTTATTTATATTTTAAGTGTTGATTTTAATATTACAAACCAAAACTATATCTTATCATGTTAAAATATTACAAATTCTATAGTTATAATTTTAATATTACATTTTGATTACTATTGTGATTTGGTTTTAAATATTACAAGTGTTTGTTATTATTTTTTAAACCAAAATCATATTTTATCATGCAAAAATATTACAAGTTATATTGTTATAATTTTAATATGACATTATGAATTTTATTATTGTGATTAGGTTTTAAATATTATAAGTGTTATTTATTATTTTTAAGTTATATTGTTATAATTTTAATATTACATTTTGAATTTTATTATTGTGATTTGGTTTTAAATATAACAAGTGTTATTTATTATTTTTAAGTTATATTGTTATAATTTTAATATGACATTTTGAATTTTATTATTGTGATTTGGTTTTAAATATAACAAGTGTTATTTATTATTTTTAAGTTATATTGTTATAATTTTAATATTACATTTTGAATTTTATTATTGTGATTTGGTTTTAAATATAACAAGTGTTATTTATTATTTTTAAGTTATATTGTTATAATTTTAATATTACATTTTGAATTTTATTATTGTGATTTGATTTTAAATATAACAACTGTTATTTATTATTTTTAAGTTATATTGTTATAATTTTAATATTACATTTTGAATTTTATTATTGTGATTTGGTTTTAAATATTAAAAATGTTATTTATTATTTTAAAACCAAAATCATATTTTATCATGCTAAATATTACAAGTCATATTAAAATATTTAATATTACAAATGCTAAAATATTACAAGTTATATTAAAATATTTAATATTACAATTGCTAAAATATATTTTCTAGTCTCTTGTCGCTAACCACTTTCTTAAGTCGCAAACTTTCTCAACCGTAACTGCAATTTGTAATGGATCTTCCAAAACTTGTCCTCGAGTCTCACGATTAACCTTACTTAACGCAGCGGTAATCAAATCGACCATCTTCGTATTCGTACTAAGACTTTGTTTAGGAACAACGATCTTACTCTTAGTTATAGTTGGGTGTTTGACACTTCATGTCACCTTGTCGACCATTTTAGAACTAAAAGTTGGTTTGGCGGTAAGTCGTACGTGTGGTACTAGCAGGTTTGACGCTTCGCCTCTCCTTATCGGAAATTTTCAAACTAAAAGTTTGTTTGACGGTCTTACTCATATTCGTAGGTTCAGTGGCACATTTGATGCGTCGTGTGATCGGATCCCTCTCAGGTGGAGGAGACATCATAAAAGAAGAAAATTCCGAAAAATCAGTTTCAGAGTTGCTTGTCCTAACATGTTGTTGAAGCCACAAACGCCATTGGAAATTTGAGATAAGCACAAATAATAACTAATAAAAACTAATAACAATTTTTTTTCGAAAAAAAAATCTAACTATTTCGAAAGAAGAAGTACGATATGTAAAATAAGAAAGTTAAGTTTAATAAAAAATCTAGAACAAGTAGAGAGATTTAGAGAGTTTATAGTAGATTTAGAGAGTGTGTGAGGTTGGAGTTGGGGTCTCCTCTATTTATAGGGGAGACCCAAATTTTTTTTTTTTGAAATTTTTTAAAAAATGAAAATGTCTGGACGCCCGGATTTGGAATTCGGACCATCCGGACATTCGTCCGGATGCCCCGGACCTGCTACGTAACGGCTAGTTAAATCTAACTAGCCGTTGCGTTTGAACGTGCGGACCATCCGCACGTCTGACAGGATGGTCCGCACGGGTGACGTCACGGATGACGTCACTTGCTGACGTCATCCGTGACTGATTTTTTTTTAAAATATTTTTTATACAAAAAATTAATTTTTTATAAGTTTATGCACTTTAAACTATTAAAAAAAAATCAAAACTCTATATATAGGATTTCGCACTAATATTTAAAAAAATAAAAATAAATAGGAAATTCGAACTATTATTTAAAAAAAATTATAACTCTATAAATAGATTTTTCGAACTATTAGTTTTTTAATAATTTTAGTACTTTTATGGAAAAAAAAATTCTCTAGATTATTAGAAGAAATTTTATATTATTAACTCTTCTTTTGTTCTAGTTCATTGAAAGAAATTTTATATTATTAGCAAGTTAATTTGGATTTGTCCGGATGTTCCTGAGCGTTGATAGTTTATATTGTTGATGATGTTAATCACCTAAATAAATATATTTAATTAATTATATTTAACTATGCCATCAGAATATAATTCGTTTTTAGGAACCAAATTACACGTAGTTAATTGAAACACAATTGATATTTTTGAATTTATTTCAAAACCAAATTACATGTGTTTACGCAATTGGAACATAATCCAAATTAATACAATTTTAAAAATTTTAAATTTATACTTCAAATATTGAATACTTCAAATATTAAATTTGTACTTTATATATTTATATAATATCTACCTAATATTAAATAAAATATCTTAAATAAATAAATATAATCAAACATATCAAAATCTAATTACAATTATTTTTTTAGAATGTAATTGTTTGATTATAAAATTTCGATTAAAATGATAACATATTTAAATTAAAATACATGAAATAGCATAATTAACTCGTTTATATGTTACATATCTCAATTATTGAAATAAGATTCAATTAACATTTACAAATTAATTTTAAATAACATTATAAAATATTTTGATAAACCGTTTTTAAAGGGTTTGTCGGGTGGTTTGAACTAACAGTTTAACTGCGAAACTGGTCCATTAGGACCGCAAACCGGCGAGACTGCATAAGGAGTAAAACGGCAGGACCGCAACCTACCAGGACCGCAAACCGACAAAACTGCGACCCGCTAAGACCGTAATTCGCTCACAATCCGCCAGAACCGTAATCCGCCACGACCGCAAACCGTGGTTCCGATTTAAACGGTTCCGATGGTTCGCGGTTCAAACCATTTGACACCCTATTCTTACCACTATATACCGTCAGTTGCCACTCTGGCATAAATATTTAACCCATCTAGCTGGCCTGAATATTGAATGTCGCTTATCTTTTTTGTGAACCACTGTGATTAGTGGAGCCGGTATTGGACCAGTAAATCACATAATTATTGTATGTGCAGTATATATTATAATATTGGATGTGGATTCTTTATTGAGGACATGTTCTTTTGTTGAAACTAGAGGTGTCTAATGGTTCAGGAACCATGGTTCAAAGCTGACAACCTGCTTAAGAACTGGCGGTCTATCTGCGAAACTGGCCCATTAGGACTGCAACCTGGCAGGACCGCAACCCGCCGAGACCGCAACTCGCCGAGACCGCAACCCGCCAGGACCGCATAAGGAGCAACCCGCCAGGACCGCAACCCGCCGAGACCGCAAGCCGCCGAGACCGCAACCCGCCGAGACCGCAACCCGGCAGGACTGCGAAACCACGGTTTATTTGTAAAAAACCGGTGGTTTATTGGTAAATATTATGCTGATTTTATTTATTTTATATCCAAAATGTTATATTTAAAAAATATTGAGATATTGCATATTATTATAGAATTATTATTACATTTTTGTTAATATTAATTTGTTTTGGTTATTAAGTTTTTTAGTGTTGTAATTATTATATAGTCCAAAATTTTAAATATTACTTATGTTATTATCACATTTTGAATATTATTATTATGTTTTTAGATCTAATACAAACCAAAACTATATCTTATCATGTTAAAATATTACAAAATTCTACGGTTATAATTTTAATATTACATTTTGATTACTATTGTGATTTGGTTTTAAATTTTACAAGTGTTTGTTATTATTTTTTAAACCAAAATTAGATCTTATGAAGTTATAAGTATTTCATAATACATTTGTTGTTGTTATAATAAAAGGTAAAGTCATTTTTGGATAATTTAGCCGTTCACAGTTTATACTCGTGCGGGCCAGGAGTTGTACAAATATTTTCAAATTACAATACAAAATAGCAAAAAACTATTACAAACATCATTCATCTCCAGCTTCGTCTTCTTCGTAAGTAAAATCTTCGTCGTCATTTTCGTTTTCTTCCGCAATTTCTTGTTCAAGTATATCTTCGTAATCATCCGGATAATCTTCGAAGATGTCGTCTACGTTCACTTCGTCTCTGAACTCTATGTCTTGCATCCTTTTATCCGCCGCTGTCCAATCCTTAACTGCCACAAGCACTCCAAGTGCTTTGCCCGTCAATCTTGTTCTCTTAGTCGTGTATTGCAACCTCGCTTGGCTGAAAGCACACTCACTTGCAACTGTAGACATAGGTATAGCATAAATCTCTTTAACAATCCTGCAAAGAATAGGAAACTCTTCAGTTTTGGTACCCCACCATCGTATGATATCTTCAATACCTTGGTCTTGATAATTCGTAAAGTCAAACCTAGTGGTCCAATATCTATACAACTCATTATCAGATTGAGGGGTTTCTGTAACATTGTTGTTTCGTAACATTGCCAATCGAATATAGTTAGTATTTCTCCCTCTACCCCTATTGTTACTACTGCTTACATTTGTAGATGTATTTGATCTATATCTTGCAGCATACTTATCATAGATATTATACAAACTATCATATATACCGCTAATATACCCTTGAGGGTCAATTGGTTCGGTCGGTGGTATATCTGTAGGAAACCGTACAGATTTATAAAAGCAATCAACTAGCAATTCAAATTTTTCTTTTCGTGAAAAAGGATCTAAAAGGCAAGCAAATGAATAACTATCAGGGATTGGATGAAAATACTTTGTGAACTTATATTCCATTCCAGGCACCATGTCTACGCATGCATAATGTGATCTAAATTCATCCATATGCATGGCAAGATTAGCAATCGTGAAAAGGGCCAAATGAGCATTAGGTTGATTTTGTGAAGAAAAGGTTAGGGTGTTTTCTTTAAAAAGTCTTAAAAATCTTAACATGTGTGCACAAAATTTCCAATGATCTGGTTCAATTGGTGTTTCACGATATGTATTATAAAGCGTCGATATCTCTTCTTTAAAAACATGCGCACGTGCAAGCATTGTGTAAGTAGAATTCCATCTAGTTTCGACATCTAATAAAAGTTTCTTATATTTTTTCCCATTTGAAAGAACAAGTGTTTTAAAAGCTCTTTTTTTAGCAGCGGATGTCGAGCAAAATAGGATCCCATTTTTTATAGGGGTAATATAATCACCCTGAACCTTACGTATTCCTTCTTTCGCAATTAATTGAAGTACGTGGCATAAACATTTGGTGTGAAACAATTTTGGAAAAGGGGGATTGCAATCTGCTATAAGAAATGTTATAGCACTAATATTAGAAGATGCATTATCCAACGAAATAGACATAATCTTGTTTTTAATGCCATAAACATTCATGCATTCAGTCATACTCTCCCTAATTATTTGTGCGGTATGCTTCCCAATTGATTCAAACCATATAATTCTCCTTTGGAGGACCCATTGGGCGTCCATCCAATGGAGGGTAACACATATCATATCTAAATCAGTAAAAGTAGCTATGTCACTAGTAATCGAAACATTCCATGGCAAAGTCTGCATAGTTTGAATAATCTCTTTTTTTCTTTGTAAATAATATTTAAAGGCTAGCGATCGCAAAGAGGTACGTGGAATGCGTGTTGCCTGTGGGTTTACCCCAACTTGCATCCAATTTTCGTATCTCCAAGAATCCCCAAAACTAAATGGTTGTAAACTACCGACTGCATAAATCATTGTTTCTTCCCTATACGTATCGTGGTTAAACTCAAAAGGAAGACCTGTTTGAGGGTTCGTGCAAACATTAGTTGGGTTAGGTTTTGTAGGATCATATATTTCATGTTTCGTTAAATGTTTTACCATAGTGCTAGTGCCCATATTTCTAGATCCACTTACGTGAAGATAACGTTTATTGCACTCTTTACAAATACAAAACAAACCATCTTCTGATAGAGTATAGTGTTTCCAAATCCAAGATGTTTTCTTACGAGATCTCCCCCCACTAGTACTTCCACCACCACTTTCGTGGGAGGAGAGTGTGTCAACGTGAGGGAATTCTGTAGAAAAATCATCCATGGTATTGAGATCCACATTAGATGGTGGGTTTATCCCAGTATTTCTACGTTTTGAATTCATTTTAAAACTAATAACAGTTTTTTTTTTCAAATATGCAATAAAATACTAATAATAAAATCACAATTTAGACTAATAACAAGATATAACAACTAAATTTAGACTAATAACAAGATAGAACAACTAAATTTAGACTAATAACAACTAAGAAACAATTTGCGGAAAAACAAAAATCAAACAATTTCGAAAGTAGGAGTAGAATAAGTAAAATAACTAATTGTAGTTTTCTAGAACTTATCGAACAAATAGATAGATTTAGAGAGAAGTAGAGAGTTGTTTGAGAGGTGTGAGAATTGGTGTTGGGGTCTCCTCTACTTATAGGGGAGACCCAAAAAAAAAACCGAAAAAACAAAAAAAAAAAATCGCCCGGACCATCCGGATGGGCGTCCGGATGGTCCGGACACATGACCCGGGGCATCCGGACAGTTTCGCCCGGACGCCCGGACAGACAATTCGGACCATCCGGATATCGATCCGGATGGTCCGATTGGAACCGGGGCATCCGGACGATCGTCCGGATGCCCCGGTTCAACCAACGGCTAGTTCAAACGAACTAGCCGTTGGCAACGGCCAAAAGCGGACCATCCGCACGCGTGGCCGGATGGTCCGCTTGATGACGTCATGCTGACGTCATCCAACGGCTAGTAGAAAATAAAAAAAAAAAACACAAAATTACCCTATAAATACACCCTACATCCTCCTATATTTTTCACTACAAATCTCTCCCTCTCCACTACAAATCTATCCCCTCTCTCTACTACACTTCTCTAATTTTTTTTTATATTTTTCAAACTCTATTTAAATTTCAGGTTTCGCAAATGTCTTCGAAAACAAAAAAGAATGCTCGTAAAGGTGGACGTAGTGAACCAACCACTTCCGAATTGAGAGAGGTGGAAGAAATGTTGTTGCATACCATGGAGCAGGAGGTAACGGAGAGCGAGACTATCGAACATCGCCCCGAGGGGGAGATTCGCATCCGTAGTAATCAGCAAGGAGGTCGAGGTGTAACAAAAATTTGGTCTGGTATGTTTCTGAACTACGAGGAACTGATCCAAATAGAGGGTATGCAAAATTTTTTCAAACTTATTGAGCCTACTAATGGCCAAGGTTGGATGAATCTAGCTAGATTCAAATGTGATTGGTATATAGAACTAGTGCGAAAGTTTTATTCCACGGCTAGATTAATCGAAAATGATCCAAGAGGTTTAGGAATGAATTGTTTGATTGATGGTAAAGACATTAGTTTTTTTGAAACTGATTTCTACGATCTTTTTTCCGTTCCAACCCATGATATCTATACCGGTAATAAATTACCTCCCATTAGTTATCGCCCTACGATATGGAGTGCTGATTGGCCTTTGTCTTACGAAGAAGCGGTAGAGATTCTTACTTGTCCTGGTGCGGAAGCTCCGGAAATTAGCGGTAAATTTCGAGCCATGCGGGGTAATTTGGATGGTATTGGGAAATTAGCTTTGAAATTGGTAAATAGTATATTTCTTCCACCTAGTAACAATGATTCGCAGCTTTCATATATTCAAACATTTGTTACTGCTTTTATGATTCGAAATCAGGGAATAATTAATTTACCCAGCTTGATGATTCGAAATATGGCTGCGAGGTGTGGTACGGATAAACTACCTTATGGGATGATATTGAGTAAATTGCTTGTTTCGAAAGGAGCTGATGTGAGTATGTACACTCCGGTGAAGGTGAGGCCGACTAGTGCTATAGGTAGAAACTCTTTGCGTTTGCAGGAAATATACTCTTGGGATGGAGAGTTGATTTCGAAATTAGAGGCATGGAACCACCATAGAGAAGACTTGAATCAGATATATATTGCGAACGGTCTTACAAAACCGCCAAATCCACCTACTCAGTATCGAGTTGAGGCTGAAGTGTCTTTCGATCCAAATGCTAGTGGTTCTTCGCGAGTACCGCCACAACAAAGACGAACCGATCGCGAATTTGCTGAGTTTGCGCATACTCAACAAATGGTTTGGCATGATGATTTTACAAAATGGCAAGGTGAATTTCAAAATTGGCAGGGGGGGGGGGTAAATGACCAGCTTAGCCAGATACAGCAGTGGCAAGTAGGGGTGAATGATCAACTTGGTCACCTCCAGCAGTGGCATGGTCAATACGAGCAGTGGCATGGTCAATACGAGCAGTGGCATCATGGACAAGATCAATGGAATGAGCGATTTGCAAACTCTCAAGCCCAACAGTCGGAGTATATGCGACAGATGATGGAGAACATGCATTTGCAAGGTCAACCACCTAACAACAACAACGATGAAGCTCCTTAGTTTTTCGCAATTGATTTTCATTATCGTTGTAATGTTTATCTTTTTTATTTGATTGAACAACTATGTTACTTGTTTGGTTTTTATTTTTAATGAATTGTTTGTTTTGCTTCTATTTTTTATTAAATGTTATTTAAATCACTTACCTAGCTTTCAATTTTTATTTTGTTCTTTACAACTTACAAGTAATTTATGTTTATGCATATAAACTTCTAATATTGAATAGTTCGAAAATACAATAAACTATATAATTCATCTAACCATAAACACTTCAAGCTTGAAAGAATCTAAAGAATCACCTAATAATTTAAAATTTTAATACAATTATATGTCTAATAGGTATATATTATTTAATAGTAATATATTATTCAAACGTATCAAAATCAAATTACAATTATTTTTTTAAAATATAATTGATGATTATAAAATTTCGATTAAAATGATAACATATTTAAATTAAAATACATGAAATAGAATAATTAACTCAATTATTGAAATTAGATTCAATTAACACTTACAAATTAATTTTAAATAACATTATAATATATTCTGATAAACGGTTCTTAAATGGTTAAATGGTTTGGCTGATGGTTTGAACTGGTAAACGGCTCTTAAATGGTTCGTCTGGTGGTTTGAACTGGCGGTTTAACTGTGAAACTGGCCCATTACGACTGCAACCTGGCAGGACCGCCAGACCGTCAGGACCGCATAAGAGCAACCCGCCGAGACCGCAACCCGCCGAGACCGCAACCCGCCGAGACCGCAACCCGTCGAGACCGCAACCCGCCAGGACTGCAACCCGTGGTTCAGACTTAAACGGTGCGGGTTGGTGCTGGTTCAAACCGTTTGACACCTCTAGTTGAAACAGGTGAAGGAATAATGTCTCAAGATAAACGTTTGGAGAACTAGAAAGCATCCAAAATATTATAGGTGGAAACAATTTGATGACCCGGATTTATCTGAAGGCTCCAGATTGGTTAGGGTATTTAAATTATTATAAAAGTACCTATCTCATAAATTTGTTATTTTTTAATTAACATAAAAATGGTGGAATATATTCTGATTTAGTCACGGACAAAATATATGTTACATTTAACGAAATTTTAGAACAATAATATTAGGGAAAGGTTATTTCCTGCGTTCTTCTTATTATTTTCCCTCTACCATAATAGTTATGTTTTCCATTTTGTTATTTCATTGGTCAAGAAAATATCAATTATATATTTATTCAAATATACGAGTTTTAAGTTACTTTCGTGAGATTTATCTTTTTTTCTCCCTTTCTTGTATATTTATCATTAAATTGCAATCAAATCTTTACTTATTTTAAAAATGAATTTTTTAGGTTTAAATTCATTGACAAAATTGGAGGTTTTTTTTTAAAACTATTTTTTTTTTGCGAAAATCAAACTTATATACTGAATTGGAGATAAAAAAGATTTGATCTCTTCAAATTTAAAATTTGTATTTTTTTTGTTGATTCGATTTTTTTTTGTTGTTGTTTGGTAATTGAAAGCACCAATTTTTATAAGACAAAAAATATGAAGTTTAACTTTCTAATCAATCTTACTTCGACGCAAAAAATCAAACTTATATATGTGAATAGGAGATTAAAAAGATTTTATCTCTTCAAATTCAAAATTTGTGTCTTTTTCTTTTCTTTGTTGATTTGATTTGAAACTTCTTTTTGTTTGGTAATTGAAAGCATCAATTTTTATAATATAAAAAATATGGAGTTTAACTTTCTAATCAATCCTACCTCTATAAATGGATCTAAGTGCAACTAAAATTGTTAAGAATATATAAATATGCCTCACATACTAGCAAGATATTGTCCGTTTTGGTCCCGAAAGGCCTCTTACTAGTTAAGGAGGGTTCATACTTATATACACTATATTATTTTTCAATTTTTAGCAATGTGAGACTCTGGACCAAGTATGAGATGAAGTTTACTCAACTTTCCCTTTAAACTTAAGGCGGAATAAACGTCGACGGGCATAATGAGCGTCGCCCAATCACAGCGGGTACACATCGCTGGATGTGTTGATGGGCGGAATAATGCCGCCTAATCACAGCGGAATAAACATCGTTGTATGTTCAACACATTCAAATGTCCCATATTTCTTTGTACGCAACAGAGGGCATGGTCTCATCAAGCTAGAGCACAGATCCTTAATTTTGGCTATGATACCATTTGTTTAGAAATGTAGGACTCTGTACCAAATATTGGACGAAGTTTACTCTTCAACATCTCCTTAACCTTGATCCCATTAATGTGCGGAATAAACGTCGCCAAATTAGAGCATAATTAATATCGCTGGATGTGTTGATGAGCGGAATGAACGTCGCCTAATCACAGCACATCGGTGGATATTAAAAAAACAACGTTTGAAAAATTGAATTTATAAAATATATTGACACAACTTCTCGTAAAGTAAATTTGTGTACTTGAACATTGGTTTCAAGTTGAGTCAGGAATAAAATAAAATATTTAAGTTAATGACATCAAACCATAAGTTTAAAGTTAAATTAAGGGTAATGTTGTAAAAGCATATTTTGATTTTTATTTTTGAAATTTTGATGGAGGAAATATAAAACATTATAGAGGAAATAAATGTTCTCGTAATATTAATAACTTACTATGTTGAAAAGGTGTTCAAAAGTTATTTATCAATTTATATTTAATGAAATATTTCGTTATTATTGGTCGGTGATATAATTAATAAATAATTGTATAAATAAAATAATTATGAATTAAATTAATAGATTAAAAAATAATTATGAACTATAGTTTATATGAGGCCAAATTTGGATTTTGTAAAAAATTAAATCCGAACATTGACAATTAATACTAAACATAAAATTTTATAGATTAAATAAAATAATCAATAATGTGATGGGCATTCACTATAAAATGGAACTTGGAAATATGAATGTAACGTAGCTTAAATTATGAGCTTTGATTGCCCTCTTATATAATACAGATCTTCAATGAGTTTCCATTCGCTCGCTAAATCAGAAGTATATATTGGTGAGGTTTATTTTGGATTGAGGGTAATTTTGTAAAATGTTTTGGGTATTAAATGTTTTGGGTGTTTAGTAGTGAGAGATTTGAGCTGACTGATTGTATTAAATGTTCATTACCCTTATTAATGAAAGTGGTTGGGGTATTTATACCCTTAATTAAGGATCCATGGGCTTTCGGGTCAAGTTATAGAACCAAGTGAAGTTTAAGGACATTAAGCTGATTAGCACATAGCTTAGTCAAAAAGTATTTAGTTATTTCTTACTTTTGTCCTGTCCGGATAGTTTAGTGGAAATTTAAGTCCGAATTGCCCTTGTCCGGATAACACAGAGAGTTGTGACTGAATAATCCGAACTCATCAGTAGCCCATTTTTAGGCCTTGTCAAAAATCTTTGGTAGGACTAAAAAATTTAATCAGTGACGACGTTTTCCGACCAGTTTGTGTATCTAGCTTGAAGTTTAGCCGAACTGACATTTTCCTAGAATTTTAAGAGTCTTCTTTTGGATCGTGGAACGCGTGTCACAATTTGATTCGACCTATCAACCGTTTTTACCTCGATTGGCGCTCCCACTAAACCTAAAAAGTAACCTATGCATTTAATTCTCCCCACGCCTGCGCCGTCTCTAATCATTGCAAAACCCCTTTAACTCCTCCTAGGTATTAGTTTCTTTTTTCTACTAATATATAAACCATTTTTTCACAGTTTCATTATCTTCATCACTCAAAAACCTTATAGAGAGCTTTCCACCCTTTCTTTCAAACTTGTTCTTGGATAGTTTTATGTTCACGGCTAGAAACGCTCTTGTAAAAGACGGCTGGGTGAACCTTTACGAGTTAGAGAAAGCAAGGAAAGTCAAAAGTGATAAATGTATCGCTGTTGGTCTCCCGGTCTCCCCAAGCGAAAATTTTGGTGAACCACCTCAGGAAACTGACCAAGGGTCATCCTCTACCAGAAACCCAAAACCTAAACAACTGTTCAAACCAAGCCTCTCACCAATTCCATCAGGTTCTTATGTTCAGGAGTCCCAATCCTCCACCGCCTAGGAAAAATCAGTATCGAGTGTTAGAAAACCATCATCTTTCATAGTCATGGACTCTGATATTGAAAAGTCTCCACAAAAATCAACTCCACGCTGGACAACTCGTTAGGTGAAGGCCCAAGCAACTGCTTTACTGTCAAAACACTCCAAATCGGAGGCCTCTAAAGTAACATCCAAAGATAAAACCTCCGGATCAGAGGTGTTTATAAGATGCCCACAAGATAAGCCCTCCGGATTAGAGGCATCCAAAGCAGCCTCACAAGAAAAATCCTCCGGAGCACAACGTGAACCAGATATCAGGCCTTTAGAAACAACTGGCGCCCATTCATCCGGAGAGTCTTTGGTGTTAGAAAATGTTCTGCTCCTATCTACAATAACTGATAGACCTTCCACAGTGATGGAAGAAGTGATGAAGGACAACATTGAAGTGGCCCCCCTTCGAAACTGAAGCCTCAGGACAAACTGGGGATGCTACCTCTGACAGGAAAGGCAAAGGCAAAGTAAAAGTTGGTGTGGCTCATCCGGATCTCCCGGAATGCTTGGAGGGAAAGGTAGGGCCTTGCTTTAAGAATGTCAACGTTAAACATTTGTTGGCCATGCAGAGCATAAATTATGTCTATACTCATACTACCGAGTTGGGTCGGATCCGGACAAAGTGGGGGATCCCAGAGTTAGTGAAGGTGAGGATACCTGTCACTCCGGAGACTCCGATGGATTGCAAACTTAATGAAGTGGTCATCTTCACCGAACTACTAAATTGGAGGCTCAGGTTCCCCTTAGATCCAGAGATCGTCAGGTACTTCCACTTGGTAAAGCTTTGCCCAAGCCAATTAAGTCCAAATGCTTGGTACTCTCTCTTTGCTTGCATAATGGCATCAAGGTTGTCCAAAATCCCTCTCCCTATGGAGCAATTTGTCGCTGTGGCAAGTCTATGCAAGAACCACCACATCCCATTCTACCATCACAACATGGGAAATGACTTCAAAGTAGTAGAAGACTTACTGGAATCAGAGAAGAATTGGCGAACTCAGTTCTTATTTATCAGTGGGTAATGGGAGAATGGGAGGAAGATCAAAGCCAAAAACAACCATAGTATGCTAACTAGTAGATGGAAGAGTACGAGTAAGCTCTTCAGTTTTGTTTTTCGTGTTCTTCTTTTCACTTCACAAATACTCCACTCCTGAATTATTCATTACTTCTTTTTCAGTGTTGCCGAATGAGTATACCGAATATCTGGAGGTGGGGCAGACTGCATGTGCTAAACTGAATGCATGGGCTGTAGAGCATTGAAGGAATGCCTTCCACAACTGCTTTACCTCATGAAATATGGAGAGATCCCATATGTGGAATACCACAGGTCAGAGAGATCTTACATGGGAAACATTGACCACACCCCTCCTCCAGGTGTCATTCTTAAACGGACAGAAGAGAAAGATGGTAAACTAGTCTTGCCCTCTAGAGCCAACGCTGCCAGCAAGATGAAGGGAAAGAAGAAGAGGGATCAATGCTGCCTTGCTCAAGGTAGTTGAAGATGAGACTATTAAGGAGGCAGGAGAACCACAAAATCCACCAAGGCCTCCCAAAAAGGACCGAAAAAGGGGAGCAAGCAGTGATGAAAGGGTTGTCAAGAAGAAAAACGTCACATTCGGGGAAGAAATAATTCTTCGCCCTTCAGAGCTTCTACCTCCATCAGACCCAACTGACCCCACCTTGGCAGAGAAGATTCCCACCGGTCTGCAATCCGGAGAAGGTACCGGATGAAGGATTGATGGAGTAGAGATCAGTGCCCTCCAAGATATTGATCTTTACTTCAACGACTCTGAGAAAGATGAATTTGTTGGCCCCTTCCGTCCTGCAAGATCTTCTAATATGGTGACTTAAAATGGAAAGTCCTACACTGTCTCCGAAGAGAATGATATGGTGGCTTATTCCCTCCTGGGTCACATTCAACCAGTGCTTGATCTGGAGAGACAAGTGAAAAACCAGTCCACCCTTATCAACACCCTCAATACTGACAAGGATTCTCTATCAACCAACCTCCTCAATGCAAATCAGAGCATAGAGAAATTGAAGAAAGATCTTGAAGCATTGAGGAAGGACAAGGAAGATCTATCGAACAAGCTGGCCACTTCGGAGAAGGCTAGTACTGAGCACCAAACTAAGTGTTCTGGTTTGAAGAAATATCTTTCAACATTAAAGAAGGAACTGAAGACCAAAGATGGTGCCATTCCGACCTTGTCCGGTGAGAAGACTTCCCTAGAAGATGCAGTGTCTAAGGTAACCAAGGAGAAAGAAGACTTGGAGAAGCAACAGGAACAGAAAATTCAGGACAGCATTGATAAGTACACCAACGTGGTGATAGACTCCTTAGAAACAAGGTATGCTGTGGTGAAGTCTGACATGGTGCTGATTTTCCATGAAACGTTTCCAAAGAGGACCCTTGGTCCTTTATGGAAATATGTGGAGTATGAAGATATTCCGTTCCATACCATGGCTGCTGGTGACAAACACAACTATAGCAGTGGAATAGACTCTACTACTGATGAAGAGGAAGGAACCGGTGAGAGTTCAAGTGCCGAGCTCAGAGGTCTCAAGAAAGGAGGTGATGCAGGAACATCCGAAGGCAATAAGACCTAATGTTTTAAATATCTTTTGTGTTTTCTTAATTTGCGAACTACTAAATTCCTTGGATGGCCAAGACATTTTTGTAATAGTATCCGGTTTGAGTTCGATTAAGTCTTTCAAAACATTTAAAGTCCTTGGATGGCCAAGACATATTTTGTACTTTGGTAACGTTATCCGGTTTACACCCGAACAGGCTTATCTATCAAATTTTGTTTTGTTTCACGATTCCTTCCAATTTTAACAGCTAATGTTTAAAGATCCCCAATTATTTCAAAAGTATTTCAAGTGAGAGTGTTTAATATCTCCGATGACATGTATTTAATGGACATCATTCAACCAGATTAATCCGATCTGTCAAAGATCCATAGCATTAAATCGAAGACTTGAAAAGAATTGTAGTCAAACCACATCAAACGTTTTAAGAAGGCATCATATTTTATTGAAAAAACCGGACACCTCATTAAAACCTCCCCGCGCCACCAGGGTAGGAAATAGTATGCCCCATAATATTTACATTGACTTTTAACAAGTAAATATTTACACAACGTTTATTCCATATATAACCTGAGGTGTTCAATATTTCATGGGTGCTTCAAAATTCTTCCATCTTTGTCTTGAAGCCTATATGTCCCATGCTTAAGATTTTCGGAGACCTCATAAGGGCCTTCCTAGTTCGGAGCCAAATTAACGAATTGTTTTTCCTTAGTATGCAATAAAATTTTCTTAAAACTTTATCTCCTAGTTTAAAATCCATTATCTTGATCTTGGAAGAAAATATTCTCCTCATCAATCCTTGATAGTGGGTTGTTCTAAGATGAACTTTAACTCTTCTTTCTTCAATTAAGTCCAACTGACTCCTAATTGCCAACTCATTCCCTTGTTCGGAATAGTCGTGGACCCTGTATGATGGTAGGGTTGCTTCTATATGAGTAATTGCATCCATTCCATACACTAAGGCAAAATGAGATTCTTGAGTAGCAGCGCTAGAAGTAGTTCAGTATGCCCACAGGACTTCTTGCAAATAGCTTGGCCACTTCCCAGCAGCCCCTTCTAATTTTTTTTAAACTAGACAAAATGGTCCTGTTTGCAACTTCAACTTGGCCATTTTCTTGTGGGTGGAAATGAGAAGATAAGCAATGATGTATGCCCCTAGAGGCACAAAAACTCTCAATATTCTTGTTATCAAATTGTGGCCAGTTATCTGTGGTTATCTTTTGTGGAACACCAAATCTGCAACATATGTTAGACAAGATAAATTTTATAACAACTTTTGAAGGGGTTCCTGCCAGGGGAGCGACTTCTATCCACTTTGAGAAATAGTCAATGGCTACAATAATAGTTCTGCACCCCCCAGACGCCATTGGTAGAGGCCCAACCAAATCCAATCCCCAACGATCAAAAGGTACTGGCTCAGAAATAGACTCCATAGGTGCTGCGGGGATATGAATTTCGTTACCATACCTTTGACATGGATCACACTTTTTCACCAATTCCTTAGCATCTGCCATTATTGATGGCCAATAGTATCCGACCAATAAAACCCTCTGGATTAGAGCTCTATAACCATAATGTGTTGATCCCTCTCCATTATGTAGTTCAGATAAAACGATTCGGGATTCTTCAGGCCCCTAACAACGCAGGAGAGGTCTGCTGAAGGATTTTTCTATAAAGAAGCTCTCTTATGATAAAAAAAAAACCACGAGCCTTGCGTTTCATTTTTCGTGCCACAACTTTCTCTAGAGGCAAAATCCCATCAGAGATATATTGAAGAAGGGGAAATCTCCAATCGGTTGAACTACTTGCATACTCCCCACAAACTGCCTTCGGAAGGCAACCCAAAAATGTGTCAAAGTTTCTGATACAATCCTGAGGCAAACTTCTGTACCATTTCAGAGAACTTCTCATAAAGGATTAGGAGATGTCCCTATACAGAAGTTTGTCATCGTCATCAAAATTCATCACGAAGTTCTTGAGCTACTCTAGATGATTGTCCAGATCTTTACTTCCATCATACTTCTATATTTTAGTACTATCAAACCTTGTGGGGAGGTTTCTGGACATGATCTTGGCAGACAATACTGATTGTCTCCAATTCCTGCTATGAGTAAATATTGTGTCTTGATTTGGTGTTGCAAAAATACCTGGTTCATCATGGAAAGCAAAAGGATCAATCAGCACCTGATCCAGATGCCTGTGACTATGGCTGTGAGATGACCCTTTGCCCAAATGCCTTTTAAGTCACCCATGCCTATCTCTCTTTTTTAAATAATTCTTAATTAGATTTTGCTTCTTCTGGACCTCCCCTCATCACTACTTGATAACAAAGACTCTTCAGGCTCAGCCTCGTTCGAAGAACTACTGGAGGACTCAAAATCTGAACTTTCTATCGGCTTGGACCCGTAGGACTTCTTGGAACTGACATGGGTCTTTTTTGTATTTAAATGAGTCTTTGATGATGGATCATTCTCCCTAGGGTTGTCATTATGGTAGATAGCTGACGCCTTTGACTTTTCATTTAAACCTATTTCGGATTTTTTAATGGCCCTTAAAGCCTCAATCTCAGCTCTCAACTTATCTCGTTCCTCGGTGGTATATTCATTGTTTTCCCCAACCACCTCCACCGTAGGTGGTGGAATCGCTTGCTCGTTCGGATCCATCCGAACAGGTCTTTCTGCTGGTTTTGAATGCTAGATTCAGGCACCTTCTCCTCCCACTATGGTCGCCAATTTGATGAGGTTCATTTTGGAGTGAGGGTAATTTTGTAAAATATTTTGGGTATTAAATGTTTTGGGTGTTTAGTAGTGAGAGATTTGAGTTGCCTGGTTGTATTAAATGTTCATTACCCTCATTAATGAAAGTGGTTGGGGTATTTATACCCTTAATTAAGGACCCATGGGCTTTCAGGTCAAGTTATAGAACCGGGTCAAGTTTAAGGACCCATTTACTTATTAAGCTGATTATCACATAACTTAGTCAAAAAATGTTTAGTTATTTCTTTAGTTTTGTCCTGTCCGGATAGTTCAGTAGCAAGTTAAGTCCAAATTGCCTTTGTCCGGATAACACAAGGAGCTGTGACTGAATAATCCGAACTCATCACATATGTTGTTCTATTGGTGAGAAGTTCCACTATCATATTTTCTTTTTCTTCAAGATCTGTAGATTTATCACCTTCTTCATTATTCAAAATTTATAAATATGGCGCTACATCGAGGAAGTATAAGAAAGCAACAAGAACAATAATATGAAAGACAACTAAGAAGATGTGCGCTATTTTACGTTAATTGGATTAATTGATTATATGAAGGATTAATTCAGATTGGAGATTTGAGCGATTCAAATCTCTAATAATTGGCGTTAGAGCCTTTCTTTACAGATCGTTTGATAATATTTGTTCTTGATATCGATAGTATAAGAATGTGATTTTAATTTCCTGTAAAATATCCATACCATTTGGAATTGTTTTATGTTTGAACCGGTAGAGATATAGATATATAATTTAAGTTACATCTTTGATTGATTTGTATAGATAAACCATGTAAGAGTTTATGTTTTTGTTTATATGAAATTGGTTTATATGCCAAAATCTGGGACATGGTTGCTACTGAAAAAGGGAAAAATACCAGCAAAATCACCCAAAATCGAGTAAAAAAAGCACCACAATACAGTTTTTCCGCATCAACCTCTATTGTTTCTACGGTAAAACCACCGTCACCGCAGAAATGCCTATGTTTTCCACGGTAAAGCTGCACTGCTGCAACGATAGACCTCGTAGCAGCTAGGAAACTCGCGTGCAACTTGAGGGTTTCCTTCATACTTATACCATATAATATGGTTGAAATTGATGTTTTTGTGTGTGGTTGTTTGGTATTTAAATACTATATGGATGCTTCAAGTTGTCTTAACTTTGTTAAGTGAATAACGAAGACAATATATTATCAAAGTGATCCATTTTGGTCATTTGAGGAGCTTCGGAATTTGACAATTCATAGTTAAAACTATTATAAGAATTATCGACCCAAAACAAGGTTAATGTTTGACATATTTAATCATGAACATGAAGTTGCCAATTGTGAATTAGTCCTTAAGTTTTTAACTAAAACTAGAGAAGTCATCCCAAAATAGGGTTGTCCTGGTTTAAGTCAATTAGATTTGTATCAATAGTAACTTTTCTGATACTCATACAATTGCATGCTAATATGTTTTCCCAAAGTTATCTTATTAGCAATGTAATATATGTTTTATTACATGTAATATCCATATGTTAAAACTATTTTTATATATATATGTCAACAAATGTAATGTTTTACGTTGTTTTTCATACATAATGTTGCAATCAATACCTTTAATTCAGTAGGGAATATACCTCCCATTGTATTATGAATTAGTTTTTCTAATGAACATAAGACATATAATTTTATTTAAACTATTATGATCTTGGAATTAGGGACTAAGAATCCCACACTCTTTACTAAATATTATTCTAAAAAAAAGAATTAATAATTTGAGTCATGCGAAAAGTTAAACAAGTTATGTTTTCAATCATAGAAGAATGAATACCTTTGGTATTTTATGGAATATTCCACCAAGATCACCCATACAATTGAGTCCCTCAAAATTGTTTAGAAACATTTTTCAAGTTTAATAAGGTAAAGATTAATATGTTGTTGATGCCGCTCTTCACCATGAAGTTGAATGGAAAAAGGACAATAATGTAACATTGCCTCAAAATTAAATGCACTTAATTGACATTCATGAGGAAGTTGTGATATGGTTTGTATTTGATATTTTCCTCAGCGTGAGTGATGAAAAATTCATGAGCTGATTTCTCATGCTACTCAAGAATATGAGAGAATGAAATAAAAAAAAAATCCGTAAGGTGCATATGGTTAGGTCTCATTATAGAAAGCTTAGAAAATAAAGTATTATAATGCATTTTATAAGGCTTCTGATTCACGAGCAAATTGACCTAAATAACCAATTGTTGGAGGTTGATCTTTCTTTGATAAGAGGACATGACATAAAAAAGTATGAAAAATATCAAGCTTATAAAAACTAATAGTAATCTCAAAACTCTAGTCTGCTAAAAAACTAATTTAGTTTAAGTTGCAGGAAACACATGATGCATTGATATGGTTGCGACCACCTATGTTAAATTTATGTGTAGGATACGATAAAAATTTGAACCTCAGTTACGGAAAAAGACTCAAAAAGGAAATTTGTGTTTAATTTATGTTGATGAACTCAGATAATGTCTTAGGTTAGTTTAGAAGCGGAAATGTTCGTTGGTGAACGTCCGTCAAAGAAATGTTCGTATCAGATGCTTTTAATAAGAAAATCAATATTTTGTAAAGAGAGAAAGAGACAAAAGGAATAAATATAGCAATAATTGACTAATCATTGACCCTTTTCCTAAAAAGGATTGTCCTTTATATAGTACATGAGGTGGATAGTAAAATTACATGATTACCACATTTAAAGTGGATTTCTCACCCCACGAAATTACTCTTTACAAACAAGTTCTTTGGGTATATGACCTCACCCTTCCTCATATTGATCTCATCCTTGGTCACGATGACCTCACCTAAACCATCATTTCTTTTAGCTTCACGTGTCTTTGCCTAGCCGTTATAGAGTCAAACATAACTTAGACAATGAAGTCACTTTTGGCCACGTGTTGCGTATCTACCACTGCATGCGAGTGTACTTTCTGAAGCAGGTTTTGAGAGAGGTAACGTGTCAAAGATTTCTTTGAAACTAACCTTTCACATTCTGCCCCTTGATACCTACAACTTTTACTACAAATATTAATCTCTTTCTCTAGTTCTAAGTTTACAACTTTTTACCTCTATTCATCCCTGAGTAAATAACGCATGTTCTAAAGAGATAAAGGATTACCTTTCAACCCAAATTATTTTCTTTTCTTTCATGCATGAAGAATTTATCAATCTCGACAAATAAAAACTTCCGAGGTGGTTCAATATCTCAAACCAAGCTTCTGCTCGTAGAAATTCCGAGGATAGAGGATACCTAACACCTGTTTATATTTTTTAGACTAATTTTCGTGATAAATGGTCCCCTATCCGGAAACGGGTTTCTCTTGCTGCTCAACCTCCCGATCAAGCTTGGTCTATGAATAACGAGGTTGGCCCTTTTTCACCTAAAGCCACTCATAAGCCTTCTCATTTCCTAACGATGGATGATGAAAAAGAAAACATTTCTGGAGTAAATAAAGAAGAGCGTGGTAAGAGGAAGAGATCGTCAGATCCACCTACCAAGTCTATCAGGGTAAAAATTCCTCTTCTGCTGCAACCCCTCAGGTAACTCCTCAAGGGTCCCCTCAAAGAAATATCGAGGTTATCCAACGAAAATATTCTACAAGGAATGTTGGCCTAGAACAGGTTTTGAAATCCATTCTTGAAATCCAAGATAAAAATTTGATTGACGAGTCTGACAATGATCAGGAAAAGAATGATGTGCTTGTGGTTGAGGCCCAACCCTTACAAGCTGTTCCCGCAGTGACTCCTCCTCCCGGACCATCTGTACCAAATCAAGGTATATCTTCTCCTTCCTTGAAAATTACGACTGACCCCCTTCCTCAGCGAGGAGGGACTTCCTCGGTGAAGAAAGATAAGAAAAATAAGAAACGTACCACGGACCTGCCTTCGAATATAGAAGATGTTTTAGGTGATAATCTTCGCGAGATTGAAACCAATCATCTACTTTACTTTTACAAAGTGAAGAACAAATATTTCCACCTGATCGAGGAGGTTAAACTTAGAGACCGATGGGGGATCCCCGAAAGTATTACCATTTGGTTTCCCACCATTGGAGAGACTTTGTTATCCGTTCGCAATCATGAGCTGATTCTTTACACATAACTCATGAATTGGGGCCTTCTTCTGCCTCTTAATACTGCGCTGGTGAAGCACTTCAATCTTATTGGACTTTGGCGCTAACATGTGGTACACCCTCATGGCCTGCATCATGGCCTCTAGGCTTTGTGAGACCACCCTCTCAATAGAGAAACTCATCTCCATCTAAGGTGTACCTAAGAACTCTCATTACCCATTTTATTCTCTTGGTTTTGCAAGGAAATACAAGGTGATCAAATATTTCTTAGAGGGCGACAAAAAATAGAAGCAACAGTTTATTTTTATCTCTGGGCTATGGGAAACCGACTTTGAAGATTCCGTCGACCTTCACCAGCGGTTGACTTTAAAGTGGTTTGGGCAAGGTACGTATCCTCATATGTTATTCTATTTTTCTTATTAAAATTGGTTAGTTTAAGGTATTTATTTGAAACAGCTATGAAGGGAATTGCCAAACCCTTTAAAACTTATGCGAAATTTGCAAAGAAAATCTTTGAGAAACTAAGTATTTAGGCGGACGAACATTGGAACCATAAATTTCATCAGATTTTCCTGCCAATGAACTTAGTAAAAAGAAATATTTGGAGATACAATCCTCATCAGAAAAAATCCATGTCCAAACTCATGGTACCCCCATGATGTTGTTCTCAAACGCCTAGAAAGCTTGGACAATGCGGTTTATCTTCCCACGCGGGCTTGGGCTCCTAGCCATCAAGATACAGAAAACACGAGGAGGAGGATGAACGAACCGAGGAGGAAGCAGACTTGGAGAATGATGTCCCTGAGGAGCAAAGGGTTGGAGTCCAAGGAGACCAATGAAATCAAACTCAAGAAGAAAGACCGACAGAAGTTCAACAAGAAGACCAAGTTGATATCCGGGTAAGCCCCGAGCTAGTGGCAGGGAATAAAATCAAAAGGATGCTGATAATAAATCTTAAGTTGAAGTGAAACCAGTTGAGAGAGCATGGGCCGTGAGGCCGAAGATACTCACTCTTGAGGAGAAATAAAAGAAAGTAGTTGACAATGACGGAGAAAGTGACAACATGACTTGTCCAAGCTTACCCCCCATAAAGAAAGTTGTTATAGTCGATTCGGATTTCGGGGGAGAATTTTCCCTTCAGTAGAAACAACATGTCGGTCAAGAAGAAATGCCTGAGGAAGGTGAGTATCTCTCCCCTACCTCAGTTTACTTTGATGTTTACGAAAATGACTTTGTTGCCAATGAGTAAAACAAATTGCTCTGTGTTGCTCCCCTCCTTGAAAGGAAAGCTAATTGCAAATATCGTTACAAAAATGAAGTCCTCCAAGAGGTGAAGCAAAGAGGTTGACTAGTGAGGTAACCAATTTGAAGAATGAATTTGAAAACTTGAAAAATGATCTTGTCAAGGAGAAAAATATATCTTCTTAGTTAAAGAAGGTTGAGGACGAACTCTCCCAAGAGCAAAAGACATCCGATGATTTCTTATCTAGTAATACTTCCTTAGAGACTAAAATCTTCGAGAAAACGAGTAAGTTTGATGACGAACGAGAGCGTTTCATTACAGGGATATCGAGCGGGATACTCTCATTGATGGTCTTATTGAATCTTGTGCAAAGACTAAAACGTACTTTGAGAATGTTGTTACAGACATTGAAAAACTGTCAAAAGAGCACGAATCCCTGAAGAAGGACTTTGAGACTGAGAAGAAGAAAAGTTTAGATGCATATGCAGCCAGTATTGTATCCCGCCTTGAAGAAAGAGATGCTAAAATAACATCTTCTCTGGTATTAGAGATGCATGAGAAATTTCCGGACTTGAAGTTAGGTAGCCTTTGGCAATACGTTAAAGAAATACATCGCCCTGTAGGTGTTTTTATGGAAGATTTGGAAACTAGTGATGACTCAAAAAGTTCCTCTTCAGAGTCTGATTCTCCAGAAGGTAGTAATGAAAATTCGGCATCCGAATATTGTTTTTATCATTGTTTTGTTGATCATCTGTAAACGTAAACGCATGTGACTTTGCTTTGTTTTGATGATGTATTCCTGCTTTCCAAATTTATTTCATTTTACAAAGTTTCCCATATGAATTTTTTTGACTTGAAAATATTTTACCCATGTTCCACCCGGGATAAATAGTTTCTTAGTATGAATTCTCCTTTTGGTAAAAAATGTTAGTCATAGGTTTAACATGATGAAAACTTTGTTCAAAATAATGAAAGTTATCTTCAGATTATCCTTTGTGTTAAAAAAGATGAACATCTCTGTCCAAAATTTTAGGAGTAACGTTTGAGTTCAAAAAGATGAACATTCTAGTCCAACATTTATGTAGTATCTTTTGAGTTTAAAAAGATGGACATTCTAATCCAAATTTTTTTGGAGTATCTTTTGAGTTCAAGAAGATGAACATTCTAGTCCAAACGTTTTTGCAGTATCTTTTGAGTTAAAAAATATGAACATTCTACGAATCATTTTAAGATGGCAAAGGAATTTTATATATAAGTCGACTATTAGGACACCTCATTAAAACCATCCTGCGCCCCCACGGTAGGAAAACGTATGCCACCGTAACTTACATAAGGTGATAAATAAAATATTTATATAGACACTCATTCATTCTAAATAAATTTTTAGGTGCTCTATGTTCCAAGGGTGGGGAAGATCTCTTCCTTCTTTATATTTGAGTCTATACGTTCATGGCTTGATCTTCTTTGTTACCGTGTACGGACCCTCTCAATTAGGAGACAACTTTCCCAAACTTTTTTCTTTTGTGTGAAGGAAGAATTTCCTCAAAACTTTATCTCCGACTTTTAACTCTCTTCTTCTAACTTTTGACGCATACCGACTTCTCATTAGAGTATGATAATGTAAAGAATTTAACTGTGCCATTTTTCTCTTTTCCTCTATCAGATCCAAATCTGTACGCTTCCCCCTATCATTTTTTTTCTTAGAGTATTCACTTAACCTGAACGATGAGAACATTTTTTCTGACGATACTACGACGTCCATCCCATAAACAAGTGCAAATGGTGATTCTTGTGTTGCTATCCGAGGAGTTGTTCTATAAGCCCATAAAGGTTCTTGCAAATAATCCGGCTATTTTCCGCCCTTGCCCTCCAGATTCTTCCTCATCCCATCTAAGATTGTTCGATTGGTCACCTCGACTTGGCGATTCGCTTGGGGGTGGAAAGGTACGGAGAAGCATTGTTGTATCCCCATTGATACACAAAAAACTTTCATCTCATTGTTATCAAACTGCGGTCCATTATCTATTGTAATTTTTCTTGGTACACTAAAGCGACAAAAAATGTTAGAAACAATAAACCTGATTATATTATTTTCTCTTGTTCCTGCTAATGGCTCATCTTCCACCCACTTGGAAAAGTAATCTACTGCAACAATGATTGTTTGCCGACCTCTTGATGCCATCGGAAGGGGTCCGTCCAGATCGATGCCCTACCGGTCCAATGGTAAATACTCTGATATCAATTCGAGGGGTACACCCGGTGCATGGATTGAGTTAGAAAATATTTGGCAGGTATTGCACAAGTCCTTTGCATCCGAGGAGATAGTTGGCCAATAATATCCAGCAAGACGAACTCTTCGTATCAATGTTTTGTAGCCACAATATGCGGATCCTTCCCCGTCATGCAACTCTGAAAGTATCATTTGCGATTCATCATTCCCTAAGCATCAGAGTAAAGGACGACTAAAAGATTTCTTATACAGTATATCTCCGAGTACAACATACCCATATGCCTTGAATCGTATTATTTTAGCCATAACCTTGTCAACTGGTAATACATCGTTTACCAAAAAATATTGTATCTCACTCCTCCAATCCTTCATTATTCCTACAAAAATTTGGAAAGCTTCAACACACCCTTCAATTGACTCGGGCCCCTTATCAATCGAAGGGTTTTCTAGTATGACTATCCAAGGATAATCCTCTGAGTAAGATGCTTTAGCCAAATAATCAGCCACTAAATTCCCAGCCCTATGGACATGTTCGTATCTGACACCCTTGAAAGTAAAAGTTAAGGCCTTCAAAACCCCTAGATATTTTATCAAGTGATCTTTTCTTTCCTCCGATCGGCCAGATGCATGATTCTAGCATCACTTATCATCTTTACTCTTCTAGCTCCACAAATTCTAGCAAGTCTCAAGCCTGCCAAAGTAGTTTCGTACTCGACTTTGTTATTTGATGCTTTAAACCCAAATCGGATAGATTGATACATTGCGATTCCATCCAGAGATACCAATTGCACACCTGCTCCACAACCAGACAAACTTGAACCTCCCGTCGGTTCATACTATCCATTCGACACCAAGTTCTTCTTTATCAACTTCCATTTCACTCCGATCAGAGTGAAACTCAACTAGGAAATCAGCTAGTGCTTGTGTTTTAATAGCAGTTCGTCGTTCAAATTTGATGTCAAAATATCCAAGCTCCACTGACCACTTCGTTATTCTTCCCGACACATCAGGGTTTTGTAATATGTTTTTCAACGGAAAATATTTCGTATGACAATCGAATGAGCCTAAAAGTAAGGTCTCATTTTCTGAGCAGATGTAACTAGTGCACGAGCTAGCTTTTTTAACTTGAGATATTGCTTCTCAGCATCCAGAAGACTTTTACTCACGTAATAAACTGGCCTCGGAACATTACCCTCTTCCTGGATTAAAACCGCACTTACCGCGAAACATGACACTGCAAAATAAATATATAGCTTCTCCCCCAGATTTGGCTTTGTCCAGATTTCCGGGGAAGAAAGGTATTCTTTGATCTGGTGAAAGACGTCTGAACATTCTTGAGTCCAATCAAAGCATTTTTATTTTTTTAACACCTGGAAGAATGGAGCACACTTATCCGAAGACCGCAAAATGAACTTGTTCAACATTTCCAATCTTCGTGTTGGGATTTGTACTTCTTTTATTGTTCTTGGTGGTGCCATAGTACTCAAAGCCTTTAACTGTACAGGATCGGCTTCAATACCCTGCTCACTGACTATGTCACTTAAAAAAAATCCGGATCTTACCCCAAATGTGCATTTTCCATATTCAACTTTAAATTTATCTTTATCAAATTGGCAAAAGTTTCTTCTAAGTCGGCCGAGTGATTTTCATCTTTGGAACTTTTGACTAACATGTCGTCAATGGAAACCTCAACATTTCTCCTAATTTTAGACTCAAATGCTTTGTTTACTAACCGTTGGTACGTTGCCCTAACATTTTTTTAACCCGAATGACATTACCTTGTAATAGTATAAACCTCTTCTGGTAATAAAAGTTGTGCTCTCTTGATCTCTTGGGTCAATTTGGATATGAATGTACCCAACATAGGCATCCATAAAAGATATAACCGATTTCCAGATATTGAATCAACCAATTGATCTATTCTAGACACATGGAAAAAATCCTTGGGGAAACTCTGTCTAAATCGGTGAAGTCCACACACATTCGCCACTTGCCATTTTTCTTCTTTACTAGAACCGGGTTAGCAGTCCACAAAGGTTACTGTGACTCACGTATGTGACCTACTTTGGTTAAATGATCCACTTATGCCATTATCGCTTCAATTTTTTCTTGAGAAAAAGAACTTCTCTTCTGTATGATCGAATGAACACTGTTTTATATCGCAAGCCTATGACAGATGACGTTTGCTGGAACCCCTGTTACATCCTCTGTACATCATGCAAAAAAAATTTGGTTGAAAGAAATTTGATAAAGTTTCTTAACTCTTGAGATAATCGTGTAGCGATCTTAAGGCTTTTACCCGGACAAAAGACACGATCCTCAAAACTGTCATCTAGGACCAAGAATTCGGGGGCTTCCCTCGGGTCATTCACGGGATCAGACATCGTGAGAGCCCCTACTGATTGCTATTATTTTTTCGACTCAACCCCCTTTAACTGCTTGGGGGCCGACGCTGCTCGATAAGATTCTCTTGCCATATTCTGGCTACTTCTTACTGTTCTCACATTGCTTTCTACCACGTACTTCAAACATTGATGGACAATAGATGGCATGACGTGCATTTTAGACAACCAAGACCTTCCGAAGACAACATTTTAAGACGTGGGAGCATCTACCACTACAAATAAAACTGTAACTATCTTCTTAAACGATCCTCGGCCCAATTCTACCATCCTTGCAAACTCTCTGACTACTTTAACAGTAGCTCCGGTGAATCAAATTATCGTTCGGTTCGTTCGTGAGATTGTTTGTAGGTTTTTTATCTAGCTATAAGTAGACATAAACATTATGTTAGCTGAACTACCAATATTAATTAATTTTTTTCTTATCTCATTTCCCGCTGTCTCTGCTCCGATTACTACTGCATCCTCATGCGGACCAGCTACATCTCTCATATCATCGTCTTCGAAGCAAAGTATTAGGGAGGGGTTTTCATACAGATGTGTTGAAGCGCCTGCTTTCCAATTGTGTTGTTAGACTGAAGATGTGTTTCTTCCAAGAATAGTTCGATATTCCTGCAGCTGTATCTCCCTCAAAAATTGTTAGTGACTCAAAGAAAGCACATAACTCACCGACCTTTCCTCTTGTTATCGGCTTTCCTACTATGTTTATGTTGTTTTTCCGGCCTTTGGGTCTAAGTACTCAGCAAAGATATCGAATGCATCTATGAATTCTTCATCAATTGTTTCTGTTATCACCATCACACCCTTCCTGCTTCAGAGCAACTTCTTGCTTGAGAGAAACTATAGTATTCTTCTTCATAAATACAATTAACTTCCCGTTTTCTATCAAATATTGCAATTCCCTTTTTAGTGCAACACAATCTTTTGTTTCACGCCCGATATCTTCATAATTTTGACAATATTTGTTTTGTATTCTCCCTAGGAGTTTACATTGGAAACGGCTTACGGAAATGCACATTAGAGCGCGCCTTCTCAAAGATAGTTGATACCCATTCAGTCAACTCAGCATAATGAGAGGGTCAGACCCACTTATTAGACATAGGTCGGACATATTATCAATTGTTGGCTTGAGGTGCGTATTGTTGAGTGTTAACTACCATTTGAGGTACATGATTTAAAACTTGAACTGGTGGTCGCGGCCGGACTGTGGTAGTTGGGTGTGATACTTGTGGTCGGACACTTACTAATGGCGCACTAGCTTTTATCATGGTCAGATCATGATAGAATTGAGGCATAGGAAGCTCTAGTTTCTTCAACTAGAATCCGTTTCTCTATCTGATCCAACAATGCTCCAAATGTCATAGCTTGTGTCTCTGCGGTATTATCTTTCATCACCCCCGGAAGAAAAACCATTCGAAAAGCATCAAGGGCAACTTTGTCTTCAAAATATTCCATATCTGTCTTTATTTGAATAAAACGTTTCGTATACTCTTTTAGACTCTCCCCTACTTTCTGTTTGCAGTAAATGATTGTATCCCCATTCGCTCGGATTGTTTTGCTTTCAACGAAGTGTTTTCGGAACATACTCCAAAATATATCAAATTTCTTTATACACCATTGAGGTAGATGATTGTACCACTTTAATGCAGTGTTATTGAAAGTCTGAGAAAAAGTCTTGCACAATAACTTGTCATTATCATCATAATTGATCATGAAATTCTTAAACTGCTCAATGTGATTATTAGGATCTTGTGTCCCATCAAACTTTTCCAGCTTAGATATATCGAACCACTTGGAGAGATGTCCGAATAAAATATCTGGAAAAATTGGAGATGACCTCCAATTATGTCCAATTATGTATTTTATTTGTTAGAAAAGTAAACTGATTGCTAACTCGGTAATCTTAATTGTAATTGTCAGATTGAAGTTGTCTCTAAGGGGTTACCTATTCTAGTCGAACTACATTCACTGCTTTGTTGGGCTTTTCGGAGTATAAATTTATTTTGCTATGATCGTGTTTCTTCCTCCTCGAACCTTTAACTTTATGACTGGTCCGATGAGAACTTTTATGCACCTTTGAATCTCTTTGCTTATGATCTTCTTTATATTTAGTATCGGTATTCGAAGATGAAAATTAATCTGAACTAAGAAAAGTATGCTCACTAGATCCTGATGATTCATATCGTTGTTGGAATCTAGCTCGTCTTTTAGAAATAGATAACTCTTCTTCTGATGCCTTTCCTCATATTAAACGACATCTTGAGTCTGATCTGCAACTACGTGCTCTCGTCGGACTTCTAACCTGACTTTTCTAGAGCTTATTATCGCTTCTTTTTCTGCATTTAGCCTCTCAATGTCTTTTAACAACTCTTTTCGTCTGAAAACCAGGATAAACTCTTCTAAAAGCTCCTCAACGTATCGATTGTGGTCGTTCCATTCCTTTTTCACTTGCTCTTCCATCATATGGTTTCCAGATACAGCTCTGATCACATTCTTTATTAGATTTACTTCCAACTCACCATGAAATTCAATTTCCATTACATTTGTTTTTTTACTTTAGATTATTTTTATGGTTTTGGAACGTTAATTTCGGGTACCACTAAGGTTCCCACATACGGCGCTAGTGATGAACTAAGATAATTTCTTAGGTTAGTTTAGAAGCGGAAATGTTTCTTGGAGAACGTCAGTCTAAGAAATGTTCGTATCAGATGCTTTTAATAAGAGAATCAGTATTTTGTAGAGAGATAAGGAGACAAAAGGAATGAATGTAGCAATAATTGACTATTGACCCTTTTACCCAAAAAAGAATATCCTTTATATAGTACATGAGATGGATAGTAAAATTACATGATTACCACCGTTAAAGTGGATTTCTCAACCCACTATTTTAGTCTTTACAAACAAGTTCTTTGGTTATATTACTTAACCCCTCTATCTCTTATGTTTGCTTTAATTTAGTCCTTAATCACTAACTACACGAATCTAATCTTTATATTGTATACAATAAACCTTGTTATAATCTATATTTTCCTTCCCTTATCATATGTAATTATTTTATTTTCAATTGTTGTTTTCTAGTGGAGATGTTTTTACTTGAAAGATGTTATAAGAAATTTGATAGTTTCTTCCTAATTAGACACAGTATGATATTCAAGGCTTTATAGGAACAATCAAATGATTATTTCATTACATGATAATGTGATATACACTAGATTTTTTTACAATGAAAGATAATTTTTATGTATTAACATACTTTGCAAAATATCAATGAACATATATATATATATATATCATATATTAAATTGTAAAGCTAAAAATTTAGGATTTTTTTAACACAAACACTTAGAGCAGATATCTAAATAAAATATAGATAATGTTTTTTAAACGTTTATTAAATTTACATGATTATTTTTACTTCGATGCTTAAATCGAATGTATCAAGGGAAAAATGACAATAATGAAAATGTTAGATGTATACAAAACGAAATAAGTCTTGAACTTGATACATACTGGATGATTGTGGATTCTTCCTAAAAGTATCATGGAACGTGAAATAATATCTTATCTTATTTATAGATGACTTCTTTTGGTACGGGTACCCTCACCTTACTATACAAAGCTTTTTTAGGCTTAAAAAAAGTTAATGCAAACCAACCACTTTCTATAGGAGCACTCTCTTTCTCTTTTTTTCTCTCTCTCTCTCTCTCTCTCTCTTTCTCCCACTCTCTATAATTGACACCTTAGTCTGCCTTTCTAACATATGTTTAAATTTACTTAAAATTCACATTACGTAGTTTCCCTTCAGGTATTTTAGAAACATAAAACACTATCGGTGTGCTAGGCTCATCTTCAGAACCTAACGAGAGATGGATTTTGACATACAAATGGATCTTGAAATAATTATTGAAAGAATTACAGTTGAAGAAGAATCTGATCAGTTATCTTGGGATGCTCGACCCCGACATCAACACGAAGAGCAGAAAGATCAGTTGACCCAAGAAGAGCATCGTGATCGATTTCATGGGGAAATCACTATATTAAACTAAAAATATAAACTAGGGAAACTCAACCAAGAAAGGTTCGTTTGAAAATCAATAAGTTTGGGGAAAAAAGTGTTCTCTAATGGAGATAACGTCGAGTTCGATTCTTTGCAAAACTAGGAAAAGTACCGAAGAAAGCAGGTTTGGCCGAATAGAAGGCACTCGTCCTCAAGAAATGAGCAAAATGAAATATATTAGTATAGCCCTTCAGAATCTAGTGATTATTCCATTTCCGATTTGGAGGGATTTTCTTCATCACTGGATAGAGATTACCACCATAGAAAGAAGAAATATTATGGTGGTAAGCTTTATTTGAAGAGTCGTTTCAGTCAACATCAAGTTTTAAAGTGAGAGTGAGAACCAAGTAAGTAACTTGAATCTTCAGATAAGAAGGAACATTCTCAGGGTAATGATAGAATTATTGTGGGAGGAAAATCCAAACAATAACAAAATATGGAACATATGCGAGAAAGTCCAACTCTTTTATAAAGAGATTCGAGGAACCAAAATTTTGATTTCCAAGTAAACAAAAAAGTGGTGAATCCATTGGAGTAAAACCTTTATGTAATAATTAATGCCGACCACCAGTATAGTCAGGGATACAACTAGAGGCAGTCACCATTATTTGCAGAAATTCTTTGTAGACATTTACCAAAGCGATTTGGTATATCTAACATGGAAACATTTAATCGGAATGGGGATTCTAAAACTTATCTAGAGCAATATTAAAAATTTATGGTGAATTATGATGATGGCGGTAACTTTTTGTGTCGAATTTTCTCTCAAACCTTCAAAGATAATGGTTTAAAATCGTACAATCGGCTTCCACAAGGGTTTATCAGAACATTTGATATGTTTTGCACGATGTTTAGATGATAATTTGTGGGAAGTAATAAGAAAAGGGAGAATAGACACACAATAATTGAGTGCCGACAATTGGTTGGGGAGAGTTTGAAAGACTACACTAAACATTTACTTCATAAAAAGAACGGATTTGATGATAGTTATGTGAAAATTGATATAACTTCGTTCAAACAAGGGCGTCTTCCCGGATATTTAGCTAATGAGGAAGGGTCAAGCTATATATACCCAATTCAGGTTTAAGTATACCCAATTTTGAGTATACCCAAAGGTGATCTAAGTATACCCATTTTTTTCCAAAAATATTACCCTTTTCTAGGTATATAAGCCATTTTTATACTAACTTTCATCCACAACATTTTTCCCTACACTTTCACTCACTTCCCTCACTTTTCTCACTTTTCTCACTTCTCTCTAACTCTCAAACTCTCTTCACTCAAACACTCTCACTTCTCTCTCAATTTTTCCGGAGAGCCACCACCACCACCACTCATCCTCCTCCTCCTCCTTCATCATGGTGAAGAACAAAAACCCCCCACCACCACCTACGTAAGTTTCCTAACCTAAATTTGTTTGTTAATTTTGTTAGTTTTAGGTATGAATTTTATATTTAGGTTAGATTTAGGGTAGAATTTAGGATTTAGGTTAGATTTAGGGCTCGAATTGCCTAAATTATTAGGGTTTAGTGGCCATTTTCCAGCCAAGTTGCCGGTTGGAAAATGGTCGGCATAGGTGCAACCTTTGTGCACCATAGGTACACAGTATGGTGTACCATCGGTACACTCGACTGTGCACCATAGGTACACTACACTGTGCACCATAGGTACACAGTTGATAATACCTATGGTGCGCAATTGAAACTTGGAATTGTTTCCCGGTTTTTTTTCCCTTGTTTTCTTTTTTTCGTGCTCTTAAATTCCCGCCAAATTAACCTTTCATTTTTCTATATAAAGAAGTCTATCTGACAACACCAAACACACAAAACTCTCCTTCAAACATAGTTGAGGTCTTTGTTAATGGGTTGGAGTGTGTTTGATGATGCTCATCTACTCAAGGCTGCGAAAGCTATGAAGTTCAAACGGCCGGACGATAATACCGATGAGTTCTTTGATGAAGTTTTGTGTATGATTTATTTCATGTACGGCGAAATGTCTACGTCTAGACAAATGCCTCGATCTCGTACTCGTGAAGAGGTAGCCATGAGGTACAAGTGTATAACTAGTGGACCAATGTTCTTGGTCTTTAAGGAGCCCCTAGAAGTTAGGAACGAAGCATTCGACTCCTTCGGTTTAATGATCACAGACTATTTGTCTTTAAAAATGGCAGAATACGTTCATTCTCAAATTGCCATGAAGGAGGAAACAGTGCGTATTCTCAACGACAATGGAGGCTACGATTTTGACTAACTGTATTCTCAATCTCAAGTTATCTACTCATGTTTGTGCGATATTGTTGTTGCTTGTTTGTAACGTTTGATATTAAGTTATGAAATGATTAGTTGCTTATCGTTATAAGTTGGTAAATTTCATGAATTACGGTAAAATAACGAAAGTACAAAACGTTATGATAAAGTAAACAAAGTTCTAAACAACATAAATCCGTCCAAAAGACATAAAGTGACCAAAAGACATAAATATGTTCGAAACATGAACATAAATCCGACCAAAAGATATAAATCGACTACTAAAATTCATCAAGATTAAGTACTTCTGGGAATGAACAAACTGGCTTTCTCCCTTCGAGTTCCGTGTATTTCTTACAGCGACCAACTATTGGTAGCTCCCAATGCGTAGCCTCTTCACTCTTCAACTTCTGCCACATAGGATGTATGCGTGCGCAAGGGCATAGGGGCTTGATTGATAGTTGTTTAATACTGCTTAAATTAGAACCAATAATTGACTAATATAGTTGTAAGTAAAAACGTAGCCATAAATCGAATGACTTGCATTGACAAAGTGGTTAGTATCAACGAATCCAAACCCAATCTCACGTCTTTGGGCCATAATGAGGGGTTTACCGCGCAGAGGTAAAAAAGTATGACTACAGTTGTGAGACCCCACGAGTGACACAAAATGAACAATGCATTCGAACTTGGTTGCAATCGCAATCCCCATTTCAGGCATTGTCATCCAATATTTGGGTGATGCTGGTGTCTCGTAGTAGTTTATACTTTCTGCAACCTTCAGGTAATCCTCTTTACCGTTATAAATCTTGCTGTATGTGTCGTAGTTTTCTATGATTTCATCGTATATTGCCTTCTGAACACCTCGCTAACCTTCTTCATGACCATACAACCCAAATGAAACTGCTCTATATCCACAATGACCATCTGCCTTAACATCATTTATACCCGATATAAAAGGGTTGAAGTGAATCGGAAACCAACGCAAAAAACCTTTCCGGTCATGTATTAGTTCTGTGACTCGATCAATGGACGGTTGTACGATGTTGCTAGCGCGCGAGGCAATGGAAGAACTACGGGTACGAGGTACTTTCGGCATATCTTCCTGAATCGTATTTGCACTACCAACTGCTTTACCATTTTTTAACTTTTGGTGGTTTTAAAGAGTTCATGATTGAGTCATGACTAGATGTATCCTCATCTAGCGCGTGTTCCCATTGGCATTTGTCCCGTTAAATGGATGATGTATCGACGATTCTTTTCACTTGTGGGCGGCCTCGGTGTTTCTGCTTCTACAATGGCTCTAGCAATGACGTTGTTTCAGGATAAACAACTTCAAACCATTTCTTGTAAATGTGTTTTATACGAATTTCATCTTTTGTCTCCATAACATCGGTTACTAGCTTTAGCAGATCATCTTTGAGAATTTCCATGGTCGTACGGAATAAACGAGGCATTATTTCTAACCTTGTTTAGTGGATGTGAAAAGCATCTAGAGAGGCAGAAATTCTGTCTTTACGCCACATGCGGACCTGGTGATAGCAAGGTATACCATGGGTAGATTTTATAGCACATATACAGACGCCATTGTCTTTAACATCCGACCCATCTTGAATAACGACCATATTGCTATCTTCGGCCTTCTCTACTTCGTCGAAAAATAGTTCTAACGCCATATGGGAAACCTTGCCTCGAATTTTATCAAATAGTTTATCCGCAAACTTATGCAATGCTATGTAACGACTCTTCTGGAACGACGACCTAATGGCAGCATGTTGGATTTCAACAAGCGAATGAACCCCCCAAAATAACTCGAAGTTTAATTTGCTTGTACGTATGTAACGCTTTAGGTTAGAATGAGCACTCTCGATGCTGTTAGTCGTGCAATGTCCCAAATGCAAGTTATTGTTCATCTTCCAAACAACGAATTTGTCCATGTATTTTTTGAGCCACGATTTTTCAGTGTATTCAATTGCAAGAGGGTAATCTTTGTACTCCAATAGCATGTCCCGTCGGGCATGATCGAATTCAATCTCTGATGTTGCATACGCAATCTTATTCCAAGCAGAAACAAATTTCACATGATCACTTTTTTCGATGAAGTATTTTTTTATTTGCCCCTGAACATTCTGTGTTATGTGCCATCGACATAACATACGCGTTGTCTCTGGGAATACAACTTCTATGGCGTTCATCAACGCTAAATCTTTGTCGGTCAGGATGACCCGAGGTTCTTCAATTCCGTGAACGGAAATCAACGACTTCAAACACTCTAACACCCATTTGAAGTTGCTTAACTTCTCACCAGACATGAAGGCAAATGCCGCACAGAAAGTCAATCCGGTACACGTCACATCCACTATCTCAAACAATTGCATACCATATCGTATGACTTTATATGTATTATCCATAATCAAAACTGTTGGAAATGTCCGCAAAAGGTCAACACTGACTGGATGGGAAAAAAACAAATCTGTAATGATTTGTTCATCGTCTTCACCAGATTTATGCCATTCATAATAATTATGAGACTTAAGCTCCCCCAACAAGAACTGGAGTTGTGACCTACCCGCCTTTTTTAAAACCCTACTTTTCTGTCGTGCATTGTAGATCATCCGCATGGTAGAAACATTATCTTCGTTCAACTTCTTAACACCAATAGTATATCTCTGGGGTTAGTACCAATGTAGGTCGCTCGTTCAACATATTCCATCTCTTCATCGTTCAAACGGCCATCAAAAGAATGACCATCTAGATGTAATGAAGTCTCATGGTTATGAATACCACATTTCACTTCTAACTTCCATAGATCTGGTTCAACCATTAACCCGAGAAGCTGAAATGGGCAGTCAATCTTTTTCGTTCCTGTAGACTTCCGTTTACGATCTTTTTCTGCTACTCTTGGAGTATATTTCCCCCCCCCCTCTCACACTGGAAATACATCCTCAGACTTTTTCTACTGTTTACTTTGTCGCGCCGACTTATGTTGATAACCATACGATAGAGTTTTCTTATCTTCGTAACCCATTTCACCAATGCGTCGTGTGTGTAGAACTCAGTAGTGAAGAACAAATGACTGTAGTCAGTAGAGGAAGGTGCCTCAGTCCCACTGGCGACATCCATCCCCTGTTACACAACAACAAACCACAATAAGCATTTAGGTATAGTTAAAAATGAAAAAAAAACCTTGATTTTTTTTCGAAAAATCTGCGCGAACCCAAGGTTAAGAGGCCTAGAACCGGTGGTTCTACGCCTCAGAACCGGCCGGACACGACCAGGTGCACCACCGGTGCTGAGGTCATGAACCGGTGGTGCTGGGGCCTCAGAACCGAGCGGACTGAGGCCCCTGCACCACTGGTTCATGGCCTCAGCACCGGTGGTGCTTAGGCTTTGGTATCGACCGGCAGGTGGCCGTTGCACCAGCGGTTCCAGGCCATGGAACCGGTGGTGCGTAGGTGACGCACAGCCGGTTCAAAGGCCAAGAACCGGCTGTGCTTCACCTACGCACCACCGGTTCCGTGGCCTGGAACCGATGGTGCAAGGGCCACCGGCGAATTTTTTACCTTCTCCTCCGGCGATGGGTGCTTCTCCGGCGACGGTGGCGGCTTCTCCGGCGACTCCAACTCTTTTTCCGACAAAATTTCATCATCCTTTTTTTCCGGCGACATCAACTCCTCCATACTGATCCCTAGTTCTGCTTCAGTCATGATCGATTTTGTGTTTTAGGTTGAATGTTCTTGATTTTGTTATGAAGTTTGAAGTTGGTTTCAAAAATTTTAAGAAAAATATACTATTTGGATAATAAATTCAGTAAAGAAGAATGTTTGTTTGGGTATAGATAGAGAAATAGGTTATTTGGTGAATTGGGTATACTCAGGATACACTTAGTAGTTTTTTTACTTAATGGCAGAAATAGGTTATTTTGTATTTACATATAATTTATTTAAAAAAAAACTTATCATTGTTACCATCTTTATCTATTGCATAAAGTAAAATTCATTTATGCGTACCAGCTAAAATGTGCCATCGATAAAGAACATAAGACGACAAGAATGAAAACCTTGAAGACAAGCTCCATAAGGTATAAAACATCGTTTAAAAAAACGGTTGCTACCATCATACTCCGGGAGAAAATAACTGGTGATGTCAATAACATGTTACAAGAAGTGGAACTATCACTAAAAACTTTCATTGCCTCCAAAATTAACCATGATATGAGATAAGAAATATCTAAACCATAATCAAATTTAACAATGGATTAAACATCTTTGGAGTTATATCATTTCTTGATCTAATATCATCACATATCTCGTTTGGTATCAAATTGGACGTCAAATGATATTTATTTTCTATTGAAAAACCAAGATAGCACTTATGATCACCAACATACTTTTTGATAACCATATATCGATTCGATTGATAAATTGAAGCATAAAGCCTCCATTGACATCATTTTCTCTGAATAAAAACTAAATCCATGTTTGATAGAAAATCAAGATAAAGCAAGACGCATTGATGTAACACCACCTTCAAACACATGCCCTACACCTTGAATACCACAAACCCAACTTATAGTAGTCACCCATCTTTTCTTATGTTAAAAAATGAACACTCAAACTAGGTTCTCAAATTGATATACTACCTTCAACTATTGAATCAATAGACACTTTATCCAAATCAGTACAATCCATACCTAAAATTCTAATTTCAATCGTTTCAACAATCTCAAGAACAATATATTGACCTATACTACAGCAAGCCAATGCAACCAATGATATACAAAAATATTCGCAACATAAAATATAGTTTTTATTCAGTAAATAAATAATTAAAGCTAAAACGACCACTGGCCAACAAATCTCACTTGCTTATTAAAAGTCAACCATACTTTTATAATTTTTAAAAGTACTAAAAAGACAAACGAAAACCTGATTATTTTGTTAAAAATAACCAATGAAAATATTGCAAACTTACAAATAAATAAAAAAATAAAAAATGAGTTCAGACTATTTTTGCACCCAACTTTCACATATGTTCGCAGCCAAAACATAAAAAAGAAACAATGTTTATAACGCAACAAAAACAACATGTAATTATGCAACACAAAACACTTACTAATTATGCAAAAAAAATATGATTCTGCAATCCAATAGACTAACAAATTGAGCATCCAAATTGAACATAATTATGCAATGACGCTTGTTAAAACCAATAAATCCCTAAATTTGTTTTCCTGAACTCACACGTTTTTTTATTATTGTCAGTATATTTACGTGAGTGTAAGAAATCAAAGAATCAACATAACTAAAAAATTATCGAAATCATAAACAACCACATAATAATCTCATACAAACAAAAATAAAATAAAATCAAAAACTCACTTGAATCGTTAAACGATCAATAATTACAGAAGATCAACGGAAATCAATCAAAAAAAGAACAAAGAAGTGATCAAAAATTGCAGCAAAAAATTGGTAGAATGAAAAAAGAAACCTAGAATCAAGTAAATAATAAAAAATATCGAAGAACATATCGTAAAAATTAAACAAGCGTATGATTGGTATTTTAAAAAATCAATATGGTTATCAGTACTTTCAATTCAAAACTATACGGCTATCCATATTGTATTAAATGTAATTACATTTATCCGACTGTGTCGAATAATATCAAAATCGTATATAACTTTTTATTTAAATTATTTCTTTATTTGAACTTATCAGAACTTATCTTTTATTCAGTTGTTATTTTTGTAATACGTTTATCATATTGTTAAAACATTATTTGAGATTTTAATGATTTATTCAAACTAATTTATGTCAAGATCATCATGTTGTTCGCTCGTCCAAACATCCAAGAAAAATAGAGTATTAATTTTATTTGTTGTCTAATCCATACGTAAGTCATATCTCAACCAAGTCTCGAAATAATTTTGGAAAAAGCCTTTTTGGTTTTACTCATCAACTCCACCTCATTTTTTGACAGTATTAAATTTTGTCTCAACCTTTTTTAGCAATGGTTGGAGACTCGACAACCTATACTTTTTTAAGCATTCTGAATAGTCGAAGAACAAACACTTTAGTATTCTCAAAGGAAGCTTATCTTGCTTCACATGTGCGTAAATATCACATCTGAACACTCTCACATGTTACAACACAAATTTCCAATCCATATCTTTTGTGGATATTTAAACTTTAGTTTCGTATGAAATTGTCTTATAGCTTCTCCCCAGAACGTTTAACCCATTCTAACGATTAGAAGCATACACTTTACATTTTGCATCAAGGTTAGATTCATCCTCTTAGCAAGCCAACTCTGTTAGGGAGTTCCTTTCACGATTTTGTGGCTAGAAATGCCAAGTTTCGAACATTGACTAGTGAATTGTTCATTGAAAAAATACAATCCAGCATCCCTAATTTACTAATCTCATTAAGGATTTCTCACTCACATGACATGACTTGGTTCAATATCTCTATACTCTAGACATACATTCGACCACTATATACCCTTCAAGAACTAAAGCATCATTAGTCGTATAAGCTTTTATAACAACTAGTGAATCTTGCAGAATCCTAAGCATGTCATATCCACTCTACTAAGTAAATAATTCCTCATCTAATATGTCGATATAAAGAAGGTTATGTATAAATTAAGGCACATACCTAAAGTTTGCTGTCACTCTCTTAAGTAAAGTAGACAACTTGAATTGAACATTCCATATTCCCTTAACAACAAAGGGTTCATCACCCACTAATATGATCTTACCATCATCAAACAATCTTAATTTTTAGATCGGTGTTTTTTAGAAGTCATGTGAAATGAAGCTCATGAGCCCAAAATCCACTTGTCACTGTACATGCGGTCAGAAATCATTAAAACCTCAATATATTCATAAGCATACCATTGAAGCATCTCTAACTTCATGCTTCAAATAAATATATCCATATCTCCTCGTTGGGTAGTTGGTCAAAGGATTTTATTTTATTTTTTATATTTTTAGTATAATAATTTACGTGTTAGTTTTAATTAATAATAAATGAAATACAATTATTATTTTATTTCTGTGTTTGCTAGGAAATTGAGTGTCAAAAAGAACAAAAAAGAATTAAATTGCAAAAAAGATATAAAGTTGAAGAAAATCATAAAGTCCAAGAACTTGAAGAAACTAAAAGAAAATTAATATAGAAATTTAAGATCTAATAAAAACCAAAAATGAAAATTAAAACAAAAATAAATAAATAAGATTTTGAATTTAGAAGGAGAATTAAAAATAAATCAAAACCACGTTATAAAATTAATTTTAAAAGATAAACTCAAATTTGTTTCATTTAACCCATTAACTGATTTTAATGGTTAATTGATTTTGGACCATATTGAACCAAATTGAATGTAATTATGCAATGAGACTTGTTAAACCCAATAAATCCCCAAATTTGTTTTCCCGAGCTCACACTTCTTTTATTATTTTCATTATGTTTACGTGAATGTAAGAAATCAAAGAATCAACATAACTAAAAAATCATCGAAATCATAAACAACCACATAATAATCTGATACAAGAAAAAATAAAATAAAAACAAAAAATCACTTGAATCATTAAACGATGAATAATTACAGAAGATCAACGGAAATCAATCAAAAAAGAACAAAGAAGTGATCACAAATTTCAGCAAAAAATGGTAGAATGAAAAAAGAAACCTAGAATCAAGTAAATAATAAAAAATATCGAAGAACATATCGTAAAAATTAAACAAGCGTATGATTGGTATTTTAAAAAATCAATATGGTTATCAGTACTTTCAATTCAAAACTATACGGCTATCCATATTGTATTAAATGTAATTACATTTATACGACTGTGTCGAATAATATCAAAATCGTATATAACTTTTTATTTAAATTATTGCTTTATTTGAACTTATCAGAACTTATCTTTTATTCAGTTGTTATTTTTGTAATAATTTTTTCATATTGTTAAAACTTTATTTGAGATTTTGATGATTTATTCAAACTAATTTATGTCAAGATCATCATGTTGTTCGCTCGTCCAAACATCCAAGAAAAATAGAGTATTAATTTTATTTGTTGTCTAATCGATACGTAAGTCATATCTGAACCAAGTCTCGAAATAATTTTGGAAAAATCCACTTTGGTTTTACTCATCAACTCCACCTCATTTTTGGACAGTATTAAATTTTGTCTCAACCTTTTTTAGCAATGGTTGGAGACTCGAAAACCTATACTTTTTTAATCATTCTGAATAGTCGAAGAACAAACACTTTAGTATTATCAAAGGAAGCTTAACTTAATTCACATGTGCGTAAATATCACATCCGAACACTCTCACATGTTACAACACAAATTTCCAATCCATATCTTTTGTGGATATTTGCACTTTAGTGTCGTATGAAATTGTCTTATAGCTCCTCCCTAAAACGTTTAACCCATTCTAACGATTAGAAGCATACACTTTACATTTTGCATCAAGGTTAGATTCATCCTCTTAGCAAGCCAATTCTGTTAAGGAGTTCCATTCACGATTTTGTGGCTAGAAATGCCAAGTTTGGAACATTAACTAGTGATTTTGTGGCTAAATAATATTTTTATATAAATTGTCAAAATTTTCATTTTCTATAATAAAGGGTAAAAATTGTTTGGGCTATAAATTCTCGGAATTGAGAAAATAATCTAAAAATTAAAAACAAATTATCGATAATATTTCATTTTTTTATTAGCTATCAACACAATTGAGTGAGCTAATATATTTGTTCTTTGAGTTCAAAATAAATGTATATAAGTTTATTATATTTTGGATTTTTAATTTAAATTTATTCTTTATTTATTTTTTCTAATATTAGTAGTGAATATAATGCTTTCAATTTTCTACGGGATTAATTGACTAATATATTTAGATGAATGACGAGAGGTGATTCCTACTTTTTGTTTGTACTAATACCACTCGTTTGAATGAATAATATGGTATGACCATGATCTAGTGAAGGTTGAACTAGGTTGTTAGATCTTATGACCTAATTGTACAATATATGAGACTAGAGATATATCAGCTGATGTAGATCGAGGGATAAAGACAACACTATTAAAGAGAACCTCACTTTGAAAAATACATGTTTTGATTTAATTTAATTAATTGTTTAAAATTCTTAATAAAATGTATATCCAAGTTTTAATACAGTTCTTTTTTAATTTGATAATTTTTAATTTTATTATTTAATTCTCATATAAACATTAAATCTTGATCTTCATATCACAAATTAAACTTTTCCTTTAATTTTAAATTAATAATTTTTATATTAAATTATAGATTTAAAAACTAGATTTGTTCGGGTAAGATAATTTCCGAATCTAGTACTCATCAAAACTACGTCTATCAAGTTTTTTGCTCTATTACCAAGAAATAACTTCATTATGTTTATATATATATTAGTTTGATATTTTTTTATACTGATTAGTTTGAATTCTACGTGTTTATTAGGAAGAAGTCTGGAATGTATGCAGTGAGGGGTGAAACGATTATTCAAGAAAAATTGTTTATCTAAAACTAAAAATAATTCAACCGCGGTAATAAAGTTGAAGCGTACTACCCACCAAATGCACATCAATTCACAACATCAAACTCATAATGACTGAATTATCTGACCGGTGAGTCAGACTGATAAGTTACTGGACCAGAATTTACTTTGTAGTACCAATGTAATAAATATGTAATATTGACGTTACCTTATATGATAAAGAAGAAGTATGGGCGTAGGTTATCCATATGGTTTTGGATTATCCATGTGGTTATTGTATAAATCATTTTTAGGCTTTAGAGGAGTTAATGCATATTTTTTATCAACTACTTTTTATAGAAACCACCCTCTCTCTCAACATTAATATTTAAGCTTCTCTCTCTAAATGTTTGTGTAATTTTTCTTATGATAAATTTTACATAAATAACCTACAGAAATCTATGGAAACATCATTGGCGACCATAACGGGAGCCTAGATAAGTGTTGAGATACAAACATAAAAAACCATAGGCATGTTAGGTTCGTCTGCCGAATCTAGCAAGAGATGTATTCTAAGATTCATGTGAATCCTTCTATAGTAATAGAAGGAATCATAGTCGGAGAAGAGTCTGATCAGTTGACTGGGGGAGCTCAACCCCAGCATCGATATGAAAAAAAGAAAAGAGCAGTTGACCATAAAAGAGCATCAAGATATATTGCATGAGAAATAGCTGCATTAAACTCACAAAAAGAAACAATGACAATTCATCAAGAAAGGTCCGTCCAAAAACCGAAAAGCTTGCGGAAGAAGAGGGTTCCCAAGAAGAAGATGATGAGTTAGATTCTTTGTGAGACCATGAAAAATACCAAAAGAGCAGCTTCGGTCAAACAGCAGCCATCATTTCTTGACAAAAGAACAAAGGGAAAATATTTGTATAGTCCTTCAGAATCTAGTGAGTATTCTATTTTCGATTCATATAGGTTTTCTTTTTCTTTGAATAGAGATTTCCATATCAAAAAAGAAAAGAGGTTATGGTGGTAAGCGTTATCCGAAGAAGCATACCGGTCGATGTTAAAACTTGGAATTGGAGGAGGAGCAGAAAAACAAGACGCGACTTCTCGGATAAACAAGAGCCTTATACGGACAATGATAGAATGGTAGCCGAAGGAAGGGTTAGAAAACAACAAACTATGGTACAGATCCGGGAAAGTCATGATTTTTTACAAAAGGGGAGTTTTGATTACCATATAAACAATTAATTTAGGCTTTCATCCAAACATAGTATTTATGCAACAACTAATGATGGCCACTACTATAGTCAAGGACACAAATGGAGGAAATATTCACTATCTGCTAAAAATTCTCTACAAACACCTATCAAAGCGATTTGATATATCCAAAGTGGAAAAGTTTGCTGAGAATAGAGATCCGGATAAACATCTAGAGTAGTTTAAAAACTTTATGATAAATTATAACGATGACAATAAGTTGTTATGTCAAGTTTTAACTCAAACGTTTGGTTTCCGTAATGTTCTATCAAATGTTTTAAAAATAAATTATGTTATGACGATAAAGATAGTTTTGGACAATATTTAGGCAAGGGTTTCTCCCCAGAGATCTGGCTGATCAGGTAACTAGGAAACAATCCATGACATTCGGGGCTCTACTAGCTCAGGTCAAGGAGCATATCAAAATGGAAGAGTCAACCTCTGTAAAGAGATATCCCTTAGTCTTCTACCCCGATTTATCAGCATCAACATGTCCAAAAATTTCAGCCCCATACAACTACTACTTTTTACCCAAAAGGCACAAATTAGGTCACACATCGACCTAGGGTAAATCAACACCCCCAAGATCAGTAGTATAGGCCTAGGATAAGTCAATGAGTCCGACCTAATAATTATGTTGAATAATAAAAATCCTCGTTACTATTTTCGATAATATGTGAAATTTTGTTCAGTTTAGGAAACCACTTCCAATTCAGAGTCCAAAGGAAGGACAAAATAATCGATTTTAGAAGTATCATAACGATATAGGCCATGATACGAAGAGCTGCATAACACTGAAACAAAAAATTCAGATCCTGATTGAGTACGATACACTAATAATATTTGTTAAGTCTCAGTCAGAGGGTTGGTAGTAAGGTCAGAAAAATAACCAAGAAATGGTCTAGAGGAAGGTAATAAATGTTGTCTTGAAGTACGAAAATGCAATGTTCATAACCGTACCCTTTAATAATTTTGATATAGATACATAGTATTTAGACCCCGATCCAAATCGAAGAAGTATCTTAGTAATTGAAGAACCTTAAACTAATGGCAAAGTAGAAATATGTGCAGATACTTTGAGTCATGGACTATTTTTTGTGGTAATATTATGTCAAGAAATTAAGGCTACTCATGAAAGAGGCATGTTGAAAGTTTAGTAACCCAGTTAGAGAGAATACTTGACAGCACATCTTTACCGAGATTCTATTCCTTTTATTCTTTTTAATGATGATGATTTAAATGAGGTTACTCGAACTCACAAGGATATTGTAGTAATTGGAGTGACTATTGAGAGAATGGAAATATGGAGGATCCTAATTGATACTGATAGTTCAGCAAACATCTTGTTCATAACCACTTACAAGAAAATAGAGAACCCTCATGTCATACTTCAATCAAATAGAAAAATAATTGGGTTCACTCATATTAATGTTGTATCATCGGATAATTTGAGGGGGTGTATTGCTAGGCCAAGAACCCTTCAAGAAAATGGTTAAAGTACTTTTTATAGTGGTGAATAGAACGACTTCATATAGTGCAATTTTTGGCAGTTCGTTATTGTCAAGAATGCATAATATTGCCTCAATTGTACATCATCTATAATATATAATCGGAAATCGGGTGGGATATGTTCGCAGTAGTCAAAAAGTGTAAAGAGAGTGATGTATTACTATTATGTCTCCTAAGACTATCAAAATTAAACAAATAAAGAATATTAACTATCGAAGTATACTTCAAAGTCAAATGTTGTAAATGATCCGATGAAGACTCCTAGTTCAATAACACCCGAGGAGGATATTGAAATTTATACCTTTCCCAGCAGAAAACGTTTGAAGATCATATTCGGTTACCATCTGTAGTAAGAGAAAAATTGATATACTTCTTATCATATAATTTTACAGGTGTACCGAGGACGTAATATGAGCATCTATAAGTCTTATTTGTTTTCTAAAATTTCAACACCACCTAATGCATGTCGCATCATTAAAAAACGAAGAGATTTCTCCGTCAAAAAATCTGAAGCAATTACGTCAGAGGTAGATCAATTAAAAAACGTTAGGCACATTAGAAAATCTCAGTACTTGTTATTAATGGTAAACCCGATACTTATTATAAATAAGAATGGGGAATGAAGAATGTGTGTTGATTTGACATATCTAAGCAATGCATTCTGAAAAATGCTTTTTGTGTCCCTAAAACTTACCAGTTGATAGACTAAACTTTGGGTGATAATATTTACTCATTTTTGGATGCATTTGATAGGTATAATTAGATACAAATGTATAGAAGAGACCAAGAGAAAACCCATATTTGGTAAGTGGCTATATTGCTACAAAGTGGTGTCATTTGGATTGAAGAATGCATGCTTATCGAAAGTGACAAAGGAATATAGATATATCCAAGGGAACAAGAAGCACTCCAAGTTTCGACAAGGTTCGAGAAATATTGAAGGTATGAGCTTAAAGAAATTCTAACCAGATGGACTTTGTCGGTCGATAAAGTATTGGCAAAAGGCTAAGGTTCAAGGCAGATGGTTTCACGATCCTCAGAGACATAATTTATAGATAATATTTAAGCAGACCACTATGACGGTGCCTCAGAGCTAACGAGTTACATCTGAGGTTATCAATATTGCATGATGGAGAGCGATCAGCTCATTATGAGTTTAAAAAGTTGACCAGAAGGATTTCATTGGTCAAGTATTATTGTCATTCTATCATAGATGATGTCAAAGCATTAGTCAGACGGTGGGATACCTGCCAAAGATTTGAGAATGCAATACATGAACCAGTTGTACCACTTGAGTCAAGGTCCTTAACTATGGCCTTCGAGGTACGCCAAACTATCATTATAAGTATTAATTGTGTCATTAAATGGATAGAAGCTGACTGTTTATCCTTAACTAAAGCTGATGAGAGTAGGATTTATTCGCCCCACAAGTCGAACAGGTGATATATTAAACCAATATTATTTTGTTGTATAGACTCAACAAATGTGTAACATTAAGGGTATTTTGTATAATAATCAATAATATTGTTTTTCTTTAGTGAACTAGTAAGGTGGATTAAACTTAAATAGACTAATATTCTAGATCCAATGGCCCAACAGGCCAACAGGCCCACCACAACTGCTATATAAGGTATATTACGTTTTCTCGCTAATCGGATAATTTTTTAGATGAGGGTTTGAGGAAATTTATTTTTCTTCTGGTCGTCGCTCTAGGGTTTCCACTCTTTATTTCTTTGTTTATTTTTATCTTTTACCTATCAAAAGAAAAAGATGTTATCATGTTTATTCTACCTAACATATGCTACAAATTTGTACCCCAAGAACAATCACAACAGATAATAACCCTTAGTTTGAGAACAAAGACATGCAAGCTTTATGTTCTTCTCGAGGTATTTAGCACTACGTTTCAACACATTTTCATAGGTGAGCTATGGGAAAGTAGAGGTTACAAATAGAATTATCCTCGATGGATTGATAAAAGAATTGGATAGGGTCGCCTGAAAATAGCCAAATTATTTACAATAAGTATTGTAGGCTTACCGAACTACAACCGGATCAACGACTCAAGAATCTCTTTTTGCATTGGTTTATAGGATGGATGCACTAACCCCAATTGAAGCCAAACTCTCGTCCTTTGGGGTAATAAGCCACTCCAAGGTGGGCAATGATGAAGGCCTAAGACTCGAGCTTGACTTAACTGTCGAAAAGATAATGAAGGTGCATTTAAGTTCCTTTCATAATCAGAATGAGAAACAGACATGCATCCCGAATCCGCTGGAGATAATTTGGGGTAGGGGATAAAGTTCTAAAAACGTTTTTCATGCAAACTAAAGATAAACAGTTGGGAAAACTGAGACCAAATTGGGAAGGACCTTATTCGGTCACCGAAAGGGTTAAACATGGAACTTATCGACTGAAAGATCAAGAAGGCACACCCTTTCGTCACTCTTGGAACATCGAACATTTGAGGTTTCATCTAGAATGATTGTCAAAATAATATATTTATGTGTTAATTATTTTTACAGTGTAATATCCAGTGATATACTCTATTCTACCCTGGTGGTGCGGGGAGGTTTGAATGAGGTGTTCACATAGCCAGCTACTATAAATCTTTTTACCTTATATATTCTTGTCTCCTTCTTAATTTCTCCGGATATTTTTGACCCCATGTTTAAAAATTCTTCCAACAATAGTTGGTCAAGTGTAAAGGTTAATATTAGTTGGTCATATTTAAAAAGGTTCTTACACTAGTTGGTCAAGTGTAAAGGTTCCAACATAAGTTGCTCACATTTAAAAGGTCCCTTTACTAGCTGGTCAGGTTTTAAAAGTTCTTTGGTGATTGGTTAGGGATTGAATACCCTCAACTAGGAAACTTCCGGAGACATAATTGAAAATTAATAAATACAACAACACAAAGTAAAGACAATAACAAGAACTAACATAATTGGAAAACAAGGGAAAATCATCTTACACCCTCAAATTTCTCTTCAGTATCCTCCTAAGAACTCCCATTTTCGGACTTATAATCTCTGTGCAACCTCATTATCTTGTGCAACTTGATTTTTTACTAAAGACAACTTATCGAGGATTTTTCTTTTCTCTTTCTCGGTTTCTCAATGATCTTTTTCTGCTCATCTACAATATTTTGGAAAGTATTTATTTGGAGGCCATGTTAGTTTTGGAGTTCTTTATATTCCACCATTTGTTCTGCCGTCTCATTTGTAACAGCTTCGACCCGACACGAATTTTCCCAATAGAACGTTATGGCTTCTCTCTTCTCTATTACTTCTCTTTCCAATTTGTAAATTTCCTTGACTAGCAGGTGAAAAGAAATAGCATGAGATTCTGGTTCCTTAGGTTGAAATGATGAAAAACTGGCAGAACCCTCTGGTGCAAGAGAATAATTTGTTTTGATATGAGTACGAAAATCCTCTAGATTATGCTCCTGTAATATTGGTGATGAGTCCCCTAAATTTTGAGCCTCCAGCGCCTGGTGGCCTTCTAATGAGGTAGTGATTGGTTCTTTGATTCATTACCTTCGAACCAATCAGTCGTAACAGGGATGATCGGTTGATCTATGGCTAGTAAAATTTCTTGACCGATGTCGATTTTTGATTTTTCTCTCTATTTTTTTATTTTTTTTGTTTATCATTTAATGAATGTGATTGTTTCTTTCTTTTCAAGGGTGAAGTTTTTTCTTGTATTTGGGCCACAGTTGGCTCAGATGTATCTAATGCTAACTTGCACTTTGTTTCTTTGGCCTCAAATTACCACTGAATTCTTTCCTCACCCTATGGATTGGGGCCATTTTATTCGTCAGAAGAAAAACCTAGGCATTAGAACTCTATAATCATTTGACAACATTCGTTGTCTGAGGGGGAGTCACCAAATTCTCCTATGATAGATTGAGTTTAGATTTTGTATGCAATAAATGAATCCAAACCAGGTTGGTCAGAGTGAAGCATTTGTGGAACCCATTCACCTAGTTTTCCTCACCCCGCTGGTCTAACTTTCTAAAATTTAATTCGGTACCTTTCAAGTGGTATTGTTGAGACTTGGAAATAATTGTAAAAAGAGAATATAAGCTTTTACCGGTACAATTTAATAATAAGTAAATTTTTTATTAGTGGAAACATGAATTTACTTATCTTTTTCCACTCATTCCGGACGCGGCTGAGATTTATCTTTCTTTGAGATTTCATTGTCACTCTCCCAACAATCACTGACGAAGAAGAATTGGTGCTGTCAACTCTTCTCAGCTTCAAGCAGAGTGGGCACTACGTTATAATCATCCTCTAGAGTGATAAAGTAAAAAAGGACACAAGGGATCCTTGACAATGAGGTGCTCGCCACGAGTTTCTCCATCAACATCACTCTTAGACATCTTCGATGCAACAATACACGATATCAATGTGAACCAAGTATTCAGACTTTCTTAACTTGGACACAACTTTACTAGCTCAATGAAACGTACTATCGCGGGGTCTAGTGGTAATTGAAGCCATGAGTTTAGCACATCCGAATAAATGACTAATTTTATATGTGCAATTGAAAGTGGAATCTCTTATGCTTTTGGTAATTGTATCTCTACTGAGCTTCCCCATCGCACCCGAAGATCTGATTTTTCCCTTTTGGAGTAAAAGTTATACTTAATCTCGTGAAGAGCAATCAACTACTTACTCTCAATATGGCAAACATTAGACCCTAGGACCTCAGTTATTCCGGGAGGAAGTTTTACTTCTGCTCTTTTGGTTTTATCACTTTTTGGCTTTGGTATCCTTTGTCTATCCTTCAAGTTTCTGATTATACCTCAGTGTCACCTCCTGACTGACCTAACACAGCATTTGATCCCATATCGTTGCATTCATCTGCCTCTATCTCTAGCTCATCGGTAGACCGCATCGGGTTGTCTTTCGAAGTTAGTAGTACGCTTTAAAACCCATATGGTTCTGTAGACTTAAGGGAAAAACCACTTTGGCAACATCAACACCTCCACTAACCGATTTCTCTGTGGGTGATTCTAAGGTTGCAGGATTAGTTTTTTTTACCATTTTTTCCTTTTTTTCATAACGCGTAGAAGAATGTTTCCTTTTCTTCAGAGGTGTCACTGATTCATTCATATGAGAACTCTTTTCATTATCTGAACACCCCATTGCAATAGAGCATGGTCGTTGTTCGTTGCTCGGGTTTCCTTTGGACCAGGTTGGTCTAGAAGGGTAAGTTTTCTGCACTGAAGGATGAATGGAAGAAATGTTATAGAATAGACGATCAGCCAATTAAGACTACATCTTAAAGGAAAACTTTCCTTCATAGTCCAATACTTGAACAATATATTTAACGAACTCTTGGTTTGGAAGCTCAAAACTCTCATGGCTACTATTTTCACATTGTCTTATCCGGAGATCGATAACCAATAATCTAGGGAATTTTAAATTTGAAACATATAACTCTGAAGAGAATATGCAACATCAGGGAGTAAAAAGGGCTCACCTTGCTATCAGAGAAAATTATGTGGTGGTGATTGGGCTGAAAATGGGGTTTACGGTGGCTAAATCTGATCCTTTCTTTTTATCTCTAGAAATAATAAGGAATGAAAAAATAGTGAGAGATGGACAACATATTTATAATAAATATTGTGAAGCCCAATAGACTTCTCTCAAGCCCAACGGATACTAGTGTTGGGGAATACAAATGTGACCTCTAACAGATATTAGTGTTGGGGAGTGGAAAGGTGACCTATAACTGATATTTTCGTGAAAAATGGAACTATTTATTCAACAATTGATCACGCTTCACCATTAAATATCTAATTCATGGGTTCATGGGTTCATGAGTTGAATATTCTTTGGCACATGTACACGAGACCAATAATTTCCGAAGCAATAATGATCAGAAGCAAACCAACTCAGCCAAATTTGATTCAGAACAACTAGTGTTGGCAATAATCCAAAATGCGAGTATGATTAAGTCTGAAGTAATACCAGAGTTAGTTCTCTTGAATGACCTTCGTAAGGGCTAAGAGGGTTAGTAATGCGGATCAAATTATCCAACCCACGAGTCGGACTGATAAGCTATTGGATTGGAATTTACTTTATAGTACCAATGTAGTATATATGTAATATTAAAGATACTTTATATAATGAAAAATAAGTATGGGGTTGGGTTATCCATATGATATTGGGTTATCTATATGGATCCATTAACTATGTAAGCCTATAAGGGCCCAATGTCACTATATAAAGTCTTTTAAGGCTTAATATGAGTTAATGCATATTTTTCTCAACTAAGTTTCTTTGTAAACACACACATACACACACTCTCTTTCTATCTCGCTCTATACAGTAACACTTAAGTTTCTCTCTTTAGATATTTGTGTAACTTTGCTTATGATCAATTTTATATAATACTCTTCAAAAATATTTGGAAACATCACATATGATATATTGTTTGTAAGTAACTTCCAACAAACCCTAAACTTTATTATAATAACAATATTTATCGAACAAGTATTAGACAAAATCCAATTTATCATAGAAGAACAACAATAACGTATGGAAGCAATAAGATTTAAATATCTTGGAGAGGAAGAAAATCTTCAACTCATCAAATATCACATTAAAACAAGTTTTATTTTATATTTTTTTACTATAAACATGATTTACATGAGAATTTTTTTTTATTGTTCTAGGGTAAGAAAATCATTGTAAATACAATTGATATGAGAATTTATAATTTTATTTTATTTTAAGATAAAATTTATATTGTATAGTATTGGTAGAATTGTTAATGCTTGCAATTACCTACAGGTTTAATCGCGTGTTCATAGATGTATGACTTAGCCCAAGAGGTAAGGTATATTTCTGAATTATACCAATGCCACTTGGTTGAATGAGAAGACACTACGACCACAACCCGGTGAAGCATAAACTAGATTATTAGGTCTTATGACTCAATTATATGAAGTATAGGATTAGAGATATAACCAGTCATATAAAAAGATTAGTTTTTGATGGTCGAGAGATAAAGGCAACATCTTGAAAGAGAATATGACTTTAAAGAATATTTGTTTAATTTAAATTATATATTATATGAAAAGCTTATAAATTCTTATTACATGTTCAAATAACCCTCAAATATGTTATAGCATTAATTATTGTCCAAACTATTTTCTACTTTTTTATTTAATTTGATCATTTAGTTCAAACAATTGAATTCCATTTTTTAATTATAAATTTTTTATATAATTTTTTAAATATATTTTGATTTAACTTTCACATAATAAAGGTAGAAAGGTTTTCCCTTGAGTTTGATACAAGAGTCTTAAATATACTCCTAACTACAAAAAAAGTTATACATTTACAATTTTTTGTTTATTAGGTCTTACTAATATGATCCTCATTCTTGTACAACCATCATTTCACTTGAAAATCACTCATAAATCTTCTTAATTTGGACCAATACTTTCTTATCTTTTTTTGTTTAAATCTCTCTTTCAAGGGTTTTCCCTCAAAGCCAGTCCAATACCATATGATTCCCTGCTCAAAATGATACTCATCTCAAGATATTTTGAGCTTATAACACTCCTAGCCTCGACCTCGTAAGGGAATTTATACCCTATAATATGGTTTCGAAAACATGCTCATATATATTTGGTAGAGAAATCATGGGTATAATTTCTTGATCTTCATCTTTTACCATGACACAAAATGTATTCAAATCAAGAATGAGTATATTAATAGCATGCAAGTATCTTTGGATCTCCTTGTTCCCATCAATTTCCATTGTATACGGTTATTTATTAAGATACAATTCAATGACCATGTAATTTTTCATATAAATGGCTTCCAACCGATTCTATATCCCTAATGTCTTAGGTTTTTTAGACTCCCCTCCAAGTATATTGTTTTGCAAGATCAAGAGTATAACACTATAGGCTTTGGACAAAACTTCAACATCAAACTCCTATATAACTCTCTCATAAAAAATAAACAATAATTTTATACTTAAAAATCTCACGTATTAATTATCCAGAGGTTAAAACTATTCTCTCTATTGAATTTATCAAGATTTAACTTCATGGAACTCATATTTGTGACTTTACTTAATTTAATGGTGAGATCTGGGTTTATACACCAAGGATCGGAAACGATATTGATCCTTCTATCTTGGGCTTATCACCTACAAAACAATATTGGTACAGATTATCTACGCTCACCGCACCACTTGCAAGAAGATTACCGTACAAAATACAACAATAATAACTATAGTTGAGACTCAATGGAATCACAATTTTAAGCACTCTAACTATGGTTGAGACTTTAGGTTAAGTGGGTGCAATTCTTGGCAGCTAATCGAGACTCACCCTATAGGTGATTTAACCTTATGTAAGTATGACACAAAGGAAGTAGAGCTTCAGTTCTATAAACCTTCCAAATAAAGTTACCAAAAAAATTATAAATGAAATCAAGCACACAAAATGATATTTAATTTGATTCAAATTGTGAAAAAATCCTACATCCACATGCAAAAGACACTAATCTTATTTACAAGTAAACTCTCAAACAATCTAACACAACCACTCTTCTTATTTTCTAACATTTATCAACTTTATTTCCTAACTTGATTCTCTCTCTAAAACTAAAAACACTTTTTGTTTTCTCTTACTCTTCCTAGTAACTCACGGGCACTAGTTTTATGCTTCTTATTCACAATTTATAGAACTAAAAATGGTCAAATGATATCATAGGCTCACAATAACATCTACTTGTTGACACAAATAATCGAAAAGTAATAATGAAACTTCCTTGACATATGTACGGTTTGTACATTTTGGCGGGTAGTGACGCCACCAAATTCTCATATCGAGCATTGGTCGATGTGTGTACTATCCTGATCATTCTTCAAACATGCTCACATCGATAATAACTTAATCACGATGAAGAATGACTCATCAATTCAAAATATTTTCATAATTGATAGTCTGATCTCATTCAAAAATATATAAACATCTTTAAAAACATCTAACCAAATATTTGCACCCAAATTTCAATAAAAATATTTTTAAACTTGGGTCCAATAAATTTATAACAATAGTACTAGCAAAACTTTATTTTCAAAATTTGACAAACATCTTTGTAATTAAATCTCGGTTGAACCATACATGATCATACCACTAAATATGGACCCATTCAGTTTTTATTTCTAAATCATAACAAAACTGCACCCATAATTCTTAATTCATACCTTAAAAATAAAAAACCACCGTTGTTTGACGTGTACTATTGAGTTACTTCAATTAGATAAAATTAGGAATGCCTCACTTAATTTAAAATAAAATACTATAACATGACTCAAACAACTATTATCTTTTTAAGTAAAGGAAAATGATAGTTAAAACGACAATATTCACGTTTGCATTAAAAGTTTGATACTTTCCATAATCATCTGTAATTTAATTAGATAGTCTTGCACCTTCTTAAAATTAAAATTCAAAAGGAGAGAAATATGAACTTTATTTTCCTCCAGGAAACAATGGATGAAGATTCCTGATCTCTAAGAATCAAACCTTCAACCCTCCTTCCATCTACAAACTCTTTCTTCTCTGAGGATCAAGAGAAGCCCATTTCCTCATTCACTAACACACAAACACCATGACCGATTTAAAACAAAGTTGCGATGAATTTACAGCTCTCAATGAAGAAAGGCGGCGTAAAACCTTTACTGAAGTTCTCAAAGAATCTTCTGCTACCAAAACCTGGGAAAAACTTGAACCAAGAGACACAAAGTACCATCAATCACATATATCCAGTCTGTTCAACAAAGAAACAAAAGAAATACTCGAACAAACCAGCAAACATACTCTTATTTCAAATTTTTCTTAGGTAATCCCCAAAATGCAGATTTCAAACAACTTCATTCAAGAAAGAAAGTTTAAGGGAGAAATAAACATAAGAAGTTGGGACTCTAGATACTTACTTCTTGAATTCTCTGAGAAAGAAGACATGTGTAAATTATGAATGAGACCAATATGGACTGTTGGTGACAAAATGATGCGTCTCCTAAAGTGGCACCCAAACTTCAGTCTACGAATTGAAAATCCAATTGTTCCTGTTTGGATCAGAATCGAGAAGATCCCATAATACATGTATAATGACCAGATTATAAATACTATCGTTAAATCCATAGGCGAACCACTCAAATGCTGGATTCTACCAAAAAATAGAGCTCTATTCAACGCTAGCTATGCAATGGTTGAACTGGACATTACTCAAGAAATCAAACGTGATATCTGGGTTGGTTTTGGTGTAAATGATGGAAGCTGGCGGAAAATAAGTTATAAAGAAGTTCTTGTCGATTGTACTTATTGCAATCACATAGGTCATGAAGAAGAAAAATGCAGAAAGAAAGCATCAAACACTAATGAAAATATTCATGAAGCAAACCAAAATGTTCTCACAGAGCAACACAAAAAGTAGCGTAATGGGAAACAAATCATTAAAAGTTGTTAACACGGGTGAGAAAAAAGATCAAAATAGTTAGTATCACCAAACAATACCAAACAAGGGAACTAATCTTGAAAGCCACGATGTAGACAGAATAATTGTAATTCAACAAATTCAAATCCCTGATGGTTCCGAAAACAGTAAGGAAATGGTTGAAGCAATAAGGAACCTGGCAGCTGACTACATGAAGAACAAAGATAACGACATGGACATGATTGGCTCACGAAACTACTCTCCAAACCAAAATAAATTGGGCAGTCTCCCCTAGACTCCAGTCTTGAAAAATAAAGAAACATGTATAACCTTTAATGATCTCTTAAACAAAAGGTTGAAAGTAGCAAAGTTCATAAGTAGGAATGGAAAAAAACAATATAGAACTCCATATCTGGTGCCAAAAACAAACTCCACCCAACTCTGATCATGATTAATATCCTTTGTTGGAATATAAGATAAAAACATTATATCTAAATGCAAAGTCAGCATAGTTACCATTCAAGAGCCTATGGTCACCCCAAATCAGATTACTGCTCTTGCTGCTAAAATTGGCTTCTCCAATTTGTACTCTAACTATAACATCAAAATATGAATTCTATGGAAAAAGTGGTTCAATATCAACATAATTTATGACAATCCTCAGCTGATTCATGCTGAAGTCAACTATGTTAACCTCGAGAAACCTTTTCACATTACTTCTGTCTATGAAAAGTACTAAAGGTAAAACAGGAAAAACCTCTAAGACTGTTTAATCAAACTTGCTTCTACCATCAAATAATGGATTGTACTTGGATACTTCAAATCAACTACTAGTCCTACTGAACATAATGGCTACATTCATTACTGTATTGGAAGATCTGAAGAGTTTAATGATGCAATCAACCAGTGTAACTTGGAATATGCTGACTATATAGGAAGCAGATTTACTTGGACTAACAGAGTCAACTGGAGATGCTTAGACAGAGTTCTTCTCAACTCTGATTGGATGGAATACTTTCAAAAGACTAGTGTCAAGCATCTCCCTTGAACATTCTCTGACCATATGTCTCTCCTTATTTCTATCTCTAATGAAAATTTAAAAACTAAATCTAGTTTTAAATTTTATAATATGTGGTGTTTAAATGAGGAATTCCTCCCTTTTGTGGAAACTAACTGGAAAATTGAAATGCAGGGCACTCCTTTAAAAAAATTATGGAACAAGCAAAAAATACTTAAAACAACTTTGAAGGATTAGAATGTCTCTGTATTTGGAAATGTGTTGGAAAAAGTTAAGAATATTGAAGAGGAGGTTAACAAAATGGAACAAACCTACATGGGGGAAAGAACTATCCTCAACAAAAACAACTGGAACTTAGCTAATGACAAACTGCATCAGGCTTTAGCTCAAGAAGGAAGCTTTTGGTAACAAAAGACTTTCACCAACTGGATCAAGGATAACGATAGAAACACAAAGATCTTTCACAACTTTGTCAAAAAGAAAAGAAGAAAGAACAAAATTAACAAAATCAGAGACAATTTTACTTGGCTTACTGAGGAGGATCAAATCAACAGCTCATCTAAAGTTCTTTAAAAACACTCTCTCATCCAATCCTTATCCTAACCATGAAGCTAAAAAAATTACTTAAATAGCTATATCTTTAATACTATACCTAACATTGTATTTGAACAGGACAACATCAACTTATTAAAGGAGCCTAATGAAGAAGAAATTCTTCATGCAATCAAAGGCCTCAACTCTGCCAGTGCTGCAGGAATGGACGGTTTCAATGCAAAATTCAACATAACTTGCTAGAGGATCATCAAAACTGACCTTAAAGAAGCAGTGAAATCTTTCTTCAATGGATCTCCCCTTCCCAGTGAAGTCTTAGCTACAGGTCTATGTCTCATTTCTAAAACTAACTAGCCTTCTAATTGGAAAGAGTACATACCAATTAGCATATGCTCTATGTTCAAGAGAATTATAACTATGCTTATTAGTAACAGAAGGTCTAGCCTTTTGCCTAAAATTATCTCTGAGAATCAAGGTGCCCTTGTTTCTAACAGATCAATTAAAGATAACATTTTACTGGCTAATGAAATGGTCTTCGATTTAAACAAAAAAAGCAAGGATGGTAACATTCTGGTCAAGGTTGATATAGCCAAGGCCTTTTACCGAATGTCCCATAGCTACCTTAAGAAAATCTTAGCTACCTTTGGCTTTAACAACACCTTTATAAGCCTTATATATGCTATAATAGGAAATTCTAAAGCTTCAATTCTAATTAATGACATCGCTGTTATTTTAAAGTTAACAGGGGCCTTAGACAGGGAGACTCCATGTCTCCTTGTCTCTTAGTTGAGAAAATTATTTTAAGAGGCCTTAATCTTCTGTTCTACAACAATAAATCAATCCAATACAAGACCAGAAGCAGCATTTGTTTTCCTTCTCTTGCGTTCGCAAATTATATCTTAATATTCTCAAATGTATCTAACTATACTATAGCAACTTTAAGAAAATTCTTGCAGGAATATCAAGACGTTTCGGGCGAGATGATGAACAAGGACAAAACTTATGTTATAACATCATCTAACTTCCTACCAACAAGATCACCTCTATTGTTTCTGACACTGGCTTTAGGAATAAGAATCTCACTGTGACATACTTGGGAGTTAGTCTAAACAAGAACAACTGGAATAAAAACTATGAACCTTTAATCAGAAATCTCAGAGCTAAGATTAATGATTGGGAGGACAAAATGATATCTTTTGCTGGTAGATTAAATCTTATAAATACTATCCTTATGTTTATCCCAAAATACTGGATTCTTAGCAATGATATTCCTAAAACCATTATTGACAGAATTGACAAAACATTTCAACTCTTTTTTATGGGGCTCCAATCAACACAGTTCTAGAATTCATTGTTGCAGATGGAGCAAGGTATGTAAGCCTTTCCAGGAGGTTGGGCTTAATGTTAGAAGTCTAAAAGACCTTCAAGACACAGTGTCTTGTAACCTTTGGCTCAAATTCAGAAACAACTCCTCACTATGGGCCAGATACACTCAGAGCATTTATAGCAACAACATTCATCATTTGCTTGCTGAATTTAATCCTAAAAAGAGCTCTAAATTGTGAAAAAGATTAGCCTTAATCAAAGATAAGGCTGAACCCCTCACAAGATGTTCTATTGGTTATGGAGACATCCATTTTTGGCTTGACTCGTCGATTAAAGACCATCCCCTTGTTAAGCCAGAAAACCTTTCTACTAATCCTGATATAAGAACTGCAAGGTCCTCAACTACTGGAATCAAACATCTTAGAATATTCAAAATCTTAGTTCTGCTCTCTCCTAATGATATGGATCAAGTTAAGAAACGTGGGATTACCTTAGGCCTAAGCACAACAAGTCTAACATCTTCTACAAAATATGGAATAACATCATACCTCGCAAGTGCTCCTTCATTACTTGGAGGATTCTCCTTAAATGGATTCCTTCTGATGACATTCTACAGAAAAGAAACATCAGTCTTGCTTCTACATGTTAGTTCTGTTGCAGTCAAGAAAGCTTAAATCACATTTTTATGGAATGTAACCTTGCCTGGACTGTATGATGTCATTACGCTTCAATCTTCAAGATCCACATTGGCCACTTTATGACCCTTCCTCATATGCTTAGAACTTGGTTTTGGTTTGTCAACAAAGACATAAACATTTGCGCAATCATTTCTTCAATCGTATGCTGGGTTATATGGAGTCTCACGAATAAGTCCAAGATCAAAGGCAAAACTTCCAATCCTTCAAAAACTATCAATCATATAAACTACATTATTTCGGGTTTGTACAGAGCTAACTTGCTATCCAGTAAGATTTGGAGCCCTTTCTACCATGCTTCCAATACCTTTGGTTGCTGGTCGAATCCATATCTCATCAAGCCTTCCTCCTATCATTTCTGGATTTGTCCAGCTGCTGGCAGAATTAAAGTTAACACTGACGGTTCTACCTTGCATAATGGTGACTCAACTGGAAGTATTGTCATCAGAAACAACGATGGCTCCTTACTTTCTGGCCATGAGAGTCTCTATGGCAAGCTTCCCCCTCTTTATGCTGAAACCTTATCTTTCCTCGACGCTCTAAACATTTGTAATCACAATGGTTTAACCAATGTTGACCTGGAAAGCGATTCTGAGGTCCTTGTGTCTATGCTCGCTACTGGTAACTATACAAGCCCCATTGGCAGCGTGCTCAAGTGTTGTCGTAATCTTATCAAGCCTTCCATGTCTATCAAACACATAAATCGAAATCAAAACGCTGTTGCTGTATGGTTGTCCAAGTGGACAAGAAAATGCAAAATGAAGCTCACATTCGACTCGGCCAACTCTCCACCATATTTGAGGGCCATTATCCTCTTTGAAAGTCAAGGAATCGGATATATAAGGGACAACTCCTAACTCTTATCATCATTTTTCAATTGAAAATCACCAGAACTCTATAAACCTTCTTAAAATTCTGTTTATTGCAGTGTTCTTCATGGCTAGATTAGAAAATGACTCAAGTTGGAAAAGCTTGAAGTTTGGATATAAAGAAAATATCAATTTTTGGAGAAGTCCCCGATGAAGATGGAAGATGGTTCAAATTGCGTACGATGGAAAAAACTGTTTCTATTATCTAAAGTTGGGAAGGAAATGAAAAAAATTCAATTTCCTTCTCCCACTAATTTTGTAATTAGGTTTATATTAAATCGATGTACTTTGTAGCCTTGTGCTTTTAATAAATGTTATTTTTTAATTGAAAAAAAACAACTCTTAATTTATAACCTTTTCAATCAAACTAATTTTGGCAATATTTCCATAACATACATACATTTTACTACCGAAAAAATAAAAAACAAAAGCAAATAGTAATTAGGAGTATTTCAACACTTTATTATTTGGTTGTTATTTCTGTAATAATCTTTTCATCTTAAATTTTATTTTGAAGCCTTTTTATTTTATCCAAAGATTATTATTTTTTATATTTTTTTTTGGAAAGAATTTATCCGCCATTATTCAGAATGCGCACGTAGTAAAATCTGAGTATGATGCAATAGTCTGCAAACCAACGCCAAAAAAGTTTGTAGAAGAAGGGAACACATGGTCTTTTGGTCACGAAGTCATCTACCCCACCAATTCCACTGCTCCTTTCGGCATCTAAATAACACTCGGTTGAGTGCATGAAGAAGGCCTGAGTTCGATTGATTGGATTAAAGAATAGTGGAGTGAACCACCTCCTGACTAATGAGTATTGATTGATCCATTATTTGAGGAGATTGGTGACAAGAAGAGGATATAAAAAAAAATTGTAGGACAAATAATCACAGCCTTGCTTTCCTTTCCTTTTCGTATCTTTATGGTTATACTCCATTTCCCTTTTTATTTCTTAACGTTTTCCTTTTGTCCTTTCATTTTGATTCTCTTCACTCGTCTATGTTACTATCGTGCTCTGTTTTTTTTTTTCCTTTCGGATTTGGCTGTAAATCTGCATCTTCCGTGACCCATCCCTGCCATTCCTAATTATTGTTTTTTTGTACATTCCCTCTGTGAACATTATTGTCTTTATTCTGAGATTTCCGTGTTCTGGAAGTCACTCATCTATGGTGACATTTTCATACGGTAGACTGGTGACAATCAATGGTTTAATAGTACCAATGTGTCCTTATCTCAATAACTTACGAAAATAAAGCTGAAAAACTCCTACCCGTTAAAATATTAGTATTACATTCTTTTGAAATTATTGGTCTCGGTTGAAAAACACGGAAGGAAAAGACATTGGGTGAAGCTATTTCCTCCATAAGATCTATTATTTCCTCCATTTTAAATTTTTAATAAAACACTAAATATTTGTTTTTACCTTCTTGCCCTTTATTTATTTTCTAATTTATAATTTGATGCCACTATCCATTATCAAACCCTTATTACAGCAAACACATCATTAAGATAAATTACAGCCAACATATATGATTTAATTTCTTAAATTAAACAATAAAAAACATAAAAACTCAATTATTTTTAAGATTAGTCATAAAATTACATGTTTTTTCAAAAACAAAACATATAGTCCCCAAACAACCACTACGAATAACATGTTTTTTAAAGCACTTGATTCTGAGTTAGGAAATCAGAATCACATATAATATTAAAAAAATCAATCAACAGACACTAATCAAACCACAGAAAATCTATATTTTGAACTCAATATACAGGAAATAAACAATTAAACAAGAAATTGATATTAAAAAATGATTAAACTAGTAACTCGATATACAGGAACTCGATTATAAACGATTAGCAAGTTTTTTATGTGCATATAGAGTTCCTATAACTCATTATGCAAAAGAATCATAGATTTAAAAAGAGATTTTATTCGATATGTCAACCCATATATTTAAAATAAAAATAAGATTAACGATAGATTTTTATCTTTGGAACTACAGAAACTGTTTCAAAATTGTTTGGTGTGGTTAGGGTTTTTTAGGGTTAGAAGATAAGAGGTGAAGATGGATAGTTACTCGAGAAATTTGGATTTTTGATGTAAAATTAAAACAAGGATAAATTGGGATTTTTCTTTATGGAGGAAATAACAAAATGGGGTCTTTTATGAATGATGGAGGAAATAATAAATTTTATGGGGGAAATAGCTTCACCCAAAGACATTTAAGTATTGAAACAAAAGATTTAATAGTACCAATGTTTGTTTATTTATTTATATTTAATAATATTTTATTTGTTTTAGCCGAAATAGCCGAACTAAAACAGTACAGGTTCTTTTAAAAAAATTCGACTATTTGGAGAATAAAGGGAAAAAAAAGTTTAAAATTGAGTTGACTATTCTAATTGTCAAGTATTACATTTGATTATGAGTTAAAAATTAAATAATTAAATATAATTCATATATACCAAGTGTCTCGTAATTTTACGAATTTCTGAATCGAAATAAAAGAATTTAAATTTCATCTAGTTTTTTTTAGTAATTATGATAATTGACTACGACGGTTCGTCATATTTTAGAATTATCGTAGAATGGTTTTATTATCAATTTATCCAAAGATTTTTTTTATTGTTCACAATTAAAAGGTCATTCATCCAAATGTCGCCCATCAAATTCCGTAAGTTTGTTTTCAGGAACATCATTGAAGAAAATAATCTTTCTATTGATGTACAAACAACCAAAATGATTAATGTCATTTCAATCAAGCGATACACCAATGTAAAATTTTGATGTCTTGTGGTAGTAACTAAATCTCTCAAATCTTCAATATTAGAGAAATTAGCCTTGTCAATTATATCCATGATCTACGCTTTAAGTTGAAATGTAAACATCAAACGTTTGAAACAAGAAAAGTCAGCTAAATAAAGTCTTGCCAGACGAAAGCAACTCTGCATTTGCTTTTGTAAATCACTAATAATACTATGGTCTTTCACAACACTGATAACAACTAGTGATAGTTGGTGTGCAAAACAATGAACATATTCGGCAGATTCACTTTCATTCAAGATAAGTGTTTTCAAACCATTAAATTCACATCGCATATAAGATGCACCATCATAACCTTGATCCCTCAACCATGACAAAGATAAAATATGTTTAGCAAATATTAACTATTCCTTCTTTCAAAAAATTTACTGTTATATTGGTAGCATGAACCAAGCTTTAAAATATTTTCATGATCTCTCCGTCACAATTTACATATCTAATCACTAAAGCCTCTTGCTCTTTAATCTACACGGTAGCGCGTATCAACCAAAGGGAAAAGTTATGATCGTTGATGTATTTCAATACAGATTTTTAGTTTCAACAACACAATAATTTTCCAAATCAGTATGGACTACTAGAGAAAGCATAGACTATTACGAGGTGTGTTATCTAATTTAACCATTTTTACCTATGTTTTACGCTCACAATACGAGTCAAATATTTTTATAATTTTCCCATGTTTAATGATCGTGATGATTCATCATATCCATGAAAATCCAATCTCTGACATAAAAACAATCTGATCACATCTAAACATGCAATTAGACATACACGATAGTTCACTTTTTCTTCATTATATTCTCTCAAAATTTATTTAGTATTTTCTATTTTATTTTTAAACCGGTGAAACATTTATGTATCTTGATCATATGTGTTATTCACAACACCTTCATGTTCTTTAAAATTTCATGTGTTTTTTCAAGTTCTTAAAAACCTCTATAACAAATATGCCATCTCCAAAATGATTACCATGAAATGGTTCGAAAAGATAACACCAAAAATAGAATATTACATCGTTGTGCTTATTATATTCTAACCATGTATATTTTTCAATGTAACTAGCAAACTCTGGTTATCTTTTCCAAATTTTATATTTGGGAAATATTATTTTTTATTCACAAGGTCATTTTGAGATGTATTCTTGTCGAATTTGATCTCTAACCCTAATATCAAATTTTCTAATAGGTTCGTGTAGAATCAGAACATGGAAAACCCTTATTTGTCAAATGGAATCCCCGTGTACTAAATAGATTGAAGTTTAATTGTGATGGTTCATGCTTAATCAATGGTAAATAAAATGGGCGGATTATTTTTAAAAATCATCTTAGTAATTTAGTTAGCTCAAAAGGAACTCTGTATAGTAAAATACCCTTTTAATTGCTGAAATTAGAGCATTGTTAGATGGTTTAACTTTATGTAGAGATAATAATTATACAATTGTTCACATTAAGTCAGATACTCTGATTCTAAATAAAATTATTAGCACTGGTTTTACCCCTTGTTATCTAATGTCAATATTAACTAGCTGTAGAAATTTAATAAAACCTCAAATGTCCATCAAATATATCAATACTGAATAAAATTTTACAACTAATTGGATTTGTAAATGGGTCATTAAAAATAAAATAAACTTTGATTTACCTGCTCATCAACTCCCTAACTCCCTTAAGGAGAGTTGGAGGAAAATCCGACAAATGACTTTGACAGTTGGAGGAAAATCCGACAAATGACTTGATCGGAGTCGTATCTCGAGACCATCTGATGGAAGAACAAGAGACAAATGAAGGAAACGATCATAATCGATATGTTGAAGAGCTCCTTGAATAATATGTCTTGATTCCCAGGAGAAAAGAGTTGTTGGAGGATTTTGAAAGGCTAAACGCAGAAAAGAAAGCGATAATAAGCTCAAGAAGAGTCAAGGCAGAAGTCCGACGAGAGCGCGTTGTGACAGATCCAATTCAAGATGTCAATCAGTCTGAGGAAAGGCATCGGAGGAAAAGTCATCGATCTTCCAAAAGACGATCTAGATCTGAACAACGATACGAATCAGCAGGTTCTAGTTAGTATACTTCTCTTAGTACAAATGAATTTTCATCTTTGGATACCAATGCCAAGTATAAAGCAAATTATAAATAAAAAGATTAAAAGGTGCACAAGATTACTCATCATACTAATCGGAGAACCAAAAGTTTGAGGAAAAAATCATTAACACGGGAAGAGAAAGTTATACTCTGAAGAATTCGAAAAAACAGCGAATCACGAATAGGTAACTCCTCGGAGATAACTCTAGTCTAACTACTACAATCAGGACTACCGAGTAAGTAATCAATTTACTTTTCCAAATGAGGAGAGATTCTATATAGATGTGAACAAAGGTTCTGGAGGAAGTACTTACAAGGTCGGGCATAATTGGAGGTTATCTCCACTCTCTCTGAGATTATGTCCGGACATCTCCCCAAGTGGTTCGACATATCCAAGCTAAACATTTGATAGGATGCAAGATCCGGATAATCACATTGATTCGTTCATCAATTTCATGATCAATTACGATGATGATGACAAGTTATTGTGCAGGGAATTCTCTCAAACTTTCAAGAATGCTACATCAAAGTGGTACAATCGTCTTCTTCAAGGGTGTATAATGAATTTCGATATGTTTCGGAGTATATTCTGACAACATTTTGTTGGAAGCAAAACATTCCGAGCAAATGGAGATACTATCATTTACTTTAGGCAAAAAGTTGTAGAGAGTTTAAAAGAGTATACGAAACGTTTTATTCAAGTTAAGACAGATTTGGAGTTTTGTGACAATGTGGCTCTAGTTTCTTTCTGAAAAGGGTTTGCTTCCAGGGGTGATGAAAGATAATGCCGCAGAGACACATGCTATGATATTTGGAGCGTTGTTAGACCAGATAGAGAAACGGATATTAATTGAAGAAACTAGAGCTTCGAAGATAGAGTCAGTGTCGTAGTTCCATCAGGATTAGACCGTGATAAGAACCAGTGTGCCACAAGTGAATTTCCGACCATAGGTATCACATCCAACGAATATAGTCCGACCTCGAGCACCAGTTCAAGCTATAAATCAAGCATCTCAAAGGGTAGTGAACACTCAACAGTACACACCTACAGTCAATACTCAACAATATGTACGACCCATGTCCAACAAATGGGTCCGACCTGCTCATTATACTGATTTGACTAAGTGTATATCAGCTATCTTTGAGAAGACGCGTTCAAATGTGCATTTTTGTAAGCCTTTCCCGATGCAAAATCCTAAGGAACATAGAAAAAATATATATTTTCAGTACCATGCAGATATTTGACATGAGAGAAAAGATTGTGTGGCGCTTAAAAGAAAAAGTTCAATATTTGATAGAAAATAGGAAGTTAGTTAATTTTGTGAAGAAGAATGGTACAGTTTCTCTCAAGCAAGAAGTTTATCCTAAGAATGAGGATGCCATGATGATGTCGGAAGTAATCGATGAAGAGTCTATAGATGCATTCGATATCTCTGCTGAGTATTAAGACCCGAAGCCGGGAAGAAATAACATAAACATGTAGAGGAACCGATATCAAGAGGAAAGGTTAGTGATTTATGTGCTTCATTTGAGTCACTAACAATTTCTGGGGGAGATACAGTTGCAGGTATATAGAATTATTCTCGGAAGAGACACATCGTCAGTCTAGCAACACAACTGGAAGCAGGCACTTTGACACATTTGTATATAAATACCTCCATAATACTTTACTTAGAAGATCATAATATGAGAGGTGTAGCTGGTCAGTATGAGGATGCACTAGTAATCGGAGCAGAGATAGCGGGAAATGAGATAAGGAAAATTCTGATTACTGCTAGTTCAGCTAACATATGTTTATGTCTACTTATAGCCAGATAAAAAACCCACCAATAATCTTGCGATCGGATTGAACGATAGTTGGATTCACCAGAGCTACTACTGAAGTAGTCGGAGAGTTCGAATGGATGGTAGAATTGGACCGAGGACCATTCAAGAAGATAGTTACAATATTATTTGTAGTGATGCGTAGTAGGAAGTAATGTGGAACAACCAGAAGATTGCAAGAGAATTCTATCGAGCAGTGTTGGCCCCCAAGCAGCTTAAGAGGGTTGAGTCGAAAAAAGAATAGCAATCAGTGGGGGCTCCCTCAGAGTCCAATCACGTGGACGATCCAAGGGAAGCCCATGGGTTCATGCTCCCAGATGATAGCTTTGAGGATCATGTCTTTTTTCCGAGAAAAAACCTCAAAATTGATACGAGATTATCTTTGGAGGTAAAATAAAATTTAATCAAGTTTTTTTTAAACAAAATTACATATATTTTCATGGTGTACAGTGGATGTCACAGAGGTTCCATCAAGCGTCATCTGTCATAAGCTTGCAGTGCAAAGAAATGTATGTCCGATTATACAAAAGAGGAGATCTTTTTCTCAAGAGAAAGCTGAAGTTATAATGGAAAAAGTGGATCGTTTGACAAAAGTGGGTTATATACGTGAGTTACAATACTCTTTGTGGACTGCTAATCCGGTCTTTGGGAAAGAAGTGTAGACTTCACCAACCTAAACAAGGCTTGACCCAAAGATCATTTTCATATTCCTAAAATAGACCAGTTGGTTGATTCAACGTCTGGAAATTGGTTGTTGTCTTTTATGGATTCTTATGCGGGTATAATCATATCCAAATGGATCTAAGAGATCAGAGAGAAGAACTTTTATTATCGAAAGAGGTTTACACTATTACAAGGTAATTCCATTCAGGTTGAAGAATGCTGGAGCAACTTACCAAAGATTAGTAAACAAATTATTTGAGTTTCAAATTCTAAGAAATATTGAGGTTTACAATGACGACATGTTAGTCAAAAGTTCCAAAGATGAAAATCACTTGGCTGACTTAGAAGAAATGTTCGTCGATTTGACAAAGATAAATTTGAAGTTGAATCGGGAAAAATGCACGTTTGGGGTAAGATCCGGAATTTTTTTAGGTTACATAGTCATTGAGCAATGTATTGAAGCCGATCTAGTACAGTTTAAAGCTCTGAGTACTATAGAACCACCAAGAACTATCAAAGAAGTACAAATCTTGACAGGGATATTGGCAGCGTTGAAATGGTTCATTTCTCGGTCCTCGGATAAGTGTGTTCTATTCTTCCAGGTGTTAAGAAAAGCAAATTGCTTTGACTGGACTCAAGAATGTTCATATACTTTCACTAGATCAAAAAATATCTTTCTTCCCCGGAAATCTTGACAAAGCCAAATCTGGGGGAGAAGAGGGCAGTGTCAGATTTCGCGGAAAGTGAGGTTTTGATCCGAGAAGAGGGAAATGTTTCGAATGTGGTTCATTACGCGAGTAAAAGTCTTCTAGATGATGAGAAGCGATAGCTCAAGTTAGAAAAGTTAGCTCTTGCACTAGGTACATCTGCTCGAAAAATGAGGCCTTACTTTCAGGCTCATTCAATTGTTGTACGAACATCTTTTCCGTTGAAGAAGATATTACAAAGGCCCGATGTATCAGGAAGAATGAAAAAAATGGTTAGTGGAGCTTGGATATTTTGATATCTAATTTGAACCAAGAACTTCTATTAAAACACAAGCATTAATTTTGATCGAAATGCAATGGAAGTTGATAAAGAAGGACTTGGAACATAATGGATAGTCTGAACCGACGGGGGTTCAAGCTCATCTGGTTGTGGAGAAGGTGTGCAATTGATATCTCCATAGGGAATCGCTATGTATCAAGCCATCTGATTCGGGTTTACAACATCGAATAATGAAGCTGAGTACAAAGCTGCTTTGGAAAGCTTAAGACTTGCATAAATTTATGGAGCTAAAAGAGTAAGGATGATAAGTGATTCACAACTTCTCGTAAACCATGCATCTGGCTGGCCGGAGGTAAGAAACAATCACTTGCTCAAATATCTGGGGGTTTTGAAGGCTTTAACTTTGACTCTCGAGCGTGTCAGATACGAACACATCCAAAGGGCTTGAAATTCAGTGGCTAATTCTTTGGCTAAAGCATCTTACTCAGAGGAGTATTTTTGGATAGTCATACAAGAAAACCCTTCGATCGATAAGGGGTCCGAATCAATTGAAAGGTGTGTTGAAGCCTTCCAAATTTCTACATGAGCAGCAAATGAATAGAGGAGTGAGATACAAGAATTCTTGGTGAATGACATATTACCAGTCGATAAGGTGATGACTAAAAGAATACGATTCAAGGTATATACGTATGTTGTACTCGGATATGTACTATATAAGAAATATTTTAGTCGCCCTTTACTTCGATGTTTAGGAAATTATGAATCACAGATGATACTTTCAGAGTTGCATGATGGGAAATGATCGGCATATTGCGGCTACAAAACATTGATACGAAGATTCCTACTTGTTGGGTCTTATTAGCCGACCCTCTCTTTGGATGCAAAGGAGTTAGTGCAGAAGTGTGATACCTGCCAAAGATTTGGTAATGCAATCCATGCACCGGGTGTACCCCTCGAATCGATACTTGAGTCCTTACCATTTGATTGATGGGGCATTGATCTGGTCGGACCTTTACTGATTGCATCAGAAGGTTGGCAGACAATCAGCGTTGCAGTCAACTATGTCTTTAAATGGGTGGAAGTTGAGCCTTTGGTAGGGAAAAAAGCCAAAGATGTGATTAGATTTATTATTTCTAACATATGTTGTAATTTTGAGGTTCTAAGAAAAATCACAATGGATAATGGACCCCAGCCCGATAACAAAGAGATGAAAGCTTTTTGCACGTCAAAGGGGATACAACAATGCTTGTCAGCACCTTTCTATCCCCAAGAAAATGGCCATGTCGAGGTGACTAATCGAACATTTTTAGATGGGTTAAAGAAGAATTTGGAGGGTAAGGCTGGAAAATGGCCAGATTATCTACAAAAACTTATGTGGGCTTATAGATCAACTCCTCGGACTGCAACGCAAGAGTCACAATTCACACTCGTTTATGGCATGGACGCAGTAGTACCGTCGGAAACAATGTTCCTATCATTCAGGCTTAGTGAATATTCTGAGGAAACCAATGACGAGGGAAAACGCACAGAGTTGGACCTGATAGAGAAAAAAATAAGAAGAGCACAATTAAATTCTTTACATTGTCAGACTCTTATGAGAAGTCGATACGCGTCAAAATTTAGAAGACGGGAATTCAAAGTCGGGGACAAAGTTTTAAGGAAAGTCTTCCTTCATACGAAAGAAAAGAGGTTGGGAAAGTTGGCTCCTAGTCGGGAGGGTCCATATACGGTAACAAAAAAGATCAAGCTGGGGATGTACGGACTCAAAGATACAGAAGGAAGAGATCTTCCCCACCCTTAGAACATTGAGCACATCAAAATTTATTTAGAGTGAATGAGTAGCTATGTAAATATTTTCTTTATCAGCTTATGTAAGTATCGATGACATACTCTTTCCTACCCTTCTGACGCAAGATGGTTTTAATGAGGTGTCCTAATAGCCAACTTATATATAAAATATCTTTGTCATCTAAAATGACTCACAAAATTTTCATTTTTTTAACTTAAAAGACACTCCAAAAAAATTTGGACAATAATGTTCATCTTTTTTAACTCAAAAAACAATCCAAAAAAGTTTGGACAATAATGTTTATCTTTTTTAACTCAAAAAACTTTGGACAATAATGTTCATCTTTTTTAACTCAAAAGACATTCCAAAAACGTTTGGACAATAATGTTCATATTTTTTCACTAAAATAACATTCCAAAAAAGTTTGGACAATAATGTTCATGTTTTTGAACTCATAAGACATTCCGAAGAAATCGTTCCTTATTTTAAACCAAGAAAAGTGTTTAACGAAGTTTTCATTGCTTAAACCTGGGTCAAACACTCTCACATAAAAAATATTTTACCTAAAAAATAAATTGATATAAACCTTTTTTAATATGAAGGATTTTTACCAAAATCGGAGTTCCGAAAATTTTCATATTAAAAAACTATTTATCCGAGGGAGAACATGGGTACAATATTTTCTATCAAACATCTTCATATGAGATATTTGTAATTTGAAAATAAATTTGACAAGCAGAAATGCATTATCAAAAGTCCATACGATATAAGAGCGGTCTTACAAAACAAAGTTCCACATGTTTACGTTTATAGATGATCAACAAAACAAGGATAATCAAGTTTAACAACACTATTCGGACGCAGTATTTTCTTTATTGTCTCCGAAAGAGCCAGATGCGGAGGAGGAATTTTCTGAGTCACTTCTAGTTTCCAAGTCTTCCATAGTGACACCTACCAAACGGTCTTTTTCAATAACGCGATTCCAAAGGTACCTAACTTCAAGTCATGAAAATTTGTATGCATCTCTAACACCAGAGCGGACTTCATGTTAGCATCTCTTTCTTCAAGGAAATACGCAAAACTGGTTGCATACGCATCCAAAGTTTTCTTCTTCTTAGTCTGAAATTTCTTCTTCAGAGATTCGTGGGATTCTGACAGCTTTTCAATGTTTGTGACAGCCTGGGTAAAATATGACTTGGTCATTTAAAAAGAATTATAAAGACTATCGATAATAATGTTCCTTTCAATGTCCCTCGTGCTAAAGCGCTCCCTCTTATCGTCAAAATTTATTTTTTTCCTCAGAGATTTTAGTCTCTAACGAAGTGATACTAAATAAGCGATCAGCGGACGTCTCTCTGAGTAAGCTCATTTTCAACCTTCGTCAACTAGGAAGATACCTTGTTCTCCTTGACAAGTTCATCCTTCAAGATTTTCACTTTATTTTTCAAATTGGTTACCTTAGTGGTTAGTCTCGCATCCTTTATTTTTCAACATCTTGATGATTGTGAGCCCGAGCCCGAGCCCAAGTGGGAAGAAAAACCATGTTGTACAAGCCTATCAAGGGCGTGAGAATAGCATCTTCCAGAGGGAAGTGGGGTATTATGAGGTCGGACATGGATTTTTCTGACCAGGATCGTATCTCCAAAGATTACTTCGTACCAAGTTTATTGGCATGAACCTTTGATGAAACTTATGGCTCCAGTTATCACCCACCCAGATACTTAGCTTCTGAAAGATTTTCTTTACACATTTCGCATAATCTTTGAAGGGTTTAGAAATTCCTTTCATAGCTATTTAAAAGAAATACTTTAAGTTAACCAATTTTAATAAGTAAAACAGAATAGATTATGAAGATACATACCTTGCCCATCCCACTTCAGAGTCAACCGCTAGGGAAGGTTTTTAGAATATTCAAAATCGGTCTCTCATAGCCGAGAGATAAAAATAAATTGTTGCTTCTATTTTCTGTCAACTTCTAAGAAATATTTGATTACCTTGTATTGCCTTGAAAAAACAAGAGAATAAAACGGGTAATGAGAGTTCTTAGCTACACATGAGATGAAGACGAGTTGCTCCATGGAAAATCATATCTCAAAAGTCCTAGAGGCCATGATGCAGACCATGAGTGTATACCACATGTTAGGACCAGTTTGAGAGGGAAAAAGTCCAATAAGTTTGAAGTACTCCACTAGAGCAGGATCGAGAGGCAAGCGAAGGCCCCAATTCATAAGTTAGGTGTAAAGAATTAGCTCATGATTACGAACGGACAATGACGTCTCTTCAATAGTGGGAAATCGAATAGTGATATCTTCGGGGATCGCCCATCAGTAACTAAGTTTTACCTCCTCAGTCATGTGGAAATATTTCTATTTCTCCTTGTAAAGGGATAGTAGATGTTTCGCTTCAATATCATGAAGATTATCCCGCAAAATGTCTACTATATTCGAGGGCAGGTTTGAGGAACGTTTCTTTTTCTTCTTTTTCTTATCCCTTTTCACCGAAGAAGTTATTCCTCGCTGAGGAGGGAGGTCACCTATAATATCCTGGGGAGGAGAAGATATCCCCTGACTCGGCACAGATGGTCTGAGGGAGAATCACCGCGGTGACAGCTTGTAAGGGCTGCGTTTCAACCACAACCACATCGTTCTTTTCTTGATCAATGTCAGATTCGTTAATCAAAATTTTCTCTTGGATTTCAAGGATGGATATCAAAACTTGTTCCAAACGTACATTCATCAAAGAATATTTCTGGGGGCTGACTTCCGAATTTGTAGAAGGGGACCCTTGAAGATTTACCTGAAGGGTTGCAGCAGAAGACGAAATTTTATCTCTAATAGACTTTGTAGGTGGGTTTGGGGATCTATTCGTCTTAGCATGTTCTCATTTATGTACTTTAGGAGACTTTTATTTTTCATTTCCCATCGTTAAAAAAAGAGAAGATTTACGAGTAGGTTTAGATGATGAAGGATCAACCTTGTCACTTGTTAAACAAGCTTAACCGGGAGCTGAACAATAAAGAAAATGCGTTCCCAAAAAGGAGACCAATTATTGTGAAAGTTTGTCTCAAAGATGTCTACAGGCGTTGGATATCCTCTACCACCAGAAGTTCTACGCACAACAGCTTTGTTTGAGATATTGAACCACCTCCAAAGTTTATATCTTTCGAGATTGATAAACTTTTCAAGCATGAAAGATTGGGAAAGAATTCGGTCTGAAGATTGTTTCTATCTCTCTAGAACAGGTGTTCCCCACATAAGGTTAAGCAGAAATAAAAGATGTAAACTTAGAACTAAAGAGAGAGATGAGTATTTATAGTGGAGTTATGAGTGTTAAAGGCAGAATATAAAAAGTTCGTTTCAAAGATTTCTTTGACACGTTACCACTATCACAAACTGTTTCAAATAGTGCACCCACATGCAGTGGCAGATATGTGACATGTGGTCAGAAGTGACTTCACTGCCTAAGTTATTTTTGATATTATAACGGCTAGGCAAAGACAAACGAAGTTAAAAAAAATGATGGCTTAGGTGAGATCATCATGACCAAAGGTGAGATCATAAATTCGGACAAGTCTGATACCATATAATCCAAAGGGTTTTCCAAGAGTATGCTTTAGTTTTACCAAATAATTTGGATATAGTTAAAATCTATGTGTAATAGTCTGTTATAGTCAAACTCTTACTTCGGAGACCAAACTGATTGATCCATGACGTTTGTATAGGTACTGCTTTTCTTTGATGAACCAAAAAGTTTGGTTTAGAGTTTATCGTATTACCGAAGCTTGGAATATATGGTTAATTGATGTGGCGATTGTGTTACTAGAGTTTAGTCTAACTTGATAGCTAATCCTTTAAGTTCAGTTTCATAACCTTAATAATTGATATTTTAGAATCGATATGCGAGTGTGGTTGTCGTCGCCATCTATCGGGTCTATTTACTTCTAACCAATTTTTTCTAACTCCAAATCTCGGTTCGGTATCGTCCCTAACTTTTTCTTATTAAAATCTTTTTATCGGTCCAAATCTCTCTTGAAGATAAAAAATAAATCTAATTCTCCAAAGAAAAAATAGTACAAAAAAGAATTGTAGGGTGCAACGTAACTATGACGTTATTCCTTCCAAAGTGAAAAATGTTTTTTGTTGATTTTATGCATTGGAGTAACCTTATAGTACAACGAAGTAAAAATAAAAGCATTATTATTAGCAAATAAAAAAAAAGGAATACGAGATGTACCTCTCTTATGAATAACACTTTTTATCAATTTGAACTACTTCAAAATTTGTAAGTGTTTAGCCATCTATTATTATGTTTGTATTTTTAGCTCTGACACCCTCGGTGTTTTAAGTGATCTAACTCGTCGATATAAATGAGAGAACAAATTAGTGATGGATCGGAGACCATGTGAGTATGGTCAAAGTTTTCTAAAAATGAGCACTATAGATGAACACGCCATATGATAGTGTTTGTTAGCCAAATTGGTGTTAATCACATGAATTAAAATTAAGGTTTTGAGCTCTCGCACCCTTAAAGAAGTATACGAGTAAGTTATCTTATATAGAAGAGTTTTGTTTGGTTCAAAAGAAAACAAATTTGAGTTTCCAAGCATTTTATATTATATAAATCAAACTATAATGTAGAAGTTAGTCATTCTGACTGAGAAGTCTTTCTCATATTGGATCTCTAGTTCATAGCCTATTTCAAATTAATTCTGTAAATCGGAAGTCAAATGCACATTCAAATTTTGTACTATAAAAATAAAAATCATTCAAAATTTTAATAATAATAATAATTTTATTTGTAGGTATCAATTTTCTAATGAAGGTAAAAATAACATAATAAAAATTTAGGTGGGCCAAACTCAGTCAAGGTTAGGCCGAATTGAGTTAAATTAAGCTGAGGTCGTGCCAAATTAAGTTGAACTAATGCGAAACCAAGATGAGATAATAAACTAAAGCTGGGTTGAGTTTGAGATAAATTTACAGATGACTATGACGATATTAAACTAAATCTGAGATAAATTGACATATGACTAGGCCGAAACAAGCTGAAGTGTCAAACTAATTCAAGATAAAACCAAATTAAGACGAATTAAGTCAAGATTGGACCAAAATCTTGGACCAAAATCGAGTTGAACTGAGGCCGAACCAAGCTGAGATCAGACTAAACTAAGTTGAAGTTGGACCAATATGAGATGAAGTCATAAAAAACTTAACCAATTATAAGATCAAAATTTCGAATCATTTTTTTAAATAGTGAAATAATATTTTTCTTTAATCTTTGAAAGTCTTCAGGGAATTTTCATTTTCTAGAGGCAACAGCAATAATAATACTTATTTTTTTATAACTAAAGTAGTCGAACTAGAACAATAAACGATTTAAATAGATTTTGAAGTTTTGATCTTTCGTATTTAATTATATAATACTTTATTCCAATAATAACATGTTTATTTATATTATATTATACATAAATATATGATATTTAAATCAGCAAAAAATATCCGATATAATATTTTTAACCAACGTCGAAGAATTTTTTATTAAATAAATTCATGTATCTATCTAATATAAATTTATTATAAACTCATATGTGCTAGTTGTAGGCTAAAAATAACTGAGGATAAAGTACTATCGAAAACTTGTAAAGGAGGAACAAATTTGAATCTCTTTGTTGACGAGAGCTAGTTTGAAGCTTAGGTGTAAAGATATTTGCTAGAACGTAAGGGAAATGTCTGCCAAATGCATGAAGAATTTTATGCGGAAGTCGAAGGTGTAGACCAATAATCTATGGAGTCGAAGATGCATAGCAGGTTTGTTGGAGGAATTCTAAATATACATATTTGCTTCTAGAATAAGTTGAGTCATTATGGGTCTAAATGACTATAAATTTGAGTCGTTTATCAAAGAAATGTTAATCTAGGCATACCTTCCATGTGGCAGTATAGTACAGAAGCACCACTACATGTCATACAAATGTTAGCGTTGCCGCTATCTTTTGTATTGGTTTGCTTGACCAATTGAATGTTTAGCACTAATATGAGCATATAAAATATTGTGAACATGGATAAAGTTGTGAACATTTTGGATCCTCTATAAATAGTGAATGCATGATATGAAGTTATTTCTAACTGGTGAAAATAATTGATAAATTTGAGAGCGAAAGTTGAAAGCTTTCCGATAGTTGAGGTAGCAGATAAACATTTGAAGCTACCATGAGATCCATAGTTTTTTTTGTAAACATATAGTGGTTTCTGACAAAAGATAAGGGGCTGAGTGTTTAGTGTTTGAGATAATATTTCTATAACCTCACATATATATATATATATAATATATGTTTGTTTCCCATGGATGCTATATATTTTCACAATCTAAACCATGTTAGATATATCTTGTGTGTGCTTGGTTTATCATTCTTGTTTTTATATTATTTTATTATTGGGGGGGGGTGTAGGTGGGGGTTATAACTACGTTTTGAGTACAAAGAGAAGTGTAGTTATTTTCTTTGTGATTTCAGATTTAATACTACAAACAAATAGGTTCGCTATTAGCGGTTGATCTTCAGCTAGCACTGTATGTAGGTTTTCCCGTTGATGAAACTTGGTGTTGTTGATTATTATGAAGTTGGAGTTTCCTGTAGGTGGGGTTTCCCTAACAAATGGTACAATGAACGTGGATAATTTAGAGTAATATCGTTTGTAATATTGTTACAAACTTGAAAGGACGAAGATAATTTCATATCTTGAGGTTATGGAGAAGGTTATCACCGAGAAATCAAGAAAATCCACCAAGATAAATTCCATGAAGTTTAATCTTGGAAACAGTAAGCATATATAATGATTTCAACCTTCGAAGAATTAAAGTTTGTGATTTCCTATTACATAAAAGGTTTGTTGCTATCATTGATGAGAAATATTCAGAGAATATTGATGCTAAAGTATTATCTAAATCTCATAGTGCCTAAAATTGAGTTTGGTCTATGAACTGCTTCAAAAGGTATATAAAGACCCTATGATATTTGGGATATGATATCGAATTGAAGACATATACATGAATAAATCCATGGCTAATAGATTATATCTCAATAAACAAATGTATACAACAAAATAAAATTGAGTTCAGTAGATCCGAAGACACCTGGATGATTTCAATAAAATCATTCTTTATTTAAATGTAGTTGACATTAATATGAAGGACGAAGATCAAGTCATAATCCTCTTTTGTTCTCTACCGTATGTGTACAAGCATTTTGTCAATACCATATTATAAAATAAACAATCCCTTATGATTTTATAAGTAAAAAGGGTACTCAAAGGAATACAGTTTTGAATGATAAGTCTGAAAATCTCAAACTTTTTATAAGGGTCACATTAAAAGAGAGATTCAAGCAAGAAGAGAGAAATATCTTAGTTTAAGTTTAAAAGATTTACGACGGGTTCTAAAGTGATATTTGGATATGCAAGATAGAATTTCATATTAGTATGAACTACTTAGAGATTAAAAAAAAGAGCAATTGTATCTTAAGGCTGAAACTCAAAATGTTATAATGGTTTTAGATATGGATGTTGGATTCGGATGCATCATTCCACATAACTTCCAGGAAATATTGGTTTAAAAATATGAGATTGTTTGATTGTGATAAGGTCATACCTGGGGATGATAAATCATGTATTGTCAAACGAGTGAGAACTGTTTGGATCAAGTTGTCTATAGAACTTGAGATAGTAATTACAAATGTGAGGTACGTATTCAAATTTAAACAAAACCTTTTTTATTATAATGTTAGATAATGAATGGTTTACTTATAGTGGTGGATATGAAAATGTTAGTCTCTTGCAACGGTCACTTGGTATTATAAAAGCCCAAATGACTAAAAAGTGTTGGTTCTTAAAAAATTTGTAGTATTATTTGAACCTAGTTCTGGTATTTGAGGCTTGTGTATGTGAGTGAGAATAACCTTATTGATCTTATCAAACAAGGGTTGTTGGTTGGTAGCACAGTTTAGAAGTTGAGATTTGTGAAATGTTTATGTTAGGTAAAATCATGACGGTAAATTTTATTCCTATGGACCATACACCAGTGTTATGCTTGAGTATTTTTATTCAGATCTTTAGGGCCCGATGCAAAATCCTTCAATAAGTAGTGTAAAATAATTTATGTTCTTATGTTATTGTTGAAGCATTTACTACTTTTAGGAATTGGAAAACGTTGGTAAAGAATCAGACCGGGAAATATCGAAAAAGCTTTGGACTAACAATGGTTTAAATATGAATAAAATTTCACTAACTATTATTCAGAACTTGGAATTTTTAGACACTGAATCGTGAAAGGAACTTCCCGACAAAATGGACTTGCTGAAAGAATGAACCAAACTTTGCTGGAAAGGGTTAGGTGTATGCTTAATATAGTTGGAATTGGCTATCTGTAAAGAACTCATGACTATGGTTACGTATATAATCAACATAAGTCTATCTGCAATATGGAAGTTTCTTTATCTAAAGAGGCCTGGACTGGAAGTAAACTTTGTTTCGAACACTTTAAAGTGTTCAGATTATTGCTTACACACATGCGAAGCAAGACAATCTTTGGCCGAGAGCACTAAAATATTTGTTCCTCGACTATCCAGACGGAATAAAATAGGTTGTGGGACCTTGAACATGGATTTCAAAGGTTATGATAAACAAATATGTGGTTTTCCATGAGGATCTTATGTCATTGAAAAATGTAGTAAAGAATAACCTAATACTAATGAGAAGAGATGTGAAGTTGGTGATGAGTTTGATCTAGAAAGTGAAGCTGAAGATGCTTCTCCCAACGTTTATTTAACACAGTCGAGCTTCAACCTATGTATAGGAAGTTCACCCACTGCATGAGTCCAAATATGATCAAGAGTTTGATGTTCAAAGGTCTTCAGATGATCGGACTCGAGAGCAATATGGTCTTGATAATTATCAACTCGTGATAGATAAAGTACGTAGTCCAAGAAAACAACATCAACGCTATGATTATGTTGATGTTATTAGTTATGCTTTATCAATTTAGATGCATAGAGATGTGTTTGAACCCGATATTTATCCTAATGCTATGAAGAGACGTCATATATAGAAGCGGATGAAGAATATGAGGGAACAATTGAGATCTCTCAAGAAGATTGGAACTTGGATTCTTATGAAGTAACCGAATGGTCAGAATATTGTTAGGAGAAAATAGATATTCAAAAAGAAGAAAGGTATTTTTGGAGTAAAGTTACCCATATATAAATCTAGACTGGTGGATAATGACTTCACACAAAAGAAAGATGCCGATTTTAATGAGATATTTTCACCGATTGTGAAACAAACCTTAACGCGAGTTTTGTTGTCAATTATTTGTAGATTTGATATAGACTTAAATCAAATAGATGATATTATTTCCTTCATACATGGAGAATTGGAAGAGAAACATTATATGTTTCATCCAAAAAGGTGTGACAAAATAAAGGAAAGAGATTTAAAATTAGAAAGTTTGGGATATCCGAAACGAAAAAGGTTGGAACTTCCATTATCCTTGATTTAAAATTAGTGGCACTCAAGAACCAACCGATGTATAATATAACAAGTTGATGAAATGGATACCTTATCTAAATTTAATTAGTAGCATTATGTATGTTATGATATGCGCAATACCTAATCTTACCTACTTTATTAGTAATTTAATCATATTTATGTCAAATCCAAAAAGTCGTATTGGCATGCACTCAAGTGGCTCATAAGATAATTGAGAGTTTGACTAAATTTAGGTTGTCTTATAGTCAGAAAGATACATGCGATATAATGTTGAGAGGGTATGTGGACTTTGATTATGCGGGATACCTTGACACAATGAATTTAACTTTGGGTTATTTATTTACTAGTGCTTGGAAGAGTTATTAGCTATAAGTATTATATACAAAATGTTGGTTTTGTTTCATCTACAAAAGTCGAGTATATGGCTGATACATAAGTAATTAAAGAAGTTATACGACTAAAACGATTGTTGATTAAAATTACTGGTATAAAGTAAACTGTAATTTTATTCTGTGATAATACTAATGCTCCTTATTTAATGAGAGAATTAAACATGCAAATATCAAATTGCACTTCATCCGAACCGTGGTGAAGAGAAGTAAACTAAAAGTGACATAAATTATTGGTGAGGAAAATCATTTAGATTCTCTTACCAAGGTATTATCGGTTTCAAAGTTCACAACTTACATGAGATTTGTGCAACTTGTAATGCAGATGAACTGGTCTTTAAAGAGTAGTGGAATATCAGGTAAAATTGATACCAAAGTAGTTATAATCCTAAAAGGATAATTTTAGGTGTATGTTAAACGTAAGTGAGAATAAAGTATTATCGAATTTAAATGGATGAAGATGGACAACCAAAGAATTGTAGACTATGGAATATTTGAATCTCTTTGTCAACATAAGCTAGGCCGAATATTAAGTGTGAAGAGTTTTTCTAGAACCTAACGAAAAGTTCTACCCAAAGGATGAAATTTTTTATTGCTAAAGTCGAAAGGGCAAATTGATCATCTAGAGAGTTGAAGGTGTTAAACATGTTTGCTAAAAAACCTCCGAAGATACCTATTTGCTTCCAGAAGAAGTTAATTCACTTAATGGATGTGAAATCTCATTTGTTGATTAAAAAACCGTTTATCTGTCCTTTGTGCTGGTTTGCTTGGCCAATCGAGAAAAAATTTATCAGGTGCTAATGTAAGCATGAAGAACAGTGTGCCCACCTTTGATCCTCTATAAAATAACGAAAGCATGGTATGAATTCATTTGTTGTGAGTGAAAACACTTAAGAGATTTGAGATAAAAAAAAATTGAAAGTTTTCAGATAGTTAAGGTACAAGATAAACACTTGAAGATAGTTTGAGATTCATAGTTCTCGTTGTAAGCTGAGAGTCTTTTGGAAAAAATTATGAATGGTTGAGTGTTCAGTGTTTGATAGATTATTCTTGTAGCCCCTATATATAAATTCTTTGTCCGTCCTAGGGATGTAGAATTTTTTCACAAGTCGAACCACGTCAAATATGTCTTGTTTGTGTTTGGTTTGCACTCTTATTTTTTTATCTTCCTTTGTTGTTTTGGGGTTCATAACTAAACATTAAGTATGAGCCGAAATTGTGTGGAGCTTCTATTTTTGTTGCAAATTCAATAATACTAATAAACTCATTACGCTGATATCAGTTGAGCTTCGGCTAACACTGTTCATGGATTCGACTATTATTGAGAGTTGGAGTTGTTGATTATTTCAAAATTGGATTGCATTTAACACGGATTTGAAATATTTTTTTCTTTAAATTAAATTCAACTAATTCACATATTAAACTATTAATATAAATAATTTTAGAATATACAAATTAATAATATTTTATCTTTATTCCATAATTATTACTGATTTAATTATACATCTTTTATACCCTGTATAAACGTATTCATCACATCTAACAAACCAAAAAAATTTACTCCCTCCATCCCAAAATATATGTCGTTTTAAGGTTATGTACATATATTAAGGAATGTAATAATTGCTTCTCTTTTTCGTGAAAAGTAGAAAACGAAAGAGATCTAATTGATACATGATTATAAATAATACTAAAATTTACATTGATAAATGAGAACGACATGTATTATGGGACAAAAAATATTAGGTGAAGTTATTTCTCATAAGATTTATTATTTACTCCATTTCAACTTTAAATATAATAATAAACACTTGCTTCAATTTTTTTCCCTTAAATTACTTTCTGATTTATATTTTGATGCCACTTTGCACTATCCAACACTTATTCCAACAAACACATCATTAAGTCAAATTACATCCAACATATATCATTAGACATATAAAATTAAACCTTAATAAACAAAAAAAAACTCAAATTTCTTAAAAATTAATCATAGAATAGTAGAAAACGAAGACACCCAAACCAAAGATTCATCACTTCACAACATCATCCAATCAACCAACAAGATAACTTAATCTTGTAAAAATGAAAACAAACAAAAATAAAAAAGTTAAAAAACATATCAAAGTTTTATAAAATTAATTCGATACTAAAAAAACCGGAAATCTTTTCGTGGAATTCAATATGCATGAAATGTTTTTTTTTTAAATTAGTATCAAGAGAGTTCCGAGAACTGCAAATTCGTTATGCAGAGTACACCTGACTTCCTGGAACTCTTTCCATCCGATAGATTAAAAAAAATTATGAAATATTTTTACCTTTGATATATTGCTTCAATCGAAAGTGGTGGCTATATTTGTTTTCTTAGTTTTTTTTGTCTCGGTTTAAAAAATGGTGGCTGTGTTTTTATATTGATAGAATTAGAGTTTGTGGATAGAAGTAAATATGGTGGATAGAAGGTTGTTGGAAAAAAATTAAGGTAGATATGGTGTTTGTGTGATTGTTTGAGAATAAGATAAATATGAGTTTTTGGAATAAAATTTTAAAAAAAGATAAATTGATCATTTTCTTTTTGAATAAAATAACAAAGTGGAATCTTTTTTTAAACATGAAAAAAATAAAAAATGTTACGAAACAAATAGCTTCACCCAAAAACATTTTCTAAAACGATAAATATTTTAGAACGGAAAAAGGACTATTTCATAATATAAAAACATAAAATAATGATAAAAATATTGTGGTCAAACCTTGACTAAAAAACCATATTTGGGAGTAATTGGTACTAATAAACTCCTATAACGTCCTAAGGAGGAAGCAACAATGACAACGTAGAGGGAATAAAAAATTTGGTCAGGCAAAGATGTTGACCAGAGCACTAGAGGGAATTTGCGTATAGGAAAATGCTAAATTGAGCAAAATCGATAGAATCGCTTTCCAGTTATCCACAATTTAAATAAGTCTATCCATCCCATCCAATCCAGGGATCGTGGACGAGACTTCGGTTTTGATGTGTGTATGATTTATGTTGCGCTTGGATCCAAACCACATTGTTTTTTTTAGCCCGGGGTCATTTTGTTAAAATCCACTATATCAGTTTTTATAATATAAAAATATTTATATAAATATTAAAATTTAATATAACTGTGGAAGTTAACATTTTAATAGGATCCGAAAACACAATATGAATCTGATGACAACAAATAAAGTCGTCATGATCAATATATTACAATCCGATAAGATTTTTGGTTTTATCAATCAAGACACAGAAAAGCCGGTCAGGGTTGTGTCGATCCATAAAATTTGAATCTGACATTTTACAATTTATAGATTTTTTAGATTTAGTCGATGTTCCAAAAAAAATTAGTTGAGTCGTTACATAGGTTTCCAACCTAATATATAATCGCATTTTTTCTAGTTGAATCGTGATTTTAGATTAAATAAATCGAATTCGTGTTTATCGTATTTGTAATATATCAGGTTCAGATTTAATAAATTACAGCTTTTTTCGGATTCTGGTCGGATTTGCGTCAGTAGTTTTTCACTAAACTCGAAATGATACGGCACAAACCCAATTCGAAATTGACAGCCATAGTTATAATGCAACATAAACATAAAAAATCACAATCTAAATGTTTATGTTGCATTATAAAAAAAATAAGATTTGAACAATATTTGAATCTAAATGTAAGTTGATAGGATATAAAGTCATATATCAAACGAGTGTTATTCAATTTGAAAAGATTTTATTTATAGCGAAATTTTATTTCACTCACATGAAAGATTATTTCAAAATAGTCATATTATGGATTGGACAATTTAAAATTAAGTTTCATTAAATGAATATCAAGAGATAGTTGTAAAAAAATAACACTAAGAAAACTTGAATGTAGTACAACTCAATTAATTTATTAGTTGGATATGATATGTTACAAATATTAATCGATCAAAAAAAATGTTAAACAAAGATTATATATAAATTTCAGTTAAGGGTCAATGATTTGTAAAGTTAAGATATTCATTCATGTTATTAAGCGAGACTCTCATTAAATAGACCATATTTCTCAAAGTTATAATCTTGTTTCGTCTTGAGATAAAAATGTACAATATCATGGATTTCACAAGTTTAATGAGAGTAGATTCATATTTAGTATTATATGTTAATGTCATATTCTTTGCCATAAGCTAACTTGTTACATGCCATGAAGAAATTTATGTCAAAATAATCTGATGTGAAATTTGTCTCTAAGATGTCTCATATGTCGGGAACCAAGATTCATCGGGATTATTCTTGATGTATTATGATTTTATCACAAAAGACATGTATTAAAAGCATGCTACAATTATGATGGAGAAATAAAGTAACTTATAGATTTTTATAAGGTAAGATGTTTGAGTCAATATCAAAAGATTCACTTAGAAATTAAAGAGATAGAAAATATTTTATATGTTTCAGCAATTAAAACTTTTGATATATGCTTTTTTTTCAAGATATAACATTCATGACAAGAATCTCAAAAAGATCATTTATGTGTCATTACATTATAGGTTAAAGTGATGCAATGAGTTTGTAAGATTTAGATCTGCACACTTATGAGAATACAATTCGTAATATACGTGGTAACATCCAAATAAAGGAAAATATATAGTTCTTTATTGACGGCGAAGCGGAAATAGAAGAAACAGACAACGATAAAACCCTAACCCTAGGTTAGAGAAATAATTCCTGAAATTCAATTAATCAAAGTCTGACGGTAAAATAGGGTATATGAAGCTTTATATAGCACTACCCAAAACTCTAATTCCAAATAAGAAAAATAACATAAATGTTTTTAAATAAAATAAATAAATAAAATTAATGCTAAAATAATAAAACTGGTCTTCGAAGGCTTTACAGGTTGGATTTGGGTGTCAAACTTTGTGACGATGTGACATTTTTTAAATCTGACGGGCTCATCGAAATCGTCGATTTGAGTATCTGTTTGATCCAATTCGGATACCTGGGCGCGAAACCAGTCTGTTCGCAGTCTTCGCTACACCATCCTTCCCCGGTTGGGAGAAATTCGAACTCGAATTTGGAACACTGAAACATTGACAGAACTGCAAAAACATTGGCGTGTTCACCGCTGATTTCAACTGGTACCAGCATAAGGGTGTGAGAGGTGAGAATCTGAATGCTGCAGCTCTTGTCAAAAAGTGGTTTCTCAACTCTGTCCCTCTTTACCATGTTATCGGCATTACTGTTTTCAGCAGTAACAAGATATACTCCACCCACTTATTCTATATATACTTTTTCAACCCATTTACTAAGCACAACAACACCCTTGCGCGTGTAAAAAGTTGTTGTCTTTCCAGTTCCAGACTATGCTTGTTGTATCACATCAAAACCCTTGTAGAAAGAAAAAATTCCTCTTTGTTGAATAGTAGATGGCTTCTCAAGTTCTGCAGAGTATATTTTTGTCAGTGGATTCAAAACACTGAAATATTATACTTTTAACTTGTAACTCTTTCTCTTATTTCCCCAACCATCACCCAAAACTCCTTCAGGTTCTATTACAAAACCTAATTTTTTATCCATTAAAACACTATTCTTTTCTTTTATCAATTTATTCATAATGTCAAACACAAAAATATCATCTTCCATTTTTCCAATACGACAACATGTATCCACATAAAATCGAATCAAAGGTTTGATTTTAGGATAACATAAAATACCTGGAAGATGCATTTCCACAATAAAAGCTGCTACTTTGCCGACCTTCTTCAATAGAAGGTCTGAAGCGATGTAGTTTGGTGTACTGAAGCCTGAGACAATATCTCAATCTACAAGTTTCTCCTCAATATCAATTAGATCTTCAGCATCCTAGTCATCATCATACTCATCGTAGACTGGTTTGTCAAATACCGGCCCATATACATCTTCAAAAATATTTTCATCATACACTGGTTTGTCAAACACGGACTCAGACACAGTTTTAGCATCTCAGCTAATATCGGTAGCTGGTGCAATTTGAGCATGAAACTCCTTAACTAGTGGTGGTTTTGGAGACACTACTCTAGATGACACTAATATAAACTTGATACCATCTTTCACAAAACTGTATCGATTTGTTCTACCATCATAAGTAGAATTCATCTTAAATCGCCATGGATGTCCTAAAACTATATGGTAAACGTCCATAGGAACTATGTCACACCATGTTGTATCTCTGTAATTACCAACATAAAATGCAATTTGACAGCGTTTAGAAACTGTTACCTTAGTGTACTCTATTAGTCCTGACAGTATGTACGAGTATGGAAGAGCTTCAGTCTTCAACGCCAGTTTCTGAACAGCCTCCTCTAAAATCAGATTCTCATAGATTCTGAATCAATTACAAACTTGCAAATTCTTCATCTAATTGTGAAGGTAGACTGGAAGATGTCGTTCTCTATTCTAGCCTTCAAATAAATAGGTACCCGGAACATGATTTATGTATCTGCGTAGGAGGAATTACTGGTCTCTGATACCAATATGGTGGTGAAGCGGAAATAGAAGAAACAAACAACGATAAAACGCTAACCCTAAGTTAGAGAAACAGACAACGATAAAACCCTAACCCTAGGTTAGAGAAATAATTCCTGAAATTCAATTAATCAAAGTCTGACGGTAAAATAGGGTATATGATGCTTTATATAGCACTACCCAAAACCCTAATTCCAAATAAGGAAAATTACATAAATGTTTTAAAATAAATAAATAAATAAAATTAACGCTAAAATATTAAAACTGGTTTTCGGAAGCTTTACATGTCGGATTTGCGTGTCAAACTTAGTGACAATGTCACATTTTTGAAATCTGACGGGCTCGTCGAAATCTTCGATTTGAGTATCTGTTTGACTCAATTCTGATACCTGGGCGAGAAACTAGTCTGTTCGCAGTCTTCGCTACATCACTTATAGTATAAAAATTAAATAAAGCAAAAGGAACAAACTCCATTATTGATTTTGTGTTGACTTTTTTTAAATTTTTATCTTTCGATGCTAAAGTTTTAACAATCAATTTTTTTAACACAACATTTATGTTAGAGCCCTTAACCTAAAAGATATTCAGTTTAGTGGAAATTTATTTGTAATCAAGTCTTCAATATAGTTTATGGTCATATTATGCTCAGTTTTACTTCGTATACAATTTAGTTAAATAATTTAATTTTTATTTTGATATTTTATCTCTTGTATATTTAGTAAATATTAATGATCTCAATTCTGTAAATGTTGATCATTTGATAATCTACATATTAAGTGAATACATGGTAATGTAATTCTCATGCGACATATCATGAAATGTTAAAGTTCGTTTTTAGAGAATCGTTGATAATGCGATTGAGGAAAGAATGGTCACACATAATATTACTTCACTTTTTCATTATTTTCTTGATTGTTGTTTAAATTGATAAGTCATATTAGTTTATATGTTAATATCTTAACCTTGAATGTCTCATCCAAGTACATTTAGAGTATTTGTGCTACTTTAAAATATGGCACAATTCATAAAAATGTTAATTAGTGAATATTAAATTATTAAAGTTACAAATAATAAGATAATAGTATCATGGAACTAATTATGTATATACTGGTGGGATCAATACTCATTAAGAGGGAAACGTTTATTACCCAACACTTAAGTTGTTCGGATGTACGAGTCCTATAAAAGTTATGATCTCTGAAAGACAAGAGAGTATTAGGTAATGATTTTAAATAATCTCATTGGATCAATATGAAGCTATAAGCTATATAAGGTATTTAGTCATGATACCGTATTTACACTAATTGCTTCAGATCTATAATCGTCAAAAAAGTATGACTTTATCATCTTTATTTTATCTATTAAACTTGTTTCTTTGTTTGATTTATTAACAAAGGCTTATTGTTTCATATCCCTTTAAAAGTATGGAATCTCTTTTTGACAAGCTCATGAAAGTTACTCTTTATACTGATAAAGTTATATGTAATTGGGATGTCATATACCTTATTGAGAAAGGTACTAACTCATAAGAAGGTAAATATATCGGCTATAAAGTAAGGATAAAGTATTGGCTAAAGATTGATATGGTGTAGCCAACACTTTAGAGATAAAAATGTCATGTATAATGTAATATATGTTGATATTCAGATGATGTATGGTAACTAACATTATCATGTAATTATGAAATATGCATGAGATGATGATTAAATAAGTATGATGGTTAATATGTGTCTTTAAGAATAAATAAACAATAAATAAGAGTGGATAATAAAATATGCATGAGATGAAGAATAGATAAGAACGACGAGCAATAGATGTTTTCAGGAACAAGTAGACGATGTAAAAAACTTGTGGATTGGCATATGAATTAAAGAAGTTCGTGGAAGGTTCAAGATAAATGGATAATTTTAGTAGTTTCTCATGAAGATTAGAGAATAATTATATAATTAATATAATAGATAGTTGAAATACGTCATAAGATACATGTGTCCCTCGTCCCGATTGTTTAGGATCTTAGATTACTATAGAGAAACATGTAATCATTAAAAAAATGATTTGACTCATTAATTAAAGATTATAATAAGAAATTATTTTTTTAAAACTCTTGATCTTAACTAGTCTAATAAATTTAGCATAACTTGATGAAGATTATCCTTCACCAAATACAATTGTGAAATATTTTATATATCAATCCATAAGTAACATTACAATGAATATGTAATATTTAATGTTAAACAAGATGCTAATGTTTGAAATTTAAGCCATCACCATCGCATTGTAGTCCTAAAGAGTCTACAAGAATGGAGAAAATATTGATATATTATACATAAATTATTATCGAAAACATCCTACGAGTGTTTGAAATATTGTTATCAAAATTATAAAGATGAGATATTTTATGCCTAGACGTATTGAATATGAAATCATTAATATTTTAATTTGAGATGATATAATCTTATATATATATATATATATTATCCTCCAAAAAGATTTGGTAGATAACTTGTTGATTGTATTAATCATTTGGTAACCATAATTACTTGGATGCTAAAAAACTTATGTAGTATGGTACATTTCCACAAGGTCATTGTTTATCACACTATCCCAATATTGAAAACCTAAAAATTGTTTAACGTCAAACAAGTGCAAATCATATCATTAACCTCATTCCAGAAGCCATGATTTTCAATTTAATACTTTATAACGACATTCGAGTATTATCACATAGTATGTTGGAATAACTCACACCAACCACACAGGTTTACAGTTATAATATTTTATCTTTGACCATAGGTGATTGATCCAAACACATTATATAACTATTTTGATGAAAATAAGATCTTACTTTCATCATTATGCACATCGTTGATACCTATAACCTAACTCTACTCTATGTATATTTATCGACATATATAGTCATACACATCGTACTAGCGAAATGGTATACTAGCGAAATGGTTTAAACTAAAAAATGCTAAAGGTCGTTGGAGGTTAAATTTAAAAACCCAAACATGTATAACACCTAAAGCATGTCCATTGTATCCATAGGTTCTCATTTATTAAAAACCATAGAGGATACAATAAACTTTATTGAATAAAGTGTCACAACTCATTCTAATACACTATCGGTATCTTAATTAACCTAAACTACAATATTAAGACTTGATTTTTTTAAATCTCAAACAAACTAAACCGATTTTATTTTTTTGTTATCTTTAACTTACAAATAAAATGATTTATTCATGAATTAACCATTAATACACTTATTTTAACTAGTTGGGTCTATGACGATTATTTTTCTTGAGAAGATAAATTTTAAACTGACATAGGTTAGGGTGTTCGTCATGTTGATGTCTATAAAATACTAATTTTCACTTGTAAGCCTCATCCATAATGGATGCATAGATGAAAACTTAATCATAGAGAAAATACCACGTGGAAGTTGTACTCTCATCGTCGTGATCATGTTTAAGAAAAACTTTGTTTTCCCAACCATTATAAACTTTTCCATTTGATTAATACAAATATAACCATAAATTTGAGTTTTTTTTATTAAATTTCAAACAATGACACATTATTGCTTCAACATTATTCACCTACACACTGTGAGAAAAATAAAACCACCAAAAGTTTTATTCAAGCTAAAGAAGACTTAATAACATGCTAGGCCCATAAAAGGTGGAAAACAAGACAATATTAAGTACGAGACCTAGAGTTTGTGGTCATACTAAACTTAAACTTAGGTAATTATTGCAGATAACTAATCTGAATAAGTAGTAAACTACACATATTTTAAAATTCATAAGGATTAAAAAGGAAATGAGTCGACCAACAACACGTTCAACCCCTAAAATATGATAAGGCTCCCGTGGAAAAATGTTAGAGAGATATAATAATTGAGATAGTTGAAATGTAATCTTATATGTTTCTTTATTTTCATACTGAAAACTTTGAGTCATACCATGGGAACTTTGTATAATGCGAGAAAGTTGAACTTATCAACTGGTCTTCACTATGACTAGTCGAAAACTTTGAGACTTATCATGATAACTTTATAGTTTGCGAGAAATTTGAATTTATCAACTAATCTTCACTATGACCGGTTGAAAACTTTGGAGCATACTAGATGAGAGCTTTGTACAAAGTAAACAAACCACATCAAAAGTTTATACCATGTGAGAGTTTTCGTAACACACCAGGTAAGAACTTCATGCCATATAAGAGCTTTGGAGTTCTCGACCGGTCTTCACCATGGCCAGTTGAAAATTTTGAAACAGACTAAATGAGAATTTTGAAGTACTGGATTACTTCTTACTTTGAAAAATTGAGAACGTTGAAAATATTTGAGGTGAAAACTTCAAATTTTTCAACTGGTCTTTACTATTACAGATTCAGAACTTTAAAAACAGACCATGTGAGACTTGAGAAGTGCTACCTCTTTTTTAGTATGACGAGTTAAGAAATTTGAAACATATTAACTTTCGTTATATGTGAGAACTTTGAAGTTCTCACCCTGATCTTCACTATCACTAGTTAGAATTTAGAAACATGAAAAATGATAATTTGCTGTCCTATGAGAATCTGAGATTCTCAGCTGGTTTTATTGTGAATTAGGTACTTATGTTGCAATTAAAAAATTTAAATTATAAATTGAAAATATAAAAATATGGAGAATTGTTCAACTTATTTTTTTTTCTAAAACGAATCGGAATAATTATTTTTTATTTATCTATTTAAAAAGATTTTTTGTTTGTTTTAGATTCGTTTAAAAATTTGGTACAACTTTTTATAAGAAAAACGCTGCATAATTAAAATATTGATATTGCATACAGGAAAACTTAAACACACAACAAAATTTATTTATTTTTTCCTTTTATTCGTATGAACATCCTTTTCTTTTTATTGGTCAACATAAAATAACGTTAGAATTCTAAAAAGTATACGGTAAAATAGAAGATCAAAGAAAGTCAATCCAGCTTGTTTGATATCTTATCATTTTGTTTTCTTGTTAGAAAGTAAAAAAATTGATTTTCAAACATTTTGTAGAGAAGACTCCCAACAATCCGGACTTTATTCCCATATGAGTTTTGTGCATTTATCATTCGAGAGCTCTTCTGGCTACGTATATAAGATATAAAAAAATATTATGTTATGAACAACTTATAATATAACTCTAAACCAAAAAACTTCAAATATATTTGACACCTAAGTCATTCATAGATATATTGATAATACCATTCCACCTTATTCATTATTATAGATACATAATATAAAAACACACGTACTACTACAACAAGAATCATCTCAACAACACAGAACGATTCTTAACAAGCTAAACCAAATCAACTATAATTGATTTAGCACTTATATCACATTGTTGGCGACCCCAACAAACCATAATCAACCAACTCATGACTTCCCATGTCCAAATTCAAATCAAATTCTTCATTCCAATAGTTCAGAACTTGGTCACCTTCACTCTCCATAGGATGATCAAGAATGATACCTTCCAACTCCTTCATTGTATTCTCAACTTTTTTATCCGAATCGAACTCAACATCAGCAAGGTCTTCATCAACTCCACCATTACCACACACACCAAAAATGTCATCGAACTTTGGTTGTTCATCCCCTCCTCCTTGACCCTCTAGGATGTTGACGAAATCATCAACATCCCCACCTTGAAAATACAAAGATGATAATTCAGGTGTAGACGCCGACGTAGGAAATTCATAATAGCCACTAAAATCAAGACCATCACTAGGGTTGTCTAAGTCCAAGTCTTTCTCCATTGTAGACCCAATTGCCATTTTGTTGAGAGAAGTGGAAATAGAACCTGAAGAGCTTAAAGAGAAACTCGGAGAAGTAGTTCTTGAATTACCACCGTCTATAATTTCGGATAAAATCTTTTGGCTAACTTTTACCGACAGATTGGTAGCAACTTTGTTGAGCAGTTTAGCAGAAGACGAAAGAGACCTCGGTGAGATCGACGACTGTGATATTTCATAAGTGTCTTGAGGAGATCCATGAGAGGTGGTGCTGCCAGGAAGACTGTGCGTCTCGAGTTCTATACCCTGGTGGACTAATCGTTTTTTAATGTGCGTGTTCCAGTAGTTTTTTATCTCATTGTCCGTTCGACCTGGTAATCCCCTGGCTATTGCTGCCCATCTGCCCAATCGAATTCGACGAAGAAAGAATTAATCATATGGACCGAGGTGAATTCCAAACAATAATTTGAAACAATTTACCAAATATATTTTCACACCATCGGGTCCTATTTGGTTTTGATAAAAGGTGGTCCTATATCACTAAACGCTAAAAACAGTCCACATAGAGTGTAGTACAAATCTGAAAATTATATCTTTAATCAGGAACCATATGTTATTGATCAACAAGCATATTTTGTCCTAGCTAGGGTCACGTGAAGCTCAAGTCAAGTGTATAAGTGCTGGGATTGCTTGACTACTATGACAAAGCACATGCGCGGCGCATACTCAATTATTGAATGCAAAAGTATGAACAAATATAGAAATAAAACTCTCACTTGTTGCCTTTTAGAGCATGAAGCTTAATCATTGCTTCTTCTTCTTCAGGAGTGAACTCTCCTCTTTTAATATCAGGTCGAAGATAATTAGCCCATCTTAGTCTGCAACTTTTTCCGCACCTTTTCAAACCTATAATTAATATTATACCACAAGTTTTAGCATGCAACATAACATAACATATCAAAGCTAAACTATATGGACATAAAAGTAACATAAAAGACCTGCTTTTTCGGGTAAGGTACGCCAGCCACCTTCTCCGTTCTCATTTATGAAATTCACGAGCTTCCGGTCTTCCTCCGGTGTCCATGCTCCTTTCTTCAACCCATCACCTTTGGAACTTGCGATTCTTGTCATTTGTTATTGATCATGCGAAATACAACCTTAACCTAACTATCAAACGTTTACCTACATCAATCAAGAACTCAAATCTTGATAATTATTGATATTCCTCCAAGTGAAGCGCCTATGTAAAAATCTCACCCGAGGAACAAAACATAAATGAAACGACAAAAAAAATGCAAAAGAAAAAAAGGAAAAGAAAAAAAAGAAATTTAAAGCCAAGGTGTGGGAGCTAATAGAAAGGCAATGGATCTGTTGATCAAAACCCTAATGCATTGAAAAATGAGTCTTATTGATATCCCTTTTGTACATTGAGAATGACCACCCATTTTCATATGGTATCTATTTCTTCAAGAAACTAATGGATTTGAAATGCATTCAAGGATACAAAACCAAAACTTTACAAACATTGAACTGGAGAGACGATAAAAAAGTAATGAACTTTTTTAGTTTTTATGACAATAATGGAGATTAAGATTAATGGAGTTCCATTATATAGAGATTGGGTTTGTGTTAGTTTTTTGGGTGTGTGACTTTATGTCAAGAGGGTTAGATCCACTTGTGAATACTTTATTGGCTACTTTTCTTTATCTATGGTGTCAACAATGTCACATACATATCAGGAGGGGCATGTCACTCTGAAAGGCAGGAGGACAGGTACCATCACCACCGTGCCCACCGGCCACACCACTCAGCCTTTTATATTTTAGCAATCCAGAATATATATGGTTTGTACAATAGTTTAAAGTGACCGCTGATTTTGTTCCACGTGTATTTGTATGGAATGTTGGATTTCGATTTGAGATTATTTGGCTTATAGTTTAGCATTACAGGATGATAATTAGGTGGTCCGTCCGTGATTTCATTATTAAAGCTCCCGTTTTTGTTTGGCTGAATTTCATTATTGTTCTTACATCTCGTGAGTTAGAATAAATATTGGGCTAAACTTATCAGGAATCATAGACGGATGAACAAATTTACTGACGAAGTGAGGTAGTTATAGTAAAAATGACGCAAGATAAAGGTTTAATAGCTATAAAAGTTTAATAAATACTTTTTATAATTAGAGCATCGAACTATGATTTTATTCATATTTATTATATAATTTATATTCTTTTTTCCACTAATCTAACTCTATAAAAAGGAATTCTAATATAAATGTTTGGTATCCTACTATAATCAGTACACCTCTATTTGGTCTTTTTTTTTTTCTTTTCTTTCTAGATATTATGTATAATTTATAAAAAAAGTTAAACTATTTTTTCGGTTCGATCAATTCAGTCAAACAATTTTAATTCATCAAATAGTGTTTTTGTTAATTGATTGGTATCTGGAAAGTCTTTTTCCAAAATCCTTAAAAATAAATGGTGGGCACTTTATCATGTTTCTATTCAACTTTTAAGCTATTTGATTCTACCGTTGGTGTAAAAGTTGAGAACTGCCACCGATAAAGATATAAGCAAACGAGGAGGGAAAACAATTACTAAAAGTTTTTTTATTTGAATATTCTATAAATACATAATAGATTAAATATAGAATGTAAATATTAAGGATTAAGGTTGCGATTTATAGCAAATGTGTTTCTATTAAGCACATAAGTGGGGTGAAGTATCCAAACTTTTAAATGATTCTGCTATTTGTAACCACATATGTCTATAAATAAGGGGTTGATCTTGAAAATAAGATTAATTGATTTTTTTGGCTTACGTGAGTTTTTGATTACTTTCTTTCTCTCGAAATTTGATCTATATTTTGTATATATGAAACTCTAGAGAATATTTGTTTTAATATACTTTCACAATACTTATCGTTGGCGACCACAATGAGAAAATTAGGTGCCTGGAAATCACATCTAAGAACCTTGAAAAAAGTAGATGAATCCATAAGTTAGATATGTTCTAACAATTCTGATGGAAAATGAGGCGCTCGAATCAGGCCTAGTAATAGAGGAGAAATTGAGATGAGATTTGTTGGATTAAACAACATGAACATTCTAATATCGAAGACCGGATGAATCATTTGTTAGAAATAATAGTTGATTTGAATGGTCAGCTCGATCAGAAGGAGCAGCAGCTTCAATCTGGTAGAATGTAATTCAAGGTGTGATGTGAAAATGAAAAGAAAGAAGTGGAAAATACATTCGATGAGTCCCACACTACTCATCGAGTATGAAGTGGTCGTTGAAAAATATAGTTTCATTCAGACAAAGAATATCATTCATCTAGAAAGGAGAAGAAAGATAAACATCGATACATTATGACTAGTGCCGGTGATTCTTCTGGCTCAGATTCCGATGTGTTTTATCCAAACTGAACAAACAAAATTCAAATAGGCAAGAAAAAGATTGACAGATGTCGAGGAGGGAGGATAGTTATCCTCCGATATCCGGAAGAAAGTACAAATCTAAGAAATACGGTAAGGCTGGATTTGTAATGGACAACCTATTGTTCGAAGATAATACTTTTAGTCGTTACGTTAACCCTGAGGATCAACAATTCTATGAAATTATGGGAACATCTGGGGCTAATCAATACATGCAAGAAGTAGATTAGAGAATTTCTTCGTTATCATCTGAGATAAGATCGATACCGCTCCCGAGAAGTATTGATATTTTGAAGGTAAAGAAGTTTGATATTTCGAAGGTAGAGAAGGTTGATGACACGTATGATCCCTTTAATCACATTAAAAAATTTAAGAATTATATGGTGAACTTCAAAGATAATGATCGGTTGGTATGTAGAGCGTTTTCATAAATTTCAAAATGGCACAATCGAACTTCAGAGGGAATAATAACCAAATTTAGAGCCTTTTATATTGCTTTTCAAAGACAATTTATTATGAGTAAGGAGATGTAAGCTAATGGAAATACCATAATTAGTGTAAAGATGCAGTTGGAGATAAATCAAAAGATTACACTAGAGAGTTTATTTCAACGAAGACAAAGTTGGAGGAATATGATGAGAAAGTAGCATGTGTAGAGTTTAGATAGAGGTTACTTCATGGTGATTTAACTAACAAAACTATGGGGGAAGGGGATTGACTTTTGGGGCTTTGATGGCTCAGATTGAAGAGCATATTAAAGGGGACGTATCAATGCGAGTGAATCAACGGGAGTTCAGATTAGATAAGGTTCGTCTCATAGAAATCTGGGGTAACGTAATACTTCAATTGACCAAGTACACCAAATCATTTTCTCCTCGGTCCGGATAGGTGCAACATTATAATTATTAACCACCTCGGATTAGGTCAAACCAGTGGGTAAGGCCAACATACTTTGTAGAGTTGACTGAGATTGACAGAGGTGAAGGGCAATGACATAACATAATCCATTGTGCCCAAGAACCAAATGAGTCCTTGAAAGATTATATAAGTCGGTTTGTGAATACAAAAAATGGATTAGAAGATTTCTTTGAACAAGTGGTAATTGCTTCTCTAAGACAAGGGTTGAACCCTCAGAACTTGGTTGATTCAATGACTAGGAAGAAAGCCATGACCTGGGGTGGCTTGTTGAATCATGTGGGAAAATTGATTAATGTGGAAGAAACCAAGAAAACCAAGGTGCACCGTCAAGTGAGGTCCACCACAACAACTCGTAACCAATCCGGATATAAGACTAAGGAGACCGAACAAGGGTCTAACATGGCTAAACAGACTCAGTCCAACCAAAATCAGTCTCAGAGCGAGCAGTCAAGAGCTAAGAGAGGTCCTTGGGTTCAACAAGAGTTGTTTGCAGAGTTAAGAGAGAATGTGGCTATAATATATGACGAGACCAAGGACGAAGTCCATTTCCGGAAACCGGCGGCACTGCAGTCTCCCAAAGAAAGTCGAAATACTTGTTTTTGCCAATATCATAATGATATAGGCCCTGATACTCAAGACTACATAGCATTGAAACAAGAAGAACAGAATCTTATTGAAAGAGGAAAATTGGGAGCTTATGTTAAAAGAAGAATTGGAAACAAGCCTCACAATGCTCCCCGGACGGGCCCTACAAACAATGTATGAACATCTGCTCAAGAAGGGGAAATGGTGATTCTTGAAAGATTTGATGTTGATTCTGAGTACTTGGATCCTTATCCAACGCGGAACAAGGTGGGGGTCATAACAGAGCAGGCCAAAAATATTGAAACCCACTCTCTTGTAGAGGGTGAGATTGATGACCCTAGAGAGGCTCCTAATGTTATAATACTGATTGAAGAGATTGAAACCCACTCTCTTGTAGAGGGTAAAAATATCAAGATTGGTTCCAAAATGGCGCCAGAGTTGAAAAATAAGTTGTTGTCATTTTTATTAAACAATCATCACGTTTTTTTATGCAATGGTGATGTAACCGGAGTGTCCGCAAGCATTATCTCATGCAAGTTGTCGATCCTGAGTTGTGTTGCACCTGTTGTACAGAAAAAAGGAGAGCTTTTTCTAAGGAAAAAGCTGATGTGATAGTCCAAGAGGTTGATCGGCTTACCAAGATGGGACTCATAAAGGAATCCTAGTATCCTTTATGGACTTATAATCCAGTGATGGTCAAGAAAAATAATGGGAAATGACGTATGTGTATTGATTTCACTGATCTCAACAGAGCTTGCCCAAAATATCTTTATCCAGTCCCCCGGATAGATCAGTTGGTAGACTCAACGTCTGGAAACAAGTTATTGTCTTTTATGGATGTTTTCTCTGGGTACAACCAGATACAAGTGGATCTGAATGATCAAGATCACACTACCTTATAACAGACAGAGGTCTCCATTGCTACAAGGTGATGCCTTTTGGGTTAAAGAATGCTGGGGCTACATATCAGAGGTTGATGAACAAAACATCCGCTAGTCAGATTGGTAGATATATGGAGGTATACATAGATGAAATGATGGTTAAAAGCCTGGAGGAGGATTTTCATATAATCGATCTTCAAGAAACATTTGCTAATTTGACAGCTGTGAATTTGAAACTGAACCCAGTAAAATATGTCTTTGGGGTTCGACCTGGAAATTTTTTGGGTTATGTGATAAGTGAGAAAGGAATACAACCCGATCCAGATCAGCTTAATTCCCTATTGGAGATGGATCCTCCTCGAAATATTAAAGAAGTCTAGAGGCTCACTGGAAGATTGGCTGCCCTGAATCATTTTATTTCAAGGTCTTCGGACAAATGTGCTCCGTTTTTCCAAACCTTGAAGAATGCTAAAACTTTTAATTGGTCTCCACAGTGAAGCCAAGCTTTTGATGAGATAAAGAAACATTTATCCTCACCAAAAAACTCTTTTAAACCTATTCAAGGATAAACACTCTATGTATACTTCGGTGTGTCATAATGTGCTATAAGTGCAGTATTGGTAAGAGAAGTGAACAATTACCCTCGTCCAGTGTACTACATCAGAAAAAGTTTAATAGATGTTAAGAAGAGGTACTTAAAGCTTGAAAAGTTGGCACTAGCCTTAGTAATTGCGGCAAGAAAGACGATGCCGTATTTTCATTCTCATTCCATCATTGTCCGGACATCTTTCCTATTGAAGAATGTTCTTCAGAAGGCAGACATATCAAGCAGGATGACCAAGTGGTGAGTAGAATTGGGAGATTACGATATTGATTTTGCTCCACAAACGACTATCAAATCTCAATCAGTGGCTGACTTCCTGGTAGAATTCCATTCAGACAGGAACTCCGAACAAACTTCAGGAGATAAAACCAAGAAATAGTGGGTAGTTCAAACTGATGGTGGTTCAAGCACAATGGGTTGTGGAGCTGGAATTTTGTCTCACATCTCCATATGGTGATAAGATGTATCAGGTTATATGCTTTGGGTTCATGGCCTCTAACAATGAGTCCGAATATGAAACATCTATAACTGGTCTTAAATTGGCTTTCCTATGTGAGGCTAAGAGAATTCAGTTTGAGGCCAAGAAGGAGCAACTGGTCAAATACTTACACATCCTGAAAGAGGTGGCAGCCAACTTAAAAAGTGTTTGTTATGAACATATTCCTAGATCAGAGAATATATTGGCAGATTCTTTGGTAACCATAGTATATTCTGAGTCCTACCCTTGGATTCACATACAAGAATTCCCATCCATACAACCAAGCCAAAACAAGGAAGATAGGGAAAGCTTGAGCATAGAGGTAATTCAACCTAAAGACTTGAGGTTTTCCCTTCTTCAATATATTTATGATGGGGTTTTTCCTCCGGATAAAGCTATGGCAAAAAACATTAAACACAAGGCTCGTGGTTTTTTTTATCATAAGAGGAATTCTCTATAAAAAATATTTCAGTAGTCCTCTCTTGCGTTGTTTGGGGGTTGAAGAATCTCAAGTTGTTTTATCCAAACTGCACGATGGAGAAGGATCAGCATATTCTGGGTACAAGGCACTAACCCGGAGAGTGTTATTGGTTGGGTACTATTGGACATCCATAATGGCAGATGCTAAAGAAATGGTAAAGTAATGTGATCCATGTCAAAGGTGTGCCAATGAAATTCATGTGCCAGCAGTACCTATGGAGTCTATTTCTGAGCCAGTAGCTTTTGCCCGTTTGGGGATTGGACTTAGTTGGACCTCAAAATCCGGGGGGTGTAAAACTATTATAGTTGGTGTTGATTACTTCTCAAAGTGGATAGAGGCAGCTCCTTTGGCAAGAACCACTTCGAAGGTTGTCATCAGTTCCTTCTTCGTCATCAATAGTGGAATCTATCCCACTGGAGTAGTTGTGTTTATCGCCATCTGCCATAGTATGAAATGGGAGGTCTTTGTATTCCAGACATTTCCATATGAGACCAAGGGTCCTCTTCGAAAAAGTCTAATGGAAGAGCAACACTATGTTGGACTTGACTCCACAATATCTTTTCTTTAAGGAGTCTATCACTTCATTGGTATACTTATCAATACCTGCCTGAATAGCTTGCTCCTACTGGCTCTTTAAATCTTCCTTCTTCTTGATCATCTCTGATACAGTGCTCTCCATTTTAGTCTTCTTACCGGTTAAGGTTTGGATGGCACCATCTTTGGTTTTCTCTTCCTCCTTCAACATTGTGAAGTCTTTTTCTAAGCGAGAATACTTAGTCTAGAGCTTATTTTTGGCTGCCTCCAATGTAGCTAACTTAGTTGATGAGTCATCTTTGTCCTTCTTCAATTCCTCCATCTCTTTCTTCAGTTCCTCTATGCTTTGGTTAGCGTTCAAGAGGCTAGTTGGCAGAGATTTCTTGTCAGAGGTGAGGGAGTTGATGAGGTTGGTCTAAATTTTCACCTGCCTTTCCAGATCATGTATGGGCCGGATATTACCAAGGAGGGAGTGGCTCAGGACGTCCTGCTCTGGGGAAACAGAGAAAGATTTACCATTAAAGGTCACCATATTGGCAGAGCTGGAGGGGTGGTAGGGACCTGCGAAATCATTTTTCTCATAATCATTGAAGTACAAATCAATGTCTTGAAGGGTATTGATGTCAACTTCATCATTCCCTCCCCCAACAATCTCTCCGGACTGCATATTTGTTGGGATTCTCTCTTACAAGGTTGGATCAACAGGGGATGGTGGAGGTTGGATTTCGAAGGACGAAGAATTATTTATTCTCCCACGGTGACCTTCTTTTTCTTAGAAGGTTCCTCATCACTGCTGGACCTCCTTCTCTTGTCCTTCTTATGAGGCTTAGATGGGTTCTGTGACTCTCCAACCTCCCTCATTGTTTCAGCCTCTACTACTTTGAGCAGGGCTGCATCAATTCCCCATTGGCTTCCCGAACCAGTCCCCTCTGTGGCTGCTTGAACCAAATCTGTTGCAGATATCTTCTTCTTATACTTTATCTTGCTGGGAGCCTTTGCTCTAGAAGGTAAGATCAATTTTCCATCCCTGGCCTCTGTCTTTTTAGAATCACACCAGGAGGAGGAAGGGTAGTCAGCTCTTCCCTTGTGAGGTCTCTCCGGCCGGTGGTGTTCCACAGATGGGACCTTACTAAATTTCCTGATGCGAAGGAATTATGAAAGGCATTCCCCTAATGCTCTGCAGCCCATGCATTGAGTTTTGCACATGTATTTTTCCCCTCCTCTATATCTGGAGAACTCTTTCGGTACCACCGAAAAGGAGTGGCAAGCCGATCAGAATAGGAAAACACTTATAATTTATAAAAAAAAACATGAAAGACAACGACAAGAAAGGGAATTACTAGTACTTTTCCACCTGTTAGTCAGCATGCTAGGATTAATGTTGGCCTTAATCTTCCTACCATTTTCCCATGTCCCACTGACAAACAAAAGTTGTGTAACCCAGTTCTTTTTGGACTCCAGCAAGTCATCCACAACTTTAAAGTTGTTCCTCATATTGTGATGGTAGAATGGAATCTGATGATTCTTGCACAAGCTTGCCACAGCAGCAAACTACTCCATCGGAAGTGGGATTTTCGAAAGTCATGATGCCATGATGCAAGCAAGAAGAGAGTACCAGGGAGTGGACCTTAGCTGGCTAGGGAAAATTTTAACAAAGTAGAAGTACCTGACGATTTCTGGGTCCAATGGAAACCGGAGTTCCCAATTTAGCACTTTGGTGAAAATTACCACCTCGTGAAGCTTGCAATCCATTGGAGTATCCGGAGTAATAGGTATCCTTACCTTTACTGAGTTTGGAATCCCCCATTTTTTCCGAATTCGGCCCAACTCAACATTATGAGTGTATATATAGTATAGGTTTTGTAGGGTCAACAGGTGTTTGACACTAACATGTTTGAAATAAAGGCCTACCTGGCCCTCTAAGAACTCCGGAAGCGAGTCCGGATGAGTCATACATACTTTCACCTTGCTCTTTCCTTTCTTATCAGAAGCAGCATCTCCCGTTTGACCTGACGCCTCGGTTTCGAAAGGAGTCTCCTCAATGATGTCTTCCATTATTTCTTCCATCACTGTAGAAGGTTTGTCGGTGGCCTTACAAGAAGGGGGGGGGGGGGGTCAGTTTATGGAATGGAAGACTGTTCGGATGGTTGAGCCCTTGTTGCCTCTGAAGGCCTAGAATCTAATTGAGGTTGGGATCCGGAGGGCTTGGCCCGTGGAGCTGCTTTAGATACCTCTGATCCGAAGGTTTTGACAGTAAAGGTATATGTTAGGTTTTTGTTTGGCGAGTTGTCCGACGATGGGTTACCTTCTCTGGACACTTTTCAGTATCAGAACCCATAACAATAAAATGAGAGGGATTTCTAATACTTGAAACTACTCTTTCCTTAGGCACAGAAGGTTGGGACTCTTGAACTGAAGAACCAGAGGGCAAGGGTGAAAGGTTTGGTTTGAATGAAAACTTTATGGGCCTAGGGATCTTGGAAGATGAAGACCCTTGATCGGCGTCCTGGGTTGGTTGACTGGATTTCTCAATTGGAGAAACTGGGAGACCGGTTGCGATATGATTCTCTATTTTTACTTTCTTTGCTCTTTCTAACTCTGATAAATTTAACCAGCCGCCTTTAACTAGTGCGCTTCTAGCTGTGAACATAAAACTTCTCAAGAACGATTTGAAGGTAAAGATGGAAATCTCTCTAGAAAATCTTTGAGTGTAGAAGACAAATAAATAGTGAAAGAGTATTTATATAACAGTAAAAAAAGTAACAGTTACCTAGGAGAAGTTGAAGAGAGTTTTGCAATGATTAAGGGTTGTGCAAACGTGTGAAGAATCAAATGCCTTGGTAACTTTCTAGACTTAGTGGGTGCGCCGGTCTACGAGAAATAATGGTTGGTAGGTCGAATCAAATATTGACACGTGTCCCACGATCCAAGAAGAAAAATCTTAGAATTCTAGGAAGAGAAACCAATCCTGATAATTTTTGAACTGGGTTAATGTTGAAAAGGAACTTCTTAGTCCGGAGGATACGAGCAGATCGGATGAAGATGACACTGGTTTTGATAGATTTTTTAGCCCTACCAAAAATATTTTTTACGGCCTAAAAAATGGGTTACTCATGAGTTCGGATACTTCAGACACAACTCACTAGTTAATCCGGACAGGGGCAATTCAAACCATAACACTCCACTCGAAAATCTGAACAGGACAAATGTGAAACACCTTTTGACTAAACTATTTGGTAATCTACTTAAAAGACTAATGAGTCTTTAAACTTGACCCGTGAAGCCCATGGATCATAAAATTAAGAGTATAAATACCCTAACCCTCTCATTAATGAGGGTGATCAACATTTAATACAAGTAGGTTGCTTAATTATCTCACTACTCTCCACACTAAACACTAAATACTTTAAACTTCCCAAAACAATTTACCAAACTACCCCCCAGCCCCAAATAAACCAAACCAAAGCCTATTATTCATAAGAAGATAACATTTTTAGTAGAGAAATCTAACGCGATTGTGGTAGAAGTAGACCAATTATCTAAGATGAGCATATCCAAGAATCCCAGTATCCATTATGGATGCGAATCCGGTGCTTGTGAAAAAGAAGAATGAAAAATGAAAGATATGTGTTGACTTCACTCATTTAAATAAAGAATGTCCAAAGCATCCATTCCAAGGATTGACCAGTTAATTGATTCAAATTCAGGAAATAAAATTGTTTCTTTTATGGATGCTTTGTTGGGTATAATCAGATTTAGATGAATTTGAAGGATCAGAAAAGCACTACATTTATAACTAACAGAGGTCTGTATTGGTATCGCGTTATGTTGTTTGGTATAAAAAATGCTTGAGCTACATACTAATATTGGCCAATAAAGTTTTTTTTTCCTCAAATTAGAAGGAATATTGAGGTTTATATCGATAACATGCTAGTTAAAAGTTCGGAAAATGATGAACACCTTCAAGACTTGGAAGAAAAATTCTTAAATTTGAGACTCGTACACTTAAAGTTAATAAAAATGTACTTTTAGTGTCAGATGAAGGAAGTATATCATAAGTCAAAAAGTCCTAGAAGTTGATTATGATCAATTGAAGGCTTTGATATAAATTATTTCTCATTAGACGATCAAAGAGGTGCAAATTTTGACAAGAAGGTTGGTAGCTTTAATTAGATTCATTTCTAGATATTCTGATAAATGTGCCTCTTTTTCCCAAGTGTTATGGCAGTCAAAAGAATTTTCTTGGACACTAAAGTGTGGCATTGCATTTACCAAAATTAAAGAACATTTGTCATCACTAGAAGTTTTGTTTGAGCCACATGTAGGAGAGCAACTATTTTTTATATTATTGTGTCGGATCATGCAGTTAGCACTGTGATGGTAAGAGAGGTGGATGGATATCCTAGACCAGTTTGTTATGTAAGCAAGAGTTTTTTCACCTCGAGAAAAAGATATTTGAAGCTTGAAAAGTTATCTGTAGCTTTGGTTTTGGCTTCAAGGAAAATGCGTTCCTATTTTCAAGCTCATTCGATTGTGGTTTGAACATCGTTCTCCTTGAAAAATATGTTACAAAAACAAGATATTTCTAGATGTATGGAAAAATAGTTTATCAAATTAGGAGACTTCGATATTGATTTTACCCATCAGACGACTATTAAGGCTCAAGCTTTAGGAAATTTTCTAGTTGAATTCCATTCGAGCCATTTCAATTTGGAAAATAATAGGAGTTCATTACAAGCAAATGCAGTGTATGTAGTTCGAACTGATGAAGGCTCCATTATATTGGGATGAAATGCACGAGTATAATTGATTTCTCCCTCTGGATGAGCTATGTATCAGGACATACAGTTCGGATTCAGTGCATCAAATAACGAAGTGGTATATGAGGAAACTTTAGTTGGATTAAGACTTCCAAGTATCTGTGGGAAAAAAAGTTCATTTATAGATAAATTCACAATTGGTAGCAAATCACATGTCAGGGATATCCAAATCACAATTAGTACAAGATAATCCTTCTATATTGACAAGGTCAGAACAGTATAAGTATTCTGAGGAAGTGTTTGTGACTGTTGAAAACAATTTCGGAGATTAGAGGAGATTTCCTACAGACACCAAATTAGCTAAGAGATTGAGATTTATTGCCCATGGTTATACGCTATTCAATGAAGTATTGTATTAAAAAATCTTTGAGTAGGCCACACTTATGATGTTTGGGCAAGAACGAGTCTTAGGAAGTTTTATCTAGAAATACATGATGGGGAGGGCTCTACTCATTATGGATATAAGGCTTGGACGAGAAGGGTTTTGTTGGTAGGTTATTATTGACCTTCTATAATAAACAATGCAAAAAATTAGCACAAAGCTGTGGTATTTGTCAAATATTTTCAAATTCGATTCATAAACCATATGTACATTTAATTTTACTTTTCAAAGCAGTTCTTTTTATAGATGGGGATTGAATTTAGTAGGACCATCAATTATGGCTTCGAGAGGACGACAAACAATTATAGTGACAATGGATTATTTTACAAAATAGGCTGAAGCTAAACCATTGTCAGAGACAAGAGCTAAAGATGTTGTAATATTGGTTGTGTCTAATGTTTGTTGTAGATTTTGGGTTACTCGAAGGACAGACAACAGGCCGCAGTTTAACAACATAGAGATGACTTCTTCTTATAATTCAAAGGGAATTAAATAGTGTTTTTCAGCACATTTTCACCCATAAGCAAATGGCCATGTGGAAGTCACTAATAGAACTATTTTTAAGGTTTGAAGGAAAACTTGACAGGTGCAGATAGGAAATGACCTAATTATCTTCAAGAGGTACTTTGGGCTTATAGAATAACATATCGGGATGCAACTCAAGAGAATCCTGTTATGCTAGTATATGGTATGGATGCAATAAGTCTCTTGAAATCAAGACTTCCATCTTATAGAGTACTCAACTTTTCCAAGGAAGTTAATTATAAGGCTAGACGAATAGAGCTTGATTTAATCAAGGAAAAGCGGGTTAGAGCACATTTGAACTTAATAGATTATCAAACTTTGATGAGGAGTCGCTATAATTCAAGGGTGAGACGAAGAGATTTCAAAGTAGGGGATAAGGTTTTGAGAAAGTTCTGCATGTATACAAAGGATAAAAGGTTGGGGAAAATGGCTGAAAAGTGGGAACGAACTTACTCAGTGGTCGAGAAGATTAAGTCAAGCCCATATCGCCTCTAGGATAAAGAGGGGAGACTCTTGCAACACCCTTGGAACATTGAGCATTTAAAATTGTATTATGAGTAATTTGTTGCACGTTTATAATATTGTTTTTTTACTTATATAGCTTATACGGTGACATACTCTTTCCTCTTATAGTTGCTCATGAAGGTTATAATGAGGTGTCATATATTCGGAGTTATAAATATAAGTTCTTTTGATTGGCCAAAAGTTTCTAAGTACAACATGCGTTGGCTAACGAAGTTCATTTGTTTGTGATGTAATTTGTTTGAGCAACGAAGTTAAAAAGTTATTAAATAATGATAAGAGTATTATTTTAGAAATTACACAAGGATTGGTCACTCTTGGGGTAATTTATTTTTTGAGGTGCTAATTATCATTAAATCATTTTTTGAAGTACCAATATAATTTGAGGTGTTAACGTTCATTACAACATTTTTGAAGTTCCAATATGAGTGGCCATATAATTCGAGTTGTTAACATTCACTAAATAATTTTGAAGTGCCGATATAATTTGAGGTGTTAACGTTCATTACAACACATTTTTGAAGTGCCAATATGAGTGGCCATATAATTCGAAGTGCTAAAGTTCATTAAAGTATTTTTTAAGTGCCGATATAATTTGAGTTGTTAAAGTTTATTACAACATTTTTCGAAGTGCCAATATGAGTGGCCATATAATTCGAGGTGTTGACGTTCATTAAATCATTTTGTTGAGTGGTCATACAACTTTATTCTCGGATACAAAGCATGTCTTCAGATTAACACACTTAGTTTTGGAAATCAGCGCCGTTTGAAGTAGGGGTCTTGGCAGCCACAGTCCTCACACCTTGGATAATGATAATTCTTTCATTTGAACTTCGGATTTCCCAGATGGTGTTGATTCTATCAAAGTTATCTTCTTTAAATCTCACTTCAAAAACCTCATAAGTTTTATTTTGGTCTCATTTTATTTAGTGGTTGTGTTCTTTAATAGTGAACATTAGGCAATCATCTTTTTTCACGAGTCAACCTTCAACCATTGAGGATTCAGAAGAAGGGTTAACGTTTGATGATCTTTTTGTACGGGTCCCCGAGTTTGTACTTAATTTTCTTCAAATTGATATGAACTAAGAATGCTCTTGTTATTCCAAGATTTCTCCAAAGACCATTAGCAACAAATTGTTCAGGAACCAAAAAGGATTAATGACAACAAATTTAATGTGTGAACCTCTCCATAAACACACATACTATTATTTAGCATGTAACATCCGATTCTTGTATATTTTCTCAATAATCGGAGATGTTATCCACAATAAATTTAAACAATAATTTATTCATGAACCTAAGGATAAGTCACAATAAAATTATATAAATACAAAAGGTTTCCTTTGGAAAATCCAAGTGTTGTCTGATAAAGGGAATAAATATTTGGAAGAATAAGCTAAATTAGTTAGAAAAAGGAAATAATTACGTTTTATAAAATTCTTGTAAAGAAACCCAACAAATTTATAACATTGAGAGGGGCTTATGTAATAAATAATAATTATGGTTGAGATTAGTAAAGTAGTGCGATGAAATGACCATAAAGGGGGGTAATCATGTAATTTATGGACCCACTCCTTGTAATATATAAAGCAACACCTTTTTTAGGAAAGGGGATCAATCATTACTTTATCATTCCTTTTTTCAATTTCTCTCTCTATATTTCTCATGTTTCTCTCTATAAATGTTCACCTCTAAACATAACTTAGATAGATGACCCCTCTAAGAAATATTTGGAACTATTATTGGCGTCGTTTGTGCGAACGACTAGTACCCGGATTTGTTCTTCCAAAACCACTATGAAATTGGAGAATATTTTGAGAAAGATGGATACACAAGCTTTAGAGGAGCTTAATATTGGAAAAAGTGATCTTCTAGCCGGAGACTCATCTGGGGGTCATCTCACCAAAGAACAGATAATAAAAGAACGTAACAATGATCAATTTGTTGACGAGCAACATGAAGAGTTTACTTTGGTAGTTTGGATGAATGAAATTTTAAAGGACATAGAAAGGCTAAATGAAAAAAAAAGATGTAGTTCTAACTTCGAAGAGACTTAGGCCGGATTTTCAAAATGAGCAGGTAACATAGAAACATAAATTAGAAGATGTTCATCGGACTAGTTCTAGGGATGAATGACCTCAAAGACAAAATTATTACTCTTCAAAAAACCTAGTCGTCGATACGAGTCAACTGAGTCTAGTAATTATTCCCTTTACGATTCAGATCACTCATTTTCTCCTCCGGAAAGGAATAATAAACGTGAAAAAAGTTATAGAATAAATTGTTAAGAGTGCCATAGGGATAACCATCAAACGTCTCGATGAATTGGAAGTTCAAGAAGCAAAAGAAATAATCAAGAGAAAAGAGAGCTTGGGTCTGAGGAGCGCAGTAAGGTTATTAATTTTTTTACTGTCGTAGTGCTTGGGAATTTAAAAGAAAAGTTGAGCGGGGTCGCGGACCGTTTAAGAAACAAGTGACAATGTTTTTCATTATTGTAGATGCACCATCGTCGTACAATATAGATATTCAGAAGATCTTTGCTATCTCGAATGCATGTAGCGGCATCAGTTATTCACCAATCTTTGAAATATGTTGTGGGAAATAATGTAGGAATTGTTAAGAGCAGTCAAAAAATGGAAAAAGAATGTTACCGAATGACTTTGTCCCTAAAACAGATCAAGGGGCACAAGTCGAAGAAGGCATAGCAGTTAGTGGATTCTTTCTCGGGTCCGCTCATGTTGATGATCCGAGGAAGACCCTCAGACTTCTATCCCTGACAAAAATCTTGAGGACCAGGTTTTTTCTAAAGGAAAGGGTTTTAAGATTGGTACAAAATTATCTCCAAATGTGAGGGAGAGGTTAATTCGATTTTTTTTCAACAAGGATATATATATTAGCATGGTGTATCGAAGATGTAGTGGAGTAACCGCGTAAGTCACATTTCACAAGTTAGCCATTCGAAGCAATGTGCACCCAATCACAAAAAAAATAAGATATTTTTCTCAAGAAAAATTTGAGGCTATCATGGTCGAGGTAGATTTCTTATCCTTGGTTGCGCACATACGAGAATCACAATATTCTTTGTGGACCGCCAATCTAGTTCTGGATAAAAATAAAAATTATAAATGGAAATTATGTGTAGATTTTAGTGACTTAAATAGAGCATATCTAAAAGATCCTTTCATGGTTCTTCAAATAGATCAATTAGTGGATTATACCTCAGGAAACTGATTACTTTCATTCATAGATGCGTACGCTGGTTACAATCAAATTAAGATGGATCCAAAGGACCAAGAAATCACTTTGTTCATCAATATAAGAGGCATACATTATTATAAGGTTATGCATTTTGGGTTGAAAAATGATGGGGCAAATTACGTAGTAAACAAACCTTTTGAGGCTCTGATCAAACGGAAGGTCGAAGTGTATATCGATGAAATTTTAGTAAAACACACAAGGGATAAGGACCACTTTGCAGATTTAGAGGAAACTTTTGCCAACCTAAAGAAGATAAACTTGAAATTAAATTTGGAGAAGTGTACAAACGGGGTATCGTCTGGAAACTTTCATGGGTATATAGTTTGTGAACGTGGGATAGAAGCTGACCATGTACACTTAAACGCTTTAAGTACTATGGAACCACCTCAAACAATTTAGAAAGTATAAATCTTGACAGGGAGGCTGGCAGCCTTGAATAGATTCATATTTCGGTCCTCGGGAAAATGCACTCCGCTTTTCCAAGTGTGGAGACAACAAAACTGCTTTAACCAAACTCAAGAGTTTTTTGAATCATTTGAACGAATTAAAGAGTATATGTCCTCCCCGGAAATCATGACAAATCCTAGTCCGTGGGAAAAATGTCATCTATATAGCGGTATCGAATTATGCCGTGAGCGCCATTTTAATTTGAGATGTAGATAATTACCTACGACCAATGTATTATATGAGTAAAAGTATTTTGGATGTGGAAAAACAGTATTTGAAATTAAAAAAGTTAGCCCTCGCTTTGATTACTGCTGCTCGGAATACGAGACCTTATTTTTCGGCTCATTCTATCATTGTATGAATATCTTTTTCGTTGAAGAGTATGCTACAAAGGCTTGATGTGTCGGGCATAATGACTAAATAGTCTATGGAATCGGGAGATTTTGACATCGAGTTTGAACACGAAACTGGGATCAAAGTGCAAGCCTAAACAAATTTCTTGGTTGAGTTTATTCCGTTCGGTCAAAGATGGAAATAGATAAAAATGTTCCAAGGCAGAATTGACAATCCAAACAGATATAGGTTCAAATGCATCAGGATATGGGGCGGGGATGTAGTTGATTTCTCCAGATGGTATTGCAATGTATCAAGTTATTCGCTTTGGGTTTCAAACATCAAATAATGAGGAAGAGTGTGAAGCCGTTTTGGCAGGTTTAAAACTTGCTCACGTATGGGGGGGGGGGGAATGTTAGGCTAGTTAGTGACTCGCAACTTTTTAAAAATCATGCTTCCGGGCCAATCTGAGGCTAGAAAATATCATTTAGTGAACTATTTGAGAGTGTTAAATGATATAGCGGTTGTCTTTGAAAGTTTCAAATATGAACATGTTCATATGCAAAGTAATTATTTGGCTGATAATCTGGCTACTGCTTCTTATTCCGAGGAGCATCCTTGGATTCTCACATAAGAAAGTCATTCGATAACAAAGGGGTCCAAGTGGGTGGAAGAATCGGTTTAAGATTTTCACATTTCTACAAGTATCGAAAAGATTGGAGGTACTGCATCAAAGAATTTTCGGTAAATGGTATATTTCCCATTGATAAAGTAATATCAAATAAGAAAAGATGCAAGGCGCATGGTTACATGGTGCTTAGAGATAATTTTATATAAAATTATTTTAGAAGGCCTCTGACTCAATGCCTTGGAAACATAAATCACAAATGATATTATCTGAGTTATATGATGGAGAACGACCTGCGCATTGTGGGAACAAAACTTCGAAACAAAAATTTATTTCGGGGGGATTTTATTGGCCCGCAATTGGTTCTGAAGCCAAACAATTTGTTAAGAGATGAGATACTTGCCAAATATTTTCTAACACAATCCATGCACCAGGATTACCTCTTGAATCAATATCTGAAGCATTACCTTTTGACCGATGGGGTATTGATCTGGTCGGGCCTCTACCAATGGCATATGGAGGACGACAAATGATAATAGTTGCGGTAGAATATTTTTCTAAGTGTGTGGAAACTGAGCCCTTGGCGTGACCAAAATCCAAATATATGATCAAGTTTGTTGTTTCCAATATTTTTTTTTCTTCGGTGTTCTGAAGGGAATGACGGTGGACAACGAGCCACAGTTTAACAATAAAGACATCGGGGCCTAGTGTTTTTCTAGAGGAATACAATAATTCTTCTCGACATATTTCCATATGTAAGAAACCAACCAAGTTGAGGTGACTAATCAGACATTTCTTGATGGGATTATAAATAATTTGGACGGAAATGGTAGAAAATGGCCATATTAATTACAAGATGTTTTGTGGGCATATCGAACCACCCCCCAAACAACAACTCTGGATCTCCATATACTATAGTCTATGGGATTGACGTTGTTGTACCATCCGAAGTGGTTTTCCCCTCATATCCAATTCGTGAATATTTTGAACAGGCTAACAGCAAGGGGAAGCGTGCATAATTATACTTAGTTGAAGAAAACAGAAGGTGAGCGGAATTGAATTATTCATGCTACCAAACTTTGACGAGAAGTTAGTACGTTTCCAAAGTTAGAAGATGGGAGTTCAAAATAGGGGACAAGGTTTTGAGGAAAATATTTTTTCATACAAAATGAAAATGGATTGGCAAGTTAGGACCCAATTGGAAGGGTCCGTACATGGTAACTTTGAAGTTGATGTCGGGGACATATTGAATTAAATATAAAGAAGGAAGGGATCTTTGTCATCTGTGGAACATTGAACACCTTAAATTATATTTGGATGAATGTAAAAATTTGTACATATTTTTGAAAAATTGTGTAAAGATCGTTGTCATACTATTTCTTACCCTAGTAGTGCATGAAGGTTTCAACGATGAGTTTACATAACCGAAAAGTTAATGAAACGTTTTCCATAAAAACACTATTGGTTTTAAATTTTAATGTTTCAGGTCAACCATTCCTCATCATAATGGGTTTTCAATAAATATTGTTCGAGACAGAGCCTCGAGCTCTAAGTAACTATAAAGTTCTGAACTAATAAATCAAGAATAAAGAGAAAACAAATGATGAATTAATTAAATTCATAAAGAAAATATTAAGATCGCTAAAGAATAATTTCTTATTATTTAATTTAAAAGAATATATTATTTTATTTTTATTTAATGAGGATTATCAATTGTATTTGTATGCAAAGAGGTTTTATATGTACGATGTTATAGTTTAGAAGAAAAACCAATAACTATTTTTGTAAATAAAACCCTTACACATCAAACACAAATGATCCGGATAGTGAAGATTACACGTAACACAATTCTTTCATCTTTTATCAGTTTTGTTATGAGAATTATGCTAAGCATGAGCTAAACTGATAGCATGGCGGAAGATTAGAAGAGAAAGCAACGATAAAACCCTAACCCTAAGTTAGAGAAATAATGAGACTTAGAGAAATAATTCTTAAAATTTAATTAATCAAAGTTTGACGGCAAAATAGGGTATAAGAAGTTTTATATAGTACTACTCAAAAACCTGATTCCAAATAAGGGAAATTACAAAAATGTTTAAAATAAAATTAATAAATAAAATTAACTCTAAAATATTAAAACTGGTTTTCGTAGGCTTTGCAGGTCGAATTTGGGTATCAAATTTTGTTACATAGTCACATTTTTGAAATCTGACGGGCTCGTCGAAATCTTCGATTTGAGTACATGTTTGACCCAATCCCGATACCTGAAAGATAAACCATTATGTCTACAGTCTTTGCTACATCATCCTTCCCCGGTTGGGAAGAATTCGACCTCGAATTCGAAACGTTGAAACATTGAAAGAACTGACAAAATATTGGCGTATTCACCGCCAATTGCAATTGATACCAGCATAAAGGTGTGATAGGTGAGAATCGGAATGCTGCAACTCTTGTCAAGAAGTGGTTTCTCAGCTTTGTCCCTCTTTACCATATTTTCGGTATTACTGTGGTCAGCGGTAACAAGATATACTCCACTCACTTGTTCTATGTTTGCTTTCTCAACTCATTTACTAAGCACGACAACACCCTTGTGCGTGTAAAAAGTTGTTGTCTTTCCAGTTCCAGATTGTCCTTGTTGTATCACATCAAGACCTTTACAGAAAGGAACCATTCCTCTTTGTTGAATAGTAGATGGCTTCTCAATTTCTCCAAAGTATATTTTTGCCAGCAGATTCAAAACACTACAATCTACTACTTTTAACTTGTCATTATTTCTTTTATTTCCTCAACCATCACCCAAAACTTCTCCAGGCTCTATTACAAAAACTAATCTTTTATCCATTAAAACTATTCTTTTCTTCTATCAATCTATTCATAATCTCAAAAAACGTACCATCTTCCATTTTTCCAACACGAAAAAATATATCCACAGAAAACCGAATTAATGGTTTGATTTTAGGATAACATAAAATACCTGAAAGATGCATCTCCATAATAAAAGCTGCTACTTTGTTGTCTTTCTTCAATAGAACTTCTGAAGTGATGCGGTCTGGTGTACTAAAGTTTGAGACAATAACTCGATCTACAAGTTTCTCCTCAACATTAATTAGATCTGCATCATCCCAGTCATCATCATACTCATCGTAGACTGGTTTGTCAAATACAGGCCCAGATACATCCTTAAAAATATTTCTATCATAGACTAGCTTGTCAAACACGGACTCAGACACAATTTTAGCATCACAACTAAGATCGGCAGCTGGTGCAATTTGAGCATGAAACTCCTTAACTGGTGGTGGTTTCGGATACACTACTCTATATGACACTAATATAAACTTGATACCATCTTTCACAAAACTATATCGATTTGTTCTACTATAATAAGTATAATTCCTCTCAAATCACCATGGACGTCCTAAAATTAGATGGAAAACGTCCATAGGAACTACGTCACACCGTGTTGTATCTTTGTAATTACCAACATAAAATACAATTTGACAGCGTTTAGAAAATGTTACCTCAGTGTACTCTATCGGTCTTGACAGTTTGTACGGGTATGAAAGAGCTTCAGTCCTCAACATCAGCTTCTTAACATCCTCCTCTGAAATCAGATTCTCATAGATATCCGAATCAATTAAAAACTTGCAAATTCTTCCTCCAATTGTGCAGGTAGACTGGAAGATGTCGTTCTTTATTTTAGCCTTCAAATCAAGAGGTACCCGGAACATGATTCTTGTATCTGCGTAGCAGGAATTGCTTTCTATGATACCAGAACATAAAGCAACGATAAAACCCTAACTCTAGGTTAGAGAAATAAGAAGACTCGCAGAAATAATTCCCAAAATTTAATTAATCAAAGTCTGACAGTAAAATAGGGTATAGGATGCTTTATATAGCACTATCCAAAACCCTAATTCCAAATAAGAGAAATTAAAAAAAAAATGTTTTAAAATAAATAAATAAAATTAACGCTAAAATATTAAAACTGGTTTTCGGAGGCTTTACAGGTTGAATCTGGGTATCAAACTTTGTTACATAGTCACAGTTTTAAAATCTGATGGGCTCTTCGAAATCTTCGATTTGGGAACCTGTTTGACCCAATTCTGATACCTGAGAGAGAAACCAGTCTGTCTGCAGTCTTCGCTACATCATAAACGCTTTGTGTTCAAGGGTCTTAGAACATATGTTTATACATTTAGTATGAATCAGACTTTTTAAAATCTAATTATTTTCTTACATATTTCTTTTCATTATTAGCATTAATTTTAATTCATAATGGATTTTTTGAATGATATTAGATTAAGGTTGAGATTGAGAGGTAAAATATACTTCAGATATATACTAATACTGCGGGGTTGCATGACTAGTACGCTATGGCCATGACCCAATAAATTCAGAACTAGTTTCTTAGATTTTATGACCTAATTGTAGGAGGTACGAAACTAAAGATATAGCTAACCATACAAGAAGGTTAGTTGTCTAAGATCGAGAGATGATCACAACACCCTGAAATAAAACCTTGGTTTGAAAATAATATGTCTAGATTTAATTTATTTAATTATTAAATCCTCGAATAATATTCCCAAATTTATTTCAACTTTTTTATCTTTCAATTGCAATTTTAATTTTTACACCAAAATTTTGATCCTTTGGATCACTAATTGAAATTTATTTGTAATTTTATAAAAATATATATTAATTAGTTGTTTTTATATGAAGTTGTAGATTTAACATTAAGGTTTTTTCTCTGGGATTTAATAATTCTCAACTTCAATTACTCATCAAAACTACGACATAAATAATATGCTTGTAATTTTCCTATCATGTTTTTGGCGTCGTTGTCGGTGAAAATAACTGATTTTTCGATTTATTGTTTGATATATTTTATGCTAATTTGTTTTATTTCTTTTTTTACAAATCTATACATTAACAATGGCCAGAGCAATAGAATACATAATAGTAACAAGAAGAATTAAAGACCTTTTAAACACATCATAAGTGGGGTTTAACCCCGGCATATTAAGACCAGAAGGTATTGTTGTACTTTTTGAGATCAAACCAGTGCTAATTAAAATGATCCAGAACAATACCCCAGCATACGTCTCATTTGTTTATTGAAGATGTGAAATACATGGCAATATAATAATATTTCCACTAATGTAGTAAAGTTTTTACCTTTTTCCTTATCATTCAAGGGAAAAAATAAAGCATGGCTGCAATCTTTACCGCAAGATTGTATAACAACTTGGGAGCAACTAACTCAAATAGTTCTTGCTAAAATATTTCTCACCTCTTAGTTTTGCAAAATTTAACAATGATATTTCAACATTTGCTTAGAGAGGTGATGAACAGATGAGTGACTCATGGGAAAGATATAAATAGTTTATGCGAAGATGCCCTTATCATGGGCTTACAACCTTCTACAGTGGACTGATGGGGAACAACAAGTTAATGATAAACGTTGCAAGCAGATGTTCATTAACCCAAAAAATGTCGGAGGAAGAATACTAACTACTTGATGTACTCTCGAGCAACAACTATAGATCTAAAAAGAAGGTAGGCATGTACATATCTAACAAGAAGGTTGTCATTTCGCGCTTGAGTAGCAAATTAACCAACTTAAAATCAATGCTATTGTGGTACCATACGTCAATGTTTACCACCCGTCCATCCTAATTTATTCACGGAATCAGAAGATGTGATGTATGTAAGAAATTTTCAATAGAGAACTAAACCTTATTATACTAAAAAATATCAAGCAAGTCACATGAAAAATACAAACTTTTCATAGAATTACAATGATAACGAACGGAAACATGAAGACTTGGACAAGTTGGAAAAGAAATCAACATTTAAGGAGAAGGTGAACAAGTTTTTTGAATCTTATGATGATCTCTTAAGAGGAATGAGACTTGTATATATATATATATATATATGGCATATTAAATTCACCAAAAATAACCCAATAATACTAAAAATAACCCAAATCAAGTTAATGTTATCTCACTTAAAACAAGAAGACAAATAGGTCAAAAGATGGTGAAAAATAGAAAGATCACGACAAAATAGAAAACTATAAGGTACCAATAATACGATAATAACCAATAATAAGTCTTCTCATCGTAGCAAGTCTCTTGTTGATCATAACCAAGCCCAATTTTAGCCCAGAACCTTCCTCCGGTCTCAAAATATGCCCTATCCAAACCGCAAGAAGAAACAAAACACTAAAATAAATTTTCTAAATTTCTTGAACTGCTTTTCATCTTGAAGTTAATATGCTTTTTACAAAGTTTTTCGATCAGATTCCTAAATACGTGAAGTTTCTCAAATATATCATTTCATACGAAATGAAATTCAAGGACTTTGAGATATTTATATTGACATAGGAATATAGTGCATTTATTTAAAATAAATTACCATCTAAGCTACAAGATTCAAAGGAATTTTACTATTCATTGTAAAATTGGTAATTTAGCATTTGATAAATTTTATGTGACTTAAGCTCTAGTATCAATTTAGTGCCTATTTTAATTTGTTGGAAATTATGAATAAGTATTTTAAAGGCTAACATTTTTTTCTCTATGGTTAGATGAGAGGTTTATTGTATATCGTAAGGGTATATTAGAATATGTTTCTATTAAGGTTGATATATTTATCTTTCCTAATCATTATATAAGTTTGGACATAAAGAAAGAGAAATATGTACCCCTCATACTAGGTAGACCTTTTCTAGCTACTGCTACAATGTTTATCCATGTTAAGATGGGGAAATTAATTTTAGGTGTAGGGGATGAGCAAGTAGAGTTTAGCATATTATATGTTTTAAAGTTCCCTAAAGACGTTAAGACTTGTTTGATTGATGTGGTAAAGGAACCCATCGATAAATACATAAATAAAATATTTCATCATCTTATTTCAAAAACATGAATTAGTACATGATGTACTAAATGAAAACAAATATTAAAAATGAAGAAGTTATGAAGTGTAATATGAAACTAAGGATGTTTAAACTTCGAAGTTAAAACACTAAATCATTAAAAGCTGACAAATCTAAGTTAGAGTTAAAACCACCATTCTCATTATCACTGAATGTTTATTTAAATGAACCTAACAATTTCCCTCTTGTTACTAATGTGTCTTCGAGTTATGTCGATAAAAAAGAATTGTTAACATCGCCAAGAAAAGTCCATGAAACGCCATAGGTTTGAAGACAACAAAAATAAGAGAGATCAACCCTCATAATCATCAAATTAAGATTTTAATGGAAGAAGTCTAAAACTACTAACCAATAATCAGAAGCGTCAAATCTAACAAGGAAGAAAGCACGAGTTTTAGACATTCATTATGCTCTAAATTGGGAAAGATGACATTTTAAGGAAGAAGATGAATTTTATAAGGATAATGTACTTTAGAGAAAGCGATTTGTCATGAGAATTGAGATCATCTGAACCCATGTTATTGTCAAGAAGTAGGTGATGATGATCGAGTGTCAACTACTACTCAAGTTCCATAATGAGAAACCCAAAGGTCAAGCTACTAACTTTAAACAAAGCATTGATTGGGAGACAACCGAGTCTTCGACCTTTTAGCTCCACTTATACCTTAAGTGTGGGGTAGGGTGAAACTGTTGAAATATCTGATTAAAAATATGAGAAAATTTTAATGTTTTTTATCATTTAATATTGTTTATGGTATATTAGGACCTTAATAATTAATTTCAACTTATAAATGTGATTTTTAAGTTCAAAAAGTAAATAATTGCATGCTTAAATTTTTATTTGATTAGGTTTTTAAATTTTTTTTATGTCTATAAATTACTAAAATGAATTATAGTACAATTTTAATTTGAGTGTGCTTTTTTACAAGAAAAAAAATTAATTGATTTAATGAATGTTTTCTAAAAAATAGTTATTATTGTAAAAAATAAATTAAGTCTAGAATATCAAATAAATCAAGAAGTTGCATAAATCTTTACTTAGTAAACCGGTCTCTCATATCTGGTAGAACTTCACGTATAAAAGGAATAGATTTATTTTAATTCTCAAAATGTGATTTGTCTAGTTTTGTATCCTAATTAGTACGAGTCCGTAAATCTTTAAAAAGTGATTCATCACCTAATACGTATAACAAACTGGGAGATATGTTATTGACCTAAAGCTCGTTAAATAGATTAGTTAGAAAGCTTAATTAGACATCGCACAGGTCACATGTATGTAAGTAAATAAATATTCATTTATATATCATTTGGGGTGCCTTATCACCTAATGACTAAAGCCAACTCGTTTGTGAAATATTCTTTTCTTAAGTTTATATGTCATTTGGGTGCCTTATCACCTAATGACTAAAGCCAACTCGTTTGTGATGCATTTAGTGTCCCATAGTAAAATAATTAATTATATATATATAATTGATAATCATTAAAAAATGATATTATTTTTGTTTATTAATAAAACATTTAAAAAAGTATTCAAGTAAATAGTAGATAATGAAAGTTTACTATTTTTTAAGTACAATAAAAATGTTTAAACTTCGTCAAATTTTATCTACAACATGTGGTTATGAAGTTTTTTGCTTGATTCACTAACTTGTTTTAAAATTAAGAAATTTGGTCTTGATTTATACTATATAATAGTATCATTTGATCATACTATTAAAATGTGATATTTTATTTTTTATTTGAGACTAGAAAAAAACTTTGATATGATTAAAAGATATCTATCCTTAATTTTATATTATTTTTATAATAATTATTTTTATTAATAATTATGAATATAATACTCTAATTTGGTTATTTTTATTTATTAGTGAGGTGAGAACAAAAAAGAGCAAAAATAAGCTAAAATTACAAGTAGAAGCTACAATTGCAGAAGATGATTATAGTCAGTGACTTGAAAAGATAAATAAATAAAAATTACAGAGAATATGAAAAAAAAAAAGATGAATATTAATTGAAATTAAATAAGAAATTATTTTGATATCTGAAGAATAATATTTTATTATTATTTAAATTGACTATTTTATTTTATTTGATGAAGATTATGATTATGATTTTATTCTTACGAAGATGGGAATTATTTGTAAGAGATTAAGGTTCATAAATAGAAAATCGCATAACTCTTCCTCTAAATAAAATCCTTACACATCAAACATAAGGGATCCAAACAATGAAGAGTACACCAAACATGATATTTTTCATCTTTTATAAGTTTTATGTTTTTTTTTAGTTTTGTTATTACAGTTATGTTCAACATGATAAACTCTTTAAGTTATGGGGTCTTAGAACCTTCGTTTATACATTTATTATGAATTAGACTATTAAAATTTTAATATTTATTTTCTTACATGTTTCTTTTTAGTATTATATTATTCTTAATGATTTTAATTTCATACGAGATTAATTGAATTATATTAGATTTAGGTTTATACCCGAGAGGTAAAATCTACTTCAGATACATACTAATACTACTATGTTGAATGATTTGTACGTTACGGTAATGACCGAGTGAACTAGGTATTTATATTTTATGAACTAATTGTAGGAGGGAAGGGACTAGAGATATAACGAGCAATATGTGAAGGTAAGTTGTGTGACATCCAATGATGAGTACAACCGTATGAAAAAAAACATTGCTTTGAAAAGTATATGTTTAGATTAAATTTATTAAATTTTAAAATACTGAATAAATTGTATATTCATGTTCAAAAAACTCCAGAACCATTTCCCCAAATTGATTTCAACTTTTTATCTTTCAATTGTAATTTTTCGTTTTTTCCACCAAATTATTGAAACAAATGAATTTTATTTTTATTTTTGAAAAAAACATATATTAATTGGTAGATCATTATATGAAGTTTTAGATTTTAAATTAATATTTTTCTTGGGTTCAATAATTTCTAGTTTCAATACTCATCAACACAACAAAGAAAATCATACACTTTCGTTTTTCCTAACAGAGCTTGGACCTGAAGTGGCAGTTTGATGTATTTCTCATGTCAAGCTCAAGCTTCAAAATATCGATGTTCCCACCCCATTTCTTCTCTTTGGGAGTTAGCGATTCCATATCCTCCAGAACTTTGACTTAATGAGGTTTCTGGCATTGAAACTCGCAGTCTTAATTGAGGTGGGTCCCACTCACTTGTCAGCTTAAGTTGTTCTTTACCTTGATCGAAGGATGCGCTAAATAAATTTAAATATTATGTAGTAGAAGATAT